>JARUPZ010000028.1:4446666-5688540 GCA_031213475.1 Nereocystis luetkeana
CGCGACATGATACTCTGGGCAACGTGAATGTAAGATGCGGCGGGTCTAGGGTGGGTGCTTGCCTTGTAGTTGTGGAATATCGAGCCGGAGAGTTACCCGGTCAATTGTGTTATAAGCAGAACTGACGCAAGTTGTGCACCATTGTCTTCAATTTTCGGGGCTGGTCGCCCATAGACAAGCACTAAATATTATGGTGAACAGTCTACCGACCGTGACGGTGTGGTTCGACCGACACAAGCTATATATATCAATGTTCCAAGCTGCATGTCAAATCCGTACCTCGTGGTACTATGTATTCAAGAGGATGTGTCGTTGTTTTTCTCCAACTATCCACGTTTCAGAACCTTATTTCCCAACGTATTAATGATTTGTTCGCGTATTACGCTATTATTACAAAGACAGCCATACGTCAAACAGTGTGGTTTCCATAACCGCCACGGTGGTGAGTTGTTGACTTTCCACTGGAAGTATCCAGGAACATGTGATGAATTGCTCAGGTTGGTTGGTTCAGCCACCGACTCTGTGATGTTGAACCGGAGCAAGATGCACCTCCCAGATATCATCTGGCGTAGTTGCGTTTGCGCCATTCGTCCGTTCCGCCTCCACGCAGCTCTAACGTTTTCTATTGCCAGAAGGGCCGCGGAGCAATGCCACAACCTTAACCCTTGGTATTCGATTACGATGGACAGGCATCATCAGCACCTCGAGCGTCTGGTATTCGACCATGCTGAACCGCTGCAGACCGAGGAGTGTTTGCCGAGCCCAAATGTCAGATGAAACACCGATAGGCGACGAGGTTTAACCATATTTCAAGTTCGGCGCAACGGGGACGACCTTTTGCCCGAAGATGACGGACACGGTACATTCCGGCTCAAAGCTTCCCTCAACCCGGAAGCTTTCAAAATTGTATGGGAGCTTATCTGCAACGTACAGGTATGCATCGTCTACCTCCAAATGGCAGCAGCGAAACAAGGGTCGCAATGGACAGACCACGGCAATCGGTGCTCTACGACTCACGATCATGGAATCACACTGAGATCCAGCATATATGGCAACCATCGATTGACGCCGTTCGTGGACATAGATGCAGCAACCGTCTCCTTTCCAGGTGTGTATGACATGTGAACGAAAACATGGCGAGCTTACGTTATATGCTTCGTGTACTAATATCATGCGATGGTGAGCCCCGAGTTGGTTTCCGAGCAATGACAGGCACAGCATCAGACGTGCACAGGAGAGATCAACGTATCACCAGAAAATAAGACAGGCAGTCATCGGAACAAACTTGTCGCAGACGTACAACGCTTGCAATCACCGTTCATGTGAACAGTTGATTGCCGCGACAAACGGAGAAGGTGGGGTTGAGGTCATTGCTATTGGTATCGTTGTATGCCGTATCGGGATTAAGTGCATCACCCGCTTCCACTCATCTGTAGCTTCGATTGTAGTACGTACTGCAATATCCACTGACTGCTGGTAGTGGGAAATTATTCGGAAGCCAACTTGTCAATTGGTTCTGGAACACCCTCGATCTTGACCGCTCTTGATGCACCGTGTCCACCTGCGCACTACACCAGATTTTTCGTTTCGGTCGTCAAGCTTACTTACGGCACCGTCGGTGCTACGTACCTTTTTGATGTGTTCCAAGATTCGCAGTCGTATCCCCCTTGTTCAATACCAAGGAGTCCCCATACACGTTTTAATGCTGCACACTATTAGGGTTTTCTCACACCAATAGCGCTCCTCAAATTCGAGGTATCCATACAATATTTTATGAAGTGCCTTTTTTAAACCACTTACGTACATGTGTTATATCATTCGACATGCCTCCGTCCAAACAATTTATAATATATATGTCCACGTGATTCTTTTCGACGACGTGTTTGTGTTTTGCAAGGTTCGGAAATATGTGGTATACTCCATTGTATACGACGAGTTATTTTGGGATTGTGTACACGCGTACCCAACCGGACGGCCTTCACAAACACCAACCAATTTCCCAGCATGCGTTCTAACTAAGCGTGGGCACGTCAATATCACCTATTGTTTTGCTTAGGTGATTGTACTGGTGTCAATAAGGCGTGATGGGATTACTTCCCGATCAAAAGCACCGTTTTTATGTGGGGGAAAGTTGAGCGCAAGGCTAGTCTCCTGGAATTTTGTTTCTCTTGGTCTTTGAACCGCAATCCGATTTCGGCATCGAACAACCCATTGTAGACGAGACGTCAACGTTGCTATTGCGCAAAGCGTCAGCTATGATACATATCATTCCACTGCGTTTTGTACGCATGCGGATTTTCACATCTTAGGTCGGTCTCATACACGTCGAACGTGGCGCGTATACACGTGATAGGACAAGAGTAGGCACCGAATGGTAGGGCACATCCGACTGCGAGGTTGAGGTGCAAAAACATGTGCTGATGAGGTCAAACGTACTGTTTCTTAATAAGGAGAGACTATGCGGAGTGGGCACGACATGGACGAGACTTGGCCATGTCACTTTCGAAAACCTTGGGCAGACGGCGTCCTTCGTCCTCGCTGGTGGAGGTCAACTTCTTATCGTGACAAGGTAGCTAATCAGTCCTTCTAAGATGTTTTTCTCGACAGCGAATATAGATACACACCTATCTATTACGGGAGACCGTAGCAAATAGGAAGAAAAATAGTATACATATGTAAATACATTGGTGCTTGTGTATACCGTAGTTTCCACTCATGGTCCCCCGTAATAGTGTGATGATGTGACTACGCACTACAGAAGTAGGATACTACCAGTGTATATTCTCATTAATCCGGGTAAACACAATATGCGGTGAGATTACCAGTTTTTTCTTATTTCGGGTAAGTTCGGCCTATCGTGTTTTCACTCGCCTCCATCAGTACATTCATATTGATGTAGGCCCGCTAGCCGTTATAAGCATCAGGGAGAATTTCCCTTCGACGAACAATCCCGCAGTAGCGTACGTCTCGCCGGGGTGGTTGGGCAATGACCACGCCCATTATGCCCGACCATCTTCTTGTCTTCTCTCTACACCCATTGTCTGCGATTCACGTCGACGTTTACTCATTTGGTGCACCTTCTTGGCCAGTAAAATTTATTCATTATCCCAATTGGTTTGATCCTTAGTCATTGGGTATCACCCTCATATCTAATTAAAGAGATATATGGGTGATACTCATCATCTTACCAGGTTGTGAGCCTCCGTCGGTGATGCACAGATCGGGTGTAATCACGCAATGACGCCTCGAAGAGTTTGTGAAGTTTCGCCACAACTTCGGTGAAAACCAAGCTCACGCTGCCAAGATCGGATAAATAAGGCCCACCTCGTGCAATACGGTGTCTGCGAGAAATAAACATTTCACGAAATTACGAATCAACTTCGCCCTTTCCGACGACTAGGATAGATGCTAATCGAACTGACACCAACATGACGAACATATACATGTAGAGATACCATACACGTTTGGGGTCATTCCAGGGGGATACCTGGTTCGACCGCAGCATTAGGTTCACCGAACACTCCGCGGATGTTTTGAATTGACCAAACCTGCCCCCAACGTGACCTCAGACAGTGTCAGGTACGGGTGAGTTTCAACACAACAATTGGCGCAGCTGCTCCTGCATCGCTCCGCTTCCTCGTGCTGCAACAGATACATGCTGCTGCCTATTCACATCGAGTACTACTTCTCCTGCGAGTGTGCTGCTGCTGCAACTAAATGTGCTGCTTCAGTGATGCTATTGCTGCACGCGGTGTTGCAAACAAGCGCTGCTGCGGGCAAATGTTGCTGCTAGTAAGAGATCTGCTTCAAAACTATGCTGCTTGTAGCTGCGACGGCGTTTCTCTTGTTGGCGGCTCCTGCCGCCGGTGGAGTAAGCGTGTGAAGTCTTGCCGCCACGTTCCTGGTCGTCGTCTGCACGACCCCTTGTCCAGCGAAGACGGCAGGAAAGGAAGAAGGGCGTTTTTTCTTGTTGCGGCGGTAATTTCACAACGACTGTCGAGGAGCTTACAGTTATCTGCATTTTTGTACCTGTTGGTGCTTCCTTCAGTCTAATGTGTCTGCAGCTTCCTGCTGCTGGGCCCTGCTTCCATTGTTGCGGCTGGCCGATTCAAATATGTCCTACTACCTAACCTGCTAGGTTGCAAGTGCTCCCGTTGCTGCAAGTGTAATTGTTACAGCGTTTTCTCGTTTATTGAATACTCGCATGCCGGAATGTTTTCAGTAAATGGCGTCCTCGACGGAAATCCTTGTGAATCAAAACAGGGTGAGGAGATACTCTAGGTGCAATATCAGCCTTGACTCAGCGGTGTCGTGCGACATACACTAACTTCGGTCGATCATTTTTCTGCAGAGAGACGACACCTTTCAATATACGACGAACGAAGAACGGAACGAGTCCAACTCACGCTCTCGCCCGAGAAACATAAAATCACCGTCCAATATACGGTGGTTTAGAGACATTTTGTTACTCAAACGCTTCTTCGGGATTAGTACACCCAACGCTGATTTCGCCAACCACCATATTTTTTTTTATCGTTATCACAATCAAAGGTTGTTTTAACGCTGTGTTCATGCATATACGCTGGGCCGGATATAAACCGTTTGAACACTATAATACTCAAAACTATATCGAAGAGGGTGTTCAAATTTTCACTGGGAGAAGTATCACAATGACAAGGCACAACCCGTCTTGTTGTGTGTGGAGGAATCACTCCGTAGGAAACAACCTACGCCCCGACAGTAGCAGCAGAAATATGGCAACGTCCGTCGGCCGCAATGGGTTAAAGAGACACGCGCTTTTTCCTGGAACACGTTACGTTAGAGGCATTCTACGATAGATAGAGGTTCACCCTAATTTTAGTTGAGGCTCCTCACGTAAGGAGCACCATACCTCACCCGAAAATTGACTTCTGCAAGATTCTAATTGCTTGCTGATGAATAGTCGCATAGCCCGAGTATAGAAAGCGTCGGTTTTCAAAACAAGACTAACATTCCGACGATTCTGTGGAGCCCCGTCACTCAGAAAAAAAAAAGCGGAAATGTGCTACCTCTATCGTAGAACGCGTCGTTAGAGGTATACTCGCCCTGAGACAGCAAGTAATCGTCGACGCTCAATCTCCGCCAGGACAAGCTCCTCGCTCGCTGTTGGTCATGGATAAAGAGTCGATTAATCGGCCTACACATAAGTTCACGAGGAAACAAGGCTCAACCCATCACTACCCGAACCAAGCACCCCCTGTACGATCACTGGACAATAATGCAGGCGCAAATGTGGCGTTATCAACAAGGCCACCATCATTTTACTATGATAATTTGACTGCCACAGCTGCTTTGCTTTGTACATTTGCTTCGAATATGGGCGAATCATCGTTGTTCCCAGAAAGTCTCGTCTACTTCTTAACCGCAACTACATCGCGGCATTCGTCTACCCTTTCTATGGACGCATCATGGTCGCCTCGGAAGAGTTTCATCAACTTATGTATGGCAATCACATTGTGTTTAACGTCTACTACGACTACGAGCAACTATTTTGTTTAATAGTTTCGACAAAAAATAGCCATTTTGTCATCGAAGGCGCGTGTACCCTGGGTGACGACGTCCCGCTGTCGAGATTCGTGGCCGCGTCGGAGGAAATATTCCCAAAGTCCCCTTATTTTTATCTGTCAGTGCTACGTTGACGATGCTCTCCTACAAAGAATGGTTTCCCTGCCCGACCCTTCCATTTCATTGCCACGAATAAGTAGAGGCTCAGGATGCAGCAAGTTTAGTGGTCAACCATGGGGTGGGCACTCACATTCGATGCTTCGAGTGTTTGAGGCCGATGATGGTATCGCTAGTAGTCCAGAGTGAAGGCCCCCACAGCATTACTACGCCGGCACGAAGCGAGACGTCGTATGTGTTCAGTGCCGTGTGACCCTTCTTGTTTTTTTTTTCTCCTGCTATGCGACAAGCGTTTAATGCGCCACTTCCCAAGAGCGGTGCGAGTTTGACAGCTTTTTCATCTCATGGGTAGAAACCGCCGACCCGCACTACTAGCCGAAATATAACTTAAAATTCACGTTTCTGGACGGCTATCGGTTTACTCTGCAGTTGGTTGAGGTGCAAGAGGTGAGCAGGAGGCTTTCCGCGGGATTACGATCCCTGCTCAGAGTGACAGCATGACTGCTAGCACCATGTTTGCGCAGCTAATATCCCGCGTCCAGGTCCTATGGTGGCTATTATGGCTGCTGGACGATATGCATTGCTAACTGCATTTGGTTTGGCCTTACACATACACTGTTAGCGGTGATATTTTGTGCTTATCGACCACAAAAACGCAGTTACATCGACCAGCAGAAAAACATCCCCGCCAAAAGCCGACGCCTCCCCCCACCGTAGCATTACTTTATTTCGTTATACGAAATTCCATAAAACTCATAAGCATAGTGCGGCAGATCGCGCGTGAATGTTGAACTGCAAGTTCGTGTACGTCTCCAGGTGAAATACGCCCACACGGTGCAAAGGTTTAATTTGACACTGACTGGAGGAAAACAAAGGTGATATCGTCGAAAACCTGGTTGTTTTGGGGATATTTCGTATTAATAGTAAGATAGACATATTTCGCCATCATGAGTGACAATTCGTGAAAAACCTAAGCCACCATGATGATTGGGTTATGTACCACCAAGTAAAACCAACCCCTCTTCATTCTACCACGTTGGAGCCGAGAGCTACGTCTTCCAAGATAGGGTAGTGTGGCCAATGAGCGCAATGAAAAAGCTTCGCGTGGGCCACGGGCTTCGGTACAGTTTGCTTCTTATCGTATGAAATATGTGATACGTGTATCATTCTAATAATAGGTATTGTTCTTGCTCTCACATTAATTCACATATAGCTGACTTCTTTGAGCAAACAAGGGATAATATATACTTGGTACCAGGTATATTGTTTCGTACACGTGAAGCTTGTGTCACTCATCGAGGAATAGACAACAAGTGGTTTGCAAACAATTTGTGAAGGGTGAAAGGTGCTCCACGTCCTCCGCTGCCTGCCCCTGCTGCTGCTGGTGCTATTGCTGCTGCTGCGGCGGCCGCTGCAGCCTACTGCTGCAGCGGCTACAATAATGAACGAACGTTTGTTGTTCACGGAATTATGCAATAAATGGAGCAGGGAGGTTTGCTCTTTTCGCACGAGTAGTATGTGAAGCTTGCTCGCAACAAAATCATGAGTTTAATATACCGAGGTATATTGTATTGTTGTTTTTTCTTGTTTTAGTCACTGTTATCATCGCTTTCCGGCGGCGAACACGAGGCGTTCGAGCCTGATGAGCCTGAGCCTGAGCCCGACCCAGACCCTAAACGCTCGGACCCCGACCTCGACCTCTCCGCCCCCGCTAAACTAGATTCAGAGATCGAGGGTTCGATTTCATCCCCCGACCTTCGTTGCGATCCCGAGCACCCGCCTGCGTCGCTACCTAAATAACCCTCCGGGTCTGATCCCACCCAGACACAACCGCAATGTGGAGGACATGCTGCACACAGCCTAGGCGGAGGCAATGAATGCGCTCCTCATCTGGTGGAGGACGGGTCTCTTCGTGGATTGCCGAGGAGGACGGGTGTTCAGGGCTCGGTTCTGATGGCAATTCGTCCGCTGGCTCGGCGATCGATATGTTAAGGCCGCGTGTACAGCAGCAGCAGCAGATAGCAGGAGCAGTGCGACTCCCGTCGAACTATTGCGCCTTTTATGCTGATGTGTTGTACATTCCGCTACGTTTTGATTGGGTTATCGATGAGGAACTATTTCAAACTAAGAACGGCCAAAAACCGTTTTTTCGGTCCGATAAATACAAAAGTAGCACCCCTAACTGTCCAGCGCATATGGGTTGTTTGGACTGTTGTTGGAGGCCAACTACAAGTTCCTCGTTTGTGTTTCCCTTTTTGTCAGGGTGAAAACACCCTGGCATGATGGCACCTCGCTCAGAGATAGTGCTCTTCGTTTTGTCGCTGCTAGAGGCGCTGCCAGTGTATAGACGGCACATTGACATACGACTGGGTGCGAAATCCACGACCGACTCTCTTGGCATCACGGGCCTATTTCAAGAAGTGGCACCGTTTGTTTTTTACCTGGGGGAGGCACTGGCTATTACCAAGCTGCGCATTTACAAATGGGTTCGTGCGGGTCTTTTTTCTGAACGGTTGATCGTCTTGTTCGACGTGGTACATGTTGTCTGGAGTTTAGCGAACGCTCACATCTGGGCGCTGATACGCTTACGCATCGAAACTCATACACATACACAACCTACGGACACGAGTACAAGAATAGTTTGTTTCGATTTTTCGGGAAGACACGATATGCACATAAATTTCGAGTGCGTCCCACCCGTTGTACGGTAGTCAATATATCCAATGTATACTCTCTCTAAAAATGTTAGGACGTTTCTATAGCGCTACATGAACGTCGTCAAGAACACGCGCGACATGACGTAGGCACAACCTAGCACCCGGCTGGTGGTGCCGCCGCAGCCAGCGGGGGGGAAGTCGGCTTTGTCCAGTGCTGCGCCGACGTCACCGGAACAGCTGGAAGTTTGGTAGGTTGCCGCGCCTCCTAGTGCTGCATACTCCCCTACCGCATCGCCGCCGCCTTCACCGCGTGTTTGATCTCTGGCGCCGCCGCCGCCTCAACCGCCTGTTGCAGAAAAAATGCTTATTTCATAGCCTCTGCCATTGAAACGTATTCTGCTTCAGTGGTGGAAAGCGTAACGCACTTCTGAGTTCTAGAGGACCATTCATTGCACACAAGCACCACCACACATGATCAAACCTCCCTAAACCGATATTTTATCAGTTGCTTTCCTCGCGCATTCAAGATTTCATTTCAGCCAATCTAGGTTCCATTATCGCCTTCAAATTTGAGTGACTGGAATCGCTCTAATCGCTGCCCCTAGGCCGCAGAGTCTCGACGGATCCCCGCTAACGTGCCCGATACTCTGGATCGTGTCACGCCTTACGCAGTTGGGCGAGGTCAACATAACTCATGACGAGCTTTGGAAGGACTCTCATGTTGGATTTCATCGGACGAACAAGGAAAGAGGGACAGAAGAGATGGCCACCTCAAACGTCCGTCGTTCGTCGTAGTTATGGTTTCACACAGTACCAAAATACCCCCGGCATAAACAAGCCTTCCTACCACCTACGTATTCCACCGCACAAGACTGTGTGATATATACAGTACAGCACTACTCCGAGCATACTCAACAATTATAGGGAACAAGAACGATGTACGGCAGATTACACCTCCCCGAATCAATGGTGACTGTTACTGCTGATAAACCCGATCGCCAGCAGTTGTTCTCCGTTCGTTGCTTGATCCTCAAGATAAATTATGTCTACGTAGTGAAGACCAAAACGCAACTTTGATCATTTCAGTTTTGGTCTTTAGAAGAGCTCTTAACAGACATTGGGGTGCTACGTATGCGGGTTTACTTCACGGATATAGAAATCAGACAAGCACATGACTTTGTCATGCCGGAGTAAGGCGTGTAGAATTATGGACCCCTACGCGTTACGACCTTGTACTCCGGAACAGTATAGTTGAACAGGCACGTCTGTCATTGGCCGGACGCACAGTAATCACCCCACGAGCTTCATCTGAAGGCACACAAATATTACTTTAAACGGTCAGGCGTTTACTCGGTAAGCCGACAATGTGGGGTGGGTGAGGCCAACTCTCTGGGTTTCAACGTAATATTTTCGAGCTGCTCGGTTTGTGGGAGATCTAAACAACATTCCATGGTCGATGGGTAGCAGCAGCCCACAAGCGCTAAGTTGATAACCAATGCGTGTTTAAAGTGGGGTCGTTGTACAAAGCTTTATGCAGACCGTCATGGTTGTTATGTAACGCCCGAAGTCCCTCCTTCACACCACCAGTCGTAAATCTACAGCAAGAGTAGCTAGCTGTGAAAGGGCAGCATACGACCGGTGCATATAGCTCGACACTAAAACCGAGAATTAGATGTTGTTGCGGCTGTCAAATGCAGATGTGGGCAAAGCGATATATGTGGTCTGCTGCATGTTGCATCGTGTCAAATATACCGACAGAGCAATAATGTGTATCAGGTATTGGTTTCGCCCCGTTCATGAGAGACAATCTCGAGAGGAACCGTTCCCGGCCTTGGCCTGACGTTCAAGTCAGGTAATCCGTGATCCGTCCGACGAAGCTGAGTGTCTATATTTTGGCGTTTCCCGACATCTCCGCGGAGACAGTAACTCGGATGATACTGGTGCACCGTCATGCCTGAAGGTACAGTCTGGCGAATTCGTGGCTCTTGATATACCTTCCGTTGAATGCGCGGATTGAGAGTATTCTTCAGGTTCATCCAAAAAATGCTCGTCGAGCAGAAGCACAAAATATGCTCTATTTGAGATGAGCTCGTCCTGAGTTCAGCCTACTCCGTAATAATGCTGTTTTACTGTACAATAACGGTAGCGTCTGTGCGAAACAAGATTCAAAAACTGTACGTGGTACACGTGACAGTAGTGTGCTCGGACGGTATCAGGTTATATTTTTATTGCCCAGGGCCGTAAAGAACGTACGCTCAAGCGGAAATTACGCGCGGTTCCCATTTATTTACGAAGGCGGTTTTGCCAGTAAAAATGACGCCTAGATATTTATGGATGAGCGTGTTGTGTTGGGTTTGCCACGTTGTACCAAATCGATAACGTGCACACTCGCACGACTAGATGCACACAACGTGCTTGCCCTATTGATCGACCGTCAAAGAGCGCACGAACACCAGCTCCATCGACACCCCACATACGTCATGGAAACCAAGCCAGACGGACTCTGCAAAATACAAGTCATACTTAGTCAAACGAGTGCCACCCTGCATTGTGGCTGTGGACGAAACACATTTATGGATGAGCGTGTTATGTTGGGTTTGCCACGTTGTACCAAATCGATAACGTGCACACTCGCACGACTAGATGCACACAACGTGCTTGCCCTATTGATCGACCGTCAAAGAGCGCACGAACACCAGCTCCATCGACACCCCACATACGTCATGGAAACCAAGCCAGACGGACTCTGCAAAATACAAGTCATACTTAGTCAAACGAGTGCCACCCTGCATTGTGGCTGTGGACGAAACACCCTGCCACATACCTGGTAGTGTCGTACATTCTAAAATATTTGGGAATGTCGTGCCGTTTCTCTTTGAACCCCACAAACACCGAACCTCGAAGTTCGCGCTTGCGGCTCGCTCGTACCTGTTGACCACCTAACAGATCAACCAGCAGTTTTGAAAGCGCCGTTGTGTGCACCGACCGCCCAAACCGCGACTAAGTTTCTTACTTTGACATCTATCTCCAACATGTTTGGTTTACCAAGCAAAGCCAAAGTATATTGATGCCAAGAAATGTCATACGTACATAGGCAAACGATCCACATTGTTGGTAGCGTTGACGCCATTTAAGCGATAAATTGTACTTTAGTGGGCATCTATTGTAGAACTGGGATGAGATTAACGCCTTGGTCTTGAACGAAAACAATATTTACTAGTAGAAACTTGTTAAAATCCAGATACGCACTGCGTATGACTGGGTGTTATAAGGGTTACATAAAATGGATTTCAGATACAGAGTTTGTACGAAAATACAGACGGAATATATACGCGCGGGACGACTACGAGATAATTGTATACCCGACCATATACAACGATTTGAATAAGGTCCGTAGACGACTACTTTATGAACGCTGACATTAAATACGCATTGTACTCGAGGGTCCATGGAAAACAAAATGTGTTGGAACAAAAATTATCGACCTCACGTCGTGTGCTCTAACTTGGTTTTCACTCTGTGGAATCTACGTGCACGTATAGTCGGCCGTCTGACGAACGTCGAGGCATTTAATACAGAGGGTATCATTCTATGTATATGAGTCAGCGCGCGGTCACGGTTACCTTGTTCGCAATGCAGTCACGAATCTTGTATGACGCACGAATATTCTTCTCACTCAAAGCCGACATTCGTTTCGGATTTCGTTCAGTGCCGAGGTGTTGAGATCTACCGGGCAGTCCCACACCACATCTAACAGCACAACTCTAGCTTCTCTTTACCGTAGATGCCGTGTGTACATACCCCGACGTGGCGGTTCGTTACTTCCGGCAGCGATCATGGTACCCATCCTTTCCAGTTCAAGGGTATTGATGCAATAAAGGTGTTTTGTATCAGAAAATGTTGTTGAACAAATGCTATAAAATCCAACGGAATTCACTCAAACGAGTTCGATAGTTCGCACTTTGGGCCTTACTTGTTTGAGCTCTATACTTCCACTCCCAATCTCGAGTTACGCCAACAGCATCCCCAGACACAGTTGTCATCCCGGATTTCATTGGCGTTCAGCTTTGTTTAACAACGCTGTTACAAGGGCTTTGCATAAACGGAATCAGCATCAGATCTCGACTCCCTCTAACCAATAGTCGGTGTACTCGAAGAACAAGTCCGTACTTGCTTTTGAGGTAGACCTCTTCCCACTCGACGAAGCGTCTTTGCCGTATTCAGCACACACAAAAAGCATTTTCGTGCTGACGGCAAGAACATCAGCAGTAGAACCTTTAGCCCGCGTTGATTTCACCCCACCGACCGCGTCAGGATAAGATGAGAAACACCCCCAATGTAATATTGACAAGAAGGAACGGAAAAATATGTTGCCAAGTACTTGATCGGTGATGTAAACAATGCAAGTTGATGATAACAAAACGAAATGAGGTCCAATAACAGTCTGGGAGATATGATGTTTCAGCTGGAAGGCTGTTCAGGTATTTTGGTTCCCGTTGGGATAAAAAAACGGGTGAAGACCCAACACGACCCGTGATTTAAACCCTACCCCTAACCCTAAGCCCAATCCTGACCACAACCCGCAGCCAAAACTGGGCAAAACTGGGCCTGAACGCGGCCTCGCCGCGTGTGCACCGAACCCGTAAAGTTCTCAACGGCGGACGACGATTCCGAAGTGCAGAACGCGCTACGCAATTATCAAGTCGAAAACATATCTAAAGATCCTCCCTCCCAGGTTGCCAAACCTACTCGAATAAACAGCGTTGTTGTTTGATGTGCTTCTGCACCTTGGTTATTCTTTAGGGCGCACCTAACAACGAACCCTAATACTTTTTCGCGAACTTGGTTTGAAGTTAAAAGCAGGTACACCTGTTTCATTCGAGGCGACTGGATGTGGGTGCCAACAAAAACGAACAGTACACGCGACCGGCGGTGTTTTTTGCCATCGCTAATAGCCAACATTCCTTACTCGCGTCTGAACGGTGCTTTAACGTTCTCTGAAAAGTGATAAATGAATTCAGTCAAATATCAATGACTTGTATGTTATTGTCATTGAACGCGCTCGTTCCGTATGGTACGGCTGCCACAGAGTCAGCTTGCGAACGTAACTCATATGGGCTTTAGCTTGAGCATAAAAATTAGCGTCTGCGTCCATCGCGCTCCCACGAGTGTACGTATGTCGAAAAACCCGCATATATATCGGAATGGATGGTCGGTTTTGGGTTTAATATTCGTGTGGGGCGTATTGGGAGGAACCCTGTACCAGTATGATGTGCTCAAGATGGCTCGAACCTAGACCAATACAGTTGATAGCTAGGAGGCGTGGACGTATCCAGGTGTACCGGGCCCGTTGCAAACTCAAAGGAGGTTCGAACGGGTTCAAGTTATAAGTCGGGGACTCTTTTCCCCACGCCTACCGGCAGCAGCATGTCATCGAATGGAGCGCATATGGTAGGGTTCTGACCGGCATCGACAACGGAATAAAGTTGAATGGCCGTATCAATAGGTGGCATCTCAGAGCTGGCGCTTGTGGCGACAATGTTTCCCGACCAGTCACGGGCGTTGAACACCGTCAGAAACAGGCAGGTGTTCCCATGGGAACAGACCTTTTCATTCCTTTTTGTTTTTAGAGTCCGGTTTCCGCGACCCCAATGTATACCTGTGCATTTCTTGCGCGCATTTCTAATATCTGACTTTCGAATTTTCGAGATACCCGGCCTTTACTTTACGAAAGCACAATATCGACACTATCTATGCTGACAAAAAGTACGTATCTGGCAATTCTTATTTGTTGCTCCTTCTTCACACAAAATAAAAATATTTACAGCGTTTCTTATAGATAGACATGTCAACCGATGCGCATGCGTTATTTTTGTCCGTGCATATAAGGTGAATTTCTTGTTTTTTCGATGATAACACGGCGTTTAATAAGGGTGCCAACGCTATTTTTGTTCGAACAAAAACGAAAAAAGAGGCAGAAAAAAAAACACCCCCCCGCTCTCTGTTCTGTTTTTGGGTTTGAAAACGACTCATAGAAACCTAACAAAATACGGCTTGTCTATGGAAAGCAGCGTAGACTTGGACCAGGGTATCCATACCCGGGCGACGGTCATTTTACGCATAATAGGGTAATTGGTTTGCACCATTGCTTTGTTGATGCTCGTCAAATTTTAGTTGATACGTCCGCTAAGATGTTTTCAATTTACTGAGTACCGCACGACGTCTAGAAATAAATAAGCGAATATCGGTCTCCACTGGAAATATAGCCAGGTAAGGAGTGCTAGTCAGGCCGCGATGAGCACACACATAGGCTGCTGTAGGCTTGTGAAGCTATACCGCGGCAAATACAAACCTCAGCATCCCCATGACCTCATAAAAATACGTGGCACGGTACGGATACCACAGGGAAGGACATACCAATCTTGTACTTCCGACTCGTACGCACCAACAAACAAGACTGGTGTGCGTATGTATGAAAGAACGCAAACGATGAAATGTGTCCCCTTCGGGTTTTCATGTAGCCGAACCGCTGTCCACACTACCGAACGAAATATGTTTGTTCAAGACTAGGAGAGATCGCACGTCTATTCCATGCCTAGTACGCACTTGAGTTCATGCCTTGTACCATGGTACCTGGTACCTGCTTGATGCTGTCAAGACAAGAAAAAAAACGATATCGGTCAAAGGTGGAGCGGTGGCCTAAGATATCGAGACTGACGGACACCTGATGCGCTGTTACTATGTATGTCCAGAGCAGGCACCAGCTACTCTTTGGTTGGATTTCGTAGGCCGTGAATTGGCCTGTCATTTGACGTTTACGGCCTCCAAGGGTGCGAAATCTGGTTGGGTATCGAGCAAGGAATCAAAGACACCACGCCTAAAAGCAGCATGGACGACGAAGCAAGGCGAAACGTCTGCCCTCCTTTACCATTATGATCGCAAGGTTTGTCTGAGCACTGACTATAGCCCGAAAAAACACCCCTCGGTAGCCAATCCTGGGCGGTGTGCGTGGGCAACCTGTGGTGGATAGCCCCAGGCGTAGCTAGGCAAACTTAGTCCGAAACCCTTGTACATTTTGAAACCGAACCGAAACGTCGATGAAGCTGATATTTCGACACGCATAACAGGCTCCGAAGCCTCCTTGGCGCTGCAGTCTAAATACAGGGGTCAAACTTAGAAGCGCCGGACGATCAACCCCAGCGCGAGTGCGACAACGTCGATCAGAAAAGGTGGGACTGGCTTGATCGCCTGAGGACTGGCGGCTAAACTTTACTTGCTATTTAGACTATTTTTGATACATTTAGGTTCCCTTGCTCCAAACGTTGCGGGCAGCCCATAAACTACGAATGAAGCCGTTTTTTTGTAGGAGTACATAATATATATATTGTACTGCTCTCAGTGGTGTGTTGTAGGTTGCAGTCGGCAACCTATTTCCCGTCCTCAGATAGGCACTGTGGATTTTGTGCTGAGGTTGGCCAAAATCGTGTGACGAACAGAAGGATTCGTGACATTCTCTAATGAAAAATTTGAAGGTGTTGCCGCCAAAACCAATAATTAATTCCAAAACAATACAGACCAAAAAAATGTACTTTTCTCAGCGCACCACTTCTGAATAGCCTCCTCGAATTTAACTTACCTGTAATATGGAGAAATGGCTACCAGCAGGGTTTTCTGCGAGTCATGTGTACTTGATTTCAGTACATATATATGCCTGCATTTGACCCAAGCTACGCCAGGTATATGTCGTACCTGTTTTCGCTAACCCCAAACACATCCCCGCATGCAGTGCTGTGCCTGAAAGGCACTCCTACAATTAATGCGCCATTAAAATTCCTGCTACCTACCTATTTGATGCAATCCTTTACACACCACTATACTTGGAATATGTTTGCAACTTTCCAGATGTCCAACCCTATGTCTCCGGTATCATCCTGGTGTCATTCGCAGGGTGCAGCTGGACTCTGAATCTGAACATGCGTCCAGATGACGCGGCTAGTAGAGTGGTTGCGAACTTTTTGATTGGGCTGGGTTTCTTGTATCATTGACTGGTTCCTACACCATACCAACTAACTGCTGTATGTAATGTTCGTGCCTCGAATCATGTATAGGTCAATAGGAAGCACAATCGACCATTGGGTCAACATTATTCCTGCCTCCTAATAAAAGGAGCTAGTTGGTATTGGTATACCAGGTATATAGATATGTCTATTCCAAACCTGTTGAAGACTATACAGTATAAATATTAAGAGTACAATACAGGCATATCTCCATTCAACTTCATCATGGCTTTAGGTTGGAGATCCCCTCATGCCCACGCCCCGTCCCTCTCTGTGCAGGCTCCCAATTACGGCGTTTCAGGACGACGAGCTTGTACTCAGTTACCACTGTTCGGGGGCGTGCCCAAGAAACACAGCAGAAGTATAAGAGTATGAAAGTAAGAGATCCGGGCCTAGGGACACATCTTAACGGGCAACGCCAACTGAAAGGAAAATTTTTAGTTTGATACTTTGATACATATATATATATATATTAACTGTGTTTGGGTCCTATCGGGCAACCGCGTACTAGTTGCCAATCAAAAAATCATTCTGGAAGAACGTGCCACGTCACACAATGCCCCGCCAACGAACTGCGACGCGCGTAGACGAGAGCAAAGGTTTGCGCTCCCGCGTGCGTGCTGCCGCCAGCCTATATTTATTTTTGGCCTCGGAGGATAGGATGCTATCACTCTCAGGCTGTATTGGGTGAGCGGAGGAAACGCTCCAGCGCCACGGGCGGAACAGCAGCGGTGATGCAGTAATTGAGGTCTCGAGCGTATCTTCCGTAGTTTCGCTCGTTTGCTCGGCTTTCGGGATTGTTAGCTGATCGAGCAGGCCGAAAAAATGGCATTGGGGCCGCCCTGATTACTTTTGAGGCGCCACCGCCGGGGTACGACGTTCTGTGGTTTGTGGGCGTGGGCTCGACTATTGCACCGGTCACCTCTGTTTGGGGTTCGCGTTTAATCACCTCCATCGTGGTCACCGAAGTGGCCAAGAATCGCCCCAGACACCACCGAGGGTGTTGACCCACCATGAACATGCTAGTTTCCCAATTTCCAAATTTGAGTAGAACAAATCAAACCAAAATATTCCCAAAAAAGTATTATCTCAAATTCACATTTTCTAGTTTGCCTGCTTGGTCGTTCACTCTTCGGCCAATCAGGGGCAAAATAAATACTAACAATGAAATCAAATTGAAAAACTTAAGTCCCCGTTAAGATGGGCCCCAAACGTTACAGTTTAAATTTTCTGTTTTACGCCAGAAGCGTTTTACGATAGAGGAGGTTCACCCTAACGTTTCTGAGGCTCTTCACTTAAGGAGCTCCATACCTCACTCGAAAACTAACTTCAGCAAAAATCAAAATGCATCGCGGCGAATAATCCCATGTCTCAAGTCTACAAACCGTTTTTTTGTTTCGAAATCAACATTGACATCCCGACGATTTGGGATCAAGGTGCCCCGTCTTTCAGAAACAAAAGAACGCAAATGTGCTACCTCTCTCGTAGAACGGGTCACCAATAAACCTGTAAAAAGAGCTGCCGTATCGTGCACGTCAAACATTTGTCCCAAGGTGACGTCCACTGCGCACGGAAGTGTTAATGTAGCCTCAGTAATAGTGCTGACGAGCTTGTGGCGTCACCTCGTATCTGAAGAAATGGTAGATTGACGCTGTGGACAAGACAAAAAAATGCTTATCCTAGACAATCGATAGATTTATTGGGTCCGATTGCTTAGGTGTGTTAAGGCTCATGAAGGGGACACCGAAACGGTATGCGAGCAGACATTCCCCTCGCTGGAACGCCCCGGTGCGTCACGTTCATTCAGCAGAAGAAGCGGAAAAAATCCGGGTGATACGTTTCTAGTCGAAGCAATGCTGAGGAAAAAGCCCGCCCTCGCCGTGAACGACCGCCCTCGTATTTGCTTCGGGGAAATGCACCGGGGTCGAGATGGCAAGGAATACTGAGTGTGGGGGATAAAGCTGTTTCCGAAGCTAGAATATTTGGGCGTTACAGTGGGGGTCCCCCTATAAGGCGGTGGTGTGCCACTGTGCAGCAGAATGACCGCACGATTGCGAGCAGCCGCCTTTATCGTAATTAGGGCAGTTGCAGCCTTAGTGAGGGGGTGGGATTAGCTCGGTAAGGCGATTACTGCCTTATTGAGGGAAATGCCTTGTTTCAGAGTGTTGTAAAATACAGTATCATAACCTGAAATAAGCACTTTACGCGGAAGGGGTGCTGCGGGTGACAACGAACAGCGACGGAAATGGATCCCTCCGTGGGTAACGAGAGCACAGATGCATACCTGGTACCTGATAATATTGAAGACCGGTTGAATATATTACAGTATCATCACCGCGGGAAGTGACTGAATGTATGTTTCAACATGGCTGTAAACCTCTGACAATGGTGCCTGACAGGGAGTACTCGACGATCGTATCACCGCCTACTTCCTACACGTTGCTGCTGTTCCGTGGGGTATGGAGGCCAAGACCGCCCTCAGTAATTCGGTAGACCGCTTTTCGAGGGGGCATTTCTCATAAAGGTGGGGGCCGCCATACTGCGGGTTCCGGTCGAGCCTAGTGATTTCGACCGCCATATATCGGGATACCGCCTTCCTGAGACCTTCGGTTTCAGGGACCCCCACTGTACGAAGAAAAATGTATACGCGGGATGTGGGCAGCTACATGATTTTTTGCGGAAGAACAACGAAGCGGACAAAACGAGACGTGGACTGGGAGCTATGTATGCGAAAGGAGTTTTTTATTCGAGAATAAGTATCATCCAGCTTGTCAAACAATAACTTTGCAAGCGTGAGTTGGGGAGTGGCGCTTATAACAACTCGTGCTACTGCAGTGTTCTTACGATTCGGGTGGCCTCTGTTGAGACACGGCCCCCGTCCAAGCCCAGCCGCCGCATCACAGTTACCCACGAGGCTCCCGTCGCTGCAACGAAGGCGGATGTTGTCGACCCCCTCGATCTTCGTCGCTGTCGAGTGACAGGGCCGTCCGCTCGGCACCTCTGGACGCCCCAGCTCGGCTGTCGCAGCTGAAACACGAGAGATTCGTCAGCGCCTTACAACCTAAGCAACGGGCGCGGGATTTGTGGTCAGCGTGCCCTCCGTCGTGGGTGCCGCTTCACAAGCACGACGCAGGCTTCTCCAATCGTTGGTGTGATGGGGTGTATTGTTTTCGGAGGTAAATGCCTTGCCGATGCTGCTCGGTTGCGATACGATTATCACCTGTTGCTGCCTTGTTAGTAACAGTTGGTGTTGCGAGCGTGTGAGACCTGTCGGTGATTTCCTTGTCTATTGAATTGCCCTGTTTGTGACTCTTTTTGTATTTCGCCGTGTTTTTTTGTACCGTCTTGGAGGTCGAAAGGCGCGATTGGCATGTTTATTTATCGTCTCGGAGTCGAACTACGGCCTCGGGGCGTATCGGCACACCTACAACATCAAAGCGTTTCGTGCGGTGTATACTCACATTTTGAAAGCAGTTCAATTCGTCTTATATACATGCAGCGAATGAATATATATATGCGGTTAGGACACATTCGTCACCATTCGTCGATGATATGACATGGAGAACTCCAGGCTTCATAAATGATTCCACATATAATTTCAAAGAATCGCAGAGGTCAACATTGCCCCCGCACCACAACGATCTCCTAGCGTACAGCTAGAGATAGCAGTATACGTAGCAATCGAGCATATGGAAATTCGAAGTCTAGATGATACTATAACCCTGTACATTAAAATATATAATATATACATCGTAGACACTACTATAGGCTTCAATGCGTTTCGGGATTATACCATACCAAATATATATGACGTGAATAACAACGCGTGCGGCGCCCCCAAGCGCGGTGCCAAATAACACCGACAAGGAAATATTCACCTTCAAGTACAGTAGACTTCCTCCTGAAGTTTTGATGCTCTCTCCCCATCAAATCAAGCACGTCTTTCCGTACAACACACCTTGCCTCAATTCCGACCATGTCGCAGGAATGAGTGGTACGGCATTTTCAAGGATTCAACCAAACTTAGACGTGCAAATCTGCACAAGGTCTGCTACAAGGCTGCTGCACGCTGCAACTGAACCAGAACACGATTATTAGGACTCGGGATGTTTGTCTGATGATGTAGTCGATGAAAAAAAAAAAAAAAGTACGTACACGGAGGATGGAATTGCTCTGTAACATGTTGTTGTATGTGGTTCGTTGTTCTTACGGTATGTATGTATGTTTGGAAAGTGAAAACCGGCTTTTAATAGTTTTTTTGTTTCACAAAGTTCGTGCTGTGTTGTTGTTATTATAACTGGTCAACGCCTAGTTTCGCTGTACATGTACGGCAACGCACCTACTGTACCTTTCAACAATAACGTGTAGTTGTTTTTTGGCAGGCACAGTAGTAGGTATTACTTATTCCGTTTGTACGCTTTTGGCTAGACCTGGTGTTGTGTCTGCCCGAAGTCTGGCATGGCAACACATACATGGACATTCGCCATGAAGAAAAGAGTGATACGTCATTGTCTTCTTTCTCTGTACTGCTGTTACATGTATCTTCGAATTGGCAGCATGCTGCATGTATGTGCCTGGTTCGTGATATATATATCAACTTGGCTCCGTGCCTCAGCCGTTTACTCACCGATGGAATTATTTAGCGAACCCACTGGCCTAGCTAGTAACTGTAACTTGAGGCTGTTTACTGGTCTTGGTCGACGTTCACACCCTGGACGGACATCTCCTTCCTAATGAAAAAAAATGCAGGGAAACAACGGCCAACGGCAGCCAAATTATTTTCTCCACAGCTAGCTGGCCATGGGCGCCAGCACCACCAATAATATCGTAAGACGTTACGAAATGCCATCCTGTCGGAGTATATTGGTGATAAGGAAGGGGATTATTAGCAAGGAGGTTAGACAGTCGTTTGAGAAAGGGTTGAAGTACCGTGCCAAAACATATTTATTTGGCTTATATTCAGGTGTGATTAACAACATTGCATGCCCGGATACGTAATAATAATGCGTTATCGGTACTGACCCTTTTCGTAGTACATGGAGGGCGAAAATGGAACACGCGCTATTAACCCTTTTTTTAGAACCGCAGTCGCGTTCTGGGGACAATCCAGTCAAGTTTCAAGTAGTTTTGTCCCCAAACGGGACTGCGGTTCTAAAGGGGTTAACGGACAGTTTCCATATATATATATGTATAAATATGGCAAAATAGATGTGTTAAAACCTCCTACCAAAGCAAATTTGACAGTCGTCAGACTTATATCCACAGGAACACTGGAAGCTCAGCATGAATGTATGTATGTGATGGGATATCCTGCTATAACGTTTGGAAGTTTTGCCGTCATTCAAATACCTTATATATTCTTGAATAATACGTCTGAGACTGATGCCCCAGGTCTTTAGACGCTAGAATGTTATATCAAAGCCTCGCCCGCATCCGCTTCCCATATCAGTCATCTACTAGGGCGCGTCCAAAATAAATACTGCAGCGGAGAAACTAACATCAACCACGCAACGACGGGTATTTCGGATTATTTGTGTTCGCCCATACGGCCCCATCCGTGGACATTAAAATACCAAAAACAAATCATGGGCGATATTTTAAGCTATTGTGGTGATGTTGCGTGCAGAGATGATGAGTAGAATATACAGCACTAGAAATCCGCCGTCGTGCTGAACAAGTTTATGTACCTAATACATACCTTTCATGTATTTGCTTGCTTTTCTGAGGTCGGTGTCCTGTATATTTCTGACCTATTAATAGAAGCAAAACATTAGTATGCATATATATATATATATATAATGCCCTGCAAAGGAGTGTAGTGCAGCAGCAGTAGTAGTGCGAGTTTACACTTTCAAACTTACTTGCGTATGTACAGCCGTAGGAGTATTCGTAGGGTGCTGAAGCAACCTGCAGCGTGACAACAAGGCGACGAATCCAGCCCCAGACATTTTTGGTTGTATATTCGAACACAAATGGTTTAATTTTCCCTCGTTCAGAGACGAGTCCAGGGAGAGTACGTGTCTGTATAATATGCATTTTTTGTTTTTTAGGCATGCTGCTCTTCGACGGTCGGGTTTTTTTCTCGCACTTTCGGCTGCGAGGCAAGCAAAAGGGGGCCGTGCATACAGTACGATGAGTGCCCGGATCACGGAAGAGAAACGTGGTCGTTCTCGGTGCCCTGGAAGCCGCAGAACCGGCTAAAAAAAACAAGGGATTGCTCTCAGCACGGCCGAGCCGAGGAGGTGACATGAAAAATCCCTGTTTCTTTCCCGTGCTCTGTCGTCAATATCCCGCCACGAATGAATGGGATAGTTAGTCCAACCTCAGTAGAAGAAGAATACGCACTAGCGGCCGCATACAGCAACAACAGCAGCAGCCGAGAAAACAAAGACCTACTGTTACAGCAGCACGGTCACACAGTTAGCGGTTGTATATTTTTTACCCAACACTTTTTCACGGGTAGAGTACACCTAACAACGAGCACATTCGTGATTACAAAACTTCGTTCCTTTGGTCCGTCCGCCTTGGTTCTATTCTTCATACCAGGTAATATATTGTCCTATGGGGTTACGGTAGTTTCCCATATATTTGCACGCTCTCAGCAGAAGAAGCAGGTTATCGCAACGGGCAAGAGTAACAGAGTCCGGCCTGTACTGCCTTCGATCTCGCCTTACTGTCTCGCAGTGAGACACCTAACGCGGCCGACACTCCTCGACTGCCTGGCAGATATCCTCCTACTCCTACGACTAAAACGTCAAGACACCTGTGATACGACAGCCACTTACTTCCAATAACGACGCCTTTTGTTTGCCAATTTTTCCTCTCGCCTAAAAATTCTCAATAATTTCTTAATCACCCGCCTTTACCCCTCCACTTGTTGCTTTTGATCAATTTCAGGGACACCAGCAGCAACAACAGATACAGCAGTAGCGGATACATCAGCCGCAGCATACTTCTATCGAGCGTCATATATATTCCCACCAAGCCTTTTGACGTACGCCACGACCCTGACTCTCTCGGTTCGTCTACCTCGATCCAATTGGTACAAGGTACCTTCTTCTGCAGTCGTACCAGGTATATGCATCAGTATCATACCGATCATAGGAATGTTATCCAGTCGCACACTCTCAGCAGTAGATAATCAAACCGGGCAATAAGAGACAGAATGTTTCATTTTGCCGCCCGTCTCTCTCTACCCCTTCTGTCTCGGTGTAGTGTGTCTCCTGCATAGTATAGCCATAGCAGGAGTTAGTTGTAGGAGTAGCAACATTAGTAGTAATAGTAGTAGTAGTAGTAGTAGTAGTAGTAGTAGTAGTAGTAGTAGTAGTAGTAGTAATAGTAGTAGTAGTAGTAGTAGTAATGGCAGTAGTAGTAGTAGTAGTAGTAGTAGTAGTAGTAGAAGTAGTAGTAGTAGTAGTAGGAGTAGGAGTAATGGCAGTAGTAGTAGTAGGAGGAGTAGTAGTAGTAGTACTAGTAGTATTACGGGGGGCCATAGTGAACAGGACCAATCATTGTTAGTAAAAAATGTTCAACTTATAGGTTTTTATGTATACCATAGGACCTGTGACTATGGTCCCCCGTAGTAGTACTAGTACTAGTAGTAGTAGTGGTAGTATTATAGTAGTAGGAGCAGCAGCAGTAGTCCCACTCTAGTAGTTCTAGTAGTAGTAGTGGTCGGAGTGGCAGCAGCAGCAGTAGTAGTAGTATTAGGAGGAGTAGTAGTAGTAGTAGTAGTAGTAGTAGTAGTAGTAGTAGTAGTATTATTAGTAGTAGTAGAAGTAGTATTAATAGTAGTAGTAGTAGTAGTAGTAGTAGTAGTAGTAGTAGTAGTAGCAGTAGTAGTTGTAGTAGTAGTAGTAAAAGAAGTAGGAGTAGTATTACGGGGGGCCATAGTTACCAGCGCCAAATATTGTTCTTAAAAATGGTTCAACCTACTGGTTTTTATGTATACCATAGGTCCTGTAACTATGGTCCCCCGTAATAGTAGGAGTAGGAGTAGTAGTAAGAGTAGTAGTAGTAGTAGAAGCAATAGTAGGGGTAGTATATTGGTACTAGCAGCAGCAGCAGTAGTAGTAGTAGTAGTAGTAGTGGTAGAAATAGTATTAGTAGTAGTAGTAGTAGTAGTAGTAGTAGTAGTAGTAGTAGTAGGAGCAGGAGTAGTAGGAGTAGTAGTAGGAGTAGTATTACGGGGGGCCATAGTTAACAGGGCCAACTATTATCAGTAAAAATGGTTCAACTTATAGGTTTTTATGTATACCATAGGTCCTGTGACTATGGTCCCCCGTAATAGTAGTAGTAGTAGTAGTAGTAGTAGGAGTAGTAGTATTAGTAGTAGTAGCAATAGTAGGGGTAGTATTATAGGTCTAGCAGCAGCAGCAGTTGTAGTAGTAGTAGTAGTAGTAGTAGTAGTAGTAGTAGTAGTAGTAGTAGTAGTAGTAGGAGTAGTAGGAGTAGGACTATTACGGGGGACCATAGGAAATAGGACAAAATATTGTTTGTAAAAAATGGCTAATATACCAGGTAGTTTATTTTGTGTATCATGTATCGTAAGTCTTATTAATACTTTGGCCCCTTGTTAGAGTAGAGGTTGTACTATAGTAGGACTAGTATGTTAGAGAGACGATTATTACGGGGGACCATGATAAATACGACCATTTTTTTTTCGTAAAAGTACGTAAATGTATACCTGGTACCACGTACTGGTACCAGGTTGGTTTTTGTGTATACCGTAGGTCCTCTTTACTATGATCCCCAGTAAGAGTAGAAGTAGAGTAGTACGAGTGGTAATAATAGCAGCAGCAGTACATATAATCGTTGTAGCAGCGGTTGTAGTAATACAGTATAGCAGTACAGTTGTTACAATTACGGTTACCGTAGTATTTAATGCCAGGTATCTAGTATATAATATAAGAGTTTCAGTAGGATTGTAGGAGTGATTCTCTTTTAAAATTTACCACGAGTCTGTGGCCGTGACCAGGAGTATATACCTTGTACTGATTTTTGACAGTCATAAATTTCGATGTAGAGACACACATTATTTCATGACAAGTCCAGATTTTTTTTTCATGATGCCCTCTATCGTATAGAGTTGTATAGTGATGATTACTCCAACCGAGTTGCTGCCTATATTAGAATTCATATCTATCTGATATTAAGAGTCGAATGTTAGAGTTCTACTGCCGTAGCCACGAGCCAAAAAATGCAGTTGCCGTGAGCATTTATTGTACAGCCATTTAAACTTTTTATGTGACGGAAGCAGATATTTTTTTCATCGTTCCTCAACCGTACGTACACCTGCACATGAATAAATACAGATCATATGCTGCCTCCCACAGATACACGAGTAGTTATGTTCTTTATATATATATATATATATAATTTAGCCTTTCTGTACTAATGACGCTGTTGTTGTTGACACACATATATATAAGTAGGTAGAGTACATTTTCAGTTTCAGACTTGCCATCCGACAATATGCACCATGAGGTTCAACATTGATAAATCGAAACATATATTGAATATTTCTGAAACAAGATATCCGCGGACCCAGAGTAAACCTACGCACAAGGTATATCCGCTACCTTCTATGACTACTTCATTTTCTGCTTTATCTAGGATGATACTCTAGGTCATGTGTCGTCCTTGCTCCTTCCTACATCTTTACGTGTACTCGTTAAACTTCCTATTTATTCTTAAATCCTAAGCCGCGTCCAAACTCCCTTCCCACGCCATCGGTGTAGGTCTGTCGTCTCCCCGCCCTTACACTACTTATCTATTCCTGGCGATCCTTAAGCTGGAGTCTAAGTCGCGTCACCCTCATCAAAAGGACCACCTGTGTAGTCCCGGAGACGATTTGGAGTAGGCGTTTATTCACCCATTAAAAAAGTTGTGGATTTGTATACATATTAATACTTATCCATGGTAACGAGTTCATGCTGCTTATTATTATGTGGAGGCCTGTCCAATAGCAGTAGCAGTGCCTGTGCTAAAGCAGTAGTAGTAGCAAAAATCGCAGTGGTTGTGGTATCCCCTACTACTCACGATACTGCTGTTTTTGGAGTCTGCATGCTCCTTGAGAACTAGCTAGTACCAGTAGATGCCCTCAACCGTGTATAATACGTATCCTGTATACATTTACAAAATATTGAATAGTCGTATTCTTAATAGGGTTACTAGTTGGTAGCAGGCATACTTCTTCCACCTTAAATATAGTACATATAGCTGCGTAGTTTAGAGGTCAGAAGACTTAAGTTGTGTGTTTCGAGAGTAATGGTATAGTTGTCATGTCCTCGGCCCATCCTGTTGCATGCATGCTACGTTGCCGTTGTGAAATAAATGCTGGTAGTATTTTAGTAGCAGTAGTAGCAGGTAGTAGTGACGCGTTCTACGATAGAGGTAGAACATATATTTCCGCTAAAACGGGTTCTGAACGACGGGGCTCCTCAACCCAAAATCGCCGGAATGACAAGCCTTCTCCGATAAATGGTGTAAATTGTATACTTGTGCATGGGGCTGTTCTTCGGGAGGCAGATTTTTTTTTTTGGAGTCAGTTTTCGGGTGAAGTGTGACGCTCCTTGAGTGAGGAGCCTCAGAAAATTGAGGGTGAACTTTTATCGTAGAACGCCTCTCTCTGGTGATGTACTTATTCAAGCTGTTTCTACCTGCACTGCACTCACGTGTTATGAAAGGCAGTATGTATGCTACTCGGGCCCCAGCCCATGGTACCCCATGTTTATTTGACCTCTCTGTTCTCCATGAGATTGTCTGTATTGCATGAAATGAGCGTTTGTCATGCTCCAGCAGTAGTACTACTTGGAAGTAGTATTGTTATTTGTCGTAGTAGGAGAGAGTACAAGGTAGTACTTCGTAAAGTGCATGCTTCTTCTTCTACCTGTGCTACGTTTGCGTAGTATGTATACTAAAGTAAATGAGTCAACCCATGGTACCACGTGCATGTAGTAGTGCGATGGTATCGCGTACCGGTAGCGATGCAGCTGTGCGACACGTAACGGTATGAGAGCACCTGACGTGCTACCACCAGAAACGTCTCCATCGACAGTATATGTATGAATGAGTCAACATGCACAGACACGTACTACGAGTATGAGAGCATCATGTGGCGTTCTAGCAACAGAAACGTCCAATGTGTTGTTTATGCATGAAGATTCATGATTCAGAGTACAATCTGACACTCGACCGACCCCTTCTATCGGACTCTGTTCCTGTACTGGTTTTAGCTCTCCATGATGAGATGAGCAACAAGAACAACTATACCAAGACCAAGAGTGCCCTGGCCAGCATCGACACCTCTGTGTCCTCCCGCTATCAGGCACCATGACAGTAGTGTAGAATTCGCAACAGAAAGGGAAGCACTTGATTGCTGCTGACTACTGTAATAAAGTCCATTATTTCGTGCAATACGCTCACGTCTCGGCCTTGAACAGACGTCTCGTGTTTCCTGAGACCCCCTTTTCACCTTTCTACGCCAGCGGGATTTCATGCTACCCACATCTCGAAGGGTAACGTTGTATGCATATTTAAACCTGGGGATGAAAAGGCCCTCCCCCCCCCCACAGCGGTCGGGCCAGGTTCCTGTAGATAATACGGGAAATGTTATAGGTGAGATAATGCATAGGGTGGACATTCATTGTGGCCCCGTGCTTTAAATTCGTTGAAACCACTTAGTCACCTTATTTATGTAGGACCTCAACATGCGTTGGAATTATGGACTGTGCAATATTTGGTTGTTGTGCTTCCTCCCTCTCTGTAACCTCACACTGCAACTTCATTTATTTGTCGTTGGTTGCAGCAGTACGTTGCAATACAATCCTGCGGTATTACGATAAAGGTAAAGCAGAGGGATCACACTCGGAGTGTCGACTGTTTCCGTATCGAGGAAATAAATTTCGTACTCTGAAAGCTGAGACTATTAGGGTGCTTGCGGCCTTAGCATTTCGAGTCACTGGAAGTATGAACAGTACTCAACTTCAAACCTAGAAACATAGCCTGAATGTTGCGAGCAACTACGAGTGTGAGTAGTACTAAATATCCAAATACCACGGGTGCCAGGAGTGCCAGCAGTATCATACACAGAAATATTCGAGGGGACGGTCGTCAATATTTTAACTTTAACCGAGAGGATGAGGTGTGGTCAATCGGGGTGTCAGATCAGGGGTCAGACGAACGTGCTGGTAGGATAATAAAATGGAACCGATGTCGAACTTACTCACCACAAATATGACGATGATGGGGGACGGCAACAGTGGTAACGGACAACGTAAACGCCGTGCGAGACGTATCCGCACGAAGAACGGCTGTACAATAGGGGGGGTGGGGCGCCAGAAAAGAAAGCACAACTCCCTCGCTTGAATCGACAAACCAGCAAATACCTCACGTCTGCCCGTGCTCGTCACAGGACTTCGTGCTTGCTCGTGCCCGGCGTGGGGGTGCTGACCTACGCTCGATTCCTTGCTCGCAAGGACTGCGTTGGAGGCTTTCCCTTCCAAACCAAAACTGATCTATCCCAGTTCGCGATACATACATGCCACATTCTATCTACCAATAAACCCTGTTTTGTCCATTTCTTGGTTCGCGGAGGCCGTTGCTTCGTCTACGGACAAAACTACCCATTATGGTGGTCATCGACAGAAAAATGTAGCGGATTGGATTGTCCTGAGCAAAGGTTAGGCGATCGTAAGATATCGATATGGGAAGGTGCAGATGAATGCTGGTTCGACGAAGTGTACGCACGGATGAAGATCGCTTAGAAAATAGATACGGGCGCGTTTTAAACGACCGAAGGATAATACATATTTTCGGCGAGATACACGAAGTTGGGAAGAGCGTGGTACGATACGAACGAAAGTCAGGGACACGCCAGTAGTACAGTAAACTCTGACGTGACGTTCACCTTCGCTAAAGAAGATCCTCTTGTCGTTCACGGCATACTTGCTTGGGCGTGAAGATCAGGCGACAGAAGAACGATCAAAGTGGGAGGTTATGTTAGATATTGCGGCGGGTTTTCGATATGTAACGGTGAAGTGCGACGGATCTGAAGCTTCATGCGGCAGGTGAAGTCGTTAGCTGTTAAGAATGAATATTGCGGCGGGTATTGGATATGTAACGGCAACGTGCGGTGGAGCTGAAGCTTCATACGATCTCCACCAACAACGCGGCCGGGCACAAGCTTTGTTCGGTAAGCTACCTTCTCGTGTCGAGCGTGCATGATTGTGTGTGTATTTAGCAGTGTGCTGCGGCAGAAGGATATGGGGAGGAATATTCGCAAACTGGGTGTTGGTACAGAGCTTGAAGAAGGAGGTCTCGCTTTGTTGCCTGCAATAGTCGACAGCGCGGCGTACCTAGCGTACTAAAGACGACAGAAAGGATTGCGTGAACCTCTCGCTAGTTGGAAATATTCATATTATTCCGATAGAATTTGTGTGAATCGGCGGGAGATGGCGAAGACCGGATGTTTAATGTATGTGCAGGAGGGCAGGATTTCATGCGTGTTTCGAAGACTACGTCGGAAAGGGCGAGATCTTGGAACGTTGCGCGAAGGCAGAGTACAAAAGGTGACTTCGGAGTATATGAGAGAAGTATTTTTTTCTACGTTGCACGAAGGGAGCTTGCAAAAGTTGTTTTTACAGTATCTGAGGTGTACACTTTTTAAAGTTGGTATTACAATCGATATTAGAATGAAAATATATATTTTGCATCATCACGCTGTCTATATAAAATCAGTAGATATTATATGCATAAATGTTTTCTGCTCTCCGGCGCCCGAGGGTTCTCTCTCGAGCTTTTGGCTGTAGAGCGAGCAAGGGGGAAGTGAGTAAATAACGACGCTTGTCGGGATCCCGTGCCCGCGCTTGGTGCATTGAACGTCGCTGAGTTTTGGCTTGTTTTCCGCCTCGCCGAGTCGTGTAGGGGGCATGGAGAAACCCACACTTACTTGCTTGCTAGGGTTTTTGCGGAAATAGCCACCCTCGAACACTCCCTCTGCTGTACACGAGTTTTCAGCCTCAGCAGAAGAAGTAGCAGCAACAGCAGGCATACAGCAGCAACAGTTAACAGCAGTACACAATTATTTGTTGACTGTCGGATGTGTTTTAGCAAGCCTTTTGACGGGTGATGCACACCTAACGCCTAACATCTTCATGGCCAAATCGGGATCCATCTACCTGGGAAAAGTTTTATTAGCAGGTATTAGTGTCATACCTAACTAGTTGTGCAGTAGCAGACTCCCAGAAGCAGGTAATCGCAACGGGGAAGAGCCACTGAGTGTCGCTGAACTGCGGACACAGGGAATGGCCCACACCGCCCTACCGGCTGGCTGGATATTGTAGTTGAACTAAAATGCACGTATGTATGACATGATGAGCACTTAAAAAAACAAAAAAAATCTCCTGAATTTCATTTGGGTTGAAAATATCAACATTCTTGAAATTAATTGCCCGCTTGTCCAGTTTTAGTTTATACCACAACATTCAGCAGCAGCAGCGGTAAATACAGTAACAGCACCAACCGTGTGTTGAGCGTCATGTTTGCTGCACCTAGACCTTTCAAATACAGCACACACCTCACGTCGACCACGTTCGTAGGGACAACACTTGCTCCCTCGGTCCGTCTACCTGGAGGCAATTTGTAGCAGGTATCTACTGTATCTGTATGTACGTATCATGCGTATTATGAATGAGTTGTCCAGTCGCACGCTCTCAGTTGAATGTACTTGAACCTGGCAAAAGCCACAGAGCCAGGTTCATTCTGCCGCCCGTCTGCGTGTACCCCCCCTGTCTCAGTATGCATCTGACATAGTAGTACGAACAGTACTATTTGTAGTTTTCAAGGAGTGGTATTTGGTGCTGTTACTATTAATAGTAGTATAGATTGTAGAGAAATAGAAGGAGTAGGAGAGTATAGTATACTAATATATATAGCTGATCCAGTATTAAGAGTAGCAGCAGTATACATATAGGAGGAACAGTAGTAGGAGTAAGTAGTAGTAGTAGTAGTAGTAGTAGTAGTAGTAGTAGTAGTAGAGTAGTAGTAGTCGTAGTAGTAGTAGTAGTAGTAGTAGTAGTAGCAGTAAGTAGCAGTAATAGTAGTAATAGCAGTAGCAGTAGCAGTAGGAGTAAGTAAGTAGAGGAGTAGTATAAGTAGGTGTGGTAGCATTGGTCGTAGGTAGAAGTGTCTTGCCAATTTCAATGCCACGAGTGTGCTGTTGAAACCAGGAGCAGATTACAGCCGTTAATATAAAAACGTAGCAGCAGCAAAAATTCAAGGCGCTTGTATTTTGTTTGTTCGTGGGGTGCCCTCAATCGTGTGTAGACCTGTTGTTGTTGCCTATTATTTTTTCCCTTGCCATCCATCAATGTGCAGCATGATCTTCAACATGGATCACTCATAACTTTCCCGATAGAAGAAATCCTCGGAAACAAAAGGAAACCCATGCACCAAGTCTACCTCCCTTCCGTGCCAATTGTTGTTAATAGTGATGTTACTGCCGTAGAGTTCTACTGACTCTCCCACAAGTCGGCTATGTTGTTGCCGTGAGTACTTATTTGGCGTTATATGCTTTTTTGCATGACAATTAAATGCAGATTACTTTTGTATCGTGCCCAACAGTTCGTAGCCTTCATGGGCGTCTCGGGGTAGAGGGCAGTAAGTTAATGGACCAGCTGGGTGCTTGTGTAGTGGGGGGTAGGGATGGTGGCTCGATGGGAAGGAAGTAGAGGGTGAAGGAGCCTATACTCCAAATCGTCTCAGTGACTACACAGGTCACCATTTCGAGGAGGGTTTCACACTCACTTTAGACTCCAGATTAGGGGTTTCGTCAGGGATCGAGAAGATACCGAGGGTGTGAAGATGACAGACCCACACCGATGGCGTGGGGATGCAGCTTTGATGCGGGTTAGGATTCAAGATCATAGGTATCCAGTACAGACTAAGATGTAGGAGGGAGCAAAAACAACACACATAGAGTATTATTATTCCTCTTGCCATCTGACAATGTGCAGCATGATCTTTAACATGGATCACTCATAACTTTCCCGAAAGAAGAAAACCTCGGAAACAAAAAGAAATCCATGCACCAAGTCTACCTCCCTTCCGTGCCAACTTTCAGCTTGTCTACTCTATTTGCTGTATTTTCTCCTTCCTTCTCATTACGTTCTATCCTTAAATCCTAAACTGCATCCAAGCTCCATCCCCACAAGAAGAAACATAAAAGAAGTAGACATAGAACGTAGATATACTTGGTGTGTAGGTTTTCTTCGTATACGGAGAGTGTGTCTTTCAGGGATGTTTTGATTGATCAGCGTGAAACTCGTGATGCACACAGTCGGATGACAAGGCTGATATACTTGAAAGTATACAGAGAACCTGCTTCCCACGATTAATAAGAGTGCTTTAATTCGTTCCTTGGCCTTTCTGGGTTACTGACGCTGTCTTCGACAGGCAGGTATAAAAGTCAGAAGTAGTTAGAAGCGTGTGTCACAGTTCAAGTTGTAGTATAAAAAATGAGTGCCCGAAGGCAGCTTGCAAAAAAGGGAGGTTTCGGAGTAAGTGACAGATACCTTTTTGTGTACGTTGTTGCATGAAGGGACCTTTTACAAAAGTTGACTTTGAAGTTCGTGAGGTATATATTTTTTAAACCAGATGGTCTTCGAGGCAATGATATGATGAAGTTATATGTTGGGCATCACGCTGTCTATAAATAATTTATATTAGACATGTATATATAATGTGTACCTGGTATTATATATATTACATATATATATATGAAAATTCAGTGTCTGCCCCCCAAACTTAAACCAACTACGCTCTTCATCTATACCGACAACAAAGAGAAACCCTCCATCAACATCGACAATCAAAATCAAAGAAGTCAAAAGTCGTTCGAGGGGAGGGTATGAGATATTCCCGTGCCGTGCAACCCACAACAGAAAATGCAGACTAATCTACTCTCTGCGTCAATAGAGCTAAGAAATACAAAAAAAAAAATGATTTTCCACTGGATTCAGAACGCTTCAGCAATACTGACACAAAAAGAACTTTAGATGACAACGCAGCAAGCAGCAGAGACTTTCGTCCACAAGGAATCACCGACAGCTCAAGCCCCAGAAAAATAAGCGGGCGTAGTCTGGCGGTTGACAACAGAACAGTCGTCTCATTCAATCTGATGAACACTTGAGCATCGAACGAAGCAAAACCCTCACCACCTAAAAATATGTTTTGAATATCAGACAGAGCATCAAAAAAACAAAAACAAAAAAAACACTACAAAACACACAACGTATGCTAATTCTCCTCTTGTGCATGGTTTGCCCGTAAAACGGGATCGCAGTCGTACTATTAATAATTAGTGAAAATGTTACATTCTCCACCCAAAAAAAAACACACAGACAGAAAAGGAGATCATCAAAGAAAAAACACACAACAACCAGTTATAGTGTATATTTGCTGCTGTACTTCAGGCATTAGTAATGCACACCAGGCAGTGTTATTTTTTTTTCTTGACAATAATAGTGGGTGGGGGGAAGAAGAGCCTGGTCTATGCGCGACCGCGGATCTATAGGTTATACAAGTCCTCCCTTCGGAGTGGCATGAGCGTAGCGTGTAAGAAGACTCTTTCTTGCCGAAATACGTACCAGGTATGTATTTGGTGGGTTGGTTGAACTATGCCACCAATTTATTGCAGTTGTATGTGTTGCAGTTGGGGCAATTATTAATAGCTTAAATGTACCTGTTAACAACCAAATATTGATTAGTATAAGGACAATAGTAGTGGAACATGCAGATGAGGGTGACGCAAGGAAGCAGTTCTAATGACCGAAAAAGCACGTACTAAACATTTAATACAGCTGTTGTTGTGAGATATGAAGGCGACATGGGCGTGATATGGAACTTCGGCAGTAAGCACTTGCTTGACGAATCGCAGCGCCAGTAAACACATGTTCTGCGACACCTAACGGTTCGACAACGAACGAAACCTTTTGGCGGACGCCCAAACCAACTACGACAAAAATTCCTCAAGCAAAAATGGCTCCAACGAGACGTAGCAGTAGGCCCGGGGTCGGCGTCAAACGCAAAGAAGTTGAAGCGACGGGGATAAGTAGCAGCAGCAAAAATTCCCTCGCAAACGCGAATGTCGCTAATAACAACGGAATCAGCACCCTGGCAAACACCCAAGGTAGATTGAAAAAAACAGGATTTTTTCGTTGTCCACAGCACCAAAAGAGGATGCAAAAATGTCAGTTAGACCTTGGCAATTACCAAGGCACTAGCGTGATAAAGGCGATGCAAAACCTGACACTCTTCACTTGGACCTACAGAGAGTCACTGCCATTCGGCTTCGTTTGTTCTGCGACGGCGGGGGTGCCAAGAAGAGTATTTACTCTGGCCCCCCCCCACCGTTGACAACTTTAATATTCATGACCGTCCTCGCTGCCAGCTCGGCAAGGAATTATCTTGGCGGACCAAACATGAGACAAATTCGACCCGGGGTGGCGCAGATAAAGATCATGGTGATGTATGGACCGCTGTGACAGTAGAAAATGACACAGCAGCGGCAGTTGGACACAACAACTATTCAATAACAGTTAACTGAAGCACGTCGCACACCCCGAAGAAGAAAAAAACTGAAACCAGCGTACTCATGTATGCATATTTATGTAAATACGTACTTTGACGTAAAACGTGTACGTGCGAGTACAGAGTTCATACGTTGCGTAATGCAGAATAATTTCAAACGAGGGAGGGCGGACGCATACGGAGAGAAACAACAGTGTACGTATGTGGCCCCTCTGATTGGTTCAATGTTGGCCAAAATCAGTTGAAAGCTAGGGAGAGAAGAAAAAAACAGGTGTAAGTTGACCTTTTCGAGCCGAAATCAGTTACGATGTCAGCCTGGACGATAGCAGGGCTCCTGGGGTGTGTTTTTTACTTGTTCGTAGAATGTAGCTGATTTTGGACGAAAAGTGGCCAGATATATATATACCTGATTTTGGCAAAAACACCTTTCAAAACAGTTAGTTGGGAAAATTCGCGTTTTCGTCCACTCTAGATCCAGGAAGCACGAAAAGTAAAAAGGAATGTGACGCGATGAATTACGTTGGCAAACCCTTACGTGTTTTTTCGCGGCAGAGGCGGCGACGGCAGAGTCGGCAGCAGCCTAAAACATGTAAACGTAATAGTGTACTCAGCGCCTGTCTGTTATCATGTTGGAGCAATAACAGCAGCAGCGGCGGTATACAACTGTCTCGGTGTGAAAGAAACGCAAGCTGTAAACTACATAGGCAACTGTTCGAAAACAAAATGTTGGTTATAGTGTGCAAAACAAAAACTACGGCAGCAGCAGAGCATATAAAAATGACAGTACGCGTACTATACCTCTGTCTCGGTGTGAAGCTCGTATCAAGAAATACAAAATGGATGTTGGTTTTTGGTTATACGTACTCCTGTAGTGTGCAAAAAAACAATGTCGAAATTACTGCTGTACCTGGTATGTTTTTTTGTCTTGTAATAATTGCTGAAGGTCGACAACATGCGGGAACAACAACAACCACGCCAACAACAACAACATAGACAACAGCTGCAGCAGCAGCGGCGACATACACCGACTCCAAGCTGCGTACAACAGCAACAACGCGAACGACGCCTGCGTACACAACAAAATCAGCATCAGGGGCGATAGGCGCGCGGGGTTACAGCAGCAGGAAAAGGAGCAGCAGCAGTAGCAGCAGCTGCAATGGGCTGCGCCATCAAGTCGTGCTCTCGCGTACGGGAACACAGCAACGACGACGACAACAACAACAACCACAACAACAACAACAACATAAACAACAACAACAACAACAACAACAACAACATAAACAACAACAACATTAACAACAACAGCAGCATCGGCGGTAGACGCAGTTGGCGAAACCAGCGCAGGCTGTAAACAACAACGGCAGTAGAAGCGGCAGCAGCAGCACAAAAGCAAATGGCAGTAGGCGCAGTAGCGTATAAACAAAGGGCATTATTAGTACGTTTTTTGTCTTGGATTTAGTGCTAAAGGTCGACTACGTGCGGGAACAGCAACACCACCACCAACAACAGCATACCAGGTGAACAAGAGCATCAACATCGAAGGTAGACAGCTGCCTCGGTGTGGAAAAGAACGCAGGTTGTACAGAACAACGGCAGCAACAGCGGCAACAGCAGCGCATACGCGTACTTTAAAAAAAGAAGAAGGCAGAACCATCTTGGTTGTAAATTGAGTCCTGGAGGTCGACAACATGCGGGAACAGCAACGTCAACAACAACAACACTAACAGCAGCAGCGGCATTAGATACTGACTCAAAGATCCCTACAACAACAACAACAACAACAACAACCCAAACGACGACTACGTACACCAACCTAAAACGAGAAAAGCGGTATCAGGAGCGGTAGGCGCGCAGGGTAACAACATCAGGAAAAGGTGCAGCAGCAGCAGCAGTAGCAGCAGCAATGGGCTGCGCCACCAAGTCGTGTACTCGTATTATTACAACCAAAAATTGCAAGTGGAAGAGTGGAAAAAACTCAACAACAGCAGCCGCGGCCATAGACATAGGCGACACACAACAACACCAACAAGAACAGCAACAGACAAGCACAAAATACAACTCACCGCCACCTTCTGTCTCGAGCGTGAAGTACACGGTGCGGACGTCGATAGGCCTGGCGCATAATTCACAGTCTTTGGGCCGCTTCAAGATTATCCCGCTTCCAGGCCCGGTGTCGCGGTCGCACGTCGCAAAATCTACCTTGCCTCCAAAGTTCTGTCTCCATCTTATGGTTGGGAGATGCAGCAGTTGCACTTTACAGTAGGATTGAGCACTGTCTTGGAGAGGAGGTCTGTTCGAAATGGGCTTCCAAGATTCGCCAGAAGATAGCGAGGCAGAGGCGTATTGAAGGCAGCACCTTTAATGTCGGCAGCAGCAAAGCGTACAGTCCACTCAGTAAAAGAAGCATCACCAGGAGCAGGCGATGTCATCTACCAGGAAGGAGCAGCACTAGCGGGAGGAGCACCCGGTACCAACAGAAGCAGCAAAAGCATAAGCAGCACCAGCAGGAGCAGCACCAGAAGGAGCGGCACGCGCACGAGTGGCACGAGCAGGAGCAGCACGAGCACGAGCTACGCCAGGAGGAGGCCAAGCGGTAAACGAAGAGGCAGCACCAACGTGACGCGCGTCGTATGCTGTCTACATGTGTCTATGCACGCAAATAAGCCAATAACCCGCGTCTTAGTCCTGTAGAAACTATTCCGGATACAAAAAAACGGTGTTCTATCGTGTGCTGTCTTATAGCCGGTCTCTTCGGGCCAAAGCAGGTGAGATCAACGGCAGTCCTATTGAATATGTTCCCGAAACGTCCCTCCACTCGCGAATAGTATAAATCTCCCGCGATTCAGGGCTGACAATCTTGCTAAAGGCCACCGAAACGCCCCCACGGCGACCGACCAGAGCAGACGAATTTATAGTTTTGTTTACACGACGCATCATCGCAGAACGGACCACATAATAAGGGCGAACCACACTAATAATAGGATTAAGAAAATATTGGAAAAACATAGAACAAAGCAGGGGATAAGAGTCTGAATACGCTGCAGTAGAAATTACTATAGGAACATATGTACATACATTCATACATACATAGGCCATAGCCAACATCACGTGTAGGCGGTTTGTGTTGTCTCACCACAGGTGCTGGAGGCAGTTTTTTCCCTTCCGCTTCTGTAGAATCTGCGGTATGCATTTAACGTCTCTTCGCTCGAGGCGAGGTCTTCGTGCCGAAAGTCATCATCATCGCCAAGGGCCACCAACAGCGCGGTGTAGCGAGCGTCGCTGCTCATCCTCTTTACACGGGAGGGGTTGGTTGGTTTAAAAATAACAATTGCGGCTGGTTTTCGAATTTTAACGGCAAAGTACGATCCTGATCTCGACCAACTATGCGGCGGGACAAACAGATAGCTTCTCGTGCCAAGCAGCATGATTGTGTTTACAGCAGTGTGCTGCGGTAGAAGGAGATAAGGAGGAAGATTGGGGTATTGATTGGGTGTTGTCGCAGGGCTTATCGAGGAAGGTACTGGTTTGTTGTCTGCAATAGTAGTCCACAGCGCGGCGTATGTTGTGTGCAACAGAACCCAGCGAGGATTGAGGGCAACCTTCGGAAGCTCGAAAGACTCTTTTCTTTCGATGGACTTCGGGTGAAGCGGCGGGAGACGACAAGAACCGGATGTTCACACGCGCAGGAGGGCAGAAACACGTGCGTGGTACGAAGATGACGCCACGAAGGAAAATATCTTGGAACCTTGCACGAAGGCAGCTTGCAAAAGGTGATTTTGGAGGATGTGAGAGATACATATACTTATACGTTGTTGTATGAAGGGAGATGAAAAACGCTGTGAGTACGTGAGGTATCTTTGTTTGACACAAGTTGGTATTAGAGGCAATAACATAAGATGAAATTCTGAATTAAGCATTAAGGTGCCTATATATACGTAATATATATTTAACTGTGCCAAATCTACGTACTTTTACCAACTTTTATCTTCGTTCGAGCACTCTTCGACAAAACACAGAGTACTCGGTTACGTCAAACCCGGCCGGACACATTGGTCGAGGTCTCGGTGCGATCCGTACGCTCTGGAGCGCGTGGCCAGCGCTCAAACATGTCTTCCCGGTGGGAGTGGATAAGACGATTTCCATGGTTTCAGCACGAGAGGCCTTACTTTGTAAGTACGTATTAGTAAATGTTGTCTGTTTTCTTCCCTAGGCTCTGTCATGATGAATGAGCTGTGAGCATACCGTCCGGACATATACCAGGTACACAGCAGAAAACATGCACAGGCCCCTTCGTTCCAACGCGGCCGCCCACACGCCGCGCGTGTGCGATACACCCATATACGTGCGCAGTTTTGCTGTGGTATATTGCTGTGGCCGGTGGAGTTTGTCGGAGCCTGCCGTCCGCTTTTCACCGCCCGCTTTTACCACGTACCATAAGGTTTCAGACCCAATCTGACGTACAGGTATGATAATAACTGTATCATCATGATCACCTCGGTCCTTGCTGCTTCTTATACGTATAGCTGTGTGTGATCCAACACTGTCACTGCTCCAGCTGTGCTCAACACAATGCGCCAGTAGCAGCATGTAGCGCAAAATGCAGAGTGGCAGATCCGCGTTGTACTGTCGGCACTACATCGGTGGTGTTTATTGTTGGTGTTTACGGCATATTGGTCTATGCACGTCCTTGCTGCATGCAATGTGTGACCGGCATTCTTTACTTACTTCAGACCGATCATCCCCGGATCGCGCACAGCAGCCTTCGTAGAAAAATACTCCAAGTTACAGACTACTGTGTGCCCTGCACTGCAAACCGATCCTACTACTGTACAGCCAGCCGAACGTGCACCAGTTCATGTTTCTCTGTCGCAGTACGCGTATCTTAAGCTCCTGTCGTATCATAATACATGGCATTTTGAAGCAGTACTGACGTGCATACATGCAGTTATACCTGAACAACTACTCTAAGAGATCCAGCGATGTGTTTAGATTCCGTGAAAAACGCGACGTATCAGTGTGTGAGTACTGCCGAATGTAGCGTATGATAGCTGGCACACTGCGCTAGATAAAATTATAGTTTCCGTTACTGCTGTACAGAGGTTCGACCCGGACGATCCTTTCTTATTTTTCTATTTCAAATTTTCCACCAGTACACTATGATTCCAAGTATTTTGCTTGCCATCAGACAGTTTGTAGTGTTTGTTGTTATAAAAAGGACTCAGGAAGCATATCATCCCCCACAATATCAACCACTCCTCCCGGAAAAGCATCTACCAGAAGCCCGATGCCCACATCTACCTTCGTATTCTGGCCTACTATTTAAGCGTATGATACCCTTAGCCCACAAGTTGTGTGTTTTCACACCGAGAAAATACTGTTGTAGGGTACTTCTTTGTGCACTCACAGTATTTCGGGTTTTCGCTGCAGCAACAACAGATAGATACTGCGAGTGCCCTCAGTAGTAATTCGAGGTTCTGTACTGCCACTTTACTCAGGGTACTACTCGGCGGATACTCCAGGGCTCGCGCTAATTCGGGTTTCGATTCAAGGTTCGGTACTTCGTTTTTTTTTGTAGTGCGGTACATATTTGCCTGACAGTGTGGTCTCGGGGTTCTGTGCCGCTCATACTCTCAGTATACTGTCAATAGTTGGGCCTTCTTAGTACTCACTATGTATCGACCGCCAGTACTTCAATACTCTCACTACTCCGACTACGGATTATTCTCGAGCATCTTCTACTCTTGTGTCTGTGAAGTATTATCTAGTACTTTGTATGTGCTGGATTTTACTCACCCGGTCACACCACGTAATATATCGCAACCTCAACCTCACGCAATTTTTTGTAAGTAAGTACGTTTACGCCGCAAGGAACGAATTGATGCCCGCGAGTCATCTGTTCAGGATCAATATCCATTTTGTTTACTGTCTGTATAATAAATTGTTTTTTTCATCATCACTTTCACTTGCCAGCTTAGCTCGTAGGAGGTTTTACTCTCACTGAGCTTGTGGACAAGCCGTGGTCACAGGTGTCTACCCTTCTCCCCCCCGGTACGTGCCTTTGTTTTTCGTCGGACATAAGGTTTAGCATTCCCACTGCTGGTAGATTTTCAGCGAGTGTCGCTGACTCACACTCTCGCGCTTGCCGCTAATCATATGCTTTATGTAAGAAAAAGCCCCTACGAGCATGCACTCGGTGAGACTATAACACACGAAATTGATCTCGACAGACACTCACGGACCAACTAACAAGCCACCGGGGACGCCGTCTCTGTGGCTGTATACCCGTTTGTTTATATTTATATGTACAGCATTATTTATAGTAGTAACTTAATATGATCCCACACTATTTCCACTAGCACCAGTATGTATGTAGGCTGTCCTCAACAACATGTATGTGTGCGTTCTTCACATGATGAGTGGATGCGGTTAGGTACTGTAGTTCTCAACAGGAGTGCAGATATTGGATACCAGCATTAGGTCGCTCTTGCGCCACTCCCCTAGGCACTTCCCGGAGGTAAACCTTGTACTGGTATATATTAAGTTTCGCCCAAACCTGAAACGAAACATTTAGCAATACTACAAAGGAAGAATGCCACTTTCTGCTTCCTGAGATGGGCGCTTCAACAATATCTTCCGGTATGTCGTACAACCTGACACCTCCCCCGAAGTTGGTACACGCGAACACTGGTGTAGGGGAAGATTGCCATAATTCCGCTGCACTCTATTTCACACTATCATGTGGTCGTACCCGGTATTACAGTAGCCGTTTTACAGCTTCAAGAGGAAACACAAGTCGTCGTGTGAGATTCCCTCAACGACGAGTGCAACCTCGGAAGCCAGCAACACGTTGTCGAAGTGCTTTATGATGCTTGCGGGGGATGGCGCTCACCCCGTTATTCAATACCTGTATCGTTAGACTGCCATGCTGGCACAAGGTTACCATGGCAATTAACATATTCTAGTAAGTAGGATAGCAAGCGTTTGCTACTCGTATTGGTTTTGTATTTTCACCCCTTCAAACAACCGCAGCGTAAGCGATAGGGGGCGGGTTCCGCATAAAACAATGAATTCATGTGGCAACTATCAATATATGTCGTGATCTCCGAACACACTGTGGTGGCCTTCGCGCGTAATTCGTGAAAAAAATATAAAAAATATCGATAATGAGTAGTTCCTAAGCCTAGAACGCCCATGACTCTCATTTTGTTCAGGAAAAGCTTTTGCCCTTACCGTGGCACCCCCCTTGTAACTGCGTGCAATAGGTAGTAGTCACGTTGGCTGCCGTGAAGTTCGGATGCCGTACGCGTAATTCCCGCGTTGTACCGCGGTAGGCAGATCGCGGCACTGTATATTACGGGATTTTTTTTCACGGGATGTAAACCGTAACAAACGGTGTCTCGATCACCCGACGTTTGGTGGTTTCGGCACCGCTGCGGTAAGTGAATGTGAAATGAGTTTGATGTGTATAATATCCGTAAAGGGCTTGTCCTTGCATCTGCCGTGTCAAATCATTGGGCGTTCGGCTAGCATGTAATCATATTGGGTTCAGAGTCGTTGACGCCAGACGTGTTGCTCTATTGCCGTTTGCGAAGTTCCCCCTAACGCCATAATGGGGAGCGATGAGACCACCCTCCATCGACTATTGCAAACAAAGTTTGATTGCGCCAGGGCACCGCTGTATCTTTCCCTTGATTGACCTAATAAACTCATCTCGCGTATAACCTCTTGCAGCGCTCCGCAAGCTCGTCCAGCTGCTTGCCCCAGACATGAGCTCAACAGCAGGGTCCAGGCGTACGACTCTTCGAATCGAGACGACCTTGCACGCCCGACAGGGTGTCGGTCTTAGAAAGACGTGGCACGAGTACGAAACCAACCGGCGGTCCGTCCAGGCCTTCGGAAAAGCGATTGTCACAGGTTCTTGTACGAACGACGCCATAGCTTGCGGACGATGGCACACGCCTATGGTCAGAGCTTCGGATCGGTTTCGTCCGAAACGGGAGGGACACACCAAAGCCAAATCGTGCTTTTGGAAACATCCAACTGGGGTCTTTCCATAGACACATGCCCCGGCGTCGGTAATCGTTGCTGCCGAGACACACAACATATAATTGTGGGTACTAGTGTACTCTGGGCTGGGGTGATTCCGTTTTCTAGAGCATCGGATATACGAAGCCAAGTTGTACCTGTTCAGTCTTGCGTCGAATGACTGACATGATTGCCCCTGATCGACGGGTTAACATCAAAAGTCCCATAAAGTCCTCTTCTCCCCCATTCATTGTGCCTCATTATATATTCATGGGATACCGCGGAATCCCATAGGAAGTGACAATCGAAGTTCTCTGGAATGCTACTTACACTCTCGACGTTGTACCTACTCCTCTCAGGGGACTCATTCGCGGATCCGTGTCTAGACCGACCACGGTTCCGCGCGTCTTTTTCGCTAGCGCGGGAATCAGTCGTATGTTCATCGCCCTAATCACTGAATTCGCCCGATTCATCCACACGCGTCTCGTTCGTGGCCTCGTCGTGCGGGTAGGCCGTGTGAACCCGCCCTGTCAGCCGTATGGGACTCTTGTTGCCGAACCGATGCTCGATGTTGCGTGACAATATCAGCTGGGTGCACTACAACCACAAACAAACACTCTCGGCACGTCAACGCTACGTAAGGCCTACAGCGGGGGGGGGGCATGTTCTCGTCCGTTCTACAGGAGAAATCGCAGCCACGCCAGGAGCAAGACGATTTGATGTTCCCTCTTGACTTAGGACATACATTACATGTTGGTTTGTTTGGGCCACAAGCGAAGTGACGTACGACGGGTTTTGAAGACATATATCACAACTGCAGCTCTTTCTAGAGAGGATTTTGAAATATAATATCGGCCTCCCTGTGTCCTTCGGGGGGGCTGAATTGGCTGTTTCAAAGTTGGACACCCTTAGTCGCGTCAATGAATGGACCGCCTCTCTGCTGTGTACAAAGTAAGTTTCGTTTGATGTGTGATTTCTACCGAATGAGTGGACATTTAAACCGTGACTCAAGAGGCCGTTTCGTGAACGAACAATATGTGACAGCAACCCCGGACCCTAACAAAACAGTGGAGAGCACCCCGGGCCCTAGCGCGAACCCTGGATGGGTTTTTGACACACGGGTCTCTCAAAACCCCTGCCGACGGCAAGGACGTGTACAGGGATTGCGTTGAACATTCCTTTGTTGTACGTACAGCTCGATTGCCGTACGTCGTTTCGCCGTCGTCGTGATACACCTTCCGTTCGAGAATTGGGACGTACATTCGTAAAGGGTGCCGGACACGAGAGAGTACCATTAGCCGTAATTGCGATACTGTAATGACTCATTCTTGTCCACGAAGGCAGTTCAACATAACCTCTCCAAAAAACGCTTTAGTTCACGAAGAGCGAGCAGCAGAAGTGGCAGCAGCAGTTCCAGCGGCAACAGACGCTGTATGCGGGCGTAAACATTTCTGTTTGCTGCTCCTGCTTCGATTTTTCCATAGTTTTCATCCGCACGCGTGCGCCCCTACGGGCAGTTGGTACCTGCTTTCCAGCCTCCAGCAGCCGCAATATATGCCATGTGTCGTTGTGGTTCGTGTTGTTTGTGTATGTCGAATATGCAGACCTACATGGTTAAACAGCAGCCGGGCAGGTACAGCCGAGGAGCAGTGCGAATACGTCCGTGGTACACGTGATCCAAGATGGTACACTATGTTAACGAAGTGAAACAACAGAAGTCACTATCGTTCTCGGCAAGCCTGCGCTTCTCGGATTTCGTGGTATGATACTGCCCGACACTCGCTGTGTAGTTATGTCATCAGTAGTGCTCATACTCGTAGTACTCGCAGCATTCGGACGCCAACACTGAAAGTACACCGGGAGCGTCTGTTGATATTTTGTTAGGAGCACGTCATCTGTTAGCTTGAACGAGGTATCGATTGAAAAACCTCACTTTCGTGAGCTCCCTGATACGCCTGACACTCTCGTCGTAGTTCTACAAGACGCAATGACCAAGAATTATACCAGGGTAGCTGACAGTGGGGCCTCATGACTGAGTTACCTCAAACACGCCATGCCTTCATTGACCTCATCATGGACAAATCGCACTGAGGGATAACCCTTTACTTTCTACACATTTCGCGTATTCTCGCGACGGGTTGGACATAATGTGTTTACAGTGTTCGCTCACGGGGTGCGTCACACTGCGGTGGGGCGCTCGTATCAGTGTATCTGAACAGGGAATTTCGTTAAAACCAATAGAGAATCACCCAAATGACAAGAACATACACATGCAAAAAAAGTACAGAGAACTCCGAAAGCCACTTGTATTTATTCTCTCGCCCCCGATGTGGATTTGGTGTTTAATGTTGATACAAATATATGTGCATCCACCACCTGCATAGTTACTGTAGTTCATTGCTTCCAACACCCCCTATGCCCTTGTTCGTAGTTTGGTGGGCGAACTCTAGATTATAATTTCTTCCACTATTAATAGTGTGGAATAGTTTACATTGGCAAACCTTTGCTGGAACCGATGGTAGTCGTTAGTTGACAGACAGTGGTTTGATCAACCACACTTCATTCATCATGCCAACGACCGTCATTGTAATACCAGGTTCTCGTTTTGGAATATTCACTGGTTAACCTGTACCGTTGTGTGCTTGTTTTGAAAACAATTCATAAACGCCAACCTTTCTCTCACTCGTATTGTTTTCCTACGGTCTTGTCTGACATTCACGGGGAGAAACAACCATCCTCTAGTGTTCCTGAAGAAGTCCTGGGACGTCGTCGGAGACTTAGATTAGCCGTGCTAAACATTTGAACGCAAGGTGTTGTCAGCGTAAAAGAGAGACGTTTTAACCGTATGCCTCACCACGAGGAAGCCGAGAGTTTGAAGTATGTTCTCCGGGATTGTCGACGAATGGTTTCGCTGGCGGCGGCCTACCTTTCGTATGACTCGTTGTGGGATACGCATGTATGGTGGACGGTGCTGGAGGTAAAATACACATCTAGGGTCACTTGACACGGTTCAACGTCAAGTAGTGTTCAATCCGACCGGGATCAGAGCGGCGGCGTAGAGGACGATGCAAACACATGCGTCTTACGTCTTTTAGCCATACACCAAACAAGCAGAAACTTCAATATTTATGTGTCGGACAAAACATGTATTCCCGCGATACAGAATATTGGAAACGTCACGGTAGTAACCGCTTGGGTTACATCACTTCGTGGCCAAGACGGTTGAGTGGGCGTTTGAGATGAGCTGCTGTTAAAAAAGAACACCAGAATAACTGATTCCAGGTTTGGGATTAGTCGTGCTTGCCCTGGGTTGGTTTCACAGGTTGAGCTACTCACCGAGTTTTTGAAATGTCTATAATTTAAGTCTTTATTTTTCTAGCATTTGGTTTCCGAAGCCAAGCGCATGGAAACCTCAACAAGGCTGCGCGAACAACCCTCTTTCACGTCAAGTTTCGGGTGATACATCGGGCTTGTCATGTGGGATAGTAGTCTAACAAGGAGCAATCCCTCTTAGAGTGTTATGATACTTAACATCACCAACAAATCTGAAACACCCTTTCGATCCATGAGCCAACATTCTGCAACAAATATAGAGCTGTTTCCAACATATATCTACTCCTGTAGCGTGTTCATGGTGTACACGTGTCCATGTACAAGGCTGTCGAACCTGGGTCTGTTGGGGTCAAACGATTTCTCCGCCATGCATCAATGCTTTGCTTTTTTAACCCTCAACGGTGTTGTATGATGGGCGCGATAGCACTATGCGCTCGCGCCCAAAGGAAAAAGGGTAGCGGCGAATATCGCTGACGCCTTGAGTGCATTGCTGCTTGAACCATGAAACGCTTCAGTCTAACGTCCTAGAAGCGTCGTCATCATATATAACGACGCCGGAAATTCCATCTTCTCGCCGACACCTGGGACGGATAGACACTGCCCGTGGTCACGCATGCTACTGTTAGAGTGATTTCAGAAACAAACGTGTCATATCAGTTGGTAGTTCGAATCAGATCTGGCTTGGAGTACAACTTGCATGCGATGTGTTCTTTGTGTACAACAACCAATAATGTCTGCAGCCCGATGGTTGAAGGTGCATCCCGAAACGTGTGTTTCAGCTTCTTGTCCAAGGCGGAGATGTATGCACTTGATAGATGGATGCGGATCATACAAAAGAGTCTCATCGACCACAAAAAAACACTTTGTGCACCCCACCGAATCTCCCAACATACATGTCGAATACATGCAATCACACTGGTGCGTACATAAACCGATTAGTTCTGACGACTGAAATTGCAAGGTATGTTCCAGAGCATTTCGGATAGCCCATTCTACATGATATAATAGTATGTGTACTTTGTCTTAAATCGCAGTATCGGAAATACCCTAGTCGCAGTAAAAATACTGTTTCGACCTTAGGTATCACCACGTCACCGTCTTAAACGCATCCTTCCCGGGGCAGTAGTTTGCATTTTATCCGAATCGACAAGCATGGTGCAGACAAGAGTGTATATACAACGTTCGCGAAACATTTTTGCTCTTTGTTTTGGTTGTTTCAAAACCTATCAAAACAACCTGCGTGAACGCGCCTATGACTCGCGAAAAAGAATATATTCGCCTCGCGGTTAAACAATGGTTGCTGTATTCTCAGCAGAGACTGCTACGTGGACGTTCTGAGCGCGAGGGCTGAGCAACATAGGTAGCCCAAAAGATGCCCTGAGCGTACACGATAATATATTGTAGCTCGGCAAAGCACGCTCAGAAAATATATGAAATAACTCTCATCGTGAATGCCGAACGGAGGACACGTTTCATAGAAAGGCTTGGACACCCAGATATACATAGGTACGGTATATATACCAGATATATTTTGGTGTGCACGATGTTTTCGTAGATACGACCATCACTCGAATGGTTGATGCGATAGAAAGAGCATTTTCGAGTTAGGACGAAGGGTTTTGCCATGGGTATGCTTGACTTTTTCCATGAAATATGGGCGGTGTAATATAAAGTCGGTCCGACACGCTGATGTATGGTGTGAGTTCCACTGCATACTACATCGTGGGCGCCGTAGTGTCATCGCCAAAAGAGAAAACTCATCATGGAGACGTCACACCGATTAGGCATACGCATACATAGTTAGGCCACCCAGTCTTCAAGGCGTTAGTGAGTATAGCTTCTGACATAGACACTCTGGGTATGCTGGATGTCGACGGATAGAAAGTGCCGTTTTGATGCGAACAACGACTACGCCAGTCTTGATCACTATATTGGTGCAGCAACCAAACACTGTATACGCACACTCCCGTTGGCGTGTAGATGTTAGTTTTTTTCGGAGTAGTAGTAGCAGATGCAGTCAGGGGGGGACAGAGGTACATAGATTTCAAGGGGGTGCAAAAAAAAATGTTTAGCCAGGATTACTATCACGGTCGCCACGTGGAAAACTTGATACACCTGCGGGAGATCAGCCTTCTCCAAACGATTCAAACCGTGGTCACATCGCCAGTTCCAAATACATTTCGGTATTGTTCAGCGGTAACTTGTGATGTTTCAAGTATTTACTCGTGCCCTAAGTCATACGGATGCTTCGAGGATGTATATACACTACCCTGACACTTGTGACAAGACGGGGTCACGTGTGCTCAATGTATTCCCGTGATCGGTAGGAGAAGACATGTGCGCCCAAGCTGTGATGGATTTATCGGCGTACAGAGTATATATGTATTATATATATATATATATATATATATATATATGTTCCAGAATGCGGCTACACTAGGACCGGATCCACAAACAGGACCTACGGTTTCTATCAGGCCTATTCTCCGGTCACCCCGGCTACTTCTGATTGCGAACGATCGACGTAGTTTGTTTGTGACATACCTGGTAAAAGCGATAGCCACAAACGCTTCTTAGAGGGCATGGAACATTTTTTTGGTACACATTCCATGTTTTTGTCATACCAGAAAGCATATCGGCGCCTCTTAGCGATAGCGTTCGACAGGCAAACATACTCTATTTTTAGACGAGAACCGCTTTGTCTGGTTTCAGGCAGAGTATCCCTACTTCGAACACCAGATGGCGATGCGTCGAAAAGTGTGCGGGATACCAGACCCTCGATGGTTGATGTTGTTGGTCTTCCATGAAAGTGTCGGCAAACTTTATTAGGGTGGCCGTTGTCGCAAAGATTCCTGGTGGAACGCAACTTCAGACGAATCACGTACGCACCGACACGTATATCGCTATATATATATGTAGTGAATCGGACAAATACAACACGATGTGCTCTCATTAACAGCAAGTATGCAGATAATCTCAATCCTGGCAGGCTCGGAGAAAACAACCGTCTTGGGGATGAAAGCCAGTGGGGACTATACATCTCACTCTTTCATCCACCCCACGTTATTATGCGGTACTGCTCGTATGTACGGTTGAAACGTGTTAAACTCGGTACCTACTGTATGCGTGTTGGATACGTACAACGGTAGGTGGAACAACCATCTCTTACGTGATTGTCAATAACAAAGGATCCCCGGGGGCGGGCAAACTCCCGGAAAAGGCGGAAAAACAAATACAAATAATAAGAGAATTTCATTACACAGAAACCAAGTGTTGGTGTCACGCAGTGCAATAAACTGTGCCAGCGGCAGCGAAGTATGAAGGCGTATCGACAAATCAACACTGGCAAAAAAAAAATAATAGCAGGGAGTACACTACACACTGCAGGGAGAAAGGCAATGGGCGTTGGCGATCAACGCCAACATACACTGTGCCGGGAAAAAATCAATATAAATCGGACTAAAAACCGACAGTCGAGCTATTGATGGCACGCACAGCGCTGGCGTCCCTGGTGGCCGCGTAGGGGGTTCACGTGCTTACGTATCTTAATGTCGTCGGTACGAGCCTCACCGAGTGCGTAACTTTATGTCGGCTATTTTAATCGCGTAAATATGAATTTGGCGGGAAGCTCGACATCGTGAGGTAGGATCATTCGATGAAAATCGAAGAGCAGTGGAAACGCTGAACCGTGTTCGTGATAAAGATCGTAGGCGCGTAGTGGGTGGGAGAAGAGACGACAAAAGTTACCACAAATAGTCTAGAATATCGCTGAAGGTAAAATCTCGATCAGGTAAGACGAATATCGCTGAAGGTCAAATCACGATCAGGTACGACGGAAAGTCAATAGTGTTCATTCATGAAACAAACAATCGGTCCTGCGCCACCACCAAAAAAACTGTGACCGCGATGAGCTTACTAGTATCCCTCGATGAAGCACAGCGTTGACGTGTTAGTGGGGTACGGCTGGCTGTAGGTTTGGAGTGAACCACACTGTCATATTCTAGAAAAAAAATGTTTCCCTTCGACTATATATAGACGTATGTGGTTGTGGTGACATAACTAAAAGGCCGTAGCATATATTACGGGGGGCCATAGTTAACAGGACCAAGTACTGTTGGTAAACATGGTCAAAATATAGTTTTTTATGTGTACCATAGGTCCTGTTAACTATAGTCCCCCGTAAATAGACACTCTTCAACATATGAATTTTGTGAAGACGGTCCATATGGTACTGTTGTTGCAGTTGCCCTTGCTGCCATGTTAGCCTGTGATTATTGACCGTAGTTTGGAATGATAAGTGGAAGAAACTCGATCACGAGACCTGTTTGATTAGCGCCGGTAAATGCCGCCACATGTATGTGGCGTTGATGTCGATCTCTAGCGGGCGGGCATTGTGTGCACGACTAGCGTGGCACTCGCCTCTGTGCATGGTGTGTTCGTATTCTCATACTGAATAATTACGCGGAGCGCCACTTCGACCCTGATCGATAGGTAGGATATATTACATAACTTGCTGATGCCGGACGTTACGCACAGCCATGGTATAAACTCTCCGTTTGAAAGCAGTCCGAACTGCACCGGGAGGTGTTCTACGATAGAGGTTCACCCTAATATTTCGGAAGCTCCTTACTTGAGGAGCTCCATACTATTACTATGTCACCCGAAAACCGAGTCCAGCAAAAATGAAATTACATCCCGATGAACGATCCCATGGCCCAAGTAGTCAATGGCGTCATTGTTCCGAACAAGATTGGCATTCGAACAACTTGTGTGTAAGAAGCCCCACCAATCAGAACCCGCAAAGCGGAATTGTGGTACCTCTATCGTTGAACGCGAACCGGAGGAGATAGATGCCGAATTCCGTGAAAACATATGTTCCGACAACAATAATAGAGCGTCATGCGGACCCTCGACTGTCAGGGCGTATGTATGTCGTGTCCTCGCCCCAACCGTATCCAGCAAAGACACTCTCATATGGCGTGATGCTCACCTTGAACGAATCCATCAGTGCAAAGAAGGTGGCCCGTGCAATGTCTGTAAAACGCTACCAGCTACGAGGAACCAAGCAATGAAAATGCGGGATGATTTCCCCATTCTGACATCGTGATCGACGGAGATACTTTGTGGCTCTCTGTCCCACGTTGGACGAAAATTAGCACCGACGGCTGCAATATTGCGAGCGCGGCCGACGTTGTGTCACCCGTCGTTCACACCCCATAAAAAGGTAGACAACTGAACTGATGCCCCATGTTAGTCCGCCCGCCTGCACCCCATTTCCTCGTTGAGAACGCCTGCGAAGGGAGTGTATTTTCGACGTACCTCACCACGCCCACCCCCGGTCACTTCCCATCAGCTACTTCTTGACCACCACTTACTTCCCGTCGGTGAGAGCATTGATTTTCATTGCGCTGTATGTACTCGATTGTATGTGCGCTCTGTTGTCTAACATTTTTCGTTCGGGCGAGTGTTGCTTTACCGCTGTACGCGTGAATATTCTGTCGGCGTACCAACTCATGGAATCCATATTATGTCGAACCCGGCGCAAACCTACCTTTGCTATTTTGCTTTATCAGTTCAACGCCCATCATCGTTTGTGCGCGGCATAGTGAGGTGCCCATTGCCGTGGACGGATCCTCACGTTTAGACGGCGCATTCGGTGCAGTTGCACACACTCCACCTGAATTTAGTTATATTCGACATGCTCAGTTAAAGCTGGTTACAGAAACTGGGCGGGTTTGGGCCTCGTTCCTGTTGTACACACAACCTCAGACGTGATTACAAAGGTGGGACAACTAGGGCCTAAACGTCACATCACGAGTGGCAAAGTTGATGACAACATTTTATGTTCGGATAGTAGTCTGCAGTGGACACTCGCGTCTGCTGCTGCCGATGCAAGTCTCATGCTTTACCCAATCTCTCGGTTTGCACAACAGCTGTAGGAGCTGGCGAATGTCACCGCGCATACAACTGTATCATACAGATGCCGTCGAATACGCTCTACCGGAACTGAAGTCTTCGCGGTATGCCCTGTAAGAGCTGGGTGGACACGTCGGATAGATTGGGACTCCGGTTTGTTTTCTATAGAGTATCTGAAACGATCGCAAACTGGGCGAAATCCCCCCTTAAGAGTCACAACAGGCGCTATAACCCTGGTGTTAACCTGTATCCGAGCGAACTGTGTTATGTAGTTATTACCCCGGCCTGCTGCAGCAACAAGGGGCTTATATCACCTAATGTTTCATGTACAGCAAGGGCAGACGTGTACTCTCAATTTAATAATACTTACCTGGTACGTCAACAGCAATACGCCGTGTTGATCGATGTCAACCGCTGTAGCCGTCTCTTTGATAATGTGTCACTTCGCCCTCTGTACCTCCAGGCACGCTGTTTTTTTGTTCACAGATGGTAAAGGTGTACAGATCTTGGCTTGCGTCCTCACCTACTGGTTGGGATGCACTCATGTAGTGCAGCATAGTATGCGCATCCACTTGCAGCCAAACCGATGCGCCTGGCTAAACAAAAAATCTACAACAAAACATACATCTAGCCGGCCATACAGTACAAGGTGTATACCAGACGTATGAGTCTTAGAGTCTTAACACATTGGAGAATGCTGCTCCGACCATACCGCAATTCAGATCTCCTTGGCCCAAGAGTCCATAAAATATATCAACCACAGACGCGCGTAGTATTCGCAAGCCTACAATGAAAACGTTAATTACCTTCTCCCCTGTCTTTGCCGCTCTGTTTCCCCTTTCATCACTTTCAAGCGTCCCGCGAAACAAGCACCACTACTAGAGAAGACGACCACGGGATGACACGGTCTGTTCCCCTAATCGCCTTTTTGGCGACTGTCGGTGTCACAGCCGGTGCCAATCTCCCGTCCTACAAAGACGGATGGGGTTTTTTCAATCGCAGGGGTGAGTGGGATGTGTTCACATTTCCCTAAATAAATAAACATGTCTACGTCGCCCATTTACGTTGGACACTGTAAAGGCAGGCGGAACAGAAACTAACTCTGAGAAAAGCAGGAACGGCTCACCAAGGTACCTTCTTTATTTTTATTTTTTTGTGAGGTTTGGTGAGTTTGATTCTCCGCGTAACTTACCCCTATGTAGAGCGCGTTAGTTTTTTTTACCATGGCGTATATTGGATTGTTGTTTTGCCGCAGATATGTAAGTATAAATAATTGGTGTTCATGTATACGTTTCGTTTTCTGTGCCGGTACCTGAGACAGCAGGAGTGCACACAAAATATGCCTAGGCCAACAAGTACTAGGTAGTCTCCAGATATAAAACTTAATATATATAGAAGCTAAATAACCATCGTAATAACTATTTAAATATCATTCAGCCACGACTGAATGCAAACTTTTTAGTGAACGACTTATTGAATGAGTGCGAGTTTGTCGAAACATAATGTATATCCAGTAATCTACTAAACTTATTTTTATAGATTTTTTCCAGTCCAACCCAATGGATAGATAGAAAGCTACCTCCATGCGCCAGTTTGAAAGCTGTGAACGACTCGTCAGACCGCAGAATCGATGTCAAGTTTTCACCGGCAACGTTGAAAGCAATATCCAAATTTTGGGTAAAGAATCATGACCATGGTTTGGGCTGCACGCATGTACCGGAGGGTGTACTTTTTGTTCGAAGATACCAACGCTGTTGTTCATTAAGATCAAGTAAAAACAGACAAAACGGAAAAATGAGAACGAAACAAAAAATGGGAACGGACGTTTTTTTTTAGAAAGCAAACCAATTGTGTACAACTCCAAGAAAAAAAGTTGACAGTCCTGTGGGGCTGTACAGCAGCCTTCGAATGAGCTGTCGCTCAGGCTGGAAGTCCTCGGCATCGCCGCGGTAGCCAGCATCTAGAGAAATCACAATAGAGCCAGCGTATATCGCTTTTTGCGCCCACCCGAAGGCACGAGATGGAGCATGACCGTTCTGACGAGCTCCTCTCACAGGGCTGGCCAAGGGGTTTCGCAGGATCATTTTGGTTCTCTGATACACCTCATGGTTCTGGAGATACGGCTTGGTTCTCATTTTAGGCTTCGTTCCCATTTTTCCGATTTGTCTGTTTAAAGGTGGGGGCACCGATGTCTCGTACTGCGCAAATATAAATTCGCATTTTTCACGAGAATGCAATACATTTACAGCATCTATCTACAAGGTAATAAGTACCAGGTACATGGTAGACTGTTTTTCCGATCTCGGGCGCAAAGAAACCCGGTCTCTGTTTGAAAAACACAGATATGTGACATATACAACACCTACAAGTGTTTTTTTTTTAATGGTTCATTATACTTGTCGTTTTCTCCTCCGAGGCGCACGATACCATGATACCAGGTATACACTACAGTAATAAGCAGGATAGGCTGTCGTCTTGAACAATAAGGGATCCAAATCACCCCCGAGAGATACCAAACCGCCTTTTTACCATCGTAATGTCGTAGGACTGTATGGAGAAGGTACAGGTACGGTGATCGCAAAATTGTAAGTACATGACGGCAATCTAGGTGTAGCCTCAATCGGGCAATTTATAGTTTGAAGCTTTGTTGTTGTCCACGTGAACTTGTGGCGTACCAGTCACAACGAAATGAAACAATCGGAAAAAATTGTACCGCACATGTTAAATCCGAACTTGTTCATTAATGTGACTTGGAGACAGGTACCCGAGGGCATCCATGTACACAACGTTCATACGGTTTACTGGCAAAGAGTCATATATTATATATACACACATATATATGTGTTTATATATATGTATAAGAACCTGGACCAATGGCATCGCTAATCTATGCATAGCACACTGCACTATGAATAACAGATGCGGCCCCTTTATCATGCCGGTGTGCGCCAGCCAATAAGACCGGCACTACAAGGCACGGCAAATTGCACTACTTTGTTCGCTCCCACACTGGTGAATTTGTTGTGTGTTAAGATAAATATGAAATCGTGGATAGCAACCGCCCCTCCTGAACCTGTCCTAAAGGGGAACGGCTACTGCTTTTGTTGTATATCAGGCTCACACTCTAGGTCTACGACTATTTTCTGATCCAAGACTTGCGCCTCGCGAACTCCACCCTTCCTTGTTGAATTTTCGCCGGTTCGCCGTCACATCTCACTGCAGCCACGGCCGACACCGAACAGGGTCTTCGCGGCAGGCGCACCACCGTATACCCGAAGGTGCGCATCATGTGTTGAGGCACGTTTGGAGTGTAGATGCTAGCTGTCCGGCTTCTGTTGGTCGCTTTACAATAATTGTTACTTCTTCCAAAAAAAGCATGTAGTGCGACTGATACAGTTATGAACGAGATGTATATTAGGGTCACGTTTGACATAGCGATAGGTGGTTTTCATTTGGCGGGTTTCCGTAACAGCATAACTATTCAATTCAGTTTGCGCAAGGTGTTGTGTATCAAACTTGGCGGAGACCCTTTGCCTAAGTTATTTGTGGGGTGGCTTGTGAACCTCCCACACGAGCAGCCTTACAGAGAAACGTTCAACCGCTCCTCGTTGCACGCGTCATGTATATTTATATATTCTGCAATGTTGAACTGCAGACGACAGCATTTATGAACATAGACCGGAGTCGCCACTCTAGGAACCCGTCACCACGTACTTCGAACCAAATTTCGTTGAAATATCGGCAGCAATACCAGTAGTAACGCGCATGCACACGACGCATTAATTCGCTGCGGTACGACTCGGCTCTATGTGTTAAGCACGGTAGCAGTTACTGGGAGTTTCATTGCCGCGGCGTATGCATCGGGAACTACAAAGAAAGGGGGTAACGTCAAGTTCGGCGATACTCCACGACAGAAGGGGTCAGACACTTGTCCACGCTATACCATTCTCCGAACCGTACGCAAAGTGTGTGCTACTAGCCTGAAAACTTCCCTGGTGGCGGCGTCTCTAGCAAGCCAAGCCCCCATCAACATTCCATGGCTTGCTCATATAAATGGCCGAAAACCTGCTTCGCCACCGATCGCAGGAGCTATACTGCGACTCGTATTCCTGTGATGGCGGTTACACCCCCGTCCCCAAGGCGGAAATAGTAGCTTGTGACGACAACAAGTGCACCGACCACCAGTGCTGCGAGCTCCTCTGCTCGTGTTACATGTGCCCCGAAGACTACAGTAGCGTCAAAGGATTCGAATCCATCCTCTGCGAGGACTCCGGATGCACTCAAGCCCTGTGCTGCGACAAAGACGGTGAGGGACTGACGTCAATATCAAAAACACGAATTTATGTTTCCTGAGTCCAGCTGGGTATTCCTTCTGAGTTATAGGTCGTAGCAGGGTTGGTGTTTTAGCCCCGTAGTTTCGTTGCAACATCTTTCGGAAGGATCTTCTTTTCGGAACATTAATAAGCGAACATAGGCTAATTAGGAACAACTTCCTGAATCAGGCAAATTTAACAGAGGGTTAAACCTCTACCCCTGCGCAAAGACCCCACATGGTACAAATGTGAATATAGTAAAGGACCAAAAACAGTCGAAATATGGCGATACGTAGGACGAATCCCTTTACACACTAACGGTGAAAGGAGAGAATGCCCGGGCCGAAACAGGTGTACCATGGTACCCCTCGACGAAACCACTGTGCGCTTTGGCGGCATGGACTCCGGGGCAACATACTTCGTGTGTCTGGTATTTCCCAAATATTTTACTCTGGTGCAAAACACGTGCTTCAGATTATCAGGAACCTGTGAGTTGTGTTTTCTTGGTGTGAGGTACGGTGCTAGTTGTTGGAATGTTTTTGTAGGGATCCCTCGTGCTTGTTGTGCGTTACCCATGAGAGAGTTTGGACAATGTGTTTTCCATCACGGTGCAGAACGGCCCTATCGCGTTGTTTGTTCGAAACCTGACCACGGAGAACAAAGCCGTACACACTTGAAGTGATAGGTGTAATATTTTACAATACGATGATGCACTATGACACCAGGGTTTCGATAGTTCCCGGAGGGCGGACACGCTTTGGATCAGTTCCTCTGTTGGTGTGACCCAATAATTGGTAATGTGTGATGGTTTGCGACGCTTTCAGATGTGATTGGTGAAACTTCGGTCAGACTTCATCCGGATCCTTCGTAAGGGGCATTCCATTGTTGGTAACTTGCGGTTGATTTGCATGTGTTTCATATTGCGCCGTTCATGGTTGAGGTCATGGGGTTCTAGTTCAACTCTAATACGAGGATTATGGGATTGGAGCAAGCGATACTCATTGTCAGGTGGTAAGTCGAGTAGTACACATGATGGGAGGCTATGGGTATGAGAAAAACAAACAGTTTATGCCCGAAGTTTGTCACCACCTCGACCCCGACGTACGAAATAGTCTGAACTCCCCTTTTGTCATCAGCTGCGATTAATATTTTCGCAAGCACCACGTCTGAGCAACGGTTACGTCTAGCTGTTACACGCACCCGGGACCTTGCGTAGAGATAGGAACGTACCAGTTACGAGCTATTAGAAATTCGCCATTACACTGTGATTCGTGCACTCTGCATATTCTTCATCATTTGTACCAGGGCGCTTTTTCCTCTATCTGTCACCTGCGATTCCGATGAAAGATTAGGCGAGGTCTACCATAGGAAACAAAAGTCTCAACACCGACATGGATAACTATGCTAACTAAACTCAGGATGCACCGGCTCAGTTCCGGTTGGATAAATACCGTCATAGCGCTAACATAGGCTTATAGGACAACCCGAAAATATACAAGACAGCGATAGTGACTCCTACGAAAACCTATGATGTGTACCCTCGTTGCTGACTGACCTTGATGGATTATCAAACGTCGTGAACGTATTCCCAAAACACCTAATATTTTCGAGAGGGTTGGTTGGATTACTGTCGCTTCTCCTTTGAAACCAGCTGCGTATAGGTCGGGTAAAGCACCGAGTAGCACGGTGGATGTACCCGCATACTTGGCACGGTTTCTTCACAACGAACGGCGGCCAGAGCGACAGCAACAGCGGTTGTAAAAGAGGCCAGTTCAGCAGCAATCACCTATCCCCACACTCGTAATAAACATCACCTTGCTCGTACTTATCATGTCCACGCTTCCGACGGGGAGTAATGCCGGGTTTTTCGTTTGTTTGGTGTTTGAGCGAGCGCGGTCGCTTCATGAAAACGATTCGATCTCATGAAAGTTTTGTGCTGTTGCTTAGGATTTTCGAAATACGTTCTGAGAGACCAACCACACTCCGATTGTTCTACAGACAGGAGATACCGCGGTCACCCTTGCTCAATAATACCCGAAACACCGTATGTCCAATACTTAAGTCAGAGGGTGAGACCTCCATGCCCTCTTGGCTTGGCGTTTACAGTTACTATTGTCGGTCCAGTGGTTTGATCCCGATAACTTATGGATGCTATGATATTGACAAGAACACACTAAAGAAGGAAATTGTACCAATCTGATGACGCCCTTACTATCTCCCCGAGTATACTAATCTCAATATTCTTTCATACGGGGATGGTTGACACTCGTTTACTGTTGCGCGTTCAACCGAATTCAATGGCAATGTATGCACGGACATTAAGTGCAGCAAGGGCTAGACTCCAGCGGACGACGCCAAACACACATTCTGCAAAGACCTCGGATGCACCAAAGACGTCTGCTACGAGCCAGACGGTGCGTTTTCCGGAGAAGCATGGCTAACACAAGGCGACAATCCTTTGCTCCATGGGCGTTTCAATTCTAGTTGATTTCCGGATGCCTTTGGCGCCGTAGCAATTCAATTTGTTTATAATAATTAAATTTTTCTAAGAAAATTTAACAGACAAATCGGAAAAATGGGAACGAAGCCTAAAATGAGAACCAAGCCGTATCTCCAGAACCATGTGGTGTATCAGAGAACCAAAATGATCCTGCGAAACCCCTTGGCCAGCCCTGTGAGAGGAGCTCGTCAGAACGGTCATGCTCCATCTCGTGCCTTCGGGTGGGCGCAAAAAGCGATATACGCTGGCTCTATTGTGATTTCTCTAGATGCTGGCTACCGCGGCGATGCCGAGGACTTCCAGCCTGAGCGACAGCTCATTCGAAGGCTACTGTACAGCCCCACAGGACTGTCAACGTTTTTTCTTGGAGTTGTACACAATTGGTTTGCTTTCTAAAAAAAAACGTCCGTTCTCATTTTTTGTTTCGTTCCCATTTTTCCGTTTTGGCTGTAATTCCTCACCATCGATTTATCACGAAATGTCCTTTTAATTTATTGTTTAAGCGTATAATTGCAGCTGTGATATTATATATTGACGATCTACCCTTGTTTACGGGCTATCCTCCCCATGATCCTGTAGAGAAATTTTGCACGGACTTCAAGTGCAGCAAAGGGTACTATCTGATAGACGACGCTGACAAGACTATATGCAAGGACTCTGGATGCACCAAAGACGTCTGCTGCGAGGGAGAAGGTGAGACTTCCCCTGAAACGCGGGCGTTGCGATTCGAGTAAACATAGCGACGCGTTAAACGACGTAGCAATACAATGTTTTCAATTCCCCACTATCAATTTATCGCAAAATAGGTATTTTGGTGTTCAAGCCTACGACTCCAGCTGTGATATTAAATCCTGACGATATACCCTTGTAAACGTCTGATACTCCTCGTGGTCCTGTAGAGGAGGTTTGCACGGACTTCAAGTCTAGCCAACGGTACACTCTAATAGACACCCTTGACAAGACTTTCTGCAAAGACACCACATACACCAAGGACCTCTGCTGGGAGCAAGAGTGCGAGCGCTCGATATCTGAATGTCGAAGGAAAACCGTTGGTATAGCCGCAAGAAGTGTTTCAAATGCCTATGTAGAGTCCTGCTTAGTTATATATATATAGCGAATGGAGTAAAACAGTACATTGTCATCGTTTTGCAAAGACGAACTGAGGGCTCTAAATTTATTAGTACATTTGCCCGTTACGGAAACTGACAATATAGAATTGTTGTCGTCGCCTTCATGGCATGCTTTCCCAGCAAACGTCTGCAGGGACTTCAAGTGCAGCAAGGGCTACAGTCTAGTTGATGACGCCGAAAACATACTCTGCGGAAACTCCGGATGCACCAAAGACATCTGCTGCGAGCCAGAGGGTGAGACCTCCGCTGACATTTGTAAAACACACACAAGGAAACATACTTCGGTCAAATGGGCGTTCAAATTCGACTACTACTCACATAAAGCGACGCCTTTGGCTGCGTAGCAATTCCATGGTTAGAATTCCTTACCATCAATATATCGCAAATAGTGTGATTAGTTGTTCAGGCACACAATTGCAGCTGTGATAATCTGTCATGACGATCTACTCTTGTTTAACGATGATCCTCTCTATGGTCCTACAGAGAAGTTATGCACGGACTTCAAGTGCAGCAAGGGCTACTCTCTTGTGGATGACGCCAAACATACCCCCTGCAAGGACTCCGAATGCACCACAGACGTCTGCTGCCAGCCAGAGGGTTACACCTCTGCTGACATTTATTTGTAAAACACAAGAGGACACACACTTCGTTCACATGATGTTTTGTTGTCGACTACTCACATGTATGTAGCGATGACTGAGTCTGCGTAGCACTTCCATGTTTGCAAACCCTTACCGTTACATTATCGCAGACATCGTGTTTTGTTGTTCACGCTTACAATAATTTACAGCCTTGATATTCCAGACTGACCCTATACCCTTGTTTACCGCCGATCCTCTTCATTGTCCTGCAGAGAAGTTCTGCACCGACTTCAAGTGCAGCAAGGGCTACACTCTAGTGGATGACGCCAAAACTACACTCTGCAAGGACTCCGGATGCACCAAAGACGTCTGCTGCGAGCCAGAGGGTGAGACCTCCGCTGATATTTGTATAACACAAGAGGACACGAGGACGCATCGTTCACATGGGCGTTTTCCTCGACTACTTAATGTAGCCATGCCTGAGTCCGCGTAGCTATTCTATGTGTGCTATTCGTTACCAATACATCATCAAAAATATCGTGGTTGTTGTTCAAGCTTACAATTACAGCTGTGAAATTTCAAAATTACGATCTTCCCTATTTTACCGCCAATCCTCCTCATGGTCCTGCAGAGAAGTTCTGCACCGACTTCAAGTGCAGCAAGGGCTACACTCTAGTGGATGACGCCAAAACTACACTCTGCAAGGACTCCGGATGCACCAAAGACGTCTGCTGCGAGCCAGAGGGTGAGACCTCCGCTGAGATTTATTTGTAAAAATTATGAGGACGCATACTTCGTTCACAAGGCCGTTTTATTTGATTACGTGATGTAGCCATGCCTGAGTCCGCGTAGCAGTTTTATGTGTGCAATTCTTTAGCCGTACAATATCACAATTATCGTGGTTTGTTCTTCAAGTAAGTTCAAAATTTCAGCTGTGAAATTATTTATTGACGATCTCCCCTTGTTTACCGCCGATCCTCCTCATGGTCCTGCAGATAAGTTCTGCACCGACTTCAAGTGCAGCAAGGGCTACACTCTAGTGGATGACGCCAAAACTACACTCTGCAAGGACTCCGGATGCACCAAAGACGTCTGCTGCGAGCCAGAGGGTGAGACCTCCGCTGATATTTGTATAACACAAGAGGACACGAGGACGCATCGTTCACATGGGCGTTTTCCTCGACTACTTAATGTAGCCATGCCTGAGTCTGCGTAGCTATTCTATGTGTGCGTTTCGTTACCAATACATCATCAAAAATATCGTGGTTGTTGTTCAATCTTACAATTACAGCTGTGAAATTCCAAAATTACGATCTTCCCCATCTTACCGCCAATGCTCCTCATCATGGTCCTGCAGAGAAGTTCTGCACGGACTTCAAGTGCAGCAAGGGCTACTCTCTAGTGGATGACGCCAAAACTACACTCTGCAAGGACTCCGAGTGCACCAAAGACGTCTGCTGCGAGCCAGAGGGTGAGACCTGGTCCTCCGCTGATATTTGTATAAAACAAGAGGACACGTACTTCGTTCACATGGTATAGGCGTTCTTTTTACTATTCACATGTATGTATGTATGTAGCAATGAATGGCTGCGTCTTCGTAGCAATTCCATATTATTTTTGCAATTTTTTCCTTACCATTACATTATCGCAAAGCGCGTGGTTGTCGCTCAAGCTTACAATTACAGCTGTGATATCATATACCGACGATCAACCCTTGTTTACCGCCGATCCTCCTCATGGTCCTACAGAGAAGTTCTGCACCGACTTCAAGTGCAGCAAGGGCTACACTCTAGTGAATGACGCTGAACACACCCCCTGCGAGGACTCCGGATGCACCAAAGACGTCTGCTGCGAGCCAGAGGGTGAGACCTCCGCTGAGATTTAGTTGTATAAATCAAGAGGACGCATACTTCGTTCACAAGGGCGTTTTATTTGACTCCGTCATGTAGCCATGCCTGAGTCCGCGTAGCAGTTTAATGTGTGCAATTCTTTAGCCGTACAATATCACAATTATCGTGGTTTGTTCTTCAAGCTCAAAATTTCAGCTGTGAAATTCATTATTGACGATCTCCCCTTGTTTACCGCCGATCCTCCTCATGGTCCTGCAGATAAGTTCTGCACCGACTTCAAGTGCAGCAAGGGCTACACTCTAGTGGATGACGCCAAAACTACACTCTGCAAGGACTCCGGATGCACCAAAGACGTCTGCTGCGAGCCAGAGGGTGAGACCTCCGCTGATATTTGTAAAACACAAGAGGACACGAGGACGCATCGTTCACATGGGCGTTTTCCTCGACTACTTAATGTAGCCATGCCTGAGTCCGCGTAGCTATTTTTTGTGTGCTATTCCTTACCAATACATCATCAAAAATATCGTGGTTGTTGTTCAAGCTTACAATTACAACTGTGAAATTCCAAAATTACGATCTTCCCTATTTTACCGCCAATTCTCCTCATCATGGTCCTGCAGAGAAGTTCTGCACCGACTTCAAGTGCAGCAAGGGCTACACTCTAGTGGATGACGCCAAAACTACACTCTGCAAGGACTCCGTGTGCACCAAAGACGTCTGCTGCGAGCCAGAGGGTGAGACCTGGTCCTCCGCTGATATTTGTATAAAACAAGAGGACACGTACTTCGTTTACATAGTATAGACGTTTTTTGCGACTATTCACATGTATGTAGCGATGCCTGCGTCTGCGTAGCAATTCCACATTTTTTTTTGCAATTCCTTACCATTACATTATCGCAAATTGCGTGGTTTGTCGCTCAAGCTTACAATTACAGCTGTGATATCATATACCGTCGATCCACCCTTGTTTACCGCCGATCCTCCTCATGGTCCTGCAGAGAAGTTCTGCACCGACTTCAAGTGCAGCAAGGGCTACACTCTAGTGGATGACGCTGAACACACCCCCTGCGAGGACTCCGGATGCACCAAAGACGTCTGCTGCGAGCCAGAGGGTGAGACCTCCGCTGAGATTTATTTGTAAAAATCAAGAGGACGCATACTTCGTTCACAAGGGCGTTTTATTTGACTCCGTGATGTAGCCATGCCTGAGTCCGCGTAGCAGTTTAATGTGTGCAATTCTTTAGCCGTACAATATCACAATTATCGTGGTTTGTTCTTCAAGCTCAAAATTTCAGCTGTGAAATTCATTATTGACGATCTCCCCTTGTTTACCGCCGATTCTCCTCATGGTCCTGCAGATAAGTTCTGCACCGACTTCAAGTGCAGCAAGGGCTACACTCTAGTGGATGACGCTGAACACACACCCTGCGAGGACTCCGGATGCACCAAAGACGTCTGCTGCGAGCCAGAGGGTGAGACCTCCGCTGAGATTTATTTGTAAAAATTTTGAGGACGCATACTTCGTTCACAAGGCCGTTTTATTTGATTACGTGATGTAGCCATGCCTGAGTCCGCGTAGCAGTTTTATGTGTGCAATTCTTTAGCGGTACAATATCACAATTATCGGGGTTTGTTCTTTAAGTTCAAAATTTCAGCTGTGAAATTATTTATTGACGATCTCCCCTTGTTTACCGCCGATCCTCCTCATGGTCCTGCAGATAAGTTCTGCACCGACTTCAAGTGCAGCAAGGGCTACACTCTAGTGGATGACGCCAAAACTACACTCTGCAAGGACTCCGGATGCACCAAAGACGTCTGCTGCGAGCCAGAGGGTGAGACCTCCGCTGATATTTGTATAACACAAGAGGACACGAGGACGCATCGTTCACATGGGCGTTTTCCTCGACTACTTAATGTAGCCATGCCTGAGTCTGTGAGCTATTCTATGTGTGCGTTTCGTTACCAATACATCATCAAACATATCGTGGTTGTTGTTCAAGCTTACAATTACAGCTGTGAAATTTCAAAATTACGATCTTCCCTATCTTACCGCCAATCCTCCTCATGGTCCTGCAGAAGAGTTCTGCACGGACTTCAAGTGCAGCAAGGGCTACTCTCTAGTGGATGACGCCAAGACTACACTCTGCAAGGACTCCGAGTGCACCAAAGACGTCTGCTGCGAGCCAGAGGGTGAGACCTGGTCCTCCGCTGATATTTGTATAAAACAAGAGGACACGTACTTCGTTCACATGGTATAGGCGTTCTTTTTACTATTCACATGTATGTATGTATGTAGCAATGAATGGCTGCGTCTGCGTAGCAATTCCACATTTTTTTTGCAATTTATTCCTTACCATTACATTATCGCAAAGTGCGTGGTTGTCGCTCAAGCTTACAATTACAGCTGTGATATCATATACCGACGATCAACCCTTGTTTACCGCCGATCCTCCTCATGGTCCTGCAGAGAAGTTCTGCACCGACTTCAAGTGCAGCAAGGGCTACACTCTAGTGAATGACGCTGAACACACCCCCTGCGAGGACTCCGGATGCACCAAAGACGTCTGCTGCGAGCCAGAGGGTGAGACCTCCGCTGAGATTTAGTTGTATAAATCAAGAGGACGCATACTTCGTTCACAAGGGCGTTTTATTTGACTCCGTCATGTAGCCATGCCTGAGTCCGCGTAGCAGTTTAATGTGTGCAATTCTTTAGCCGTACAATATCACAATTATCGTGGTTTGTTCTTCAAGCTCAAAATTTCAGCTGTGAAATTCATTATTGACGATCTCCCCTTGTTTACCGCCGATCCTCCTCATGGTCCTGCAGATAAGTTCTGCACCGACTTCAAGTGCAGCAAGGGCTACACTCTAGTGGATGACGCCAAAACTACACTCTGCAAGGACTCCGGATGCACCAAAGACGTCTGCTGCGAGCCAGAGGGTGAGACCTCCGCTGATATTTGTAAAACACAAGAGGACACGAGGACGCATCGTTCACATGGGCGTTTTCCTCGACTACTTAATGTAGCCATGCCTGAGTCCGCGTAGCTATATTTTGTGTGCTATTCCTTACCAATACATCATCAAAAATATCGTGGTTGTTGTTCAAGCTTACAATTACAACTGTGAAATTCCAAAATTACGATCTTCCCTATTTTACCGCCAATGCTCCTCATCATGGTCCTGCAGAGAAGTTCTGCACCGACTTCAAGTGCAGCAAGGGCTACACTCTAGTGGATGACGCCAAAACTACACTCTGCAAGGACTCCGTGTGCAATAAAGACGTCTGCTGCGAGCCAGAGGGTGAGACCTGGTCCTCCGCTGATATTTGTATAAAACAAGAGGACGCGTACTTCGTTTACATAGTATAGACGTTTTTTGCGACTATTCACATGTATGTAGCGATGCCTGCGTCTGCGTAGCAATTCCACATTTTTTTTTGCAATTCCTTACCATTACATTATCGCAAATTGCGTGGTTTGTCGCTCAAGCTTACAATTACAGCTGTGATATCATATACCGTCGATCCACCCTTGTTTACCGCCGATCCTCCTCATGGTCCTGCAGAGAAGTTCTGCACCGACTTCAAGTGCAGCAAGGGCTACACTCTAGTGGATGACGCTGAACACACCCCCTGCGAGGACTCCGGATGCACCAAAGACGTCTGCTGCGAGCCAGAGGGTGAGACCTCCGCTGAGATTTATTTGTAAAAATCAAGAGGACGCATACTTCGTTCACAAGGGCGTTTTATTTGACTCCGTGATGTAGCCATGCCTGAGTCCGCGTAGCAGTTTTATGTGTGCAATTCTTTAGCCGTACAATATCACAATTATCGTGGTTTGTTCTTCAAGCTCAAAATTTCAGCTGTGAAATTCATTATTGACGATCTCCCCTCGTTTACCGCCGATCCTCCTCATGGTCCTGCAGATAAGTTCTGCACCGACTTCAAGTGCAGCAAGGGCTACACTCTAGTGGATGACGCTGAACACACCCCCTGCAAGGACTCCGGATGCACCAAAGACGTCTGCTGCGAGCCAGAGGGTGAGGCCTCCGCTGAGATTTATTCGTAAAATTCAAGAGGACGCATACTTCGTTCACAAGGGCGTTTTATTTGACTCCGTGATGTAGCCATGCCTGAGTCCGCGTAGCAGTTTTATGTGTGCAATTCTTTAGCCGTACAATATCACAATTATCGTGGTTTGTTCTTCAAGCTCAAAATTTCAGCTGTGAAATTCATTATTGGCGATCTCCCCTTGTTTACCGCCGATCCTCCTCATGGTCCTGCAGATAAGTTCTGCACCGACTTCAAGTGCAGCAAGGGCTACACTCTAGTGGATGACGCCAAAACTACACTCTGCAAGGACTCCGGATGCACCAAAGACGTCTGCTGCGAGCCAGAGGGTGAGACCTCCGCTGATATTTGTATAACACAAGAGGACACGAGGACGCATCGTTCACATGGGCGTTTTCCTCGACTACTTAATGTAGCCATGCCTGAGTCCGCGTAGGTATTCTATGTGTGCTATTCGTTACCAATACATTATCAAAAATATCGTGGTTGTTGTTCAAGCTTACTATTACAACTGTGAAATTCCGAAATTACGATCTTCCCTATTTTACCGCCAATGCTCCTCATCATGGTCCTGCAGAGAAGTTCTGCACCGACTTCAAGTGCAGCAAGGGCTACACTCTAGTGGATGACGCTAAAACTACACTCTGCAAGGACTCCGAGTGCACCAAAGACGTCTGCTGCGAGCCAGAGGGTGAGACCTGGTACTCCGCTGATATTTGTATAAAACAAGAGGACACGTACTTCGTTTATATAGTATAGGCGTTTTTTGCGACTATTCACATGTATGTAGCGATGCCTGCGTCTGCGTAGCAATTCCACATTTTTTTTGCAATTCCTTACCATTACATTATCGCAAATTGCGTGGTTTGTCGCTCAAGCTTACAATTACAGCTGTGATATTATATACCGACGATCCACCCTTGTTTACCGCCGATCCTCCTCATGGTCCTGCAGAGAAGTTCTGCACCGACTTCAAGTGCAGCAAGGGCTACACTCTAGTGGATGACGCTGAACACACCCCCTGCGAGGACTCCGGATGCACCAAAGACGTCTGCTGCGAGCCAGAGGGTGAGACCTCCGCTGAGATGTATTTGTAATAATAATCAAGAGGACGCATACTTCGTTCACAAGGGCGTTTTATTTGACTACGTGATGTAGCCATGCCTGAGTCCGCGTAGCAGTTTAATGTGTGCAATTCTTTAGCCGTACAATATCACAATTATCGTGGTTTGTTCTTCAAGCTCAAAATTTCAGCTGTGAAATTCATTATTGACGATCTCCCCTTGTTTATCGCCGATCCTCGTCATGGTCCTGCAGATAAGTTCTGCACCGACTTCAAGTGCAGCAAGGGCTACACTCTAGTGGATGACGCCAAAACTACACTCTGCAAGGACTCCGGATGCACCAAAGACGTCTGCTGCGAGCCAGAGGGTGAGACATCCTCTGATATTTGTATAACACAAGAGGACACGAGGACGCATCGTTCACATGGGCGTTTTCCTCGACTACCCATTGTAGCCATGCCTGAGTCTGCTTAGCTATTCTATGTGTGCGATTCGTTACCGATACATCATCAAAGATATCGTGGTTGTTGTTCAAGCTTACAATAATTATTACAACTGTGAAATTATAAAATTACGATCTCCCCTATTTTACCGCCAATCCTCCTCATGGTCCTGCAGAGAAGTTCTGCACCGACTTCAAGTGCAGCAAGGGCTACACTCTAGTGGATGACGCTGAACACACCCCCTGCGAGGACTCCGGATGCACCAAAGACGTCTGCTGCGAGCCAGAGGGTGAGACCTCCGCTGAGATGTATTTGTAATAATAATCAAGAGGACGCATACTTCGTTCACAAGGGCGTTTTATTTGACTACGTGATGTAGCCATGCCTGAGTCCGCGTAGCAGTTTTATGTGTGCAATTCTTTAGCCGTACAATATCACAATTATCGTGGTTTGTTCTTCAAGCTCAAAATTTCAGCTGTGAAATTATTTATTGACGATCTCCCCTTGTTTACCGCCGATCCTCCTCATGGTCCTGCAGATAAGTTCTGCACGGACTTCAAGTGCAGCAAGGGCTACACTCTAGTGGATGACGCCAAAACTACACTCTGCAAGGACTCCGGATGCACCAAAGACGTCTGCTGCGAGCCAGAGGGTGAGACCTCCGCTGATATTTGTATAACACAAGAGGAAACGTACTTGGTTCACGTAGTATTGGTGTTTTTTGATACTATAATCTTGTACCGATGCCTGCGTCTGCGTAGCAATTCCATATTTATTTGCAATTTCTTACCATTAGATTATCGCAAATTGCGTGGTTTGTCGCTCAAGCTTACAATTACAGCTGCTGTGATAATCTATACTGACGATCTGCCCTTGTTTACCGCTGATCGTCCTCATCGTCCTGCAGAGAAGTTCTGCACCGACTTCAAGTGCAGCAAGGGCTACACTCTAGTGGATGACGCTGAACACACACCCTGCAAGGACTCCGGATGCACCAAAGACGTCTGCTGCGAGCCAGAGGGTGAGACCTCCGCTGAGATGTATTTGTAATAATAATCAAGAGGACGCATACTTCGTTCACAAGGGCGTTTTATTTGACTACGTGATGTAGCCATGCCTGAGTCCGCGTAGCAGTTTTATGTGTGCAATTCTTTAGCCGTACAATATCACAATTATCGTGGTTTGTTCTTCAAGCTCAAAATTTCAGCTGTGAAATTCATTATTGACGATCTCCCCTTGTTTATCGCCGATCCTCGTCATGGTCCTGCAGATAAGTTCTGCACCGACTTCAAGTGCAGCAAGGGCTACACTCTAGTGGATGACGCCAAAACTACACTCTGCAAGGACTCCGGATGCACCAAAGACGTCTGCTGCGAGCCAGAGGGTGAGACCTCCGCTGATATTTGTATTAAACAAGAGGACACGTATTTGGTTCACATAGAATTGGTGTTTATTGCGACTATTCACATGTAGCAATGCCTGAGTCTGCGTAGAAATTCCATATTTGCCATTCCTTACCATTACATTATCGCAAATTGCGTGGTTTGTCGCTCAAGCTTACAATCACAGCTGCTGTGATAGTATTTACTGACGATCTGCCCTTGTTTACCGATGATCGTCCTCATCGTCCTGCAGAGAAGTTCTGCACCGACTTCAAGTGCAGCAAGGGCTACACTCTAGTGGATGACGCTGAACACACACCCTGCGAGGACTCCGGATGCACCAAAGACGTCTGCTGCGAGCCAGAGGGTGAGACCTCCGCTGAGATTTATTTGTAGAAATCAAGAGGACGCATACTTCGTTCACAAGGGCGTTTTATTTGACTACGTGATGTAGCCATGCCTGAGTCCGCGTAGCAGTTTTATGTGTGCAATTCTTTAGCTGTACAATATCACAATTATCGTGGTTTGTTCTTCAAGCTCAAAATTTCAGCTGTGAAATTCTTTTTTGACGATCTCCCCTCGTTTACCGCCGATCCTTGTCATGGTCCTGCAGATAAGTTCTGCACCGACTTCAAGTGCAGCAAGGGCTACACTCTAGTGGATGACGCCAAAACTACACTCTGCAAGGACTCCGAGTGCACCAAAGACGTCTGCTGCGAGCCAGAGGGTGAGACCTCCGCTGAAATTTGTATAAAACAAGAGGACACGTACTTGGTTCACATAGTGTAACATAACTGTTGGTGTTTTTTGCGACTATTCACATGTAGTATTAATAGCGATGCCTGCGTCTGCGTACCAATCCCATATTTGCACTTCCTTACCATAACATTATCGCAAATTGCGTGGTTTGTCGCTCAAGCTTACAATTACAGCTGCTGTGATATTCTATACTGACGATCTACCCTTGTTTACCGCCGATCGTCCTCATCGTCCTGCAGAGAAGGTTTGCACCGACTTCAAGTGCAGCAAGGGCTACACTCTAGTGGATGACGCCAAAAATACACCCTGCAAGGACTCCGGATGCACCAAAGACGTATGTTGCGAGCCAGAGGGTGAGACCTCCGCTGACATTTATTTGGAAAAATCAAGAGGACGCATCGTTCACATGGGCGTTTTTCTCGACTACTACTTAATGTAGCCACGGCTGAGTCTCCGTAGCAATTCCATGTTTGCAATACCTTACCGTTACATTATCGCAAATTTCGTGGCTTGTCGCTCAAGCTCACAATTACCGCTGCTGTGATATTCTATACCGACGATCCACCCTTGTTTACCGCCGATTGTCCTCATCGTCCTGCAGAGAAGTTCTGCACCGACTTCAAGTGCAGCAAGGGCTACACTCTCGTAGATGACGCCGAGAACACACCGTGCAAGGACTCCGAATGCACCAAAGACGTCTGCTGCGAGCCAGAAAGTGGGACATCCGCTCAAACCCCTTGGTTGACACAAGAGCACCCAAGCTTGTTTTACATGGGCGTTTTTATTTGAGTACACGTAGCTATGCCATAATCGGCGTAGCAATTCCATGTTTGCAATTCCAGATCATCAATTTATCACAAATAGGGTGGTTTGTTCTTCAAGCTTACAATTGCACCTGTGGTATCCTACACTGACGATCTACACTTGTTTACCGCTGATCCTCCTCATGTTCCTGCAGAGAAGTTCTGCACCGACTTCAAGTGCAGCAAGGGCTACACTCTAGTGGATGACGCCAAAACTACACTCTGCAAGGACTCCGAGTGCACCAAAGACGTCTGCTGCGAGCCAGAGGGTGAGACCTGGTCCTCCGCAGGTATTTGTATAAAACAAGGGGACGCATACTTCGTTGACATAGTAGAGGCGTTTTTTTTACTATTCACATGTATATATGTATGTAGCAATGAATGGCTGCGTCTGCGTAGCAATTCCATATTTTTTTTGGCAATTTATTCCTTACCATTACATTATCGCAAAGTGCGTGGTTTGTCGCTCAAGCTTACGATTACAGCTGTGATATCATATACCGACGATCCACCCTTGTTTACCGCCGATCCTCCTCTTCGTCCTGCAGAGAAGTTCTGCACCGACTTCAAGTGCAGCAAGGGCTACACTCTAGTTGAAGACGCTGAACACACCCCCTGCGAGGACCCCGGATGCACCAAAGACGTCTGCTGCGAGCCAGAGGGTGAGACCTCCGCTAAGATTTATTTGTAAAAATCAAGAGGACGCATACTTCGTTCACAAGGGCGTCTTATTTGACTACGTGATGTAGGCATGCCTGAGTCCGCGTAGCAGTTTTATGTGTGCAATTCTTTAGCCGTACAATATCACAATTATCGTGGTTTGTTCTTCAAGCTCAAAATTTCAGCTGTGAAATTATTTATTGACGATCTCCCCTTGTTTACCGCCGATCCTCCTCATGGTCCTGCAGATAAGTTCTGCACCGACTTCAAGTGCAGCAAGGGCTACACTCTAGTGGAAGACGCTGAACACACCCCCTGCGAGGACTCCGGATGCACCAAAGACGTCTGCTGCGAGCCAGAGGGTGAGACCTCCGCTAAGATTTATTTGTAAAAATCAAGAGGACGCATACTTCGTTCACAAGGGCGTTTTATTTGACTACGTGATGTAGCCATGCCTGAGTCCGCGTAGCGGTTTTTTGTGTGCAATTCTTTAGCCGTACACTATCACAATTATCGTGGTTTGTTCTTCAAGCTCAAAATTTCAGCTGTGAAATTCATTATTGACGATCTCCCCTTGTTCACCGCCGATCCTCCTCATGGTCCTGCAGATAAGTTCTGCACCGACTTCAAGTGCAGCAAGGGCTACACTCTAGTGAATGACGCCGAAAAAACACCCTGCAAGGACTCCGGATGCACCAAAGACGTCTGCTGCGAGCCAGAGGGTGAGACCTCGGCTGAAACATGTATGACACAAGACGACCTATCCCTGGTTTACATTGGCGCATACATTCTAGTACATGTGCCCATGCCTGAGTCGGCGTAGCTATTCGATGTTTTCAATCCTTTGCCGTTGATTTAACGCAAATTCTGTGTTTTTGTATAGGCATTCAATTGCTGCAGGCATTTTCTATCTTGACGATCTACCCTTGTTTGCGGCCGATCCTCCACATACAAGGTCATGTAGAGAAGTTTTGCACGGACTTCAAGTGCAGCAAAGGATACACTCTGATAGATGATGCTGACTGGACTCTCTGCGAGGACCCCGGATGCACCAAGGACCTGTGCTGCGAGCCAGATGGTGAGAGCTCGATATCTGATTGTTGATGAGAAACAGACCGTTACCATGTCCACGTGAACTCGTCGATAGCGATTAGGTAGCAATGCCGTGGGCGGCGTAGCAATTGATGTTCACGTTTTCCATAAAAGCTTGATTTTTCGATTTCCCTATGCTTTTCCTCCAAGTGTATACTTTAGACTGCCCCTTTTCGGAGCCTGACAATGTACTCTTCATTGCGGCTACTCCTCCCCATGGTCCAGTGGATAAGTTTTGCACGGACGTGATATGCGGCAAAGGGTACACTCTTTTGGACGACGCTCATATGACCCTCTGCATCGTCTCCGGGTGTACTACTGACGTCGGCTGCGAGCCTCCGGGTGACAGCTGAAATGGAGGTTTTATTAGAATACGCCATTACTACATCCGCTCTTACCAGTTGTGTAGCAGATACACTAGCTACCGTCGTATGTTTTTGATGAAACGCAAGTAAAGGTGTGCCGTACCCTCGTACGTGTTGTACCGCAAATCTATAGTATAAACACCCGCTTAGATCGTGACGACGTGCCATTGTGGTCCTCTACTCCTGGCGAATTACTCTCTAGACAAATTAGGTACTGACGTTTCGTGTAGCGAAGACTAGGCTCTAGTAGGCGACGCTTATAAGACTCTCTGCAAGGACTCCGGAATGCACTACAGTACTACAAGGATCTCGCGAGTGAGAGCCCAATACATGAGTGTCGAAGAGAAACCGTTTCTACAACCACATTAAGTAGTTCAATTCCCTACCATTTTGTTGTATGCTCTGTTTCAGATGAAGGGCAAAAATATACTTCATGTTCAGGGATCGTCGATTGTTGTGGTTTATATCCCCTTAATCTTTAATATATATGCTGCCAGTATGTCCCATTAGGTAACTGATGATGTGCTATTGTCTTTGTGTGAACATTTGTCTCATGCTGTAGACAAGTTCTGCAAGGAGTTCAAGTGCAGCAAGGGCTACACTCTTGTAGACGACGCGGACAAGATTCTTTGCGAGGACTCCGGATGCACCAAAGACGTCTGCTGCGAGCCAGAAGGTGAGCAAGTAGTCAGACAAGGACCGCTCGTTGAATACATTTTAGACGGAGTGATATCCAATGTGAGGAGAATATTTGTTCACTGCTTTCGACGTGGTTGTCCGATTGTTAGGGACGCTGCATGCCGAATACGTTGAGGTTATTAAGATAGTCACTCAGGGATATTCGTGCTGTATTTGAATCCCGTTACACCGCACCGAATCGCAGTATGCACTTGTTGTTAGTGAGTCATGATCGGTCTCTTCTGGCTGCTCCTTCAGTTGATAGGCTAGAAGATGTTTTGAATCAACCTGCGCAAATACTACCTGGTGGGCAATGCCAATATGTTGGTCTGCGAGGACACAGGATGCACGAAACATCTGTATTGCGCGTAAAAATAGACCACCCCCATCGAACACGGGAACCACGCTCATAGGTATATACATGATATATATAATATATATATGTATATGATTATGAAAGATGAAAGTTTACGACGACCTCAAAACCTGACAACATACTTGTATTTTCATTCGAGTAGGGCCACATATTTTGGCCCCCTTCAAATGGTGCCGCTGGTGCGGTACCGTGGTCCAGAGCGTCGTTTGATATAGTGCTTGCAACCGAACACATTCCCGAGCAGTTTTGAACCATTGGCAATTACATTTCCTGTGTGCGCGGTGAAATCACAGACAAAACATGCGAGAGCTACGACTGCCCCGACCACTACACGCCCGTGGAGGATTACCTCACAACTGTGTGCATGCACTCCGGGTGCACCAAATACCTGTGCTGCGAGAAGGACGGTGAGTTGCCACGACCGTTTGAGGGTGATGTTCTCTTGTAAAGCCGCACAACCTTATTCGTTGCGCCGGACACCGAAATTTGGTTGTACAGGCGAATGGGGTCCTGCAATACACTACTGAAATAATCGAAGGGTGACCGAAGCACGTACTACGTGGTTTACCACTGGACCCCCGACTCGTGAGAGATGGCCAACGCGTGGGAGAACTTCATATAACGCCTAAGACGCCTTCCTTGAGACTAGTTTACCGCCAATCACCACATGCAATGAATTTGAGGCGGTGATGTACTCGACATAGCATTGTAAAGTAATACTCCTACTACCATCAATTTCAAAAGGAGTCGTCGTCCTTCTTACGCCCTAACCAAGACACCTGTCTATAGATTGTCCTTGGCTCGTACAAGTGGTTAGAATGTCCTACTCTGTAAGAAGTTGTCGTTCACTGTAACTACGTTCCAGTTACGACAGGTTACAAGTACGAGGTCGTACCGTTCGGCAAGATGCGGAACCTTTTTGTTTTTTGTTCTAAAACAAATACCCCTCAGTTAAAGTACACATGGTAGCTTTAAAAGCTACACCGTGTACTCAAGCGACACCCATGAAACAAATAAATACAACTTCACAGCAAAACGTCCGCTGGTACGCCACTTTATCCACCTGTATGAGGGGCCTGCTGCTTTGGAGGTAAAATTGCACTGACTTCTTGTGAAAATTCAATGGGCGGGAGCTAATCCATAGCGTGGGTCCCTGAGGTTGGTAACTACACAATATAGTCTAGCCCAGCAATGTAATTACCCATTATATCCCTCGCCATATTCGCACACGCATGCTTTCATTTGTTCACATCTCGTTTTGATGTCGGGACGTGGCAAACCCTTATTATACTACCTTGTCAAGCAACGTATTATAGTTAAGCTTACAACGTATGGTACGTTGCACAAATACAGCCCCCCCTATCATCGCAGCCTCTCCCACAATATTTGTTTGGAGTACACGAATGATTTTGGTCAAGTTAAGCCTGTAATGACCGTGGAGATGACGATGGTACCACAGACCCGTAGTAAATTGCCAGCGTTTGATTAATTGAGTGACGTACGTCGCATGGAAAGAAACACCCCCACACCAACCCGTCTGTTTCATAATAGTCGGTTACAAAGACAGTTACGCTTCTGTTAGGTTCTTGTTTTTCTCACAGCGTCCTTGGTTGTGCCCATTTCCATTCTAAAGTCGAATGCTGCGACTCTGTCAAGTGCTCCGACGGGTACACCTTGATCGACGATGCCGAGAAGGTCGAGTGCAAGGACAACAAGTGCGATGAATACCAGTGCTGCGAACCGGTTTGCTCGCACTACAAATGCCCTAAGCACTGCTCCCCCAAGGATGGCTTCAAAAGTATCAAGTGCCACTCTACCGGGTGCAACACCGACACGTGCTGCAACTACCACTGTGAGTATTGCTCCCCCGAGGCGTTGTACTCTATCTGTTTCAACAATGTGCTAAATTTCATTCGTTTTGAACCACATCTAGGTCGTCTATACCACATCTTGCTGGTTTGCTATTCGCCATGAATATCACGGCTGTGGCGTGGACGTGGGGAGACCGGGCGCGAAGTTGTCCGCCTGCGACCGCCCTTTGTGGTGTTGCCACGACGTCCGGGTTTATATATTTTTTGCAAGCTAACATATTCTGGCCGACGTTTGGGTTTTACTACGAGTGGTCACGAAATCCGTTTCGGTAGTTTCCTGAATTAACTAGTATAGTCACGCTGTTCGAACTGAACAAGGCCACACGTGCATCATCGCCGCCACACAAAGGCTGGCGCTTCTACGTTTGCCTGCACGTATGTTGGTTGCGAATTTCTCTGACATGTTGCCGAGATCGAGTAGGGGAGCGCGTCACGACAGCAAGAGGAATCATATGTTTTAGCGAGCCGACCCCAATTTTCGGTTGAAGCCTAAACATATAAGAATCAACGGGGATGGACGAGGGCGATCGATCGGGAGGAATTAAGCTTGAAGCATTCCATCAACCAACTTGAAGTGTGTTCTTCTGAGTCCTCTCAACTTCCGTCTGTCCGTCAACATCCAGAGGGCAAGTGAAAACGACGTTTCAAGCACACGCTAAACTTGCCTCCAAACTTGTAGCTTTGACATGCATTCTCAAATGTGTCTCGTGTTCGCGGTGCGCAGGAATCGGCTGATATCGACCCCCGAAAACTCCAAGACAAGCAAATGTGTAACCCGGATAAAGGTTGCGCATCCCGTGCTTCCCAGTCGAAGTGGTACGAACTCGTCGACCCACGAATTGAAGAAACAACAGCAAGGCCCTCTCTTCCTGCTGACAGCGGTGCTGGACCTGTCCGTCTCATCGAAGCGCAAACCGCGTTGTCTAGTAACAAAAAGGCGTGTTCAAGCCTTTAGCCGGCGGAAACCGCAGCCTGATTCCCTTGTGCGGTTCTCAGGATTACATGCGTTTCAAATGCAACCGTGTTGGGCCATCGGGAAGGCGTTGGTGCGACACTGAGGAGTTTAGTTATGTGTTTATCGGCATGGCAATGCCGTGTGTATTTCGTTCAAGAATCGATGGGGTCCGTTTCTTAGTATGCACATTCGTCGATGTGGTGCACGAATTGTCCCTGTTTATCAGTTCCTGGTATGTGTTAGAAATCGCGTACCTTAACCGTGAGTATGGTGGTGTTATTTGCTGCGTATTAATCGGATGTTGGTCGGTTGCGAACTCTCTATAGTCGACATCGGTTGGATCTGTAGCTTTCTTGCTTTCTTCGCTGAAAGTGTTTATACTGCAATATCGAGCGATTACCCAAATGAAGTAGATTCAGAAAAGGTCTGTCGATGGTTGCATGCTTCTTTATGTAGGCAAGTACATACGTACGAAGAGGAGATGTACCTGCATTATTTATTACTTGATGAATTTCCATAGATTTTCGTATTGGATAGTTCGTCTGCTGTTTAAGCACTAGGATTATGCTTCCACAGAGTCCAGCAGCCTGCTGGTAGATTACCTACTTGGGGCAATTGTTTAGGTGTGCGTGTTCGGTCGATTTCTTTTTCCAGTACCTCGGCGCCTGGTACTTATTGGGTATTGTATCGATTGAGTTATCTGGGATGCGTGTACGCGTTGCGAGTTTTGTACGATGCATATACAGTGTCAGTATACCGGAACAGGCCTGGCACCACGAGAGCTCAAACGTTCCTTTTCCCCCACGAATCAGGCAAGAGCGTTTCCCAGAATGAAGGGAGATTTATTTGTTGTTGCGGGAATTGCTTCAACTGAGAGAAGGAGATTGATTCTCCCTTGGGCCAGCTTAGGTCGTCGTTTTTGGAACGCATCCCCAGTGACTCTGGTGGGTTTTATTTGGTTCTATATGTCTACAGTAATGACAGAACAGTCTAAAATTCAATCCGTTTAGTTCAACCAGAAACAAATGCAGTTTGTGATTGCCCGGCAGCTCGGTTCGTGCTATCAATGATGTGTTTGCTGGGTGGCTCGAACGACATAATGCGTGCGCTTGGGTATCGATCCCGGTATTTGTTCAGCGGAATAAAATGCCAAGTCAGTCGCCCGTGCTTGCTTGAAATGAACTCCAACGGTTAAACAAACGAGACTATACATACGGGTATATATCTATAGTAGTTTATGAGGCTATCTACGACAAAGGGTAACCCCTAATTTTTCTGAGAGTCCTCACTCAAGCACTGATTTCAGAAAAATCAAATTGCCTCCCCATGAATAATACTATGCCCAATGAATACAAGAACGCCAATTGTTTAAAACATGTTTGGCATTCCGACGATGTTTGGTTCAGGAGCTCCGGCATTCAGAAAACTTGATGGTGGAAATGTGCTCCCTCTATCGTAGAACGCGTCATATATACGTTGAAAAATCTGGGCAGCATTGTTTGCCCTCTGCCAGAACCATATCAATGAAATGGATGCAATTAGGTGTCCTAACATGTCTCATGAGTCGAGCATGTACCCATTATCACGACCGGGTACTCGAAAAGTCCACGTAATCGGCTTTGGCTTGGCGTTAGACGCCGAAAACACAAGATGTAATGTTTAGCCCGGTGTAGTGAAAATTATATTCCTGGATGCCTGGGATACGTCCTGGAGAAAGTAGCACGTACGATGGTAGAATAGTGAAGATGTGCAGCATCAAAGTCAAAGGGCGAGGAATCGCATCGAAGGTGCCACGACTTAGAGTTTGGAAGTGCAATGGATCCAATAACCGCAGTCGGCAGATCTCGTTGAAAATTTTCTATTTTAGCCCCAAATTGTGTATGTATGGGAGACACCCAGACCCACGTTAGTATCGAATCTAAAAAAAACAAGTTTTTGGGGTGCTAACAACGTCGTGGCGAAGGTAGATCCTTGCTCGCAGTCTGCACGAAATATGCGCGTTGACTATCGTAGAACGCCTTGATGGTTTGAGAGGTGGGAAGCTTCAGGGGAAGGTCAGGTTGGAATGGTGGGATACGGTCTGTGGTTATTGCCTGGTATGAGTTTCGGAGCTCAATGATACAACCATGTGCGGTGAACGACAGTAACCCGTCCATTGCTTTAGTTATGGCATAGCGTTTACTTTCCAGCATTACTCGTAAGAGGTTTGGCTATCTTCTGGACACGATCTTGTCACAGGTGTCGCCCCTTCTCGTCCCCGGTACCGAAGTGGTAGCAAATCCTTTTCGAGAAACCTCATCAAAAAATCAAAAAGCTATGATTTCGCGTCGTGACCGTACATGATATAAAAACAAGGATACAATACGCGGGTGAACGTCGAGACGGCGGGAATCGGACTATAGGTATATCCCCACAACCTGTACCGACACCTTCTTGCTTCATCGTTTTCGGGCTAGATAGCATCTCCGCGAATACGAATTGCGTGGACGACCGCGGCTTCCTGGAAGAGGTCAGACGAGCGCTTCAAGGTACCTGTCGATTGGATCAAGACAAGTGGCGGGCGTCTGGCGACTCCTGTGGGGAACAAATTATGTTTCTGCACCTCGGGGGGTGGGAGAAAACCACGAAATGTGACGATATACGGTTGATATCAGGGTGAGGCTGGGATCAGCATTGCCCAGATACCTGAAAAACCTGCAGAATTGTTTGTGCAGTTCTGTTCGAGGCTGGTCGGTATGTGCTGGTTCCACCACATGGGTCGAATCATTTCCAGGCGCCAAACAACTCTAAAAGCTCACTAAAAATACTGGTTTCAGGTACAGTAGCGCTATTTCTAGGCCCCCTCGGACTCAGCGCCGTAAGAGATCGATTCCCCATGATAATACATTCTGAGAAGAGGGTGCGCTCAAAACAACGATCAATCCAGTGGTCATTCGAATGCTTACCAGGTACCGCAAACAGAAATGTGTATCAACCTGATCGAAAATGGAATAAGGTGGTCTGATCTCTAGTTCAGAAGCACCGTCAGCCAAAAACCTCCTGTTTTAAGCGTGCTGCATCTATAAAACAAAGACGATGTTTCTACTGCGAAAGGCTATGCCATAGGAATGGCCTTCGTAAGAAACAACTGACGGCACTGATTAATAAACGGTACCAGAGTTGCATATTAGTGAATTAAAGCATTTCTATGCTACACCATATATGATGCCCTCCACAGACAACGCAGGCATGACCGTTGCCGAAAGGCGTTGGGTACGGGGAAGCGCCAACGTTTGTTTCTAACCCGTTCTGGGCTGGCGAGGGTTTCTAGGAGGAGAGATTTCTGACACAGTTTCGTTGCTAATTGCTTCACTCGAGACGTGTTTGTGTGCAATGGCCAATATCCAAATAGCTCTGGGTCGTACACTTGCGTGTCCATCGCTTTTCATCGCCTTTCGTTGTTATGGTGAGTGAAAATTGCTGCTCGTGCGAGTAAATTCTTGAATGCGTGTTAGCCACTCCGTCTTGTGTACATTCACCGTGAAATATCACTACGATCAAGGTAGATGTATGACCACTTTCTATGGAGTGCTTCCTCTAAATAAACGATTCCGTTCACTCGCCGGGTGGCGTAGAAGCGATAAGCTGTTCAAGCTAAGCCCGGCAAAACAACACGTGCGGCCAAGCATCTCCGAAATGCACATCGGGTCGAAGTTCACAGTATGCCTCTCCTTGGAGAGCGGCGGGTATTTCGGGCAAACGATACATCCGCTGCCGTAGCATTGCTCCCGGAAGAGGCTTAGATGAACAATATATTACTCAAGCTGGTCAGGTGCAGCCTCACGAGGCGTGTCGCATTCACATCTGATCATTAACTCTGTGTCATTACGTGGCGGTACTTTGGTCCTAAACTCGGCAACCCCTGCGGTAGCATCGCTACCATACGCACGCTACGTAATCGTCGGCCCATATACTAGGTTGGGTCATACCACACGGTGCGGGTTGTGTTCATCTCTCGTCGGGATATCTGCATGGCCACGTGGTCGTCTTACGGTCTCTGCAAACATCCACTCCCGTACCATCGCTTTCGCATGCGGCGTAGGCGAAAATATTTCTCCTGTATTTTAGGAGAGAATACGGTACGCGGCGGGTCGTTATCTCTTCTGGTAAATACCTGTGCTTGATCACGTAGTCATCCTTTTGTGCTTAAAGCGGCAGCTCCCACCGTACCGTCACTCTCCCATGCAACTCCCAAAGACCGAGACTGCTTTAACCTTGTCCGGTCGTGCATATGGGGCGGGTTGTATCTCTTCCCGAACCCTGCTGTTCACGAAGTCACGTGATGATACGTCGGGGGTGAGCAGTGTCTTCTGCGGGTCATATCTAACGCAGTTGCTGCCTTTGTCCATCCAACTCATTGTCACAACTTTGTTGGGTTGATTGCTTCAGGTGAACGAGCACGTCACGTACACAACATCTTCTATATACTCAAGGGTACAACTAGAGTATCACACCTTAAGTGGCGAACCTATAAAGGGGCCGATACCGATATTGTTTGGTCGACTTGACGAATCCCACCGTTTGCTAGCGTGGGGGGTTCCGTTGCGGTCGGTGAAGGAAGGGGGCTCACAAGTGGAGTGTGTCAAGTCAACACGTGAGGGGGCAACCCCGGGTAATATCGACTACCAACAGTGCATCAACTATAATACACTCGTCTCCACCTTTTAATCGGCGTCCCAACCCTTGTGCCCTGGCGAGGAGCGTCGCGAGAGTCGTTTGACGGGCCGAGGAGATTGATGACCGACTTGCCACGCATCCGCCAGGTTTGTCGAACTGATCAGGGTGTGTCGACGGGATTCGAGCCATCACGTGTGTGGCAGGTGTTTGAAGCTATGCGGTTCTGATACCCCAGCACAGACGACGAACCGTTCAAGGCCGGGTGGAACATCGTCGAACATGGTGCCCCTCTCGTAGATCAGCCCCCGGGCAACGTTTCGCCTGTTTTGGTTAAATCTACAGGGTCGCCGAATTAAACTAGCTTCTAGTCATGCTTAGATCGCGGCGGGACGATCTTGCGATCTTCCACCGGGCTTGTAGTAAGTCGTGCACGTGACTTATAACCAGGGGCAAAGGTTGTGTTCTGTGCTTATCCTTCGCAAAGGAAGAGTTTACCGTTGAACAGAGCGTTGTTGTGACCCGCTCAAAGTAAACTACCTGCAAATACCCCCTCTTCCCATCCCATACATCCTCTTCAGGTACTCGCTTGCCTGGACGGCCGACCTTCACCTCGCCTACTCTGCCACCCTCTAGCCCTATACATCAGTTGCCCTACATCAGTTGTCCTACCGGAGCAGGTTTCTTGGGTGAGCTGTTGAGCTGCGTGGTTTTACAGGGCTCTTAGCGGACTGGACTAACTGGATCATATTTAAGACTAGAGAAAAAAGGCCCTCCCGACCCCTCGGCGGTTGGGCAAGATTCCTGTAGGTAATAGAGGAGCTATAATAGGTGAGCCAATACGTAAATAGGATGGACATTAACTGTGGCCCCGTGCTTTAAATTTATGAAACCTACTTTGTAAGTCACTTTATGCAGGACCTAAATAAGCGTTATTATGAACTGTGCAATATTTTTTTATGTGCTTGGTCCCTCTCTGGAATCTCAGACTGCCACTTTATTGGTCGTTGGTTGCAGCAGTAAGAAGCAAAATATTCTGCGGGTAATACGATAAATGCACAAAAGAGGGAACGCACTCGGAGTATCGATTGTTTCCGTATCAAGCAAACTTCGTGCCCGGAACGCTGAGACTATTAGGGTGTTTGCGGCCTCAACATTGCGAGTGACTGGGAGTGTGAGCAGTACTCAACTTCAAACCTCGAAATGTTGCCTGAATGTTGCGAGTAAGTGCGGGTGTGAGTACTCGTAGTACTAAACACCAAAATGCCACGGGTGCAAGGAGTGCCCGCAGGATCGCACGCCGAAATATCCGAATCGATGGTCATCAATATTATCACTTTAATCGAGAGGATAAGGTGTGTTGAATTGAGGTGTCAGAGCAGAGATCAGACGACCGTGCTGGTAGCATGATGGAAACGATGTCGAACTTACTTAATCACAAACACAAGGATGTTGGCGACGGCAGCAGCAGAGGTTACGCAAAATGTAAATGCCGTACGAGAGGTATCAGCACGAAGAACGGCTGTAATTATGGTTTCATCAACAGACGAGTGTGCCGGATTGGGTCGTCCTGAGCAAAGGCCAGAGGATGCTCGTAAGAGATCAATATGGGAAGGTGAAAATAGACGCTCCGAGTACCTTGGAGTAAAGTAACCAGCATCGGACATAAATAACTTCAGGTATTTCGTGTACTCGGAGTATTTCAGGGCTCGATACTCCGGGATACTGCACGTACTCGGAGTATTTTGGGGTATATCGCTGTTAATACTGCTTGTACTTGGAGTATTGTTGCGTTCAATATTCTAAAATACTGCTGCACTCCGAATATTTTGAGGTGAATTACTCTGGAATACTTCTTGCCCTCGAATTATTTGGTGATCTTGTCCTGCTCCTACTTCAAGTTCTCGGAGTACTTGGGAAGTTGATACTGCGAAAAACAATACTCGGAGTATTTCAGGGTTTCAGATTCCGAGTTACGAGAAATACTCGGAGAATCGCAGGGTTTTATACTCCAAGGGAATCTTGGATGATAATGTATTCCTGCGTCTAATACTCGCGATACTCAGATTACTCAGAGTAATTTCGATGTTTGTACTCCGGGTAGTGCTTGTACTCGAGTATAAGTACTTATCATACTCCCAGTACTCGGAGGTTTTGACCATTCAGTATTGATCATACTGCAAGTACTCCGATTATTTAGTCCACCAGTTCTGTAACACTCGGAGTACTCGGAATACGAAAATTACCGATTATACTCGGAGAAACGAGTATAATACCGAGAAATCGAACGCTTTCGAGCCGCGAGCATTTTCGGTACAACCCTTAAAAGCCGTCAAACTGGCGGCTGCACAGGTGATATAGGGCGAGTTTCGACGTCGAAAAAAGTTGTTTTGGATTATCGTGATTCTTACTTATATGAAAGCAGGAGTGTAGCTCGAGCAGGGTGCCAACAACAGCATCATACGATCGCGAAACTACAGAAGGAGAAGCAGCAGCAGCAGCGTCAAGCCGAGTGGTAAAAATCGGCGGGGATAGAACGAAGCCGGCAGGAGCAAACGTGAACCGACGGAAGATGATAAACAAACAGCGCATACGCGTCATACATCCGCTACGGCTAGAAGAGCCAACGTTTTGCCTGGTGTAGGCTGTTTGTGTTGTCGCACAACCGGTTTTGCAGGCTGGCTTCTTCCTTCCCGATGCCGTATGCAGTTGAGTAGTATTTGCTCGGGGCAAGGTCTTCGTGCCGAAACTCATCATCATCGCCACGGGCTCCAACAATGTGGTGGAGCGGGCGTCACTCCTCATTAACTCTATACGGGAGGTGTCGGTTGGTTAAATATTATTTTTTGCGGCGGGTTTTCGATACGTAAGGGCCAAGTACGATCTAGACCAACAACGGGGCAGGACAAACAGATACCTTTTTGTGTCAAGCGTGCATAATTGTGTGTGCACAGCAGTATGCTGCGGTAGAAGGAGATTCGTAGGATGATTTGGAAGTTGGGAGTTGTTGCAGAGCTTATAGACGTAGGTACTGCTTTGTTGTCTGCTGTAGTCCACAGCGCGGCGTTTGAGGAGTACAAAAAACGACGGGAGAGGATTCCATGAACCCCTGGGTAGCTCGAAAGATATTATTTCGATGGACGCCGGGAAAATCGGCGGTATATGACGAGGACCGGATGTCTAAAGCGCAGGAGGGTAGGAACACGTGCGTGTTTCGAAGAAGACGTCACTAAGGACAAGATCTAGGAACGTTGTACGAAGGCAGGTTGAGAGAGATGATTTCGGAGTATGTGAGAGATACATTTTTTTTTACGTTGTTGCACGAAGGGGGCTTAAACAAGTATGAGTAGGTGAGCTATATATATTTCAAACAATTTGGTATTAGAGGAGATACTATGATGAAGTTATACATTGGGCATCACGCTGTTTAATATAATTAGTAGATAGATACTTACTTGCACTACACAGTAGATTGTCACATGCCAACTAAAATAGTAATAGGCAATAAACGTATAGAGTAAAATACCTTGGACGCAGCACCCCCTGTGGTTGGTTTTGCATCTGGATGTATATGTAGATAAGCGGAAATGTAATCATGTAAATAAGTGAGGAAGAAAGTGGCGGGACACAAACGCAAAAGCGTCAAAAATGAAAAAAAATAAAAATAAAGGTTTCACAAAAACTCTAGTTCGGTCATATCGTAGCAATACTTAAAGCTGCATATCTCCTACGGCAAACGACACAACAAACTCGAGTATTGTTGCAGTGCTAGGGGCTCCAGGAGTCGTCCAGGTGGGCGACAGGGTATTCTGTGATGTACGTCGACTGACCTGACCAGTGACGCACGGAGGGTGCATCGTGTAAGGCAGCGTTAGAGCCGTTGGATGGCTCGCTTTCATATCGATGTAGGTATACAATGGAGTGTCCCCGGAGGGGGAGGCCATTGTCTGGGTCATGGAAACCCCGTATCGGCTGTAATTATCGATACGGGTGCTCTGTGGCCGTACCGGGGGTTAGCCAATCCCACCAAAGAACGGAAGAAACAAGTCTAGCCATATCCTGTTCACACACCGTGCATGAGTCTTACCCACGACGTTCATGTCCGATGCCCATCACGTGCATGTCAGTGAATTCCACGACGCATTCGCTGAGCAATACCAACACTCAACCCTCGTGGCGTCTGGCCACCCGGTGGCCAGAGAGGATTTAGGAGTGAGGTACGGAGGAAATCCCCAGGAGGACTCTCTCAACGAACGACAACATCTGGCTATCGAGGCGAGACCGAGCCAATAGCGGCACACAAGAGGAGGCAGCTGTAACATGGTGAACCCAGGGAGATGACAGAGAGGGGGGGAGATTGGAGCGCAAGGTCATGAGCTAACTCTCGATTTTTTTCATTTTCGGCCCTGCAAATCTCGTCTGTGTTTTTTTGTGCGTCCGGTAATTTTCTTGCTGGGCGGTACTCCTCGAGCAAAAAAAAGGGGTAGGTCAGCTGTAACATGATGAACCCAGGCCGATGACAGAGAGAGGGGGAGATTTGAGCGCAAGGTCATGAGCTCTGGCGGGGACACGAGATATCGGTACCCAGGGAATTTGTTTGGCCCCGAGCACCTGGGCCCGGGTTTTCTCTTGGGCGGAACGAGGGCCCGAATAACTGGGCCCGAGAGTCCTCCTGGGCGGAATGAGGCCCAAGTCTCGGGGCCCGAGTTTTTCCCTGGGTGGGATCAGTGTCTCTGCCCAAGCTTCTCCTGGATGGAATCTGATGGGTGGCCCAGTATCGACCCCCGAGTTCTGTCCGGGATGATGGAGTCTGATGGGTGCCAGCAGCGAGGGATCGTAAACTAAGATAGGATACATATATTCGGGTAGCACTACTGCTGTTTATAGCAGTGACCATGCATAACGTATCAGGAAACAGTAGTCACGGCAGGTAGCCACCATCACAGACTCGCGATAAGGCGGAGCCAGAAAAGAAAAGAAGGCCACGAATATCTCCGTCCTGACCCTCGATTTGTTTTCCCTTCCTGCGCACGCCTTGACGATTGTTCGCGGCCGGCCTTCGCCTCAGGAGTAACTCTCGTTTGTTTGCGGCCGATCTTCCCCTCAGGCGTGACTCTCGATTTGTTGTTTTTCGGCCCCGCACATCTCGTCTGTGTTTTTTTGGTGCGGCCGATTTTTATTATTGCTGTGGGGTACTCCTCGAGCAAATAAATGAGGGGGGGTCGGCTGTTTTTATTTAGACTACCATGGCAATACGTATGCGTACGACTCTAATAATCAGCCCAACCTGAAGGACAGCAGTATTTTCGTGCTCACATGTCACATGTAGCTGCTGTTCTTGAAGTATACCTCGCTGCTGGTATCGAAACAGGGAGTACAATTGAATATCGTTGCGGGAGGAGAGCCTTCCGTAGATGGTTCTAAGTTTGAAGTTGTACGTAAGAACCGATAACCGACCATGCCCCGAGCACTGTGTAATAATAGCTGCCTGGAGCGAAGGCGACTCAACTTGAAAATTACACAGAAAAGCCGTATCCCCGTCTACAATACCATCAGTAGTCTATACACTACGCAGTTTCACACGATGCTCAAAAAGATGAGAAGATGGTATACCTGGGTACCAGTATATTATACGACGACTTGCATTACCGTACATACACGACTAAGAATATGAATATTAACGATAGTACATGTAATGTGGAAAAAAGACAGGGAACCATACTGCTACTACTACTGCTGTACTCTGTACCTGCAGTTTTTTATTTTCATCTTCCCCGAACAGGGTGAGCTCTTGATACACGGTTAAGTATACCGGGGGGGTGGCTTGCAGTATGTATGCTTTTGACAACATCAATAAAGGGCGTTTATTGGCTATATATAATACACCAGGTACCTGGTAGGCCGTTTGGCAAAATCGTTAGGGACCATTTCGTACATCTCTCTTCCCATCTTTTCAAGTCTTGATAACGCGTTGAAAAGCGACAGATCAGGATGTACCACGCACACCGTATGCACACGAGTACCAGGTATCTGGTATTCATACGGGGCATACTACGGTGATGAAGCTGGGTAGAAAGGACGAGTTTTAGTCGAAGGCCACACATCATACGTGGAGGATGTATCCACAGAATATATACCAGGTATACAGTAGTATTCATACCACTATCAATATAACCGTTCATGGGACTGAAGGTCGCACGGCAAAAGCTCTCTAGATCCTTGGGTCCATCGCTCCTCTTGCTTTCACAAGCGTGGACACGTTTACCTTTGGCCCCACACATCCCTACACACGTACGGGATGAGTGTCCCCTACTATCGGAGCAAAGTATTGCTGTTGGGAAGCCGTTCAGCTGTGCAGTGTACGGCAGGTTTTTATTCGGGGGTAGATGAAAGCTACGTTGAAACATCTGAGGGCACACAACGAGAGTCATAGTGGGTTGTTATGGTCTTCAAGTACCCGATACGTTGGAATCCACTGGTTTCACCCGTTCGGGTCTTCTCACCCGGTACGTTGGCATTTCACTGTTTTTCCCTTGTCTTTTGACCCGGTACGTGGACATAGGAAACAACCATATACGCATCAGGTTCCGCGCACATAATTAGTCCGTCAATTATAAGAAATAAGAACGGGCAACCCGGGCGATCGGAATACTTGCAAAACTGTGATATGAGGTGATCGTGTTCTTTCTATAATCCCATGTTCCATCTTGCATACTAGGCTATGGGATACACGTTATATGCATACATCCACATCTTTTCGGTGCTGCCTGCCTTGTAGGACGGTGATTCGTGTGATATATATGCTGTTATGTATTCACGCTGCCGATCGTGCTCTGCCCGTTTGTTTCGTAAGGCTTTGAAGATACTTGTCTGGTCAATGCATGCAGGCATACTCGTTGCTCGTGCTCCGTTTGCCTGTTGCTCGTGCTCGTATGTTCGCTCGTTTTTCATGATCGCACACACAATGTGCATGTTCGTTACTAAATGTCTTCATGCGATTGACCACATAATGCCTTCAAAACCAAATGCAACCGACAGGTGTCGATACAAGCCAAAGGTGCCGTACGTACTAATACACGCATTCTCTCGTGGACCGTTTGCTCGGTTAAGTGATGACGGAAACTAACAATGTCGAGCCATACGCTGTTTGGGCGTACATACCCACCCTTTAGAACGATGAACCCCTGGACAACAACGTGCATTATCGGCTGGCAAACAGGGAACTTTCAAGAAATCCACGTATATTGTGATGACTGGGGTGTAGTTTGTGACCACAGGAAAAATCTCTCTCTAGGGCTAAAAAAAGGGCGCGGACACTGGTTGTGCTGGATGTCGACGGGTAGAAAGAATGGTTTAAGGTGAAGAACACATACACAATACGTGCAGAGTACGAGTGGAACACATAGGGCCGCATTACCTTATTCATCCCGACTGCTGTAAAGTATGTATAGCATCTTCTGCACACCGAGCTGGTATCACATCACACTGGATACGGCAGGCACGACGCAGGCATTCCGACCAAGAGCAGAGTGCTAGCAATGCGACACCAACGAATAAATAGAACCTATTAACCTAGTGGCACCGGGCATATCAGTACTGCTAGTTACAAACCACCCGGCACTAGATTATCGACTCCCAGGATGTCAAAACAGCAGTTAGTTTGTATCACAGAATTGGGGATCACACACATAAGGAGTTGCTCCCGTGACCACAGCGCCCGAATACTGGGGGATGCGTGAACAGTTACTTGATAGTATCATGCATGAATATTGGAAAACCGTGAAAACAGGGGGGTTTTTTACATTCGTGCCGAACGGACCTCGGAGCGCTGGCCGCTATCCGGAGCGCTTTGCCTGTAGAAAGGGTGACTGCTCTTCCAGAGCAAATACATGCATCTTAAGCGGTGGATACAAGATACACAATGCAAATCAAACTGAGGAGAGAAAACCTGGTAGTTTCCGATAGGGAAACATAGCCCCTCTCCAGCGCGCATACTCAGGCGCCGTCTTAGTCGCTGACGCAGTGAACGGAGAATCAACCGAGCTTGACTTCGTTCAAGTATCTGACATGGTTCCCAATGACGATTGGGCATCTTCACCGTTTGAGTACTGCACTGCTTTACATGTACATAAGGTTGACCCTAATGTCCAAGTCCTTCGTCCCCGCATTGGGAAGGCACTTCTATAAAGGCGAGGCCACATATGCCCAATGCCCAAACTAAAGGTTCCATTCATTTGCGAACGTGATCGTGAAGTGGTTGAGCGTACCACGCACCTGCTGTGTCGTCCGTCCCCAAGCATCGGGTGATCCGCCTGATCGGAGTAGAACGGTTAGAGGAATTATAGATTGCATTTCTAATGTTGGGAATCATGCTGCAGGCATGGTGTAACCGAGCAGGATACCTTCCTATTTGACTCTCCAAGGTTAGTGGCCCAGTGTTGGAGACACCAAGCGAAAGATGGGATTGGGACGCCAATAGGCAGTGGGTAGTTTCCGTGCTGGGGGAGTGTTTGTCACCACCTTTCTACAACTACTTGCACGAAAACCGTTATACCAGGGGTACGATCTGGAAGTGGTGGTGGATGGAGGACGTTTGAGGACTCATGAATTTGTTTTAACCAGAAAGGGTTTCACCAGTGGGCACTGTTCGGGCTGGGGGGGTGGCGTGAAGGTGGCGTGTACGTCGGTGCCTTGAAATGACTTACAAACTCGGAGTCATGTCCTTACCTTCAAACGTGGCGTGCACGTCAGTGCCTTCAAACGGCTTACGTACGCGGAGTCACGTCAGTACTTGGGCGGGTGGCGTGAAGGTGGCGTGAACGTCAGTGCCTTCAAACGACTTACTGACTCGGAGTCATGTCAGTACCTTCAAACGCGGCGTGCACGTCAGTACCTTTAAACGGCTTACTCACTCGGAGTCACGTCAGTACCTTCAAACGTGGCGTGGACGTCAGTGCCTTCAAACGACGTACTTACTCGGGGGCACGTCAGTGAAGGTGGCGTGATCATCAGGGCCTTCAAACGACTTACTTACTCGGAGTCATGTCAGCACCTTCAAACGTGGCGTGAACGTCTGAACCTTCAAACGACTTACTTTCTAGGAGTCAAACGTCAGTATCTTCAACCGACCACAGCAGGGGTGCACCAAACCTTCCTGAGCGAACTTTCACACAGAGCTTGCAAAGATGAGTCTCGACGAAAACCTTGATTGCACTGCTGGTGTTGGGGTATTGGCAGCCAAACTCAAGACTTCCATCAGCGGCCGAGCCACATGAGGCGCGAATTCGTCCAACTTCGTCGCGGAGAGGCAGCAGATGTTCTGGAGGCTGAGAGGGATACTCAAGAGACAGCAGGGGGAATGAGCCCCAGAAGGGCGCGGGACGACGCGGCAACTCAGAGGAGTTCCCCGGGTGAGCAGACGCTGGGGGGTAACAGGGTCTTGATCAAGGAGGCAGGCATCAAACGCGGAAGGGAAGTCATCCACGTCAATCGGACGCACGAGAATTGGACCGGGGCGTAGCGAATCACTTCCGTCGAGCAGCGGAAGGCGTAGGAGCCGTGTCACGAGCATCGGGGATGTCCGTACGCGGCCGAGTCTCGTTAATCGTCGAACGGATAAGGAAGGACGCGGCAGCCGGTTCGTCGGGGATATGGAGGAGGAGTTGCCCACGCTGTTACCGGGTAGTGGGCGGGATACTCGCTGTGCACCGACTATAGTTATGCGTCGGGCAGGGGGGGTGTTGCAGCGCTAGGGGCTCCAGGAGTCGTCCAGGTGGGCGACAGGGTATCCTGTGATGTACGTCGACTGACCTGACCAGTGACGCACGGAGGGTGCATCGTGTAAGGCAGCGATAGAGCCGTTGGATAGCTCGCTGTCATATCGATGTAGGTATACAATTTAGTGTCCCCGGCGGGGGAGGCCATTGTCTGGGTCATGGAAACCCCGTATCGGCTGTAATGGTCGATACGGGTGCTCTGTGGCCCTATCTGGGGTTAGTCAATCCCACCAGAGAACGAAAGAAAGAAGTCTAGACATATCCTGTTCACACACCGTGCATGAGTCTTACCCACCACGTTCATGTCAGTTTCCCATCACGTGCATGTCAGTGAATCCCACGCCGCATTCGCTGAGCAATACCAACACTCAACCCTCGTGGCGTCTGACCGCTCCGTGGCCAGAGAGGATTTAGGAGCGAGGTACGGAAGAAATCCCCATGAGAACTCTCTCAACGAACGACAACAGCTGGCTATCGAGGTGAGACCGAGCCGATAGCGGCACACAAGAGGAGGCAGCAGTAACAGTATACGTATAAAACAGATATAGATATATATTTATAAAAACGCTGAAACGTAGAATCTCAATACCTTAGTTGCGCTACTCCCGCTCCTGGATGCCTTATTTACTTGGATGTTTGAATAAACCGAGCGAATAAGAAATATTTTGACAATGACGCACTGAATGAATGAAAAGTCTGAAAATGGGTGTGGAAGGATATCAATTATTTATTCATAGATAAGGTTAGGTATTAAAACGGAGACGTCCGTTCGTTGTTGCGGTCGACCCCACAGAGACAAGCAGACGCTAGAAAACAGAATATAAAAACGCTTTCATATTTTTTCTCAACGTATAAGGCACGCTGCGTTTGAGGGGCTTTTATTAGGCCAAGTAGTGCGGAGGGCTTATTCACGGCAACCACCATGGCCTAACTTTAAAGTGATTAAGTCATGCATTCGTGGCCGAAGACAGGCAGTATTCACGTAACGAATTACCAAGTGTTCAATAGGAACCACTCTGCACTGCTACCTCGCCGACACCAAGATGAAAAAAGCTCTAAACGAATATTGCATGGGGAGGGCATTCAATAGCGAAAATATCGAGAGCTGGTTAGACCTATCTATGCCAATGGTACAGCGAAGTTGCAATAAAACGTTTACCCGCCAAAACAATGCAGAACACGCTTTCTATGGGCCACGTAAAAAACAAAAAGTTCCTAAGTTTTGGGAAAGCCCAAAAAAAGCAAATCTGGGGCCGATGTTGGGCCAACATCGGCTTGAGAAAAACTCAGACCGATCTTTGGTTCAAAGCGGCGAGATTCCGAGTCCTCGACAGACATCGATCAACAAAATCAACGATTGCGTCATGAATGCTGAACGGAGTGCGCTCGTTAGGGGCTCCGACCCACCCTATTGTCACCGTCTTCACACCATGGCCGGTGTAATGTGGCGGGAGCTGACCAGGCGTGTGATAAAAAGCATTTGGTCGCTGGTTTGCACAAAACAGAAGACAAAACTCCATCCGTCTCGACTGGCAAAAAATAGACTTTTTTTCAGCTTTGTGAGGATACCGTAGGACGCCGCCGGCAAGCTCTCGCCCCTTAGACCATGAATCCACCTGATATCTTCAAGGCCGACATCTAAACTCGTTGGGCTTGCCAGATACCGAGCGGGTTGGCCGTGGGTTGAGTCCATGTCGAGATCGAGCGTCGATCGTCGCACGAGCTGGTTTCGATCACCGTGTTGACAAATTGCGATCATTAAAACAGAAATTGCGCCGCCTGCAGCCGTTGGGGGAACAAAAATATATTCTTTTTTTTTTTTCTCTTTTTTTCCCACAGCGGCGGTACGAGAAAAATTTCGGCAGTTTTTTTGAAGCGTTATATTTGAATAAAACTTTTGAACTTCGCGTTTCCATTGGCATAGGTCTTAATAAAAAAAACAAAATGTGGAACTGTTGACAGTGAGCAAGCCATATACATCAGGCAGAAAAACAAGCACGAGATGTGATGGTAATATGACTGATGGATTTGAAGGCAAAATGGAGCTGCAAATAATTGTCTCATGTCGAATGCCAGAAATATTACACGTGTATTTCCAGAAAAAAAACTAATGTTGGAGGACATCAACAAACGTATACCTGGTATTCATAGCTGATATTGATAGATGAAAAAATCTTCGTAGCGTGTACCACCTTAGGCGTTTTGTTTATCTGCGACGAAGGTAACTCTGACGAAAGTAAAAGCGTCCATGACGCATAGAAGACTGAATTGAATGTGTGTCGATAAATAATTCACTTCGGTTATTGATTATATTAATTAGGTGAATAAATCACATGGACCACTACACCACAAAGATGATACCTGTGAGTGATTGCTGATGTTACTCTGCGACCGGGAAAAGTGCAGCAAGTATATATTTGGCGCCGCGCCATTTATGAGGATTGTGAAAGATGATGATTGTTTTTTGTCTTGTGCTTTCAGGTACAAAGTTGCGGGTTTGCTGGGTCAGCTAGGTTAGGGTTGCATAACTGAGAGGAAATTGCCGGACATTGTGATCGCCAATACGAGCGAACGCCAAGGAGCTTAGAGATTATAGATGATTTATTGGCGAACTCTGCCGTTTTAGTGGGGGCCTATAACCGAATTATACTCACGCTCTTTTTCAAACCTGCCTCCGGAAAATTGCATGAAGGCGTCCCTCAACCCACCTTCTAAACACATCACAAGGACCTTAGGTGGAGCTTTGTAGCTCCTCTCGGTTGTATCGAGGCGGAATTTACTCTGCTTTTCCTCAACCGGCGCGGCATTGTGGTCCTATTGATTCATGGGACTTGACTCGTTCTTTCATTTGTTAGCAAACGTCCCTCTCCCGCCCCATTACCTAGTGTGAACATTGATCTTGCCGAAGGACCGGCATTGCTGCTGCTCGTCGATTCGCATGAGTTCCGGCGATAGAGGAATACACTGTAATCGCGAGGGGAAATCATAGGCCGATTGCAGCGCAAATGCCTTCGACGGTGACGCAGCCTTGCTACTACAGCTCGTGAATCGTCGGTCGATTTTTCATATCCCGCGTGCATCAATGTGTGTAAACGATGACCTGAAACACTATTATCGTCGGCGTTCATGTGTCCTATACCAGTTACGCACCCCAAGTACAAGGTATCGGCTATAATAGAGCAGCACCGAAAACGACCGGCGTACTCCTATGGAGAGTCCTTACCTAGCGTATATCTTCCACTCTCGTTGGGCACCACCAACAGTGTCCTAAGTGCAATGTAATATGCAGAAAATGAGGACACCTCCTCCGTTGCCTTGAAAAAAGCGTGCGGAAAGGGGCATAACTCAGTCATTTTCTGAGAATAGCCCTATAATCGGAACTCGTCTATTCTCAGGAACCTACCTGCTTGTCGCCTTTGGCACCACAAAACACGCCTCTGTTTCGCTCCTCGTAGCTCGTGCGGAAAAAGTCACAACTACAGCTGTAATTAGGTGGTATCACATGCAGGTCATATATATATATATATATTGACAAGTTTTCCCTTCGGAGTGGCATGAGCGTCGCGTGTAAAAAGACTCTTGCCGAAATACGTATTTGGTGGGTTGGTTTGGACTATTTCACCAATTAATTGCAGTTGTACATGCTGCAGTTGGCCCAATAGCTCAAATAAATGTACCTGTTAACAACCAAGTACCTGGTATGTATTATTAAGTAGAAGGAAAATTGCAGTGGAACATGCAGATGAGGGTGACACAGTAGAGCAGTTCTAATGACCGAAAACACAGTTGGTAGTAAATATGTAATACAGCTATTATTATTATATATATATGAAGGCGACATGAACGTGATATGCAACTTCGACAGTAAGCACTTGCTCAACGAATCGCAGCGCCAGTAGACACATACATGTCCTGCGACACCTAACGGAACGAACCTTGGGCTGACGACCAAACCAACTACGACAGGAATTTCTCAAGAAAAAATGTCTTCAACGGAGCGTAGCAGTGGGCCCGGGGTCGGCGTGAAACGCAAAGAAGTCGAAGCCACGGGAGTAAGTAGTAGATAAATTTCCCTCGCAAACACGAATGTCGCTAATAATATCAACGGAATCAGCACCCTGGCAAACACCCAAGGTAGATTGAAAAAAAAAGGATCTTTTGTGTCCACAGCACCGAGAGAGGATGCACAAAAGTCAGTTAGACCTTGACACTCGCCAGGCACTAGCGTGATGAAGGCGATGCAAAACCTGACACTCTTCTTAGGTGCAGAAACCCCCACCGAAAAACATTGAACCAGTCCGCTCCCCACGCTCGAACTCAAATTACCCGCTGGGAGACTTGCAAGTACGCGCACAACGGATGTTTGCTGAGAGTATTCAAATAATATAGATGCAGGAGCACGCTGCAACGAAACGCCCGCGAACACCTCTATATTCAGACCCCAGGCGCAGACCAAAGGAAAATCAACAGTGTATGATGCTCTACCGGCAGATCATGATAGACACGAGAAATGACTCTTAAAGTGCGAAGATCTATTCCGAGCCCCAACCGAGGAGATCGACCGACACAGCCTCTCGCTTGGTGGCGCTTTTCTCCAGTTCCACCCGAGCCCATTCGCCGTACTTCGCGTGGCGTTCGCCCTGAACTTGCTCGTCGTCGGCGATGAAGAGCTTCCTGGAGTGCTTGGAGCCCGAGTAGTGCAGGGGGGGCTTGCACAGGCCGATCAAGATGCTGTTGTCCTTGATAGTTCCTTTGCAGTAGACACAATACTTACGGACCTGCGAACATAAATTATAGACAACAAACCGACACCACAAAGGAGACATACATGTAAGACGTGTTGAATACAAATATTTTACTTGATATGAGTTTAGTTGACGAAGACTTTGAAAAGGGCTAATGCCAAAATCAGATATGCCTCATCCGTTTGAACCGAAATCAGGTGTATACTAAAACCAAGTAAAAAATGCGCGCCACGAGCGGTGTTCTGTCCATCAAAGTCGGGTAAAAAAAAAAGCGTGACATATATGGTCTCCAAAATCTAAGTCGTTTAGTTTTCTTCAGGGTGTACATACGACGGGCTTCACTTAAACCTGCACAGAGTATCTGTTAATAAGCTTCGTTTGTTCTGCGACGGCGGGAGCGCCAAGAAGAGTATTTATTTGCTCTGCCGCCCCCCCCCCGTCGATAGCTTAAATGTTCTTGACCGTCCTCGCGGAACTGCCATCTCGGCACGAAATTATCTTGCCGTACCAAACTTGAGACAAACTGGACGCGGGGTGGTGCAGATAAAGACCATAGTGATGTATAGACCGCTGTGACCATAGAAAACAACAAAGCATCGGCAGTAGGACACAACAACTATTCAATAACTGAAGCACGTCGCACATCCCAAAGAAGAAAAAAAGCGAAACCAGCATACTCATGTAAGCATATTTATATAGATACGTACTTTGACGTACAACGTGTACGCGCGAGTACCGAGTGTATACGTTGCGTAATGCAGAAAAGTTTCAACTGAGGGAGGGCAGACGCATACGGAGAGAACCAAAAGTGTACGTATGTGACCCCTCTGATTGGTTCATAGTTGGATAAAATCAGTTGAAAGCTAGAGAGAGTAGTAGGAAAAACAGGTATAACTTGGCCTTTTTGAGCCAAAATCAGTAACGATGTCAGCCTGGACAATAGCAGGGCTCCTGGGGTGTGTTTTATATTTGTTTTTAGAATGTAACTGGTTTTGGCCGAAAGTGGCCAGGTATGCCTGATTTCGGCGAAAACACATTAAAAAACAGTTTAAAAAATACGCGTTGGCGTGCGCTGTAGAGGCAGAAAACACGAAGTTGGTATGAAGGAATGGGACGCGATGGATGATGTTGGCAAACCCACACGTATTTTTTCTCGGCAGAGACGGTAACGGCAGAGTCGGCAGCAGCAGAAAACATGGAAACGTGTTTTAGTGTACTCAACGCCTGTCTGTTATCGTGTCGGAACCACAACAGCAGCAGCGGCGGTAGGCAACTATCTCGGTGTGGAAATAAACGCAGGCTATAAACAACAACGGCAGCTGTCCGGAAACAAAAGTTGGTTACAGTGTGCGAAACAAAACAACGGCATCAGCAGCCCATATACAAATGACAGTACGCGTCCTATACCCCTGTCTCGGTGTGAGCTCGTATTTAGAACAAAAAAATGGGCATTTGTTTTTGGTTATACGTACTGCTGTAGTACCTGGTATGTATTTGTGTCTTGTATATATTTAGTGCTGAAGGTCGACCACATGCGGGAACAGCAACAACCACGCTAACAACAACAACAAAGACAACAGCTGCAGCAGCAGCGGCGGCAGACACTGAATCAAAGCCACGTACAACAGCAACTACGCTAACGATGTCTGCGTACACAACAAAATCAGCATCAGGGACGATAGGCGCGAGGGGTTATAGCAGCAGGAAACGCAGCAGCAGCAGTAGCAGCAGCAGCAATGGGCTGCGCCTCAAATTCTTGTTCTCGCGTGCGGGAACACAGCAACGACGACAACAACAACAAGAATAACAACAACACCAACAACAACAACAACAACAACAACAACAACAACAACAACAACAACAACAACAGCAGCAGCAGCGGCGGTAGACACTGCTGTTTGGGAAACGAACACAGGCTGTAAACAACAACGGCAGTAGCAGCACACAAGCAAATGGCAGTAGGCGCAGTAGCGCATAAACAAAGGGCATTGTTAGTACGTTTTTGTCTCGGATTTAGTGGTAAAGGTCGACTACGTGCGGGAACAGCAACAGCACCACCACCAACAGCATACCAGATAAACAACAGCAGCAACAGCGAAGGTAGACACCTGGCTCGGTGTGGAAAGGAACGCAGGCTGTACAGAACAACGGCAGCAGCAGCTGCAGTAGCAGCGCATACGCGTACTATAAAAAACACAAAGAAAAAAACATCTTGGTTGTAGATTCGGTCCTAGAGGTCGACAACATGGAACAACATCGTCAACAACAACACTAACAGCAGCAGCAGCAACAGCAGCAGCAGCAGCAGCCGCAGTAGATACTGACTCAAAGGTCCCTACAACAGCAACAACGCGAACGACGATTTTTTACACCAACCTGAAACGAGAAAAGCAGCATCAGGGGCGATAGGCGCGCAGGGTAACAACATCAGGAAAAGGTGCACCAGCAGCAGTAGCAGCAGCCATGGGCTGCGCCACGAATTCGTGTTCTCGTATATATTGCAACCAAATATTGCAAGTAGTGTGGAAAAAAATCAACAACAGCAGCCGCGGCGGTAGACGTAGGCGACAAACAACAACAACAACCACAACAACAACAACAACAACAACAACAACAACAACAACAACAGCAGCAGCCGCGGCGGTATAAATAGGTAGAACAAAGCAACACCAACAACAACAACAACAGCAACAGACAAGCCCAGAACACAACTCACCGCCACCTCCTGTCTCGAGCGTGAAGGGCACGGTGCGGACGTCGATAGGCCTGGCGCATAATTCACAGTCTTTGGGCCACTTCAAGATTATCCCGCTGCCGGGGCAGGTTTTGTGGTCGCCGGTCGCAAAATCGACCTTGCCTCCAAAGTTTGGTCTCCATCATAGAGCAGGGAGATGCAGCGGTTACAGTGAGATTGAACACTGACTTGGACAGGGGGGTTCTATTCGAAAATGGGCTTCCAAGATCCGCCAGAAGAGGGCGAGGAAGAGGTGTATTGATGGCAGCACCTTTAATATCGGCAGCAGGAAAAAGTACAGTCCACTCTGTAGAAGCAGCACCACCAGGAGCAGGCGATGCCATCTTCCAGGCAGGAGCAGCACTAACAAGCCGGAGGAGCACCCGGTACGAACAGAAGCAGCGAAAGCAAAAGCAGCACCAGCAGGAGCGGCACCAGAAGGAGCGGCACGAGCACGAGCGGCACGAGCACGAGCGGCTCGAGCACGAGCGGCACGAGCAGATGCAACACCAGCAGGAGGCCAACTGGCCAGGCGGTATACGAAGAGGCAGCACCAGCGTGACGCCCGTCGTCTCTTGTCTACAGATGTCCACGCACGCAAATAATCCGATTACCCGCGTGGTAGTCCTGTGTTGACACTATTCCGGAACAAAATTGAAAAGAAATCGGTCTACAATCGTATGTATGCCGTCTTATAGCTGGTCTCTTCGGGCCAAAGCAGGTGAGATCAACGGCAGTTCTGTTGAATCTGTTCCCTGAAAGTCCCTCCGCTCGCGAAAAGTACAGCGCTCTCGCGAATCAGGGGTGACAATCTTGCGCGAAAGGCCACCGAAACGCCCCCACGCCGACCGGCCAGAGAAACGAATTTATAGTTTTGTTTAAATTTAGATATATATATATACAATGAATCTCGGCCGCTGTAAGCGAACCTTAAAGTTCCGATTTTATTTTCAACTTTGTCTGGGACTCCGGACGCCTTCGCTCCCCTGCCCTCGTGCTTGCTTTTTCGACCGCTTTCCTCGACAGTCGCGCGAGCCGGCCTCCGACGGGTGCTCTCCCGTGCGCGCGTCTCGCAGTCTCGCGCCACCGACAAGCCCGGCGACCCCGAACTTGAGGGATATTTGGTGGAAAAAGGAGACACGGACGTGTTCTATTTTCTGTGGTCCTGGACATTTGTTTAGGTGTGACAGGCTTCATCTTACAGTATTAATAGTAGCTTTTTACTCTCCGAGGTTCGATCTCTCGGTCTTGCTGATGCTATCGCTCTCTACCGACTGCCTTGCTTTGTGGGCCGCCGCCATCGGTCTGTTCGAACACCTCGGTCCTGCCTTTCTCGGTGGCTCCCTTCCCTTGCCTTTGTCTCTTCGCCGGACGACTACGCGCGCCTTCTCGGCGTATCGCGCAGTTCTTGGTACCAGATCGTTGCATATCCCGGTGATTTTGTTTGGTTGGTTTTTGTTAGAGAAATGTTTTGATAACTCGGCACATCTTCTCTTTTTACCCTTCTGCTACTCCGTATTGTTCTAAAAGTGGAAGGTACACGGGTTGCTCGTGTACAAAGGATGCGAGCGATTGAAAGGTTCATAATTTTTGCGGAGGATTTCTCATTGGTTCAAACTGACAGTCCCGTTCTCTACCTCGAACACGAAGTATATTTTGCTGTGTTGAGGAGACACGGAGCTCTATCTTCAGTTAGCGCGAAGCCTTCGCTATCGATTTAGTCTTGAACTTTGTCTGGGACTCCGCACGCCTTCGCCTCCCTGCCTTCATGCTTGCTTTTTCGACCTCGATACGTATTGACAGCAGTCTCATGTATCTTGGGTGCGATATCTATAAAACCTTTATATTTACCTTGTATACTGTATACGTGACAGACTTGATCTTACCTCATTTTCTCTCCGAGGTTCGATCTCTCGGCCTTGCTGATGTTCCGCTTTCTCCCGACTCCCTTGCTTTGCGGGCCACCATCGGCCTGATCGACCACCTCGGGCTTGCCTTACTCGTTGGCTGCCTTCCATTCCCCCTTTCTCTTCGACGGTCGAGTGCACCCGCGTTCTCGGGGTATCGCACCGTTCTTGGTACCAGATCGTTGTATATTCTCCCGGTGGTTGCTGTGTTGGTGTTTTAGAACTCGGCACGTCTTCTGTTTTCGCCGGGATTCAGACTGAGAATATGACCCATGTCGTCAGCGGTAGAAGTGCGGGTACTTTGCGGTTGTTCAGTATTGCCGATCGATATCAGGTAACAGGTATCAGGTAGGTGCTCGATACTGCTCATCATGCTTGCAGGATCTCGATGGCTGCCTGCTGTTCTCAGGATTGGGAGAGATAATGCGCGTAGAGTACGCATCCTGTTTTCTCAGTAATTTAGGCGTATACTGCAAGTTGCTGTCTGCTGCGATGCCGTACATACCGCTGCTGCTGCTGTTGTTGTTGTGCTGCTGCTGGTGTTGCGGCTGGGTGTGCACAGCAGAAGAAGCAGCTGCAGCAACCGACGGTAGCAGCAGCGATGCCTGCTACTACTCTTGCTGCTGCTGTTGCTGCTATCTTTTATGTTATGCTGCAGCGCTGCAGCTGCTGTCGCTTTCGTGTGCGGGAGAGGTCCTCTCCTCTGCACAAGCGCCGTTGGGAGTAGGTATACAGCTTGCCTCAGAACGGGGTGATATAGGCGTGGGTTTTGGGTGCTTGGCAACTGGGGAGCAAAAGGGCAGCAAACCTACAGCGGGATACTATCTTCGTGAACAAAATAAAAGCAATCTCAGCCCTGTGAGAAGCCCCTCGGAACTGAGCTGATTTCTGCCCCCGACAGCAGCAACTGAGCTCTAAATTATTGATGGTCTCCTGGCCCATAAGAAATAATAGACGGTTGTGATTTCCGGCCTTCAGAGTACATGGCTGAGAAAGACAAAAAATGGCTGAAAAAGACAAAAAATGGCTGAAAAAGACGAAAACAATAACGTCCCAAACAAATGTGCTCTAAACGTTGGTCTATATAATTCGAGTGAGACAGATACGAAAACTGAGACCGGACACTCGGCAGTGCCTTTCCCTGCATCACTTGGCCGTGCCCCGATCCCGTTCGTAACAAGATCGAATGGTACATTTATGTCAATTTCCTTAAAACAAAGTAATCACACGACTTGGCACTGGGGTATATTTTCCTATCCGGGGCATGGGTGCAGGCAGGCACCCATGCGGAGCCCTTGTATATACAAGTTTTCCCTTCGGAGTGGCATGAGCGTAGCGTGTAAGAAGACTCTTGCCGAAATACGTATTTGGTGGGTTGGTTTGAACTATTCCACCAATTGCAGTTGTACATGCTACAGTTAGTTGGGGCAATAGCTCAAATGTACCTGTTAACAACCAAGTATGTATTAGTACAAGGAAAATAGCAGTGGAACATACATGCAGATGAGGGTCACACAATAGAGCAGTTCTAATGACCGAAAACACAGTTGGTAGTAATTATGTAATACAGCTATTCTTATTATACATATATATGAAGGCGACATGAGCGAGCGTGATATGCAACTTCGACAGTAAGCACTTGCTCAACGAATCGCAGCGCCAGTAGACACATGTCCTGCGACACCTTACGGAACGAACCTTGGGCTGACGACCAAACCAACTACCAGGTACGACAGGAATTTCTCAAGAAAAATTGTCTTCAACGAAGCGTAGCAGTGGGCCCGGGGTCGGCGTGAAACGCAAAGAAGTCGAAGCCACAGGTGTAAGTAGTAGCTAAATTTCCCTCGCAAACGCGCATGTCGCTAACAACAACGGAATCAGCACCCTGGCAAATACACAAGGTAGTTTGAAAAAACCAGAATTTTTCGTTGTCCACGTCACCCAAAGAGGATGCAAAAAAGTCAGTTAGACCTTGGCACTCGCCAAGGCACTAGCGTGATGGAGAGGAAGCAAAAGCTGACACTCTCCTTAGGTGAAGAAAACCCCACCGGAAGAACATGAACCAGTCCGCTCCCCGCGCTTGAAGTCGAAGTACCCTCTGGCAGACTTGCAAGTACACGCACGACCGATGTTTGCTGAAAGTATTGGAATAATATAGACGCAGGCGCACGCTGCGACGAAACGCTCGCGAACACCTCTATATTCAGACCCCAGGCGCAGACCAAACGAAGATCAACAGCGTATGGTGCTCTACCAGAAGATCATGATAGACACGTGAAAAGACTCTAAAAGTACAAATATCGATTTCAAGCCCGAACGGGGGAGATCGACCGACACAGCCTTCCCGCTTGGCGGCGCTTTTCTCCAGTTCCACTCTATCTAGCCTATTCGCCGAACTTCGCGTGGCGTTCACCCTGAACTTGCTCGTCGTCGGCGATGAAGAGCTTCCTGGAGTCCTTGGAGCCCGAGTAGTGCAGGGGGGGCTTGCACAGGCCGATCAAGATGCCGTTGTCCTTGATAGTTCCTTTGCAGTAGACACAATACTTCCGGACCTGCGAACATAGATTATAGACAACAAACCGACACCACAAAGGAGACATACATGTAAGGCGTGTTGAATACAAAAATTTTACTTGATATGAGTTTAGTTGACGAAGACTTTGAAAAGGGCTAATGCCTAAATCAGATATACCTCATCCGTTTGAACCAAAATCAGGTGTATACTAAAACCAAGTAAAAAATGCGCGCCAGGAGCCGTGTTTTGCCCATGAAAGTCGGGTCAAACACAAAGCGTGCCATATATAGATATATGGCCTCCAAAATTTAAGTCGTTCAGTTTTCTTTAAGGTGTAGATACCACGGGCTTCACTTGGACCTGCAGAGTCACTGTTAATAGGCTTCGTTTGTTCTGCGACGGCGGGGGCGCCAAGAAGAGTATTTTCTCTGACGCCCCCCCACCGTCGACCGCTTAAATCCTCTGGACCGTCCTCGCGGAACTGCCAGCTCGGCACGAAATTATCTTGCCGTACCAAACTTGAGACAAACTCGACGCGCGGTGGTGCAGACAAAGACCATGGTGATGTATGGACCGCTGTGACCATAGAAAACAACACAGCAGCGGCAGTAGGACACAACAACTATTATTCAAAAACTGAAGCACACCACACCCCAAAGAAAAAAAAAGTGAAAACAGCACACTCATGTATGCATATTAATGTAAATACGTACTTTGACGTATAACGTGTACGTGCCAGTACCGAGTGTATACGTTGCATAATGAAGAATAATTTCAACCGAGGGAGGGCAGACGCATACGGAGAGAAACAACCGTGTACGTACGTATGTGGCCCCTCTGATTGGTTTAAGTTGGCGTTTTTGAGCCAAAATCAGTAACGATGTCAACCTGGACAATAGCAGGGCGCCTGGGGTGTGTTTTGTACTTGTTTTAAGAATATCACTGATTTTGGATGAAACTTGGCCAGGTCAACCTGATTTTGGAAAAAACACCTTTAAAAAGAGGTTAGAAAATACTCGTTGGCGTGCGCTGTAGAGGCAGAAAGCACGAAAGGTATATAGGAATGGGATGCGATGAATGATGTTGGCAAACCCTTACGTCGTTTTTCGCGGCAGAGACGGCGATGGCATAGTCGGCAGCAGCATAACACATTGAAACGTGTTAGTGTACTCAACGCCTGTCTGTTATCGTGTCGGAACAACAACAACAGCAGGAGGGGTGGTGGGCAAGTGTCTCGGTGTGGAAAGAAACGCAGGCTGTAAACAACAAAGGCAACTGTTCAGGAAAACAAGGTTGGGTTTCGTGTGAAAAACAAAAGCAACGGCTGCAGCAGCGCATATACAAATTGTAGTACGCGTACTATACCCCTGTCTTGGTGTGAGCTCGTATCAAAAATATCAAAATGGCCATTTGCTGTACAGGCAGAAAAGGCACGAAAGATAAATAGGAATGGGATGCGACTAATGATGTTGGTAATCCCTTACGTCTTTTTTCGCGGCAGAGACGGCGACGGCGGAGTCGGCAGCAGCATAAACCATGGAAACGTGTTAGTGTACTCAATGCCTGTCTGTTATCGTGTCGGAACCACAACAACAAAACAGCGGGAGGGGCGGTGGACAACTGTCTCGGTGTGGAAAGAAACGCAGTCTGTAAACAACAACAGCAACGGTTCAGGAAAAAATGATGGCTATCGTGTGAAAAACAAAAACAACGGCTGCAGCAGCGCATATACAAATTGCAGTACGCGTACTATACCCCTGTCTCGGTGTGAGCTCGTATCAAAAAATTCAAAATGGCCGTTTGCTGTAGAGGCAGAAAGCACGAAAGGTATATAGGAATGGGATGGGATGAATGATGTTGGCAATCCCTTACGTTTTTTTCCGCGGCAGAGACGTCGACGGCAGAGTCGGCAGCAGCATAAACCATGAAAACGTGTTAGTGTGCTCAACGCCTGTCCGTTATGGTGTCGGAACAACAACAACAACAACAACAACAGCAGGAGGGGCGGTGGACAACTGTCTCGGTGTGGAAAGAAACGCAGGCTGGAAACGAACAACGGCAACTGTTCAGGAATAGAAGTTCGTTATCGTGTGAAAAACAAAAACAACGGCTGCAGCAGCGTATATACAAATTGCAGTAGGCGTACTATACCCCTGTATCGGTGTGAGCTCTTACGAAAAAAAAAAACATGGCCATTTATTTTTGGTTATAGGTACTGCTGTAGTATGCGAAACAAATATATCGAAACTACTCTAGTACCTGGTATGTAACTGTTGTGTCTTGTATTTAGTGCTGAAGGTCGACAACATGCGGGAACAGCAACAACCACGCGAACAACAACATAGACAACAGCTGCAGCAGTAGGGGCGGCAGACACCGACTCAAAGCTGCGTACAACAGCAACAACACGAACGATGCCTGCGTACGCAACAAAACCAGCATCAGGGACGATAGTCGCGCGGGGTTGTAGCAGCAAGGAAAGGAGGAGGAGCAGTAGCAGCAGCAGCAGCAATGGGCTGCGCCACCAAGTCGTGTTCTCGCGTGCGGGAACACAGCACAAAACAACAACAACAAGCACCACAACAACAACAACAACAACAACAACAACAACAACAACAACAACAACAACAACAACAACAACAACAACTACAACAACAACAACAACAACAACAACAACAACAACAACAACAACAACAACAACAACAATAACAACAACAACAACGACAGCAGCAGCGGCGGTAGACACTGCTGTTGGGGAAACGAACGCAGGCTGTAACCAACAACGGCAGTAGCAGCGGCAGCTGCAGCCCAAAAGCACCTGGCAGTAGGCGCAGTAGCGCAGAAGCAAATGGCATTATTAGTACGTTTTTTGTCTTGGATTTAGTGGTAAAGGTCGACTACGTGCGGAAACAGCACCAGCACCCCCACCAACAGCTCACCAGGTACACAACGGCAGCCACATCGAAGGTAGACACCTGCCTCGGTGTGGAAAGGAATGCAGGCTGTACATAAAAACGGCAGCTGCAGCGGCAACAGCAGTGCATACGCGTACTAAAAAAAACACAAAGAAAAAAAGGTCTAGGTTGTAGTTTCAGTTCTGGAGGTCGACAACATGCGGCAACAGTAACGTCAACAACATCTCGAACAGCAGCAGCAGGAGCAGCAGCAGCAGCGGCAGTAGATACTGACTCAAAGGTCCCTACAACAGCAACAACGCGAACGACGACTACATAAACCAACCTGAAACAAGAAAAGCAGCATCAGGGGCGGTAGGCGCGCAGGGTAACAACATCATGAAAAGGTGCAGCAGCAGTAGCAGCAGCAATGGGCTGCGCCACCAAGTCGTGTTCTCGTATATTAATACAACAAAAAACGCAAGTAGTGAGGAAAAAACTCAACAACAGCAGCCGCGGCGGTAGACGTAGGCGACAAACAACAACAACAACAACAGCAGCAGCAGCAGCAGCGGCGGTATACATAGGTAGAAAACAACAACACCTACAACAACAACAACAACAACAACAACAACAGCAACAGGGAAGCACAGAACACATCTCACCGCCACCTCCTGTCTCGAGCGTGAAGGACACGGTGCGGACGTCGATAGGCCTGGCGCGTATTTCACAGGCTTTGGGCTACTTCAAGATTATCCCGCTGCCGGGGCAGGTGTCGTGGTCGCAGGTCGCAAAATCGACCTTGCCTTCAAAGTTATGTCTCCATCATATAGCTGGGAGATGCAGCGATTGCGCTTTACGGTGGGATTGAGCAGTGACTTGGACAGGGGGGTTTTGGTCGAAATGGACACCCAAGATCCGCCAGAAGAGGGCGAGGAAGAGGTGTATTGATGGCAGCACCTTTAATATCGGCAGCAGGAAAAAGTATAGTCCACTCTGTAGAAGCAGCACCACCAGGATCAGGCGATGCCATCTTCCAGGCAGGAGCAGCACTAACTAGCGAGAGGAGCACCCGGTACCAACAGAAGCAGCGAAAGCAAAAGCAGCACCAGCAGGAGCGGCACGAGAAGGAGCGGCACGAGCACGAGCGGCACGAGAAGGAGCAACGCCAGCAGGAGGCCAACTGGCTAGGCGGTGTACGAATAGGCAGCACCAGCGTGACGCCCTTCGTATGTTGTCTACAGATGTCCACGCACGCAAATAATCCAATGACCCACGTCGTAGTCCTGTTGAACAACTATTCCGGAACAAAATAGAAAAAAAACGGTCTACTATCGTGTGTATGCCGTCTTATAGCCGGTCTCTAGGGGCTAAAGCAGGTGAGATCAACGGCAGTCCTGTTGAATCTGTTCCCGAAGAGTCCCTCCACTGGCGAGTAGTACAAAGCTCTCGCAAATCAGGGTTGACAATCTTGCGAAAGGCCACCGAAACGCCCCCACGGCGACCGATCAGAGCAAACAAGTTTGGAGTTCTGTTTCTAAATATTCATTGAGAGAAAACAATGTTGGCTACTACCTTTTTTTCTAAGGTAGCCAGTATATTCGTTGCATTTCCAAAAGTAAAACCACACCTCGATTACAGGTGAATTCCCAACTGGGAAGCAGTGTTCGAAAGAAAACGAGGATATACTAACGTGAGTAAATTGGAGGGAACAAGTAGGCCGGTTTATGCTTCAATAGCTCATGCGGAAAACGGCATAACTACAGCAGTAATGTTAGTTAAGTGCACATGTGAAACGGAAAGCTGGCTACCTGGGCTGAGGTCTTAAGTCATTGTCACAAGGCAACACATGTAGGGTTCTGTAATAGTTGGCAGGAGTGGCATCTGTGGACCACAGGTTGCCACTCAGAGATGCATAACCCAAAAGGAGAGCACAAAGACGAGACATCAATGACCAACCTCAGTGACAGAGCAGAGCTTGAGTCCGACCGAGTCGAGAGGTGCGCTCCTAGGTCTCCAGGAGAGTAGGGCGAGCTTGTGGTTCTTCTGTGAAGAGGCTCCAACTGGAGATGGCTAGATGGTAAGTGATTGCTTGTTCCGTGACCGTGGTGATGGTCGCGGGAACTGAGTGAGACGGAAGGGGGATGAAACCTTCCGTCCGGAACGGAGCTACAATATGAAAACGCCTCTATGTCATCATAACTCCTGAGACGGTCAACCGAACCGTAACATGCCCCCTAGCATAATGCGAATGACGGAATGAGCATTATGCTATCGCAATCTTGTGACTATAACCAAGTTTAAAGAGCCGCAAAGCCCTTTAACACAAATAACGGCCTCAGGGATAAACAACCAAACCGAAATCGCAAAGGCCATCAAAGGGAAATCCCCGAGAAAAACCCCTACCCTTGCTTTTTCACTGCGTGTTTGGTTGCCCGACCACTATTCCATGGCTAAAGTCCCCCCACGCTCATTCAGCGATGAAATAAGCGCAGTGTCCCCTAACGCCTAAGCATATAAATCGCTTCTATTGCGTCCTCAACAACTCAACGAAAATCGAACACAACAGAGAAGGCAACTCCGCCTCCTCGGTTAAAACTGTAGGCTAGCCTACACGGCAAGACTACAATCGAAAACCACGAGAACAAAACGGAAAAGAACCAACACGGCCTCTTCGGTTGAAACACTGGATAAATAAAATCGAAAACCACGAGAACAAAACGGAAAAGAACCAACACGGCCTCTTCGGTTGAAACACTGGATAAATAAAATCGAAAACCACGAGAACAAAACGGAAAAGAACCAACACGGCCTCTTCGGTTGAAACACTGGATAAATAAAATCGAAAACCACGAGATTTAAACGGAAAAGAACCAACACGGCCTCTTCGGTTGAAACACTGGATAAATGAAATCGAAAACCACGAGAACAAAACGGAAAAGAACCAACACGGCCTCTTCGGTTGAAACACTGGATAAATAAAATCGAAAACCACGAGAACAAAACGGAAAAGAACCAACACGGCCTCTTCGGTTGAAACACTGGATAAATAAAATCGAAAACCACGAGAACAAAACGGAAAAGAACCAACACGGCCTCTTCGGTTGAAACACTGGATAAATAAAATCGAAAACCACGAGAACAAAACGGAAAAGAACCAACACGGCCTCTTCGGTTCAAACACTGGATAAATAAAATCGAAAACCACGAGATTTAAACGGAAAAGAACCAACACGGCCTCTTCGGTTGAAACGCGAGATAAATAAAATCGAAAACCACGAGAACTAAACGGAAAAGAACCAACACGGCCTCTTCAGTTGAAACACGAGATAACTAAAATCGAAAACCACGAGAACTAAACGGAAAAGAACCAACACGGCCTCTTCGGTTGAAACACGAGATAAATAAAATCGAAAACCACGAGAACTTAAACGGAAAAGAACCAACACGGCCTCTTCGGTTGAAACACGAGATAATTAAAATCGAAAACCACGAGAACAAAACGGAAAAGAACCAACACGGCCTCTTCGGTTGAAACACGAGATGAATAATAAAATCGAAAACCACGAGAACTAAACGGAAAAGAACCAACACGGCCTCTTCGGTTGAAACACGACACACCAAAAGCAAGCAGAAACACTAGATGAATTAGAGAGATGTTTGCAGGGGAAGATCTTCGCAGGGGAAGGTCTTCGCAGAGGAGGATCCTCGCCGGAATTGCCGGATGAAGGAGCAGATCTTCGTCCATGCAGAGCGTGGATCGTTTCAGTCCTGCAACCGTTCCATCTCGCGACGGGTCAGTTATTCCCAGTTGTTATCGGTGTAGCGCACTCGCCAGTAGCGGTCTCTGTAATCGTACACTTGCCCCTGCAGTCGCAACCCACCGCCAAAGTCCTTCCAGATGGTAAACCCTATCGGAAACAGCGTCCAGGCTCCGCGACGACGAAGGGCGGGTGTACGAGGGGTGACTGAGACTGGGGTCGTGTCTTTAGTAGGGTCGGGGTTGTACAAGTGCCAGAGTGCGATGAAACCGTCCAACTGCAAGGGTGTAAAACTCTGTAACACGTCATTCCCAGTTCGCCATCCTGTCTCTACTCCGTCTCTCGATCTCCCCTTGTACTCCCATCTAGTGGTGCCGGAGGCAGTGGTCGATCTGCGGCAGCTCACGAGCGAGTCTAACACTGGCGAATTGACTCCTTCAACTGGCAGTTTGAAATCCGCGCCCCACGCATACTGTGCAAACTCGTCTGCTATCGAGTGTCTTAGTGTCAGAGGTCAGAGGTGGTACGGCTTCACATCTGCGGTGGATACATTTCGGGTACGTTGTTTTCTGCCTCGCATCGTTACTTGTACGCTTAGGCCTGTCTGTAATACTTCCGTGACCCTCCAAGGGCCTGTGTAGTGGTCGTGCTGCAGCTTCTTCCCTCTGCTGTCGCGGTGTTTGCTGCTATCGGACTCGCGCAACAGCACGAGGCTACCCTTCTCAGCGATAACTCCGGCTGATGGTCTCGAGATGGCAGCGTTGGCTCGGGCCCGCGCCGTTACTCTTTGGCTGTCGCGCTTCTCGAGCGCCAGGCGGACTTCTCGGAGGTTCTGTCTGCGGCGCTCCACGAAGTTGTCCAGGCCGCCGCTCTGATCAGTCTCTTCTGACAGGGGTACCAAAGAGTCTAAAGACGTGCGAGGCTTGCGACCGAACAACAACTCGAAAGGTGTCATGTTAGAAGGCAGTGACACGTCTGGTAGAGTGCGTTTGATCCATATTGCCGGTGATACGTACTCGTCCCACCTCTCGGGCCACGATCTACATAGCTCTGCATAGCTCCTGCAACCAACCTCCTAGTCTCTCTACAGAACCCTGTCCTCGCGGGTGGTCGGCTGGGCCGAACTTTATGTCCGCATTCATCCAACGGCATAAGTGTGTCACTACTTCTGCTCTGAACTCTCTGCCGCCGTCGCAACGTACTGTCTTGGGTACACCGAACGTTAGGCACAGCTTGGTAAGCGCTCGTGCTACGCCTATTGCTTGCTTAGTTTCTAGAGGGATACCGAAAGGGAACTTGGAGGCTCGATCTACTACCAGCAGAACGTACTTGTTACCTGAAAGGGAAGGCGTGTCTATTTTCGGAATATCCATCTGTAGTTCATCCCACGGTTCTAGTGCGCGTCCGGGAAACATTGCGACGCGTCCGCTGTTGGGTCGTTTACGTCTCCTGCACCCGCATGACAACACGTATTGTCGCGTGTCGCGAATGACTGAAGGCCAGTGAAAGTGCTCTTAAGACTAGCGCTAACGTGGCTCCTACTCCAGAGTGACCATGCAGAGTGTGTACCAACGCGAGTACATCGGCAACCATGGATTCGGGTATGGCTGGCAGGTTCCTACCTTTTCCGTCGGCAAACCTGATTACATCGTTCTCGTCTAGACTATACCCAGTCTCATCTACTTCCGCGGCGTTCGCATTGCTATCCTCCCGCAGACGCTTGCTAACCTGACCCATATGAGCGTCGTTCCGTTGCCTTCTCGCGAGGGATGCCGGATTGGTGAGTACCTCGACCGCCCGATGGATGACCGGCGTCCTCCTACCCGACGACAGCGGAACCTGCCCCCCTGCTGAAAGCACCTCTTTCAACAGCTCCATATAGCGGCTGGTCGACTCCTTCAAGATCTGGTCGTTGGGCAGTACGATCAAGGCATAGGGGCGATAGAGCAGAGCACGGACACGGCTTCCGAGCGAGCAAACGACGGACGAGCAAGACGCCGGAGCGAGGAAATGCACGGCGTCGTAGCGGGGGAACGACACCGCGGGCGGCGGGCGAACAAGACACTGGAACGGGCTAACGCACGGCGTCGGAGCGAGGGAGCGGCGCAGCGAGCGGCGGACAGGCAAGACACCGGAGCGAGGGAACGCACCGCGTCGGAGCAAGGGAGCGGTGCAGCAAGCTGTGGACGAGCAAGACACCGGGACATGGGAGATGTCATGCCGTCGCAGGCTTCCGACGAACGCGTCGCCCTCCCCCCGTCAACGAGAATGGAAGCGAAAAACGAGGCGAAGGGGAGGAAGAGAACTGGAGAGCCTAACAGTCAAGCAAAGGCAAAAAGACACATACATGTCAGTGCAAGATCCTCCTTGATGTGTCCTTTTCACGGCCAACATTTAAAGAGAAAACAACAAAGCGGTAAGGAACAAAGTAACTACGATGAACACGAACATACACAGCGAACACGGGACGCAGGTAAACTGCTGGACACATGCGACAGAGTACGGGTGTCAGTAAAGGTCATAGCCAGCGCAGTCGGGTGCACGGGCATGCGGGTTTGCAACAAACACACCAGCAAACAAGCGACCGAACTATCCACTTTAGCGAACAGAATAAATAACAAGATCAAACATGACAGCCACAAAACGGACGAACGACAAATAACTAAATAAAAACAGGCAGCAAGCCCCGTGGCAAGGCTCGGACCTAGAGGGGCCTGGTTGCTGTCTCCCTTCAGCATGGGCGACAGCAACAAAGGTCCCAATAGGTACAGACCCGACCATTCTGTTCATTCACCCCGTCTAAATAAACAAACAACGAGCGGACAAACAAAAGAAGGCGGATAAAAAGAAACCAAAAGAAAAGAAAACAGGTATAAGCCCCGTGGCTAAGGCACAGGCCTAGAGGGGCCTGGTTGCCGTCTCCCTTCAGCATGGGAGGTAGCAACAACGGTCCCAATAGGCGCAGACCCAACCAATCTGGGCATCCACTCTCTATCCGAGAAATGAAGCGAACACAACGAACACAAAACATACAACAAGATGTGCTGCGTTCCCAGCGACGCAGAGCATAGCGTCGCGGGTTTAACGAGCGGCGTACGGCGAGGGAAGCCGATACGCAGACAGGCAAATGATAAGCGAATGTCAAGATAAGATATAGGACGAGTACAGCCGCAGTGGAACACGGGACGTCAGCAGAATGGCTGCCAGTAAGCACATATATACATGTACGCGGTATACGAGAGTGTGTTAGTCTCCTGCTGCCCGCACAGCGTGTTGAAATCGGCGGTACAGATCAGCCGAACATATTAGTATTCCAGAGAGACCTCGTTGTTATCTCTCTGCCGGATGGAGACGGCAACAATGGTCCTCTCAGGCTCAGACAAACTCATATCTATGTTATGCATGCGCCAACAAGGTGAGATAGGAAAATCATAATGCATCCGGCCGTTTCTGTCTCCCGCTCGCCCTTCGTTGCAGGAACATGTTGCGATGACGGAGCATAGAAAATAGTACAAATATCAACTCCAATCAAAGCGGGAAAATCAGTACAATCAGCAGCAGAGCAGCATAATGAGATAAGCGCAGATATCAGCACCGATACAAGCGTGAAAATCCGTATAACCAACTGAAGCAGAGTAAGATGTTGAGTGCGACTCACACCTGTAATGAATAAGCGGATCGACAACGAATTGTATTCCAGGTGGCAAGTGCATACACTGGATACGCTCAGCAGCTGTACGCCCACAAAATAAACGAAGTAAAATTGTAGTCAGCATACTAACCGACCGTGTAGGTAGGACAGGCACAGACCTCGTGGAACTTCGTCTCTGTCATCCACGACGGGTGAAGAGACAACACCGTTCCCACGAGGCACATATCTATCTCTTCTATACTATATTTGACAAATACAGGTAGGGGAGGCACAGACCCTTTGGAGGCTCGGATCAGAGACCGTAACCACGTCCCAACAAGGCACAGACCCATCTCCAATAAAACAGAACGCATGCTAGGTAGTAGGTAGGATAGGGGCAGACCTTGTGGAGGCTCGGTTCAAGACCATAACGGCACAGCAGTACCGTAATGCATCCGGGAAAGGCGCAGACTCAAAAGACGTGGTCGTCCTTCGACCGCAGACCCATCCGGTTATTACGACAGTGGCGTAAAATCACGGCACAGTAGTAGTACAGTAATGTAACCAGGACAGGCGCAGACTCAATAGACTTGGATGTCGTTCAAGTGCAGACCCATTTATTACGACAAGAGTGAGGAAAGTAGCATTGGCTCAGCGAGAAATCTCCGCATAACCGTACTACCGTGGCGTGAAATCACGGCACAGTAGTACAGTGGCGAAAAATCAAAAGTGAAAAAATAATAAAAGTGAACAAAAATAATAATGATCAGAGTAAAAAAATAACAACAGCGGCAAAACGTGCAGAAGACGAAAGAACATACCGTTAACAGACACACCGCAGTACAGCAGTACAGGAAATTAGCATAGGATCAGCGAGAAAACCACGCATAACCGTACTAAGCAGTGGCGCGAAATCACGGTACAACAGTAGTCAGTCGGGCGGTAGCAAAATCGCAGTACAGCAGCAAAATCGCAGTACAGCAGCGCACACGGTGTTGTTAAGACATGAAAATGAATAGCAAAAGTGAACAAAAATAATAATGATCAGAGTAAAAATAAATAGCAACAGCGGCAAAACGTGCAGAAGACGAAAGAACATACCGTTAACAGACACACCGCAGTACAGCAGTACAGGAAATTAGCGTAGGATCAGCGAGAAAACCACGCATAGCCGTACCAAGGCAGTGGCGCGAAATCAAGGCACAGCAGTAAGTAGTCAGTCGGGCGGTAGCAAAATCGCAGTACAGCAGCAAAATCGCAGTACAGCAGCGCACACGGTTTTGTTAAGACATTAAAATGAATAGCAAAAGTGAACAAAAATAAATAATGATTAGAGTAAAAAAAAAAAAAAATAACAACAGCGGCAAAACGTGCAGAAGACGAAAGAACATAACGTTAACAGACACGCCGCAGTACAGCAGTACAGGAAATTAGCATAGGATCAGCGAGAAAACCACGCATGACCGTACTAGGGCAGTGGCGCGAAATCACGGCACAGCAGTAGTCAGTCGGGCGGTAGCAAAATCGCAGTACAGCAGCGCACACGGTGTTGTTGTTAAGACAATTACAATGAATAGCAAAAGTGAACAAAAATAAATAATGATCAGAGTAAAAAAAAATAACAACGGCGGCAAACGAAAAAGCAAAATCGCAGTACAGCCGCAAAATCGCAGTACAGCAGCGGTTGTGGTGGCCAAAACGCAGTACAGCAGTAACATCGCCGTACAACAGCGGTAGGCCGGTACCGTGAACCTACTGAAGAGAGATAGAGAGGTCGACATGCAATACCACAGTGTATACTCGTACGTACGTAATTTTGCCTACTGCTGTAGTCTATTAAAAATGATCTGACTCACAGTTATAACGTTATTACCAAGTCACATAAAAATGAAAAACGTGGCTTGCAAGGTTTGCAGGGATGCTTATCGACCTCTAACTTGCCAGAACAATAACTAAGAAAGGGGGATGGAAAAGGACGTGCGTTAAATTAGTATGTTGCGTTAGCCGTGAGGCATTTTTATTTCACAGATAACAGCAGCAACGAAACGTGGCGAGGCGGCGACGGCAGCGGCAACATACACGCACGTGGTAAGGGCAGCACACACGCACGTGACGGCAAGCGACGGCAGTAACGACGTACGTGACAGCAGCTGGCTTGTGGAACACGAGCCTGAGAGTCTCAGCGAGCGCACTTGGACACTCGCGCTCTCAAACCCCGCATCATCGTCAGGCTTACTACGCTTATTTTTCATTCATTCTTAATTTTGGCTGCTGTGTGGAAAAGGTGATGGGGGTCTGACAAGTGCGCTGCCGGCTCCCACCTGCGCCATTTGTTCAATACACGTCGAGCCAAGCACGCAAACTCAGGGTACCAGAGTGAGAATCAACGATGTGGACACGCGCCAGGGAGCAAGTCGCTTCCTGGTTGTGTCATGCATCATGAATTATACCAGGTACTCAGGCATTCCCCACCGAAATAAAATAATTAATTGAGTACAGACCCCCTAAATAATGAGCACCCGTTCAGAGTCATGGGTGTTAACGTACGCGCGGGACGCAGTACTGCTGCTGCTGTATCCGTGATACAGCCTACCCCGTAGTAGGTACCAGTGGGGTTGAGTTTCCACGTGGTCCATGGTTGCATGTGGTCAGCGGTGGGTCATAGTTGCTTGCAGGAAGAGCGCTATCAGCGCGTGTACCCCCCGTAGAGGCAAAGGAAAGGCGAGGTGCAACACACAAAAAAAAATAAAACAATATAACGCTGCTACCCGCAGCTACCAAAAAAGTTACTCAAGATAAAAAATAAAATCGAAAGGAACAGGTCGGAGGCGCGAAGGCCGCCGCTCGTTCCGGCACGGGAAATGCAAACCCGTGCAGTAAGCGCGCAGCATGTACAGGGACTGAACACCATGAAACGGAAAGCTGGCTACCTGGGCTGAGGTCTTAAGTCATTGTCACAAGGCAACACATGTAGGGTTCTGTAATAGTTGGCAGGAGTGGCATCTGTGGACCACAGGTTGCCACTCAGAGATGCATAACCCAAAAGGAGAACACAAAGACGAGACATCAATGACCAACCTCAGTGACAGAGCAGAGCTTGAGTCCGACCGAGTCGAGAGGTGCGCTCCTAGGTCTCCAGGAGAGTAGGGCGAGCTTGTGGTTCTTCTGTGAAGAGGCTCCAACTGGAGATGGCTAGATGGTAAGTGATTGCTTGTTCCGTGACCGTGGTGATGGTCGCGGGAACTGAGTGAGACGGAAGGGGGATGAAACCTTCCGTCCGGAACGGAGCTACAATATGAAAACGCCTCTATGTCATCATAACTCCTGAGACGGTCAACCGAACCGTAACACATGATCATATCTATAGAGGGATAATACTGTTGGCTATCGTTTATTCTAAGGTACCCAATATATCCATACACAGTTTCAACCATAAAGACACGCCCCGATTACGACTGAAATCCCATATGGGAGGTGGTGTTCGAAAGGTGTCAATGGCATACTAAAGCCAGTAAAAAACAGAAAAATCAAGAAGACAGTGTAAGCTTCAATAGCTCGTGCGGAAAGCGACATAATAACTACAGCAGTAATACGAGGATTGTCTCCCTTAATATATCTATAGACAGGCTATCGTTTCAGACAAGGTACTCAAGTATTCGTTGAAGTTTATACCTTGCAAACACGCCTCGATCACGAGTGAACTCCCATCTGGGAACCGGTTTTCGGAAGGCGGTAATTTCCAAACTAAAGTCAGCATAATAGACAAAAAACAAAGACGACGATTTATGCTTTAATATCTCTTGCGGAAACCGCCATAACTACAGCAGTAATTTAAGGATTCACTCCCTTAAAATATCTATCGAGAGCTAATACCCAGGTCGATTGTTGGATACAAGGTTCGCGTGTATTCCTCCATTTGTTACCCATAAAACACGCCTCGATTGCGGGTGAACTCCCATCTTGAGACAGGCAACATTGGCCACATAATGACAATGGCATACGGGGGCTACCGGTATTGCTTTGCTTCGAAATCAGCTCACAGAGCTAAGGGCATGTTGCTGGACAAGTTTGGACCTCTAAAAACGCCCTAGGCTCAGACTACTTCGAGTACAGCAGCGTAATTTCCACCCGGGGCGTCAGTACGTACGAGGGAAACCAGGCTGAAATCCCAGAAAACTTGCGAGATGAAACCACAGCAGATGCCGCACCCCTTGCAAATCTGGAGAGCACTACACCTAGGAGAGACACTACGGGGACGGCCCTGACCCTATGGGAATCCTCGTTCGGTCTAGATCGAGCGGGTGGACAGTTCCCCCCACGAGCCAGCCTCTTATCGCGCTGTAGACCGAGGCGTACTACAGGTACGTATCACGGGGACATCGATCTTCACTGATCTAACGCTCTTCAGAGTATTAAGAACACGCAAGTAGCACCAACAGGTGGTGGGCTTCTCGTCATACCTGTTTTGGGGTCCATGGCTCCGCCGGTGTCTTCTTATCGTACACGATGATAGCACTAGGCTGAGACCGTGCTTACCCTGTATAGCACTTGTCAGGGTTTCCACCACATGTAAACAGCAGTACAAACTTTGTTACGCCGAATGAAACCGCAATTTCTGACAGGCGTCATTTTTTGGGAGTGGATCGGCGGTTTGATAGATAGTAGTGTCAGAGCAGAGTTCAGATGACCGTGCTGGTCAGATAACAAAGCTTCATACGATCTCGACCAACAACCCGACAAGACAAACCAGCTTTGTTCGTGAAAGATACGTTCTCGTGTCAAGCGTGGATCATAGTGTGTGTACAGCAACGGGGTGCGGTAGAAGGAGGAGGGGAAAATGATTGGGAAATTTATTGTTGTTGCAGAGTAATAGAGGGAGGTACTGCGCTGTGGTCTTCAATATTCCGCAGCGCTGTGTAAGTTAGTGTACAAAAGGCGACAGAGAGGATATTGCGTGAACCCCTCGGTAGCTCCAAAAACTCCAGTCGGGGTAAGCGGTAGGGGGGAGTGGCTGAAGATGACGACGACCCGACCTCCAAAGCACAGGAGGGCAGGCACACTTGGGTGTTTCGAAGGTTACGTCGCAAAAGAGAAGATCGTGGAACGTTGGACGAAGGCCGCTTATAAAAGGTGAGGTATAATTGTTTCTGACAATTTGGTATTGGAGGCAGTAGTATATCATGAAGTAAAAAAGTGGGCATCACGCTGTCTATATATAATTACTAGATGTGAGTGATGGTAACCACATATACATGCTGGGGCTTGACCGAGGTTCGGCCGCGTACGAATAAGTATGTTCATGTTGGTATACCCGGAGAATCGAAAACACCGAGACAGCTGAAGATCGAACGTATGCCCAGGTTCAGATAGGGCGCAACTGGACGAATTTGTGCGCGTGCCTTGAGTCCAAATAGCCGTCAGTATACCTAATGCATCTTGGTGTCAGCTATTGTAAGAGTGTACCGACAAGCCTAACAACTGCGTGAAGCCCATTTGGTAGGCTATGTATGTTCTTCACCTTCCATGCGGCCAATATACCTGTATCGCGAGCGTAATAAGGATGTACGGTACCCATAACGTTAAGGCAAAATCGCACATATATATGTCCAAAAACACCAAGAACTCTCACACTTCAAGAGTGGGCTTTTCCTCAGAGATATTCACCCCGCCGTTCGTGGTGCGTACGTAATATTCCGTGACGGAACATGGGACCGCCGTTCTGTCTAACAGCGGGGTGGAACGCCCTTGCGGCTAACGTACTACGGTCGATTTCTTCGCTCCCGATGTCACGGAATCATGTCGCCTGAATCAGTGTGGTACAACGTTGTCGCCTTGCGACAAATCCTCGCAGCTCCTACATCCTTCGCACTTCCCTGCTATAGACTTCCTCCCATTTCTTATTGCCCCGGCGTCTCGTTCGTCCGTGCGGTATCACAAACGTGTGATTCAAGGCACGATGAATGTAGATACATAAAGTAGGTATACTACGTCTATCACAAGTGGCTGAGGTACGTACGCAAGGAATCTTGCCCACACTACAATTGGCAACGCAACGTTAGCGGCGTGGGTGGAGTTGTGCACGTACTACTGGTATACAACAATTTACGGGCCCTGAATATTGAAGATATACACGACGACCAAGCAAACAGGGAAGCAGAAATTGCAGTTACTCAACCCGTTTAATGTATGGTAGGCTAGCACTATTTTCGTTACTTTCCAGAACTGATAGTATCGAAAAATATGTATTCCAGGTATGACTAAGCCGACTGAGTATCGAATGAGTTTAGTCATTTCTGTATATTTGTCGTTCGCACTTGTCTTCGGCATTTTACGTCTGCAGCTAGCGGTGCTCCGCATTCTCACCGCAGTCAAGGGTGGGGCGAATATGACTCGCTCTATAAGTGCGGTCGTCGCCGGGGCCATCTTCAGCACAGCACGCGGTCTACTATTCCCATCCCCAAGGAAGGGTAAAACGGTCATCGTTTTACCCCAGGGAGCAACGTTCCAGTTCATCGTGAGGTATTTCACACCACCTCGCGTGGTGCTACTGACGACAGTTTCACCAAGGATCGGAATTTGGTTTTCAGGTCGGAGAGAAAACCGTCTGTAACCCATCGTATACATTTTCACGTTCACCGCGAGACTTTCAACTGCCTCGCATCACGTCAACAATGGTGTTTTCAGATGGGGCTAGGCCAAGATGGTTTGGATCTGGGCGTGAAGAATCTACAGGGGATGCTGCACACAGACTGTAACTGGTATTGACAGAAGTTTTTTTCCTGAGGAATACCGGACTGGTACTTACCTCCTGGTGCAGGAGCCTCCACCGAAGACGCTCCGATCTTCAGGTCGAATTTGTCGCATTACTTGTTGACGCTGGTTTTCGAACCTACTAGAAGTCGCAACAGTCATGCTGGAGGAGCATGACTCTATTTGTACATCTACTGGTGTTACACGTTTGGCCATGATTTTTTCCGCGGCGGTTCACACCTGAGCATGTCCCAAAACGTTTCCAGCGATTAAAGCTTTCACACATCGAACAAACTTATCCATTCTGACATCGTGACGCGATTCTCCCAGGTGGATACATTCTAATTTGTGGATCGTGTATGATCTTGCGAGTGGGATTCGTAGCATATGCATGATCTACCACCATTTTTATTTCTGGCTTTGATTCTGTAAGCCGGGGATTTTGTTCCGCGTCGTAAAGCGTCGGGTGGGCATCTCGATGATCTACATATTCCCCCCTCCGAGCTGGGAAGTATTTAGAATGTTCAGAGATGAACGCCTCCGACAACCAAACACGTAAACTAGCTGAGAAACATATATTACTTCACTGTGAACATTTGCGCAACAAAGTCGAGGGTAGTCGGATACAGAAAGAGACAACACGGTCGATCATTTTCACGGTGAAACATCGTCCATACCCAAACCTGATGCCGCTCGCGTCCTGTGGACACATCTCAAAATACAAAACGAATTTCGAACGTGTCCACTTCTCGACCGTGTAGACTGCGACTTTCAAGGCCGCGCCCATGAAACGCCAGCAAACAGCTTGTCTCGGGTTCGAACAATCTTGTTCGTTTTTTTTTGGCCTCGCGGTGTTTTCAGCTTACAGATGGAATTGAGAAGCTGTAACGGGTCTTCCGCGGATTGAGTGCTAGTTCAAAGGTACGAAGTATCCGAGTCGGAGGTGGCGAGTTGGAAACTGTTTCACCTTGGCCTCAGCGTCATGGTAACTTGCAGTACACACGGCAATGCTCACCGCCAGTACAGCTGGCATACTGCATGTACTGTACTGTATATTACTACACGGTCTTGAATATTAGGGTGCTGTATTACACTACACGGATATACTTCGAACTATACCAACTATTAATAGACTGTACGAGGTGTTGATCTTAAGGGTTCTGTACGATACTATTAATAGCCTTTACCTTATTGTATCGTACTGTGCTTTACGGTATAATACCATGCGGCATTTTAGTGTGGGTATACTGTATGATCCTATACTCTACTTGTTTATGATTTTTGTTGCCCTCTACCGTCCTACACTTTTTGCGACTACCAGTTAGACGGTATTTAAGATTTGTGTGCGCTAAGATGGTGTACTGTACTCTATTGTACTGTACGTTACTGTAATGCACTATTCTATACTAGACTGTATCTAACTTTTGTTTATTGTATGATATTGAGTTACACTCCGGTTGATTGGACTGTACTCTCCTGTCCAACACTTTACTCAACTATACTGCATTGCACTGCACTGTTACGATGTTTTCTGGTACTGTAGAGCACCTTACGGTACTGCACCACACCATACTCCACTGTACTATACGGCGCTGCACAGATAAAGCAATAAGGTATGCAGGAAAGTCTGGGCAGAGCATGCGGACGCATTTTTGGTTTTGAACATGCCCTTTAGCGGTAGCCCACCCGTTCTCGGACGGGAAGCTGCGTCGGGGTGGTTGGGGCACCTTTGCAGAAAAACGCTGTATGACGTTAGTCACTCCAAAACGAAGGTGTTACCTAGTACCGTTGTGATCTCAGTGACATTTTGTTTTTTCTACTGTCATCGGTATATGCCCTGCCCATGGGGTTGCAAACGGGGCTAAAATATGATCACTGATCAACAGAGCTTGTAGGGTAAGGCGTATTTCACCTTATGCTACAAACGTGCGAGATGTACGCGCAGTCTCGACCGTTATGTGGCCCACTGACAGCGAGATATGGTTTTTGTTTTTTTTAAACATGGAGCCGGAGCAAAATTTCCCAGACCTAACCGTTACCCAACCGTAGACCCATAGGTTTACCTGCAACATGGGTTTAGATGGCCACTGAGATGAAATATATAATATTATCGTCTCACTCCCCACTTTTTCGACCCCATGTCTTAACCAAATGCCGCAGAATGTGTACTGCAACTCAACTAACTGCCCGGACGCTTGAAATCCCATTGCAAACGCTGGCGAAGTCAAGTCTGCCGGGAGCGAGTGCACGAAACTACAGTCCTGCGAAGCGGTCTACTTTAATGATGCGTGTCTTACGGACTATATCCCCGTAGAGAATGCCGACCACATCCTTTGTGATAGCGACGGGCGTGCCATGGGCTTGTGCTGCGACTACGGTACGTCGTACTCTATGAAAGTTGCGTAAGGTTAGGCTTTGGTTTGCTGCGACATATTGATCGAGGAAGAATGAGATGTGTCGCAAACAGGCAAAGACAACATGTAACATGTCACACCCAGTAACAAATATTAACATACATCGAGTCGCGAAACATGTCGATGTCTCGACAACAACAAGCTATGCCGCCCTCGGCCGTGGCTCAGCATGCAACGTCACCAACCAATTGACGACACAAAATCGATTGCACAGAGTGATATATGCATAATACATGTTGAAGCGATTCCGCGCGTACTTATGCCGCAAACGACAAATGCGGCCGGGCAACAGGTAGAAGATAAGCAGCATCTGACGACCTCACGAGCATCATCACGCAGCTGGTGTTTTGTTTCTCCGCTGGTGCGACTAGTTTCGTTTGTCTCGTGCAGCAAGCGTCTTGGTGTGTAGGCTGGAGCTGCCATGGTGTTGCCATTTCGTCAAGAGCATCTGGAGAAGTGCGATGCCACAAACCGTTTTTTTCAGGCTCCACCGCCGTCTAAAGAGGCATTGTTAAGAGGGAAATTTCGTTCGTTGTTTTCGACGTGCAACAGACGTCGGGACAGGGCGCTGGTACGAACAGTAAAGTTGTGTCGCTTCTTTGCTGCAAACACATCTTCCACACACGTGCCGGGTGACGCACAAACGAAAATCATCCATACTGCACCTTGGAAGTTGAGTGATACCTTGGTTTCCGGTGCTCACACATAACGTGGTATACGTTATGAAATTTACTTGTCCACGATATCCACGACAACACCAAGATCGGCAAACATGTTCCAGGAATGAGATTTCGGGTTGTCGCAGAAACGGCAGGTCTGCCCACGCGACGCGCCTGGGTTTCGCATGGCAGGCCGGGCCAGCCATTGGTTCGATTGTGCTGGGTTCGTCAGTCGCTCGACCGTGCACCTTTCCTATCAGTATTCGCCCTTTCAACAGTCCCCGAAAGACCTTGTCGTGAGGTCTCAGGGTTTCAACGGACTCGTGGGTGTGCATGGTGAATGTTCCGCACAATATCACTGTTTCATCGTGGGTCGTTTTGTTTCCCGTCGTTTTTTTTTCGCCTACGTAGTTACATACCATGTGCCCTATATTGTACGATTTTACAGGGCGATCCAAGATCCAGCAAGATTGCACAGATCGGATCATGTTTGCTTCTAGCCGATGGACCTACATCTCTCACATCCGCTTTGGGTGGTTGTGCTGCAATATGTTTGTCATCGCATTGTCATGACGATTCTAGCATTCTGCCAGGGCTAGCTAGTAGCAGGGTGAGGCGATTCTTCACCGTCTCCCTTTTGAACCCTTTGACACGGCTTGGGATGGCGTGGAGCATAGAGGGGATGTCTCGAGCCTACCTGTTTTCTGGCCAAGAAGGTCGTCCCTGAATAGTTGAATGTGAGTTCAAGGAAACACGGGGAATTCAGCGCATGCCCTCGATCAACTCGATATATACATAGGACAGCGGTGGAAAGGCTCTCTTTCCGAGGCCTTGGTATTGTCAGTGTTTGCATGATAGCGTTAAATCAAGCCGTTGAATATAATGTATGAGGTGATTGTTGGGAAACCCGCCCCTCCAAAACCAGCAGGATGGTAGCCTTTACCCCGTCGTTCGAACCCTGTCTGCGCTCGCAACAATGATTAACGCTCTGACCGTTTGGCAGCAAGCGGAACATGACTCTAAACACTTTCATAAGAGTCTAATGTTTTCATCTTATGGAGTCACTGATTCAAATCTAGCGGGTGGCTGATCGCAGGAGCACATCATCTGGCTAGGGGATATTGCAAAGCGTGAAGATGCTAAGCAAAAACGCCCGGTACTGTTAACGAAATTGGCGGGTGCTCACCCGTGCTACAATTCTCAAAATATTTGTCTCCGAACCACGGTGTCCACTACTTTTAACCTCTGCACGGAATCATTATAGAAACGGTCTTTACGTAGGTGGGTCGCTCGTAATAAATTGGTTTCAGGGTGTTCTGCTCGATGTTTGATCCTCCGTAGCAAGTTAGGTTAAAACAATTCCACGAACAGTTTGAGAATTCCGAGAACCCGCTCATCCAGACACAGATTGAGTTAGTTTAGCAATTTGAGAGAACGGATCTATAGGGGTGTTTTTGACTTGAAACCTGCGGAGCGCGGTCTGCAACTCTGAGTCGACGTCCGCAATTGAGGGGTTTTCTCGTTCAATGAAAATCGCGCCTCTGTCAGTTTTGACCCGGTTTGGTTGCGGCTGGGGATCAGGGTTAGGGTTAGGGATTGTGTTAGGGTTAGAGCCAGGGCTAGTGTCAGTCATGGGGTTGGGTCGTATCCGTACCTTGATCCCAACTGGAACTTAAATACCTGAACAGCCTACCAAACTAATGACAAGTTTCTCCCGGAATGTAATGGGGCCTCAACGGCTTACTAGTAGGGTCCTTGTTAATGACTTGACATTGTTCGGGACCCCTTTCCTCACTGATGGAAGCCCTAGGCAAATTTATCTAAATATATGATACTCATTTCAGAAACTTCTACCCAGGTCATTTGGGGGTTAACACTTGAAATAAATCGTAGAACCAGCCGATCTCAGAGGGACCCAAAACAACGGTTCCCTCGACATGGCGCAATACTTCTGCACGGCGGCTGGTTGTTTCTGAGGTGAACGTCATCGCGGTTGATGAAAGTACTTAGCGCCCATGCAACGCCACCGGAGGGCCTATTATTGCCACGCCTACATGATCAAGGTCTCAATCCCAAACCTGGTAAAACATGGACATTGTTTAGATTAGAAGCGGCGTCTACTTTCTTGGTGATTACGTATGCACGAGGAAAGGGGTGTAATACGACAGTTGGTTCGGTAAATCAAATACTTCTCCCCTGATCGATCAATCAATGGGCTAACTTGTCCATTACAGTAAACAAATGAAACCACTACTCACTCACATTCGTTGCACTGCCCATGAAAACAAAGTTGAAATACCCATTATTCCCTACAACCAGAATAACGGGACAACGTCATCCGTATCTTGTTACCTGTGGCCATTTCGTTTTTTTTTAATACAAACCCCGACGGTTCTTCGAAAGAAAAAATGCGGTCTGGACGAGTATGGGTTTCAATCCTGTGAGCATGCCAAAGCGACAGGCCTTTCGTGTACTCGTTCAAGGCGGACCACGCCGCTGAAATTTGAAACTGTGGTTTCATGAGCTTCAATTTCCCTTCATCCACACGAATTCGGTGTCTCTTACATTTTCTTTCAACCAATAAAAAAACATACTCACAAGTACTGTTCAGCCAGAACTACGACGGCAGCCTTATCAGAAAATCGGACACCACTACCTGGCGCCAGAACTGGCACCTGCTCTGGACAGTGCATTGTTAGCTGGTGGGCTTGCGTTGGGGCGGCGGTCGCTCTAACGCCAAGACACGGCGAAGTCTTAGGGGAACACGAGGCACAGAATGTGGAATCTCCCGGGAGGCAATGGATGATAGAGAACAGCAAAAAGGGGCGACGGCGACCATGTGCAATACGTGTTAGATCTCTCCCGGTAAGCGACGTACGCAATGCGCCTACTCTTGTGTGTTGCCCTGCATGCTCTGCTACATCAGGTATACACGGCGAGAGCAGCATACTACCGCTGATGTCGTACTCGTCCCGCTGTAGCATGCGGAATTGCATGCTACCAATCTGTCTGTGAATTTACGGCGGCTGTTTCAGACTACAACAAAAGAAAAAAGTACAGATAATATCGGTTGTGTCATTGATACCGATACTATATATCAAAAACTACCAAAATCATGTAGTTAACTGTTCTCGATCGGTTCCCTCCAGGTTGTTTACGAGGACGTACCTACGCACTCGCCCGACGCAAGACCCTTCAAACGGAGTACCTGAGCCGGCCGGCAAGAAGTAATTGCCATAAATAGGTAGTACACACCCGCATGTTACCTGCGCCGCGATATGTCTCATGCATATCTACATCAGACGAAACACCCATCACCGACGCTTGTTCCCCAGTTCGTTGAGTACCTTTCGTCGTGAAAAAGTAACGAACAGATGTTTCGCCCGTTTAATTGCAAAATTGCAAAAACTTCAATAGAATCATATTCACTCGTGTAAAATTGTGCACTAAGTACCCCGACAGCGCTCAAGCCCTTACCAGGTACCTAGCGAGGTAGGAGATGTGGGGTCGGATTGCATTGTTCAGTCGTGTCTCAACCCCTATTTCTGCCCGCAGGGGGGTGTACCCTACAAAAGATTGTGGTGCCAGCATCGGCAAGTTGTATATGCGTCGACGTCGTTTTTGAAGATGTTTCTGATGTTAGATACGAATGTACCATACTCATTTGAACTGTATAGAGCTCATACGTTCGCCAAGGCTTGCGATGAGCTATCAGGGATGCCGCGTCACGATGCTTCCCCGGCTGCTACGTTTGCACCGACCCGGGTTTATCGAATTATTTCGAGTCTACTTGCCGTGTAGAATGATTGATTCCTGCCATATGCCAGGTCCCCACCTATGTTGCAACATCCAATACGGACTACGGGTGGATTCTGACCGCGAGTTGTGTGTTCCTTAGACATGTTCACAATAGTCACTGAGCTATGCCAGTAGTCAGCCCTGCCTCGTAGATGTAAGGCGCGTATCGACCGTAGGACTGACGTTGAAACCGTCCGGTCAAGCAGTGTTTTTGTAGTAATTTTTGTTCGCATTCTGTGCAGCATCAGACGACCGTATTCACATGTCGCATTCTTGGTCATGACGGTTGGCGATACGTACAAACTATTGCTCGATCGTTGTAGTGAGCTGACTAGCTCGCTACTAGACCAAACACTGACCTGGAAGCTTGAACGAGTTGGGGGAGGCCGCACGTAAATGTTCTAACTCTAGGAACTAAAATTCATCCCTGTCGCCCCTCATCGAGACAAGGACGACTAAAAATGTTGCGGATGAAACGTGTAGCGTCTAAATACGTCGATAATGAATCCCGTCGTGTGTCGATCTGCGACCGTCGCCAACCTGAAGGAGCAAGGGTAGGGGTTTTAACACATTAAATTTCCGTGCGCGAAAGGTGCACACAGGGCGAAAACGTGGGGGTGAATACGGTGGGGCGGGAATCTTGGGACGACCTACAGCTCTCGCCATAGTGGGCACTATCCACGGGTTGACGAGTGCAAGAAGCTCCTGGACGCAGCGACCAACCATATGACATGCAACGCATGCTGCGACGAAAGGGAAGCCGCATTCAAAGGAGAACATTTGAGTGCGTCACAACACTGGCGTTGTCAAGGATAGCGCGAGGATATCTGTAAATGCGAACGTGTTAGCCTTGCAACAGGTACCTTTATTCGCATGCGACAGAAGCTGGTTTGTTTCGGGAGATACACCGACGTTTCTGCGACCTACCAAGGTGCTCATTCAAGTGTATCGAACGCCTGTGTAGAGGGGAGGAGTCCGCGTTAAGGGATTGGGAACCAGCTCATTCCCATGGGTCTTCGAAACCAAGCATCCTGCGTACTTGGCCTATATTCACGAATATCGTGGGCAGACCGTCACTAGTGGTGGAGACACGGAATTTTAGGCTTTGCGGTAAGATAATAAACCCCCAACACCTGCAAATAGGTGGGGCGCAGTTCTTGTCTTGGTTGTGCTCCGTTTGTCCCGAGAACGAAGGCTTGGTCAGGGCGTCAATATCCACCCATGCGAACATCGTATATACCCGGTGTTACAGGGAAGGGAGTCGCTCTTCCAGTACATGCCAAGAGGATCCGGAGTCTCGTCAAACACAAAGATTGTTTCAAAGGTTCAACCTCGTATTTCTAAACAGCGGCGGCAGAAAAGAGGCAGGATCCGGAAATGTTTAAGCGATTGACGCTGTTGGCGTCGATAAGTGATTATATGCAAAGGAGAAGGCCCAAGCGATTCTTCGCGGGAAATTTCTTCCAGACGATTTCAGCGGCAACAGACACGTTATTTGATGGGATGCCTCCGACATTCTTGTACAGATTACTGAAATCCATTCATTCTGCCGGGAATTCAGCATACTGGACGATGCGAGCTTCGATCGGCTCTTTGACCGTGGTGTAAAGCGGTCGGCAGTCGTTTTCAGAGATACCGTACCGTTCTGGTCTATACGTGAGACCATGGTCACCGACGGACGTCTCTAACCTTCCTATATTGACGCCCGAAATACCTGGTACCAGGTAGCTAATAGAGCTCAGGCGTCAGTGGTCGTGCAAACACGGGGAACGAGAAATACTCCCTTGATGACAAATTAGGCGACCTTGAGGATATCATTGCCGAGGGATACGCGTCACGAGCCCGCTGCTGCTATCGCACTCGACAAAAGGCAATTCACCTGTGAGATGCCACCAAGGACTATAGGAAAGCCAGCTCGGCTAATGTGAGCGTTCAATGTACAGGCGAAGCAGAAGTGTCGTACGGCCGCTGCGGTTGACCTTCGTAGATGCGCTGAGTCACACGCGTCTTGAGAACTGTGACTTGGACATCCATCTTGCAAGTCGGAAATGCCTCATAGTCGGAGCCCTCGCGTCATTAGTGCGTAACACCTGTTTCAAGTACGCTAACGTTGTGGCCGTACTACTCAAACATCAAATGACACTGAGGGGGTGGCTAGATTTCCTCGCCAAATACTCTGAAATAAACACAGACCAAACACTACGTGTGGCTTCTGCTGCATAAGGCATAGGTGGCCAGTTGGCGCGAGGAGATAGAGAGTGCAGCGGGCGTTCGTCCCGTCCAACTCCCAGCAGGTGGCCGCAAGTTTCTACTACGTGACCCTGGATACAGACTGGATCGACATCGCGGAATGCCATGGACTCGTGGTGGCTATAGCGTACTTTCGCGTGAATTAGTCACCAAGTCTAAATGCTGAACGACCGGAGGAAAATATCCCTCTCCCTTTCGTTTTTGTTCCATGACTTTAGTGTGGCGGAGATCAGAGGTCGATGTCGACCAGTGCGCGTTTGTCATAACGTCCCAGACACCCCGGACAACGAAGAAGCCGGGGAGATTCAAGTTGTCTGGTCATACAAGGGGTATTACGTAGGACCACTCAGACAAGGGGATAAAGTAATCGGACCAACGCTTACGGTCTGATGTCGTCATGCGCTAGTTTGGAGTGAAAGAGCTCGGGACCAATCTCTTGTCAGAAACTATAATATCGTACCTTGACAAACTCAAGACGATTCTTCACAGAGGCGGGTAGGGTGGTACCTTGTTCTTGTCACGTGTTTTGGTAAAAAGCAAGAGCTTGAAGCACGGAACGTGGCAACGTGGACATCGGTCAAGCTGTTTGAGTCCCCATGTCGCAGGAGACGCGTTCCCCGGGTATCGGGTTTGATGTTGTTTGATGGTTGGAAGCCTGTTTGTTTGACATTTGTGCAATAACTCGCCTAGACAATTGGGTCACTTGTACTGATCGTGTGCCTTTTTTCGTGCCAGTAGATTCGCTTGGTGACACGTAATTTCACATGACAATAAAACCACGTGATTACAATACGAATACGCCCAAAATCTGACGACGGATTCATGCTCCTCACCATCGCCCTACTCTCGGTTCCTGGCTGGATCGGCTATATCTTCAGGGCTGGGGTGTTTCGGATCCATGTGTGGCTTCGTGCATTTGGACAATCTCCTCGGTAAAGCTGGGGCACCAATCCTCTCACATACATTTAACATTAGCCTAAGTCGAATTGAAGAACACCGTTTCACTGTGTATGACACACGGCCATCCTGGAGATGTGTTTATCACCACTGTTCTTGAAAATCTTCACTTTGCACAAACAGAATAATATCATCGAGTAGTGCGTATATGGCGAGGCAGATACATATTATACCCATTGTCTTCTCTAGGAGTGGCGCACCAGAGACAACCCTAATTCATTCGAAACTGTCGTCCATATCCACGCCCGCCTCACAAGCGGTTCTAACTGCTGTAAGATTCAACTCGCCCTTCACGCGACTCGTCCAACTCCCCACGGCTCTTCGCGTTTGGCGAAAGCATTTCTGTCTTCTCGGCCGTAAACTATACGTGCTCCGTCCCGAAGGGGCATATACGGACGCGAGGGTCTATGGTCATACGACTACGGCCATGCGAGATATGATTACTCTTGCCCCCATCCGCCTAACGTCTCACGTCACCCATCACCCCCGTTAGTTGACTGTATGATTTCGTTTTCAAAATGAACCAACTCTCCCGAGCCCCTATTGATAGCGTGGGCAAGGGCGATGCGGCAAGAGTCGATAAAGGAAGTAAATACCGAACCCGGTTGGGAATAACACTAAACTGCGCGTGCTGTAGTGAGGGGGGAGACGACGAACCTGCTAGGTGGCCTTGGATGTAACCTTACCTCGGGAGAGACCGAGAGACGGACGGATGAAGATAAACAAAAAACTGCCGACGTGGAGCAAACAAAACACGCCCCCAGATAAAATAGTACATGAGGTCTGCACGTGTGTCACTGCCAATATTTTCATGCACAGGCACCGCCCTTACCGTGGCATTCCTCATGTCAAAGACTTCTCGCGATGGTATCTGGAAGCTAAGAGACGTTTTCCGTACTGAACCCCAAGTACGGGGCCATGAAAAACAATACCTGTTCCACCAGTATGAGTGGGATGTGCTTCGAATCGGCAACTTGAAATTGCTGGTACAACACACACTTGACTTGATGTTTCGGAAGTATGGAAGGGGTTGCTATACACTAGCTTGCACACTCCAGTGTTGGCTACGACGGGAAGCTCGGAGGGACGTCCTGCCAAAAGCGCCACTTAGTCTGCCTGACGATGCTGGAGGCGATTCGGGAGGGTTTGATAGCAAAGTAGTTAGTATGTAGGAGTATGGTTATTATTTGTCGGGGGATGAGTTGCTCAAGGCACTTAAAAGTGACGTTGGCACCAGTCGTCATTGCGCTGTTGGGAAGTGGCTTGAGTTCCTCCTGGTCGAGAGAATGACGTACTTTGCACTGTTTACGGTTATTCGCGTTCCAAGAGATTTAGATACTGGTGAGGCTTACACCCGTTAAGAGTGGCACCCCACGTTCTTGATATACAACGAGAACTTCTATCATACGGTGTCCATGCAGCGCCCAGCCGACACTGCGGGGGTATTGCCGAATGGTCGGGCGTTAGCCCATGCAATACTCAGCTTGTCGCTGCCACACAAGGCGGAGAAGAGTGTAGGTAAAGACAAAACCCACGAGATGATGAGGAGTACATATATTAATTCAGCGGTGCGCTGAACAGACCCATAACGCATCTAGCGGTTGGGACACAGGGTACAGGTTGAATCAAGACCCATTTCCGTGTTCCAGAACGTGCTCAGACCCGTTTTACGATAGAGGGAGCACATATCCGCGATTTTGTTTCTGAAAAGAGGGTGTTCCTTGACCCCAACTCGTCGAAATGTCAATCTTGATTTCAAAAACATTTTTTGGTAGACTTGGGCCACGGGATTATTCATCGAGATTTAATTAGATGTTTGCTTAGGTCGGTTTTCGGGTGAGAGATACGCAGCTCCTTAACTGAGGAGCCTCAGAACAATTAGGGTAAACCTCAACCGTAGACCGCCTCCTTACGGTGGGATCCAGATCATAGAGAAACGAATAGGCCTCTACCCACTGGCAGTGCACGGTCGATTAAATAGCCGATGAGGTTCGTTCATCAAGATGCCCGTTCAAGCTGTCGAGTGAGGAGGGCAAGCCAAGGTGGCAGCTGCAGATTGCTGTGTGGCACTTCGAGGACTTCGCGCGGGGGGTGCTCAGCGCGCGCCAGGCACCCGAAAATATTTATAAGGCTGGGGTCGCAGCGAAAAGCGCAGACTTTCTTAGGCACGGTGCGGAAGGGGGCAAGCTGCGGAAGCTTGTGGGACTTGATATCTTCAAGACCGTGCCGACGAAACAGGAACCGAGGGGACGAACTCAGGGATCGCACGAAGGTAAATTTCACGGTCGAAGACGATCGTTGAAAGTTTGCCAATGACGGAAGCAGCTGCTACGACACGATCCCCGGTATGGTGTCTGCAATGCCCGATCGAAGTGGAAGATTCGTGATCAATTTTAGTGGGATCCCTAGTTCGTCGGCGTCCAATATGAAATATACATGAAGGTCGGGTGCGTTGTGCATTGCGTTTCCTGTCCAGTTTGGTTTGCCGCACATATGCACCATAAATTTGCCGACACAATCTACCAGGTAGGCCCGACCCAGCGCATAGGCGGCTTCTCGTGGTGCCGTCTGCACCAAAAACACGGCCTACGTAGTGGAAATGTTTGTGTGGGAAACGCGTTACACAGATAAAACACTCGAATATGAGGTGATCCTGATTTGGGACAGAAATGAAGAACGTGCCACCGGGGAAGGCGGTCGCCCATGATGTCCGCTTAAAAACAGTTTATGAAGCGACCGACGCCCGTTCGAGCACCAACCGTAGGGAGTGGGTCACGTAGACCTTATACTCCAACAAAATATCAGCCCCCGTGGTGTCGCCTTTGTTGTCGCGGGCTAGATGGTCGTTTCCTCCTTCCGATATAACTCCACCAGCAGTCGGGGGCACGACTTGCGCTCGGATCGATAGAACCACGTCCGCCTATGTTACCGTATATTGCAGTATCATTCGGGACGAGGTAGCCATTAATGCGCGGTTGACGGAGTTCAGGAACAATTGTGCCACGAACTATCTTTTCTCCAGCCTCACATTTCCCTGGTGCGGCACCCAGTCGACGGGGAGTCGGAGCCGTCTACCGACGTTTAGAGCACGGTCTGGTATAGGTCGTCGTGGACATACACTAACGGCGGTAATATCAGTGAGGCTGGCAACGACATCGGGAACAGTGAGCTAGACGCGCTGGTCTATCTGCGGGATGTCGTGCGTAGACCAGGAAGGACATACCTGAGCTAACTGTGGGTTAGAGTCATGCCGGTGGACACAGATGTATAAATGCTTGCCTTGCTCGTATACGCTGTGCATCCACCGACGCGAATTCTCAAGGTAGTGGTGCCGTAACAAGGAGGGGTCGGTAATTAGCCCGTACATGAAGTCGATGTGCTCGAACTGTTCGAGCAGCGGATCGATTTCCACTGGCCTCATGAGTTCACCCCGCTTCAGCAGACCCTACCTGCAGTGACTGCCTACGTACTCTGCTTCATTGACTTGATTCCCAACCTGCGTTCGCTGACATCACTCGGTATGTTGAGACATATCACTTGTACTTGTCGAACGTAGCCACCACTCGGTTTTTCAAGCCCCTTGGTTCTCTCCGGAAGGGGGAGTTGACGAGGGGGGTTGGATTTTAAAGTGATGGAGTGCACGACGTTCGCGGGCCTGAGCTAACAACGGGAACAAACGCCAAACCCAAATCGTGAGAGCACGGACAGGTCGAACCGTTAACGAATCCAGACAGCAAGGGCGTCCTCACGATGTAGAAGCTTGGCCTGGCGTCCTTCACGAAGGGCTTTGGTTCGCGTCATCCACTATAAAACGCGTCACGCCTTTTTCGCGAAAGGACAGTGGCAGGAAGTCGTCCAAGAGTACGATGTTCCAAAACTTAACGTCAACTGGTGGTGGGTCGTGGAATATTTGTGGTCGACGCACCCGAAATGCGACCAGAACCTCACTGGTGTGCGGGATTGGAACATTGAGGCGTATGTAGGGGATCAAGACCGTTTCGCTTTGATGCACTGATCAAGATGCGGTGTACCTACTTCAGCCGTAACACCAGTACTTCAGAGCGCATTGATCATCATTAACGGTAGACAAACAACACATGGGTTACCTGAATCCTAACAGAATGTGCGCAGTACGGCGAGAACAAGCCCCGAATGAAACCTTAGACGCAGCGGGCGAAGAGGAGAGATCCGGCGCTGACTCTACTCACGTTTTTTGTTTTGCTGCCAAGAATACGTTTAGGACAGAACACAAGTAGTGTTGTCCCCGCTACGTGGATATCTTCTTTGTAGTGGACCCTAAACAATTCAACGACACTCGTGGGTGCAGGCGTCTGTTTGGGCCTCTCAAGGATCACAGACGACGACGGGGGGCTCGGCTCAAGCCGCGTTCTTCGATCGACGAAATATTTTAGAAAAAAAAGATTTCACCCAACGCCGTGCTTTTCTATGGAGACGGCTGGCTTGTCAAAGTTATTGCGCCAGAGTAAGGAGGGTGCATTACTACCCAGCAGGGACCGTTTCGTCCATCGTAGAGAAACTCGGCCGCCAAGCTCAGTGTGTTTGCCAGATTGATGTTGGGCCTCAGACTTTGACAAAAAGTACCACGGCACAGGCACGCATTCGGGACAGAAGTTTTCTTTCCGCGTTGAAGAGAAATATTAAACACACAATCAACGAAGCATTTAGGAAATCTGTCAGCAAATATAGATTCACCCGCTAAACTATCTCAAACTTTAAAGGGTCGGCTCAGCTCGCGCTAAGGTTGTATCGGCTGTGTTTGAGTATTTGAGGTATTGATCGATGAGAGCATCGCTGTTGTGCACTGGTTGATACATCATGTATTGTCAATGTAGATGTCGAGCGATAGCATGGACTGCAGGTCCCCTTACAGGTCGTATGACCAAGATTATATTGCGTGACGATATTGGATCGGCTTGTCAGCAGAACGCCAGCCTTCTGTATGGAGAATACTTCACCTGAGGGATATGTCAACGGTTGCACCGAAAAATTCAGAGCTCACCTGCCGCAGGTACAGTAGGTTACAGCAGTACAGGAGGTTTCAAGTGTCAGTGCCCCTGGGTCCCTCCTGGACCACAGTACATAGCCAGCACCAGCGCGGTAATTTCATCGGTGTACAAGTTCTCCGACGGAGTGAAATGCTGATCAAGGTGACTGTGTCTAACCTGTGTAACCGGTTCAGACACTTTGCGCGAGGCATGCTTCGGTTAAGGGATGTGCTCGCGTGCCATGCGCTCGTCGGGTTTCGGCTCAACGTCTCCAACAACTTCACTAGGCAGCGCTTGCATAGCATATCGAAGGCATTGCAAGCGGGGCTCCCAGGCGTTGACGGCAAGGACTTCCCCCTAAATCGGCTACGCCAGTACCTTCTTCAACTCTCCCCTAGGTCCGAGGGCTGAGGCGCCTCAGACCCGAACGGTAATATCGAGTCATAACGGCCCCGTGTGGTCATTTCCACCCCACCTGTCACTCTCGGGGGTGGGGTCGGGTCAACGTGTCCAAGCGCGAGTACTAACATCAGCCTGTGCCGATGTTAAAACGGGAGCCATAGGTTAAATTGACACACCACACGAGATTGGAAGGTGGAAGTGTGGTGAGCATAAGTTTTGTTTCTTCCAATGCGCCGGAGGATGAAAAAAAACTTTTTTGGACTAAAGTTTGTCACTGGTGGAATTCTCCTCTTGGGATACTTGCACGAACACGTACACCACTCCAAGATACCAGCGATATGTTCTACACTAGCGTAATTATATATTACACCAGTACAGCAGAAATATCAAAACTTCGTTGCACATCCGATTTCTCGTACATGGTGCGCAGAAGTATGTGCACCAACGCAGGTGTGCTCTACGGTTTTATTGGTAATCATGCCGAGTGGGTTTTAGTCGAAATCCTCGTGTTGCAGGCTCTCACTTTTCAGTCCGGCACTGACGGCTGTGACGCCGAGCCAACAATTTCGTACGGTGGGCAAACTTCAAAAACTTGCCCTGATGTGAGAGAGCTCAGCGAGAATAATGGCAGTCTCGCTGCGCTCCCTCGAAGCGGACGTGGGCCGTGAAGGTTGCCTTACAGGCTGCGAAATTTCTGAGATCGTTACCACGCTTCTGCTACCAGGCCGAATAGGACGTGATTTTTAGACATCTCAAACCCATACGGCCAAGATACCTGCAGGTGAGACTGCACCATGACTCCCGCGAGCTCCGTCGCGAGTACTAGGTCTGTTGGCGTTTCCGGTCGGTACCACGATCCATGTGAACTAGTAACAAAAACATGTCTCGGTAGGGGCTGGTATTGGTCAAACCCCGCTTTCTACACAATTTTGCGTTTCTTATGGGCATGTTCGTTTGCGTTTTGCGGGCAGTGTAGCACAGGTGTGGTGGTAATACCACCCACACGCAGTTCTAGCTTCAACACGTGCACCGAGATCAGATCGGCACAACGACCGGAACGGAAATGTTCTAGAAGGTCGGGCACGCGATTCTCTGTGTCGAAGCACTGTTGCGATATTGCAAGCCACACAACGTTGGCAAGCCTCTCCGACTTCGGGTACCATGTAGGTCGCAAAACAATTGCACTCTGAACCTTTTGAGGGCCCCAGTCCCGTTTTGGAGACAAATGACGTTTAGTTTTATTGTTTTGTCCTCACGTATGGGAGTCTGGTGCTCGAAGGGTCAATGGGGTCAAATTCAAACCACCCTACGAAAGTTTGATATTGTTCAGCGAACAGACCACGATTAAACGGCCGTACGTTTCTCTCCGATTTATGCTTTTGATATTGCAGGACGATTCAAACACCACTGAGGACGATAGGATATGGTATTCACGTAGGTCCGACGGTCTTGGTTCTACTGCTGCCGTTGTATGAGCATGCTCACTCACCCTAACCCTGTAAGACGTTCGGGGCGAATTACTCTGTGTGCCATACCTGATGCACACACCGGTCACAATAGGTGCTGCGGGTGGAACGTAGCGCAACAAAATACTGCTTGGTTCAGTCGACACCGGGGACTATATAGTAAACTACTGCCGTAGGTATGCAGGAAATGCCTATTATTGCTGTTGTGGCGGGAATGCCTACACGCTCCCTCACGCTCCCGAGCTACAGTAGGGCCACCAGCGTGAGTTGCGGTATCCCACACCCTCCGCACAGACCGACTTTAACAGGTGTGGATTGTTCAATGAAAGGCATCAAAGTATAGCGTGCTTCAAGCACCACTTACTTCGGACGAAACACAAAATCCCTCCACGCATGACAGCTCGATTTTGTGTTACTGTAGCGTACTCCATGCTCCCTGGCGTTACCCGCAGAGAGCCAACAGCACCAATCTCTTCGTGTCATAGCTCCGGCACGATCAGGTCGCAAGGGGTGACACTGGTTCGACGTAGGACAACAACAGAAGGCGAACCACCACTAATGCGTGTGACCTACTCAGCAAAGACGCCCTAACTTCTGCAGTAGTTCACGCACGGCTTGTGGATATCTCTGCATGACCTTGGCCCACAGGCAGGAGTACTCATACATGAACACTGTGCATGTGGCTGTTATCCCATGGAAAGTGTCGGGGTGCCGTACACCACCTAGGGCGGTGTGAGTTTGTGCCTGAAGAAGTCCACCATCACCAAGATTACTCGCCGTGCGGCTGGTGAGCGACAGAGAGGTAGGCATACTACCGTAAGCAGTCTGAAAAATAGGCCGCAGGTCGACTGAAGAATAGGTGTCCTCAGCCTTGATTGTGGATATTTTTATGCCGGTACGGAGTGGATAATGTAAAACGCGAGAGATAACGCTGAACAGTGTTTGTAGTTGTTCCGAATATATTCAGTAGGCTCGCGAAACGTGCATACTCTATCAGTGTCCGCCTTCTCCGGATAATTCGTAGCCGTGATCGCTTTCCCAAATTTCGATGTGCCCCATCAGCACTGCCGCGAGATCTGCGAGTAGTCATGATGGTGTCAACGCCCAGAACAGACGACACATCGATGATAACGCACCCAACATCGCGCTAGGTATGATCATCGCTATTGCGACAATTATGTAGAACAATGGAATGTGGCGTTTTCCCCCCAAGGTGTTGCATCAGCAGCGAGCAAGCAGCCACTACATTGGTCCACCTACAGGGGACAACTTCCATCATATTGATATGATGTCTACCCCCCGCCACAAGCCGTTAGTTCGAGCCAACGAATACGTCGCGTACAGAGAAGATCTGTTCGCAAGTGTTAATTTACTCGTTCGCATGGTACGACCATAATGATGACCAAGTATTTCAAGCCAGATCTGGACAGCCTCCATGGAGTTGGGGCTATCGAGAGATGCATAAAAAAAAAAAAGTTTGTGTACGGCACTCACAGATAAGAGTGCGCGTGTCTCCGCACTCACTAGCGTAGGTAGAACAGTCTTGGTTGTTTTTGTAAAAACAGGACAAGCTGTTTTTGAATCATATACAGTAGCAGGATATATATGGGGGAGATGGCTTTCCATTGCCACGGTCCAGGTTGTGCCTGGGCTCTAGCTTCGATTCAAAAGTCTGACGCATTCGACAAAATACGAAAGCATCTGCGGCATCAAAAGATAATCGTAGTTCAGTCATGTTTGAGCAACACGGTGTACCTGAAGTTTGCGGTGTTTACATCTACCGATTTCGGTCTGTGATCACAACCACTCGCGACCACGGATGCCTTCATGGCTTACAAATTATCGGTGAAACGTGCCACAAATTAAACCCCAAACCGGCTCCACTATTAAATTTAATCCAGCCATGACCTATATCAACATGGAATCAAATCATCCCGACAGCACACCCGCCAACTGGTCGACAGGACAGATTGTGAGCTGAAAATATTTGCAATCCCGGTTACACACAGCTTCTGCTGGTCGACAATCGAATACAAAAGAAAAAAAATCGGGTCCGACCCAGTGCGCGATCAGCGTACAACCAATCCATGGATATGAAACAATGGATGACACCTATCGCTTCGTCGAGATATCTCCTGATGCCGAGGAGATGTGATACTGCTATTAATATCTCACAAGTACGTATTTACATGAACATTTTTCGGGCGCCAGATGAACGCTAACTATCGATGCCATACCAATCGACAAGGATATAAACATGTATCAGTATTCGCGTACTTGCTATTTACCCTTGCCAGGTCTTTCGCAATCGTACACATTTCCCAGTGGGCCTCACACTGGGCTTGGTAGACAACATCGTCTGCCAAAAAGTGTGCAGAAGGCTCGTCGGAAGTTTCGTACACTCTGGTAAATCCCTCGTGTATACTAGGTGCCGGTTCAGAGGAATTGTCTTACGAAAAACTTGTTTTTTCGCTTGAAATGGGAGAAGGTGTTGCTGTAACATGAATTCGAAAGGTATCCTACGGATTTTAATGCACCTATTCCGCCTGTCGCCATCGCTCCGTTTCACATAGACGAGTCTGACGTCTTTTTCTAACCCTCAGGTTGCGCTGTGCGAGCAGTGTCTGCAGCGACGTGTGTAGGCAGGTCGTCTCAGATATTCTCGGTATATAGCATACACCCTCGACGCATCAGGGGCCGGTTCTAAAGGGATACCCTGGACCACATGGTCTGAAAATAGACGCGTCACCATGGATGACGTATTGTGACAGTGAAAACATACACATACCGGTATACCGACAACCGTTCAAGGTTATATATGATTGTAGCACTGCCGAACAGGCATATACTAGTCCCTTACGAATACATCCATCCCCGAATGCCGCCCATTGCTCTCAAGATGGAGTGCCTGCAGCCACAGCACGGAATGACCCCATCTCCTCGAAACCCATGGTCAACAGCACCACACTTGACGGTGAAAACGTCTATCGAAAATCCCGTACATCATGGACGACTTGAGCCGTATATGGGAGCCTTTGCGTCAGACGTGTCGTTTACCAGTCTCGGCGTCGTAGCAGAAATCCATCGGAGGTTTATGGCTGAAGGAGCTTGACAAAAAACGACGGCAGTTATAACATCAAGGCAGTCTGTTTCGCCTAGTCGAAGTCAAAACAAGACGTCGTCCGATGCAAAACATGAAGGGCGCTTCAACTCTAGATGCAGTTGGCAATGTCAGCGGCATGCTTATTGCTTTGACTGGTGCACGGAAGACCAGTCCAGCCGCCCACAGCAAAGGCTGATTACCATTAAGTTTGGCACCCAAACGGGAGTTGTGGCGCACAAGGGATGATCGATTTCGGCTGACACAAAACTATATGTGATGCGTCCTCTCAAGGGTCACCACTGTAGAAGTGTCGGCCACGGACACTGCTGGCCATCCCTTTTCGTCATAGGCCTTCATGGGTGGGCGAGAACGAAGGCACTCCTACCAAGACACGACATCGGCGGTCGTTACTACCCGCTTCTGGAACATATCATCTGTAATATTCGGTTTGGGTTAAAGTAACACATTTGAAAGCGGTACCCGAGTGAAAGCTTGTTTACGCACGCTGACGAGGCTGACATCAAGATGCCGAACACAAACACACTCCATTAAACGACGATATCACCAAAACCCTATTCTAGGAGCGAATGGCAGCAGACGTTGTCGCTGCGCCCAAAGTTGTCCAAGGGGGACACGTGTGAGAGCTGCAGAGTAGCCTCGCTGAGTTGTCTCGGGATGCGTTAATTAGCGTGGAAGCAGCCTACACAGACGACCGACATTCAGGTATACACCGTTTAAATGTTGCAGTCTTGAGAGTATATGCGGACAGCTGTGTCGTATTTGAGTGCGATACCACAAACACAACACCACATACGCCACACTTCTAATGGTTCGAAGGTGTTCATGCGTGGTCATACAGTGACAATATACGAAGACTGCCGGCAAACTGGAGCCGATCGTCGGTACGACGTAATGTCATTCACAAACTGCTTGCCATACCCTTGAAATTATTCTTGAAATTAAAGAAATTCCGCCTTGACGACGCGTGCGACGACAGGGGTATATCCCACTTAATCTGGGACTCCAGATTTGACTAGAGCATACGATCTGCCCCTGAACCTTAAGTCGAGAGAGGCTTGAAGGGCAACCCGTCTACCGCCCCCAAGCCCTTTTTTACGGGCGACTCCATTATTTAATACCTACTGTACACACAATGACCTATATGGTTTGCTTTTTCTACTGACAACATTTTGTTCTATTCGCCATGGTCCCTCGTAATAGAATGGGATGCCTCGGAGAAACATCTAAAAACAATAGCGGCACTCGGACGATATTGGTTTTAGGAGACAGGAAAGCCAGAAACGACCTTGCCTGAATCTACTCGTCACTTCCACACTTCCTTGTAAGAAGGTTGGTTAAAAGCGGTGGAATGTTTTGTTGAGCTCGTGCTAACCTCCCTCCACCGGAGAGGGCTGATCCGTCAAGCTGACTCTAATCGATGAAAACGACTTAGAATGCGCCGGCTCCGCCAGCCGAACGGTCGACAACAGTTTGTTAGATCGCTAACGGCAAGTACTTTCTCTGGAATAGTGGTCCAATGTTGTCCATCGCGCACGTATGAAACAACTGTCGGCCGATAACCTTGCTCAAAACAATAATGACGGTGGAAAACTATGTAGATCGATGCCACGGCTTGCGGTGGTACACACTTTGTATGGCGCCTTACTGGTTGCCCTCCTCACCTCTCAAGCTTACTATCCATGACCTGAAACAGGTTCTTACAGAAACAAGTTCCAGCAACTGAAACTAAATTCGACGGTCTATCATCCGGTCTAGCTTATTAGACAAGCAGGTGTTATGTCAGTGATGAGAACCATACCAACCGCCACGAGCAGTTTCAAAATTGGGGAGCTCTACCGGTCAGCGGTAGACTGTTGAGTACAATCCACACGTAATCGTCGATATTTATTGGAATGGGTTTTGAAAGGGTGGCCGCTAAACATATATGTACACCCGACTCCACACCCTACTTAACATCTGGCCAAGGGAACGTCACCTCGACTTGTATTGGTGGTTAAGAATATCGTGATACCGAAACAAGAGACCCTGTCGAAATCACAATAATACGATGGGGTCCCGGTTCTTATAAGTGGGTGTCTCCGGAACGTTCTCGGATCACTCATCCTCGCTGCTGCCACGGCGATGGTTGCGCACTTAGTCTTCGGCGCCGTCAGCAAGGGTGAAGCCGTCGGGACAATCGTAGTCCAGGCAGAGCTTGTCTGAAGTTTCCATAGTATCACAAGCAGACTCGGCGGAATAAATGTCGGATCGGTGAAGCATACGTTTAGTCGATTGTCAACAGGTTTGGGGAAATATGCAGTCTAAATGCTTGTACAATTATCAGTACATGGCTGCGCGGTGGCCCGTCTTTTTTATTCACCCGCATGGAATAAACGTTGCGTTGAGAGTAGGCGCACCAATCACATAAAATAGTTGCGTGTCCAGATCGTGCACAACAGAGACGACGTGCACTCCTGCAGCGACCTATTGGCGAAGTCACCTATGACACACATGTAGGATCTACGTCTCGCCTTTCTTCTAGCACAAGGTACGTTTGTTTCATCGGTTGGGGTGGCACTCGGTGCGTTCAGCATCGCCAACCTCATGAAAGTGACGAGAACACTTGAAGCTTGAACCAACCTTGGTTGATGTAAATTCAGGGGGCATGCGACGACTGTTAGTGTTCACCTGGAAAACTAAAATATACCCAGCAGACGAGGTACAGAGGCATTGGCTGATAGGTTTCAGAAGAAGTAATGCGGCTATTGGACTAATAAAACAACGCGCAGTCAGACACTAGTGTTACGCTAGAGTAGTTAGCTGTATTCGTGGACATGTGATGGCTTGCTGAGCTGCCACATCAAACTAAACATCCCTTTACAATACAGCGCTATCTAATGGTAGGACTCTTACGGGGGACCATAATAAATGGGACCTAGGGTAAACACGAATACCTTCGCTACTTTTGCTAACAACCTGTGTTTCTATTTGATATGGTTCCCCGTAACATTCGACAGACGATATCAATTGCCGAGCACACGTTAGAATAACCACAGCTGCGTATATGTCCGGGGTGGCACGAACTGCCTTTGTTTCCAGAAACCAAGTAGGGCTACGCAGCTATTAATAGCACATGATTGCTTCGATACGCTATGATGGTCGGAAACGTTGGTGACGACCACAACAGGTCTACTCGTATGTGGTGTTCATCGCTTGCGGAGGCCAATGCACATATCGTATTGTCATCTTCGAATGGGTGCACTGGGAAAAAGTTGTTATTTGTAGTGTTGGTTTACCTGCCTAGGTGTGTAGGAGGGGTCCTAGTCGACTAGTTTTCTGCTAAAATATTGGCTCATTTCATGGACCCAGGCGAACACGAAACATGTTTAGAAAGTATCGGATTGTCCTTCGAAATACAACCGATTCGATTACTGTCAGCACGGTGTATGGCGGAAGCGTACAGAACAACTTGTTGCGACAGCATGGTGCAAGATGTTGCGGGAGAAGGCACAGTAGAAACCTTTGTACGGTTTTGTGCCAGGTTCTATCTGGGCAGGGTTCGTCACAGACTTTCAAGTTTCTGTACAACTGTCTGACAACACACGCAACAGCATAGAGCATCAAAGGGTAGGGCACATACCTTACCGTCCTTCTCGCAACACTCGCGTTTGTCACACCCGCGGCTGTAGCACACTGTACTAGCAGGGTCCTCAACAAGGCTGAAGTGGTGAGGGCACTTGAAGCCAGTACAAATCTCGACTGAAGTTCAATTCAAATCATGAGGAGCACGGACGAAACCGACCAGTTAGCGGAAATATCCACACAGCACGTTTGGGACAGTACCCTCGTATATATGGGCAGACATGATAATGGGAAGAACGTATCGGCAACGGCCGTGCATAGGGGAACCCTGGAGGCATTCGTAACAGCGTTTACACCTGCCGTTCGGGGCAAGAAAAATATATCATGCCATACCTAACTATAATAGAGCACCTACCTCACGGCGTACCTCGCCACCCTTCAGATAGGACTGGAATTGTTTGAACTTGCCGTAGTTGCACACGACAGTTTGTGCTTCATCGATTGGGATGAGACGGTTAGGGAAGCCACAACCAGCTTAGACCTTGTCGCAACAGTGCCTCTTGTCGCACTCGTTGTGCTCGCACTCCTCTTCGGAAGCGCCTTCGATCAAAGTGTACCCGTGGCAGCAATCGAACGGGCTGCAGGGTGTCGCGTCCCCAGGTTCGTGTCGCAGTCGTTGATCGCAGCGCATCGCAGAGATTCAAAACGGAAACAGGATGGTCGAGTTGATGACGCATGGTACGATAGGGCGTAACGTACAAGTGAAGAGGTTTTGTAACGTTGCCGAGAAATCAAACCCAACCTGGAAATAGTTGTTTTGTTGCTGTAACAGTTGTTATTGTTGCTGCTGTTGTTGTTGCTGTTGTCTGCGCAATAAATCGTCCTTTCTACCCAGCTTCATCAGCACACCCAGTGGCGTTCCTTATCCTAGAGATATTCCGATTATGTGGTCGCGGCCTTGACAGAGCGAGACCAGAAACAAAAAACAAAGACTAAACTCAAGTGTAAAGGAATAAAGATGCTAGCGTACCGGGTAACTTAACACATCCACACAAGCAAGACCAGAAAAACACAGAATCTGAAATGAAACAAAATACAAACGAAGTAAGGGTTTCAGGAAGTCCCTTGGAACAACGTAAATAGTTCAACGAAATATGCAATTCAATGGTTTGAATACACATGGAAAAACACCCTTCATTGGTGAGTATTACGTTGAATATCGGCCAAATGGGACTGCTATCGATGCTACTGTACGTACCAACATTTGTCAATTCACGGGCCCCATCAATATTAAAAAACGCGGCCGACAGAACAGCCAACTGTTGTATGATGGTGAATAATACAAGACCAAAATACACCAAAATACACAAAAGCTCCAATTAAGCCCACAATATGCATGTTGAACACAGTGGCGCGACAGCCGGGAAAACGGGGATGTAATTTGAAACCCCCTTACCGTAGCCTGCGGTCACCAACGTTTGCTAGTATTGCCCTTGACCTACCCCATTCAGCACAGACAATAAAAAAAACGAATTACATGGTACGTTATGGATCATACATTTATTGACGCGCATCGCACCAGAGACAAAGTGGCAGGGCCCCGAGAGGCGTCAATTCACGACTCGTTAACAAACTGAATGCTAAACTTGTCAAACCAAGACGCCTCCTGTGCATCAGAGTGTATCTATCTGTGGAATCGGGCCACTTCGCACACGGTGGCGCAGTCTTCGATGCGGGTGCAGCCCACGGGGCACGTGTGCCCCACGCATATCCCTTCACAGCATTGGTTTGCCGTGCAAAGAAAGGTCGTTCTCCCACGGTGTCCCTGCCGCCTCCTCAAACAAGCGAAAATGGGGCACGCCCTTACTTCTGCGTGTCGCAGTACACCTGGCGTGGAGGGGGGCGGGGCGGAGGGAGGTCGTTACCAGATAATACTCTTCAAGCTCAAGCTGCCTGATCGTTCGTTTTCTCTTCTTGCCTGTGGTGTAGCCTTTGCTGGGTCGTTACCCGATAATCGTCTTCTAGTTCGGGCAGCGTGATCGTTCGCCCTCTCTATCTTGAGGTTTGGCGTTTGTTTGCTGGTGACTGGGCCAGCCCTTGACACTTGGTGAACAAGGATGGCTTGGCACTTCAGGAGACCGGGGGCATATCGTGTAAACGTGCATGCATGCATCCTATGGGGGGCGGGGGTGATTGTGTTGCATTGTTTTGAAACGACGTCAATTGACGTATCTCGAGCAGTGCCTACATGCCACGACGTACATGCGAACACGCACGATTGCGCTCAGCTCTTCCATCTGGCACTCGACTCAACGTCAGAATCTTGTGTTCGGCTACATGTGTGTGGATATATGGAGGAAGAACACCTAGTCGGTCGGTCATACGTAGGAGTGTTAGAACTTCGGGATATGCGCCGGCAAATACTTCGTGGTTCGGTTTTTGACAACGTGTATGCGTTCACACTGGCAATAATAGCTACGTGTAACGGCTTCAAATGATGTGTTAGACCCACACCTACATTTTCGGTAAGCGTATTGATGTACGCGTGTCACCGGATTGCGAAAAGATCAGTTAGTACCTGGAATAAGAGAATACATCACATCACTCTGTTGTGGGCTTTGGATAGTGTATGAACCGATTTCAGAATGCCTCAAGGCATGCACCCATTATTTAAACACACCCATATATATGTATACTGGTAATCGCATAGTCTATTGTTGCCTGCCGACACCCTGATATAGTTAGTACCGTACAATGACACCAGTTGAGACAAAACTGAGCTAACGTGACCACATCTGTTGTATTGTGACAAAGCGTACTATACGTTCGTTGCTCTAGGCCACTGATCGTGCGCGGTCACTGCACGCTGCCTTCTGAAAGCCTATGGTTCGCGTCGCACGAATGACTTGACCACCGTGTGCGGTCGCTGCTTCGAGGTGGAACATGACGAGGTCGACAACACAAAACCAGGCCCATCCCTATGTTCGGTTAAACTTGCATGGTATCGGTTACTAAGGCTCGAGCGAAGCCCAACACGGGCTTCCTGGGTGTCGACGGGCTATAATCATCGCAAAGTGAAATATAATCAATGGAATATATTTTCAGGTCGATCTGCATCGACGTACCCTTGCACGACGTGTCAACGACACGTACGTAGGGTGTTGTCCTCGGGGTACTCGCTTCAACTTCGCGCGCACCAAAGGAGACTCCAGGGTAGCGCCCGATATCACAGTGCCATGTGCAAGAGTCGCTGCCGGAGATACCCACCCTGCGCGGTAGATGAACTCGTCACGAAACTGTAAGGACTTCCGTATAATACCAAGGAACCCATCAGAGTCATAACGTAATTACGCGCCCAAGGAACACAAGGTGAACTGTCATAATAGTAGCGAACAAATGAAAACAGCTAGTAGTGGTATGGTGCATCGATCAGCTCGTGCTGTTCTAGCGTGATCTAATATATATATGTGGAGTTCATAAGTTGATTCTATGCGGGCGGTGCCCGGTCCTAAATAAATTGAGGAAACCGAACGAATGCCCGCTTGTAACAATAGGCAGGTGCGACAATACTGGCTGCACTTGTCGGGAAAAAAAACTTTTTCGGACGGACGGGGCTCCCTAACCTAAGATCGTCAATAATTACGTTTCGAGTTCAAATATGTGTTCGTTTGCTAGACCATGGGATTGTCCATCTAATCTGGTACAACAACTGGCGCTTCTCTTGTATTCATCTGTTTGGGTGGGGTATAGAGTTCCGTAAGGAAATGTGATCATATTTGTAACCTAGACCTGCCCCTCTATCATTGTGCTGTGGGCCTGGAAACCGTGCTCCGGATACGATGCCTCAGGACAAAAATGCCATACAAGAATACCTTCATTCGTATTTCAAACAGTGCTCAGAGGAGGGGGTTACACTGCAGAATGACCTACACCTTGCCGTTGGTTGTCTTAACACATACATGCGAAACTGGGCTTCGATGCGAGAATGAAAATATTTATCGCGGGCGTGTTCCAGGCTGAATGAAAAAGCGACTCGCACTCGAGGAGCAACTGGACGACGACAACTCACCTTCGTCACTGAAAGGTTTGCTGAGTTTTCTCAGCGCGTAAGACTCGAATCAATCCCTACGCTGAGCGCAGCTACATAAGCGGAGACGAAGACCAATAGCTGGAACATAATGTGGACAGTTCTCGTTGCAGGTGACAGCAGTAAAAGTACCAACCTGCTTGAAAGTAAGTGCCGAAACAGGGGGTCAGGGGAAGAAGGCACGAAAACACATTGTCAACCAATTGTTGAAAGCTTTTGAAACTTACAATAGGGTTGCAAAGCTCGTCCGGGTGCCACCGATTTGTGCGAGCATGTTTGAAAATCGCCACTTTGGGCGAGGAAGGCCCGGATGTTGCATAGTAGTGTGAAACACCGTTCGTGTTAGATAAGTATCTAAAGTCGAGCTCTCGACCACCACCACACGAATGATATCACCGTAAACATTCGAAAAGTTATCGCATGCTGTACAAACATTTTTGGTGCTCAATAAGCATGTGCCGTCCAGCTAGGTTTGCAGCAGTGTATCATTATATTGCGATTTGTACAAAAATCTCGTACTATACCGCATGCACCGTAACAAGTGCGGCATCACACATATGTCATCCATGGAGCAACCAGCGTCCATCGCGTGACCTGTGAATGCCTGCGTCTTTTGTCGCTATTCTACGATTTACTACCGACGTGGGAGCGCCAGACACTGTTGTGTGGAGTATAATAATGCGCAAACAAACTAAACAATCAATATGGTAAGCAGGGCACAAAGCGTACACGTCCAGAGCGCGCAGTGGATAGGACGGAAGTAGTCCAGAGACGATAGCGCAGAAGACAATGTTGAATTGGTGTGCAGGGGTCGAGTTTCAGCAATATTTGGTGATATTGTTGTGCAAGCATTAAATACCTGCGGGGATGATGTATCGAGAGTGTCTTATCGGCGTGTCATGCGCTCTGTGATACAGGCGGCTTTGATTTTCAGACGTAGCGACGATTAACCTGATTGGCGATCAAAGTACGGTCGATCGCCTCGCACCAACCTTTCCGGATCGTGGTATATCCGCAACCTCACCGAGGACTTCGGAATGGACACTTTTTGGCATATTTGTGGACCATAAACTTGAGTCGCGATGACGGCGCTTCTCGGATACGTTGTAGGCGTCGTCCCAACACGTCGCCCAGAGCCAACGTAGTTATGTGTAAACCTTCTGTAACAAGAGTGAGGCATTGGTGCTATCTCACAGAATGTGGTTTATCTTTGTTTGTCCGTATTCGACACACTACTCCGTCAACATCTGGGCGGAGGGGAGTCCCAAAGTGTGTACTTACTGTAGTATTACTGTAGGTGGATACCGAATATAAATTACGATTCGGTTCGTGGCACTAAACTCTATCTGTATCAAAGCTAAGAAACACATCATTACTTATTATTATTAACACGTCAGAGAAAGTTTCTCACCAAAACAACGCAACGGGGAAGAAGGAGGGGTGGCGAGGAGGGAGTAAGGGAGGGAGGGATGAGTGGTGAGAGGTCGTTCTGGGCTAGTCTGGGACTGGCACTACGTTGCGCAAGGGAAGCGGGGGTAGCGGCGGATGCACTATAATAGGAATAACCGATATGGTTGAAGCGCTCAAACAACGACCGGTTGCGAACAACGATTGAGTGCCTAGGCGACGTCAGACGTAGCAGTGCGGTAGGCCTACAGGAATTGGGTCGTTAATGGGTGGTGGGCAGGGCCGAGGTCGACGAAATAATTCTGTCAAACTGTCGAAGATGTCCATAAGTCCGTCCGACGATTCCAAATTATTGTACCTTGTGCCTACGTCGATTGCTTTATACGTTTATGGGGATAGCGTGTGATATTATCCGTGGTGACATGGACGTATTGGAGAAGGGTCTTGTTATTGCGGGGCGAGCCAGGTTTATGTAACAAAGGTCCCAGACCCAGTGCAGGAAGCATCACGTTGAGGTTTCCTACTGTTCAACGTTTAAAGCTGTTTATAGCCACGACGCCACAAATAAATACTGTACTATATTCAGCGTGATTTTGTTCCAGTGGGCGTCAAAATGATGAGTATTTTTTCTGGCTGGATTCTGTATTTACGAGTGCCCTGCTCGACGGCAAGCCGGCCGCGCCTCCACATTTCTGGGTAACCACAAGCCGCGGCAGCAAGGAGGCGGTCCCAAAGAAAGCGATACAACAGGAAACACTCTCTGTCGATTTCACAACCTTTCCCACGTCAACCGGAAACATATCAGATTCAACGACACTGTTCAAACATTATTACTCGAGTGTCTGAAATGAGTACATATGTTCAATATCAAATACGTTCGGCATACATACGAGGTATACGTGAAGATGTAGAGGGGGTTCCACTTGAACCCTGTTCGCGGTTCGACCGCAAGGGAATAAGGGTAGTCACATTGACTTGCACCGAGGTAGACTGAGCAAAATATATTCGCTTCTTCATACCCTCACCCAGTACCTAGTTCTAACACGTGCGTCTGTACACATCGTTGAGCAGAATTTCAGCCGTTCGGTACATAACTAAGGTAACGATGAATTAATGCTGAAATGGTACACATGAAAAGTCAGACCCATCCAACGTGCTCGTCCCAGGTTCGTTTTAAAGTAGTGATATTACAATACGTTTTCATAGGTTGGGAGTTCACACATCTTTTTTTTGTATCCCCGTCGTTTCATATATATATTGATTCATCATATTTCATTTTTATTCTCGTGAACACAAATATGTCGAGTATCAACTGTTGTGAAAGCGAATGTCACTAACAAGAATACTTGTTTTCCCGCCTTATTGACCAATCCTGAACCGGGTACCTCTTCATAGGGAGTGTATTAAATTTTTAAACTTTTGATTTTTTTGAGCCGGGCGAACCACCTGTAATACCCTAGATACTTGCCTATCAATACTAGTTTAGCAATACGTATCAAGGCGTACACGTATCCGGGTGGGCACAGCGGTTAAATTGTAGGATGACACGATGTGCGAGGTCGTGAGACGCGAAAAGCTAGAACAAAAAACAAAAAACATGAGAGCTGCCGTAGCTGAAAGGTAAAGCATCCGAGCGCGCTACCTGGTTTACTCGTATATAATGTGTTGAGCCCAAATGTAGATGAAACAGTTTTCCAAGCAAGCATAGCACGCGCTGACATGTGCAGCCGGGATATTATCACCCAATCACGTGTATGACCTTCCTGCGGCCCACCGAGTGGCATCGTTTGGTGCGTTCATCACATGATTCCAGGCAGAACCGGTTGTTGAGACCAACCGCTATAACCATCCGTCTTTAATAAGTGCGCTTACTGGAGGGTAAATTAACCATCGAAAGGACGATAAGCATTCATTGCGCCACGTATGCGCGCTCGTACTCCGACTTATGACATTCTTAAAACCACCACGGATGCTAGCGACAAGGATTGGTTCGGTAAGCCCGGTGCGACATTCTCCCAGTATGCCTCCGGGCGAACTCTACCTCAACATTCCAATATTTTATCACCCCTGCGCATCAAAGGTTGACGGGCATTCCGACCTCAAACGCATTTGTCCCATGGCTGACACGCTCTCGACAACCATAATATTGATCGCCGGGTGACAGCTGTGACCCCAGGCGGCGGGTTGTAGCCGTATATATATATACTCCACAGGAGACGGTGAAGGCCTCCCGTTGCATGGCCCGAAGAACGGAAATCGTAAACACCAACCAACAATATGTTCGCCTGATTGAGAGCGTAGTATCTGATTGAGAGCGAGATTGGGCGATACGCTGTTGCCGGACTACCGCGAAGAGGTGGAGCTTGCTGGGTAGCTTGAATTGAAGGGCTAGGCCGTAGCTTCAAGCCGCTACCCTGGTCATCGTGTGGGAGTCTCTCGTTGTGGAGCTACAGCCGGGAGCAGAAGCTACAGTAGAGCCCACCGCCCGAGGCGAAACAGTTTGAGGCAGGAACAGCCAATCTGGGGAAATCTAGCGACTTGTCTAGCTCCTAGCTGCAGCATCCGATGACGATGACACGCATATGCTCGCGACGCTGCTGACGAGACCTTTAATTTGCGCCGCTTCTTGGAATAGCCCGTCCCCTACTTACCAAGGAATAGCAAGAGGCGTCTGGACCCGAACTTTCAATTTATTTGGCTCTCGCTCTCAATCAGATACTTCGCTCTCAATCAGGCGAATATGTTGTTCAACCGTACCCCCAAGCCATCGAAACCTAATCAGGCATTGGTAATCGTTAGACCATTGGTTTTTACCACGGTGACCGACTGTACTGCCCCAATGAACAACACAATACGGACAATTCTCGCGCCTCAGGGTTTACCCCGTAACGATGTTGTGGGCAGGAAACCCTTGGCGAGGCGGTATGCTGGCCCGACGTATTTCCACGATTAACCCCCCCACTTCAAAAAGAACTACGAGGCCCACTCAGTCTCAACCGAGATACTTGCTACTACGGAGGATACCAGGGATCTGCAGCGGTGAAGTCCGAGGATGCTGCGTAAGCGTTGCGGGTAACATACTGCGCCACCTCGTACGTGGAATATATGTTTCAGCCTTTCTGCTGTTCTTGGTTGAAATTCCATTTCCAGCTCCGTGCCTAGTGTAACTCGGCATCAATCAGGGTAATTTATCGAGTACCGCCCCATCCCTTCCCCCTTCGTTTTGCAAGTGTTGCGCAGCGTCAAAAAAAGGTTTTAATACGATGCACATTACCTATATATGTATTATGGACCCAGCGACCCAGCTTTATAGTACGCTTTTTGTAAATCACGTATAATAGTCGCAATAATCTGGACTCCGATAACTTCGATCGGTATTTATACTTCGAGCCCAGTTTGCTCTTGATTATTACTATTTTCTCGCTTTTCTCGGCAACGTTTGTTCGGGAACGCAACATGTGGTCCCTACAAGGAGGACGTTCACCGAGGCGCGAAGGCAATATTTTACACGTTCGGCAACTCACTGCATTGGGGCTGTTGAGGCCGAAATTTTGCAAAAATTCTACTTCACTCCTTGGTTTTTAGTGGGGGGCACATGCTTGATGAGGAGCAAAAACGTAGCTACGACGGAGAGTAACGGTGGTCGGGTCGAGGAGTTTGCGTCAAGGTCAACGACGGTGGAGCTAAATGATATCAAGCGAAATACGAAAACCCTCGTTTGTTCTTGAAGTTAAGCATTCATCCGTGTACGCCCTTGCGTCGACGGTTTCCAGTGCCCTCCTCTCCGACACCACGGTCTCCAGCGCAAACAACTTGCCTCTTATAGAGCAAGTATGATGCTGTTGCTGCTGTACCGGTGAGGATTTTGTTCTTGCTGGGGTCGGATAAATCGCCTCTGCGGCCGAAAGGTTGACGGAAATTCTAGCACCTGGAGGACCGTGGTAAAACAAGAGTCTCTGTTTTACAGCGAATTGTTTGGATCCCCGGCGGTCTTACGAGTTTTCTCAACTAACCCAGCCCTGCACCCGGGGAGACAGTACACTTCGAGCAGGCTCGATTTAATGTGTGGTACAATACACTGCACGAAAAAAACCTTTCCCGTGTTATGTCGTACCAGACAAGAAAAAAATACTGGCGCCTCTCGCAATTGACGGGTTTGGCTGTTCTAAAGACAGAGGCGTATCTTTTGCCCACCGAAGAGGCATTATTAGTTTTACCCACTACACTCAGCGACCGTACCAGATTCTATATCGGAGGCAGACAACAACTTTTTAGACTAAAAAAGAATCACCGCCTGTATTTTTTTCGTCTGTGCCTATCATATATCAGTACCTGGATATAAATGCTGTACATATATATTATGTATATACGTACCGAGGAGGAGGAACAGAACTATCAATTTTGCAGTTAATAATTACGAAACCGTAGATATATATCTAGAATATAACATAACAAAACTGACAATATAATAGAGTACCATACTAACCCTTAAAGCGATATTTTTTTAGGCTTGTCGCCATTCGCTTGTTCATTTGGAAACCAATGCTTTTACGGAAGACCATAGTAAATAGTACCAAGTAGTGTTAGTATACATCGGTAAATATTAATGTTTTCCCGTGCATCGTAGGGGACCAAACAGTGGTAGTATACTGACAAAACTGACAATATAATAGAGTACCATACTAACCCTAAAAGCGATATTTAGGCTTTTCGCCATTCGCTTGTTCATTTGGAAACCAATGCTTTTAGGGAAGACCATTATTATCATAGTAAATAGTACCAAGTAGTGTTAGTATACATCGGTAAATATTAATGTTTTCCCGTGCATCGTAGGGGACCAAACAGTGGTAGTAAACTGAGAAAAAAAAGTAGTTTTTTTGTGTGTTTATCATAAGATCTAGTGGTGATCGTAAACATAGGTAATTTTATAGGTTTTTGTGTGTATCCTAAGACCAAATAGTGGTAGTAAAAAGTGGAAACATGTGTAGGTTTTCGTGTGTATCATAGGTCCTGTTTACTATGGTTTCCCGGAAGCCTAGTTTTATCGAAATAATTTCAAGCATAAGACGAACGACAAAATTTGGAAGCTGTACAAAAAGCGATATACGCTGGCTCTTTTGTGATTTCTATCGATGCTGGCTACCGCGGCGATGCCGAGGACTTCCAGCCTGAGCGACAGCTCATTCGAGGGCTGCTGTAAATCCCCACAGGACTGTCGACCTTTTTTCCTAGAGTTTGTTGTACACAATTGGTTTGCTTTCTAAAAAAAAACGTCCGTTCTCATTTTTTGTTTCGTTCCCATTTTTCCGATTTGTGTCATTTTTTATTTCGTTCCCATTTTCCCGACGACGTTCCCATTTTTCCGATTTGTCTGTTAACTACCAACTATATGGGTACGAGTGGTGGTCAATGCACACAGATTGCGGGGTGCCCACATTCAACCTAAACCCGCTGCACGTCTGTCTGTTCAAAAAGGCTTGTCTCTGTGTGTGTGTTTCTATTTCGCCGTGGGAGTTCGTCGGTCATCATCAGGGATTAGAAAAATCATCTGAAATTCTATATACCATGGGCGGGATTGCTTAAATAAACGTTTTTGCGACAGCATACTTGTTGCGCTCGAAGGCCCGGCTCCGATACCCCGGAGAGCCGCCCAGTACCACCGAATGGATATCAAATGAGCCGACGACGAGACGTTTCTATTTATCTCGGCAGGAGGAGGAAAAACGTACGGATCACCTCTCTCTCATTTGGGGACGAGAATGCAGTTGAATACGATATCATCAAACTCTTTTAGAGTACCATAAGAACGACGAAAACTCGAAAAAAGCGCAAGAAGACGTATATACTATGCGTAGTTAGTGGCAATGAAACAAGGATCGTAGAGTCTTCGGTTTGGACAACAACCCATAGCACGCCCGTTGAAAATAGTTTGTTGTTTTTTTGTTCCGCTTTCACGCCTCGTCGTCGGCAATCTGGGATACGAAACAAACTTGATGATTACGGTAGAAGGATAATGCATTGGTTTTCTCGTCATTCTTCGACGACCCGAAGGAGACGTCATGGGTCCCAGGCCGCACGTTACACAGCAATATATATACACAGCCTAAATTTCGAAGGATGACATGATGTGGGGATTTGGGCAGCTAACAGAACCAATCATGGCGCACCATGGATCGAACGCGAATCTTCCAGTCACCAGAGGGCAGTAAGTAAGGGAACTGTTATGTTATTGGTCAGAGATATATATATTTTCCATTTTAACCGCCGTTGCTGCTCCTTAAGAAGTACAGGAGTGCATACGCCCGCCTCACCCTCCTTCTAACGGCAGTACGCTCGCGACTCTGACAACAGCAACTTCTTCGGTGGTGTCATTGTGTTGTAGCGTGCTTTGTTGGCGCGATGTGATACTGGTGGAAGTATCAAGTTGGCGACCTCTGCAATGCAATGGAGCAAACGTCACACCAGGATGTACTGCTGTGTTGAGTTGGGAAAGTCTCGAAATCATCTGCTGCGGAGCTCGTGTCTCGTGGAGACGACTGCGATAGGTAGGAGTAGAACGAGTAAATCAGCACCGGGGACCATCGACTGAGCCATACGTCAATGTATGCGGAAATGGTACTCTAGCCAGGAAGGCGGTTCACCCGGTATTCGTTTTCGGTGCAATATCAACACGCCGGTCAGTGTAGGCAGTTTTTGGCGTATCCCCGTTCTCAATATATTGTACGGGTCAAAGCGTTCTTGCATTGTCGATAGTTTGACTCTGATTGAGGCGTGGAGGGCATTGCGAACCTTATCAGGGTCTAGGAAGATACGCAGCCAAATCGTGTAACTAGTATGTACAAAAACACAGGTACGATTCGAATTATTCTGCCAACGCAATCAGCATCATCACTCCACACGCCCTTCGGTACTGCTCTCTCCAAAGACATCACTCATGCACATGGGGGATGATAAGAGAGGAAACGACGAGAGGGCGAGGATGGCGTAGATTGTACTATTTTGAATATAACCCCATTCTGGTAGGAAGTGAGCTCCTCGGCTCACACGAAACTGGCGCGCTGGCGCACGAGCGATCGGAAAAAAAGGCGATGTATTGTTGGTGCGCCTCAACATCAACCAGGTGAGGGCAACTGTTTAGGCGACGTCTGAAGCGGTAAAAGTCTTGAACCCTACAACGAAATATGCGGCAACGACCGTTTGGAGGTTATAAACTGATATTTTATTTATTTCGGCCGTACGCTGGATGATATGTATATATATGTTGATTCCTCCAACATTTGCCTGTTTTTGTAGTTCGTCGTCGACCGATTGTCCGTAGATGTTTATATATAGCTTATGTGTGGTTTTATAAGTTCCACAAAGACGTGTTGATGAGACCTGCTAATCATGAGGAAGTGCCACTTCAAAGTTAAGTTTTGTGACGAAACGACACATATACAACCCAAGCACTCAGCTCTCACGCGTCGGTTGTGTGTACCGATTGAAAGTGTCGAGGAGACAAACCAATAATACAACAGCAGCACACTACAACATAACACGGTACAACGTTAAGAAGAGAAGAAGCGTGTATTTGTCCGACCGAGTTAACTAGGTCATGGGCATTCCACCACATTAATCCAGTACCTTGATAGGTAGCATTTTTGTCCGATCCACAAAACGATGAGCTACCTCAAGTAAGTGCCTGATAAGATACTCAAGTGCCGCTACATCGGAATATTTGGGGCATTCCAGTTCATCGTAGTCGAGTTTTGAACTAAATCAACCGGAAAAATATCTTAGATCTCAACACATTGTTCAAGCCTAAATATTTCTGGATTAATCCGGATTTGAAAATACCTATTTATTCGTCACGTAGGAAGTACCTAGATAAAACATGTATCGATACAACTGCACATAGTACCTTATAAGCACTTCAACAACTCCTTGGTACGGTAATCGGCCACAAAGCCTGGAAACCGGTGTGTCACGAGTTACAGCGTAAAGGGTCGATCCTTCCCCGGTTCCACGCAGCTGGTACTCACTCGGAACATTTTTGCATGCACACATATACAACAACGTCTCGTGCCTCTCTCATAGTATTGCCTAGCGGTGATCCTCGGTGCCTCTCGAGGGTGTGGTGGAGTTTCAATTGTAACGACCAAAATGATATGCTGTGAAAAATCGGCCATTCGAGCGAACCCGTGCTGGCAGTTATATCGTAAACAATCTACGTTGTTAGTCGTATATCTGGTATCAGATTAGGACCGACGAGGTCTTTCAGCGATACTAGAAACCACACAGAGATATGGCCTTGTCAACAGGACTGCCGCAGGTTGTTGTAAGGGAGCACCCCACCATCCGGGTACGGTTACCACTACTCGGACGTATCCCGCTTTCGTGTTTGTGTCGTAGGTATTTTTTGCTTTGTACCAGGTGGTATTTCGATATATATATATGATTGAGAGTCATTTTATTCTATGTTACTGCTGTAGTATGCTGACACGCGTTTTTTCCGCATGGGTTACTGTTAGCTGTACTCTATTGCATTCTCAAATTATATTTGTATACTGCTAAACAAATATATCACTTCTTGTGTGTCTCACACTTTTTTCCACAACCAGTACGTGTATACTTATGTTTCCTCAACCGGTACGACGAGTATCGGTGATGTTTATGGATGATTGAAGTAAACAATAAATAATTGTATCCGGCTTGATCATCCTACTTGTTAGTTGTTTCCCCCGCATGAACGATCCTGTACCGTGCTAGATGCCATTATTGCTCCTGCAGATGACAACATCCCTTGTTCTTGAGACCAAAGTGCGCTCGGGACACTGTTATAACCGGCAAGAAGAATGTGTGTCACGATATTCGTATGATGGGAGGAGTCTTACAACCCGTTCCACAGACCTGGTCTTCCCGTGGAACAACAACGACTGCACGTATATGTATATATAATTTGATCGTAGTTCGCCTATATGATGACCATGCGGGGATACTGGGTGCCTCTGAAGGGTGCGTTGACACACCTCTTAATTGGCTTTCGAGTGTAAACAGAGATGATATCGTGCACAATAGGTGGCTCGTGATATCCCGCGCTTGGCCATTCTACCGTCATCAAGATGTCCTTTCTAATCCCAGATTATGTCGGGCCAGGCCCTCATGCGATTCCGGAAACACACACAGAGACAAGACCGTTTCAACAGCCGTGCCACGGGTTTGTGTCGACACAAGGCACCCTATTATCTTCAATATAGTATCGCTAGCCGTTCGTCTTGCGCAATCGGTAATTCCTTCATTCGTCTTAGACTTTGAAATAAATTGATGATATCGCATCGTAATTACGCCTAGTCTACTACTACTGTAGATTGTTTTTGTTCTGCCTGCACGCATAGAAATTTATATGTCACGACTCGCTCGATTTCGATCAGCATTGATTCGGTGATGCTGGGCGCCTCTCGATCTCGTATGGGCAGAGAGTTAAAGATGAACACGTATGTACCTTGTGCGCAAAGTGTGAGTCGAGGAATGTTGTCCACGGCATTCCTCCCGGAGTAAAACTTGTCTTTTTCCCATCCCAGATTGATACAGACGGGGTCCTCCGTTGATTCGAGAACACTCTCAGAGAGAGGCCTTTTTCAACAAGCGTGCCACGGGTGATTGTTGAAATCAAGCCCCCAAATATCTGTGTACGACTATCACCACTCGTATGTAATTCGCGCTTGCAGCTTCGTTGTTCATCTTGTACTTTAGAACAGAAATATGATAATGTATAATGCATATTTTTTTAGTTTGTGAGTGCATGAAAACGATTTGGTTTTCTCCTTCAAATGGGTTTCTATGGCACAGAGTTGTATGATACGATGATACTCGTTTTTGAGTTTATTTTGATCATGTTTTAATATATTACCTGGTACATTTTCATACTTTCTCGATCTTGCTGCAGCCATGATAGCCTCCCGCCCCCCGACAACTGGTGCGAGTACGTAAATCTTTGCAGTAGGAGTATGAAACTGGTATATGACGAGGGTAGGACAATATCATCCAGCTTTCCGCATTTGATTCAAACCTATATTTTCCTCCCTAAGTCCTAAGACGACCAACTTAATTAATCCTGTCGCCGGGCGCGTGCTGGGTATTCAAATTGCTCCTTCTGGTGACAAAGCGCCTTGGGGTAGAGAACCGACAGGGTTCGGGTCACTGGTAAAACGGTTTATCATGATTTACATTTTCCCCGCCCTGCTCCATGGACCTGGTCTTCACGCGGAGCAACAACGCCTGCACACGTATTTCGGAATTAGTCGGAACTTGCTAATTCAATAACCATGCGGTGATGAGGGTGTGTGATGACCGACGTTCAATATTTGGCCCTTGAGTGAAAGCAGAAATTATGTCGTACACGATATTCGAAAATCCTTCGATGAATCTCGTGCATGGTGTTTCTGCCCTAGGTGTGAAATTTTATGTTCAATTCTCAAATTATGTCCGACGAGACCCTATAGCAATGGACCTAGTCTTCACGCGGAACAACAACGACACCATACGCATTTGGTAAATATTCCAAACTTTCCCATTCAATAATCATGCGGTTATGAGGGTGTGGTGACCGATGTCAACAACACGCTCTTATAAAGAGTAAGCAGAAATAATGTCGTGCACATTATCCCAAGGCTTCCAGGAATCCCGTGCATGGCTTTTCCACCATAGTTATGAAGTTTGATTTTCAATTCACAAATTGTATCCGACGAGGCCCTAAGCAACACAGCAAAGCAAACAGAGACAAAAAAAACTTTTCAACAGCGGTGCCACGGGTTGTTGTTCAAACCAAGCACACAACATAATTGTTTTTAAATTGCCACTGCGCGTAAGTTTTGGTCGTTTCGTCATTATTTGTCGTACACATTGTGCTCTGAAGGAGCAGCTCGTTGGTATCGTATTCAATTTTGTGGTCGTCCACAACTAGCTGCGACGTTCCCCTTATATTGCTCATCCGGCACATATTAAAAAATATGTCTCGTCGTTCGCTGATTTTTCATACCCGTTCGGTGGTTATAGGCGGGTCTCGGGGGCATGGGAGCCGGGCCTTCAAGCGCAAACAGTATAACGTGCACAAAACGTGATTCGAGCAATCCTGTCAACGGCCTTTCTATCGTGATATCACAGCGGCTTTTTGTTTCCCCCATCCCAGCGATTAGGACCGACGTGGTCCTACGATGAGACAAACACACACTCAAACAGACCTACTCGAACAGGCTTGACACAGGTTGTATTTAAACGTGGGCACCCAACTACCTGTGAATAATGACAACTACTCGTACGTATTAAAATTCGCGTTTTGCAATTTCGTCGCTAGTCTTGTGCTAACCAGTACTCTGTTTTTTTAAATATGTAATCCATGTTTCAAGTGTCTCATGGTACGCCTTAATCTCATGTATTTGTCTCGTTTCTTATGGCCCTGTATGATATTTCATACCTGGTATATTTTTCATCAAGGTCTATTCGATTTGTATTTTCCTTCTCTGAACTAGTCTCTGCATTCACGATAACAGCGCTTTTCCTCCTCCCCACGTACGTACGTAGGGCGGCAGCATGTGAGCCGGAGCGCTTACGTAGCATACACACTATTTGCAGCTGCGACCCCCCGGTAATCCACGTGGCAAGTCCTTAACATGAACGATGCTGCTTGGAGTAGTTCGTTTTAAAGTGATAAGGTCAAGCAAAACGGGGAAGGGGAAATCTCTGAATCACAGGTGTATGGCCTTTTTTTGGTTGTAATTGGGTTTGTACAGTCGGCCACTGAGTTCCAGACCGTTTGTCTAACGATTGTTGAAAGCTTGATTGGGTTCGTTTACCTAAGCGGTAGGATTGGGGTTTGCGTTTACCTTTATTCGTGTCAGACACATAGGAGGTCTTACCCGGGTCGTGTCTAGCAGATGGCGACCGCCCGCCGATAGGGGGGCGGCAACCAATACTTCTAGGGTTGTTCAGGTGTATCAGCCATGGGACAAAGCAATTTATGGTCGGAATGCCAGTGAACGTTTGGTGCGCAGAGGCCAGACATTACATTAACATTTCTGTAGGGTTGGCTCGAAGGTCCTTACCGGGACGATCTAACCGAGGCTTGTCGCTAGCATCCGCAGTGGTGCCAAGGAGATGGTAGATTGGAGTTTGCGCGCGTTTGTTTTAGCAATAAATGTCTAGGGCCTATCTTACTGAGGGCTTATATTTTTTCTATTTTATTTCTTCTTTTTTTTCAGATATAAGTTGCATCTAATGATTGTCCGAAAAGTGAATACCCAAGCAGACATTTTCAAGGGCAGGTAGATAAAAACAAGAGATACTGAGTACCAGGTAAAAGGTACTAGCAACGAGCGGCGACCGGATCAATTACCGCGCCCACGCACACAGACCATAATACATCGATCCCCGGCTGTGGCGCTTAAAATTACCTCAAGACGGCCTTAAGCCCTGTTGTTCGGCCTGCTCGATCAGTCAACCATCACGAGAACCGAGCGAACGAGCAGAAATCGGGGGATACTCTCTAGACCGGTATAGCTGCATCACGTTTGCTGTCCCGCACGAGACCCTTGAGGGCTCCCTCGGTCGACTCAAGACACCATGTGATAGCTTCCTATCCTGGGCCACCAAAAGAAAAAAGAGGCTGGCGGCGGCGTGCATGCGACAACGCAAACCTTCGTTCACGTCTACGTTTTTCGTTGTTTGTCGGCTAGGCGTTGCGTGACGTGGTGCGTTATTTCAGGTATTTCCGGACTTTTTTCATTGGACAACCAATACGCGGTTTCCCGGTAGCACACAAACACGTACATTTTCTAAATATAATTATTTATCAATGAAATTTAATTTATTTTTCATTCTAACGAAATTTGGAGTTCTCCGTTAGGATCTTGGTGTCAATGCTTCATTTATCTATAAGCAAGTGGACTAACCAAATTTTGAGAAGTAAAGCCGTTGTTCGCAACAACAGGAACTAACAACTGCGTGGAATCAGGTGATAAACACACCCGAGGACGGCACTCGATGGGCCACACATTTGTCATACACATTATTGGGTGATCAAACCCCGGCTGCACCTGTTAGTTCGTGTTATGCTTGCTTTGCAGAGGAGTTTTGTCAATATTTTTGCTCGACAACTCTTTTAATTTTGAACCGTAGCGCGCTCGGAATATTTACGTTTCAGCTGCAGCAGCTCCTTCGTTTTTTTCATTTGATGTGAGTTTTTCACGTTTCACTACCTCGTGCATTGTATCGTGCCACATTTCAACCCTTTTCTTTGTGTACCTGGATACATACGCGCTTTGCTTGATACGTCTTACTGTAGTATACCAGGTAAGCAGTCAAGGCTAAAAATATATGTTGCGAGAAAGAAACATAAAGTAAACATGCCACCATTAAATTGCAAGTAGTGCCGTGACTACATGCTGATCACCGGTCAAAATCAGTCTAAATCAGCAGTTAGTTGTGGAATATAAGGTGTACGTCTTGCGCCGGTTTGTTGTATTCAACGGTCCCCCAAGAGGGGCTGCACGTACGACTAGTCACTGTAAAGGTGATCAAGCCTACATATACCATAATATATCTCAGAGCCTCCGGCATGATTGTTGCCCACAAGCCGGACCTTCAAGAAGAGGTTTAGTGTGGCCCACATCTATCTCAGTATATTCCTCGATTGGGTTATATCACAATATGGGTTATCCCAAACCTCCACACCTTCGGAGCGGTCAACACCCGGTGTGTGAACGTTTTGCAATACACTTACAATATCCAGGTGAAGTAAAACGTTGCATACTCGCTTTTGGAAAAACGAGCATAAAGGAGAGCAACAAGGGTGAAGCGTTTCTTTGAATTAACCTACCCCTGTGTGTGAATGACATTCCTCACCTGGCGTCGGTGTCGGAGTACTTCAAATGATTCTTACAAAACAGACTCCAACCCTGGACGAAGTAAATATTCACCATGTCGGCCTTGTGAACATATCGCAGGCCCCATTTGTAAACAAGCGTAAAACACGCGCTTGCTGCGTGTACGTTGATCTTATCCATAGCCCCTACCGCTCGTGTGACACTCTAACCCTACTCAAGCTCGACCCCTCGCGGACCGGAGTGTTGTAAAGTTAACAAAACAATACTTGAAAGTAACGGTAGTACAACGGAAGTAGCTCCCTGCAAATTAATCGCGGTGTACCTATTTCTCTGCACAACTATGTTGTCGTTTTAGTCTATCAATCGTTTGATGGCTCAAAACGTGCACTGTAACTCGATTCCATGCTTTATCTGATGTTTACTCGAGATGGACCGGACGTATTGATGTAGAGCGGGTGTTATCACATATTATTCTTGGTCCAATACGTGGTTCCCTCTCAGAAGAAGCTTCGACCTGGGGTCACAAAGTAGACTCCTCTACCCCCTTCTGAGCGGGGTACATCCAAATCCAAAGGAGTGTAGTCACAGCATAGCTAGTTTGCGCCAAGGCAAGACCAATGGGGTGGCATGGTGTCACTGGGAACATCGAGGCGTTAGGATGCAACAGTTTTCGAACTTGTACTTAACACGTAAAACTTCGGTGCCAGGCATGTGCTTGAGAAACTATATATATGTATGTATGTGGGTTGCTCCGACTATTCGCAAAGCTGTTGACGGCTGGCGGGTTGAATCAATTTCAAGGATCCTTTGTCGTGAAAAATGTTATGCGACAGGGTTAAAACGCAGATATTTTCTAAGCAATTGAGAGCGTAAGCAGATGTGTTGACAGCTTCAAATATGCCTCTCTCCGGTACCATTGTCGCTCGTGCTTACGTTCTCCCACTTCCAGCTATACTCGGCACTACTTATGATGTACAACTCGAGGTTAACATTGACTACATTTGTTCGGATTTATTTGAATGCGTCTGCTACCCTGTCTATATCGTTTATGGTAACTTTGGCAGGACAGCTAGGCCGCAACCGGGGTTGCCCGACAGAACACAATATTTTTTCCTGGCGGGGCTAATCAACAAGCAGTACTCCTGACTACCTCGTACAGTATATATTTTGATCAAATGTGCATCATACTATTTCCCGGGATAGCAAGATTGACACTCATGAAATCGATGAGCGGTGTTCAGAACGGTAGGCAGGTTGAAATAGGACCACGCTTTCAAGGGCGTCGTGCGTGTACGCCTTTGTCGGGTTTTTGTTTCACATGATCGCGTTTGTTCTACCTACCGCAACGCCGCCCTGTCGACCTCGTCCACGCCCGGAAGCCGTCGAGATTATCGTCTCACGTAGATTAGACTACTTATACTATGGTCGAAAACGAATAACGGCATGACGTTGTGTAACACACGCTATGAAGAGGTACAGGGTTCACGATCGGTCAACAGAGGGGGAACGATATATTTTTGATAGTATCATCCGTTCTCATACAGCTTGATACTCGATGTATGTGTGTTCACATGAAAAAAGCACAAAACGTTGAAACAACACTAAGTACTTATAAAAAACAACGCAATAGAAAAAGAGGTGTGTTTTTTTAACGTATGTATGTACACATATTGTAATATATATTTTTTTACACGAAGCACAGTCAAGCAACTGGAATAGGCCTTACCTCTGATGTACCTCCATTTAGTACAACGTCGGTCTATATAATGGGAAGTAAGTATAGAACGGTGTCATTTCCGCGTACAGGCACCTGTGTTTGCAGTAAATACTGGATGACAGAAGGCAAGATTATCGTGTCCTCTGTAGTTCGATGAAGAAAGTCGATGTAACTGGCCATATCTCCTGATAGTTCGACCCACTAGAGTCTCAGCGAGCCCCCTCCGTCCCTTCGCGTACATATCCTGTGTATACTAAAAATTGAGCATCTTGATTCATTTCGAACTCTGCCGAAAGTAGTGTTTGAACAGTATCGCTGGATTTGATATATTTCTGTTTGACTTGGAAAAACGTGCGAAATCAACAGAGCTTTCCCCCTCTAGTATTCCTCTTTAGGAGACAGCCTCGTTTTCTTCGGCGGCCCGTCTTTATCCGCCATTATGTGGGTATAATCGGTGTGCCGTCAAGGGGGGCACTCGCATATACACACCTCAAGAAAACGATTGCCTTGGTTGTGGACAGCCGGTGAGGAATAATCACGCAGTTTAGTGTACAATATTAGTTTTGTGGGTGTTCTAAACAACTTGGAACGTCGAACAGCATCAAACCGCGACGAGGTGTGTCTTGCATTGCACATGGGACTTTCTCTTAAAAATACGGTACATACCACTGACCCGCCCCCCGATAAACGAGGCCAATCGTAAACACGTCAATGACGACACGGAGGCATACAGCAACCGACCAGTGCGCAGGGCACAAATATACTGGAAAACGTCGGACGAAGTTATGAACATATTCGACAATTTGACGAAATTAATTCTACGGCATCGAACCAGCCGGCAACTAACCATTCTGGAACCATTGTCGGTAGAACTACCACACTACAACTTCAGACGTCGTGTATGCACCCCCTGGTCGCTGCTAGAGCTCTTCAACCCTATCGGATATATCGATAGTTCGACCGCCGTTACCCCCGTTTCCCTGGTGGGATGTAGCGCCTGCTGCCAGGGTATCCTTATACGACCTCGCCCCACCCCTGCCACCCTCACGCACTCCTCGCCACCTCTTTCTCCCGCCACACCTGCCACCTTCTCTCACTCCTCGCCACGTACTTCTTCCCCACTGCTCTCTATTGGTGAGATAACTCTTTTGACAAGTGGGCAAATAAAGTACTTTTTGCGCTCTAATAATAATGCAGATCGCTTCGGGTGCCACGATCCGAATATTGTCTTACATTCAATACCCACCTGCTACTGTACACGCGTTTGGTGCGCACCCCATCCAGATATTGACGGAGTAGTGTGTGCCAAACGTGCTCAATGAAAGATTACCCAAAAATTGTAAGATAACTCTAGTGCCTTAAGCAATGGTCAGAAAGGGTACACGAAATAACGTTGGCTCTGGGCGTCATGTTGAGACTGCGTTTCGAACGTATTTCAGATGCGCCGTCAAAGCTGCTTGACTTATGTCCAGCAAATATGGCAAATATATTCCATTCCGAAAAAATCGGTGCGGTTGGCGACATGCGACGTCCCAGAGACCTTTGTGTGACGCAATCAAACGCAGCTTGTTGATAGTATTTCGTGCGTTTATTCAAGGCGCACGTTGACGTAAATTGCCTCTCGGTCTAGTGTCCACAACTTGGTCAGCTACCTGTATCACAGAGATTATGACACCCAGGTACAACGCGAAACAAAGAGTTTTCCCGCAGTTGTTTGCTGCTGGAGTACAATCTGGAAACCTGTTCGTAAGGAAGGCTGGGTGCACCAAAAAGCGTTTTCGATTAGCTCCATGTACAACAATTACAGTAGACAGGGCCCACGTCGACCGCTTGACACCGATTAAACATCCGTTTCTGCCCTATCGCTCCTGCATTTCTTTCGTTCAACTCCTTGCGCACTCCGATCGCTGACGCTTCCTGCCCTGCTCGCCATATGGATCGAATTTTAGGTTTTTGTAATGTCGTACACAATATGGTGTCCGACACCCACAACGTCTGAAGTGAATTAGGATACAATGATATATAGCTGACGTTCCTAGGCCGCATGAATGCATGGTATATTGTCGCGGTTATAGGTGCCATAGAAGTATGTATACAGTAAATTTATTCGGACTTCACGTTTCCCTTCAGCCCAAACGTTTACGGCGGTTGCGATTACTTTTTTGGTAATATTGAGGCCAACACCATTCGTGTTGTTGTGGTGGTCTAGGGGGCATATTAAGATATTGATTCGCACGAACAATTTTTCCACACTTTCCACTTCGGACCTGTGTGGCCCTACACAACGATTTTCGACCGCGTGCGTGCCAATTTTGAATAGCCCGGAAAAGGTTTGAAAGTGCGTTATTCCTCGAATGTTTTCAACTTTAAACATTCGTTTGTTCCTTTTTTTTTCCCCTCCCTTTCTTTTCCGAGTCCTGAACGTAATAATTCTTCTACTATCGTCCCCTGTGAAAGAAGGAAACCGCGAACAGAATGTTCCAGATACTCGTGTTGGTCTGCGCATCTTTAGCTTCCTTCGGCGTCGCTGTTGATCCGAGTCTGCTACGCTACGAAGGTGGTAGCAGATCCTTCAGTGACGAAGGTGAGTTGTCGTCCAGTTGTCTCTGGGGTATACATAGCCATTCCAGTCTCGACCACGCCGTCGAAAAAAACTCGTTAAACAATCATCGAGACCCGGTTGTTCGTTTGCTAAGACTACCCACGACAAGATGTAGTACTTTCTGCCGTGTAACTTCCTGCCCTCAGCGCCGTCTATTTAACGAACGATTTTTTATTTTTATGAGGCGTTCTTCGATAGAGGTTCACCCTAAGTTTTCGGAGGCTCCTCACTTAAGGAGCTACGTACCTCACCCGAGAACCGACTTCAGCAAAAAATTAAATGCATCGGGGCGAATGATCTCATGGCCCAAGCCTACAAAAGATTTGTTTTCGAGACCATGATTGACATTCCAACGATTTGGGGTCAAGGAAACCCGTATTAGGGAACCAAAATAGCGCAAATGTGCTACCTATATCGTAGAACGGGTCTTATTGTTTTCTGTCATGGGGCACCTTACCTTGAGCACATTTTCATCGCCCACAGCACAAGTGTATCGACGCACGCTACAGTGGAGCCGCCCGCTGTGGTTTCACACTCTCCTCGCAGTATCTTAAGGAGCTCTACACCTCATGTAAAAACGTTTTTGAAAGAAAAGCGTTAGTGCTACAAAATCGGCTGCGCTATGCCCAAAGCGCACAACGACAACATATATATGGCAACACAAAAATGGTTTTCGGCGATCTTATGCCAAGAAGTCCCTTTCTCCCCAAAGCGTTTCGTCTAGCAAGGGCTACCTGTGTCGTAGCACGTGTCTATCCTGAACGAACGGTCCTTCATTTCGTATCCCCGACATACTTACGACTGGGTGGCACCTGCACGGAAGAAACAAAGACAGCGCACACACATAATAGGCCACGCTGGAACAGTACGAGTGAATTGACGTACCATCCTAGCTGAAAGGGAATGCTAGCTGGATCGACGGTTCACATGCTGTTCCTTCCGCGGTTCTAAGTAAGTGTATGACGCCGGTTGGTTGCTGTGATTTAACGGTAATCCATACCGTGTTGTGACGACTTTTTCCACAGAGCACGATGAGCATCTCCGGTAGCGAAACTTGACCAGAGCAGTGCAATACCTCCGTTTGCACTGGAGTATATTTAGGCGAGCGCACAATGGTAAAGGCTTTACCAACATCGACAACAATTTGCATGTTGTTTACACGTCGTACGCGGGTATACACATCCAGATCGAATGGAGCAGATATGCCATCGATCTTGGCGTCGTGCGCTAGTAGTGTGATAAGTCGCCGGAAGCAATAGGACGCGTTGACACACCTTTGCTGGATAGAAGGCCATGCTCGGCATGGTATCCGGCTTACTCACAAACTCAGGGCCGTTTTTCAAGCCGCTTATAGAGATGGACCTGACTTTATGTATTGTCCCCCTTACTGTTTTCCACCCTGAAGCAGCGATCGCCACATATGGTCAGGGCATCCGTGAGAGACAAGCCAGGGGTTTCGAGGAACCGAACGTGAGCACCCTTGGCAAACGACGAGGTGTAGTGGAGACGCACGATCAACGGTTGCACACGTATTACTGTAAAAGTGACCAAAATATAACAGGTATCGGTAGGTGAACAAACCCCAGTGTCCCCCTGGTGTCACAGCACAGTATACATCGTATCAGAGTTTATGTAGGAGACGAAATTCTACTTTAGTAGAGAGTATGAGTCTGTGAAATGAAGGTGTTGATTGATTGAAGCATTGTGAAATACATCAATACAGTATCCGAAGCCCAGGGCAGAGCAATGGAATGTTGTTTGATATACCACGTACAAATTCACTGTTTTCATTTTTGAGCGGCATGCGTACACCGTTACGTGTATTGAAAAGGTACGTGTGCATCAAATACAATTGGTGAAGCCGTGAGCCGTTGCGAGAGTAAACACATACATGTTGTCGGAAAGAGGACCACACAAACATTTCGGCGGCGCATAATCGAATGACTTAGAATTCCTGGGTAATAGCGACCGACTACCTGCCCTTCCGTGATTAATAATAATTACCTGATTCACCCAACAGAACTTACAAGCGTTTTGTAGAGTGATTCAAATATGAGCTACGCGCACTCGTGCGTGTGGATATACCATGGTATACGTTTTGGCATCGAGGCACTGCTGTAGAAGCTCCGATCGACATTGTTTAGAGCAAATGCAGCACAACAAACAGCCCGGCGAACGCGCTATCATCTACACCCCAAACGCTGCCCTACATAAATACCCCGAAGTATTTACTTCCAGGATAGTCCCACCGTTTCTCCGAGCGCCAAAATCTCATTCTAAACCAGTGGTATAGGGTGGGCTCAGGCACCAGTATGAGTGCAACCACAAGCAAACGAACGAAACCGATCACGCAGCACGACCATGAGGACGTATCCTTGAGTAACGACCCCCCTAACCTGCCCCCCAATATGTCAGGTGTACTGCGACTCGCACGCGTGCGTGTCGCCTACTAGCTTGATTGAACCCGCGGACCAGAGGCCGTGTGACAACAACATTTGTACAACAGAACAGTGCTGCGATGGGATATGTGCGGTTCACGCCTGCCCCGTTGGGTACACCAGCGTGGAAGACGGGGCCACCGTGTGCGCAGAGTCAGGATGCACGGACGCCATTTGCTGCACAGAAGATATCTCGGTTCGAGTACTCATGCAGTTGGCAGGTATACGGGTGGTCAATTGACGTTTCTTAAGACCATACATAATTTAAAGGCTCTGGTGCAATGCGCGTAAATAGGTGTATAATCTAAAACACAGCAAGTATTTTTTTACTTTTCTTTTTTTATGCCAGACGACCTGCGATAAGGGTAGGAGTAGGAGACCTAACAGATAATAGGCTACTACTATAGGGGGGCGTTTCTTTAAGGCTTCGCTTCTCCATATGTTTCTCCAGCATGTCAGAGCCCTCCGCGTCATAGTGGCTAATGTACCTATTTTTTTCTTTTACCTTGAGCTTTTGTGACGATTGAGTACATATTATGCACAATCCTGGGACTGATGACTCTTCGGTCGTCCCGTGCTATTTGTATATCTGTGGGGTCCGTGAATTGGGGAACATATATACTCATAATCAATGGAAGGCACATTCGGACGAAGGTCCAAGTCCAACTTGACAATGAAGGATATGTCATCATGTGTATATACACCATTGATAATTAAACGTACACTTTTGTTCGAAGGCGCGTCAAGGATGGGTTTCATATCGCTAGGACGCTAAAAGAACTCAGTAAAGAGTGCGTTCTGCCCTATCGTACCACACGTCAGTACTATGACTAATCTGTTTCCGTTTTGAATCGCTGGGATGTACGGCGAAAAACGGCTACAACACCAACCAGAAGACCCGACATACTGCAGCACGTTCGATTGCGGACTTGGGTACGCTTTGATCGAAGGCGCGTCCGAAGAGAAGTGCGAGGAAAACGGGTGCGATAAGAGCCACTGCTGCGAAAAGGCCTGCTCCGGCTACGACTGCCCTAAACGCTTCGTCCACGTTGACGATGCCGAAAAGGTCGTGTGCAAGAGCGGCAAGTGCAAGAGAAAACAGTGCTGCCGGAGGGGCGGTGAGACATACGCCGTATATGTAGGTGCTGGGCATTTTGGAACGACACGTTAATTTTTTCTTGTGTCGAACACCAGGTGTAAACGTTGTCTCGAATGCCGCCAGGATTTCCCTGTGCACCGTCCTTACTGATACATTCTGACCATCATGATGTCTGCCGAATTAATGACGATCCTGTCCCAAACATGCTTTGGGGATATCTGAATCGGATGCTCTGTGGAAACCCGTGTTCGATTCTCGGATTGGACACCATGAATCGGATGCTGGCTACCTGGGCTGAGGTCTTAAGTCATTGTCACAAGGCAACACGTGTAGGGTTCTCTATCAGGTGGTAGGAGTGGCAGCTTTGAACCACAGGTGGCCACTCAGAGTTGCATAACCAAATAAGAGAACACAAAGACGAGACATAAATGACCAACCTCAGTGACAGAGCAGAACTTGAGTCCGACCGAGTCGAGAGGTGCGCTCCTACGTCTCCAGGAGAGTAGGTCGAGCTTGTGGTTCTTCTGTGGAGAGGCTCCAACTGGATATGGCTAGATGGTAAGTGATTGCTTGTCCCGTGACCGAAGCGATGGTCGCGGGAACTAACTGAGACGGAAGGGGGATGAAAACCTTCCGTCCGGAACGGAGCTACAATATGAAAATGCCTCTATGTCATCATAACTCCTCAAACGGTCAACCGAACCGTAACATATCTCCACTATCTGGTGGATTCCGTCCGTGCTCGTTATGATATGAATGTTACCTCAGTCGAGGTTTGTACTGGCTTCAAGTGCCCCCACAACTTCAGCCTTGTTGAAGACCCTGACAGTACAGTGTGTCACAGCCGCGGGTGCAACAAACTCGAGTGCTGCGAGAAGGACGGTGAGATCTGTGCCGTACCCTTACAAGTTCTTTGCTGTAGGGTGCATTTTCTGAGAGTTGTACAGAAAGAGATTGGAAGTCTGCATCGACACCCGCCATGACATAGCCGGATCAGTTCCATACGCAGGTTTGTACTGTGACGTCTCTCGTAATAGCTTGTACCATGCTGATGGAAACTGTTGTTCTGTACTCGCCCCCCAAGTAACGTTTTGGCAGTAATCCAAGGTGTTTCACGCCGAAGGACTCCCCTTTACGTGCGAAAAATGTAACGTGTTCGCTTGCGTCCATCAAATGTCGCCATGTTTCTCCGGAAAAACAACTACGGAACTATTATAGGCAGGCAAACACCATTGATAGCAACTGCTGTAATGTGAACGTGGATTTGAAGACCACACAATGAACATCGGCCTCGGTATTCAATGATCACGGCACTAGAGTTGACTAGATGTGATCATATCTTATAGTTCCGACCATCTCAGCATATCAACGAAATGATGTGCTATCTGGGCAGCCCGACTCTGGGGGTCCTGGCAGGAATTACACCTCGTACCCCGCCGGACAACAGCATAGCTGAGTTCCTTGTAAGTTGCGCTGAGTATTGGAGATCGTCTATCGTCAACCTCTACCACCGAATGGATACCTCAGTGGCTCCTGCCGCCACAGGGCGACTTGAGCGAGATCATCGTAACCTTGCTCTTTGTTTCAGCATTTGTTTGATGTTGTGGCTGCTCACCAAGCCCACATATATATGACGATAATAACAGCGAGTTACTCTGGTGTGAAAAAAGCCTGACTCCACGTCTACGGGGGATGATGTAGACCAAATAATTGTATATAATACCCATAAGACCATGCCGTCAAACGACACTGCTGTGTGTCTTCTGCCATATAATCATTACTGGTTCTCGTACGTCCTCTGAAATTAAATTCCAGCCAAGGTTTGTTCGAGCTTCAAGTGTCCTCGCCAATCTCACGTGGTTGACGATGCTGAAAACACCGAGTGCAACCGCAACCGATGCAACAAAGCCACCTGCTGCGAGCAAAATGGTGAGACATAGGTCCCACGAGTGCGTTCATCATGATGTCGGTAGTGTGTTCATGGAGGAGGCGTCGTCTCGAGTGTGGAGGGTTTCGGTTTGGACACACGAGAATTTTCGGTGAATGATGCAACCACTATCAACGCAAATGCACTACCATGCTAGTAGTGAGGACGGGCCTCGGCGAGGCCATGTACATCATTTGGTGCAAGTGCTGTCACTGAATATTTTCCTTCGTTTGTTGTCAATCCACAAAACGTATGCTTCACCGATCTGACAATCATGCCATCGAATCTCATTGCGATACAATTGAAACTTCAGACAAGCTCTGCTCGGAGTACGATTGCCCGGACGGCTTCCTCGAAGCTGACGGTGCCGAAAACAAAGTGTGCAGCCGCCGCCGTGGCTGCACCAAGGACCAGTGCTGCAAGGAAGATAGTGAGACATCCGTACTTAGAAACCGGGAACCAATGGTTGTTTGTTTCTGAATTTGTGTGGTCTATTGTTCAGTATCATAAGGATTACAGATAAACACAGGTTAGCCCGGCCTTTGCTTCACCAGATAAATAGGAGAGTGCGCAGTCTAGCGCACTGATATCGTCAGTCTCAAATACTTATAAACACTCATCGCACGGCATGAGTTGCACTGTAGGTTTGGGTCGGCTGTTTGTAGCTGTGACAGGTCGATCTTCTTAACCGGGCACGTTCTGGTATTTTGTAGGAAGCCAGACCATGGAATGTTTTTTTTGTTTGGTTGCTCGAACAACTTTCTTGGAAGTAATGTTTCGGGGCACAGATAGGAAGTCCCGACGCGAGGATCCCACAATGTATGGCACCACACACGAAATGCACTTCATCGTTTTCAAACATCGTTACACTGTGCTAGGGTTTTTGCCGTCATGTGTTTCAAACGTCCGGGCCGGAGAGTGCTAGACTACGGCTACCGACACGCCACGTACCGTTAGGGATCTCACAAGATTGGTTTCGACAAGTCGGCTGGCGCAGCAAACTCGATTCAGCCGATTCTCTCATTGTGACTGGTCAGCGCCCCCGGCGGAGGAAAGTCAACAGTAATCCAAACTACTACATTCTCCGCATTCAATACTTGTTGCTGCAAGTATGGAAATGACTCGTGCTATAGCAGGGAGTTAGGAGTTTCAGGCCAAACCGTTTTTGGCTTAGTTGTCTCCTGAACCCGACATCGTCCGAATGCCACTACTGTATCCCGATATACTTTGTAGTATACTTATTCTGGTAGGTGTTGGGATTGTAAACGTATCCCGCTTCAAGCTTCCCTGGACTCAAGGTTTAGGGGGATATCGTATCGAGGTCATATACCCGAGCGAAATATGGTGCCCTACGATGATTAGGGTATATTCGTATCGCCGCACGCGTCAAGCCGCGTATGTCGCCGAGGCGGAACCTCTGATAATCAACATAGCTATCAAGCATCTGACGAGCAGTTGTCGGATGCCATTACGTCGTACCGACGGACAGCTCCTACGCGTCGGCAGCCTACGTTTCATTCTCCCACTGTAACCCCAAATTCACATATTTGCATACCCAAAAATGTGGTTCGCGTGCTGGTTTGTGTGTCGTATCAGGCTAAGATACTAGCCAGGTGTCCCCATTCACATTCGAGTTTGGAGTCATGCCCAATATTTATATACTTCGTATGTGTATGTATATGTATATATATATATATATATATATGAACGTCGGCCGACTACGTTGCCTGCTCCCGCCCAAAACTTCACATTCCGTGACAACTCAGCGAGGCTACTCTGCAGCTCCCACACGTGCTCGCCTGGGACCGCCCTAGTCCCCGATGCTGCGGACACCGTGTGCGGCTTCGGCCGTTGTGTGAATGCACAGTGCTGCCTTAAGTCCTGCACGGGATACGTCTGTCGAGACCTCTCCTTGGCCCTTATTGGGGACGCCGATACTACCTCGTGCGAGAACTCTTTTTGCAACGACGAAATCTGCTGCGAGTCGGCGGAAAAATAATCGTCTGGTGAGCGCTCTGTGATATGGGTGCGATTGGGTGCAATGTGTTATTGTCTACGTGGTCAGGAAGAATTAAAATGTGTTATCTCTGATACCTCTTTTATTATTAATCTCTAACCCTTGCCGAATATTCGGTATACTATGTTCTTGAAGCGGGTAGTGACAACCGCCAAGGTCGTGTCTCGTTTGCAGTGCCTTCGCCTCGAACGGACCATCAAAGGCTTCTGGCGAAACATGATAACCGTCTGTCGTTCTGTCTCCAGCACTTGTAAGAGTGCCGACGTTTGAGGAAACGCGTCACATATATTGTTGGTTGTCGTAACGTGGGCCTGACGACATCGATGGTCCTTTTTACGCCCGAACTTGCGTTTTGTTGAACATCCTTATAGAGGTCGGCTATACCTTAATCTGCAGAACCGTGCAGGTGTAAAAAGATCGATCGTACCGCTGGGGTTGTCAACTGGGGCTCGAGCTGAAGTGTCCCTCATGTTGTGCATCGACGTCATGTTTAGAAGTGCACAAGCACAAGCAGGCTGTCTATTTAAGTCGTATTGTTCAATGTACGCCAAGATTATCACTGTTCACCGGGGGGGCGGGCCAGAGGCGGTCTACGATAGAGGTTCACCAAAGAATTTATGAGGCTCCTCACTTAAGGAGCTCTATACCTCTTCCGAAACCTGACTTCAGCAAAACACGAAATGCCTTGCAGCGAGTAACCCCATGGCCCGAGTCTACAAAACGTTTGTTTTTGGAAATCAATATTGACATTCCAACTATTTGGGGTCACGGAACCCCGGCTTTCAGGGACACGAAAGCGGAAAGGTGCTAGCTCTATCGTAGACCGGGTCGCCTCGTATGAAGATCAAGCTGAAATACAGAAATCAAAGGGGTTAATGAGTTGATGACGCAAGACGGAAAAAAACATTTTCTTCCTCTGGTTATGTCTCTATGTCGATGCTACGGCATTTGGGAGCTAAGCAATGTGTGCCAAGAGATCAACAGAAACTATCCCCGCCACCGTTAACACTGTAACTGCCGTCGTCTGCCATGCTGCCTCAGCAAAAAAACCCCGATGGATCTCTGCTACGGCGCCAAGATCCACAAACGACACTTCTGACATAACGGCTCCCCTTCATGGCCCATCTCGTCCACCACGTACGGATTTGCCGATTCAAGGTTTCGTCGACAGTTGTGGTGTTGTCGAGCATGGGATTTAGGGAGGTCGGCTCCTTTTGTGATGTGGCTGCCGGCAGTCCATTCTAAGCGAAATGAGCGATACTTTGGGATGGATGTATTCGTAATGAATGGGCTACGCCGTTTGGAAACCACGGCTATAAACTATACACGTGCATTGCTGACGGTATGATACAGGTATATTTGAATTTTCATAGACACAATAGGTCATTCTTGGTGATCCATACCTGTTCATAACATTTTGTTTAGAGCATCCCTTCCGAACCGGCCTCTGATACGTTGAGGGGGTCTGCTGTAGGCGAAACGTATTTCAGACGACCTTGTTGCACGCGTCGCTGCCGACTCTGCCCCCTGGGCGCAGTATAGGGCACTTTGGAATGTATTCACTCATGGATGGGCCCGTCTTCTCCATAAGGAGGAGGTGGCCACGCAAGAAACAATGAATTGCTCAAACAAGATTGTAGCATACGACCTTTCAGCTATCGGTTGGCGCAACCCGTTTTCTGGATTGAAGCGAAAAATGTAGCGGCTTGTCGGGCAGCTCGTCTTTATCGGTACGTATTACGCTTAAGGGATTTGCTGAAGAACACCAATTTTGCCCCGTGCCTGCAGCACATATTCTTGAAGACACCGCTGTCTACCAAGTTTAAGGTGTGGCGCTCAGGAAAGTAGGCACAATAGTGAAGGAACTGGCAAGGGCAGATAGCAAGTACAGGGACAAATGGTATGACTCCTGGCGATTTGTATGGTACTATCCTTTAGCCTTCGTTAAGGCAAGACTGTTCTTCGTGTCGATCCTTACTCCTGAGTGAGCAATGTAATATCTATTCGGCATATATATCAGAGAATATCTCCAGAAAGGATATTGTGCTTACCGATCGTGGCATGCACACGGAATCTTTTTCCGATTTTTGCTGGCAGAGTTGGAGTGATATTATACGCGTTTTGTATCTGATTGTCGACCAGCAAAGACGATGCGTAACTGGGATTGTGAACATATTCGCTCATGTTTGCAGTGCCGACCAGTTGGCGGGAGTCCTGGTAAGCCGTTGTGGGTCCGTGTTGGGATGGATCGTGCCCGGTTTCAATTCCATCGCGCATATGTTTTTGGGTTTTGCTTTGAGTGCGTTATGGCAGAGTATTTCGTAAGATGTGTGGACCTCACTGGTGGCTAGTGGTTGCTGTCGCCAACCAAGAAAATTTACAGAACACCTCGTAAGCTTCTGAACCTCCGTGTTTCAAACACAAGACGAAACTCCTGTTCTGTCGAGGCCACAGGTACTTGTTTAGCTGAACTCATTTTGTCGAGTGTGTGATTTTTGCCGCAGTGCGGACCAGCGCTCAAACCCAATTTGGACGGATGCGATGAGATGCCACCTCCCGTGCATAGGCTTTGATAATGTATGCTCTCTAGCACGAACTATCGTGTCCTGTCACCGATTGAAAAAACAACGTTTCACGCGACGGAACACACGACGGGGAGTGCGAGGACACGCGTACTCAAACTCTGCCTGCGCCGTACCTAAACACTAATCGTGTTCTCGATTGAATCGGTGTTTATCCCTAACTTCAAGTTGGCTACCCAGATCTGACTAGTATTATCTGGGCATTTGTTTGGCCTCTTCATCCCAAGACGTGAATACACTTGTATCTAGAGCCTCTCTTTGCACGACGTATTAACCACTAGAAATAAACGACGTGTGGCGTTGCGGAGACACCACAGCAAAATGTATGCTATTGTGCCGTATAGGTGCATATATTAATCCGCTGTTCACTCGCTGTCGATCAAGCACATGGTGGGGACAGTGCCACTTTTTATGGGTTTACAGCTTAGTCCTGATATGATTAAACATGTCAACCGTGATCGTGTTTTGCTACATACTCGGTCACAGACAACAACACCGGTGTTGACAGCCTGATAAGCCGCGTTCGACGAGAGAGGTAAAACATTTCCGCTATTTTTGTTCGGAATGACGGGGTTCCTAAAATTAAAACCCGAAATCATCGGAATGCCAATCTTGTTTCGAAATTAGGTTTTCGTATACTTGGCCGTGGGATCATTCGTCGGGATACAATTCGATTTTTGCCGAAGTTGGTTTCCTGGTGGAGGTACGGAGCTCCTTAAGTGAGGAGCCTCATTAAAATTAGGCTACGTAGAACGCCTGATAATCGATATGTTCACCGTCATTGTCGTCGACACCATCAGGACTGTTCGCAGGTTTTGCGGCGATGCTGATGGGGCACCTCGAACTCAGTGAAAGCGATCACGGCTAAGATGGGGCCGGAGACAATGAACACTTACTTATAGATTAAGCACGCATGGCTAGCTTAGAATATTCAATCGAAAAAACCAGCTACACAATTCTGCGTTGCCCATGTCATTCTACGGTATTCGCTTCGCACTGACATGTACACCTCAAATGAACGATGAGGACAAATTTGTTTCTGTCGTCCTACTAGCGCCCTGTGTTGAGAACTGCACGGTGTACTTGGCGCTTTGCTGCTCACCAGCAGCACGACGTATAACGTTGGTGAAACTGACTCACCAGCTACTTATTGGCACTGTTTGAGGCACCCTGCGCGGAAGAGCACGATATACGGCGGCACCCGGGCAGCTATACCGTGAACATGAGACAATGCCCACGGTTAATGTTATAATACTCCTGCGTGCAGGTCAATATGAGGCTGATACGTACCTGGTATACGTACGTGATATATTCTTTCAACTACCAACGACTACTACAATGCGGGTTTACGATCAGCGTGACACCCTGTTAAACCAAATATTGTCGGCAAGAGTGACGAAAGACGATGGAATAGACTTGCTGGTGCACCGCAGGAAGCGCACGGTCAGAGTGTGCGGGCATTGTGAGCACTGACGAGCGCACCCTATCTCCACAGAGGGCACGCAAGTAAGTCCTATGTCAGGTCCGGTTAAAGATACTTGTGAGCGGAGTTTATGGTACGGTCTATTTGGTTCTTAGCTCACACACATTCGTCCAAGTTGCGACATATATTGCCTCGCCGTCGTATTGTTACGTGCGTTCCTGTTTCGGTATACAACACGCTTGGTCTCCCCACATAGTATGTTATTGCTCTGCGTTGCACCGATTTCCGCGCTTGAGCCCTGTTCGTGAGGAGGGAATGACACTGAGATATTGGTGGTAGGGGCCATGTTTGGGTTAAGCAAGTGACCATGAGGTACGATGAAGTAGCGACAACCTAATCCGTCGTACGTCAAGGGAATTGTGTATCGTCCCCAGTGATGTGTGAGTCACGCAAAGCTATGTTGCCTTTCACAGACCAAACAACATCTGTTGAAGCCCATTTGTATAGCAGGTGTGAGATTAAGTAGCTCCCGCAACCCTGGTGACTCTACATTAGCTCCGTAGCGTGGGTGAGAACCGGGGTGTTTCCGTTACAGTAGAACCAACCTACGAGGCATACACCAATAAACTATATATTATATCTTCCTCAGTGTTGATTAAAATAAGCAATATTCGTTTGCGCCACGTTGCATCCGCAACACTTCATGTATCCCGTTTTGGTGTGAGGTCCGGCACAGAGCAAAACGCCCTGTCTGTCTGTCTTGATGAGGGAGATTGAGCGAGCATGCACATAGGCTCGCTCCAGTAAACCCATACCCGCCAAACATCAGTGAATGTCGTATTAATAGTATGTCCTCGTCAGTGGAGATTGAACAGTTTTGAAATATCCAAATGAAATCCAAAGTAGAGCGTAGGGTCGCTAAACGATGGCTCGGGCTATGAACAATATATGGCCTCTCTAGTATTCTTTGAGTTTGATGTCACCGTGAACGTGTCGCGAGGCACATACATGGTACATGTAGTAAACGTTTGAACGTGTAGTGGCTTGCAGTATCGCTACGTTGTCGAAAACTAGAGCATCACTTAGACAATGCATTTTATTACGGTCCTTGTCACTATCTTTGTTTATTTCAGTTGAAGTGCTGAAGCTACACTTGCGAGTTCGTTGAATAGGTGTTATTTTTGTTTGCCATAGTAGAAACGCTAGCTCAGAGGTTTAACACGGGGATTAACATTTGACGTGCCGAACTACCTGTAGTAATGTGCCCCGTTCCTTCTATTGACATACTCACCAACATAATGAACGCGTGTTCCAATATAATTGGTGACGAAGGTTAGTTGCGATCTAATATCGAGGCTGTTTTTCGACTCGGAGCCCGACATCGAAGGCGAGATATCGATACACCATTATAACAGACAAATCGGAAAAATGGGAACGAAGCCTAAAATGAGAACCAAGCCGTATCTCCAGAACCATGTGGTGTTTCAGAGAACAAAAATGATCCTGCGAAACCCCTTGGCCAGCCCTGTGAGAGGAGCTCGTCAGAACGGTCATGCTCCATCTCGTGCCTTCGAGTGGGCGCAAAAAGCGATATACGCTGGCTCTAGTGTGATTTCTCTAGATGCTGGCTACCGCGGAGATGCCGAGGACTTCCAGCCTGAGCGACAGCTCATTCGAAGGCTGCTGTACAGCCCCACAGGACTGTCAACTCTTTTTCTTGGAGTTGTACACAATTGGTTTGCTTTCTAAAAAACCCCCGATGATTGCGTGGTTTCGTTGGAACTGAGACTGGGGTCAACAAACGTCACGCCGTCCACCTCTGGATCCGTCAACTGCCGTGCAACGGTACCGAGCCATCTCGAGAAAACGGGAATTTACAACGTGGGTCGAGCGTTTCCTCAGACTGATAGCCGTCACTGATTTCACCTGCAGGTGTTAGTTGTTTGTCGCGTATTGTTGCGATAGTGACCCCCACAGCACGGAAAAAGGATGATATCGGGTGATTCTTAACATGAGATCTAGGACATCCACCAGCAGCATTCAGCTGTGAAAATGGGTCACGACCAACGACAACTCATCGAACGGCCAAGATTTAGTTCGCCGCTTCTGGACTAATGTGACAGGAACAATAATACAGGGGTAAAAAACGTTTCGTGTACATACTGAAAACGTATCGACTGCGTATGGTTAATGTCAACTGGAATGCGCTGGTCTCAATTGAATGCGGAAAAGCTACTCACCAGACACACGAGCATCGGTATTGGTTTCAATTACAAAGTAAAAATTATCGATGTCGTCGTGTGGAGGTGAATCCTCAGTCATCTGAAAGACTATAAATAGTGTGTTGGATACTTACCGAACAGTCAACAAAACTAGACGTTTGTTCATATGTTCGAGACACAAAATATTCACAAGGCATAGGAGGTGTTTCGCCGATCAGCCGACACTCGTTGTTCATCACAAGTAGCAAAAAGTAAGAGCGAATGTGACTCAAATGACAATTTTTAAATATTGTTCTAATTTCTCGCAAACGGTCGCAGCCTCGATTGTTGTTGCCAATGCATATCGGGTTCAACATACAGGGGCACCGTTGCCGTTCGGCTTATTAGGTGGAAGGGTGATAATTAGCTGTCTTCCCGGTAGTCACCATGCTATTATAGTCACCATCCGGCGATGTCATGCGATCACTAACAACACGAACTCTTCTTGGGCCATTTCAACGTTGTCTTGTGTTGCCGATAATCGAAGGCACACGCGGAAGTTTTGTTCGTCGTACAAGCCACTTCGACTTTGCAGATATTACCTCGCTGTCCGAGCAACGGGCGGACTTGGAGACCGCCTCTGTGTTTCACGCTAAAAAAGGCATCGCCAAATGGCCTACGAACCCGACGGTGAACCGCCCGCCATACCTTAGTATTTGCACGGCGCACCAGAATTTTCAACTGCTCATGACAATGGCATGACAGCCGTGTCTTCCCACACCCACCCACTAACTATGGTGGTCGATGAGGGCCCTCCGGTTTTATAGTGATGAACGTCTGGGCGATACACTGGAATATAATCTCTGATCGTCCTGAGGACTCGCACAATATCTGCTGTAGCATGTGACTACGTAGGCACATCACCACATACCTGGGCAACCGTTAATATTTACGACTATCAACTACATCATGATGGTGTGTACAACACACACGATGCGCATCCCCCAGTACATCGAAACCATACGACATGCCGCCAAGGTCAATAGGAGGTTGAACTGGTCAACTATTATACTGCCTACATACAATCAAGCAAGCAACACACCCAAACACAATCATTCAGGCAAGGGCTGGTCGGACCTGTGCTGCGAAACCAAGGCGTGTCGCACCAACAGACAAGTCTTTCTTGCGATAACCCATACTTTACTGCTGAGAAAGTTTTTTTTTTACTGGTGCTATCGTGGACCCCTTGGAAGTGTCTGGGTTGTCATGTGAATCAAACCATATGAGATAGCCCCGGGAATGGACGCATTTCTCAACTTCTACAGTTTAGTATGGGTTAGTATCGTCTATGCACCACCGGATTCGTCGTTGAACGATATGTTTGAAGGAGAGTAGCGACACTAGAAGTCGTACCCGCACCCTGCCCCGGCATCCGTTGTACGTCGGGTATATTAAACGAAAACATATATCCAACAGTATCCTCGGAACCGGCGCAGGAACCGAGAAAAACATATTTATGGCGTCGCTCTAATCGAGATACACGTCATTAAGGGGTAGCACCACAGCTTACAGCCCATCCAGCGTCATGTACAAGAAGACTGTGACTCGTGCCACCAGCGATGAATAAATCCCGTGCGCTGCTTCATAATGGTTTTGGGGTCATCAGATGGCGTTTTTCCTCTTAACTTTCTGTACACGAGCTGGGCTAATCGTTTAGGGGATAGGTAGACGGGCCCCCTCATCAAGCCAATTGGCACATCCTTTCGTATATTCCAATCTCCTCCAATTCGTGGTTTGGTTATTCTGTCGAGACCCAGCCGGGGCTGGCACGTCTTGTCGTCGTCGAGACAGCGACATACTCTACTACTCGAGATCTACTTTGGTACACTAGTTTGTGTGAACTGTGACCAAAAAACAAATCGAGAACACGGCGATCGACGTACCGCTTTGGTGAATACGTCACAGTAGAGCCGTCGGCGTCCCCGGTGGCACGGTACGTGCTCGGCGTGGCTCAGATCAATTTCGTGGGTTCGAGTTTAACCGAGTGCATACTCGCAATTTTTTTTCTCGCATTTCGAACAACGTCGGTCCAAACTACGAATGCCCCGACACCTACATCGGTGTCGGAGACAAGGGAGGGGGAGTGGGTCAGCACCGCCCAGTCAAACATACCTAGCGCCGAGTTGGCCGCATTTATTTCCCATCCATTTTCATGGATCTTGATCAATAATATCTCCTTCGCCAGCCTGTTGTTGGCCATATGACGACGGGCTTGTGAAACCCGATGTACTAAACAGTTCAACCCACAATCTACTAACTATGTTTGCGGATCGTGTTCGTGAGCACAACATCTACGTGTTTCGTAGAGTTGTGAGTCGGCCAAGATTTCACGACATATGTGCATTCGGTTTGTGTCGATAGACAAATAGCTGATTTCGTGGAATTATGGCTTCCAATTAAATGCAGCTGATAGCCAGCCAATTCGCCTATTTCTGCCGGCTAGATAGGCAAGCGAGTTCTCCCCAGCCGGGTCTGAGAAAAACCGTTTTTATAGGCACACCCGTCAAACGAATATTTACGCAAGTTTGGAAATCGCCCATATATATCAGAAGTAAGTGTCGGTACCTCCGCTAAACAAACAAACTATTTTCCGATTGCCGGCGAGTTGGGGGTTTGTAGCCGCTGATCACAGCTCTAGGTTTTCGGCGAGCTTTTTTTTGTATTCGCTACCACCTCGAAATAATATCTGTAAAATCTCAAACTCGTACCAGGTATACGTTTTGCTGTTTTGTGGATATATATCGTTGTGCTTTTTTTATAGAAGGTACAACCTCCCAACATAGTGTCTTCGAGGAGTCTGGACTATCCCTACTACTTCTGATGACTACGTGTTTTGCTCTCGCGCAACATGCTACACACCCTACAACCAACCCCAGCAAACCATCTGTCCGACTCCGTCAAGCGAATAGTCGATACGTTTGTCATCGCCGACGTTTCCGAGGTCAAGCGTGGCTCAGGCATGTTCGAAACGTCCGGTTCTGCCCAATATCCTGCACGGGATAAGTCTACCCAAACAAAAACATAAATTCGAACAAACGATGTCGATACTACCGCGCGCTACAACAACATCCATTCGGATGGCATCCGCTGCCGTTACATTCATATTATTACTGCGATTCGCGGGTTCGGTTCTGTCTGTTGGGGCATGTCCAACCATGGCGGCAATCTAATTGTTTCACAAAGACTTTATGATATCGGGAATATCGATCTGCAGGTATCATACCAACAGGTATAGGGCCACGAAAATGTTTCTTCGTACCACACACAGGACCCCGGTCTACTGCAGCCCAACTATAGGAATGCCCCACCAACCTGTTCTGCCAGTGCGACTGGACCTACTGTAATGTCTGTGTTTGGCATGTATGTACATTGTCTCCACGTGAAGTCGAGTTCCGGATCGTTCAATGTTCCAAAAAAACAATATATGTATATATATATACCTGGTATATACAAGTTCTCCCTCCGGAGCGGCATGAGCGTAGCGTGTGGTAAGACTCTTCTTGCCGATATACGTATTTATTTGGTGGGTTGGTTTGAACTTTTCCACCAATTGCAGTTATATGTGCTGCAGTTGGGGCAATAGCTTAAATGTACCTGATAACAACCAACAATGTATTCGTATCAAGAAAATAGTAGGAGTGGAACATGCAGATGAGGTTGACGCAAGAGAGCGATTATAATGAATGGCTGAAAAAACAGGTAATTATGTGATACAGCTGTTTAACTGTTGTTGTTATGATATATGAAGGCGACATGAACGTGATATGCAACTTCGACAGTAAGCACTTGCTCGACGAATCGCACCGCCAGTAGACACATACTTACATGTCCTGCAACACCTAACGGTTCGACAACGAACGAAACCTTTGCCGGACGGCCAAACTAACTACGACAGAAAATCTTCAAAGAAAACGTCTTTAACGAAGCGTAGCAGTGGGCCCGGAGCCGGCCTGAAACGCAAGAAAGTCGAAGCGACGAGCGTAGAAGCAAAACTTCCCTCGCAAACGCGAATGCCACTAATAACAACGGAATCAGCGCCCTGGCAAACACCCAACTAACATATTCGCCTGGTTGAGAGCGTAGTATCTGATTGAGAGCGAGATTACGCGATACGCTGTAGCCGGACTACCGCTGAGACGAGGAGCTTGCAGTGTAGCTTGAATTGAAGGGCTAGCCCGAAGCTTCAAGCCGCTACCCTGGTCATCGTGTGGGAGTCTCTCGTTGTGGAGCTACAGCCGGGAGCAGAAGCTACAGTAGAGTCCACCGCCCGAGGCGACACCGCCCTGAAACAGTCTGAGGCAGGAATGGCCAATCTGGGGAAATCTATCAACTTGTCTAGCTCCTAGCTGCAGCATCCGATGACGATGGCACGCATATGCTCGCGACGCTGCTGACGAGACCTTCATTTTGCGCCGCTTCTTGGAATAGCCCGTCCCCTACTTACCAAGAAATGGCAAGAAGAGGCGTCTGGATCCGAAATTTCAATTTATTTGGCTCTCGCTCTCAATCAGATACTTCGTTGTCAATCAGGCGATTATGTTGTTCAAGGTAGATTGGAAAAAAAACAGGATATTTCGTTTTCCACAGCACCCAAAGAGGATGCAAAAAAAGTCAGTTACACCTTGGCACTCGTTAAAGCACTAACGTGATGAAGGCGATGCAAAACCTGACACTCTTCTTAGGTTAAGAACCCCCCACCGAAAAAAAATGAACCAATCCGCTCCCCACGCTTGAACTCAAAGTACCTGCTGGCAGACTTGCAAGTACACGCACAACCGATGTTTGCTGAAAGTATTGAAATATTATAGACGCAGGCGCACGCTGCAACGAAAAACGCCCGCGAACACCTCTATATTCGAAACGCCCGCGAATACCAAAGGCAGGTCAACTGTGTATGGTGCTCTACCGGAAGATCATGTTGGACACGAGAACATATTCTTCCTGTACGAAGATCTATTACGAGCCCAAACCGAGGAGATCGACCGACACAGCCTTCCCGCTTGGCGGCGCTTTTCTCCAGTTCCACCCGAGCCTATTCGCCGAACTTCGCGTGGCGTTCGCCCTGACGTTGCTCGTCGTGGGCGATGAAAAGCTTCCCGGAGCTCTTGAAGCACGACAAGTGCAGGGGGGGCGTGCACAAGCCGATCAAGATGCCGTTGTCCTTGACAGTTCCTTTGCAGTAGACGAAATACTTACGGACCTGCAAACATAGATTACAGACAACAAACCGACAGCACAAAATAGACATCTAAGACGTGTTGAATACAAATATTTTCGTTGGTATGAGTTCAGTTGACGAGTTTTCAAAAAGGGCAAATAAATGACAAAATCAGTTATAATACCTGATCCGTTCCAGCCAAAATTAGGTGTATACTAAAACCAAGCAAAAAACGCGCGCCACGAGCGGTGTTCTGTCCATGAAAGTCGTGTAAACAAAGAAGCGTGCCACATGGCCTCCAAAATATAGGCCGTTAAGTTTTCTTTAGGCTGTAGATACCACGGCTTCACTTGGACCTGTAGAGAGTCAGTGTTAATAGGCTTCGTTTGTTCTGTGACGGCGGGGGCGCCAAGAAGAGTATTTACAGTGGTGCCCCCCCCCCGTTGACATATTTAAATTTTTATGACCGTCGTCGCGGAACTGGCATCTCGGCACAAAACTATCTTGCCGTATCAAACCTGAGACAAACTCTACGCGGGGTGGTGCACACAAACACCGTGGTGATGTATGGACCGCTGTGACCATAGAAAACAACACAGCAGCGGCGGTAGGACACATCAACTATTCAATAACTGAAGCACGTCGCGCACCCCAAATAAGAAAAAACGTGAACCCAGCATACTCATGTACCTATATATATGTGAATACGTACTTTGACGCACAACGTGTATGTATGTGCCAATACAGAGTTTATACGTTGCATAATGCAGAATAATTTCAACAGAGAAAGGGCAGACGCATACATACGGAGAGAAACAACAGTGTACGTATGTGTATGTGACCCCTCTCATTGGTTCAAACTTGGCCAAAATCGGTTGAACGCTAAAGAGAGTAAAAACAACCAGGTATAAGTAGGCCTTTTCAAACCAAAATCAGCAACCATGTCAGCCTGGCGAACAACAGGGCTCCTGGTGAGTGTTTGGTACTTGTTTTCAGAATGTAACTGAGTTTGGCAGAAAAGTGTATAGGTATACCTGAATTTGCCAAAACCCCCTTTAACATTTATTTTAGAACTCCAGTCCCGTTTGGGGGACACACCACTCACATCCCAAGTAATTGTTCCAAATTGTCCACAAAACGAGACTGCAGTTAGTTCTAAAAGGGTTAAACACAGTGTAGCACATACGCGTTGGCGTGCGCTGTAGAGGCAGGAAGCACGAAAGGTAAATAGGAATGGGATGCGATGAATGATGTTGGCGAACCCCTACGTCTCTTTTCGCGGCAAAGACAGTGACGGCCGGGGCGGCAGCAGCCTGAAACATGGAAACGTGTTAGTGTACTCAACCACCCCTGTCTGTTATCGTGTCGGAACAACAACAACAGCATCGGCGGTAGACCACTGTCTCGGTGTGGAAAGAAACGCAGGCTGCCAACAACAACGGCAACTGTTCAGAAAAAAAAGTTGGTTATTATATATAGTGTACAAAACAACAACAACGGCAGCAGCAGCGCATATACAAATAAATCGCAGTACGCGTACTATACCCCTGTCTCTGTGTGAGGCTCGGTCTTATGCATTTTTTTTTGAGTGATTGAAAAAGGCAAAAAGTCGGATTTTCCTAAGGCAAATAAGCCACACCAGATCGGTGCGCCATGTACCGTGTTATCGTGATTTTGGTTTTATTTAATAGGAGAACTAAAAATAAATAAAAGTACCTACATGTTGAACTCCACGTGGACCACGACACGAACGAGAGTCGCTCACGCCGGGGTGGGCGATCAACCTTCTTCACCAGCTCCTGGATGGAAGCAGCGGAATGTGTAAACCCCTGGGAAGCTGCGTAAGGGGCTTGCTAGTCGCTGGACCAGCAACGAGCTCTCGCCCTCGCGGTTAATGAGCTGCTTGCGGCGGTCGTAGTCAGAAAAAAAACGTAAGATAGTTTTGATACCTCTGCTGTAGTCTCGTCCTATTCGTTGCCAATGTTGTTTTGCCTAGAGCAGCTGAAGTTGGGCGGCCGCAAGGGACACGATGGTGATGAAGGTACTGCTGCCCTTCCTTTCCGTGGTGGCCGATACACAAGTGTGTTGTAGCCCAGCTGTGTACAAGCGTAAACAAGCCTGTAGCGTCGTGATCCGTCCGGAACCCAGTCCATAATCGTAAAAAAGAAATTGTATAATACCACCGAGGTTTTGTGCAAAGCCCAATTATATCACTTTCCGAGTTGATAAAAAAATCCAGGTAAAAAAAATCATTTCAACAAATTCCAGGAGTGATAAAATCTTTGAGGAATTTATTTTCCACCAACCACGTCCCATAAGACGTGAGTTTTATAAAATCTTATCAGATATGGGACCAGACACCCCGAAGCCTCCGTAAACAGTCATATAATCCTTTTTTAAAAAGTGAATAACATCCGGCCGTATCGAGAACAAAAAAATGGCCAATATTCGTTGGTTATACGTACTACTGTAGTGTGCAAAACAATTTTCGAAATTTCTGTAGTACCTGGTATGTATCTGTGTCTTGCATTTACTGCTGAAGGTCGACAGCATGCGCGAACAAAAAAAACTACGCCAACAACAACATAGAGAACAACTGCAGCAGCAGCGGCGGCAGACACTGACTCGAAGCTGCCTACAACAGCAACAACGCGAACGACGCCTGCGTACACGCAAAATCAGCATCAGGGGCGATAGGCGCGCGGGGTTAAAGGAGCAGGAAAAGGAGCAGCAGCAGCAGCAGCAGCAGCGGCAGCAATGGGCTACGCCACCAAGTCGTGCTCTCGCGTGCGGGAACACAGCGACGACGACAACAACAACAGCAGCAGCGGCGGTAGACACTGTTGGGCAAACGAACGCAGGCTGTAAACAACAACGGCAGTAGCAACGGCAGCAGCAGCACAAAAGAAAATATCAGTGAGTGCAGTAACGCATAAGCAAATTGCATTGTTAGTACGTTTTTGTCTCGGATTCAGTGCTAAAGGTCACTACGTGCGGTGAAAGCAACATCACCACCACCAACGGCATACCAGAAAAACAAGAGCAGCAACAGCGAAGGTAGACACCTGCCTCGGTGTGGAAAGCAACGCAGGGTGTACAGAACAACGGCAGCAGCAGCGGCAGCAGCTCGTACGTGTACTATAAAAAAACACAAAGGCAAAATCATCTTGGTTGTAGATTCAGTCCTTGAGGTCAACAATATGCGGGAACAGCAACGTCAAAAACAGCACCAACAGCAGCAGCAGCAGCAGCGGCAGTAGACACTGACTCAAAGGTCCCTACAACAGCAATACCGCGAACGACGACTACATAAACCAACCTGAAACTAGAAAAAAAGCAGCATCAGAGGCGGTAGGCGCGTAGGGTACCGACATCAGGAAAAGTTGCAGCAGCAGCAGTAGCACCAGCAATGGTCTGCGCCACCAAGCCGTGTTCTCGCATTAATACAAAGAAAGACTGCAGGTAGTGTGGAGAAAACTCGACAACAGCAGCCGCGGCGGTAGACATTGGCGACAAACAATAACAACGACAACAACAGTAGCCGTGGCGGTATAAATAGGGAGCAAACAACAACAGCAACAACAACAGCAACAGAGAAGAACAGAACACAACTCACCGCCACCTCCTGTCTCGAGCGTGAACGACACGGTGTGGACGTCGAAATGCCTGGCGCATAGTTCACAGTCTTTGGGCGACTTCAATATTATCCCGCTGCCGGGGCAGGTGTCGCGGTCGCAGGTCGCAAAATCGACATTGCCTCCAAAGTTCTGTCTCCATCATATAGCTGGGAGATGCAGCGGTTGCACTTTACACCGGGATGGAACACTGACTTGGACCGAGGGATTCTATTCGAAACGGGTTTCTTCCTAAATCTGCCAGAAGAGGATGAGGCAGAGGTGTATTGAAGGCAGCACCTTTATTATCGGCAGCAGGTAAGAGTGCAGTCCACTCTATAGAAGCAGCACCACCAGGAGAGGAGCACTAGCGGGAGGAGCACCCGGTAGCAACCGAAGCAGCTAAAGCAAAAGCAGCACCAGCAGAGGCGGCCCCAGATAGAGCGGCCCGAGCACGAGCGGCACGAGTAGGAGCGGCACGAGCAGGAGCAACGCCAGCAGTAGGGCAAGTAAGTGGTATACCAAGAGGCAGCACCAGCGTGACGCGCGTCGTATGCTGTCCAGATGTGTCCACGCTAGAGGTCGGTATCATATCACAAATTGTGATATATTATACGATAGGTGATATTATATGAGTGTATCAATATCACAATAAAACGGTGATAAGATATGTTATATAAAAATATATCATATGATATAACATAGATACAACATATCATATGATATGATATGTGATACAAGGCTCCCTTTCGGGATGTGGGTGGCATGATATCCGGGGGGTGTCGCAAGTTGAAACGAGAGACGCATGTAAAACCCTTGCACCTCATTTTGAGAAAAAATGATATCGGAGTGGACTGAGTAATGGGCTACTGATTTTTTGCTGAAAGCGAAGAGTAGTAGTCTAGTCTTCGATGCTCTCGCATGTCTTGGCGTGTAGCTGGTAGGGGGCAGGTGGACTACGGTATTATTGCTGAAAATAAATGGTATCACTCAGAGGGAATTTGACGGGGTTTGTATCATCCAGGTATTTATCGCCTGGGTGGGATCTCACTAATCACCGATAAATGTTGATCCTTAATGATTTTAACACCTTTACTGTGTGGGGTCTGCATGATCTGCATGAACCATGACACACACATGTTAATCGAACAAAAACATCTGCCGTGATTAACTAATGAATAGCTTTGCGTGGGTGTCACCGATCTGCAGAATCTGCATAATCTGCAGGATCTGAGTGATCTACTTGACCGAGTGGAATACGTGTGATCTGCATGATATATACACCGGGATGGGGTATGTACGATCTGCATGATATGCACATTTTGTTGATGGTCTTAGTGATCTTCAGGATCTGAATGATCAGCGGATTTTTGCATGGTCTGGAGGATCTGTAAAATCTGGATGCTTCACACTTGTTTGCAACATGTTTAGCCGGCATGGGTCTGAATGAGGCGGGCATTTCACAGGTGAATACTTAAGTGAGATCTGTATGATCTGCAGGATATGTATAGTCTGAGGATTTTGTATGATCTGCCAGACGATATATATGATCTACATGAGTGGAGTCTGTGTCATCTGAATGATTTTTACATCATAACCGGGATGCGGTCTGCACGATTTGCAGGATATGTATGATCTGCAGGATTTCTGTATGATCTGGAGGATCTGTAAAAGCTGGATACTTCACACTTGTTTCGGCATATATGTCTAGCGACGACAGCAGCAGCAATGAAAATAAGGAACAGCGTGGCACCGACGAAAAAAAAGAAGATGGATAGCTGTTGCAGCGCTACGGGCTTCAGGAGTCGCCCAGGTGGGCGACAGGGTATTCTGTGATGTACGTTGACTGACCTGACCAGTGACGCACGGAGGGTGCATCGTGTAAGGCAGCGATAAAGCCGTAGGATGGCTCGCTGTCATATCGATGTAGGTATACAATGGAGTGTCCCCGGCGGGGGAGGCCATTGTCTGGGTCATGGAAACCCCGTATCGGCTGTAATGGTCGATGCGGGTGCTCTCTGGCCCTACCTGGGGTTAGTCAATCCCACCAAAGAACGAAAGAAACAAGTCAAACCATATCCTGTTCACACACCGTGCATGATTATCGCCTATCACGTGCCTGTCTGTTAACCACGCGTCGCATTCGCTGAGCAATATCAACACTCAACTCTCGTGGCGTCTGGCCACCCCGTGGCCAGAGAGGATTTAGGAGCGAGGTACGGAGGAAATCCCCATGAGGACTCTCTCAACGAACGACAACAGCTGGCTATCGAGGTGAGACCGGGCCGATAGCGGCACACAGGAGGAGGCAGCTGTAACATGATGAACCCAGGTCGATGACAGAGAGAGGGGGAGATTGGAGCGCAAGGTCATGAGCTCTGGCGGGGACACGAGAGATCGGTACCCAGGGAATTTGTTTGGCCCCGAGCACTTGGGCCCGAGTTTTCTCCCGGGCGGAACGAGGGCCCGAATAACCGGGCCCGAGAGTCCTCTCGGGCGGAATGAGGCCCAAACATCGGGGCCCGAGTTTTCCCTGGGTGGGATCAGTGTCTCTGCCCGAGCTTTTCCGGGATGGAATCTGATGGGTGGCCAAGTATCGAGCCCCGAGTTCTGTCCGGGATGATGGAGTCTGATGGGTACCTGCGGCGAGGGATACACGTAGAAACTACGATAGAGTACATATATTCGTGTAGCACTACTGCTGTTTATAGCAGTGACCATGCATAACGTATCAGGAAACAGTAGTCACGGCAGGTAGCCACCATCGCATACTCGCGATAAGGCAGCACCAAAAAAAAAGAAGTCCACAAATCTCTCCGTCCTGACCCTCGATTTGTTTTTTGTTCCCGCGCACGCCTTGACGATTGTTTGCGGCCGGCCTTCGCCTCAGGTGTAACTCTCGTTTTTTTGCGGCCGTTCTCCGCCTCAGGCGTCACTCTCGATTTTTTTGGTTTTCGGCCCCGCACATCTCGTCTGTGTTTTTTGGTGCGGCCGTTTTTTTTTCTTGCTGTGCGGTACTCCTCGAGGAAAAAAATGGGGGGGGTCGGCTGTATTCATTTAGACTACCATGGCAATACGTATGCGTACGACTCTAATAATCAGCCCAACCTGAGCGACAGCAGTATTTTCGTGGTCACATGTCACATGTAACTGCTGTTTGTTGAAGTATACCTCGCTGCTGGTATCGAAACAGGGAGTACTTTTGAATATCGTTGCGGGAGGAGCGCTTTCCGTAGATGGTTGTAAGTTTGAAGTTGTACGCAGGAACCGATAACCCACCATGCCCCGAGCACTGAGTAATAGCTGCCTGGAGCAAAGGCGCCTCAGCTTGAAAATTACACAGAAAAGCCGTATCTCCGTCTACAATACCATCAGTAGTCTATACACTACCTGGTACGCAGTTTCACACGATGCTCAAAAAGATGAGAAGATGGTATACCAGGGTAAATTATACGACGAGTTGCATTACCGTGCGTACACGACTAAGAATATGAATATTAACGATAGTACATGTAATGTGGAAAAAAGATAGGAAACCATACTCCTACTACTACTGCTCTACTCTGTACCTGCAGTCTTTTTTTTTTTTTTTTTTCTACCCCAAACAGGGTAACCTCTCGATACACGGTTAAGCATACAGGGGGGGTGGCTCGCAGTATGTATGCTTTTGACAACATCAATAGAGGGCGTTTGGGGGCTATACCAGGTATATAATACTACACACTCCCGTAAAACTGTACCAGGTACCTGGTAGGCCGTATGGCAAAAACCTTAGGGAGCATTTCGTACCTCTTCCCATCTTTTCGAGTCATGATAACGCGTTGAAAAGCGACATATCAGGATGTACCACACACACCGTATGCACACGAGGACCAGGTATCTGGGATTCATACGGGGCATACTACGGTGATGAAGCTGGGTAGAAATGACGAGTTTTAGTCGAAGGCCACATATCATACGTGGAGGATGTATCCACAGTATATACAGTATTCATACCACTATCAATATAACCGTTCATGGGACTGAAGGTCGCACGGCAAAAGCTCTCTAGATCCTTGGGTCCATCGCTCCTCTTGCTTTCACAAGCGTGGAGACGTTTAACTTTGGCCCCACACATCCCTACACACGTACGGGATGAGTGTCTCCTACTACCGGAGCAAAGTAATGTTGTTGGGAAGCCGTTCAGCTGTGCAGTGTACGGCATGTTACTATTTGGGGGTAGATGAAAGCTATGTTGAAACAACTGAGGGCACACAACGAGAGTCATAGCGGGTTGTTATGGTCTCCAAGTACCCGATACGCTGGAATTCCACTTGTTTCACCCGTTCGGGTCTTCTCACCCGGTACGTTGGCATTTCACTGGCTTTCCCTGGTCTTTTGACCCGCCGGTACGTGGCCATAGGAAACAACCATACTCACTAGCTTTCGCGCACATAATAAGTCCGTCAATTATAAGAAAGAAGAACGGACAACCCAGGCGATGGGAATGTTTGCAAAACTGTGATATGAGGTGATCGTGCTCTTTGTATAATCCCAAGTTCTATTTTGCATACTATGTTCTAGCTTCCGCGCAAATAATTAGTCCGTCAATTATAAGAAATAAGAACGGACAACCCAGGCGATGGGAATGTTTGCAAAACTGTGATATGAGGTGATCGTGTTCTTTCTATAATCCCACGTATGTTATGGGATACTCGTTATATGCATATATCCACATGTTTTCGGTGTTGCCTGCCTTGTAGGACGGTGATTCGTGTGATACGCTGTTATGTCTTCACGCTGCCGACGGTGCTCTGCCTGTTGTTTCGTAAGGCTTCGAAGATACTCGTCTGGTCAATGCATGCAGGCATACTCGTTGCTCGTGCTCGTGCTCGTATGTTCGCTCGTTTTTCATGATCGCACACACATGCATGTTCGTTAATAAATGTCTGCATGCGATTGACCACATAATGTCTTCAAGACGAAATGCAACCGACAGGTGTCGATACAAGCCATAGGTGCCGTACGTACTAATACACGCATGCTCTCGTGGACCGTTTGCTCGGTTAAGTGATGACGGAAACTAACAATGTCGAGCCTTACGCTGTTTGGGCGTACATAACCACCCTTTAGAACGATGAACCCCTGGACAACAACGTGCATTGTCGGCTGGCAAACATGGAACTTTCGAGAAATCCACGTATATTGTGATGACTGTGGTGTAGTTTGTGACCACAGGAAAAATGTCTCTCTAGGATCAAATAAAGGGCACGGACACTGGTTGTGCTGGATGTCGACGGGTAGAAAGAATGGTTTAAGGCGAAGAACACATACACAATACGTGCAGAGTACGAGTCGAACACATACGGCCGCATTACCTTATTCATCCCGACTGCTGTAAAGTATGTGTATTATCTTCATTCAGCATACCGAGCTGGTATCACATCACACTGGATACGGCAGGCACGACGCACGCATTCCGTCCAAGAGCAGAGAGAGATAGCAGTGCGACACCAACGAATAAATAAAACCTATCAACCTAGTGGCACCGGGCATATTAGTACTGGTAGTTACAAACGGCACTAGATTATCGACTACCAGGATGTCGACACAGCAATTTGTGTCACAGAATCGGGGATCACACACATAAATAGTTGCAATCCCGTGATCACAGCGCCCGAATACTGGGGGATGCGTGAACAGTTACTCGATAGTATCATGCACGAATATTTGAAAACCGTGAAAACAGGCGTTTGTTTTACATTCGTGCTGAAAGGACCTCGGAGCGCTGGCCTCTATCCGGAGCGCTTTGCCTGTAGCAAGCGCGTCTGCTCTTCCAGAGCAAATACATGCATCCTAAGCAGTGGATACGAGATACACAATGCAAATCAAACTGAGGAGAGAAAACCTGGTAGTTTCCGATAGGAAAACAAAGCCCCTCCCCAGCGCGCATACTCACGCGCCGTCTTAGTCGCTGACGCAGTGAACGGAGAATCAAACGAGCTTGACTTTGTTCAAGTATCTGACATGGTTCCCAATGACGATTGGGCATCTTCACCGTTTGAGTACTGCACTGCTGTACATGTACATAAGGTTGACCCTAATTTTCAAGTGCTTCGTCCCCGCATGGGGAGGGCAGTTCTATATAGGCGAGGCCACATATGCCCACTGCCCAAACTAAAGGTTCCCTTCATTTATTTGCGAACGCGATCGTGAAGTGGTTGGGCGTACCACGCACCTGTTGTGTCGTCCGTCTCCAAGCATCGAGCGATCCGCCTGATCGGAGAAGAACGGTTGTAGGAATTCTAAATTGCATGACTAATGCTGGAAAACATGATGTAGGCATGGTGTAACCGAGCAGGATACCTTCCTATTTGACTCTCCAAGATTAGTGTCCCAGTGTTGGAAACACGAAGCGAAAGGTGAGATTGGGATGCCAATAAGCAGTAGGTAGTTTCCGTGCTGGGGGGGTGTTTGTCACCACCTTTCTACAACTACTTTCACGAAAACCGTTATACAAGGGGTACGATCTTGAAGTGGTGGTGGATGAATGACGTTTGAGGACTCATGAATTAGTTTTAGAACGAAAGGGTCTCACCAGTGGACACTGTTCGGGCTGGGGGGGTGGCGTGAAGGCGTGAACGTCAGTGCCTTCAAACGACTTACTTACTCGGAGTCATGTCAGTACCTTCAAACGTGGCGTGAACGTCAGTGCCTTAAACGACTTACTTACTCGGAGGCACGTCAGTGCCTTCAAACGACTTACTTACTCGGAGGCACGTCAGTGAAGGTGGCGTGAACGTCAGTGCCCTCAAACGACTTACTTACTCGGAGTCATGTCAGTACCTTCAAACGTGGCGTGAACGTCAGTGCCTTCAAACGACTTACTTACTCGGAGGCGCGTCAGTGCCTTCAAACGACTTACTTACTCGGAGTCACGTCAGTACCTTATAACGTGGCGTGAATGTCAGGGCCCTCAACCGAGCTGCTTACTCGGAGTCACGGCTGGGGGGGTGGCGTGAAGGTGGCGTGAACGTCAGTGCCTTCAAACGACTTACTTACTCGGAGTCATGTCAGTACCTTCAAACGTGGCGTGAACGTCAGTGCCTTAAACGACTTACTTACTCGGAGGCGCGTCAGTGCCTTCAAACGACTTACTTACTCGGAGGCACGTCAGTGAAGGTGGCGTGAACGTCAGTGCCCTCAAACGACTTACTTACTCGGAGTCATGTCAGTACCTTCAAACGTGGCGTGAACGTCAGTGCCTTCAAACGACTTACTTACTCGGAGGCGCGTCAGTGCCTTCAAACGACTTACTTACTCGGAGTCACGTCAGTACCTTATAACGTGGCGTGAATGTCAGGGCCCTCAACCGAGCTGCTTACTCGGAGTCACGTCAGTACTTGAGGGGGTGGCGTGAACTTCTGAACCTTCAAACGACTTACTTTCTTGGAGTCAAACGCACCAAACGTTCCCGAGCGAAGTTTCACACAGAGCTTGCAAAGATGAGTTTCGACGAAATCCTCGATTGCACAGCTGGTGTTGGGGTATTGGCAGCCAAACTCAAGGTCTTCCATGAGCGGCCGAACCACATGAGGCTCGAATGTGAATTCGTCCAATTTCTTGGCGGAGAGGCAGCAGATGTTCTGGAGGCTGAGAGGGATACTCAAGAGACAGCAGGGGGAAAAGAGCCCCAGAAGAGCGCGGGACGACGCGGCAACTCAGAGGAGTTCCTCGGGTGAGCAGAAGCTGGGGGTCAACAGGGTCTTGATCAAGGAGGCGGCCAGCAAACGCGGAAGGGAACGCATCCACGCGAATCGGGCGCACGAGCATTGGACCGGGGGGCAGCGAATCACTTCCGTCGAGCAGCCCGGTCTGAGCTATCAAGCGTCTATGAGAGGACGCCGGATCAGGGGTCGGGTAGGTTTGTGTGTACCCCGTTACATAAGCGGCAAAGGATGCTAAAGCATTGTACCATTTTCAAGTTAGATGCACGGAGCCGCAGTCGCAGTCGTGACCGCCGTAGCTGCCACCACCGCCGTAGCAGGAGTGCCACGCAGGAGCGCAACCGCAGTAGCAGCAACCGAACACGGCAACGGGAACCGGCAGGACGGGGGGGCAATCAGGTCCACCACCTCCGCCGCCGCGGAGGGAGCGCAAACAGCCGGCCCAGCAGGAGAAGGAGGAAGAGGTGGAACAGCGTCAGGCGCAGCAACTGTGTCATCAGCAGCAGCAGCAGCAACTGCAGCCGCCGCAGAAGCCGAAACAGCAGCAGCGACCGTCAGAAGGAAAAGCGGAAGGCGTAGGAGCCTCGTCACGAGCATCGGGGATGTCCGTACGTGGCCGAAGCTCGTTAATCGTCGAATGGATAAGGAAGGACGCGGCAGCCGGTTCGTCGGGGATATGGAGGAGGAGTTGCCCACGCTGTTACCGGGTAGTGGCCGGGATACCCGCTGTGCACCGACGATAGTTATGCGTCGGGCAGGGGGGGTGTTGCAGCGCTACGGGCTTCAGGAGTCGCCCAGGTGGGCGACAGGGTATTCTGTGATGTACGTTGACTGACCTGACCAGTGACGCACGGAGGGTGCATCGTGTAAGGCAGCGATAAAGCCGTAGGATGGCTCGCTGTCATATCGATGTAGGTATACAATGGAGTGTCCCTGGCGGGGGGGGCCATTGTCTGGGTCATGGAAACCCCGTATCGGCTGTAATGGTCGATGCGGGTGCTCTCTGGCCCTACCTGGGGTTAGTCAATCCCACCAAAGAACGAAAGAAACAAGTCAAACCATATCCTGTTCACACACCGTGCATGATTATCGCCTATCACGTGCCTGTCTGTTAACCACGCGTCGCATTCGCTGAGCAATATCAACACTCAACTCTCGTGGCGTCTGGCCACCCCGTGGCCAGAGAGGATTTAGGAGCGAGGTACGGAGGAAATCCCCATGAGGACTCTCTCAACGAACGACAACAGCTGGCTATCGAGGTGAGACCGGGCCGATAGCGGCACACAGGAGGAGGCAGCTGTAACATAGCCGCAAGAAAAGCGACATGTGCCAGCAACAGTAGTAGTAGCAGCTTTACCGCGATTGTGTGTAGTAGCAGTAGCGGCAGGAACAACAGGAGTAGCAGAATGATCAGCAAACCACGTGACATGGACATATTGTACAAAGGGCAGTGAACACTCAGATACTACTCGTACAGTATTACACGCAACGCTATAAGTGGTACGAAGGTCCTAAAAATATATGACGAATTGCACCGAGCAACAAAAAAAGAACTGCCAGGTATGTACGTGATAGATACAGCGTGTTCTCATGTCTTGTAGTCAAGCAGTCACAAAAACACAGCACGCAGCAGCAGCAACCTATATGCAGCACTCGAGCAACACTAGATTCGAGCAGCACTCGTACCTCTGTTGTTTCTGTTGTTGTACTCCTGCGGACTGCTCGAGCAGCACTCGAGCGCACGAGCATGATGAGTAGGTTTCCAAGCATAGCCTATTGCACCGCGCAAAAAAAGGACGCGAGACCACGATCACTCGATTGTTCAAGCGCAACGAGCACGAGAGACAAACACGAGCACGGCGTGGCCAAGCAGTCACGGGCACACGAGCACTCAGCAGCAGCAGTAGCACCCAGCGGCACTCGAGCAATACTCGGCTCGAGCAGCACTCGTACGCCTGTTGTTGCTGTTGTTGTCCGGCTTCGCACTGCTCGAGCGGCATTCGATCGCACGAGCATATATACCTTTCCAAGCATGGCCTCTATTGTACCGCGAAAAAAAAAGGAGACGGGACCACGATCACTCGATTGCTCAAGCGCAACGAGTACGAGACAAACACAAACACGGCGTGACCAAGTAATCACGGGCACACGAGCACTCAGCAGCAGCAGCAGCGGTAGCACCCAGCGGCACTCGAGCAACACTCCACTCGAGCAGCACTCGTACACCTGCTGTTGTTGTTGTTTTACTGCTGTGTAATGCACGAGCATGATGAGCTCGAGCAGCACGAACTCGAGCAGCACTGTGGGTTTTTGTTGAAGTAGCAGCAAGAAGCGAGAAAAACGAAATCTTCGCCGCTAAAAGAACGTAGATACGAAGATCCGGGTAGGTTTCAAGACCCTCGATGGCTTTCCGGAAGTGGGACCCCATTCCCTGAGTTGCTTGCTGTGTCACGTCACTTCGACCATGTTGAGCATGGGCCACGTAGCCCGGCCGTAGCAAGCGCTTGCACTGTACTGTCCACGACGCCTCCCTGGGGGCCCCGGAGCAGGAAGCACGAGAAAAGACCCGCGCTCAAACGAGTGAAGTAAACTATTCCGGGAAAAAGGCCATTTGATACAAAGTAATATATGATAGTGTTTAAAAGTCACCATTTCAGCTTTCTTTGCAGCCAGTAGCCAAGGCCGATCTTAGGTTGGGGTGTACTGCTCTTCCACTACTCGTAAGCCCCTTTTCCAGTTTAGTCAAAGCTTCAAACCTAGTATCCAGCGTCAGTAATAGTGGAGCAAACCATGCATAATGCTCGTATATGGTGTGCGAGCACACGCTAGGACGAACGATGGGTGATGATGCATACAGCCACTGAGAAGAGCAGTCAGAAAGTAGCAAGCAGCAAAATGTATTTGATCATCGCATGATGCTGAGTTATTGGAAACCTTGACAAATATTAAGTTGGTATTAATAGTATATATTAGCTACTCTACCAGGCTCTATTCGCGCCTACACCTACTCGTACTATACAGCAGTATAGGCTATTATTATAATACCAGCGACCAGGTATGTACGCACGTACCTCCTGCTGCTATATATATATATATATATATATATGCTGTAACAGCATAATAGTAGGTTTCGCTTCCACAGAATAAACAAGGCGCACATTGCTATAAAGTATTACGCACGCAACAATCAGGAATACCTCGGGCCCAAGGGATGCACAGCAGCTTCGTATACTGCTGTGCAATCACCCGTCATTAATGCTCGCAACAAGTTCAATTGCTCGTCCTCAAAATAGAGTACCATGAAGACTGTATATAACGCGGACGCCACCACCATTAACCTTCACCGTGAAATCAACGGGAACCCCGCCGCGCATAAGACATACGCGATCGCTGCTGCTGATGGGTGGTGCTAAAGAGCGATGGTGATACGGCAGGTGTACGACTGCTGTAAATTACAGCAGACAAGCTATGCATGGCTCCATCCTAGTTGTTGTGTGCGAGCTAGACTAGAGCTGGAGTCATGTCGGCTTATAATTTAGAAGATGCCGATCTTCGAAGAAAGTTGATCTTGGGAAATTCTCGGGCGCCTGGGAGGGTTTTCTGGTATGTCATATCATATAATATCATATGATATTGATATAGCACACATGATATGACATAATATGATATGATATGATATGATATATATCATATCATATCATATCATATATCACGTATTTATATGACTATATCATACATCATGTCAGAGCATTTTAAAAAGTGATACCGACCTCTAGTCCACGCACGCAAATAATCCAGTGAACCGCGTGGTATGCCGTTTCATAACCGGTCGGTCTCTTCACACGCCAAAGCAACTGAGATCAACCTTCAATCGGCCAGAAAACAGACAGTCCTGTCAAAACTATTCCGGAACGAAAAAGTACAAAATGGTCTACGATCGTATGCCGTCTTATACTATAATAGCCGGTCTCTTCTGGTCAAAGTAACTGACACGGCAGTCCTGTTAAATCTGTTCCCGAAAAGTCCCTCCACTCGCGAGTAGTATAAAGCTCTCGCGAATCAGGGTTGACAATCTTGCGAAAGGCCACCGAAACGCCTTGACAGCGACCGACCATAGGAAACGAGTTCAAAGTTTTGTTTACAAGTTTTCTCTTCCCAGTGGCATGAGCGTAGCGTGTAAGGTTCATTCTTATTGGAGAGTGTTTTTTCTAAAATTTCCAAAGTTTGGAAATAATCGTAGATATATATGTATCAATATACGAAGGCGTTCTGTCACTAGTATTCGTGAAATTCTCCAGAACCAAAACTATCAATTTCGTTAACCTTCCAATATTTGAAAAAAAAGAACAGGAAAATCTGCAAGATTGAAAAATTGCGCGAAAACAGAGTCGAAAAATTGAGGGAAAAAACTCTCCAATAATACTTATTACCCTAAGAAGACTCTAGCCGAAATACGTATTTGGTGGGTTGGTTGAACTATTCCACCAATAATTTCAGATGCAATAGCTCAAATTTACCCATGAACAACGAAAAATGTATTAGTATGCGGAAAATAGTAGTGGAACATGCAAATGAGATGAGGGTGACGCAAGAGAGCAGTACTAATGACCGAAAAAACAGGTAGTAATTATGTATTACAGCTGTTATCAGTAATGAGCGTGTTTTACAACTTCGACAGCAAGAACTTGCTCGACGAACCGTATCGCCAGCAGACACATACATGTCCTGCAACACCTAACGGTTCGACAACGAATGAAACCTTTGGCGCACGCCCACACCAACTACGACAGAAAAATCTCAAGGGAAAACGTCTTAAAGGAAGCGTAGCAGTGGGCACGTGGCCGGCGTGAAACGCGAAAAAGTCGAAGCGACAGGAGAAGAACCAAAAACTCCCTCGCAAACAAACGCGAATGCCACTAAAAATAACGGAATCAGCGCCCTGGCAACACCCAAGGTAGATTTAAAAAATAGGGATATTTCATTGTCCACAACACCGAACGAGGATGCAAAAAAGTCAGTTAGACCTTGGCACTCGCCAAGGCACTAGCGTGATGAAGGCCATGCAAAACCTGACACTGTTCTTAGGTGAAGAAGCCAGCACAAAAATAAAATGAACCAGTCCCCTCCTCACGCTTGAACTCAAAGTACCCGCTGGCAGACTTGCAAGTAAGTACACGCACAACGGATATTTATTTGCTGAAAGGATTGAAAAATTATAGACTCAGGCGCACGCTGCAACTAAAAAAGCCCGCGAACACCTCTATATTCAGACCCCAGGCGCAACCAAAGGCAGATCAACTGTGTATGATGCTCTACCGGAAGATCATGATGGACACGAGAACAGATTCTTAAAGTACGAAGATCTATCCAGAGCCCAAACCGTGGAGATCGACCAACACAGCCTTCCCGTTCGGCGTCGCTTTTCTCCACTTCCACCCGAGCCTATTTGATGAACTCCGCGTGGCGTTCGCCCTGACGTTGCTCGTTGTGGGCGATGAAGAGCTTCCTGGGGCGCTTGGAGCACGACAAGTGCAGAGGGGGCGTGCACAGGCCGATCAAGATGCCGTTGTCCTTGATAGTTCCCTTGCAGTAGACACAATCCTTCCGGGCCTGCGAACATAGATTATAGACAACAAACCGACAGCACAAAATAAACATCTAAGACGTGTTGAATGGAAATATTTTAGTTGGTATGAGTTCAGTTGACGAGTTTTCAAAAAGGGCAAAATTAAATGCCAAAATCAGTTATAATACCTGATCCGTTTGAGCCAAAATCAGGTGTATACTAAAACCAAGCAAAAAACGCGCGCCACGAGCGGTGTTCTGTCCATGAAAGTCGTGTAAACAAAGAAGCGTGCCACATGGCCTCCAAAATATAGGCCGTTAAGTTTTCTTTAGGCTGTAGATACCCCGGCTTCACTTGGACCTGTAGAGAGTCACTGTTAACAGCCTTCGTTTGTTCTGCGACGGCGGGGGCGCCAAGAAGAGTATGTACTGTGGCGCCCCCCCCCCGTTGACGTCTTTAAATCTTCTTGACCGTCCTCGCGGAATTGGGAGCTCGGCACAAAACTATCTTGCCGTGCCAAACCTGAGACAAAATCGACGCGGGGTGGTGCAGACAAACACCATGGTGATGTATGGATCGCTGTGGCCATAGAAAACACAGCAGCGGCAATAAGACTCACCAACTATTCAAACACTGAAGCACGTCGCACACCATACAGAAGCCTAAAAAGTGAAACCAGCCTACTCATGCATGCATATAGATGTAAATACGTACTTTGACGTACGACTTGTACGTACGAGTGCGGAGTTTATACGTTGCGTAATAATGCAGAAAAATTTCAACCGAGGGAGAATACTCTGTCGACCCCTCAGCTCCGTCATCCGTCTTTCCCGTAGTACGTCCACAGCTCCGTTTGGTATTTTGAAACCCAAAGCTTTCATGCTAACTTTACTGATGTATATATATATATATATATATGCCTACACTACATACAATTTCATGTGGCCGTCATGGGATCGCGTGATGTATAATCAATGTCGGTTTATCATGGTGAGGTGTGGAGTAAAGTTGATACATAATGGGAGGTTACTAAAACTGAGGGGTCTCCCCAGCTTGCCGCTGATGATGTAGTACGCGTGCGTCTTAAGCATTCATATACATATGGCGGCGATCATTTCAACTTACGGCTGGATCTTCATTCACAAGAACAGGGAGGACAGGGACGACGGGAACAGTCTATATTCGGCACCTTAGTACAGAAGAAAATCTTGGAGCAAAAAACTAACTGAAGCGCTGCTGTGCTCGCAGCTCTGACAATAAGGGGGGTCTAGACTCTGAAACCAGGCGATCATTGATTTTTTTCTTTCGAGTAGGTCTGAAACCGTCGTGTGATCATAGCGCTCCATGTTTATCAATTTCGATCTTGTACATGTTACGCGCACTGGAGTGGAAATACTGGGGGAAAACGTGTTGGCTCCCTCGTGAGGGGAAACGAAAGTGCAGCGATTTAGTTCTCTTACAGGGGACCATCAGAGTGTAAAGGACCTACGGAACACACCAAAAAGTATATTTTCACCTTTTTTTGTTATCAACAATATCTGGTCCTATTTACTATGCCTCCCGTACTGAAAAAGAACGAAAAACGTTTCCGGGTCGTTGGTGATCTACGGCAGCAACGCGTACGTTTCCTCCTACCTTCGTATGTATCCATTCTCGAGAGTTTGGTTTTTGCTGAAAGCGGGGGCGAACGAGAGGCAAGCAGTTAGTTGACGTTTTGCCCGAGGTAATTCAGACAAGAATATACACTATATTAAATAAAAAAAACAACCCTGTGGTGTTCGGACTGAATGCTTGATGCCAACAACATTAGTTATAAACAAATAAATGCGTCAAAAACACACGCGCGCCGTGGAAATCTTTTCATAAGTTCGAGTAGCGTTTATTACGTAACAATTTAATGAGCATATCCATACAGAAATACCCTATACTTTCTAAAACATTTTCAGGCGTTTCCGGAAGAACGGGAATTTCTCTTCGCGCCCCGCCGGGTTTGGCTGTTAAGGCTGTCGGACAAGACATTTTGCCTTGGCGGTGTCTAGCAAGGGGGAGTAGGGCTGTCTGCCGACATCTTTGCCAGGCATGGCATATCCAACGCCATGCGTACGAACCTATGATCATTTGGTTGTACGGGTTGTGATCATTTGGAACTTTTGGTTATGTTGCCCGCTTTCGTAGGTAGGTGATGGGCGACTGAGAATATTCTTGAATTGCCCTGAATAAAATACCGTGTTTTTTGTGTTTTTTTACGACGACATTGAATCGACCTGTAGAGGTCGACCTTTCAATACGGGATCATCTTCAGAGCCTTTTATTGAGAGAGGTAATTGATAGTATGATTGTCACCTTCGAAAAATGATATGCCCCGCGTAAATAGCTACGTACCGTAGAACTTTACAACCCTTACGCAACGCGCTACCGGGTCTCCATACTCCAATCAATCATACGAATATCAAAACGACAGGAAACGTGAAGTACAACAAACGAATCGAAAAATGAAGATCGGCGAAAACAGACGTGGGCTGACGATTAAGCTTTAAAGCTTGGACTGTCGAGGCCGCCACAGATTTGGTATACAATATTTTTAGGTGTTGTGATTGTCTTGACGCCTGTCCACAACAAGATGTGTACTAAGAGCCTGGTCACCGTAGCCGAGAATCGACCGCAACAACAGCCACCCTTTACGACTATTGGAGAAGACAAACTACCTGGAATTGTTTCTGGATTGTGGTTGCAGTACGTAGGACAAGAATAGTGTCATCCGACGCTCGGTCACAGCAGTACCGCCATGAATGCTGAACAACGGTCCATGACATAATGAGCACGTGACATGCATTCTTCGCCTTGTACACTCCTACTGGTTCAGGATATATAGTAGGCACCCGGTGAAACTTCGCCTCGGTGTCCGAAGCTGTCAGGAGACAGGACATTTACCCCTGGACAGGAAAAAGCCGGGGATACGAAGAAACATTCCCCCCGGTTTATGAAAAACGCGTAGCCATATTCCTGGAAAATCCAGGGATATATATGTCATTACTGTTCTAAAGTCATATATATGCCATTTGTGTAGTATATTTGTTGATTATATCAATGCCAGCGGTTCCCGGTACTAAGTACTTAGAGGAAACCGAATGTATGCCCGCTCGTGACGGTAGGCACGTGCTACGACATAAGTTCCACGTGTTGGATAAAATATTTTCGGACGGACGGGGCTCCCTAACCTAAGATCGTCAATTTTTTGCTCTCGGGTTCCAACATGTGTTCGCTTACTCATAGACCATGGGATAGTTTATTTGGTACATCTGACGCTTTTCTTTAAGTTGTTTTTTTGGTTGGGGTATAGAGTTCCGTAAGGTAATGTGATAATAGCTATCAACTAGACCTGCACCTCTATCATTGTGCTGTAGGCCTGGAAACCGTGCCCCGGATACGATGCCTCGGGACAAAAATGCCATACAAGAATACCTCCATTCGTATTTCAAACAGGGCTCAGAGGAGGGGGTTACACTGCAGAATGACTTACACCTTGCCGTTGGTTGTCTTACAACATACATGCGAAACTGGGCTTCGATGCGACAATGAAAATATTTCTCGCGGGTGTGTCCCAGACTGCAAAAGCGACGTACACTCGAGTAGCTACTGGACCACAAAAACTCACCTTGATCATAGGACAATCTGCTGATGATATGTTCAAAGCGCGTGGGCCTCGAATCAATCGCGACGCTGAGAGCAGCTACATAAGCGAAGAAGAAAAACACGAATAGCTGGAACATATTGTGGACGGTTTTTGTTGCAGGTGACAGCAGTAGAAGTAACAACCTGCTTGAAAGTGCCGGGGATATATATGGAGAAGAAGGTCAAACAATAATTGTTGAAAAGGTTTGAAACATACAATAGGGTTGCAAAGCTCGTCCGGGTGCCACCGATTTGTGCGAGCATGGTTCACAATCGTTACTTTGGGCCCGGAAGGCCTGAACGTTGCATTGTGTGAAATACCGTTCGCGTTGGAGCAGAATCGAAAGACGAGCTCTCAACCACCACCACACGAATGATATCATCGTAAACATTTGAAAGTTATTGCATGCTGTACAAACATTGTTGGGGCTCAATACGTATGTGCCGTCCAGCTACATTTGGAGCAGTTTATAATTATATCGCGAGTTGTACAGAAATCTTATGCTATACCGCATGCACCGTACCTAGTGCGACATCACACGTCCATGCAGCAACCGGCTTCGATCACGTGACCTGTTAATGTCTGCGTCTTCTGTTGTCATTCTACGAGTTACCAACGACGTTGTGAGCGCCAGGCACTATTGTGTGGAGCGTAAGACGCAAGAGGACAATACGATGAATATGGTATGCAGGGCAGAAAGCGTACACGTTCAGAGCGCGCAATGGGTAGAACGAAAGCAGGCCAGAGACGATAGCGCAGAACACGATGTTGAATTGGTGTGCAGCGGTCGATTGTCAGCCCTGTTTTGTTATATTTTTGGTGAAGCAGCGAAAATCGGCGGGAATGATGTATTGTTAGTGACTTGTCGGCGTATCATTGCGCTATGTGATGCAGGGGACGTTGATTGACAGACGTAGCGACCATTAACCGAAAGGGAAATCACGCCAAGGTGTCACCCTGTGCAGAAGAAGTGCGATGTTCAACGTGCGGTTCATCGCCTCGGACTAACCTTTCCGGGTCGTGGTATATCCGCCACCGCACCGAGAACTTAGGAATGGACACTATTTGGCATACTTGTGGACAATAAACTCGAGTCGCGATGACGGCCCTTCTCGGATACGTCGTAGACGTCGTCCCAACACGTCGCCCACAGCCATCGTATTTATGTGTACCCCTTCTGTAACAAGCGTAAGGCATTGGTGCTATCTCACAGAATGTGGTTTATCTTTGTTTGTCCGTATTCGACATACTACTCCGTCAACATCTGGGCGGAGGCGAGTCTCAAAGAGTGTACTTGAGTAGGGGGATATCAAATATAAAATACGATTCGGATCGTGGCACTAAACTCTATCCGCATCAAAGCTAAAGAACACATCAATACTTATTATCCACACGTCAAAGAAAGTTTATCACCAAAACAACGCAACGGGGAAGAAGGAGGGGTGGCGAGAAAGGAGTGAGGGGGGGGGGATGGGTGGTGAGAGGACGTTTTAGGCTACTACTCTGGCAGCAGGCACTACGTTGCGCAAGGGAAGAGGGGGTAACGACGGATGCACTATAGGAATATCGGGTAAGGTTGAAGCCCTCCAACTACGACCGGTTGCGAACAACGAATGAGTGCCTAGGCGACGTCAGACGTAGCAGTGCGGTAGTCCTACGGGAATTGGGTCGTTCATGGGTGGTGGACAGGGCCGAGGTCGACGAAATAATTCTTTCAATCTGTCGAAGATGTCCATAAGTCCGTCCGTCGATTCCAAATTATGGTACCTTGTGCCTACGTCGATTGCTTCATACGTTTATGGGGATAGCGTGTGTTATTATCCGTGGCGACATGGACGTATTGGAGGAGGGTCTTATTATTGGAAGTCGAGCCAGGGTCATGTACCAAAGGTCCCAGGCCCAGTGCAAGAAGCACCACGTTGAGGTTTCCTACTGTTCAACGTTTCAACCATTTTATAGCCACGACATCACAAATACTGTACTATGTTCAGCGTGATTTTGTCCCACTGGGCGTCCACAAATGAGTTTTTTTTCTGGCTGGGTTATATATATACGAGTGCCCTGCTCGACGGCAAACCAACCACGCCTCCAAATTTCTGGGTAACCACAAGCCGCTGCAACAAGGAGGTGGTCCCAAACAAAGCAATACAACAGGAAACACTCTCTGTCGATTTCACAACCATTCCCACGTCAACCGGAAACATATCAGATTCAACGACACTGTTCAAACATTATTACTCGAGTGTCTGAGATAAGTACATACCTGGTATGTTCAATATCAAATACGTACGGCATACCAGGTAAACGTGAAGATGCAGAGGGGGTTCCACTTGAACCCTGTTCGCGGTTCGACCGCAAGGGAATAAGGGCAGTCACATCGACTTGCACCGAGGCAGACTGAGAATTATATGTATATTCGCTTCTTCATACCCTTACCCAGTATCTAGTACTAACACGCGCGTCTGTACACATCGTTGAGCAGAAATTCAGCCGTTCGGTACATAACTAAGGCAACGATGACCTAATGCGGAAATGGGACACATGAAAAGTGAGACCCATCTAACGTGCTCGTCCCAGGTTTGTTTAAAATTGGTGATATTACAATACATTTTCGTAGGTTGGAAGTTCACACCTCTTTTCGTGTATTCCCGTCGTTTCTCGTATATGTTGATTCATCATATTTCGTATTTATTCTCGTGAACACAAATATGTCGAGTATCAACTGTTGTGAAAGCGAATGTCACTAACAAGAATACTTGTTTTCCCGCCTTATTGACCAATCCTGAACCGGGCACCTCTTCAGATTGTGTGTATTAAATTTGAAAACTATTGAATTTTTTGAGCCGGGCGAACCACCCGTTATACACTAGACACTTGCCTATCGATACTACTATTATAGTAATACGTATCAAGGCGTACACGTATCCAAGTGGGCACAGCGGTTAGATTGTAGGATGACACGATGTACCAGGTAGTGAGACGTGAAAAGCTTGAACAAAAAACAAAGAAAATAAGAGCTACCGCAGCTGAAAGGTAAATCATCAGAGCGCGCTACCTGGTTTACTCGTATATAATGTGTTGAGCCCAAATGTAGATGAAACAGTTTTCCAAGCAAGCATACCACGCGCTGACATGTGCAGCCGGGATATTATCACCCAATCACGTGTATGACCTTCCTGCGGCCCACCGAGTGGCCTCGTTTGGTGCGTTCATCACATGATTCCAGGCAGATGTTGAGACCAAGCGCTATAACCATCCGTCTTTAATCAGTGCGCTTACTGAAGGGTAAATTAACCTTCGAAAATGCGGTAAGCATTCATTGCGCCACGTATGCGCGCTCGTACTCCGACTTATGACATTCTTGACACCACCACGGATGCTAGCGACAAGGATTGGTTCGGTAAGCCCGGTGCGACATTTTACCAGTATACCTCCGGGCGAACTCTACCTCAACATTCCTAAACTTTATTACCCCTGCGCATCAAAGGTTGACTGGCATTCCGACCTCAAACGCATTCGTCCCATGGCTGATACGCCCTCGACAACTAAAATATTGGTCGCCGGGTGACAGCTGTCACCCCAGGCGGCGGGTGGTAGCCATACAAATACTCCACACGAGACGGTGGAGGCCTCCCTGTGCATGACATGAAAAACGGAAATCGTAAACACCAACCGTACCCCCAAGCCAACGAAACCTAATCTATCTGGCATTGGTAATCGTTAGACCATTGGTTTTTACCACGGTGGCCGACTGTACAGCCCCAATGAACAACACATTACGGACAATTCTCTGCGCCTCAGGGTTTACCCCGTAACGATGTTGTGGGCAGGAAGCTCTTGGCGAGGCGGTATGCTGGCCCGACGTATTTCCACGATTAACCCCCCCACTTCAAAAAGAACTACGAGGCCCACTCAGTCTCAACCGAGATACCTGCTACTACGGAGGATACCAGGGATCTGCAGCAAGCAGTGAAGTCCGGGAATGCTGCGTAAGCGTTCTGGGTCACATACTGCGCCACGTCGTACGTGGAATATATGATTCAGCCTTTCTGCTGTTCTTGGTTGAGCTTCCATTTCCAGCTTCGTGCATTGTGTAATTCGGCATCAGGGCCATTTAGCTAGTACTACCACCCCCCCCTTCCCCCTTGGTTGTGCAAGTAAGTGTTGCGCAGCGTCAAAAAATGGTTTTAATGCGATCGCAAGTCATCGAGAGCCACGTCAAGAATGGTGGATTGAAACCTTAATGCTGCATGTATGTGTTGTGTTGTCGCGTTCAATGTCGTCCGCGGCTGGTGAGCGGTCCGACCAGCTGTGCCACACAGTAGAGCAAAGGTTGTCCGCGGCGATGCACATATTATGGACCCAGCGAGCCAGCTTAATGCGCTTTTCGTAAAAAAATGACGTGTTATTGTCGTAATAATCTGGACTCCGACAAATCCGATCGGTATTCATCCTTCGAGCCCAGTTTGCTCCAATTTTTTCATCTTTACTCGCTTTACTCGGCAAACTTTGTTCGGGAACGCAACATGTGGTCCCTACAGGAGGGCGTTCACCGAGGCGCGACGAAGTATTTTTCACGTTCAGCAACTCACTGCATTGAGGCCGTTGAGGTCGTAATACTGCTCTCTCCAGAGACATCACTCACGTACAAAGGACATGGAGAGAGAAGAAACGACGAGAGGGCGAAGATGGCGTAGATGGTACTATATCGAATATAACCCTAATCTAGAAGGAAGTAGGCCTCTCGGGCCCACATGAAACAGGCGCGCTGACGCACGAACTATAGGAAAAAGCGATATATTGTTGGTGCGCCTCGACATCAACCCGGTGTGGGCCACTGTGTAGGCGACGTCTGACGCGGTAAAATTCTGGGACCCTACAACGAAATATGCGGCACCGACCGCTTGGAGGTTTTACACTGATCTTTTAATTATTTCGGCCGTACGCTGGACGATATATATATATGTTGATTCGTCCGACATTTGTCTGTTATTGTAGTTCGTCGTCGATCTATTGTCCGTAGATGTATATATAGCTAATGTGTGGTTTTATAAGATTCACAAAGACGTGTTGATGAAACATGTTGATCATGAGAAAGTGCCACCTCAAAGTTAGGTTTTGTGACGAAACGACACATCACATATACAACCCATGCACTCAGCTCTCACGCGTCGGTTGTGTGTACCGATTGAAGTTGTCGAGGAGACAAACCATTAATACAACAGCAGCACACTACAACATACCACGGTAATACGTTAAGAACAGCGTGTATTTGTCCGACTGAGTTAACTGGGGCATGCGCATTCCACAACATTATTCCAGTACCTTGACAGGTAGCATTTTCGTCGGATCCACAAAACGATGAGCTACCTCAAGTGCCTGATAAGATACTCCAGTGCCGTTACATCATAATATTTGGGGCCATCCAGTTCATCGTAGTCGAGTTTTGAAGCGAATCAACCGCAAAGAGATCTTAGATCTCAACACATTGTTCAAGCCTAAATATTTCCGGATCAATCCTAACTTAAAAATACCTATTCATCACGTAGGAAGTACCTAGATAGAACATGTATCGATACAACTGGGCATATTACCGGATAAGCACTTCAAACATACCTGGGTACGGTGTTCGGGTCACAAAGCCTGAAACCGGTGTGCGACGAGTTGCAGCGTAAATGGTCGATCCTTCCCCGGTTCCACGCAGCCGGTACTCACTCGGAACTTTTTTGCATGCACACATATAGAACAACGTCTCGTGCTTCTCTGATAGTATTGCCTTTCGGTGATCCTCGGTGCCACTCGCGGGTGTGGTGGAGTTTCGATTGTAACGGACAAAATGATATGCTGTGAAAAATCGGCCATCCGAGCGAACCCGTGCTGGCAGTTATACCGTAATCAATATAATGTGTTAGTCGTATATCTGGTATAAAAAAAGAACCGACAAGGTCCTTCGGCGATACTCGAAACCACACAGAGATAAGATCTTGTCAACAGGACTGCCACAGGTTGTTGCAAGCGAGGACCCCACCATCCGGATACGATTACTACTACTCGCACGTATCCCGCTTTCGTGTTTGTATCGTAAATATTTTTTTCTTTGTACTAGGTGGTATTCCGATATGATTGATACTCATTATATTCTATGTTACTGCTCTATGCTGACATGCGTTTTTTCCGCATGGATTACTGTTAGCCGTACTCTATTGCATTCCTATATTATATTTGTACCCTGCTAAACTAAGATATCACCTCTTGTGTTTCTCACGGTTTCTTCCACAACCAGTGCGTGTATATTCATGTTTTTTTAACAAGTATAACGAGTATCCGTGATGTTCATGGATAATTGGAGTAAACAATTGTATTCGGCTTGTTTATCCTGCTTGTAGGTTGTTTCCCCAGCATGAAGGATCCTGCACCGTGCTAGATGTCAATGTCGTTCCTGCAAATGAGAACTGTTGCAGCGCTATGGGCTCCAGAAGTCGCCCATGAGGGCGACAGGGTATTCTGTCATGTACGTCAACTGACCTGGCCAGTCACGTATGAAGGGTGCATCGTGTAAGACAGCGATGAGGCCGTAGGATGGCTCGCTGTCATATCGATGTAGGTATACAATGGAGTGTCCCCGGCGGGCAAGCCTATTGTCTGGGTCATAGAAACCCCGTATCGGCTGTAGTGGTCGATACGGGTCCTCTGTGGCGCTACCTGGGGTTACTCAATCCCACCAAAGAATGATAGAAACAAGTCAAAGCACATAACGTTCACACACCGTGCATAAGTCTTGCCCACCACGTCCATGCCAGTTGCCCATCACGTGCATGTTCGTTAATCCCAAGTCGCATTCGCTGGGCAATACCAACACTCAACTCTCGGGGCGTCTGGCGACCCCGTGGCCAGAGAGGATTTAGGAGCGAGGTACGGAAGAAAATCCTCATGAGGACTCTCTCAACGACCGACAACAGCTGGCTACCGAGGTGAGACCGAGCCGATAGCAGCACACAAGAGGAGGTCAGCTGTAACATGATAAACCCAAAGAGATGACAGACTCGCGAGAAGGCAGCACCAGAAACGAAGGGAAGGCCACGAATCTCTCCGTCCTGACCCTCGAGGTTTTTTTCGTTCCCGCCCACGCCTTGACGATTGTTTGCGGCCGGCCTTCGCCTCAGGTGTAACTCTCCTTTGTTTGCTGATGTTCTTCACCTCAGGTGTGACTGTCGAATGTGTTTTTTTCGGCCCCGCACATCTCGTCTGTGTTTTTGTGTGGCCGGTAATCTGCTTGCTGTGCGGTACTCCTGGAGCGACCAAATGGGGAGGGTAGGCTGGGTCGCCCTGACGGACTTCTTATTCAAGTCACACACGCCAAAGATAGAAAACTCGCGCAGCGTATGCCGTAACAGGGTGGGCCACCGATGTAGGAACTTGGGCATGGACCCAGAGAACTACCGGTAGCAAATGTAACAAGACACATACCAGCGACGAGCTTCCCGGGGCGTTCGGAAAGACATGGAATCTGATTTTTAATAGTGTACATAGTTACCGGCATCCACGGTGGCTTGGTAGGTTGTCCGCGTGCCAATCAAGATCGATTTCGTGGGTTCAAGTACCACCGAGTGCATGCTCGTGGCGTTTTCTAGCAGAAAAAAAAATCGATTAGCGGAAAGCGCGAGCGCGTGAGTTAGTTACATTCAATGAAAATCGCCGAGCAGTGGGAATGCTAAACCCTATGCGCGACAAACAAAAACACCACGTACCGTGGGGGAGAAGGGTGGTCACCTGTGACCACGGCTTGTTCTGAAGCTCGTTGAGGGTATAACATCTCACGAGTAAGGCTGGAACGTAAAAGTGGTGTTGAAAAATAAAATAAAATAATGTGGGCTCGGCTGTATCCATTTAGACTACCATGGCAAAACGTATGTGTACGACTCTAATAATCAGCCCAACCAGAGCGACAGCAGTATTTTCGTGGTCACATGTCATATGTAACTGCTGTTGTTGAAGGATACCTCGCTGCTGGTATCGAAACAGGAGTACTTTTGAATATCGTTGCAGGAGGAGCGCCTTCCGTAGATGGTTCTAAGTCTGAAGTTGTACATAGGAACCGATAACCTGCTTCGCCTATAGAGAGGGTGACTGCTCCTCCGGAGCAAATACATGCATCCTAAGCGGTGGATACGAGACACAATGCAAATCAAACTGAGGAGAGAAAACCTGGTAGTTTCCGATAGGAAAACAAAGCCCCTCTCCAGCGCGCATACTCATGCGCCGTCTTAGTCGCTGACGCAATGAGCGGAGAATCAACCGACCTTGACTTTGTTCAAGTATCTGACACGGTTCCCAATGATGACTGGGCATCTTCACCGTTTGAGTGCTGCACTGCTGTACATGTACATAAGATTGACCGTAATTTCCAAGTGCTTTGCCCCCGCATTGGTAGGGCAGTTCTATCAAGGCCACATATGCCCATTGACCAAAACCACCTTTCTACAACTACTTTCACGAAGACCGTTATACAAGGGGTATGATCTGGGAGTGGTGGTGGATGAATGACGTTTGGGGACTCATTAATTAGTTTCAGCACGAAAGAGTCTCACCAGTGGACACTGTTCGGGCTGGGTGGGTGGCGTGAACGTCTGTGCCTTCAAACGGCTTACCTACGCGGAGTCACGTCAGTACTTGGGGGGGGTGGCGTGAAGGTGGCGTGAACGTCAGTGCCCTCAAACGACTTACTTACTCGGAGTCACGTCAGTACCTTCAAACGTGGCGTGAATGTTAGGGCCTTCAAACGACATACCTACTCGGAGTCACGTCAGTACCTTCAAACGTGGCGTGAATGTCAGGGCCTTCAAACGAGTTACTTACTCGGAGTCACGTCAGTACTTGAGGGGATGGCGTGAGCGTCTGAACCTTCAAACGACTTACTTACTCGGATTTATACGTCAGTATCTTCAACCGACCACAGTAGGGGTGCACCAAACGTTCCTGAGCGAAGTTTCACGCAGAGCTTGCAAAGATGAGTTTCGACGAAATTCTCGATTGCACACCTGGCGTTGGGTTTTTGGCAGCCAAACTCAATATCTTCTGTGAGCGGCCGAACCAAATGAGGCGCGAATTCGTACAATTTGGTGGCCGAGAGGCAGCAGATGTTCTGGGGGCTGAGAGAGATAATCAAGAGGCAGCAGGGGGGAACAGAGCCCCAGAAGGGCGCGGCACGACGCGGCCACTCAGAGGTGTTCTTCGGGTGAGCAGACGCTGGGGAGTAAAAGGGTCTTCATCAAGGAGGCGACCAGCAAAGGCGGAAGGGGAGGAATTCACGCGAATCGGGCGCACAAGCATAGGACCGGGGCGTAGCGAATCACTTCCGTCAAGCAGCCGAGACTGAGCTATCAAGCATCTGTGAGAGGACGCCGGATCAGAGGTCGGGTAGGTTTGTGTGTACCCCGTTACATAAACGGCATAGGATGCTAAAGCATCGTACCATTTTCAAGTTAGATTTTCCGACCCGTAGTCGCAGTCGTGACCGCCGTTGCAGCCACCACCGCCGTAGCAGGAGCGCCACGCGGGAGCGCAACGGTAGTAGCAGCAACCGAGCACGACATCGGGAACCCGCAGGACGGGGGGCAATCAGGGCCACCGCCTTCGCGGCCGCGGAGGGGGCGCAAACAGCCGGCCCAGCTAGAGAAGAAGGAGTAAGAGGTGGAACAGCATCAGTCACAGCAACTGTGTCATCAGCAGCGGCAGCAACAGCAACGGAAGCAACAGCAGCAACAGCAGCCGACGCACAAGCCGAAATAGCAGCAGCGCCCGGCAGAAGAAGAAGCGGAAGGCGTAGGAGCCGCGTCACGAGAATCAGGGATGTCCGTACGTGATCGAAGGTCGCTAAGGGTCGAACGGATGGGGAGGGACGCGACAGCCGGTCCTCAGGGAAGTGGAAGAGGAGTTGCCCACGCTGTTACCGGGTAGGGCCCGGGAGACCCACTGTGCACCGACGATTATTATGCGTCGGAGAGGGGGGATATTGCAGCGCTACGGACTCCAGAAGTCGCCCATGAGGGCGACAGGGTATTCTATGGTGTACGTCAACTGACCTGGCCAGTCACGTATGGAGGGTGCATCGTGTAAGACAGCGATAAGGCCGTAGGATGGCTCGCTGCCATATCGACGTAGGTATACAATGGAGTGTCCCCGGCGGGGGAGTCCATTGCCTGGGCCGTGAAAACCCCATATCGGCTGTAGTGGTCGATACGGGTGCTCTGTGGCGCTACCTGGGGTTACTCAATCCCATCAAAGAATGAAAAAAACAAGTCAAAGCACATACCGTTCACACATCGTGCATGAGTCTTGCCCACCACGTTCATGCCAGTTGCCCATAACGTGCATGTTCGTTAATCCCACCTCGCATTCACGGAGCAATACCAACACTCCACTCTCGTGGCGTCTGGCCACCCCGTGGCCAGAGAGGATTGAGGACCGAGGTACGTAGGAAATACCCATGAGGACTCTCTCAACGAACGACAACAGCTGGCCATCGAGATGAGACCGAGCCGATAGCGGCACATAAGAGGAGATCAGATGTAACGCAACACCCCTTGTTCTTGAGACCATAGTGCGCTCGGGACACTGATATAACTGGCAAGAATGTTTGTCACGATATTCCTTCGATGGGAGGAGTCTCACAACCCGTTCCACAGACCTGGTCTTCCCGTGGAATACCAACAACTGCTCATGTATATGGAATGTCTCGTAGTTCGCCTATATGATGACCATGCGGGGATACTGGGTGCCTCTGAAGGGTGCGCAGACACACCTCTTAATAGGCTTTCGGGTGTAAACAGAGATTATATAGTGCACAATAAAGGGTCTCGTGATATCCCACGCTTGGCCATTCTACCGTCATCAAGACGTCCTTTGTAATGCCAGATTATGCCGGGCCAGGCCCTAAAGCGATTCAGTAAACACACACACAGACAAGACTGTTTCAACAGCCGTGCCACGTGTTTATGTCGACTCCAGGCACCCTATCATCTTCATCATAGTATCGCTAGCCGCGCATTTTGCGCAATCGGTAATTCCTTCATTCATCTTAGACTTTGAAATAAATTGATGATATCGCATTGTAATTACGCCTAGTTTACACCTGTATATTGCTTTTGTTCTGCCTGCACGCATAGAAAATTATGTGTCACGACTCGCTTGATTTCGATCAGCATTCGGTGATGCTGGGCGCCTCTCGGTCTTGTGGGGGTAGAGAGTTAAAGCTGGAGACGTATGTACGTCGTGCACAAAGTGTGAGCCGAGGAATGCTGTCCACGGAATTCCTCCGGGAGTAAAATTTGTCTTTTTTCTATCCCAGATTATGACAGACGGGGTCCTCCGTTGATTCGAGAATACTCTCAGAGGGAAGCCTTTTTGAACAAGCGTGCCACGGGCGGTTGTAGAAATCAAGCCCCCAACAATCTGTGTACGACTAACACCACTCGTATGTATTTCGCGCTTGCAGTTTCGTCGTTCATCTTGTATTTTAGAGCAGTAATATGATCAAGTATAATGCATATGTTTTTGTTTATGAGTGTATGAAAACGATTTGATTTTCTTCTTCATATGGGTTTCTATGGCACAGAGTTGTATGATACGATGATACTCCTGTTTTGAGTTTATTTTGATCAGGTTCTAATATAATGCATTTTTATAGTTTCTCGATCTTGCTGCAGCCATGATAGTCTCCCGCCCCCCGACAACTGGTGCGAGTACGTAACTCTTTGCAGTAGTATGCAACTGGTATATGACGAGTGTAGAACAATATCATGCAGCTTTCCGCTTTTGATTCAAACCTATCTTTTCCTCTGTAAGACGACGAATTTGATCCGGTCGCCGGGCGCGTGCTGGGTGTTCAAATTGCTCCTTTTGGTGACAAAGCACCTTGGGGTGGAGAACCGACAGGGTTCGGGTCACTGGTAAAACGGTTTGTCGTGATTTACATTTTCCTAAACGGGTCCCCCCCCCTGTTCCATGGACCTGGTCTTCACGCTGAGCAACAACGCCTGCACACGTAAATCCGAATAAGTCGGAACTTGCTAATTCAATAACCATGCGATGATGAGGGTGTGTGGTGACCGACGTTCAATATTTGGCCCTTCAGTGAAAGCAGAAATAATGTCGTGCACGATATTCGAAAATGCCTCAATGAATCTCGTGCATGGTGTTTCTACCGTAGGTAGGTGTGAAAAAATATTTTCAATTCCCAAATTATGTCCGACGAGACCTTAAAGCAATGGACCTAGTCTTCACGCGGAACAACAAAGACTGCACACGTATCTGGGAATTATTCGGAACTTGCCCATTTAATGATTATGCGGTAATGATGGAGTGGTGACCGACGTCAACAACACGCGCTTATTAAGTGGAAGCAGAAATAATGTCGTGAACAATATTCGTAAATGCTTCCAGGAATCCCGTGCATGGCTTATCCACCGTAGTTAAAAACTTTGATTTTCAATTCACAGATTGTATCCGACGAGGCCCTAAACAACCCAACAAAGCAAACAGAGACAAAACCTTTTCAACAGCGGTGCCACGGGTTGTTGTTCAAACCAAGCACACAACATAATCATTTTTAAATTGCCACTGCGCGTACGTTTTGGTCGTTTCGTCATTTGTCGTTCACATTGTGCTCTGAAAGAGCAGCTCGTTGGTATCGTATTCAATTTTGTGCTCGTCCACAACTAGCTGTGAGGTTCCCTTATATTGTTCAGCTGGCACATATTAAATAACATGTCCAGTCGTTCGCTGAATTTTCATACCCATTCGGTGGTTATAGGCGGTTTTCGGGGGTATGGGGGCCGGACCTTCAAGCGCAAACAGTATGACGTTTACAAAAAAACGTGATTCGAGCAATCCTGCCAACGGCTTTTCTATCGTGATATCACAGTGGTTTTTGGTTCCCCCCATCCCAGCGACTAGGGCCGACGTGGTCCTACGATGAGACAAACACACACTCAAACAGACCTACTCGAACAGGCTAGACACAGGTTGTATTTGAACGTGGGCACCCAACTACGTGTGAATAGTGACAACCACTCGTACGTATTTCGCGTTTTACAATTTCGTCGCTCGTTTTGTGATAAGCAGTACTCTGTTTTTTTAAGTATGTAATCCATGTTTCAAGGGTCTCATGGTGCGGCTTAATCTCATTTGTCTCGTTTCCTATGGCACTGTATGATATTTTATACCTGGTATATTTTTCATCAAGTTCTATTCAATTTGTCCTTTCATGGTTTCTCAAAAATTCTCTGCATTCACGATAACAGCGCTCTTCCTCCTTCCTCCCCACGTACGTAGGGCGGCAGCATGTGAGCCGGAGCGCTGACGTAGCATACACACAATTTTCAGCTGCAAACCCCCGGTAATCCACGTGGCAAGTCCCTTGCTTGAACGATGCTGCTTGGAGTAGTTTGTTTTGAAGTCATAAGGCCAAGCAAAACGGGGAAGGGGAAATCTCTGAATCACAGGTGTCTGGTCCTTTTTTTGTGTTGATTGGGTTTGTACAGTCGGCCACTGTGTTAGAGACCGTTTGTCTAACGATTGTTAAAGCTTGATTGGGTTCGTTTAGCTTAGCGGTAGGATTGGGATTTGCGTTTACCTTTATTCGTGTCAGACACATAGGAGGTCTTACCCGGGTCGTGTCTAGCAGATGGCGACCGCCCGCCGATAGGGGAGCGGCAACCAATACTACTACGGTTGTTCAGGTGTATCAGCCATGGGACGAAGCAATTTATGGTCGGAATGCCAGTCAGCGTTTGGTGCGCAGAGGCCAGACATTACATTAACATTCGTGTAGGGTTGGCTCGAAGGTCCTTACCGGGACGATCAAACCGAGGCTTGTCACTAGCATCCGCAGTGGTGCCAAGGAGATGGTAGATTGGAGCATGCGCGCGTTTGTTTTAGCAATGAATGCCCATCTCATTGAGGGCTTATATATATTTTTTTACATTTTTTTATTCGTTTTTCTGACATAAGTTGCATCTGACTGGCCGAATAGTGAATCACCAAGCAGACATTTTAAAGGCCAGTTAGATAAAAACAAGATACCGAGTACCAGGTAAAAGGTACTAGCAACGAGCGGCGACGGGATCAATTGCCGGGCCCACCCACACAGACCATAGTACATCGATCCCCGGCTGTGGCGCTTATAAACACCTCAAGACGCCCTTAAGCCCTGTTGTTCGGCCTGCTCGATCAGTCAACCACCACGAGAACCGAGCGAACGAGCAGAAATCGGGGGATACTCTATTGACCGGTATATATAGCTGCATCACGTTTGCTGTCCCGCATGAGACACTTGAGGACTCCCTCGGGCGACTCAAGACACCATGTGATAGCCTCCTATCCTGGGCCACCAACAGAAAAAAGAGGCTGGCGGCGGCGTGCATGCGACAACGCAAACCTTCGTTCTCGTCTACGATTTACGTTGTTTGTCGGCTAGGCGTTGTGTGACGTGGTGCGTTATTTCAGGCAATTCCGGACTTTTTTCATTGGACAACCAATACGCGGCTTCCCGATAGCACACAAACACGTACATTTTTCAAAAATATAATTTTATATCATTGAAATTTAATTCATCTTTCTTTCTAACGAAATTTCGAGTTCTCCGTTAGGATCTTGGTGTCAATGCTTCATTTTTTATAAGCAAGTGGACTAAACAAATTTACAGAAGTAAAGCAGTTGTTCGCAACAACAGGAACTGCCTGGAATCAGGTGATAAACACACCCGACGAGGGCACTCGATGGGCCACACATAGGTCATACACACTATTGGGTGATGAAACCCCGGCTGCACCTGTTAGTGCGTGTTATGCTTGCTTTGCAGACGAGTTTTGTCAACATTTTTGCTCGACAACTTTATGAATTGTGAACCGTAGCGCGCTCGGATTAGTTACGTTTCAGCTGCAGCAGCTCCTTCGTTTTTTTCATTTGATGTAAGTTGTTCACGTTTCACTACCTCGGGCATCGTATCGTGCCACAATTCAACCCTTTTCTTGGTGCATCGGCTTACGCGCTTTGCTTGATACGTCTTCCTGTAGTATATATATACAGTCAAGGATAAAAATATATTTGGCGAAAAAGAAACATATAGTGAACGTGTCACCATTACATAGCAAGTAGTGCCGTGACTACATATTGATCACCGGTCAAAATCGGTCAAAATCAGCAATTAGTGTGGGATATAAGGTTAATGTCTCGCGCTGGTTTGTTGTATCAGACGTTTCCCCAAGAGGGGCTGCACGTACGACTGTAAAGGTGATCAAGCCTATATATACCGTAATATATCTCAGAGCCTCCGGCATGAGTGTTGCCCACGAGCCGGACCTTCAAGAGGCTTAGTGTGGCCCACATCTCAGTATATTCCTCGATTTGGTTATATCACAATATGGGTTATCGCAAACCTTCACACCTTCGGAGCGGTCCACACCCGGTGTTTTAACGTGTCGCAATACACTCACAACATTCAGGTGAAGTAGAACGTTGCATACTCATTCTTGGAAAAACGAGCATAAGGAAGAGCAACAAGGGCAAAGCGTTTCTTTGAATTAACCTACCCCTCTGTGTGAATGACATTCCTCACCTGGCGTCGGTGTCGGAGTACTTCAAATGATTCTTACAAAACAGACTCCAGCCCTGGACGAAGTAAATATTCACCATGGCGGCCTTGTGAACATATCGCAGGCCCCATTTGTAAACAAGCGTAAAACATGCGCTTGCTGCCTCTACGTTGATCTTATCCATAGCCCCTGCCGCTCGTGTGACACTCTAACCATGCCCAAGCTCGACCCCTCGCGGACCAGAGCGTTGCAAAGTTAACAACACAATACTTGAAAGCAACGGTAGTACAACGGAAGTAGCTCCCTGCACATTAACCGCGGTGTACCTATTTCTCTGGACAACTACGTTGTCGTTTTGGTCTATCAATCAAGTGATGGCTCATAACGTGCACTGTGACGCGATTCCATGCTTTATCCGATGTTTACTCGACATTGACCGGACGTATTGATGTAGAGCGGGTGTTATCACATTTTTTTCTTGGTCTAATACGTGGTTCCCTCTCAGAATAAGCTTCGACCTGGGGTCACAAAGTAGACTCCTTTACCCCCTTCTGAGCCGGGTACATCCAAATCCAAAGGAGTGTAGTCACAACATAGCTAGTTTGAGCCAAGGCAAGACCAATTGGGTGGCATGGTGTCACTGGGAACGTCGAGGCGTTAGGATGCAACAGTTTTCGAACTTGTACTTGACACGTAAAACTTCGGTTCCAGGCATGTGCTTGAGAAACTATATATATGTATGTATGTGCGTTGCTCCGACTATTAATAATTCGCAAAGCTGGTGACGGCTGGGGGGTTGAATCAATTTCAAGGATCCTTTGTCGTGACAAATGTTATGCGACACGGTTAAAACGCATATATTTTCGAAGCAATTGAGAGCCTAAGATGTGTTGACAGCTTCAAATATGCCTCTCTCCGGCACCATTGTCGCTCGTGCTTACGTTCTCCCACTTTTAGCTATACTCGGCACTACTTATAATGTACAACTCGAGATTAACATTGATTACATTTGCTCGGATTTGAATGCGTCTGCTACCCTATATCGTTTATGGTAATGTTGGCAGGACAGCTAGGCCGCAACCGGGGTTGCCCGACAGAGCACAATCTTTTTTTCATGGCGGGGCTAATCAACAAGCAGTACTCCTGACTACATAGTACATTATATTCTTTGATGAAATGTGCATCGCACTATTTCGCGGGATAGCAAGATTGAAACTCATGAAATCGATGAGCGGTGTTCAGAACGGGTGGCAGGTTGAAATAGAACCACGCTTTCAAGGGCGTCGTGCGTGTACGCCTTTGTCGGGTTTTTGTTTCACATGATCGCGTTTGTACTACCTACCGCAACGCCGACCTGTCGACCTCGTCCACGCCCGGAAGCCGTCGAGATTATCGTCTCACGTAGATTAGACGACTTATACTATGGTCACAAACGAATAACGGCATGACGTTGTGTAACACACGCTATGAAGAGGTACAGGGTTCACGATCGGTCAACATAGAAAAAACGATATATTTTTGATAGTATCATCCGTTCTCATACAGCTTGATACTCGACGTATGTGTGTTTACATGAAAAAAGCACAAAACGTTGAAACAACACTTATAAAAAACAACGCAATAGAAAAAGAGGTTTGTTTTTTTAACGTATGTATGTACACATATTGTAATATACCTTTTTTTACACGAAGCAAAGTCAAGCTACTGGAATAGGCCTCACCTCTGATGTACCTCCATTTAGTACCAGGTCGGTCTATATATTGGGAAGTAAGTAAAGAACGGTGTCATTTCCGCGTACAGGCACCTGTGTTTGCAGTAAATACTGGATAACAGGAGGCAACATTATCGTGCCCTCTGTAGTTCGATGAAGAAAGTCGATGTAACTGGCCTTATCTCCTGATAGTTCGACCCACCAGAGTCCCAGCAAGCCCCCTCCGTACCTTCGCGTACATATCCTGTGTATACTAAAAATTGAAGATATTGATTCATTTCGGACCCTGCCGTAGGTATTGTTTGAACAGTATCGTTGGATTTGATATATTTCTGTTTGACTTGGAAAAACGTGCGAAATCAACAGAGCTTTCCCCCTCTAGTATTCCTTTTTAGGAGACAGCCTCGTTTTCTTCGGCGGCCCGTCTTTATCCGCCATTATGTGGGTATAATCGGTGTGCCGTCAAGGGGGGCACTCGCATATACACACCTCAAGAAAACGATTGCCTTGGTTGCGGACAGCCGGTGAGGAATAATCACGCAGATTAGTGTACAATATTAGTTTTGTGGGTGTTCTAAACAACTTGGAACGTCGAACAGCGTCAAACCGCGACGAGGTACGTCTTGCATTGCACATGGGACCTTTTCTTTACAATATGGTACATACCCCTGACTCGCCCCCGATAAACGAGGCCAACCCTAAACACGTCAATGACGACACGGAGGCAATACACACTATCCCCATATATATAGGCATACAACAACCGACCAGTGCGCAGGGCACAAATACTGGAAAACGTCGGACGAAGTTATGAACATATTCGACAATTTTACGTAATTAATTCTACGACATCGAACCAGCCGGCGACTGATCATTCTGGAGCCATTGTCGGTAGAACTACCGCACTACAACTTCAGACGTCGTGTATGCAGCCCCTGGTCGCTGCTAGAGCTCTTCAACCATATCGGATATATCGATAGTTCGACCGCCGCTACCCCCGTTTCCCTTGTGGGATGTAGCGCCTGCTGCCAGGGTATCCTTATACGACCTCGCCCCACCCCTGCCACCCTCACGCACTCCTCTCCACCTCCTTCTCCCGCCACACCTGCCACCTTCTCTCACTCCTCGCCACGTCCTTCTTCCCCACTGCTCTCTATTGGTGAGATAACTGTTTTGACACGTGGGCAAATGAAGGACGTTTTGCGCTCTAATAATAATGCAGATCGCTTCGGGTGCCACGATCCGAATAGTGTTTTACATGCGATACTCGCTTGATACTATACACGCTTTTGGTCCGCACCCCATCCAGATATTGACGGAGTAGTGTGTGTCAAACGTGCTCAATGAAAGAATAACCAAAAATTGTAAGATAACTCTAGTGCCTTAAGCAATGGTAAGAAAGGGTACACGAAATATCGTTGGCTCTGGGCGTCGTGTTGAGACTGCGTCTCGAACGTATCTCAGATGTACCGTCAAAAATGCTAAACTTTATGTCCCACAAATATATATGGCAAATATATTCCATTCCGAGATATTTGGTGCGGTTGCGGACATGCGACGTCCCAGAGACCTTTGTGTGAAGCGATCAAACGCAGCTTGTTGATAGTATTTCGTGCGTTTATTCGAGGCGCGCCTTGACGTAAATTAATTGCCTCTCGGTCCAGGGTCCACAACTTGGTCAGCTACCTGTATCACAGAGATCATGACACCCAGGTACAACGCGAAACAAAAACATTTCCCGCAGTTGTTTGCTGCTGAAGTACAATCTGGAAACCTGTTCGTAAGGAAGGCTGGGTGCACCAAAAAGCGTTTTCGATTTGCTCCATGCACAACAATTACAGTAGACAGGGCCCACGTCGACCGCTTGACACCGAGTAAGCATCCGTTTCTGCCCTGTCGCTCCTGCATTTCTTTCGTTCAACTCCTTGCGCACTCCGATCGCTGACGCTTCCTGCCCTGCTCGCCATATGGATCGAATTTTAGGTTTTTGTAATGTCGTACACAATATGGCGTCCGACACGCACCACGTCTGAAGCGAATTAGGAAACGATGATATATAGCTGACGTTGCTAGGCAGCATGAATGCACGATATATCGTCGCACTTATAGGTAGGTGCCATAGAAGTATAAATAATAATGTAAATTTTTTTGGACTTCACGTTTCCCTTCAGCCCAAACGTTTACAGCAGCTGCGATTACTTTTTTGGTAAGATTGAAGCCAACACCATTCGTGTGGTGCTGGTCTAGGGGACATATGAAGATATGATTCGCACGAACAATGTTTCCACACTTTCAACTTCGGACCTGTCTGGCCTTAAAAAACGATTTTCAACCGCGTGCGTGCTAATTTTGAAGAGCCCGTATATGGTTTGAAAGTAAGTGCTGTATTCCTCGAATGTTTTCAACTTTAAACATTCCTTCGTTCGGTTTTCCTTATTCCCCTCCCTTTCCCGAGTCCTGAACGTAATAGTTCTTCTACTATCGTCCCCTGTGAAATAAGGAAACCGCGGACAGAATGTCCCAGATACTCGTGCTGGTCTGCGCATATTTAGCTTCCTTCGGCGTCGCTGTTGATCCGAGTCTGCTACGCTACGAAGGTGGTAGCAGATCCTTCAGTGACGAAGGTGAGTTGTCGTCCAGTTGCCTCTGGGGTATACATAGCCATTCCAGTCTCGACCACGCCGACGGAAAAAACTCGTAAAACAAACATCGGAACCCGTTTGCTCGTTTGCTAAGACTACCCACGGGAAGATGTGGTACTTTCTGCCGTGTAACTTCCTACCCTTAGCACCGTCTGTATACGTACGTTTTCTTTTGTTTATGAGGCGTTCTACGATAGAGGTTCACCCTAAATTTTCGGAGGCTCCTCACTTAAGAAGCTACGTACCTCACCCGAAAGCTGACTTCAGCAAAAATTGAAATGCATCGAGGCGAATATCTCATGGCCCAAGCCTACAAAAGTTTTGTTTTCGAGACCAAGATTGACATTCATTCCGACAATTTGGGGTCAAGGAAACCCGTATTTCGGAAACAAAATAGCGCAAATGTGCTACTTATATCGTAGAACGGGTCTTATCGTTTTTTTGTCATGGGGCACCTTACCCCGAGCACATTTTCATCGCCCACAGCACAAGTGTATCGACGCACGCTACAGTGGAGCCGCCCGTTGTGGTTTCACAGTCTCCCCGCAGTATCTTAAGGAGCTCTACACCTCATGTAAAAACGTTTTTGAAAGCAAAGCGTCATTGCTACAAAATGGACTGCGCTATGCCTCAAGCGCACAACGACAACATATATATGGCAACACAAAAATGGTTTTCGACGATCTTTTGCCCAGAAGTCCCTTTCTCCCCAAAGCGTTTCGTCTAGCAAGGGCTACCTGTGTCGTAGCACTTGTCCATCCTACACGAACGGGCCTTCATTTCGTATCCCCGACATACTTACGACTGGGGGGCGCCTGCACGGAAGGAACAAAGACAGCGCACACACATAATAGGCCACGCTGGAACAGTACGAGTGAATTGACGTACCATCCTAGCTGAAAGGGAATGCTAGCTGGATCGACGGTTCACATGCTGTTCCTTCCGCGGTTCTAAGTAAGTGTATGACGCCGGTTGGTTGCTGTGATTTGACGGTAATCCATACCGTGTTGTGACGACTTTTTCCACAGAGCACGATGAGCATCTCCGGTAGCGAAACTTGACCAGAGCAGTGCAATACCTCCGTTTGCACTGGAGTATATTTAGGCGAGCGCACAATGGTAATGCATACCTCAAAGGCTTTACCAACATCGACAACAATTTGCATGTTGTTTACACGTCGTACGCGGGTATACACATCCAGCTCGAATGGAGTAGATATGCCATCGATCTTGGCGTCGTGCGCTAGTAGTGTGATAAGTTGCCGGAAGCAATAGGACGCGTTGACACACCTTTGCTGGAAAGAAGGCCATGCTCGGCATGGTATCCGGCTTACTCACAAACTCAGGGCCGTTTTTCAAGCCGCTTATAGAGATGGACCTGACTTTATGTATTGTCCCCCTTACTGTTTTCCACCCTGAAGCAGCGATCGCCACATATGGTCAGGGCATCCGTGAGAGACAAGCCAGGGGTTTCGAGGAACCGAACGTGAGCACCCTTGGCAAACGATGAGGTGTAGTGGAGACGCACGATCAACGGACTCAACTTGCACACGTGTTGTAAAAATCACCAAAATACACCAGGTATCGGTAGGCGAACAAACTGCAGTGCCCCCCTGGTGTCACAGCACAGTATACATCGTATCAGAGTTTAGGTAGGAGACGAAATTCTACTTTAGTAGAGGGTATGAGTCTGTGAAATAAATGAAGGTGTTGATTGATTGAAGCATTCTGAAATACATCAATACAGTATCCGAAGCCCAGGGCAGAGCAATGGAATGTTGTTTGATATACCACGTACAAATTCACTGTTTAATTTTTTGAGTGGCATGCGTACACCGTTACGTGTATTGAGAAGGTACGTGTGCATCAAATACAATTGGTGAAGCCGTGAGCCGTTGCGAGAGTGATCACATACATACATGTTGTCGAAAAGAGGACCACACAAACATTTCGGCGGCGCATTATCGAATAGCTTAGAATTCCTGGGTAGCAGCGACCGACTACGTGTCCTTCCTTGATTCATAATTACCTGATTCACCCAACAGAACTTACGAGCGTTTTGTAGAGTGCTTCATATAATAAGAGCTACGCGCACTCGTGCGTGTGGACATAGCATGGTATACGGTTTTGCATCTAGGCACTGCTGTAGAAGCTCCGATCGACATTGTTTAGAGCAAATGGAGCACAACGTACAGCCCGGCGTACGCGCTATCATCTACACCCCAACCGCTGCCCTAAATAAATACCCCGAAGTATTTACTTCCCAGATAGTCCCACCGTCTCTCCGAGCGCCAAAATCTCATAAAAACCAGTGGTGTAGGGTGGGCCCAGGCACCAGTATGAGTGCAACCACCAGCAAACGAGCGAAACCAATCACGCCACAGGAACATGAGGACGTATCCTTGAATAACGACCCCCATGACCTGCCCCCCAATATGTCAGGTGTACTGCGACTCGCACGCGTGCGTGTCGCCTACAAGCTTGATTAAACCCGCGGACCAGAGACCGTGTGACAACAACATTTGTACAACAGAACAGTGCTGCGATGGGATATGTGCGGTTCACGCCTGCCCCGTTGGGTACACCAGCGTGGAAGACGGGGCCACCGTGTGCGCAGAGTCAGGATGCACGATCGCCATTTGCTGCACAGAAGATATCTCGGTTCGAGTACTCATGCAGTTGGCAGGTATACGGGTGGTCAATTGACGTTTCTTTAAACCATACATAATTTAAAGGCTCTGGTGCAATGCGCGTAAATAGGTGTATAATCTAAAACACAGCAAGTATTTTTTTACTTTTCTTTTTTGCGCCAGACGACCTAGGATAAGGGTAGGAGTAGGAGACCTTACAGATAGTAGGCTACTATATATAGGGGCGTTTCTTTAAGGCTTCGCTTCTACATAAGTTTCTCCAGCCTGTCAGAGCCCTCCGCGTCATAGTGGCTAATGTACGTATTTTTTCTTTTATGTTGAGATTTTGTAACGATTGAGTACATATTATGCACCATCCTGGGACTGATGACTCTTCGGTCGTCCCGTGCTATTTCATATCTGTGGGGTCCGTGAATTGAGGAACATATATACTCATTATCAATGGAAGGCACATTCTGACGAAGGTCCAAGTCCAACTTGACAATGAAGGATATGTCATCATGTGTATATACACCATTGAAAATTAAACATGGATGCACGTACACTGTTGTTCGAAGGCGCGTCAAGGATGGGTTTCATATCGCTAGGACGCTAAAAGAACTCAGTAAAGAGTACGTTCTGCCCTATCGTACCACACGTCAGTACTATGACTAATCTGTTTCCGTTTTGAATCGCTGGGATGTACGGCGAAAAACGGCTACAACACCAACCAGAAGACCCGACATACTGCAGCACGTTCGATTGCGGGCTTGGGTACGCTTTGATCGAAGGCGCGTCCGAAGAGAAGTGCGAGGAAAACGGGTGCGATAAGAGCCACTGCTGCGAAAAGGCCTGCTCCGGCTACGACTGCCCTAAACGCTTCGTCCACGTTGACGATGCCGAAAAGGTCGTGTGCAAGAGCGGCAAGTGCAAGAGAAAACAGTGCTGCCGGAAGGGCGGTGAGACATACGCCGTATATATATGTAGGTGCTGGACATTTTGGAACGACACGTTACATTTTTCATGTGTCGAACAGCAGGTGTCAACGTTGTCTCGAATGCCGCCAGGATTTCCCTGTGCACCGTCCTTACTGATTCATTCTGACGATCATGATGTCTGCAGAATTAATGGCGATCCTGTCCCAAACATGCTTTGTGGATATCTCCACTAACTGGTGGATTCCGTCCGCGCTCGTTATGATATGAATGTTACCTCAGTCGAGGTTTGTACTGGCTTCAAGTGCCCCCACCACTTCAGCCTTGTTGAAGACCCTGACAGTACAGTGTGTCACAGCCGCGGGTGCAACAAACTCGAGTGCTGCGAGAAGGACGGTGAGATCTGTGCCGTACCCTTACAAGTTCTTTGCTGTAGGGTGCATTTTCTGAGAGTTGTACAGAAAGAGATTGGATGTCTGCATCGACCCGCGCCATGACATAGCCGGATCAGTTCCATACGCAGGTTTGGACTGTGAATTCTCTCGTAATACCTTGTACCATGCTGATGGAAACTGTTGTTTTGTACTCGCCCCCCAAGTAACGTTTTGGCAGTAATCCAAGGGGTTTCATTCCGAAGGGCTCCCCTTTACGTGCGAAAAATGTAACGTGTTCGCTTGCGTCCATCAAATGTCGCAATATTTCTCCGGAAAAACAAGTCGGCTCGTGTCCCTCCTACGGAACTATTTATAATAGGCAGGCAAACACCATTGATAGCAACTGCTGTAATGTGAACGTGGATTTGAAGACCACACAATGAACATCGACCACGGCATTAGAGTTGACTAGATGTGATCAAATCTTATAGTTCCGACCATCTCAGCATATCAACGAAATGATGTGCTATCTGGGCAGCCCGACTCTGGGGGTCCAGGCAGGAATTACACCTCGTACCCCGCCGGACAACAGCATAGCTGAGTTCCTTGTAAGTTGCGCTCAGTATTGGAGATCGTCTATCGTCAACCTCTACCACCGAATGGATACCTCAGTGGCTCCTGCCGCCACAGGGCGACTTGAGCGAGATCATCGGAACCTTGCTCTTTGTTTCAGCATTTGTTTGATGTTGTGGCTGCTCACCAAGCCCACATCTGACGATAATAACAGCAAGTTACTCTGGTGTGAAAAAGGCCTGACTCCACGTCTACGGGTGATGATGTAGACCAAATAATTGCATATAATACCCATAAGACCATGCCGTCAAACGACACTGCTGTGTGTCTTCTGCCATATAATCATTACTGGTTCTCGTATGTCCTCTGAAATTAAATTCCAGCCAAGGTTTGTTCGAGCTTCAAGTGTCCTCGCCAATCTCACGTGATTGACGATGCTGAAAACACTGAGTGCAACCGCAACCGATGCAACAAAGCCACCTGCTGCGAGCAAAATGGTGAGACATAGGTCCCACGAGTGCGTTCATCATGATGTCGGTAGTGTGTTCATGGAGGAGGCGTCGTCTCGAGTGTGGAGGGTTTCGGTTTGGACACACGAGAATTTTCGGTGAATGATGCAACCACTATCAACGCAAATGCACTACCATGCTAGTAGTGAGGATGGGCCTCGGCGAGGACATGTACATCATTTGGTGCAAGTGCTGTCACTGAATATTTTCCTTCGTGTGTTGTCAATCCACAAAACGTATGCTTCACCGATCTGACAATCATGCCATCGAATCTCATTGCGATACAATTGAAACTTCAGACAAGCTCTGCTCGGAGTACGATTGCCCGGACGGCTTCCTCGAAGCTGACGGTGCCGAAAACAAAGTGTGCAGCCGCCGCCGTGGCTGCACCAAGGACCAGTGCTGCAAGGAAGATAGTGAGACATCCGTACTAAGAAACCTGGAACGAATGGTTGTTTGTTTCAGAATTTGTGTGGTCTATTGTTCAGTATCATAAGGATTACAGATAAACACAGGCTAGCCCGGCCTTTGCTTCACCAGATAAATAGGAGAGTGGGCAGTCTAGCGCACTGATATCGTCAGTCTCAAATACTTCTAAACACTCATCGCACGGCATGAGTTGCACTGTAGGTTTGGGTCGGCTGTTTGTAGCTGTGACAGGTCGATCTTCTTAACCGGGCACGTTCTGGTATTTTGTAGGAAGCCAGACCATGGAATGTTTTTTCTGTTTGGTTGCTCGAACAACTTTCTTGGAAGTAATGTTTCGGGGCACAGATAGGAAGTCCCGACGCGAGGATCCCACAATGTATGGCACCACACACGAAATGCACTTCATCGTTTTCAAACATCGTTACACTATGATAGGGTTTTTGCCGTCATGTGTTTCAAACGTCCGGGCCGGAGAGTGCTAGACTACGGCTACCGACACGCCACGTACCGTTAGGGATCTCACAAGATTGGTTTCGACAAGTCGGCTGGCGCAGCAAACTCGATTCAGCCGATTATCTCATTGTGACTGGTCAGCGCCCCCGGCGGAGGAAAGTCAACAATATTCCAAACTACTACATTCTCCGCATTCAATACTATTTGCTGCAAGTATGGAAATGACTCGTGCTATAGCAGGGAGTTAGGAGTTTTAGGCCAAACCGTTTTTGGCTTAGTTGTCTCCTGAACCCGACATCGTCCGAATGCCACTACTGCATCCCGATATACTTTGTTGTATACTTGTCCTGGTAGGTGTTGGGATTGTTAACGTATCCCGCTTTAAGCTTCCCTGGACTCAAGGTTTCGGGGGATATCGTATCGAGGTCATATACCCGAGCGAAATATGGTGCCCTACGATGATTAGGGTATATTCGTATCGCCGCACGCGTCAAGCCGCGTATGTCGCCGAGGCGGAACCTCTGATAATCAACATAGCCATCAAGCATCTGACAAGCAGTTGTCGGATGCCATTACGTCGTACCGACGGACAGCTCCTACGCGTCGGCAGCCTACGTTTCATTCTTCCACTGAAACCACAAATTCACATATTTGCATACCCAAAAATGTGGTTCGCGTGCTGGTTTGTGTGTCGTATCACGCTAAGATACTAGCCAGGTGTCCCCATTCACATTCGAGTTTGGAGTCATGCCCAATATTTATATACTTCGTATGTATATGTTTAAATATATATATATATATGAACGTCGGCCGACTACGTTGCCTGCTCCCGCCCAAAACTTCACATTCCGTGACAACTCAGCGAGGCTACTCTGCAGCTCCCACACGTGCGCCCCTGGGACCGTCCTCATCCCAGATGCTGCCGACACCGAGTGCAACTTCGGCCTTTGTGCGACTCCACAGTGCTGCCCTCGGTCCTGCTCGAAATACGTCTGTCGCGACGCCTCCTTGGTCCTTATTGAGGACGCCGATACTACTGCGTGCGAGAACTCCTTTTGCAACGATGAAGACTGCTGCGAGTCGGCGGATAGATAATCGTCTGGTGAGCTCTCTGTGATATGGGTGCGATTGGGTTTTAATGTTTTATTGTCTACGTGGTCAGGAAGGATGCAAATGTGTTATCTCTGATGCCTCTTTTCATATCGAACTCTAACCCTTGCCGAATATTCGGTATACTATGTTCTTGAAGCGGGTAGTGGCAACCGGCAAGCTCGTGTCTCGTCTGTAGTGCCTTCGCCTCGAACGGACTATCAAAGGCTTCAGGCAAAACATGATAACCGTCTGTCGTTCCGTCTCCAGCACTTGTATGAGTGCCGACTTTTGAGGAAACGCATCACATATATTGTTGGTTGTCGTAACGTGGGCCTGACGACATCGATTGTTCTTTTTACGCCCGAACTTATGTTTTGGTGAAAATCCTTATAGAGGTCGGCCATACCTTAATCTGCTGAACCGTGCAGCTGTAAAAGATCGATCGTACCGCTGGGGTTGTCAACCGGGGCTCGAGTTGAAGTGCCCCTCATTTTGTGCATCGCCGTCTTGTTTAGAAGTGCACAAGCACAACAAGCAGGCTGTCTATTTAGGTCGTATTGTTCAATGTACGCCAAGATTTTCACTGTTCACCGGGGGGACGGGCCTGAGGCGTTCTACGATAGAGGTTCAACAAAGAATTTATGAGGCTCCTCACTTAAGGAGCTCTATACCTCTTCCGAAAACTGACTTCAGCAAAAATCAAAATGCCTCGCAGCGACTAACCCCATGGCCCGAGTCTTCAAATCATTTTTTTTTTTAAATCAAGATTGGCATTCCAACTATTTGGGGTCACGGAACCCCGTCCTTCAGGGACCAAAAAGCGGAAAGGTGCTAGCTCTATCATAGACCGGGTCTCCTCGTATGAAGATCAAGCTGAAATACTGAAATCAAAGGAGTGAATGAGTTGATGACGCAAGACGGGGAAAAACAAAAATCTTCCTCTGGTTATGTGTCAATGTCGACGCTACGGCATTTGGGAGCTAATCAATGTGTGCCAAACGATCAACAGAAACTATCCCACCCCACCGTTGACATTGTAACGACCGCCGTCGTCTACCATGCTGCCTCAGCCAAAAAAACCCGATGGATCTCTGCTACGACGCCAAGATCCACAAACGACACTTCTGACATAACGGCTCCCCTTCATGGCCCATCTCGTCCACCACGTACGGATTTGCCAATTCAAGTTTTCGTCGACAGTTGTGGTGTTGTCGAGCATGGGATTTATGGAGGTCGGCTCCTTTTGTGATGTGGCTGCCGGCAGTCCATTCTAAGCGAAATGAGCGATACTTTGGGATGGATGTATTCGTAATGAATGGGCTACGCCGTTTGAAAACCACGGCCATAAACTATACACGTGCATTGCTGACGGTATGATACAGGTATATTTGAATTTTCATAGACACAATAGGTCATTCTTGGTGATCCATACCTGTTCATAACATTTGGTTTAGAACATCCCTTCCGAACCGGCCTCTGATACGTTGAGGGGGTCTGCTGTAGGCGAAACGTATTTCAGACGACCTTGTTGCACGCGTCGCTGCCGACTCTGCCCCCTGGGCGCAGTATAGGGCACTTTGGAATGTATTCACTCATGGATGGGCCCGTCTTTTCCATAAGGAGGAGGTGGCCACGCAAGAAACAATGAATTGCTCAAACAAGATTGTAGCATACGACCTTTCAGCTATCGGTTGGCGTAACCCGTTTTCTGCATTGAAGCGAAAAATGTAGCGGCTTGTCGGGCAGCTCGTCTTTATCGGTACGTATTACGCTTAAGGGATTTGCTGAAGAACACCAATTTTGCCCCGTGCCTGCAGCACATATTCTTGAAGACACCGCTGTCTACCAAGTTTAAGGTGTGGCGCTCAGGAAAGTAGGCACAATAGTGAAGGAACTGGTAAGGGCAGATAGCAAGTACAGGGACAAATGGTATGACTCCTGGCGATTTGTATGGTACTACCCTTTAGCCTTCGTTAAGGCAAGACTGTTCTTCGTGTCGATCCTTACTCCTGAGTGAGCAATGTAATATCTATTCGGCATATATATCAGAGAATATCTCCAGAAAGGATATTATGCTTACCGATCGTGGCATGCACACGGAATCTTTTTCCGATTTTCGCTGGCAGAGTTGGAGTGATATTATTCGCGTTTTGTATCTGATTGTCGACCAGCAAAGACGATGCGTAACTGGGATTGTGAACATATTCGCTCATGTTTGCAGTGCCGACCAGTTGGCGGGAGTCCTGGTAAGCCGTTGTGGGTCCGTGTTGGGATGGATCGTGCCCGGTTTCAATTCCATCGCGCATATGTTTTTGGGTTTTGCTTTGAGTGCGTTATGGCAGAGTATTTCGTAAGATGTGTGGACCTCACTGGTGGCTAGTGGTTGCTGTCGCCAACCAAGAATAATGACAGAACACCTCGTAAGCTTCTGAACCTCCGTGTTTCAAACACAAGACGAAACTCCTGTTCTGTCGAGGCCACAGGTACTTGTTTACCTGAACTCATTTTGTCGAGTGTGTGATTTTTGCCGCAGTGCGGACCAGCGCTCAAACCCAATTTGGACGGATGCGATGAGATGCCACCTCCCGTGCATAGGCTTTGATAATGTATGCTCTCTAGCACGAACTATCGTGTCCTGTCACCGATTGAAAAAACAACGTTTCACGCGACGGAACACACGACGGAGAGTGCGAGGACACGCGTACTCAAACTCTGCCTGCGCCGTACCTAAACACTAATCGTGTTCTCGATTGAATCGGTGTTTATCCCTAACTTCAAGTTGGCTACCCAGATCTGACTAGTATTATCTGGGCATTTGTTTGGCCTCTTCATCCCAAGACGTGAATACACTTGTATCTAGAGCCTCTCTTTGCACGACGTATTAACCACTAGAAATAAACGACGTGTGGCGTTGCGGAGACACCACAGCAAAATGTATGCTATTGTGCCGTATAGGTGCATATATTAATCCGCTGTTCACTCGCTGTCGATCAAGCACATGGTGGGGACAGTGCCACTTTTTATGGGTTTACAGCTTAGTCCTGATATGATTAAACATGTCAACCGTGATCGTGTTTTGCTACATACTCGGTCACAGACAACAACACCGGTGTTGACAGCCTGATAAGCCGCGTTCGACGAGAGAGGTAAAACATTTCCGCTATTTTTGTTCGGAATGACGGGGTTCCTAAAATTAAAACCCGAAATCATCGGAATGCCAATCTTGTTTCGAAATTAGGTTTTCGTATACTTGGCCGTGGGATCATTCGTCGGGATACAATTCGATTTTTGCCGAAGTTGGTTTCCTGGTGGAGGTACGGAGCTCCTTAAGTGAGGAGCCTCATTAAAATTAGGATACGTAGAACGCCTGATAATCGATATGTTCACCGTCATTGTCGTCGACACCATCAGGACTGTTCGCAGGTTTTGCGGCGATGCTGATGGGGCACCTCGAACTCAGTGAAAGCGATCACGGCTAAGATGGGGCCGGAGACAATGAACACTTATAGATTAAGCACGCATGGCTAGCTTAGAATATTCAATCGAAAAAACCAGCTACACAATTCTGCGTTGCCCATGTCATTCTACGGTATTCGCTTCGCACTGACATGTACACCTCAAATGATCGATGAGGACAAATTTGTTTCTGTCGTCCTACTAGCGCCCTGTGTTGAGAACTGCACGGTGTACTTGGCGCTTTGCTGCTCACCAGCAGCACGACGTATAACGTTGGTGAAACTGACTCACCAGCTACTTATTGGCACTGTTTGAGGCACCCTGCGCGGAAGAGCACGATATACGGCGGCACCCGGGCAGCTATACCGTGAACTTGAGACAATGCCCACGGTTAATGTTATAATACTCCTGCGTGCAGGTCAATATGAGGCTGATACGTACCTGGTATACGTACGTGATATATTCTTTCAACTACCAACGACTACTACAATGCGGGTTTACGATCAGCGTGACACCCTGTTAAACCAAATATTGTCGGCAAGAGTGACGAAAGACGATGGAATAGACTTGCTGGTGCACCGCAGGAAGCGCACGGTCAGAGTGTGCGGGCATTGTGAGCACTGACGAGCGCACCCTATCTCCACAGAGGGCACGCAAGTAAGTCCTATGTCAGGTCCGGTTAAAGATACTTGTGAGCGGAGTTTATGGTACGGTCTATTTGGTTCTTAGCTCACACACATTCGTCCAAGTTGCGACATATATTGCCTCGCCGTCGTATTGTTACGTGCGTTCCTGTTTCGGTATACAACACGCTTGGTCTCCCCACATAGTATGTTATTGCTCTGCGTTGCACCGATTTCCGCGCTTGAGCCCTGTTCGTGAGGAGGGAATGACACTGAGATATTGGTGGTAGGGGCCATGTTTGGGTTAAGCGAGTGACCATGAGGTACGATGAAGTAGCGACAACCTAATCCGTCGTACGTCAAGGGAATTGTGTATCGTCCCCAGTGATGTGTGAGTCACGCAAAGCTATGTTGCCTTTCACAGACCAAACAACATCTGTTGAAGCCCATTTGTATAGCAGGTGTGAGATTAAGTAGCTCCCGCAACCCTGGTGACTCTACATTAGCTCCGTAGCGTGGGTGAGAACCGGGGTGTTTCCGTTACAGTAGAACCAACCTACGAGGCATACACCAATAAACTATATATTATATCTTCCTCAGTGTTGATTAAAATAAGCAATATTCGTTTGCGCCACGTTGCATCCGCAACACTTCATGTATCCCGTTTTGGTGTGAGGTCCGGCACAGAGCAAAACGCCCTGTCTGTCTGTCTTGATGAGGGAGATTGAGCGAGCATGCACATAGGCTCGCTCCAGTAAACCCATACCCGCCAAACATCAGTGAATGTCGTATTAATAGTATGTCCTCGTCAGTGGAGATTGAACAGTTTTGAAATATCCAAATGAAATCCAAAGTAGAGCGTACGGTCGCTAAACGATGGCTCGGGCTATGAACAATATATGGCCTCTCTAGTATTCTTTGAGTTTGATGTCACCGTGAACGTGTCGCGAGGCACATACATGGTACATGTAGTAAACGTTTGAACGTGTAGTGGCTTGCAGTATCGCTACGTTGTCGAAAACTAGAGCATCACTTAGACAATGCATTTTATTACGGTCCTTGTCACTATCTTTGTTTATTTCAGTTGAAGTGCTGAAGCTACACTTGCGAGTTCGTTGAATAGGTGTTATTTTTGTTTGCCATAGTAGAAACGCTAGCTCAGAGGTTTAACACGGGGATTAACATTTGACGTGCCGAACTACCTGTAGTAATGTGCCCCGTTCCTTCTATTGACATACTCACCAACATAATGAACGCGTGTTCCAATATAATTGGTGACGAAGGTTAGTTGCGATCTAATATCGAGGCTGTTTTTCGACTCGGAGCCCGACATCGAAGGCGAGATATCGATACACCATTATAACAGACAAATCGGAAAAATGGGAACGAAGCCTAAAATGAGAACCAAGCCGTATCTCCAGAACCATGTGGTGTTTCAGAGAACAAAAATGATCCTGCGAAACCCCTTGGCCAGCCCTGTGAGAGGAGCTCGTCAGAACGGTCATGCTCCATCTCGTGCCTTCGAGTGGGCGCAAAAAGCGATATACGCTGGCTCTAGTGTGATTTCTCTAGATGCTGGCTACCGCGGAGATGCCGAGGACTTCCAGCCTGAGCGACAGCTCATTCGAAGGCTGCTGTACAGCCCCACAGGACTGTCAACTCTTTTTCTTGGAGTTGTACACAATTGGTTTGCTTTCTAAAAAAACCCCGATGATTGCGTGGTTTCGTTGGAACTGAGACTGGGGTCAACAAACGTCACGCCGTCCACCTCTGGATCCGTCAACTGCCGTGCAACGGTACCGAGCCATCTCGAGAAAACGGGAATTTACAACGTGGGTCGAGCGTTTCCTCAGACTGATAGCCGTCACTGATTTCACCTGCAGGTGTTAGTTGTTTGTCGCGTATTGTTGCGATAGTGACCCCCACAGCACGGAAAAAGGATGATATCGGGTGATTCTTAACATGAGATCTAGGACATCCACCAGCAGCATTCAGCTGTGAAAATGGGTCACGACCAACGACAACTCATCGAACGGCCAAGATTTAGTTCGCCGCTTCTGGACTAATGTGACAGGAACAATAATACAGGGGTAAAAAACGTTTCGTGTACATACTGAAAACGTATCGACTGCGTATGGTTAATGTCAACCGGAATGCGCTGGTCCCAATTGAATGCGGAAAAGCTACTCACCAGACACACGAGCATCGGTATTGGTTTCAATTACAAAGTAAAAATTATCGATGTCGTCGTGTGGAGGTGAATCCTCAGTCATCTGAAAGACTATAAATAGTGGGTTGGATACTTACCGAACAGTCACCAAAACTAGACGTTTGTTCATATGTTCGAGACACAAAATATTCACAAGGCATAAGAGGTGTTTCGCCGATCAGCCGACACTCGTTGTTCATCACAAGTAGCAAAAAGTAAGAGCGAATGTGACTCAAATGACAATTTTTAAATATTGTTCTAATTTCTCGCAAACGGTCGCAGACTCGATTGTTGTTGCCAATGCATATCGGGTTCAACATACAGGGGCACCGTTGCCGTTCGGCTTATTAGGTGGAAGGGTGATAATTAGCTGTCTTCCCGGTAGTCACCATGCTATTATAGTCACCATCCGGCGATGTCATGCGATCACTAACAACACGAACTCTTCTTGGGCCATTTCAACGTTGTCTTGTGTTGCCGATAATCGAAGGCACACGCGGAAGTTTTGTTCGTCGTACAAGCCACTTCGACTTTGCAGATATTACCTCGCTGTCCGAGCAACGGGCGGACTTGGAGACCGCCTCTGTGTTTCACGCTAAAAAAGGCATCGCCAAATGGCCTACGAACCCGACGGTGAACCGCCCGCCATACCTTAGTATTTGCACGGCGCACCAGAATTTTCAACTGCTCATGACAATGGCATGACAGCCGTGTCTTCCCACACCCACCCACTAACTATGGTGGTCGATGAGGGCCCTCCGGTTTTATAGTGATGAACGTCTGGGCGATACACTGGAATATAATCTCTGATCGTCCTGAGGACTCGCACAATATCTGCTGTAGCATGTGACTACGTAGGCACATCACCACATACCTGGGCAACCGTTAATATTTACGACTATCAACTACATCATGATGGTGTGTACAACACACACGATGCGCATCCCCCAGTACATCGAAACCATACGACATGCCGCCAAGGTCAATAGGAGGTTGAACTGGTCAACTATTATACTGCCTACATACAATCAAGCAAGCAACACACCCAAACACAATCATTCAGGCAAGGGCTGGTCGGACCTGTGCTGCGAAACCAAGGCGTGTCGCACCAACAGACAAGTCTTTCTTGCGATAACCCATACTTTACTGCTGAGAAAGTTTTTTTTTTACTGGTGCTATCGTGGACCCCTTGGAAGTGTCTGGGTTGTCATGTGAATCAAACCATACGAGATAGCCCCGGGAATGGACGCATTTCTCAACTTCTACAGTTTAGTATGGGTTAGTATCGTCTATGCACCACCGGATTCGTCGTTGAACGATATGTTTGAAGGAGAGTAGCGACACTAGAAGTCGTACCCGCACCCTGCCCCGGCATCCGTTGTACGTCGGGTATATTAAACGAAAACATATATCCAACAGTATCCTCGGAACCGGCGCAGGAACCGGGAAAAACATATTTATGGCGTCGCTCTAATCGAGATACACGTCATTAAGGGGTAGCACCACAGCTTACAGCCCATCCAGCGTCATGTACAAGAAGACTGTGACTCGTGCCACCAGCGATGAATAAATCCCGTGCGCTGCTTCATAATGGTTTTGGGGTCATCAGATGGCGTTTTTCCTCTTAACTTTCTGTACACGAGCTGGGCTAATCGTTTAGGGGATAGGTAGACGGGCCCCCTCATCAAGCCAATTGGCACATCCTTTCGTATATTCCAATCTCCTCCAATTCGTGGTTTGGTTATTCTGTCGAGACCCAGCCGGGGCTGGCACGTCTTGTCGTCGTCGAGACAGCGACATACTCTACTACTCGAGATCTACTTTGGTGCACTATTAATAGTTTGTGTGAACTGTGACCAAAAAACAATTCGAGAACACGGCGATCGACGTACCGCTTTGGTGAATACGTCACAGTAGAGCCGTCGGCGTCCCCGGTGGCACGGTACGTGCTCGGCGTGGCTCAGATCAATTTCGTGGGTTCGAGTTTAACCGAGTGCATACTCGCAAATATTTTTCTTGCATTTCGAACAACGTCGGTCCAAACTACGAATGCCCCGACACCTACATCGGTGTCGGAGACAAGGGAGGGGGAGTGGGTCAGCACCGCCCAGTCAAACATACCTAGCGCCGAGTTGGCCGCATTTATTTCCCATCCATTTTCATGGATCTTGATCAATAATATCTCCTTCGCCAGCCTGTTGTTGGCCATATGACGACGGGCTTGTGAAACCCGATGTACTAAACAGTCCAATCCACAATCTACTAACTATGTTTGCGGATCGTGTTCGTGAGCACAACATCTACGTGTTTCGTAGAGTTGTGAGTCGGCCAAGATTTCACGACATATGTGCATTCGGTTTGTGTCGATAGACAAATAGCTGATTTCGTGGAATTATGGCTTCCAAATAAATGCAGCTGATAGCCAGCCAATTCGCCTATTTCTGCCGGCTAGATAGGCAAGCGAGTTCTCCCCAGCCGGGTCTGAGAAAAACCGCTTTTTTAGGCACACCCGTCAAACGAATATTTACGCAAGTTTGGAAATCGCCCATATCAGAAGTGTCGGTACCTCCGCTAAACAAACAAACTATTTTCCGATTGCCGGCGAGTTGGGGGTTTGTAGCCGCTGATCACAGCTCTAGGTTTTCGGCGAGCTTTTTTTTGTATTGGCTACCACCTCGAAATAATATCTGTAAATTCTCAAACTCGTACCAGGTATAAGTTTGCTCTTTTGTGGATATCGTTGTGCTTTTATAGAAGGTACAACCTCCCAACATAGTGTCTTCGAGGAGTCTCAAGTATCCCTACTACTTTTGATGACTACGTGTTTTGCTCTCGCGCAACATGCTACACACCCTACAACCAACCCCAGCAAACCATCTGTCCGACTCCGTCAAGCGAATAGTCGATACGTTTGTCATCGCCGACGTTTCCGAGGTCAAGCGTGGCTCAGGCATGTTCGAAACGTCCGGTTCTGCCCAATATCCTGCACGGGATAAGTCTACCCAAACAAAAACATAAATTCGAACAAACGATGTCGATACTACCGCGCGCTACAACAACATCCATTCGGATGGCATCCGCTGCCGTTACATTCATATTCTAACTGCGATTCGCGGGTTCGGTTCTGTCTGTTGGGGCATGTCCAACCATGGCGGCCATCTAATTGTTTCACAAAGTATGATATCGGGGATATCGATCTGCAGGTATCATACCAACAGGTAGAGGGCCACGAAAATGTTTCTTCGTACCACACACAGGACCCCGGTCTACTGCAGCCCAACTATAGGAACGCCCCACCAACCTGTTCTGCCAGTGCGACTGGACCTACTGTAATGTCTGTGTTTGGCATGTCTCCACGTGAAGTCGAGTTCCGGATCGTTCAATGTTCCAAAAAAACAATATATGTATATATATATATATACCTGGTATATACAAGTTCTCCCTCCGGAGCGGCATGAGCGTAGCGTGTGGTAAGACTCTTCTTGCCGATATACGTATTCGGTGGGTTGGTTTGAACTTTTCCACCAATTGCAGTTATATGTGCTGCAGTTGGGGCAATAGCTTAAATGTACCTGATAACAACCAAAAATGTATTACTATCAAGAAAATAGTAGTAGTGGAACATGCAGATGAGGTTGACGCAAGAGAGCGATTATAATGAATGGCTGAAAAAACAGGTAATTATGTGATACAGCTGTTTAACTGTTGTTGTTATGATATATGAAGGCGACATGAACGTGATATGCAACTTCGACAGTAAGCACTTGCTCGACGAATCGCACCGCCATTAGACACATACATAAATGTCCTGCAACACCTAACGGTTCGACAACGAACGAAACCTTTGCCGGACGGCCAAACTAACTACGACAGAAAATCTTCAAGGAAAACGTCTTTAAAAAAGCGTAGCAGTGGGCCCGGAGCCGGCCTGAAACGCAAGAAAGTCGAAGCGACGAGCGTAGAAGCAAACCTTCCCTCGCAAACGCGAATGCCACTAATAACAACGGAATCAGCGCCCTGGCAAACATCCAACTAACATATTCGCCTGATTGAGAGCGTAGTATCTGATTGAGAGCGAGATTACGCGATACGCTGTAGCCGGACTACCGCTGAGAGGTGGAGCTTGCAGTGTAGCTTGAATTGAAGGGCTAGCCCAAAGCTTCAAGCCGCTACCCTGGTCATCGTGTGGGAGTCTCTCGTTGTGGAGCTACAGCCGGGAGCAGAAGCTACAGTAGAGCCCACCGCCCGAGGCGACACCGCCCTGAAACAGTTTGAGGCAGGAATGGCCAATCTGGGGAAATCTATCAACTTGTCTAGCTCCTAGCTGCAGCATCCGATGACGATGACACACATATGCTCGCGACGCTGCTGACGAGACCTTACATTTGCGCCGCTTCTTGGAATAGCCCGTCCCCTACTTACCAAGAAATGGCAAGAGGCGTCTGGATCCGAAATTTCAATTTATTTGGCTCTCGCTCTCAATCAGATACTTCGTTCTCAATCAGGCGATCATGTTGTTCAAGGTAGATTGGAAAAAAACAGGATATTTCGTTTTCCACAGCACCAAAAGAGGATGCAAAAAAGTCAGTTACACCTTGGCACTCGTTAAAGCACTAACGTGATGAAGGCGATGCAAAACCTGACACTCTTCTTAGGTGAAGAACCCCCCACCGAAAAAAAATGAACCAATCCGCTCCCCACGCTTGAACTCAAAGTATCCGCTGGCAGACTTCCAAGTACACGCACAACCTATGTTTGCAGAAAGTATTGAAATATTATAGACGCAGGCGCACGCTGCAACGAAAAACGCCCGCGAACACCTCTATATTCGAAACGCCCGCGAATACCAAAGGCAGGTCAACTGTGTATGGTGCTCTACCGGAAGATCATGTTGGACACGAGAACGTATTCTTCCTGTACGAAGATCTATTACGAGCCCAGACCGAAGAGATCGACCGACACAACCTTCCCGCTTGGCGGCGCTTTTCTCCAGTTCCACCCGAGCCTATTCGCCGAACTTCGCGTGGCGTTCGCCCTGACGTTGCTCGTCGTGGGCGATGAAAAGCTTCGCGGAGCTCTTGAAGCACGACAAGTGCAGGGGGGGCGTGCCCAAGCCGATCAAGATGCCGTTGTCCTTGATAGTTCCTTTGCAATAGACACAATACTTACGGACCTGCAAACATAGATTTCAGACAACAAACCGACAGCACAAAATAAACATCTAAGACGTGTTGAATACAAATATTTTCGTTGGTATGAGTTCAGTTGACGAGTTTTCAAAAAGGGCAAATAAATGACAAAATTAGTTAAAATACCTGATCCGTTCCAGCCAAAATTAGGTGTATACTAAAACCAAGCAAAAAACGCGCGCCACGAGCGGTGTTCTGTCCATGAAAGTCGTGTAAACAAAGAAGCGTGTCACATGGCCTCCAAAATATAGGCCGTTAAGTTTTCTTTAGGCTGTAGATACCACGGCTTCACTTGGACCTGTAGAGAGTCACTGTTAATAGGCTTCGTTTGTTCTGCGACGGCGGGGGCGCCAAGAAGAGTATTTAGAGTGGTGCCCCCCCCCCGTTAACATCTTTAAATCTTTATGACCGTCGTCGCGGAACTGGCATCTCGGCACAAAACTATCTTGCCGTATCAAACCTGAGACAAACTCTACGCGGGATGGTGCACACAAACACCGTGGTGATGTATGGACCGCTGTGACCATAGAAAACAACACAGCAGCGGCGGTAGGACACATCAACTATTCAATAACTGAAGCACGTCGCGCACCCCAAATAAGAAAAAACGTGAACCCAGCATACTCATGTACCTATATGTGAATATGTACTTTGACGCACAACGTGTATGTTTGTGCGAGTACAGAGTTTATAGGTTGCATAATGCAAAATAATTTCATCAGAGAAAGGGCAGACGCATACATACGGAGAGAAACAACAGTGTACGTATGTGTATGTGACCCCTCTCATTGGTTCAAACTTGGCCGAAATCGGTTGAAAGCTAAAGAGAGTAAAACCAACCAGGTATAAGTTTTTCAAACCAAAATCAGCAACCATGTCAGCCTGGCGAACAACAGGGCTCCTGGTGAGTGTTTGGTACTTGTTTCCAGAATGTAACTGAGTTTGGCAGAAAAGTGTATAGGTATTATGTATACCTGAATTTGCCAAAAACCTCTTTAACATTTATTTTAGAACTCCAGTCCCGTTTGGGGGACACACCACTCAAATCCCAAGTAATTGTTCCAAATTGTCCACAAAACGAGACTGCAGTTCTAAAAGGGTTAAACACAGTGTAGCACATACGCGTTGGCGTGCGCTGTAGAGGCAGGAAGCACGAAAGGTAAATAGGAATGGGATGCGATGAATGATGTTGGCGAACCCCTACGTCTCTTTTCGCGGCAAAGACAGTGACGGCCGGGGCGGCAGCAGCCTGAAACGTGGAAACGTGTTAGTGTACTCAACCACCCCTGTCTGTTATCGTGTCGGAACAACAACAACAGCATCGGCGGTAGACCACTGTCTCGGTGTGGAAAGAAACGCAGGCTGCCAACAACAACGGCAACTGTTCAGAAAAAAAAGTTGGTTTTTATATATAGTGTGCAAAACAACAACAACGGCAGCAGCAGCGCATATACAAATGGCAGTACGCGGACTATACCCCTGTCTCTGTGTGAGGCTCGGTCTTATGCATTTTTTTTTGAGTGATTGAAAAAGGCAAAAAGTCGGATTTTCCTAAGGCAAATAAGCCACACCAGATCGGTGCGCCATGTACCGTGTTATCGTGATTTTGGTTTTATTTAATAGGAGAACTAAAAAAAAATAAAAGTACCTACATGTTGAACTCCACGTGGACCACGACACAAACGAGAGTCGCTCACGCCGGGGTGGGCGATCAACCTTCACCACCAGCTCCTGGATGGAAGCAGCGGAATGTGTAAACCCCTGGGAAGCTGCGTAAGGGGCTTGCTAGTCACTGGACCAGCAACGAGCTCTCGCCCTCGCGGAGCCTGAGCTGCTTGCGGCGGTCGTAGTCAGAAAAAAACGTAAGATAGTTTTGATACCTCTGCTGTAGTCTCGTCCTATTCGTTGCCAATGTTGTTTTGCCTAGAGCAGCTGAAGTTGGGCGGCCGCAAGGGACACGATGGTGGTGAAGGTACTGCTGCCCTTCCTTACCGTGGTGGCCGATACACAAGTGTGTTGTAGCCCAGCTGTGTACAAGCGTAAACAAGCCTGTAGCGTCGTGATCCGTCCGGAACCCAGTCCATAATCGTAAAAAAGAAATTGTATAATACCACCGAGGTTTTGTGCAAAGCCCAATTATATCACTTTCAGAGTTGATAAAAAAATCCTGTTAAAAACAATCATTTCAACAAATTCCAGGAGTGATAAAATCTTTGAGGAATTTATTTTCCACCAACCACGTCCCATAAGATGTGAGTTTTATAAAATCTTATCAGATATGGGACCAGACACCCCGAAGCCTCCGTAAACAGTCATATAATCCTTTTTAAAAAAGTGAATAAGATCCGGCCGTATCGAGAACAAAAAAATGGACAATATTTGATGGATATACGTACAACTGTAGTGTGCAAAACGATTTTCGAAATTTCTGTAGTACCTGGTATGTATTTGTGTCTTGCATTTACTGCTGAAGGTCGACAGCATGCGCGAACAAAAAAAACTACGCCAACAACAACATAGAGAACAACTGCAGCAACAGCGGCGGCAGACACTAACTCGAAGCTGCCTACAACAGCAACAACGCGAACGACGCCTGCGTACACGCAAAATCAGCATCATCAGGGACGATAGGCGCGCGGGGTTAAAGGAGCAGGAAAAGGAGCAGCAGCAGCAGCAGCAGCAGCCGCAGCAATGGGCTGCGCCACCAAGTCGTGCTCTCGCGTGCGGGAACAAAGCGACGACGACAACAACAACAGCAGCAGCGGTGGTAGACACTGTTGGGCAAACGAACGCAGGCTGTGAACAACAACGGCAGTAGCAGTCGCAGCAGCAGCAGCACAAAAGCAAATAGCAGTGAGTGCAGTAACGCATAAGCGAATTGCATTATTAGTACGTTTTTGTCTCGGATTCAGTGCTAAAGGTCACTACGTGCGGTGAAAGCAACATCACCACCACCAACGGCATACCAGAAAAACAAGAGCAGCAACAGCGAAGGTAGACACCTGCCTCGGTGTGGAAAGCAACGCAGGGTGTACAGAACAACGGCAGCAGCAGCGGCAGCAGCTCGTACGTGTACTATAAAAAACACAAAGGCAAAATCATCTTGGTTGTAGATTCAGTCCTTGAGGTCAACAATATGCGGGAACAGCAACGTCAACAACAGCACCAACAGCAGCAGCAGCAGCAGCGGCAGTAGACACTGACTCAAAGGTCCCTACAACAGCAATAACGCGAACGACGACTACATAAACCAACCTGAAACTAGAAAAAAAGCAGCATCAGAGGCGGTAGGCGCGTAGGGTACCGACATCAGGAAAAGTTGCAGCAGCAGCAGTAGCACCAGCAATGGTCTGCGCCACCAAGCCGTGTTCTCGCATTAATACAAAGAAAGACTGCAGGTAGTGTGGACAAAACTCGACAACAGCAGCCGCGGCGGTAGACATAGGCGACAAACAATAACAACGACAACAACAGTAGCCGTGGCGGTATAAATAGGGAGCAAACAACAACAGCAACAACAACAGCAACAGAGAAGAACAGAACACAACTCACCGCCACCTCCTGTCTCGAGTGTGAACGACACGGTGCGGACGTCGATATGCCTGGCGCATAGTTCAAAGTCTTTGGGCGACTTCAATATTATCCCGCTGCCGGGGCAGGTGTCGCGGTCGCAGGTCGCAAAATCGACATTGCCTCCAAAGTTTTGTCTCCATCATATAGCTGAGAGATGCAGCGGTTGCACTTTACAACGGGATGGAACACTGACTTGGACCGGGGGATTCTATTCGAAACGGGTTTCTTCCTAAATCCGCCAGAAGAAGAGGATGAGGCAGAGGTGTATTGAAGGCAGCACCTTTAGTATCGGCAGCAGGTAAGAGTGCAGTCCACTCTATAGAAGCAGCACCACCAGGAGAGCAGCACTAGCGGGAGGAGCACCCGGTAGAAACCGAAGCAGCTAAAGCAAAAGCAGCACCAGCAGAGGCGGCCCCAGATAGAGCGGCCCGAGCACGAGCGGCACGAGTAGGAGCGGCACGAGCAGGAGCAACGCCAGCAGTAGGCCAAGTGGTATACCAAGAGGCAGCACCAGCGTGACGCTCGTCGTATGCTGTCCAGATGTGTCCACGCTAGAGGTCGGTATCATATCACAAATTGTGATATATTATACGATAGGTGATATTATATGAGTGTATCAATATCACAATAAAACGGTGATATGATATGTAATATAATAAAATATCATATGATATAACATAGATACAACATATCATATGATATGATATGTGATACAAGGCTCCCTTTCGGGATGTGGGTGGCATGATATCCGGGGGGTGTCGCAAGTTGAAAAGAGAGACGCATGTAAAACCCTTGCACCTCATTTTGAGAAAAAATGATATCGGAGTGGACTGAGTAATGGGCTACTGATTTATTGCTGAAAGCGAAGAGTAGTAGTCTAGTCTTCGATGCTCTCGCATGTCTTGGCGTGTAGCTGGTAGGGGACAGGTGGACTACGGTATTATTGCTGAAAAGAAATGGTATCACTCAGAGGGAATTTGACGGGGTTTGTATCATCCAGGTATTTATCGCCTGGGTGGGATCTCACTAATCACCGATAAATGTTGATCCTTAATGATTTTAACACCTTTACTGTGTGGGGTCTGCATGATCTGCATGAACTATGACACACACATGTTAATCGAACAAAAATATCTGCCGTGATTAACTGATGAATAGCTTTGCGTGGGTGTCACCGATCTGCAGAATCTGCATAATCTGCAGGATCTGAGTGATCTACTTGACCGAGTGGAATATGTGTGATCTGCATGATATATACACCGGGATGGGGTATGTACGATCTGCATGATATGCACATTTTGTTGGTGGTCTTAGTGATCTTCAGGATCTGAATGATCGGCGGATTTTTGCATGGTCTGGAGGATCTGTAAAATCTGGATGCTTCACACTTGTTTGCAACATGTTTAGCCGGCATGGGTCTGTATGAGGCGGGCATTTCACAGGTGAATACTTGAGTGAGATCTGTATGATCCGCAGGATATGTATAGTCTGAGGATTTTGTATGATCTGCCAGACGATATATATGATCTACATGAGTGGAGTCTGTGTCCTCTGAATGATTTCTACATCATAACCGGGATGCGGTCTGCACGATTTGCAGGATATGTATGATCTGCAGGATTTCTGTATGATCTGGAGGATCTGTAAAAGCTGGATACTTCACACTTGTTTCGGCATATATGTTTAGCAACGACAGCAGCAGCAATGAAAATAAGGAACAGCGTGGCACCGACGAAAAAAAAGAAGAAGGATAGCCGCAAGAAAAGCGACATGTGCCAGCAACAGCAGTAGTAGTAGCAGCTTTACCGCGATTGTGTGTAGTAGCAGTAGCGGCAGGAACAACAGGAGTAGCAGAATGATCAGCAAACCACGTGACATGGACACATTGTACAAAGGGCAGTGAACACTCAGATACTACTCGTACAGTATTACACGCAACGCTATAAGTGGTACGAAGATCCTAAAAATATATGACGAATTGCACCGAGCAACAAAAAAAGAACTGCCAGGTATGTACGTGATGGATACAGCGTGTTCTCATGTCTTGTAGTCAAGCAGTCACAAAAACACCAGCACGCAGCAGCAGCAACCTATATGCAGCACTCGAGCAACACTCGATTCGAGCAGCACTCGTACCTCTGTTGTTTCTGTTGTTGTACTCCTGCGGACTGCTCGAGCAGCAGTCGAGCGCACGAGCATGATGAGTAGGTTTCCAAGCATAGCCTATTGCACCGCGCAAAAAAAGGACGCGAGACCACGATCACTCGATTGTTCAAGCGCAACGAGCACGAGAGACAAACACGAGCACATCGTGGTCAAGCAGTCACGGGCACACGAGCACTCAGCAGCAGCAGTAGCACCCAGCGGCACTCGAGCAATACTCGGCTCGAGCAGCACTCGTACGCCTGTTGTTGCTGTTGTTGTCCGGCTTCGCACTGCTCGAGCGGCATTCGATCGCACGAGCATATATACCTTTCCAAGCATGGCCTCTATTGTACCGCGAAAAAAAAAGGAGACGGGACCACGACCACTCGATTGCTCAAGCGCAACGAGCACGAGACAAACACAAACACGGCGTGACCAAGTAATCACGGGCACACGAGCACTCAGCAGCAGCTGCTGCAGCAGCAGCAGCGGTAGCACCCAGCGGCACTCGAGCAACACTCCACTCGAGCAGCACTCGTACACCTGCTGTTGTTGTTGTTTTACTGCTGTGTAATGCACGAGCATGATGAGCTCGAGCAGCACGAACTCGAGCAGCACTGTGGGTTTTTGAAGTAGCAGCAAGAAGCGAGAAAAACGAAATCTTCGCCGCTAAAAGAACGTAGATACGAAGATCCGGGTAGGTTTCAAGACCCTGGATGGCTTTCCGGAAGTGGGACCATATTCCCTGAGTTGCTTGCTGTGTCACGTCACTTCGACCATGTTGAGCATGGGCCACGTAGCCCGGCCGTAGCAAGCGCTTGCACTGTACTGTCCACGACGCTCCCCTGGGGGCCCCGGAGCAGGAAGCACGAGAAAAGACCCGCGCTCAAACGAGTGAAGTAAACTATTCCGGGAAAAAGGCCATTTGATACAAAGTAATATATGATAGTATTTAAAAGTCACCACTTCAGCTTTCTTTGCGGCCAGTAGCCAAGGCCGATCTTGGGTTGGGGTGTACTGCTCTTCCACTACTCGTAAGCCCCTTTTCCAGTTTAGTCAAAGCTTCAAACCTAGTATCCAGCGTCAGTAATAGTGGAGCAAACCATGCATAATGCTCGTATATGGTGTGCGAGCACACGCTAGGACGAACGCTGGGTGATGATGCATACAGCCACTGAGAAGAGCAGTCAGAAAGTAGCAAGCAGCAAAATGTATTTGATCATCGCATGATGCTGAGTTATTGAAAACCTTGACAAATATTTAGTTGGTATTAATAGTATATATTAGCTACTCTACCAGGCTCTATTCGCGCCTACACCTACTCGTACTATACAGCAGTATAGTCTATTATTATAATACCAGCGACCAGGTATGTACGCACGTACCTCCTGCTGCTATATATATATATATATATATATATATGCTGTAACAGCATAATAGTAGGTTTCGCTTCCACAGAATAAACAAGGCGCACATTGCTATAAAGTATTACGCACGCAACAATCAGGAATACCTCGGGCCCAAGGGATGCACAGCAGCTTCGTATACTGCTGTGCAATCACCCGTCATTAATGCTCGCAACAAGTTCAATTGCTCGTCCTCAAAATAGAGTACCATGAAGACTGTATATAACGCGGACGCCACCACCATTAACCTTCACCGTGAAATCAACGGGAACCCCGCCGCGCATAAGACATACGCGATCGCTGCTGCTGATGGGTGGTGCTAAAGAGCGATAGTGGTACGGCAGGTGTACGACTGCTGTAAATTACAGCAGACAAGCTATGCATGGCTCCATCCTAGTTGTTGTGTGCGAGCTAGACTAGAGCTGGAGTCATGTCGGCTTATAATTTAGAAGATGCCGATCTTCGAAGAAAGTTGATCTTGGGAAATTCTCGGGCGCCTGGGAGGGTTTTCTGGTATGTCATATCATATAATATCATATGATATTGATATAGCACACATGATATGACATAATATGATATGATATGATATGATATATATCATATCATATCATATCATATATCACGTATTTATATGACTATATCATACATCATGTCAGAGCATTTTAAAAAGTGATACCGACCTCTAGTCCACGCACGCAAATAATCCAGTGAACCTCGTGGTATGCCGTTTCATAACCGGTCGGTCTCTTCACACGCCAAAGCAACTGAGATCAACCTTCAATCGGCCAGAAAACAGACAGTCCTGTCAAAACTATTCCGGAACGAAAAAGTACAAAATGGTCTACGATCGTATGCCGTCTTATACTATAATAGCCGGTCTCTTCTGGTCAAAGTAACTGACACGGCAGTCCTGTTAAATCTGTTCCCGAAAAGTCCCTCCACTCGCGAGTAGTATAAAGCTCTCGCGAATCAGGGTTGACAATCTTGCGAAAGGCCACCGAAACGCCTTGACAGCGACCGACCATAGGAAACGAGTTCAAAGTTTTGTTTACAAGTTTTCTCTTCCCAGTGGCATGAGCGTAGCGTGTAAGGTTCATTCTTATTGGAGAGTGTTTTTTCTAAAATTTCCAAAGTTTGGAAATAATCGTAGATATATATGTATCAATATACGAAGGCGTTCTGTCACTAGTATTAGTGAAATTCTCCAGAACCAAAACTATCAATTTCGTTAACCTTCCAATATTTGAAAAAAAAAGAACAGGAAAATCTGCAAGATTGAAAAAATGCGCGAAAACAGAGTCGAAAAATTGAGGGAAAAAACTCTCCAATAATACTTATTACCCTAAGAAGACTCTAACCGAAATACGTATTTGGTGGGTTGGTTGAACTATTCCACCAATAATTTCAGATGCAATAGCTCAAATTTACCCATGAACAACGAAAAATGTATTAGTATGCGGAAAATAGTAGTGGAACATGCAAATGAGATGAGGGTGACGCAAGAGAGCAGTACTAATGACCGAAAAAACAGGTAGTAATTATGTATTACAGCTGTTATCAGTAATAAGCGTGTTTTACAACTTCGACAGCAAGAACTTACTCGACGAACCGTAGCGCCAGCAGACACATACATGTCCTGCAACACCTAACGGTTCGTAAACGAATGAAATCTTTGGCGCACGCCCAAACCAACTACGACAGAAAAATCTCAAGGGAAAACGTCTCAAAGGAAGCGTAGCAGTGGGCACGTGGCCGGCGTGAAACGCGAAAAAGTCGAAGCGACAGGAGAAGAACCAAAAACTCCCTCGCAAACGCGAATGCCACTAAAAATAACGGAATCAGGGCCCCGGCAACACCCAAGGTAGATTGAAAAAATAGGGATATTTCATTGTCCACAACACCGAACGAGGATGCAAAAAAGTCAGTTAGACCTTGGCACTCGTTAAAGCACTAGCGTGATGAAGGCCATGCAAAACCTGACACTGTTCTTAGGTGAAGAAGCCAGCACAAAAATAAAATGAACCAGTCCCCTCCTCACGCTTGAACTCAAAGTACCCGCTGGCAGACTTGCAAGTAAGTACACGCACAACGGATATTTGCTGAAAGGATTGAAAAATTATAGACTCAGGCGCACGCTGCAACTAAAAAAGCCCGCGAACACCTCTATATTCAGACCCCAGGCGCAACCAAAGGCAGATCAACTGTGTATGATGCTCTACCGGAAGATCATGATGGACACGAGAACATATTCTTAAAGTACGAAGATCTATCCAGAGCCCGAACTGTGGAGATCGACCGACACAGCCTTCCCGTTCGGCGTCGCATTTCTCCACTTCCACCCGAGCCTATTTGATGATCTCCGCGTGGCGTTCGCCCTGAAGTTGCTCGTCGTGGGCGATGAAGAGCTTCCTGGGGCGCTTGGAGCACGACAAGTGCAGAGGGGGCGTGCACAGGCCGATCAAGATGCCGTTGTCCTTGATAGTTCCCTTGCAGTAGACACAATCCTTCCGGGCCTGCAAACATAGATTATAGACAACAAACCGACAGCACAAAATAAACATCTAAGACGTGTTGAATGGAAAATTTTTTGTTGGTATGAGTTCAGTTGACGAGTTTTCAAAAAGGGCAAAATTAAATGCCAAAATCAGTTATAATACCTGATCCGTTTGAGCCAAAATCAGGTGTATACTAAAACCAAGCAAACAACGCGCGCCACGAGCGGTGTTCTGTCCATGAAAGTCGTGTAAACAAAGAAGCGTGCCACATGGCCTCCAAAATATAGGCCGTTAAGTTTTCTTTAGGCTGTAGATACCCCGGCTTCACTTACTTGGACCTGTAGAGAGTCACTGTTAACAGGCTTCGTTTGTTCTGCGACGGCGGGGGCGCCAAGAAGAGTATGTACTGTGGCGCCCCCCCCCCGTTGACGTCTTTAAATCTTCTCGACCGTCCTCGCGGAATTGGCAGCTCGGCACGAAATTATCTTGCCGTGCCAAACCTGAGACAAAATCGACGCGGGGTGGTGCAGACAAACACCATGGTGATGTATGGATCGCTGTGGCCAAAGAAAACACAGCAGCGGCAGTAAGACACACCAACTATTCAGTAACTGAAGCACGTCGCACACCATACAGAAGCCTGAAAAGTGAAACCAGCCTACTACTCATGCATGCATATAGATGTAAATACGTACTTTGAAGTACGACTTGTACGTACGAGTGCGGAGTTTATACGTTGCGTAATAATGCAAAATAATTTCAACCGAGGGAGAATACTCTGTCGACCCCTCAGCTCCGTCATCCGTCTTTCCCGTAGTACGTTCTCAGCTCCGTTTGATATTTGGAAACCCAAAGCTTTGATGCTAACTTTACTGATGTATACGCCTACACTATATACTATTTCATGTGGCCGTCATGGGATCGCGTGATGTATAATCAATGTCGGTTCATCATGGTGAGGTGTGGAGCAAAGTTGATACATAATGGGAGGTTACTAAAACTGAGGGGTCTCCCCAGCTTGCCGCTGATGTAGTACGCGTGCGTCTTACGCATTCATATACATATGGCGGGGATCATTTCAACTTACGGCTGGATCTTCATTCACCAAAACAGGGAGTACAGGGACGACGGGAACAGTCTATATTCGGCACCTTAGTAAAGAAGAAAATCTTGGAGCAAAAAACTAACTGAAGCGCTGCTGTGCTCGCAGCTCTGACAATAAGGGGGGTCTAGACTCTGAATCCAGGCGATCATTGATTTTTTTCTTTCGAGTAGGTCTGAAACCGTCGTGTGATAATAGCGCTCCATGTTTATCAATTTCGATCTTGTACATGTTACGCGCACTGGAGTGGAAATACTGGGGGAAAACGTGTTGGCTCCCTCGTGAGGGGAAACGAAAGTGCGGCGATTTAGTTTTCTTACAGGCGACCAACAGAGTGTAAAGGACCTACGGGACACACCAAAAAGTATATTTTCACCTTTTTTTGTTATCAACAATATCTGGTCCTATTTACTATGCCTCCCGTACTGAAAAAGAGCGAAAAACGTTTCCGGGTCGTTGGTGATCTACGGCAGCAACGCGTACGTTTCCTCCTACCTTCGTATGTATCCATTCTCGAGAGTTTGGTTTTTGCTGAAAGCGGGGGCGAACGAGAGGCAAGAAGTTGACGTTTTGCCCGAGGTAATTCAGACAAGAATATACACTATATTAATAAAAAAAAACAAGCCTGTGGTGTACGGACTGAATGCTTGATGCCAACAACATTAGTTTTAAACAAATGCGTCAAAAACACACGCGCGCCGAGTTGGTACTAATGATGTCGAGAATAACCCCCATCTTTGCCCCATTATTACCAATAATTCGTGTCCCAGAACCCCGAAAGATCGACGACCCAAAGGAAACTAATGCGACGAACAGTGCACCCAAAAATGATTTCAATCGTCTCCAACCGTGAACTTGAGGCGCCAATATATCAGGAGACCTGTCAGTGTCAAGCTGTCTGTCTGTCAAGGACCTCTGTGAAGGCTGCCTGTCAAGACAAACCCCTCTGTCAAGACATCCATATATTCCCTATCCCCCTTCGTTGGCAGAAACAGCTATATTACTCATTTGATATAGAGCTTATGCTAAAATATCGAAAATATGGAATGCAATCGCATTCTTTTGTAGATCGGACACGGATATAGATCAAAACGTGGTCAAAGCCAAATTTCATGTAATAATGTAGGAAACTATTTAGGGCCATTCTTGTCGGAGATTTTTTCATCCAAAATATCGACATTGTTTTCGCGCAATTTTTCAATCTTCCACATTTTCTTCTTTTTCTTCCATATATATATATATATTGGAACGTTAACGAACATGATTTTTTAGCTTCTGGAAAATATCACGAATAGTGACAGAACGCCTCCGTATATTAATACAGACCTCCTATTATTTTCAAGCTTTGGATATTATTCTGGAAAAAAAGCTTTCCGATAAGAATGAACCTTATAGACTTCAAATATTATTACGTAATAATACTTGAAGTCTACATTTTCCCACGATGGCGCCGCAGGCAGGGCTTGATATGTGAAAAAGCGAGATCCGTGGTTCGCTTTTCGCCTCCAGGTTGACTGTTATGGGACCGTAAAACAGAAAACAAGACAGCAATTCACATTTATGGTGTTGAAACCCACACAGCCGATGGGAGATAATATTATGTATTCCGCAGCAGTTAAAAAAAGCTGCGCCTTCAACACATAACACCTACCCCCGCTAATGATTACTAGCCTCCCATAGCACGAGATGACGTCAAACCCAGGGGGTCGTGTGCTCTACCGCTCTGAGAGTGCTCGTAACCTAGTGCAAGGGTCGTTGATGTGGTGTTGCCGGAGTTTTCGCTCGAGACGTAAGAGCCAGACCCATAAGTGGGTGGTTGGTTTTAGGTGAAACTGGGTCCGATTTCCGCCTGAAATGAAAACGACCAGAAATGGTCTGGTTCTCACGTGTCGAGCGATAGCTGCAGCCACACAGCATCAACGACCCTCAACCTTGGTAGCATTCACTATCAGAGCAGTGGCGCATACGGCCTCGAAAATTTGACTTCATCTCGTGCCTTGTGAGGCGAGGAGTCTTTGGCGGTAAATACGTGTTGTGTGTTGAAATCACTGGTTTTCAAGTTTGGACGGTGATCCGAAAAGGCTCATGTCTACCGACGGCAACACCCTGGGGTGTCGACACGACGAAGGGAAAAAAACTGTTTTGGTTGCTATTAATAGTCTCTAGTTTCATAGGAGCCAGCCTCATTCCCCCCCCCCCAAAAAAAAAATGAAGGAAAAGGGGGGAAAAGTGAAATAAATCAAGATTTTCAAGAACCTGTAAAACTAAATCACTTATAATGCACCCAAGAAGGAACGATGAGACCAATGCGATCATTGTATACTGGGTCAATTGTCGAAACGTCGAAGGTAAAACTTGGGTACTCGGAGTCCCATCGGGGTTCCTGATACTCGTGAAAGAGATGAGTCAGGTCTAGTGAGGCAGAATGTGGTGGAAATCTTTTCATAAGTTCGAGTAGCGTTTATTACGTAACAATCTAATGGGCATATCCATACAGAAATACCCTATCTATACTTTCTATAACATTTTCAGGCGTTTCCGGAAGAACGGGAATTTCTCTTCGCGTCCCGCCAGGTTTGGCTGTGAAGGCTGTCGGACAAGACATTTTGCCTTGGCGGTGTCTAGCAAGGGGGAATAGGGCTGTCTGCCGACATCTTTGCCAGGCATGGCATATCCAACGCCATGCGTACGAACCTATGATCATTTGGTTGTACGGGTTGTGATAATTTGGAACTTTTGGTTATGTTGCCCGCTTTCGTAGGTGATGGGCGACAGAGAATATTCTTGAATTGCCCTGAATAAAATGCCGTGTTTTTTGTGTTTTTTTACGACGACATTGAATCGACCTGTAGAGGTCGACCTTTCAATACGGGATCAGCTCAGAGCCTCCTTTTGAGAGAGGTAATTGATGGTATGATTGTCACCTTCGAAAAATGCTATTCCCACCGTAAATAGCTACGTACCGTAGAACTTTACAACCCTTACGCAACGCGCTACCGGGTCTCCATACTCCAATCAATCATACGAATATCAAAACGACAGGAAATGTGAAGTACAACAAACGAATCGAAAAATGAAGATCGGCGAAAACAGACGTGGGCTGACGATTAAGCTTTAAAGCTTGGACTGTCGAGGCCGCCTCAGATTTGGTATACAATATTAGGTGTTGAGATTGTCTTGACGCCTGTCCACAACAAGTTGTGTACTAAGAGCCTGGTCACGGTAGCCGAGAATCGACCGCAACAACAGCAACCCTTTACGACAATTGGAGAAGACAAACTACCTGGAATTGTTTCTGGATTGTGGTCGCAGTACGTAGGACAAGAATAGTGTCATCCGACGGTCGGTCACAGCAGTAGTACCGCCATGAATGCTGAACAACGGTCCATGATATAATGAGCACGTGACATGCATTCTTCGCCTTGTACACTCCTCCTATTGGTTCAGGATATATAGTAGGCACCCAGTGAAACTTCGCCTTGGTGTCCGAAGCTGTCAGGAGACAGGACATTTACCCCTGGACAGGAAAAAGCCGGGGATACGACGAAACATTCCCCCCGGTTTATTGAAAACGCCTAGCCATATTCCTGGAAAATCCTGGGATATATATGTCATTACTGTTCTAACGTCATATATATGCCATATGTGTAGTATATTTGTTGATTCTATCTATGCGAGCGGTTCCCGGTACTAAGTACTTAGAGGAAACAGAATGTATGCCCGCTCGTAACGGTAGGCACGTGCTACGACATAAGTTCCACGTGTTGGATAAAATATTTTCGGACGGACGGGGCTCCCTAACCTAAGATCGTCAATTAATTGCTCTCGGGTTCCAACATGTGTTCGCTTACTCATAGACCATGGGATAGTTTATTTGGTACATCTGACGCTTTTCTATAAGTTGTTTTTTTGGTTGGGGTATAGAGTTCCGTAAGGTAATGTGATAATAGCTATCAACTAGACCTGCACCTAAAGGTCCTCTATCATTGTGCTGTAGGCCTGGAAACCGTGCTCCGGATACGATGCCTCTGGACAAAAATGCCATACAAGAATACCTCCATTCGTATTTCAAACAGTGCTCAGAGGAGGGGGTTACACTGCAGAATGACTTACACCTTGCCGTTGGTTGTCTTAGAACATACATGCGAAACTGGGCTTCGATGCGACAATGAAAATATTTCTCGCGGGTGTGTCCCAGACTGCAAAAGCGACGTACACTCGAGTAGCTACTGGACCACAAAAACTCACCTTGATCATAGGACAATCTGCTGATGATATGTTCAAAGCGCGTGAGCCTCGAATCAATCGCGACGCTGAGAGCAGCTACATAAGCGAAGAAGAAAAACACGAATAGCTGGAACATATTGTGGACGGTTTTTGTTGCAGGTGACAGCAGTAGAAGTAACAACCTGCTTGAAAGTGCCGGGGATATATATGGAGAAGAAGGTCAAACAATAATTGTTGAAAAGGTTTGAAACATACAATAGGGTTGCAAAGCTCGTCCGGGTGCCACCGATTTGTGCGAGCATGGTTCACAATCGTTACTTTGGGCCCGGAAGGCCTGAACGTTGCATTGTGTGAAATACCGTTCGCGTTGGAGCAGAATCGAAAGACGAGCTCTCAACCACCACCACACGAATGATATCATCGTAAACATTTGAAAGTTATTGCATGCTGTACAAACATTGTTGGGGCTCAATACGTATGTGCCGTCCAGCTACATTTGGAGCAGTTTATAATTATATCGCGAGTTGTACAGAAATCTCATGCTATACCGCATGCACCGTACCTAGTGCGACATCGCACGTCCATGCAGCAACCGGCTTCGATCACGTGACCTGTTAATGTCTGCGTCTTCTGTTGTCATTCTACGAGTTACCAACGACGTTGTGAGCGCCAGACAGTATTGTGTGGAGCGTAATACGCAAGAGGACAATAGGATGAATATGGTAAGCAGGGCAGAAAGCGTACACGTTCAGAGCGCGCAATGGGTAAGACGAAAGCAGTCCAGAGACGATAGCGCAGAACACGATGTTGAATTGGTGTGCAGCGGTCGATTGTCAGCCCTGTTTTGTTATATTTTTGGTGAAGCAGCGAAAATCGGCGGGAATGATGTATTGTTAGTGACTTGTCGGCGTATCATTGCGCTATGTGATGCAGGGGACGTTGATTGACAGACGTAGCGACCATTAACCGAAAGGGAAATCACGCCAAGGTGTCACCCTGTGCAGAAGAAGTGCGGTGTTCAACGTGCGGTTCATCGCCTCGGACTAACCTTTCCGGGTCGTGGTATATCCGCCACCGCACCGAGGACTTAGGAATGGACACTATTTGGCATACTTGTGGACCATAAACTCGAGTCGCGATGACGGCCCTTCTCGGATACGTTGTAGACGTCGTCCCAACACGTCGCCCACAGCCATCGTATTTATGTGTACCCCTTCTGTAACAAGCGTAAGGCATTGGTGCTATCTCACAGAATGTGGTTTATCTTTGTTTGTCCGTATTCGACACACTACTCCGTCAACATCTGGGCGGAGGGGAGTCTCAAAGAGTGTACTTGAGTAGGGGGATATCAAATATAAAATACGATTCGGATCGTGGCACTAAACTCTATCCGCATCAAAGCTAAAGAACACATCAATACTTATTATCCACACGTCAAAGAAAGTTTATCACCAAAACAACGCAACGGGGAAGAAGGAGGGGTGGCGAGAAAGGAGTGAGGGGGGGGGGATGGGTGGTGAGAGGACGTTTTAGGCTACTACTCTGGCAGCAGGCACTACGTTGCGCAAGGGAAGAGGGGGTAACGACGGATGCACTATATAGGAATATCGGGTAAGGTTTGAAGCACTCCAACTACGACCGGTTGCGAACAACGAATGAGTGCCTAGGCGACGTCAGACGTAGCCGTGCGGTAGGCCTACGGGAATTGGGTCGTTCATGGGTGGTGGACAGGGCCGAGGTCGACGAAATAATTCTTTCAATCTGTCGAAGATGTCCATAAGTCCGTCCGTCGATTCCAAATTATGGTACCTTGTGCCTACGTCGATTGCTTCATACGTTTATGGGGATAGCGTGTGTTATTATCCGTGGCGACATGGACGTATTGGAGGAGGGTCTTATTATTGGAAGTCGAGCCAGGGTCATGTACCAAAGGTCCCAGGCCCAGTGCAAGAAGCACCACGTTGAGGTTTCCTACTGTTCAACGTTTCAAACATTTTATAGCCACGACACCACAAATACTGTACTATGTTCAGCGTGATTTTGTCCCACTGGGCGTCCACAAATGAGTTTTTTTTCTGGCTGGGTTATATATATACGAGTGCCCTGCTCCACGGCAAACCGACCACGCCTCCAGATTTCTGGGTAACCACAAGCCGCTGCAACAAGGAGGCGGTCCCAAACAAAGCAATACAACAGGAAACACTCTCTGTCGATTTCACAACCTTTCCCACGTCAACCGGAAACATATCAGATTCAACGACACTGTTCAAACATTATTACTCGAGTGTCGGAGATAAGTACATACCTGGTATGTTCAATATCAAATACGTACGGCATACCAGGTAAACGTGAAGATGCAGAGGGGGTTCCACTTGAACCCTGTTCGCGGTTCGACTGCAAGGGAATAAGGGCAGTCACATCGACTCGCACCGAGGCAGACTGAGAAAATATATATTCGCTTCTTCATACCCTTACCCAGTATCTAGTACTAACACGCGCGTCTGTACACATCGTTGAGCAGAAATTCAGCCGTTCGGTACATAACTAAGGTAACGATGACCTAATGCGGAAATGGGACACATGAAAAGTGAGACCCATCTAACGTGCTCGTCCCAGGTTCGTTCAAAATTGGTGATATTAGAATACGTTTTCATAGGTTGGAAGTTCACACCTCTTTTCGTGTATTCCCGTCGTTTCTCATATATGTTGATTCATCATATTTCGTATTTATTCTCGTGAACACAAACATGTCGAGTATCAACTGTTGTGAAAGCGAATGTCACTAACAAGAATACTTGTTTTCCCGCCTTATTGACCAATCCTGAACCGGGCACCTCTTGAGATTGTGTGTATTAAATTTGAAAACTATTGAATTTTTTGAGCCGGGCGAACCACCCGTTATACACTAGACACTTGCCTATCGATACTACTCTTATTGTAATACGTATCAAGGCGTACACGTATCCAAGTGGGCACAGCGGTTAGATTGTAGGATGACACGATGTTCCAGGTAGTGAGACGTGAAAAGCTTGAACAAAAAACAAAGAAAATAAGAGCTACCGCAGCTGAAAGGTAAATCATCAGAGCGCGCTACCTGGTTTACTCGTATATAATGTGTTGAGCCCAAATGTAGATGAAACAGTTTTCCAAGCAAGCATAGCACGCGCTGACATGTGCAGCCGGGATATTATCACCCAATCACGTGTATGACCTTCCTGCGGCCCACCGAGTGGCCCCGTTTGGTGCGTTCATCACATGATTCCAGGCAGAACCGGTTGTTGAGACCAACCGCTATAACCATCCGTCTTTAATCAGTGCGCTTACTGAAGGGTAAATTAACCTTCGAAAATACGGTAAGCATTCATTGCGCCACGTATGCGCGCTCGTACTCTGACTTATGACATTCTTGACACCACCACGGATGCTAGCGACAAGGATTGGTTCGGTAAGCCCGGTGCGACATTTTACCAGTATGCCTCAGGGCGAACTCTACCTCAACATTCCTAAAATTTATTACCCCTGCGCATCAAAGGTTGACTGGCATTCCGACCTCAAACGCATTCGTCCCATGGCTGATACGCCCTCGACAACTAAAATATTGGTCGCCGGGTGACAGCTGTCACCCCAGGCGGTGGGTGGTAGCCATATATATACTCCACACGAGACGGTGGAGGCCTCCCTGTGCATGACATGAAAAACGGAAATCGTAAACACCAACCGTACCCCCAAGCCAACGAAACCTAATCTATCTGGCATTGGTAATCGTTAGACCATTGGTTTTTACAACGGTGGCCGACTGTACAGCCCCAATGAACAACACATTACGGACAATTCTCTGCGCCTCAGGGTTTACCCCGTAACGATGTTGTGGGCAGGAAGCTCTTGGCGAGGCGGTATGCTGGCCCGACGTATTTCCACGATTAACCCCCCCACTTCAAAAGGAACTACGAGGCCCACTCAGTCTCAACCGAGATACCTGCTACTACGGAGGATACCAGGGATCTGCAGCAAGCAGTGAAGTCCGGGAATGCTGCGTAAGCGTTCCGGGTCACATACTGCGCCACCTCGTACGTGGAATATATGATTCAGCCTTTCTGCTGTTCTTGGTTTAGCTTCCATTTCCAGCTTCGTGCATTGTGTAATTCGGCATCGGGGTCATTTAGCTAGTACCACCCCCCCCCTTCCCCCTTCGTTGTGCAAGTAAGTGTTGCGCAGCGTCAAAAAATGGTTTTAATGCGATCACAAGGCACCGAGAGCCACGTCAAGAATGGTGGATTGAAACCTTAATGCTGCATGTATGTGTTGTGTTGTCGCGTTCAATGTCGTCCGCGGCTGGTGAGCGGTCCGACCAGCTGGGCCACACAGTAGAGCAAAGGTTGTCCGCGGCGATGCACATATTATGGACCCAGCGAGCCAGCTTAATGCGCTTTTCGTAAATAAATGACGTGTTATTGTCGTAATAATCTGGACTCCGACAAATCCGATCGGTATTCATCCTTCGAGCCCAGTTTGCTCCAACTTTTTCATCTTTACTCGCTTTACTCGGCAAACTTTGTTCGGGAACGCAACATGTGGTCCCTACAGGAGGGCGTTCACCGAGGCGCGAACGAAGTATTTTTCACGTTCAGCAACTCACTGCATTGAGGCCGTTGAGGTCGTAATACTGCTCTCTCCAGAGACATCACTCACGTACAAAGGACATGGAGAGAGAAGATACGACGAGAGGGCGAAGATGGCGTAGATGGTACTATATCGAATATAACCCTAATCTAGAAGGAAGTAGGCCTCTCGGGCCCACATGAAACAGGCGCGCTGACGCACGAACTAATGGAAAAGGCGATATATTGTTGGTGCGCCTCAACATCAACCCGGTGTGGGCCAATGTGTAGGCGACGTCTGACGCGGTAAAATTCTGGAACCCTACAACGAAATATGCGGCACCGACCGCTTGGAGGTTTTACACTGATCTTTTAATTATTTCGGCCGTACGCTGGACGATATATATATGTTGATTCGTCCGACATTTGCCTGTTATTGTAGTTCGTCGTCGACTTATTGTCCGTAGATGTATATATAGCTAATGTGTGGTTTTATAAGTTTCACAAAGACGTGTTGATGAGACATGTTGATCATGAGAAAGTGCCACCTCAAAGTTAGGTTTTGTGACGAAACGACACATCACATATACAACCCATGCACTCAGCTCTCACGCGTCGGTTGTGTGTATCGATTGAAGTTGTCGAGGAGACAAACCATTAATACAACAGCAGCACACTACAACATACCACGGTAATACGTTAAGAACAGCGTGTATTTGTCCGACTGAGTTAACTGGGGCATGCGCATTCCACAACATTATTCCAGTACCTTGACAGGTAGCTTTTTCGTCGGATCCACAAAACGATGAGCTACCTCAAGTGCCTGATAAGATACTCAAGTGCCCTTACATCGGAATATTTGGGGCCATCCAGTTCATCGTAGTCGAGTTTTGAAGCGAATCAACCGCAAAGAGATCTTAGATCTCAACACATTGTTCAAGCCTAAATATTTCCGGATCAATCCTAACTTAAAAATACCTATTCATCACGTAGGAAGTACCTAGATAGAACATGTATCGATACAACTGGGCATATTACCGGATAAGCACTTCAAACATACCTGGGTACGGTGTTCGGGTCACAAAGCCTGAAACCGGTGTGCGACGAGTTACAGCGTAAATGGTCGATCCTTCCCCGGTTCCACGCAGCCGGTACTCACTCGGAGCTTTTTTGCATGCACACATATAGAACAACGTCTCGTGCTTCTCTGATAGTATTGCCTTTCGGTGATCCTCGGTGCCTCTCGCGGGTGTGGTGGAGTTTCGATTGTAACGACCAAAATGATATGCTGTGAAAAATCGGCCATCCGAGCGAACCCGTGCTGGCAGTTATACCGTAATCAATATACGGTGTTAGTCGTGTATCTGGTACAAAAAAAGAACCGACAAGGTCCTTCGGCGATACTCGAAACCACACAGAGATAAGATCTTGTCAACAGGACTGCCACAGGTTGTTGCAAGCGAGGACCCCACCATCCGGATACGATTACTACTACTCGCACGTATCCCGCTTTCGTGTTTGTGTCGTTAATATTTTTTTCTTTGTACTAGGTGGTATTCCGATATGATTGATACTCATTATATTCTATGTTACTGCTCTATGCTGACATGCGTTTTTTCCGCATGGATTACTGTTAGCCGTACTCTATTGCCTTCCTATATTATATTTGTACCCTGCCAAACAAAGATATCACCTCTTGTGTTTCCTACGGTTTCTTCCACAACCAGTGCGTGTATATTCATGTTTTTTTAACAAGTATAACGAGTATCCGTGATATTCATGGATAATTGGAGTAAACAATTGTATTCGGCTTGTTTATCCTGCTTGTAGGTTGTTTCCCCAGCATGAAGGATCCTGCACCGTGCTAGATGTCAATGTCGTTCCTGCAAATGAGAACTGTTGCAGCGCTATGGGCTCCAGAAGTCGCCCATGAGGGCGACAGGGTATTCTGTCATGTACGTCAACTGACCTGGCCAGTCACGTATGGAGGGTGCATCGTGTAAGAGAGCGATAAGGCCGTAGGATGGCTCGCTGTCATATCGATGTAGGTATACAATGGAGTGTCCCCGGCGGGCAAGCCTATTGTCTGGGTCATAGAAACCCCGTATCGGCTGTAGTGGTCGATACGGCTGCTCTGTGGCGCTACCTGGGGTTACTCAATCCCACCAAAGAATGATAGAAACAAGTCAAAGCACATATCGTTCACACACCGTGCATAAGTCTTGCCCACCACGTCCATGCCAGTTGCCCATCACGTGCATGTTCGTTAATCCCAAGTCGCATTCGCTGGGCAATACCAACACTCAACTCTCGGGGCGTCTGGCCACCCCGTGGCCAGAGAGGATTTAGGAGCGAGGTACGGAAGAAAATCCCCATGAGGACTCTCTCAACGACCGACAACAGCTGGCTACCGAGGTGAGACCGAGCCGATAGCAGCACACAAGAGGAGGTCAGCTGTAACATGATAAACCCAAAGAGATGACAGACTCGCGAGAAGGCAGCACCAGAAACGAAGGGAAGGCCACGAATCTCCCCGTCCTGACCCTCGAGGTTTTTTTCGTTCCCGCCCACGCCTTGACGATTGTTTGCGGCCGGCCTTCGCCTCAGAACAGACAAAACGGAAAAATGGGAACGAAGAAAAAATGGGAACGGACGTTTTTTTTTAGAAAGCAAACCAATTGTGTACAACTCCGAGAAATAAAGTTGACAGTCCTGTGGGGCTGTGCAGCAGCCTTGGAATAAGCTGTCGCTCAGGCTGGAAGTCCTCGGCATCGCCGCGGTAGCCAACATCTAGAGAAATCACAATAGAGCCAGCGTATATCGCTTGTCGCGCCCACCCGCAGCCACGAGATGGAGCATGACCGTTCTGACGAGCTCCTCTCACAGGGCTGGCCAAGGGGTTTCGCAGGTGAAAGCGAATGTCACTAACAAGAATACTTGTTTTCCCGCCTTATTGACCAATCCTGAACCGGGCACCTCTTCAGATTGTGTGTTTTAAATTTTAAAACTATTGAATTTTTTGAGCCGAGCGAACCACCCGTTATGCACTAGACGCTTGCCTATCGATACTACTATTGTAGTAAAACGTATCAAGGCGTACACGTATCCAAGTGGGCACAGCGGTTAGATTGTAGGATGCCACGATGTACCAGGTAGTGAGACGTTAAAAGCTTGAACAAAAAATAAAGAAAATTAGAGCTACCGCAGCTGAAAGGTAAATCATCAGAGCGCGCTACCTGGTTTACTCGTATATAATGTGTTGAGCCCAAATGTAGATGAAACAGTTTTCCAAGCAAGCATAGCACGCGCTGACATGTGCAGCCGGGATATTATCACCCAATCACGTGTATGACCTTCCTGCGGCCCACCGAGTGGCCCCGTTTGGTGCGTTCATCACATGATTCCAGGCAGAACCGGTTGTTGAGACCAACCGCTATAACCATCCGTCTTTAATCAGTGCGCTTACTGAAGGGTAAATTAACCTTCGAAAATACGGTAAGCATTCATTGCGCCACGTATGCGCGCTCGTACTCCGACTTATGACATTCTTGACACCACCACGGATGCTAGCGACAAGGATTGGTTCGGTAAGCCCGGTGCGACATTTTACCAGTATGCCTCCGGGCGAACTCTACCTCAACATTCCTAAAATTTATTACCCCTGCGCATCAAAGGTTGACTGGCATTCCGACCTCAAACGCATTCGTCCCATGGCTGATACGCCCTCGACAACTAAAATATTGGTCGCCGGGTGACAGCTGTCACCCCAGGCGGCGGGTGGTAGCCATATATATACTCCACACGAGACGGTTGAGGCCTCCCTGTGCATGACATGAAAAACGGAAATCGTAAACACCAACCGTACCCCCAAGCCAACGAAACCTAACTTGGCATTGGTAATCGTTAGACCATTGGTTTTTACCACGGTGGCCGACTGTACTGCCCCAATGAACAACACATTACGGGCAATTCTCTGCGCCTCAGGGTTTACCCCGTAACGATGTTGTGGGCAGGAAACTCTTGGCGAGGCAGTATGCTGGCCCGACGTATTTCCACGATTAACCCCCCCACTTCAAAAAGAACTACGAGGCCCACTCAGTCTCAACCGAGATACCTGCTACTACGGAGGATACCAGGGATCTGCAGCAAGCAGTGAAGTCCGGGAATGCTGCGTAAGCGTTCCTTGTCACATACTGCGCCACCTCGTACGTGGAATATATGATTCAGCCTTTCTGCTGTTCTTGGTTGAGCTTCCATTTCCAGCTTCGTGCATTGTGTAACTCGGCATCAGGGTCATTTAGCCAGCACCACCCGCCCCCTTCCCCCTTCGTTGTGCAAGTAAGTGTTGCGCAGCGTCAAAAAATGGTTTTAATGCGATCGCAAGGCATCGAGAGCCACGTCAAGAATGGTGGATTGAAACCTTAATGCTGCATGTATGTGTTGTGTTGTCGCGTTCAATGTCGTCCGCGGCTGGTGAGCGGTCCGACCAGCTGGGCCACACAGTAGAGCAAAGGTTGTCCGCGGCGATGCACATATTATGGACCCAGCGAGCCAGCTTAATGCGCTTTTCGTAAATAAATGACGTGTTATTGTCGTAATAATCTGGACTCCGACAAATCCGATCGGTATTCATCCTTCGAGCCCAGTTTGCTCCAATTTTTTCATCTTTACTCGCTTTACTCGGCAACCTTTGTTCGGGAACGCAACATGTGGCCCCTACAGGAGGGCGTTCACCGACGCTCGAACGAAGTATTTTTCACGTTCAGCAACTCACTGCATTGAGGCCGTTGAGATCGTAATACTGCTCTCTCCAGAGACATCACTCACGTACAAAGGACATGGAGAGAGAAGAAACGACGAGAGGGCGAAGATGGCGTAGATGGTACTATATCGAATATAACCCTAATCTAAAAGGAAGTAGGCCTCTCGGGCCCACATGAAACAGGCGCGCTGACGCACGAACTATCGGAAAAGGCGATATATTGTTGGTGCGCCTCAACATCAACCCGGTGTTGGCCACTGTGTAGGCGACGTCTGACGCGGTAAAATTCTGGAACCCTACAACGAAATATGCGGCACCGACCGCTTGGAGGTTTTACACTGATCTTTTAATTATTTCGGCCGTACGCTGGACGATATATATATGTTGATTCGTCCGACATTTGCCTGTTATTGTAGTTCGTCGTCGACCTATTGTCCGTAGATGTATATATAGCTAATGTGTGGTTTTATAAGTTTCACAAAGACGTGTTGATGAGACATGTTGATCATGAGAAAGTGCCACCTCAAAGTTAGGTTTTGTGACGAAACGACACATCACATATACAACCCATGCACTCAGCTCTCACGCGTCGGTTGTGTGTACCGATTGAAGTTGTCGAGGAGACAAACCATTAATACAACAGCAGCACACTACAACATACCACGGTAATACGTTAAGAACAGCGTGTATTTGTCCGACTGAGTTAACTGGGGCATGCGCATTCCACAACATTATTCCAGTACCTTGACAGGTAGCTTTTTCGTCGGATCCACAAAACGATGAGCTACCTCAAGTGCCTGATAAGATACTCAAGTGCCCTTACATCGGAATATTTGGGGCCATCCAGTTCATCGTAGTCGAGTTTTGAAGCGAATCAACCGCAAAGAGATCTTAGATCTCAACACATTGTTCAAGCCTAAATATTTCCGGATCAATCCTAACTTAAAAATACCTATTCATCACGTAGGAAGTACCTAGATAGAACATGTATCGATACAACTGGGCATATTACCGGATAAGCACTTCAAACATACCTGGGTACGGTGTTCGGGTCACAAAGCCTGAAACCGGTGTGCGACGAGTTACAGCGTAAATGGTCGATCCTTCCCCGGTTCCACGCAGCCGGTACTCACTCGGAGCTTTTTTGCATGCACACATATAGAACAACGTCTCGTGCTTCTCTGATAGTATTGCCTTTCGGTGATCCTCGGTGCCTCTCGCGGGTGTGGTGGAGTTTCGATTGTAACGACCAAAATGATATGCTGTGAAAAATCGGCCATCCGAGCGAACCCGTGCTGGCAGTTATACCGTAATCAATATACGGTGTTAGTCGTGTATCTGGTACAAAAAAAGAACCGACAAGGTCCTTCGGCGATACTCGAAACCACACAGAGATAAGATCTTGTCAACAGGACTGCCACAGGTTGTTGCAAGCGAGGACCCCACCATCCGGATACGATTACTACTACTCGCACGTATCCCGCTTTCGTGTTTGTGTCGTTAATATTTTTTTCTTTGTACTAGGTGGTATTCCGATATGATTGATACTCATTATATTCTATGTTACTGCTCTATGCTGACATGCGTTTTTTCCGCATGGATTACTGTTAGCCGTACTCTATTGCATTCCTATATTATATTTGTACCCTGCCAAACAAAGATATCACCTCTTGTGTTTCCTACGGTTTCTTCCACAACCAGTGCGTGTATATTCATGTTTTTTTAACAAGTATAACGAGTATCCGTGATATTCATGGATAATTGGAGTAAACAATTGTATCCGGCTTGTTTATCCTGCTTGTAGGTTGTTTCCCCAGCATGAAGGATCCTGCACCGTGCTAGATGTCAATGTCGTTCCTGCAAATGAGAACTGTTGCAGCGCTATGGGCTCCAGAAGTCGCCCATGAGGGCGACAGGGTATTCTGTCATGTACGTCAACTGACCTGGCCAGTCACGTATGGAGGGTGCATCGTGTAAGAGAGCGATAAGGCCGTAGGATGGCTCGCTGTCATATCGATGTAGGTATACAATGGAGTGTCCCCGGCGGGCAAGCCTATTGTCTGGGTCATAGAAACCCCGTGTCGGCTGTAGTGGTCGATACGGCTGCTCTGTGGCGCTACCTGGGGTTACTCAATCCCACCAAAGAATGATAGAAACAAGTCAAAGCACATATCGTTCACACACCGTGCATAAATCTTGCCCACCACGTCCATGCCAGTTGCCCATCACGTGCATGTTCGTTAATCCCAAGTCGCATTCGCTGGGCAATACCAACACTCAACTCTCGGGGCGTCTGGCCACCCCGTGGCCAGAGAGGATTTAGGAGCGAGGTACGGAAGAAAATCCCCATGAGGACTCTCTCAACGACCGACAACAGCTGGCTACCGAGGTGAGACCGAGCCGATAGCAGCACACAAGAGGAGGTCAGCTGTAACATGATAAACCCAAAGAGATGACAGACTCGCGAGAAGGCAGCACCAGAAACGAAGGGAAGGCCACGAATCTCTCCGTCCTGACCCTCGAGGTTTTTTTCGTTCCCGCCCACGCCTTGACGATTGTTTGCGGCCGGCCTTCGCCTCAGGTGTAACTCTCCTTTGTTTGCTGATGTTCTTCGCCTCAGGCGTGACTGTCGAATGTGTTGTTTTCGGCCCCGCACATCTCGTCTGTGTTTTTTGTGTGGCCGGTAATCTGCTTGCTGTGCGGTACTCCTGGAGCAACCAAATGGGGAGGGTAGGCTGGGTCGCCCTGACGGACTTCTTATTCAAGTCACACACGCCGAAGATAGAAAACTCGCGCAGCGCATGCCGTAACAGGGTGGGCCACCGATGTAGGAACTTGGGCATGGACCCAGAGAACTACCGGTAGCAAATGTAACAAGACACATACCAGCGACGAGCTTCCCGGGGCGTTCGGAAAGACATGGAATCTGATTTTTAATAGTGTACATAGTTACCGGCATCCACGGTGGCTTGGTAGGTTGTACGCGTGCCAATCAAGATCGATTTCGTGGGTTCAAGTATCACCGAGTGCATGCTCGTGGCGTTTTCTAGCAGAAAAAGAAATCGATTAGCGGAAAGCGCGAGCGCGTGAGTTAGTTACATTCAATGAAAATCGCCGAGCAGTGGGAATGCTAAACCCTATGCGCGACAAACAAAAACACCACGTACCGTGGGGGAGAAGGGTGGTCACCTGTGACCACGGCTTGTTCTGAAGCTCGTTGAGGGTATAACATCCCACGAGTAAGGCTGGAAAGTAGAAGTGGTGTTGAAAAATAAAATAAAATAATGTGGGCTCGGCTGTATCCATTTAGACTACCATGGCAAAACGTATGTGTACGACTCTAATAATCAGCCCAACCAGAGCGACAGCAGTATTTTCGTGGTCACATGTCACATGTAACTGCTGTTGTTGAAGTATACCTCGCTGCTGGTATCGAAACAGGAGTACTTTTGAATATCGTTGCAGGAGGAGCGCCTTCCGTAGATGGTTCTAAGTCTGAAGTTGTACATAGGAACCGATAACCTGCTTTGCCTATAGAAAGGGTGACTGCTCCTCCGGAGCAAATACATGCATCCTAAGCGGTGGATACGAGACACAATGCAAATCAAACTGAGGAGAGAAAACCTGGTAGTTTCCGATAGGAAAACAAAGCCCCTCTCCAGCGCGCATACTCATACGCCGTCTTAGTCGCTGACGCAATGAGCGGAGAATCAACCGACCTTGACTTTGTTCAAGTATCTGACACGGTTCCCAATGATGACTGGGCATCTCCACCGTTTGAGTGCTGCACTGCTGTACATGTACATAAGATTGACCGTAATTTCCAAGTGCTTTGCCCCCGCATTGGGAGGGCAGTTCTATGAAGGCCACATATGCCCATTGACCAAAACCACGTTTCTACAACTACTTTCACGAAGACCGTTATACAAGGGGTATGATCTGGGAGTGGTGGTGGATGAATGACGTTTGGGGACTCATTAATTAGTTTCAGCACGAAAGAGTCTCACCAGTGGACACTGTTCGGGCTGGGTGGGTGGCGTGAACGTCTGTGCCTTCAAACGGCTTACCTACGCGGAGTCACGTCAGTACTTGGGGGGGTGGCGTGAAGGTGGCGTGAACGTCAGTGCCCTCAAACGACTTACTTACTCGCAGTCACGTCAGTACCTTCAAACGTGGCGTGAATGTCAGGGCCTTCAAACGAGTTACTTACTCGGAGTCACGTCAGTACTTGAGGGGATGGCGTGAGCGTCTGAACCTTCAAACGACTTACTTACTCGGATTTATACGTCAGTATCTTCAACCGACCACAGTAGGGGTGCACCAAACGTTCCTGAGCGAAGTTTCACGCAGAGCTTGCAAAGATGAGTTTCGACGAAATTCTCGATTGCACACCTGACGTTGGGTTTCTGGCAGCCAAACTCAAGATCTTCTGTGAGCGGCCGAACCAAATGAGGCGCGAATTCGTCCAATTTGGTGGCCGAGAGGCAGCAGATGTTCTTGGGGCTGAGAGAGATACTCAAGAGGCAGCTGGGGGGAAGAGAGCCCCAGAAGGGCGCGGCACGACGCGGCCACTCAGAGGTGTTCTTCGGGTGAGCAGACGCTGGGGAGTAACAGGGTCTTCATCAAGGAGGCGACCAGCAAAGGCGGAAGGGGAGGAATCCACGCGAATCGGGCGCACAAGCATAGGACCGGGGCGTAGCGAATCACTTCCGTCGAGCAGCCGAGACTGAGCTATCAAGCATCTGTGAGAGGACGCCGGATCAGAGGTCGGGTAGGTTTGTGTGTACCCCGTTACATAAACGGCATAGGATGCTAAAGCATCGTACCATTTTCAAGTTAGATTTTCCGACCCGTAGTCGCAGTCGTGACCGCCGTTGCAGCCACCACCGCCGTAGCAGGAGCGCCACGCGGAAGCGCAACGGTAGTAGCAGCAACCGAGCACGACATCGGGAACCCGCAGGACGGGGGGCAATCAGGGCCACCGCCTTCGCGGCCGCGGAGGGGGCGCAAACAGCCGGCCCAGCTAGAGAAGAAAGAGTAAGAGGTGGAACAGCATCAGTCACAGCAACTGTGTCATCAGCAGCGGCAGCAACAGCAACGGAAGCAACAGCAGCAACAGCAGCCGACGCACAAGCCGAAAAAGCAGCAGCGCCCGGCAGAAGAAGAAGCGGAAGGCGTAGGAGCCGCGTCACGAGAATCAGGGATATCCGTACGTGATCGAAGGTCGCTAAGCGTCGAACGGATGGGGAGCGACGCGGCAGCCGGTCCTCAGGGAAGTGGATTAGGAGTTGCCCACGCTGTTACCGGGTAGAGCCCGGGGGACCCACTGTGCACCGACGATTTTTATGCGTCGGACAGGGGGGATATTGCAGCGCTACGGACTCCAGAAGTCGCCCATGAGGGCGACAGGGTATTCTATGGTGTACGTCAACTGTCCTGGCCAGTCACGTATGGAGGGTGCATCGTGTAAGACAGCGATAAGGCCGTAGGATGGCTCGCTGCCATATCGACGTAGGTATACAATGGAGTGTCCCCGGCGGGGGAGTCCATTGCCTGGGCCGTGAAAACCCCATATCGGCTGTAGTGGTCGATACGGGTGCTCTGTGGCGCTACCTGGGGTTACTCAATCCCATCAAAAAATGAAAAAAACAAGTCAAAACACATACCGTTCACACATCGTGCATGAGTCTTGCCCACCACGTTCATGCCAGTTGCCCATCACGTGCATGTAAGGTAATCCCACCTCGCATTCACTGAGCAATACCAACACTCCACTCTCGTGGCGTCTGGCCACCCCGTGGCCAGAGAGGATTGAGGAGCGAGGTACGTAGGAAATACCCATGAGGACTCTCTCAACGAACGACAACAGCTGGCCATCGAGATGAGACCGAGCCGATAGCGGCACATAAGAGGAGATCAAATGTAACGCAACACCCCTTGTTCTTGAGACCATAGTGCGCTCGGGACACTGATATAACTGGCAAGAATGTTTGTCACGATATTCCTTCGATGGGAGGAGTCTCACAACCCGTTCCACAGACCTGGTCTTCCCGTGGAATACCAACAACTGCTCATGTATATGGAATGTCTCGTAGTTCGCCTATATGATGACCATGCGGGGATACTGGGTGCCTCTGAAGGGTGCGCAGACACACCTCTTAATAGGCTTTCGGGTGTAAACAGAGATTATATAGTGCACAATAAAGGGTCTCCTGATATCCCACGCTTGGCCATTCTACCGTCATCAAGACGTCCTTTGTAACGCCAGATTATGTCGGGCGAGGCCCTAAGGCGATTCAATAAACACACACACAGACAAGACTGTTTCAACAGCCGTGCCACGTGTTTATGTCGACTCCAGGCACCCTATCATCTTCATTATAGTATCGCTAGCCGCGCATTTTGCGCAATCGGTAATTCCTTCATTCATCTTAGACTTTGAAATAAATTGATGATATCGCATTGTAATTACGCCTAGTTTACACCTGTATATTGCTTTTGTTCTGCCTGCACGCATAGAAAATTAAGTGTCACGACTCGCTTGATTTCGATCAGCATTCGGTGATGCTGGGCGCCTCTCGGTCTTGTGGGGGCAGAGAGTTAAAGCTGGAGACGTATGTACCTCGTGCACAAAGTGTGAGCCGAGGCATGCTGTCCACGGAATTCCTCCGGGAGTAAAATTTGTCTTTTTTCTATCCCAGATTATGACAGACGGGGTCCTCCGTTGATTCGAGAACACTCTCAGAGAGAAGCCTTTTTGAACAAGCGTGCCACGGGCGGTTCTAGAAATCAAGCCCCCAAGAATCTGTGTACGACTAACACCACTCGTATGTATTTCGCGCTTGCAGTTTCGTCGTTCATCTTGTATTTTAGAGCAGTAATATGATCAAGTATAATGCATATGTTTTTGTTTATGAGTGTATGAAAACGATTTGATTTTCTCCTTCATATGGGTTTCTATGGCACAGAGTTGTATGATACGATGATACTCCTGTTTTGAGTTTATTTTGATCATGTTCTAATATAATGCATTTTTATAGTTTCTCGATCTTGCTGCAGCCATGATAGTCTCCCGCCCCCCGACAACTGGTGCGAGTACGTAACTCTTTGCAGTAGTATGTAACTGGTATATGACGAGTGTAGAACAATATCATGCAGCTTTCCGCTTTTGATTCAAACCTATCTTTTCCTCCCTTAGACGACGAATTTGATCCGGTCGCCGGGCGCGTGCTGGGTGTTCAAATTGCTCCTTCTGGTGACAAAGCACCTTGGGGTGGAGAACCGACAGGATTCGGGTCACTGGTAAAACGGTTTGTCGTGATTTACATTTTCCTAAACGGGTCTCCCCCCCTGTTCCATGGACCTGGTCTTCACGCTGAGCAACAACGCCTGCACACGTAAATCCGAATAAGTCGGAACTTGCTAATTCAATAACCATGCGGTGATGAGGGTGTGTGGTGACCGACGTTCAAAATTTGGCCCTTCAGTGAAAGCAGAAATAATGTCGTGCACGATATTCGAAAATGCTTCAGTGAATCTCGTCCATGGTGTTTCTACCGTAGGTAGGTGTGAAAAAATATTTTCAATAATTCCCAAATTATGTCCGACGAGACCTTAAAGCAATGGACCTAGTCTTCACGCGGAACAACAAAGACTGCACACGTATTTGGGAATTATTCGGAACTTGCCCATTCAATGATTATGCGGTGATGATGGTGTGGTGACCGACGTCAACAACACGCGCTTATTAAGTGGAAGCAGAAATAATGTCGTGAACAATATTCGTAAATGCTTCCAGGAATCCCGTGCATGGCGTTTCCACCGTAGTTAAAAACTTTGATTTTCAATTCACAGATTGTATCCGACAAGGCCCTAAGCAACCCAACAAAGCAAACAGAGACAAAACCTTTTCAACAGCGGTGCCACGGGTTGTTGTTCAAACCAAGCACACAACATAATCATTTTTAAATTGCCACTGCGCGTACGTTTTGGTCGTTTCGTCATTTGTCGTTCACATTGTGCTCTGAAGGAGCAGCTCGTTGGTATCGTATTCAATTTTGTGCTCGTCCACAACTAGCTGTGAGGTTCCCCTTATATTGTTCAGCTGGCACATATTAAATAACATGTCCAGTCGTTCTCTGATTATTCATACCCATTCGGTGGTTATAGGCGGTTTTCGGGGGTATGGGGGCCGGACCTTCAAGCGCAAACAGTATGACGTTTACAAAAAAACGTGATTCGAGCAATCCTGCCAACGGCTTTTCTATCGTGATATCACAGTGGTTTTTGGTTCCCCCCATCCCAGCGATTAGGGCCGACGTGGTCCTACGATGAGACAAACACACACTCAAACAGACGTACTCGAACAGGCTAGACACAGGTTGTATTTGAACGTGGGCACCCAACTACGTGTGAATAGTGACAACCACTCGTACGTATTTCGCGTTTTACAATTTCGTCGCTCGTTTTGTGCTAAGCAGTACTCTGTTTTTTTAAGTATGTAATCCATGTTTCAAGGGTCTCATGGTACGCCTTAATCTCATTTGTCTCGTTTCCTATGGCACTGTATGATATTTTATACCTGGTATATGTTTCATCAAGTTCTATTCTATTTGTCCTTTCATGGTTTCTCAAAAATTCTCTGCATTCACGATAACAGCGCTCTTCCTCCTTCCTCCCCACGTACGTAGGGCGGCAGCATGTGAGCCGGAGCGCTGACGTAGCATACACACAATTTTCAGCTGCAAACCCCCGGTAATCCACGTGGCAAGTCCCTTGCTTGAACGATGCTGCTTGGAGTAGTTTGTTTTGAAGTCATAAGGCCAAGCAAAACGGGGAAGGGGAAATCTCTGAATCACAGGTGTCTGGTCCTTTTTTTGTTTCGATTGGGTTTGTACAGTCGGCCACTGTGTTAGAGACCGTTTGTCTAACGATTGTTAAAGCTTGATTGGGTTCGTTTAGCTTAGCGGTAGGATTGGGGTTTGCGTTTACCTTTATTCGTGTCAGACACATAGGAGGTCTTACCCGGGTCGTGTCTAGCAGATGGCGACCGCCCGCCGATAGGGGAGCGGCAACCAATACTACTACGGTTGTTCAGGTGTATCAGCCATGGGACGAAGCAATTTATGGTCGGAATGCCAGTCAACGTTTGGTGCGCAGAGGCCAGACATTACATTAACATTCGTGTAGGGTTGGCTCGAAGGTCCTTACCGGGACGATCAAACCGAGGCTTGTCGCTAGCATCCGCAGTGGTGCCAAGGAGATGGTAGATTGGAGCATGCGCGCGTTTGTTTTAGCAATGAATGTCTAGGGCCCATCTGATTGAGGGCTTATATATATATTTTTACATTTTATTATTCGTTTTTCTGACATAAGTTGCATCTGATTGGCCGAATAGTGAATCACCACGCAGACATTTTCAAGGCCAGTTAGATAAAAACAAGATACCGAGTAAAAGGTACTAGCAACGAGCGGCGACCGGATCAATTAACGGGCCCACCCACACAGACCATAGTACATCGATCCCCGGCTGTGGCGCTTATAAATACCTCAAGACGCCCTTAACCCCTGTTGTTCGGCCTGCTCGATCAGTCAACCACCACGAGAACCGAGCGAACGAGCAGAAATCGGGGGATACTCTCTAGACCGGTATTGTTTTTTTGTTTTTTTGTTTTTTTGTTTTTTTTCATCCCATTCATTATCTTCGCACATCTTCTTCTCTCTCTCCTTCCAACTCGTAACTCAGATCCGGGGTCACACAGCAGGCTCTTCTCCCCCCTTCCCGCTACGGTGCGTGCCTTCATTTTTTATCGCGAGAAGATTTCAGCATTTTCTTCCCTCGTCGACTCGCATCGAATTGTGCCTACCCACGCTGCAAGGCGCTCTCAACAATTGAATCCCTTTTTTTTATTTTTGCAAATAAAGTCAAAGTCCGACCCTCCTGGGGCTCGAACCCAGGACTCGAACAAGTAGAGTTCGAGGTTAACCACTTGAACCACCGGGGCGACCGGCTATTATAGTATATATAGCTGCATCACGTTTGCTGTCCCGCATGAGACACTTGAGGACTCCCTCGGGCGACTCAAGACACCATGTGATAGCTTCCTATCCTGAGCCACCAACAGAAAAAAGAGGCTGGCGGCGGCGTGCATGCGACAACGCAAACCTTCGTTCTCGTCTACGATTTACGTTGTTTGTCGGCTAGGCGTTGTGTGACGTGGTGCGTTATTTCAGGCAATTCCGGACTTTTTTCATTGGACAACCAATACGCGGCTTCCCGATAGCACACAAACACGTACATTTTTCAAAATCTAATTTTATATCATTGAAATTGAATTCATCTTTCTTTCTAACGAAATTTCGAGTTCTCCGTTAGGAACTTGGTGTCAATGCTTCATTTTCTTTAAGCAAGTGGACTAAACAAATTTACAGAAGTAAAGCAGTTGTTCGCAACAACGGGAACTGCCTGGAATCAGGTGATAAACACACCCGACGAGGGCACTCGATGGGCCACACATAGGCCATACACACTATTGGGTGATGAAACCCCGGCTGCACCTGTTAGTGCATGTTATGCTTGCTTTGCAGACGAGTTTGGTCAACATTTTTGCTCGACAACTTTTTTAATTGTGAACCGTAGCGCGCTCGGATTAGTTACGTTTCAGCTGCAGCAGCTCCTTCGTTTATTTCATTTGATGTAAGTTTTTCACGTTTCACTACCTCGGGCATCGTATCGTGCCACAATTCAACCCTTTTCTTGGTGCATCGGCGTACGCGTTTTGCTTGATACGTCTTCCTGTAGTATAAGCAGTCAAGGATAAAAATATATGTGGCGAGAAATAAACATATAGTGAACGTGTCACCATTACATAGCAAGTAGTGCCGTGACTACATACTGATCACCGGTCAAAATCGGTCAAAATCAGCAATTAGTGTGGGATATAAGGTTAATGTCTCGCGCTGGTTTGTTGTATCCAACGTTTCCCCAAGAGGAGCTGCACGTACGACTGTAAAGGTGATCAAGCCTACATATACCGTAATATATCTCAGAGCCTCCGGCATGAGTGTTGCCCACGAGCCGGACCTTCAAGAGGTTTAGTGTGGCCCACATCTCAGTATATTCCTCGATTTGGTTATATCACAATATGGGTTATCGCAAACCTCCACACCTTCGGAGCGGTCCACACCCGGTGTTTTAACGTGTCGCAATACACTCACAACATTCAGGTGAAGTAGAACGTTGCATACTCATTTTTGGAAAAACGAGCATAAGTAAGAGCAACAAGGGTAAAGCGTTTCTTTGAATTAACCTACCCCTCTGTGTGAATGACATTCCCCACCTGGCGTCGGTGTCGGAGTACTTCAAATGATTCTTACAAAACAGACTCCAGCCCTGGACGAAGTAAATATTCACCATGGCGGCCTTGTGAACATATCGCAGGCCCCATTTGTAAACAAGCGTAAAACATGCGCTTGCTGCCTCTACGTTGATCTCATCCATAGCCCCTGCCGCTCGTGTGACACTCTAACCATGCCCAAGCTCGACCCCTCGCGGACCAGAGCGTTGCAAAGTTAACAACACAATACTTGAAAGCAACGGTAGTACAACGGAAGTAGCTCCCTGCACATTAACCGCGGTGTACCTATTTCTCTGGACAACTACGTTGTCGTTTTGGTCTATCAATCAAGTGATGGCTCATAACGTGCACTGTGACGCGATTCCATGCTTTATCAGATGTTTACTCGACATTGACCGGACGTATTGATGTAGAGCGGGTGTTATCACATTTTTTTCTTGGTCTAATACGTGGTTCCCTCTCAGAATAAGCTTCGACCTGGGATCACAAAGTAGACTCCTCTACCCCCTTCTGAGCAGGGTACATCCAAATCCAAAGGAGTGTAGTCACAACATAGCTAGTTTGAGCCAAGGCAAGACCAATTGGGTGGCATGGTGTCACTGGGGACGTCGAGGCGTTAGGATGCAACAGTTGTCGAACTTATACTTAACACGTAAAACTTCGGTGCCAGGCATGTATGTGCTTGAGAAACTATATATATGTATGTATGTGCGTTGCTCCGACTATTCGCAAAGCTGGTGACGGCTGGGGGGTTGAATCAATTTCAAGGATCCTTTGTCGTGAAAAATGTTATGCGACACGGTTAAAACGCATATATTTTCGAAGCAATTGAGAGCGTAAGAAGATGTGTTGACAGCTTCAAATATGCCTCTCTCCGGCACCATTGTCGCTCGTGCTTACGTTCTCCCACTTCCAGCTATACTCGGCACTACTTATAATGTACAACTCGAGATTAACATTGATTACATTTGCTCGGATTTGAATGCGTCTGCTACCCTATATCGTTTATGGTAATGTTGGCAGGACAGCTAGGCCGCAACCGGGGTTGCCCGACAGAGCACAATTTCTTTTTCCTGGCGGGGCTAATCAACAAGCAGTACTCCTGACTACATCGTACACTATATATTTTGATCAAATGTGCATCGTACTATTTCCCGGGATAGCAAGATTGAAACTCATGAAATCGATGAGCGGTGTTCAGAACGGGTGGCAGGTTGAAATAGAACCACGCTTTCAAGGGCGTCGTGCGTGTACGCCTTTGTCGGGTTTTTGTTTCACATGATCGCGTTTGTACTACCTACCGCAACGCCGCCCTGTCGACCTCGTCCACGCCCGGAAGCCGTCGAGATTATCGTCTCACGTAAATTAGACTACTTATACTATGGTCGAAAACGAATAACGGCATGACGTTGTGTAACACACGCTATGAAGAGGTACAGGGTTCACGATCGATCAACATAGAAAAAACGATATATTTTTGATAGTATCATCCGTTCTCATACAGCTTGATACTCGACGTATGTGTGTTTACATGAAAAAAGCACAAAACGTTGAAACAACACTTATAAAAAACAACGCAATAGAAAAAGAGGTTTGTTTTTTTAACGTATGTATGTACACATATTGTAATATACCTTTTTTTACACGAAGCAAAGTCAAGCAACTGGAATAGGCCTCACCTCTGATGTACCTCCATTTAGTACCAGGTCGGTCTATATATTGGGAAGTAAGTAAAGAACGGTGTCATTTCCGAGTACAGGCACCTGTGTTTGCAGTAAATACTGGATGACAAGAGGCAACATTATCGTGCCCTCTGTAGTTCGATGAAGAAAGTCGATGTAACTGGCCTTATCTCCTGATAGTTCGACCCACCAGAGTCCCAGCAAGCCCCCTCCGTACCTTCGTGTACATATCCTGTGTATACTAAAAATTGAAGATATTGATTCATTTCGGACCCTGCCGTAGGTATTGTTTGAACAGTATCGTTGGATTTGATATATTTCTGTTTGACTTGGAAAAACGTGCGAAATCAACAGAGCTTTCCCCCTCTAGTATTCCTTTTTAGGAGACAGCCTCGTTTTCTTCGGCGGCCCGTCTTTATCCGCCATTATGTGGGTATAATCGGTGTGCCGTCAAGGGGGGCACTCGCATATACACACCTCAAGAAAACGATTGCCTTGGTTGCGGACAGCCGGTGAGGAATAATCACGCAGATTAGTGTACAATATTAGTTTTGTGGGTGTTCTAAACAACTTGGAACGTCGAACAGCGTCAAACCGCGACGAGGTACGTCTTGCATTGCACATGGGACCTTTTCTTTACAATATGGTACATACCCCTGACTCGCCCCCGATAAACGAGGCCAACCCTAAACACGTCAATGACGACACGGAGGCAATACACACTATCCCCATATATATAGGCATACAACAACCGACCAGTGCGCAGGGCACAAATACTGGAAAACGTCGGACGAAGTTATGAACATATTCGACAATTTTACGTAATTAATTCTACGACATCGAACCAGCCGGCGACTGATCATTCTGGAGCCATTGTCGGTAGAACTACCGCACTACAACTTCAGACGTCGTGTATGCAGCCCCTGGTCGCTGCTAGAGCTCTTCAACCATATCGGATATATCGATAGTTCGACCGCCGCTACCCCCGTTTCCCTTGTGGGATGTAGCGCCTGCTGCCAGGGTATCCTTATACGACCTCGCCCCACCCCTGCCACCCTCACGCACTCCTCTCCACCTCCTTCTCCCGCCACACCTGCCACCTTCTCTCACTCCTCGCCACGTCCTTCTTCCCCACTGCTCTCTATTGGTGAGATAACTGTTTTGACACGTGGGCAAATGAAGGACGTTTTGCGCTCTAATAATAATGCAGATCGCTTCGGGTGCCACGATCCGAATAGTGTTTTACATGCGATACTCGCTTGATACTATACACGCTTTTGGTCCGCACCCCATCCAGATATTGACGGAGTAGTGTGTGTCAAACGTGCTCAATGAAAGAATAACCAAAAATTGTAAGATAACTCTAGTGCCTTAAGCAATGGTAAGAAAGGGTACACGAAATATCGTTGGCTCTGGGCGTCGTGTTGAGACTGCGTCTCGAACGTATCTCAGATGTACCGTCAAAAATGCTAAACTTTATGTCCCACAAATATATATGGCAAATATATTCCATTCCGAGATATTTGGTGCGGTTGCGGACATGCGACGTCCCAGAGACCTTTGTGTGAAGCGATCAAACGCAGCTTGTTGATAGTATTTCGTGCGTTTATTCAAGGCGCGCCTTGACGTAAATTAATTGCCTCTCGGTCCAGGGTCCACAACTTGGTCAGCTACCTGTATCACAGAGATCATGACACCCAGGTACAACGCGAAACAAAAACATTTCCCGCAGTTGTTTGCTGCTGAAGTACAATCTGGAAACCTGTTCGTAAGGAAGGCTGGGTGCACCAAAAAGCGTTTTCGATTTGCTCCATGCACAACAATTACAGTAGACAGGGCCCACGTCGACCGCTTGACACCGAGTAAGCATCCGTTTCTGCCCTGTCGCTCCTGCATTTCTTTCGTTCAACTCCTTGCGCACTCCGATCGCTGACGCTTCCTGCCCTGCTCGCCATATGGATCGAATTGTAGGTTTTTGTAATGTCGTACACAATATGGCGTCCGACACGCACCACGTCTGAAGCGAATTAGGAAACGATGATATATAGCTGACGTTGCTAGGCAGCATGAATGCACGATATATCGTCGCACTTATAGGTAGGTGCCATAGAACTATATATAATGTAATTTTTTTCGGACTTCACGTTTCCCTTCAGCCCAAACGTTTACAGCAGCTGCGATTACTTTTTTGGTAAGATTGAAGCCAACAACACCATTCGTGTGGTGCTGGTCTAGGGGACATATGAAGATATGATTCGCACGAACAATGTTTCCACACTTTCAACTTCGGACCTGTCTGGCCTTAAAAAACGATTTTCAACCGCGTGCGTGCTAATTTTGAAGAGCCCGTATATGGTTTGAAAGTAAGTGCTGTATTCCTCGAATGTTTTCAACTTTAAACATTCCTTCGTTCGGTTTTCCTTATTCCCCTCCCTTTCCCGAGTCCTGAGCGTAATAGTTCTTCTACTATCGTCCCCTGTGAAATAAGGAAACCGCGGACAGAATGTCCCAGATACTCGTGCTGGTCTGCGCATATTTAGCTTCCTTCGGCGTCGCTGTTGATCCGAGTCTGCTACGCTACGAAGGTGGTAGCAGATCCTTCAGTGACAAAGGTGAGTTGTCGTCCAGTTGCCTCTGGGGTATACATAGCCATTCCAGTCTCGACCACGCCGACGGAAAAAACTCGTAAAACAAACATCGAAACCCGTTTGCTCGTTTGCTAAGACTACCCATTGGAAGATGTGGTACTTTCTGCCGTGTAACTTCCTACCCTTAGCACCGTCTGTATACGTACGTTTTCTTTTGTTTATGAGGCGTTCTACGATAGAGGTTCACCCTAAATTTTCGGAGGCTCCTCACTTAAGAAGCTACGTACCTCACCCGAAAGCTGACTTCAGCAAAAATTAAAATGCATCGAGGCGAATATCTCATGGCCCAAGCCTACAAAAGTTTTGTTTTCGAGACCAAGATTGACATTCATTCCGACAATTTGGGGTCAAGGAAACCCGTATTTCGGAAACAAAATAGCGCAAATGTGCTACTTATATCGTAGAACGGGTCTTATCGTTTTTTTGTCATGGGGCACCTTACCCCGAGCACATTTTCATCGCCCACAGCACAAGTGTATCGACGCACGCTACAGTGGAGCCGCCCGTTGTGGTTTCACACTCTCCCCGTAGGATCTTAAGGAGCTCTACACCTCATGTAAAAACGTTTTTGAAAGCAAAGCGTCATTGCTACAAAATGGACTGCGCTATGCCTCAAGCGCACAACGACAACATATATATGGCAACACAAAAATGGTTTTCGACGATCTTTTGCCCAGAAGTCCCTTTCTCCCCAAAGCGTTTCGTCTAGCAAGGGCTACCTGTGTCGTAGCACTTGTCCATCCTACACGAACGGGCCTTCATTTCGTATCCCCGACATACTTACGACTGGGGGGCGCCTGCACGGAAGGAACAAAGACAGCGCACACACATAATAGGCCACGCTGGAACAGTACGAGTGAATTGACGTACCATCCTAGCTGAAAGGGAATGCTAGCTGGATCGACGGTTCACATGCTGTTCCTTCCGCGGTTCTAAGTAAGTGTATGACGCCGGTTGGTTGCTGTGATTTGACGGTAATCCATACCGTGTTGTGACGACTTTTTCCACAGAGCACGATGAGCATCTCCGGTAGCGAAACTTGACCAGAGCAATGCATTACCTCCGTTTGCACTTGAGTATATTTGGGCGAGCGCAAATTGGTAATGCATACCTCAAAGGCTTTACCAACATCGACAACAATTTGCATGTTGTTTACACGTAGTACGCGGGTATACACATCCAGATCGAATGGAGTAGATATGCCATCGATCTTGGCGTCGTGCGCTAGTAGTGTGATAAGTCGCCGGAAGCAATAGGACGCGTTGACACACCTTTGCTGGAAAGAAGGCCATGCTCGGCATGGTATCCGGCTTACTCACAAACTCAGGGCCGTTTTTCAAGCCGCTTATAGAGATGGACCTGACTTTATGTATTGTCCCCCTTACTGTTTTCCACCCTGAAGCAGCGATCGCCACATATGGTCAGGGCATCCGTGAGAGACAAGCCAGGGGTTTCGACGAACCGAACGTGAGCACCCTTGGCAAACGATGAGGTGTAGTGGAGACGCACGATCAACGGACTCAACTTGCACACGTATTGTAAAAATAACCAAAATACACCAGGTATCGGTAGGCGAACAAACTTCAGTGCCCCCCTGGTGTCACAGCACAGTATACATCGTATCAGAGTTTAGGTAGGAGACGAAATTCTACTTTAGTAGAGGGTATGAGTCTGTGAAATAAATTAAGGTGTTCATTGATTGAAGCATTCTGAAATACATCAATACAGTATCCGAAGCCCAGGGCAGAGCAATGGAATGTTGTTTGATATACCACGTACAAATTCACTGTTTAATTTTTTGAGTGGCATGCGTACACCGTTACGTGTATTGAGAAGGTACGTGTGCATCAAATACAATTGGTGAAGCCGTGAGCCGTTGCGAGAGTGATCACATACATACATGTTGTCGAAAAGAGGACCACACAAACATTTCGGCGGCGCATTATCGAATAGCTTAGAATTCCTGGGTAGCAGCGACCGACTACGTGTCCTTCCTTGATTCATAATTACCTGATTCACCCAACAGAACTTACGAGCGTTTTGTAGAGTGCTTCAAATAATAAGAGCTACGCGCACTCGTGCGTGTGGACATAGCATGGTATACGGTTTTGCATCTAGGCACTGCTGTAGAAGCTCCGATCGACATTGTTTAGAGCAAATGTAGCACAACGTACAGCCCGGCGTACGCGCTATCATCTACACCCCAACCGCTGCCCTAAATAAATACCCCGAAGTATTTACTTCCAAGATAGTCCCACCGTCTCTCCGAGCGCTAAAATCTCATAAAAACCAGTGGTGTAGGGTGGGCCCAGGCACCAGTATGAGTGCAACCACCAGCAAACGAGCGAAACCAATCACGCCACAGGAACATGAGGACGTATCCTTGAATAACGACCCCCATGACCTGCCCCCCAATATGTCAGGTGTACTGCGACTCGCACGCGTGCGTGTCGCCTACAAGCTTGATTAAACCCGCGGACCAGAGACCGTGTGACAACAACATTTGTACAACAGAACAGTGCTGCGATGGGATATGTGCGGTTCACGCCTGCCCCGTTGGGTACACCAGCGTGGAAGACGGGGCCACCGTGTGCGCAGAGTCAGGATGCACGATCGCCATTTGCTGCACAGAAGATATCTCGGTTCGAGTACTCATGCAGTTGGCAGGTATACGGGTGGTCAATTGACGTTTCTTTAAACCATACATAATTTAAAGGCTCTGGTGCAATGCGCGTAAATAGGTGTATAATCTAAAACACAGCAAGTATTTTTTTACTTTTCTTTTTTGCGCCAGACGACCTAGGATAAGGGTAGGAGTAGGAGACCTTACAGATAGTAGGCTACTATATATAGGGGCGTTTCTTTAAGGCTTCGCTTCTACATAAGTTTCTCCAGCCTGTCAGAGTCCTCCGCGTCATAGTGGCTAATGTACCTATTTTTTCTTTTATGTTGAGATTTTGTGACGATTGAGTACATATTATGCACCATCCTGGGACTGATGACTCTTCGGTCGTCCCGTGCTATTTCATATCTGTGGGGTCCGTGAATTGAGGAACATATATACTCATTATCAATGGAAGGCACATTCTGACGAAGGTCCAAGTCCAACTTGACAATGAAGGATATGTCATCATGTGTATATACACCATTGGAAATTAAACATGGATGCACGTACACTGTTGTTCGAAGGCGCGTCAAGGATGGGTTTCATATCGCTAGGACGATAAAAGAACTCAGTAAAGAGTACGTTCTGCCCTATCGTACCACACGTCAGTACTATGACTAATATGTTTCCGTTTTGAATCGCTGGGATGTACGGCGAAAAACGGCTACAACACCAACCAGGAGACCCGACATACTGCAGCACGTTCGATTGCGGGCTTGGGTACGCTTTGATCGAAGGCGCGTCCGAAGAGAAGTGCGAGGAAAACGGGTGCGATAAGAGCGACTGCTGCGAAAAGGCCTGCTCCGGCTACGACTGCCCTAAACGCTTCGTCCACGTTGACGATGCCGAAAAGGTCGTGTGCAAGAGCGGCAAGTGCAAGAGAAAACAGTGCTGCCGGAAGGGCGGTGAGACACACGCCGTATATATATGTAGGTGGTGGACATTTTGGAACGACACGTTACATTTTTCATGTGTCGAACAGCAGGTGTAAACGTTGTCTCGAATGCCGCCAGGATTTCCCTGTGCACCGTCCTTACTGATACATTCTGACGATCATGATGTCTGCAGAATTAATGGCGATCCTGTCCCAAACATGCTTTGTGGATATCTCCACTAACTGGTGGATTCCGTCCGCGCTCGTTATGATATGAATGTTACCTCAGTCGAGGTTTGTACTGGCTTCAAGTGCCCCCACCACTTCAGCCTTGTTGAAGACCCTGACAGTACAGTGTGTCACAGCCGCGGGTGCAACAAACTCGAGTGCTGCGAGAAGGACGGTGAGATCTGTGCCGTACCCTTACAAGTTCTTTGCTGTAGGGTGCATTTTCTGAGAGTTGTACAGAAAGAGATTGGATGTCTGCATCGACCCGCGCCATGACATAGCCGGATCAGTTCCATACGCAGGTTTGGACTGTGACTTCTCTCGTAATACCTTGTACCATGCTGATGGAAACTGTTGTTTTGTACTCGCCCCCCAAGTAACGTTTTGGCAGTAATCCAAGGGGTTTCATTCCGAAGGACTCCCCTTTACGTGCGAAAAATGTAACGTGTTCGCTTGCGTCCATCAAATGTCGCAATATTTCTCCGGAAAAACAAGTCGGCTCGTGTCCCTCCTACGGAACTATTTATAATAGGCAGGCAAACACCATTGATAGCAACTAAACTGCTGTAATGTGAACGTGGATTTGAAGACCACACAATGAACATCGACCTCGGTATTCAATGATCACGGCATTAGAGTTGACTAGATGTGATCATATCTTATAGTTCCGACCATCTCAGCATATCAACGAAATGATGTGCTATCTGGGCAGCCCGACTCTGGGGGTCCTGGCAGGAATTACACCTCGTACCCCGCCGGACAACAGCATAGCTGAGTTCCTTGTAAGTTGCGCTCAGTATTGGAGATCGTCTATCGTCAACCTCTACCACCGAATGGATACCTCAGTGGCTCCTGCCGCCACAGGGCGACTTGAGCGAGATCATCGGAACCTTGCTCTTTGTTTCAGCATTTGTTTGATGTTGTGGCTGCGCACCAAGCCCACATCTGACGATAATAACAGCAAGTTACTCTGGTGTGAAAAAGGCCTGACTCCACGTCTACGGGTGATGATGTAGACCAAATAATTGTATATAATACCCATAAGACCATGCCGTCAAACGACACTGCTGTGTGTCTTCTGCCATATAATCATTACTGGTTCTCGTATGTCCTCTGAAATTAAATTCCAGCCAAGGTTTGTTCGAGCTTCAAGTGTCCTCGCCAATCTCACGTGATTGACGATGCTGAAAACACTGAGTGCAACCGCAACCGATGCAACAAAGCCACCTGCTGCGAGCAAAATGGTGAGACATAGGTCCCACGAGTGCGTTCATCATGATGTCGGTAGTGTGTTCATGGAGGAGGCGTCGTCTCGAGTGTGGAGGGTTTCGGTTTGGACACACGAGAATTTTCGGTGAATGATGCAACCACTATCAACGCAAATGCACTACCATGCTAGTAGTGAGGACGGGCCTCGGCGAGGACATGTACATCATTTGGTGCAAGTGCTGTCACTGAATATTTTCCTTCGTGTGTTGTCAATCCACAAAACGTATACTTCACCGATCTGACAATCATGCCATCGAATCTCATTGCGATACAATTGAAACTTCAGACAAGCTCTGCTCGGAGTACGATTGCCCGGACGGCTTCCTCGAAGCTGACGGTGCCGAAAACATAGTGTGCAGCCGCCGCCGTGGCTGCACCAAGGACCAGTGCTGCAAGGAAGATAGTGAGACATCCGTACTAAGAAACCTGGAACGAATGGTTGTTTGTTTCAGAATTTGTGTGGTCTATTGTTCAGTATCATAAGGATTACAGATAAACACAGGCTAGCCCGGCCTTTGCTTCACCAGATAAATAGGAGAGTGGGCAGTCTAGCGCACTGATATCGTCAGTCTCAAATACTTCTAAACACTCATCGCACGGCATGAGTTGCACTGTAGGTTTGGGTCGGCTGTTTGTAGCTGTGACAGGTCGATCTTCTTAACCGGGCACGTTCTGGTATTTTGTAGGAAGCCAGACCATGGAATGTTTTTTCTGTTTGGTTGCTCGAACAACTTTCTTGGAAGTAATGTTTCGGGGCACAGATAGGAAGTCCCGACGCGAGGATCCCACAATGTATGGCACCACACACGAAATGCACTTCATCGTTTTCAAACATCGTTACACTATGCTAGGGTTTTTGCCGTCATGTGTTTCAAACGTCCGGGCCGAAGAGTGCTAGACTACGGCTACCGACACGCCACGTACCGTTAGGGATCTCACAAGATTGGTTTCGACAAGTCGGCTGGCGCAGCAAACTCGATTCAGCCGATTATCTCATTGTGACTGGTCAGCGCCCCCGGCGGAGGAAAGTCAACAATATTCCAAACTACTACATTCTCCGCATTCAATAATATTTGCTGCAAGTATGGAAATGACTCGTGCTATAGCAGGGAGTTAGGAGTTTTAGGCCAAACCGTTTTTGGCTTAGTTGTCTCCTGAACCCGACATCGTCCGAATGCCACTACTGCATCCCGATATACTTTGTTGTATACTTGTTCTGGTAGGTGTTGGGATTGTTAACGTATCCCGCTTTAAGCTTCCCTGGACTCAAGGTTTCGGGGGATATCGTATAAAGGTCATATACCCGAGCGAAATATGGTGCCCTACGATGATTAGGGTATATTCGTATCGCCGCACGTGTCAAGCCGCGTATGTCGCCGAGGCGGAACCTCTGATAATCAACATAGCTATCAAGCATCTGACAAGCAGTTGTCGGATGCCATTACGTCGTACCGACGGACAGCTCCTACGCGTCGGCAGCCTACGTTTCATTCTCCCACTGTAACCCCAAATTCACATATTTGCATACCCAAAAATGTGGTTCGCGTGCTGGTTTGTGTGTCGTATCACGCTAAGATACTAGCCAGGTGTCCCCATTCACGTTCGAGTTTGGAGTCATGCCCAATATTTATATACTTCGTATGTATATGTTTATATATATATATATATATATATATATATATGAACGTCGGCCGACTACGTTGCCTGCTCCCGCCCAAAACTTCACATTCCGTGACAACTCAGCGAGGCTACTCTGCAGCTCCCACACGTGCGCCCCTGGGACCGTCCTCATCCCAGATGCTGCAGACACCGAGTGCAACTTCGGCCTTTGTGCGACTCCACAGTGCTGCCCTTTGTCCTGCTCGAAATACGTCTGTCGCGACGCCTCCTTGGTCCTTATTGAGGACGCCGATACTACTGCGTGCGAGAACTCCTTTTGCAACGATGAAGACTGCTGCGAGTCGGCGGATAGATAATCGTCTGGTGAGCTCTCTGTGATATGGGTGCGATTGGGTTTTAATGTGTTATTGTCTACGTGGTCAGGAAGGATGCAAATGTGTTATCTCTGATGCCTCTTTTCATATCGAACTCTAACCCTTGCCGAATATTCGGTATACTATGTTCTTGAAGCGGGTAGTGGCAACCGGCAAGCTCGTGTCTCGTCTGTAGTGCCTTCGCCTCGAACGGACTATCAAAGGCTTCAGGCAAAACATGATAACCGTCTGTCGTTCCGTCTCCAGCACTTGTATGAGTGCCGACTTTTGAGGAAACGCATCACATATATTGTTGGTTGTCGTAACGTGGGCCTGACGACATCGATTGTCCTTTTTACGCCCGAACTTATGTTTTGGTGAAAATCCTTATAGAGGTCGGCCATACCTTAATCTGCTGAACCGTGCAGCTGTAAAAGATCGATCGTACCGCTGGGGTTGTCAACCGGGGCTCGAGTTGAAGTGCCCCTCATTTTGTGCATCGCCGTCTTGTTTAGAAGTGCACAAGCACAAGCAGGCTGTCTATTTAGGTCGTATTGTTCAATGTACGCCAAGATTTTCACTGTTCACCGGGGGGACGGGCCTGAGGCGTTCTACGATAGAGGTTCACCAAAGAATTTATGAGGCTCCTCACTTAAGGAGCTCTATACCTCTTCCGAAAACTGACTTCAGCAAAAATCAAAATGCCTCGCAGCGACTAACCCCATGGCCCGAGTCTTCAAATCATTTTTTTTCGGAAATCAAGATTGGCATTCCAACTATTTGGGGTCACGTAACCCCGTCCTTCAGGGACCAAAAAGCGGAAAGGTGCTAGCTCTATCATAGACCGGGTCTCCTCGTATGAAGATCAAGCTGAAATACCGAAATCAAAGGAGTGAATGAGTTGATGACGCAAGACGGGGAAAAACAAAAATCTTCCTCTGGTTATGTGTCAATGTCGACGCTACGGCATTTGGGAGCTAATCAATGTGTGCCAAAAGATCAACAGAAACTATCCCACCCCACCGTTGACATTGTAACAACCGCCGTCGTCTACCATGCTGCCTCAGCCAAAAAAACCCGATGGATCTCTGCTACGACGCCAAGATCCACAAACGACACTTCTGACATAACGGCTCCCCTTCATGGCCCATCTCGTCCACCACGTACGGATTTGCCACTTCAAGTTTTCGTCGACAGTTGTGGTGTTGTCGAGCATGGGATTTAAGGAGGTCGGCTCCTTTTGTGATGTGGCTGCCGGCAGTCCATCTTAAGCGAAATGAGCGATACTTTGGGATGGATGTATTCGTAATGAATGGGCTACGCCGTTTGGAAACCACGGCTATAAACTATACACGTGCATTGCTGACGGTATGATACAGGTATATTTGAATTTTCATAGACACAATAGGTCATTCTTGGTGATCCATACCTGTTCATAACATTTGGTTTAGAGCATCCCTTCCGAACCGGCCTCTGATACGTTGAGGGGGTCTGCTGTAGGCGAAACGTATTTCAGACGACCTTGTTGCACGCGTCGCTGCCGACTCTGCCCCCTGGGCGCAGTATAGGGCACTTTGGAATGTATTCACTCATGGATGGGCCCGTCTTCTCCATAAGGAGGAGGTGGCCACGCAAGAAACAATGAATTGTTCAAACAAGATTGTAGCATACGACCTTTCAGCTATCGGTTGGCGCAACCCGTTTTCTGGATTGAAGCGAAAAATGTAGCGGCTTGTCGGGCAGCTCGTCTTTATCGGTACGTATTACGCTTAAGGGATTTGCTGAAGAACACCAATTTTGCCCCGTGCCTGCAGCACATATTCTTGAAGACACCGCTGTCTACCAAGTTTAAGGTGTGGCGCTCAGGAAAGTAGGCACAATAGTGAAGGAACTGGCAAGGGCATATAGCAAGTACAGGGACAAATGGTACGACTCCTGGCGATTTGTATGGTACTACCCTTTAGCCTTCGTTCAGGCAAGACTGTTCTTCGTGTCGATCCTTACTCCTGAGTGAGCAATGTAATATCTATTCGGCATATATATCAGAGAATATCTCCAGAAAGGATATTGTGCTTACCGATCGTTGCATGCACACGGAATCTTTTTCCGATTTTCGCTGGCAGAGTGATATTATACGCGTTTTGTATCTGATTGCCGACCAGCAAAGACGATGCGTAACTGGGATTGTGAACATATTCGCTCATGTTTGTAGTGCCGGTGTGGGTTCGTGTTGGGATGGATCGTGCCTGGTTTCAATTCCATCGCGCATATGTTTTTGTGTTTTGCTTTGAGTGCGTTATGACACAGTATTTCGTAAGATGTGTGGACCTCACTGGTGGCTAGTGGTTGCTGTCGCAAACCAAGAATAATGACAGAACCCCTCGTAAGCTTCAGAACCTCCGGGTTTCATAAAAAAGACGAAAATCCCGTTCTGTCGAGGCCACAGGTGCTTGTTCAGCTGAACTGATTTGATCGAGTGTGCGATTTTTGCCGCAGTGCGGACCAGCGCCCAAACCCAGTTTGGACGGATGCGTTGAGATGCCACCTCCCGTGCATAGGCTTTGTTAATGTATGCTCTCTAGCACGAACTATCGTGTCCTGTCACCGATTGAAAAAACAACGTTGAACGCGACGGAACACGCGACGGGGAGTGCGAGGACACGCGTACTCAAACTTTGCCTGCGCCGTACCTAAACACTAATCTTGTTCTCGATTGAATCGGTGTATGCCCCTAACTTCAAGTTGGCCACCCAGATCTGACTAGTATTATCTGGGCATTTATTTGTCCTGTTCATCCAAAGACTTTAATACACTTGTATCTAGAGCCTCTCTTTACACGATTAATTAAACACTAGAAACAAACGACGTGTGGCGTTACGGAGACTCCACAGCAAAATGTATGCTATTGTGCCGTATAGGTGCATATATTAATCAGCTGTTCACTCGCTGTCGATCAAGCACATTGTGGGGGCAGTGCCATATTTCATGGGTTTACAGCTTGGTCCTAATATGATTGAACATGTCAACCGTGATCGTACTTTGCTACACACTCGGTCACAGACGACAAGACCGGGGTTGGCTGCCTGATAAGCCGCGTTCGACGATAGAGGTAAAACATTTCCACTATTTTTGTTCGGAATGACGGTGTTCCTAAAACCCAAAATCATCGGAATGCCAATCTTGATTCGAAGTTAGGTTTTCGTATACTTGGGCCGTGGGATCATTCGTGAGGATGCAATTCGATTTTTGCCGAAGTCGGTTTCCTGGTGGAGGTACGGAGCTCCTTAAGTGAGGAGCCTCAGAAAAATCAGGCCACGTAGAACGCCTGATAAGCGATATGTTCACCGTCATTGTCGTCGACACCATCAGGACTGTTCGCAGGTTTCGCGGCGAGGCGGATGGGCACCTCAAATTCAGTGAAATCGATCACGGCTAGATGGGTCCGGAGACAGCGAACAGTTATAGATTAAGCGCGTATGGCGAGCTTAGAGTATTTAATCGAAAGGTCCAGCTACATAATTCGGCGTTGCCCCTGTCGTTCTACGTTTTTCGCTCCGCACTGACATGTACACCTCAAACGAGCGCTGAGGACAAATATGTTTCAGCCGTCCAACTAGCGCCCTGTGTTCGAACCTGCACTGTGTACTTGCCGCTTTGCTGCTCACCAGCAGCACGACGAACAACGTTGGCTAAACTGACTCAGCAGCTACTTACTGGCACTGTTTTAGGCACCCTGCGTGGAAGCGCACGATATACGGCTGCACCCGGGCAGCTATAATGTGAAGATGGGACAATGCACACGGTTAACGTTAGAATACTCCTGCGTGCAGGCCAATACGATGCAGATACGTACGCGATACGTTCCATCAACAACCAACGATTACTACAATGCGGGTTTACGATCAGCTTGACACCCTGCTAAACCAAATATTGTCGGCAAGAGTGACGAAAGACGATGGAATAGACTTGCTGGTGCAACGCAGGAAGCGCACAGTCAGAGTGTGCGGGCATTGTGAGCACTGACGAGCGCACCCTATCTCCACAGAGGGCACGCAAGTCCTATGTCCGGCCCGGTTAAAGATACTTGTGAGCGGAGTTTATGGTACGGTCTATTTGGTTCGTAGCTCACACACATTCGTTCAAGTTGCGACATATATTGCCTCGCCGTCGTATTGTTACGTGCGTTCCTGTTTCGGTATACAACACGCTTGGTCTCCCCACATAGTATGCTATTGCTCTGCGTTGCACCGATTTCCCCGCTTGAGCCCTGTTCGTGAGGAGGGAATGACACTGAGATATTGGTGGTAGGGGCCCTGTTTGGGTTAAGCGAGTGACCATGAGGTACGATGAAGTAGCGACAACCTAATCGGTCGTACGTCAAGGGAATTGTGTATCGTCCCGAGTGATGTGTGAGTCACGCAACGCTATGTTGCCTTTCACAGACCAAACAACATCTGTTGAAGCCCATTTGTATGGTAGGTGTGAAATTAAGTAGCTCCCGCAACCCTGGTGACTCTACATTAGCTCCGTAGCGCGGGTGAGAACCGGGGTGTTCCCGTTACAGTAGAACCAACCTACAAGGCATACACCAATAAGCTACCTGGTATATATTATATCTTCCTCAGTGTTGATTAAAATAAGCAATATTCGTTTGCGCCACGTTGCACCCGCAACACTTCATGTATCCCGTTTTAGTGTGAGGTCCGGCACAGAGCAAAACGCCCTGTCTGTCTGTCTTGGTGAGGGAGATTGAGCGAGCATGCACATAGGCTCGCTCCAGTAAACCCATACCCGCCAAACATCAGTGAATGTCGTAGTATATCCTCGTCAGTGGAGATTGAACAGTTTTGAAATATCCAAATGAAATCCAAAGTAGAGCGTACGGTCGCTAAACGATGGCTCGGGCTATGAACAATATATGGCCTCTCTAGTATTATTTGTCACCGTGAACGTGTCGCGAGGCACATACATGGTACATGTAGTAAATAAACGTTTGAACGTTAGGTGGCTTGCAGTATCGCTACGTTGTCGAAAACTAGAGCATCACTTAGACAATGCATTTTATTACGGTCCTTGTCACTATATTTGTTTATCTCAGTTGAGGTGCTGAAGCTACCCTTGCGAGTTCGTTGAATATGTGTTTTTTTTGTTTGCCATAGTAGACACGCTAGCTCAGAGGTTTAACACGGAGATTAACGTTTGACGTGCCGAACTACCTGTAGTAATGTGTCCCGTTCCTTCTATTGACATACTCACCAACATAATGAACGCGTGTTCCAAGATAATTGGTGACGAAGGTTAGTTGCGATCTAATATCGAGGCTGTGTTTCGACTCGGAGCCCGACATCGAAGGCGAGATATCGATACACCATTGCGTGGTTTCGTTGGAACTGAGACTGCGGTCAACAAACGTCATGCCGTCCACCTCTGAATCCGTCAACTGCCGTCCAACGGTGCCGAGCCATCTCGAGAAAACGAGAAATTACAACGTGGGTCGAGTGTTTCCTCAGACTGATAGCCGTCACTGATGTCACTTGCAGCTGTTAGTTGTTTGTCGCGTGTTGTTGCGATCGTGACCCCCATAGCACCGAATAAGGATGATACCGGGTGATTCTTAACATAAGATCTACGACATCCACCAGCTGTGAAAATTGGTCACGACCAACGACTACTCATCGAACGGCCAAGATTTAGTGCGCCGCTTTTGGACTAATGAGACAGTAACAATAATTTAGGGGTGAACCATGTTTCGTGTAAATACTGAAAACGTATCGACTGCGTCTGGTTAATGTCAACTGGAATGCGCTGGTCTCAATTGAATGCATAAATGCTACTCACCAGTTACGCGAGCATCGGTATTGGTTCAATTACAAAGTATGAATTATCGATGTCTTCGTGTGGAGGTGAATCCTCAGTCATCTAAAAGACTATAAATAGTGGGTTGGACACTTCCCGAGCCGTCACCAAAATTAGTTTGTTTATTTATTCGAGACATGTAATATTCACAAGGCATAGGAGGTGTTTCGCTAGTCAGCCGACACTGGTTGGTCATCACAAGTAGCATACAGTAAGAATGGATTTGACTCAAATGATAGTTTTAAAATACTGTTTTGATTTCTCGCAAACGGTCGCAGCCTCGATTGTTGTTGCCAATGCATATCGGGTCCAACATACAGGGGCATCGTTGCCGTTCGGCTTATTAGGTGGAAGGGTGATAATTAGCTGTCTTCCCGGTAGTCACCATGCGTTTATAGTCACCATCCGGCGATGTCATGCGATCACTAACAACACGAACTCTTCTTGGACCATTTCAACCGTTGTCTTGTGTTGCCGATAATCGAAGGCACACGCGGAAGTTTTGTTCGTCGTACAAGCCACTTCGACTTTGCAGATATTACCTCGCTGTCCGAGCAAGGGGCGGACTTGGAGACCGCCTCTGTGATTCACGCTAAAAAAGGCATCGCCAAATGGCCTACGAACCCGACGGTGAACCGCCCGCCATACCTTAGTATTAGCACGGCGCACCAGAATTTTAAACTGCTCATGACAATGGCATGACAGCCGTGTCTTCCCACACCCACCCACTAACTATGGTGGTCGATGAGGGCCCTCCGGTTTTATAGTGATGAACGTCTGGGCGATACACTGGAATATAATCTCTGATCGTCCTGAGGACCCGCACAATATCTAATGTAGCATGTGACTACGTAGGCACATCACAACATAACCGGGCAACCGTTCATATAACCAACTATCAACTACATAACGATGGCGTGTACAACACACACGATGCGCATCCACCAGTACATCGAAACCATACGACATGCCGCCAAGGTCTATAGGGGGTTGAACTGGTCAACTATTATACTGCCTACATACAATCAAGCGAGCAACAAACCCAAACACAATCACCCAGGCAAGGGCTGGTCGGACCTGTGCTGCGAAACCAAGGCGTGTCGCGCCAACAGACAAGTCTTTCGTGCGATAACCCATACTTTACTGCTAAGAAAGGTTTTTCGATCGTGGACCCCTTGGAAGTGTCTGAGTGGTCATGCGAATCAAACCATATGATATAGCCCCGGGAATGGAGGCATTTCTCAACTTCTACAGTTTAGTATAGGCGAGTATCGTCTATGCACTACCGGACTCGTCGTTGAACGATATTTTTGAAGGAGAGTAGTGACGCTAGAAGTCGTACCCGCACCCTGCCACGACATCCGTTGTACGTCGGGTATATTGAACGAAAACATATGTCCAACAGTATCCTCGGAACCGGCACAGGAACCAGGGAAATAATTTTTTATGGCGTCACTCTAATCGGCATACACGTCAGTAAGGGGTAGCACCACAGCTTACAGCCCATCCAGCGTCATGTACAAGAAGACCGTGGCTCGTGCCACCAGCGGTGAATAAAGCCCGTGCGCTGCTTCATAATGGTTTTGAGGTCATCAGATGGCGTTTTTCCTCTTAACTTTCTGTACACGATCTGGGCTGATCGTTGTGGAGATAGGTAGACGGCCCCCCTCATCAAACCAGTTGGCTAATCCTTTTGTATGTTCGAATCTCCTCCAATTCGTGGCTTGGTTATTCTGTCGAGACCCAGCCAGGGTTGGCATGTTTTGTCGTCGTCGAGACACTGACATACTCGACTACTCGAGATATACCTTTGTACACTATTTTGTGTGACCTGTGACAATTCTGTTTTTGAGAAGTCGGCGATCGACGTATCGCTTTGGTGAATACGTCACAGTAGAGCTGTCGGCGTCCCCGGTGGCACGGTACGTGCTCGGCGTGGCTCAGACCAATTTCGTGGGTTTGAGGTTTACCGAGTGCGTACTCGCAAATAAATACCGTTCTTGTATTTCGAACAACGTCGATCCGAGCTACGAATGCCCCGAAAACTACATCGATGTCGGAGATAAGGGAGGGGGTGAGGGTCAGCACCGCCCAGTCAAACATACCTAGCGCCGAGTTGGCCGCATTTCCCATCCATTTTCATGGATCTTGATCAATAATATATCCTTCGCCAGCCTGTTGTTGGCCATATGACAACGGCCTAATGAAACCCGATGTAGTAAATAGTTTCACCCACAAATCTACTAACTATGTTTGCGCATCGTGTTCGTGAGCACAAAGTCTACGTGTTTCGTAGAGTTGTGAGTCGGCCAAGATTTCACGACATATGTGCATTCGGTTTGTGTCGATAGACAAATACCTCATTTCGTGGAATTATGGCTTCCAAATATATGCAGCCGATAGCCAGCCAATTCGCCTATTTCTGCTGGCTAGATAGGCAAGCGAGTTCTCTTCAGCCGGGTCTGAGAAAAACCGTGTTTATAGGCACACCCGTCAAACGAATATTTACGCAAGTTTGGAAATCGTCCATATCAGAAGTGTCGGTACCTCCGCTAAACAAACAAACTTTTTTCCGATTGCCGGCGAGTTTGGGGTTTGTAGCCGCTGATCACAGCTCTAGATTTTCGGCAAGCTTTGTTTTGTATTCGCTACCACCACAAGATAACACCTGTAAATTCTCAAACTCGTACCAGGTATCATGTTTTGCTATTTTGTGGATATCGTTGTGCTCCAGTAGAAGGTACAACCCCTCAACCTAGTGTCTTCGATGAGTCTTAATTATCCCTGCTTCGGCCGACTACGTGTGTTGCTCTCGCGCAACATGTTACACACCCCACAACCCCAGCTAACCATTTTCCGACTCCGTCAAGAGAATACTCGATACTTTTTGTCATAGCCGACGTCTCCGAGGTCAAGGGTGACACAGGCATGTGCGAAACGTCCGGTGCTGCCCAATATCCTGCACGGGATAAGTCTACCCAAACGTAAAACATAATTTCGAACAAACGATGTCGATACCACCGTGCGCTACAACAACATCCATTCGGATGGGGTTCGCTGCCGTTACATTCATATTATTGCTGCGATTCGCGGGTTTGTTTCTGTCTGTTATAATATTGTTGCGGTATGTTCAACAATGGCGGTTTTCTAACTGTTTTACTAAGTATGATATCGGGAATATCGCTCTGCAGGTAAAGTGCTAACAGTAATATAGCCCCAAACATGCTTCTTCGTACCACACACAGGACCCGGGTCTACTGCAGCCCATGTTCAAAGCCTGATATCGCCAACTAGAGCAATGCCTCACCAACCTGTTCTGCCAGTGCGACTGGACCTACTGCAATGTCTGTGCTTGGCATCTCTTCACGTGAAGTCGAGTTCCTGATCGTTTAATATTCCGAAAAAATCAATCTATATATTCACAAGTTCTCCCTCCGGAGTGGCATGAGCGTAGCGTGTAAGAAGACTCTTGCCGAAATACGTATTTGGTGGGTTGGTAAAAACTGTTCCATCAATTGCAGTTATATGTGCTGCAGTTGGGGCAATAGCTCAAATGTACCTGTTAGCAACCAAATATTTTTTAGTATAAGCAAAATAGTAGTGGAACATGCAGATGAGGTTGACGCACGATAGCAGTTCTAATGAATGAAAAAGCGGGTAGTGATTATGTGACACAGCTGCTATGATATGTGAAGGCGACATGAACGTGATATGCAACATCGACAGTAAGCACTTGCTCGACGAATCGCAGCGCCAGTAGACACATGTCCTGCGACACCTAACGGTTCGACAACGAACGAAACCTTTGGCTGACGCCCAAACCAACTACGACAGCAATTCCTCAAGGAAAAATGTCTTCAACGAAGCGTGGTAGTGGGCCCGGGACCGGCGTGAAACACAAAGAACTCGAAGCAACGGTAGTAGTAGCAAACATTCCCTCGCAAACGCGAACATCACTAACAACAACGCAATCAGCACCCTGGCCAACACCCAAGGTAGATAAAAAGCAGGATATTTCGTTGTCTACAGCACCTAAATAAAGAGGATGCAAAAAGGTCATTTAGACCTTCGCACTCGCCAAGGCACTAGCGTGATGAAGGCGATGCAAACCCTGACTCAGTTCTTAGGTAAAGAAACCCCCACCGAAACCAATTGAACCAGTCCGCTCCCCACGCTTGAACTCAAAGTACCCGCGGGCAGACTTGCAAGTACAACAACGGGTCTTTTCTGAAAAAAATAAAATAATATGTACGCAGGCGCACGCTGCAACGAAACGCCCGCGAACGCCTCTATGTTCAGATCCCAGGCGCAGACCAAAGACAGACCAACTGTGTAAGGTGCTCTACCGGGAGATCATGATAGACACGAGAACAGGCTCTTGAAGTACAAAAATATATTCCGAGCCCAAACCGAAGAGATAGACCGACACAGCCTTCCCACTTGGCGGAGCTTTTCTCTAGTTAAACTGTTCCACCCGAGTCTATTCGCCGAACTTCGCGTGGCGTTCGCCCTGAACTTGGTCGTTGTGGGCGATTAAGAGCTCCCTGGAGCGCTTGGAGCACTACAAGTAAGTGCAGGGGGGGCATGCATAGGCCGATCAAGATGCCGTTGTCCTTGACAGTTCCTTTGCAGAAGACACAATTCTTCCGGACCTGCAAACACTGATTATAGACAACAAACCGACAGCACAAAGGAGACATGTAAGACGAGTTGAATACAGATATTTCAGGTGGCATAATTTTAGTTGACGAAGACTTTAAAAAGGGCAAATAAATGCCTAAATCAGTTATACCTGATCCGTTTGAGCCAAACTCAGGTGTATACTAAAACCAAGTAAAAAACGCGGGCCATGAGCGGTGTTCTCTCCATGAAAGTAGGGGAAAAGAAAGAAACGTGCCATATTTGGCCTCTAAAATCTACGTCGTCTTTTTTGTTTTAGGGCGTAGATACCACGGCTTCACTTGGACCTGCAGAGAGTCACTGTTAATAGGCTTCGTTTGTTCTGCGACGGCTGGGGCGCCGAAAAGAGTATTTACTCTGGAGCCCCCCCCCCCCTCGTTGACAGCTTGAAATCTTCTTCATCGTCCTCGCGGAACTGGCAGCTCGGCACGAAATTATCTTGCCGCACCAAACTTGGGACAAAGTCAACGCGGGGTGGTGCAGACAAAGACCATGGTGATGTATGGACCGCTGTGGCCATAGAAAACAACACAGCAGCGCAGTAGGACACAACAACTACTCAATAACTGAAACACGTTGCACACCCCAAAGAAGAAAAAACGTGAAACCGGAGCACTCATGTACGAATATATATATATATATATATATATATATATATATATATATATATATATATGTATATATGTGTATACACGTACTTTGACGTACAACGTGTACGTGCGAGTACAGAGTTAATACGTTCCGTAATGCAGAATAATTTCAACCGAGGGAGGGCAGACGCCTAGTAGGCTACGAAGACAAACAACAGTTTACGTATGTGGCCCCTCTGATGTGTTCAAAGTTGGCCAAAATCAGGTGCAAGCTAGCGAGAGTAGAAAAAAACAGGTATGAGTATGCTTTTTCGAACCAAAATCAGTTACGATGACAGCCTGGCCAATAGCATGGCTCCTGGGGGGTGTTCTGTATTTGTTTTCAGAATGTAACTGATTTTGGCTGAAAAGTGGCAAGGAATAATACCTGATTTTGGCAAAAACCCTTTTAAAACACTTTAGAAAATACGCGTTGGCGTGCGCTGTAGAGGCAGGAAGCACGAAAGGTATATAGGAATGGGATTCAATTGATGATGTTGGCAAACCCTTACGTATATTTTCGCGGCAGAGACGGCGACGGCAGAGACGGCAGCAACATAACACATGGAACCGTGTTAGTATGCTCAACGCCTGTTTGTCATCGTGTCGGAACAAGAACAGCAGCAGCGGCGGTAGACAACGGTCTCGGTGTGGAAAGAAACGCAGGCTGTAAACAACAACGGCAACGGTTAATAAAAAAAGTTGGTTAAAGTGTGCAAAACAACAACAACGGCAGCAGCAGCGTATATACAACTTGCAGTACCCGTATTATACCCCTGTCTCGGTGTGAGGCTGGGTCTTACGCAAAAATGTTTGGGTTATTGAAAAAGGCAAAAAAGCAGATTTTCCAACGGCAAAAAGCCAGACCAGATCGGTGCGCCAAGTCTATCGTGATTTTGGGTTTATATAATGGGAGGACTAAAATAACAGAACAGAACCGACATTTTGAACCCCACGTGGACCACGACACAAACGAGAGTCGCTCACGCCGGGTTGGGCGATCAACATTCACTACCAGCTCCTCGAAGGAACCAGCGGAATGTGGAACCCCCTGAGGAGCCGCGTGAGGGATTTGCTAGTCGCTGGACCAGCAAGGAGCTCTCGCCTTCGCGAGGCATGAGCTGCTTGTGTTACAGCTGCCTCCTCCTGTGTGCCGCTATCGGCTCGGTCTCACCTCGATAGCCAGCTGTTGTCGTTCGTTGAGAGAGTCCTCATGGGGATTTCCTCCTTTCCTCGCTCCTAAATCCTCTCAGGCCACGGGGTGGCCAGACGCCACGAGAGTTGAGGGTTGGTATTGCTCAGCGAATGCGACGTGGGATTAACTGACATGCACGTTATGGGCAACTGACATGAACGTGGTGGGCAAGACTCATGCACGGTGTGTGAACAGGATATGATTTGACTTGTTTCTTTCGTTCTATGGTGGGATTGACTAACCCCAGCTAGGGCCAGAGAGCGCCCGTATCGACCATTACAGCCGATACGGGGTTTCCATGACCCAGACAATGGCTTCCCCCGCCAGGGACGCTCCATTGTATACCTACATCGATATGACAGCGAGCCATCCTACGGCTTTATCGCTGCCTTACACGATGCACCCTCCGTGCGTCACTGGTCAGGTCAGTCAACGAACATCACAGAATACCCTGTCGCCCACCTGGGCGACTCCTGAAGCCCGTAGCGCTGCAACACTTGCGGTGGTCGTAGTCAGACAAAAACGTTAGATTGTTTTGATACTGCTGCCGTAGTCTCGTCCTGTTCGTTGCCAAAGCTGCTTTGCCCAGAGCAGCTGCAGTTGGGCGGCCGCAAGGGGCACGATGGTGGCCAAGGTACGGATGCCCTCCCTCTCCGTGGTGGTGACCGATGCACAAGTGTGTTGGAGCCCAGCTATGTACAAGCGTAACCAAGTAGCGTCGTGACCCCTCTTGAACCGAGTCTATAACCCAAAAGAAATTGTCTAATGCCACCGAGGTATTGTGCAAAGCCATTTTTTTGTCACTTTCAGAGTACATCAGAAAAGGCTGCCCAAACAAATCATTTCATCGAATTTCAGGAGTGCTAAAATCTCGGAGGGGCATTTTTTCCACCAAACAGGCCCAATAAGACGGAATTTCGATAAAATCCGATCAGATATGGGACCAGAAATCCCGAAGCCTCCGTAAACAGTAATAGAATCCTCGAAACAAAATGGCATCAGATCCGGCCTGAGCTCGTAGCATGAAAAACAAATGCGGCCAATATATTTTTATATACGTAATGTAGTGAGCAAAACAAATCTCGAAATTACTGTAGTAGTACCCCCTATGTATTTGTGTCTTGAATTTTGTGCTAAAGGTCGACAACATGCGGGAACAGCAAAAAAACAACGCCAACAACAACAACATAGAAAACAGCTGCAGCAGCAGGCAGACACCGACTCCACGCTGCCTACAACAGCAACAACGCGAACGACGCCTGCGTACACAACAAAATCAGCATCTGAGACGATCGTCGCGCGGGGTTACAGCAGCAGGAAGAGCAGCAGCAGCAGCAGCAGCAATGGGCTGCGCCATCAAGTCGTGTTTTCGCGTGCGGGAACACAGCAACGACGACAACAACAACAACAACAACAACAACATAAAAAACATCAGCAGCAGCGGTGGTAGACACTTTTGGGGAAACGAACGCAGGCTGTGAACAACAACGGCAGTAGCAGCGGCAGCAGCAGCACAAAACGAAATGGCAGTAGGCGCAGTAGCGCATAAACATATGTCATTATTATTACCTGGTACGCTTTTAAACTTGGATTTAGTGCTCAAGGTCGACTACGCGCGGGAAGAGCAACAACACCACCACCAACAGCATACGAGGTAAACAACAGCATCAACAGCGAAGGTAGGCACCTGCCTCGGTGTTGAAAGGAACGCAGGCTGTACAGAACGACGGAAGCCGCAGCGGCAGCAGCAGCGCATACGCGTACTATAAAACACGCAAAGGCAAAATCATCTTGGTTGTATATTCAGTCCTGGAGGTCGACAACATGCGGCAACAGCAACGTCAACACCAACAGCACTAACAGCAGCAGCAGCAGCAGCAGCGGAAGTAGACACCGACTCAAAGGTCCCTACAACAGCAACAACGCAAACGACGACAAAATAAACCAACCTGGAACGAGAAAAACAGCATCAGGGGCGGTAGGCGCGTAGGATAGCGACATCAGGACAAAGCACAGCAGCAGCAGTAGCAGGAGCAATGGGCTGCGCCACCAAGTCGTGTTCTCGTATTAATGCAAACAAAAATTGCAGGTTGTGTGGAACATCCTCAACAACAGCAGCCGCGGCGGTAGACATAGGCGATATACGACAACCACAACAACAACAACAACAACAACAGCAGCAGCCGCGGCGGTATAAAAAGGGAGCAAACAACAACATCAACAACAGCAGCAACAGAGAATCACATAATACAACTCACCGCCACCTCCTGTCTCGAGCGTGAAGGACACGGTGCGGATGTGGAAAGGCCTGGCGCATAATGCAAAGTCTTTGGGCCACTTCAAGATTATCCCGCTGACGGGGCAGGTGTCGCGGTCGCAGGTCGCAAAATCGACCTTGCCTCCAAAGTTATGTGTCCATCATATAGATGGGAGACGCAGCGCTTGCACTTTAAGATGGGATTGAGCACTAATTAGGACAGGTGAGTTCTGTTCGAAATGGGCTTCCAACATCCGCCAGAAGTGGGCGAGGCAGAGGTGTATTGAAGGCAGGACCTTAAATATTGGCAGCAGGAAAAAGTGCAATCCACTCCGTAGAAGCAGCACCACCAGGAGCAGGCGATGCTATCTACCAGGCAGGAGCAGTACTAGCGGGAGGAGCACCCGGTACCAAAAGAAGCAGCGAAAGCAAAAGAAGCACCAGCAGGAGCGGCACCAGAAGGAGCGGCACGAGCACGAGCGGCACGAGTAGGAGCGGCACGAACACGAGCGGCACGAGCAGGAGCAACGCCAGCAGGAGGCCAAGCGGTACACGAAGAGGCAGCACCAGCGTGACGGGTGTCGTATGCTGTCTACATGTATCCACGCTTCACGCACGCAAACAATCGAATTACCCGTGTCGTATGCCGTCTCATAGCTGGTCTCTTCACGCCAAAGCAACTGAGATCAACGTGCAATTGGCCAGAAAACTGACAGTTCTGTTGAAACTATTGCAGAACGAAATACCTAAAAAAAATGGTCTACTATCGTATGCCGTCTTACAGCCGGTCTCTTCGGGCCAAAGCAGCTGAGATCAACGGCAGTCCTGTTGAATATGTTCACGAAAAGTTCCTCCACTCGCGAATAGTCTGATACTCACGCGAATGAGGGTTGACAATCTTACGAAAGGCCACCCAACCGCCCTGACAGCGACCGTCCAGAGCAAACAAGTTCATAGTTTTGTTTGCAAGTTCTCCTGTTACGGTTCGGTTGACCGTTTCAGGAGTTATGATGACATAGAGGCGTTTTCATATTGTAGCTCCGTTCCGGACGGAAGGTTTCATCCCCCTTCCGTCTCACTCAGTTCCCGCGACCATCACCACGGTCACGGAACAAGCAATCACTTACCATCTAGCCATCTCCAGTTGGAGCCTCTTCACAGAAGAACCACAAGCTCGCCCTACTCTCCTGGAGACCTAGGAGCGCACCTCTCGACTCGGTCGGACTCAAGCTCTGCTCTGTCACTGAGGTCGGTCATTCATGTCTCGTCTTTGTGTGCCCCTTTTGGGTTATGCATCTCTGAGTGGTAACCTGGGGTCCCCAGCTGCCACTCCTACCAACTATTGCAGAACCCTACATGTGTTGCCTTGTGACAATGACTTAAGATCTCAGCCCAGGCAGCCAGCATTCCGTTTCATGGTGTTCAGTCCCTGTACATACTGCGCGCTTACTGCACGGGTTTGTATTTCCCGTGCCGGAACGAGCGGCGGCCTTCGCGCCTTCGACCTGTTCCTTTCGATTTTATTTTTTATCTGGAGTAACTTTTTTGGTAGCTGCGGGTGGCAGCGTTTTATTGTTTTTTTTCGTGTGTTGCACCTCGCCTTTCCTTTGCCTCTACGGGGGGTACACGCGCTGATAGCGCTCTTCCTGCAAGCAACTCTGACCCACCGCTGACCACATGCAACCATGGACCACGTGGAAACTCAACCCCACTGGTACCTACTACGGGGTAGGCTGTATCACGGATACAGCAGCAGCAGTACTGCGCGTCCCGCGCGTACGATAACACCCATGACTCTGAACGGGTGCTCATTATTTAGGGGGTCTGTACTCAATTAATTATTTTATTTCGGTGGGGAATGCCTGAGTACCTGGTATAATTCATGATGCATGACACAACCAGGAAGCGACTTGCTCCCTGGCGCGTGTCCACATCGTTGATTCTCACTCTGGTACCCTGAGTTTGCGTGCTTGGCTCGACGTGTATTGAACAAATGGCGCAGGTGGGAGCTGGCAGCGCACTTGTCAGACCCCCATCACCTTTTCCACACAGCAGCCAAAATAAAGAATGAATGAAAAATAAGCGTAAGCCTGACGATGATGCGGGGTTTGAGAGCGCGAGTGTCCAAGTGCGCTCGCTGAGACTCTCAGGCTCGTGTTCCACAAGCCAGCTGCTGTCACGTACGTCGTTACTGCCGTCGCTTGCCGTCACGTGCTTGTGTGCTGCCCTTACCACGTGCGTGTATGTTGCCGCTGCCGTCGCCGCCTCGCCACGTTTCGTTGCTGCTGTTATCTGTGAAATAAAAATGCCTCACGGCTAACGCAACATACTAATTTAACGCACGTCCTTTTCCATCCCCCTTTCTTAGTTATTGTTCTGGCAAGTTAGAGGTCGATAAGCATCCCTGCAAACCTTGCAAGCCACGTTTTTCATTTTTATGTGTCTTGGTAATAATGTTATCACTGTGAGTCAGATCATTTTTAATAGACTACAACAGCAATAGGCAAAATTACGTACGTACGAGTATACACTGTGGTATTGCATGTCGACCTCTCTATCTCTCTTCAGTAGGTTCACGGTACCGGCCTACCGCTGTTGTACGGCGATGTTACTGCTGTACTGCGTTTTGGCCACCACAACCGCTGCTGTACTGCGTTTTTGCGGCTGTACTGCGATTTTGCTTTTTCGTTTGCCGCCGTTGTTATTTTTTTTTACTCTGATCATTATTTATTTTTGTTCACTTTGGCTATTCATTTTAATGTCGTAACAAAACCGTGTGCGCTGCTGTACTGCGATTTTGCTGCTGTACTGCGATTTTGCTACCGCCCGACTGACTACTGCTGTGCCGTGATTTCGCGCCACTGCCTTAGTACGGTTATGCGTGGTTTTCCCGCTGATCCTGTGCTAATTTCCTGTACTGCTGTACTGCGGCGTGTCTGTTAACGCTATGTTCTTTCGTCTTCTTCTGCACGTTTTGCCGCTGTTGTTAGTTTTTTTACTCTGATCATTATTTATTTTTGTTCACTTTTGCTATTCATTTTAATGTCTTAACAAAACCGTGTGCGCTGCTGTACTGCGATTTTGCTGCTGAACTGCGATTTTGCTACCGCCCGACTGACTACTGCTGTGCCTTGATTTCGCGCCACTGCCTTAGTACGGTTATGCGTGGTTTTCTCGCTGATCCTATGCTAATTCCTGTACTGCTGTACTGCGGTGTGTCTGTTAACGGTATTTTCTTTCGTCTTCTGCACGTTTTGCCGCTGTTGTTATTTTTTTTTACTCTGATCATTATTTATTTTTGTTCACTTTTGCTATTCATTTTAATGTCTTCACAAAACCGTGTGCGCTGCTGTACTGCGATTTTGCTGCTGTACTGCGATTTTGCTACCGCCCGACTGACTACTGCTGTGCCTTGATTTCGCGCCACTGCCTTAGTACGGTTATGCGTGGTTTTCTCGCTGATCCTATGGTAATTCCTGTACTGCTGTACTGCGGTGTGTCTGTTAACGGTATTTTCTTTCGTCTTCTGCACGTTTTGCCGCTGTTGTTATTTTTTTTCACTCTGATCTTTGTTTATTTTTGTTCACTTTTGCTATTCATTTTAATGTCTTAACAAAACCGCGTGCGCTGCTGTACTGCGATTTTGCTGCTGTACTGCGATTTTGCTACCGCCCGACTGACTACTGCTGTGCCGTGATTTCGCGCCACTGCCTTAGTACGGTTATGCGTGGTTTTCTCGCTGATTCTATGCTAATTTTCCGTACTGCTGTACTGCGGTGTGTCTGTTAATGGTATGTTCTTTCGTCTTCTGCACGTTTTGCCGCCGTTGTTATTTTTTTTTACTCTGATCATTATTTATTTTTGTTCACTTTGGCTATTCATTTTAATGTCGTAACAAAACCGTGTGCGCTGCTGTACTGCGATTTTGCTGCTGTACTGCGATTTTGCTACCGCCCGACTGACTACTGCTGTGCCGTGATTTCGCGCCACTGCCTTAGTACGGTTATGCGTGGTTTTCCCGCTGATCCTGTGCTAATTTCCTGTACTGCTGTACTGCGGCGTGTCTGTTAACGCTATGTTCTTTCGTCTTCTTCTGCACGTTTTGCCGCTGTTGTTAGTTTTTTTACTCTGATCATTATTTATTTTTGTTCACTTTTGCTATTCATTTTAATGTCTTAACAAAACCGTGTGCGCTGCTGTACTGCGATTTTGCTGCTGAACTGCGATTTTGCTACCGCCCGACTGACTACTGCTGTGCCTTGATTTCGCGCCACTGCCTTAGTACGGTTATGCGTGGTTTTCTCGCTGATCCTATGCTAATTCCTGTACTGCTGTACTGCGGTGTGTCTGTTAACGGTATTTTCTTTCGTCTTCTGCACCTTTTGCCGCTGTTGTTATTTTTTTTTACTCTGATCATTGTTTATTTTTGTTCACTTTTGCTATTCATTTTAATGTCTTAACAAAACCGCGTGCGCTGCTGTACTGCGATTTTGCTGCTGTACTGCGATTTTGCTACCGCCCGACTGACTACTGCTGTGCCGTGATTTCGCGCCACTGCCTTAGTACGGTTATGCGTGGTTTTCTCGCTGATTCTATGCTAATTTTCCGTACTGCTGTACTGCGGTGTGTCTGTTAATGGTATGTTCTTTCGTCTTCTGCACGTTTTGCCGCTGTTGTTATTTTTTTACTCAGATCATTATTTATTTTTGTTCACTTTTGCTATTCATTTTAATGTCTTAACAACACCGTGTGCGCTGCTGTACTGCGATTTTGCTGCTGTACTGCGATTTTGCTACCGCCCGACTGACTACTGCTGTGCCGTGATTTCGCGCCACTGCCTTAGTACGGTTATGCGTGGTTTTCTCGCTGATTCTATGCTAATTTCCTGTACTGCTGTACTGCGGTGTGGCTTTTAACGGTATGTTCTTTCGTCTTCTGCACGTTTTGCCGCTGTTGTTATTTTTTTACTCTGATCATTATTATTTTTGTTCACTTTTATTATTTTTTCACTTTTGATTTTTCGCCACTGTACTACTGTGCCGTGATTTCACACCACGGTAGTACGGTTATGCGGAGATTTCTCGCTGATCCTATGCTAATTTCCTCACTCTTGTCGTAATAAATGGGTCTGCACTTGAACGACCTCCAAGTCTATTGAGTCTGCGCCTGTCCTGGTTACATTACTGTACTACTGTGCCGTGATTTTACGCCACTGTCGTAATAACCGGATGGGTCTGCGGTCGAAGGACGACCACGTCTTTTGAGTCTGCGCCTTTCCCGGATGCATTACGGTACTGCTGTGCCGTTATGGTCTTGAACCGAGCCTCCACAAGGTCTGCCCCTATCCTACCTACTACCTAGCATGCGTTCTGTTTTATTGGAGATGGGTCTGTGCCTTGTGGGGACGTGGTTACGGTCTCTGATCCGAGCCTCCATAGGGTCTGTGCCTCCCCTACCTGTATTTGTCAAATATAGTATAGAAGAGATAGATATGTGCCTCGTGGGAGCGGTGTTGTCTCTTCACCCGTCGTGGAAGACAGAGACGAAGTTCCACGAGGTCTGTGCCTGTCCTACCTACACGGTCTGTTAGTATGCGGACTACAATTTTACTTCGTTTATTTTGTGGGCGTACAGCTGCTGAGCGTATCCAGTGTATGCACTTGCCACCTGGAATACAATTCGTTGTCGATCCGTTTATTCATTACAGGTGTGAGTCGCACTCAACATCTTACTCTGCTTCAGTTGGTTACACTGATTTTCACGCTTGTATCGGTGCTGATATCTGCGCTTATCTCATTATGCTGCTCTGCTGCTGGTTGTACTGATTTTCCCGCTTTTTTTGGAGTTGATATTTGTAGTATTTTCTATGCTCCGTCATCGCAACATGTTTCTGCAACGAAGGGCGAGCGGGAGACAGAAACGGCCGGATGCATTACGATTTTCCTATCTCACCTTGTTGGCGCATGCATAACATATATATGGGTTTGTCTGAGCCTGAGAGGACCATTGTTGCCGTCTCCATCCGGCAGAGAGATAACAACGAGGTCTCTCTGGAATACTAATATGCTCGGCTGATCTGTACCGCCGATTTCAACACGCTGTGCGGGCAGCAGGAGATTAACACACTCTCGTATACCGCGTACATGTATATATGTGCTTACCGGCAGCTATTCTGCTGACGTCCCGTGTTCCACTGCTGCTGTATTCGTCCTATATCTTATCTTGACATTCGCTTATCATTTGCCTGTCTGCGTATCGGCTGCCATCGCCGTACGCCGCTCGTCAAACCCGCGACGCTTTGCTCTGCGTCGCTGGGAACGCAGCACATCTTGTTGTATGTTTTGTGTTCGTTGTGTTCATTTCATTTCTCGGATAGAGAGTGGATGCCCAGATTGGTTGGGTCTGCGCCTATTGGGACCGTTGTTGCTGCCTCCCATGCTGAAGGGAGACGGCAACCAGGCCCCTCTAGGCCTGTGCCTTAGCCACGAGGCTTAAACCTGTTTTCTTTTCTTTTGGTTTCTTTTTATCCGCCTTCTTTTGCTTGTCCGCTCGTTGTTTGTTTATTTAGACGGGGTGAATGAACAGAATGGTCGGGTCTGTACCTATTGGGACCTTTGTTGCTGTCGCCCATGCTGAAGGGAGACAGCAACCAGGCCCCCCTAGGTCCGAGCCTTGCCACGGGGCTTGCTGCCTGTTTTTATTTAGTCCTTTGTCGTTCGTCCGTTTTGTGGCTGTCATGTTTGATCTTGTTGTTTATTCTGTTCGCTAAAGTGGATAGTTCGGTCGTTTGTTTGCTGGTGTGTTTGTTGCAAACCCACATGCCCGTGCACCCGACTGCGCTGGCTATGACCTTTACTGACACCCGTACTCTGTCGCATGGGTCCAGCAGTTTACCTGCGTCCCGTGTTCGCTGTGTATGTTCGTGTTCATCGTAGTTACTTTGTTCCTTACCGCTTTGTTGTTTTCTCTTTAAATGTTGGCCGTGAAAAGAACACATCAAGGAGGATCTTGCACTGACATGTATGTGTCTTTTTGCCTTTGCTTGACTGTTAGGCTCTCCAGTTCTCTTCCTCCCCTTCGCCTCGTTTTTCGCTTCCATTCTCGTTGACGGGGGGAGGGCGACGCGTTCGTCGGAAGCCTGCGACGGCATGACATCTCGCATGTCCCGGTGTCTTGCTCGTCCACAGCTTGCTGCACCGCTCCCTTGCTCCGACGCGGTGCGTTCCCTCGCTCCGGTGTCTTGCCTGTCCGCCGCTCGCTGCGCCGCTCCCTCGCTCCGACGCCGTGCGTTAGCCCGTTCCAGTATCTTGTTCGCCCGCCGCCCGCGGTGTCGTTCCCCCGCTACGACGCCGTGCATTTCCTCGATCCGGCGTCTTGCTCGTCCGTCGTTTGCTCGCTCGGAAGCCGTGTCCGTGCTCTGCTCTATTGCCCCGATGCCTTGATCGTACTGCCCAACGACCAGATCTTGAAGGAGTCGACCAGCCGCTATGTGGAGCTGTTGAAAGAGGTGCTTTCAGCAGGGGGGCAGGTTCCGCTGTCGTCGGGTAGGAGGACGCCGGTCATCCACCGGGCGGTCGAGATACTCACCAATCCGGCATCCCTCGCGAGAAGGCAACGGAACGACGCTCATCTGGGTCAGGAGTCGACCAGCCGCTATATGGAGCTGTTGAAAGAGGTGCTTTCAGCAGGGGGGCAGGTTCCGCTGTCGTCGGGTAGGAGGACGCCGGTCATCCATCGGGCGGTCGAGGTACTCACCAATCCGGCATCCCTCGCGAGAAGGCAACGGAACGACGCTCATCTGGGTCAGGTTAGCAAGCGTCTGCGGGAGGATAGCAATGCGAACGCCGCGGAAGTAGATGAGACTGGGTATAGTCTAAACGAGAACGATGTAATCAGGTTTGCCGACGGAAAAGGTAGGAACCTGCCAGCCATACCCGAATCCATGGTTGCCGATGTACTCGCGTTGGTACACACTCTGCATGGTCACTCTGGAGTATGAGCCACGTTAGCGCTAGTCTTAAGAGCACTTTCACTGGCCTTCAGTCATTCGCGACACGCCACAATACGTGTTGTCATGCGGGTGCAGGAGACGTAAACGACCCAACAGCAGACGCGTCGCAATGTTTCCCGGACGCGCACTAGAACCGTGGGATGAAGTACATATGGATATCCCGAAAATAGACACGCCTTCCCTTTCAGGTAACAAGTACGTTCTGCTGGTAGTAGCTCGAGCCTCCAACTTCCCTTTCGGTATCCCTCTAGAAACTAAGCAAGCAATAGGCGTAGCACGAGCGCTTACCAAGCTGTGCCTAACGTTCGGTGTACCCAAGACAGTACGTTGCGACGGCGGCAGAGAGTTCAGAGCAGAAGTAGTGACACACTTATGCCGTTGGATGAATGCGGACATAAAGTTCGGCCCAGCCGACCACCCACGAGGACAGGGTTCTGTAGAGAGACTAGGAGGTTGGTTGCAGGAGCTATGCAGAGCTATGTAGATCGTGGCCCGAGAGGTGGGACGAGTACGTATCACCGGCAATATGGATCAAACGCACTCTACCAGACGTGTCACTGCCTTCTAACATGACACCTTTCGAGTTGTTGTTCGGTCGCAAGCCTCGCACGTCTTTAGACTCTTTGGTACCCCTGTCAGAAGAGACAGATCAGAGCGGCGGCGTGGACAACTTCGTGGAGCGCCGCAGACAGAACCTCCGAGAAGTCCGCCTGGCGCTCGAGAAGCGCGACAGCCAAAGAGTAACGGCGCGGGCCCGAGCCAACGCTGCCATCTCGAGACCATCAGCCGGAGTTATCGCTGAGAAGGGTAGCCTCGTGCTGGTGCGCGAGTCCGATAGCAGCAAACACCGCGACAGCAGAGGGAAGAAGCTGCAGCACGACCACTACACAGGCCCTTGGAGGGTCACGGAAGTATTACAGACAGGCCTAAGCGTACAAGTAACGATGCGAGGCAGAAAACAACGTACCCGAAATGTATCCACCGCAGATGTGAAGCCGTACAACCTCTGACCTCTCACACTAAGACACTCGATAGCAGACGAGTTTGCACAGTATGCGTGGGGCGCGGATTTCAAACTGCCAGTTGAAGGAGTCAATTCGCCAGTGTTAAGACTCGCTCGTGAGCTACCGCAGATCGACCACTGCCTCCGGCACCACTAGATGGGAGTACAAGGGGAGATCGAGAGAGGGAGTAGAGACAGGATGGCGAACTGGGAATGACGTGTTACAGAGTTTTACACCCTTGCAGCTGGACGGTTTCATCGCACTCTGGCACTTGTACAACCCCGACCCTACTAAAGACACGACCCCAGTCTCAGTCACCCCTCGTACACCCGCCCTTCGTCGCCGCGAAGCCTTGACGCTGTTTCCGATAGGGTTTACCATCTGGAAGGACTTTGGCGGTGGGTTGCGACTGCAGGGGCAAGTGTACGATTACAGAGACCGCTACTGGCGAGTGCGCTACACCGATAACAACTGGGAAGAACTGACCCGTCGCGAGATGGAACGGTTGCAGGACTGAAACGATCCACGCTCTGCATGGACGAAGATCTGCTCCTTCATCCGGCAATTCCGGCGAGGATCCTCCCCTGCGAAGACCTTCCCCTGCGAAGATCTTCCCCTGCAAACATCTCTCTAATTCATCTAGTGTTTCTGCTTGCTTTTGGTGTGTCGTGTTTCATCCGAAGAGGCCGTGTTGGTTCTTTTCCGTTTAATTCTCGTGGTTTTCGATTTGATTTAGCTAGTGTTTCTGCTTACTTTTGGTGTGTCGTGTTTCAACCGAAGAGGCCGTGTTGGTTCTTTTCCGTTTAGTTCTCGTGGTTTTCGATTTTATTATTTATCTCGTGTTTCAACCGAAGAGGCCGTGTTGGTTCTTTTCCGTTTAGTTCCCGTGGTTTTCGATTTTGTTTATCTCGTGTTTCAACCGAAGAGGCCGTGTTGGTTCTTTTCCGTTTAGTTCTCGCGGTTTTCGATTTTATTTATCTCGTGTTTCAACCGAAGAGGCCGTGTTGGTTCTTTTCCGTTTAGTTCTCGTGGTTTTCGATTTTATTTATCCAGTGTTTCAACCGAAGAGGCCGTGTTGGTTCTTTTCCGTTTAGTTCTCGTGGTTTTCGATTTTATTTATTCAGTGTTTCAACCGAAGAGGCCGTGTTGGTTCTTTTCCGTTTAGTTCTCGTGGTTTTCGATTTTATTTATCTCGTGTTTCAACCGAAGAGGCCGTGTTGGTTCGTTTCCGTTTAGTTCTCGTGGTTTTCTATTTTAGTCTTGCTGTGTAGGCTAGCCTACAGTTTTAACCGAGGAGGCGGAGTTGCCTTCTCTGTTGTGTTCGATTTTCGTTGAATTGTTGAGGACGCAATAGAAGCGATTTATATGCTTAGGCGTTAGGGGACACCTTTCATCGCTGAATGAGCGTGGGGGGACTTTAGCCATGGAATAGTGGTCGGGCAACCAAACACGCAGTGAAAAAGCAAGGGTAGGGGTTTTTCTCGGGGATTTCCCTTTGATGGCCCTTGCGATTTCGGTTTGGTTGTTTATCCCTGAGGCCCTTATTTGTGTTAAAGGGCTTTGCGGCTCTTTAAACTCTGGTTATAGTCACAAGATTGCGATAGCATAATGCTCATTCCGTCATTCGCAATATGCTAGGGGGCATGTTACGGTTCGGTTGACCGTTTCAGGAGTTATGATGACATAGAGGCGTTTTCATATTGTAGCTCCGTTCCGGACGGAAGGTTTCATCCCCCTTCCGTCTCACTCAGTTCCCGCGACCATCACCACGGTCACGGAACAAGCAATCACTTACCATCTAGCCATCTCCAGTTGGAGCCTCTTCACAGAAGAACCACAAGCTCGCCCTACTCTCCTGGAGACCTAGGAGCGCACCTCTCGACTCGGTCGGACTCAAGCTCTGCTCTGTCACTGAGGTCGGTCATTCATGTCTCGTCTTTGTGTGCCCCTTTTGGGTTATGCATCTCTGAGTGGTAACCTGGGGTCCCCAGCTGCCACTCCTACCAACTATTGCAGAACCCTACATGTGTTGCCTTGTGACAATGACTTAAGATCTCAGCCCAGGCAGCCAGCAGTCCGTTTCACTCCCTTCGAAGTGGCATGAGCGTAGCGTGTAAGGAAACTCTTGCCGAAATACGTATTTGGTGGGTTGGTTTGAACTATTCCACTAATTGCAGTTGGGGCAATACCTCAAATGTTCATGTTAACAACCAAATATGTATTAGTACAAGGGCCATGCATGGGTGCCTGCCGGCACCCATGCTCCGGATAGGAAAATATACCTCAGTGCCTAAACTCGTGTGATTATATTGAAACAAGTTGACATAGGTACACCCTTCGATCTTGTTGCGAACGGGATCAGGGCAACACCAAGTGGTGCAGGGAAAAGGCAATGCCGAGTGTCAGTTCTCAGTTATTGTATCTGTCTCACTCGAATTTAGAGACCAACTTTTGTATCCTTTTTTGGGACGTTCTATTATTTGGTGTATTTTTCAGCCCAGCAGCCATCTACTCTGAAGCCCGAAAATCGGAAGCGTCTACCAGCTACCAGTATAAGTTATGGTCCAAGAAATGATCGATAATTTGGAGCCCAGTTGCAGCTGGCGGGGGCAGAAATCAGCTCAGTTCTGAGAGATCTCTCTTATACTCTCAGAACTGAGATTACTTTAATGATGTTGTTTACGATAGTATTAAGAGTATTGCTGCCCTTTTTCTGCCCAGTTGCCGAGTACCCAATACCCACACCGATATCACACCCCTATCTACGGGGAGCTGTACCTATTTCCGGCGACGCTTGTGCAGAAGAGAGGGTCTCTCTCGCACATGAACGCCATAGCAGCAGCACAACATGCAAAATGGCAGCAACCGCAGCAGCAGCAGCAGCAGTAGTAGCAGGCATCGCTGCTGCTGCGGTCGGTTGCTGCAGTTGCTGTTGTGCAGACCCAGCCCCAACACCAGCAGCAGCACAACAGTAGCAGCTGTACGTACGTCATCGCAGAACACAACAACTTGTAGTATACGCCCAAGTTTCTGGGAGAACAGGACGCGTACTGTATGCGCCTTATCGCACGCAATCCTGAGAACAGGCAGTGATCGAGATACTGCGGGTATGAGCAGTATCATCACACACCTGATAACTGATACCTGATATCGATCGGCAATACAAAACAACCGGAAAGTACTGCCGACAGGGGCAGTATTCTCATAAATTGCATGAATACCGAAATATTCATGTTGGATAGAGTATTACGTATAGCACACGCAGCAGTCTACCTACAGCAGGACAAAACTCCGACATACTGCGAGTACTTGCAGTCTGAGCAAGCAGTCTCCAACCCTTGATTACTTCCAGTAGAGCTCGCCGAAACAACTGGGCGCGTTTTTCAACAGGGAATCGTACCCAGCCGAATATCTAATTCCTGGAACGAAGGATCGTATCTTTTAAGCGGGTCAGTATCTCCCATTTACTAGTAAATAAAGGCCTCACATCTGGACTGGATATGATTATTTTCTCAAAGTGAAAAACGTCTGCTGTATTCGTACGATATCCTCCGATGTGATTGGTCGGTTTTTCATATCGACCCCACAGCACCCGGCCGACTTGCCAACAACCTTCATTCAATTCCACCGGCGAAAACAAACCTTTGTACATACATGTTCGAAGTAGAACGCCTCTGAACTACTGTATACTGCTGTACTGGTATTCCAACGCGCCTCACTCTGCAGTAGTAGTGGACAAAGTCCGAGCATGTACGGCCACCTGTACAATACCTTCCGATGTGATTGGTTGTTTTTCATGTCGAACTAACAACAATCGGCCGAATTCATACTCCCCAACAACCTCCATTCCATTCTACCGGCGAAAACGGAAGACGTGCCGAGTTGTCAAAATGTTTCTAAATTAAAACCCAACAAAGCAAAATATCCGGGATATGCAACGATCTCGTACCAAGAACGGCGCGATACGCCGAGAAGGCGCGTGCACTCCTCCGGCGATGAGACAGGGGCAGGGGAAGGCAGCTACCGAGAAAAGCAGGACCGAGGGGTTCGAACAGGCCGATGACAGCGGCCCGCAAAGTAAGGCGGTCGTTAGAAACCGGGAGCATCAGCAAGACCGAGAGATCGAACCTTGGAGAGTAAAAAGCTACTACTACTGTAAGATGAAGCCTGTCGCAATAAGCTCTTCGGGGAGCAACACCTAAACAAATTTCCAGGACCACATAAAATAGAACGTCCGTGTCTCCTCATTCTAGCAAATATCCCTCACGTTCGGGGTCGCCGCGTTCGTCGGTGGCGCGATAATCCGAGACGCGCACACGGGAGAACACCAGTCGAAGTCCGGCTCGCGCGACCGTCGAGGAAAGCGGTCGAAACAACAAGCACGAAGGCAGGGGAGGGAAGGCTTTCGGAGACCCAGACAAAGTTGAAGATAAAAAAGTAATTTTAAGATTCGCTCACAGCGGCCGAGATTCATTGTATATATATCTATATCTATGACGAAAATAGTAGTGGAACATGCAGATAAGGGTAACGCAAGAGAGCTGTTCTCATGACCGAAAAAGCGAGTAGTAATTATGTATTACAGCTGGTATGAGATAGGAAGGGGACATGAGCGTGATATACAACTTCGACAGTAAGCACTTGCCCGACGAATCGCAGCGCCAGTAGACACATGCCCTGCGATACCTGGCGGTTCGGCAACGAACGAAACCTTTGGCGGAGGCCCAAACCAACTACGACAGAAATTCCTCAAGGAAAAGCGTCTTCAACGAAGCATGGCAGTGGGCCCGGGGCCGGCGTGAAACACAAAAAACTCGAAGCGACGGGAGTAGTAGTAGCAAAAATTCCTTCGAGTCGCCAACGTCACAAATAACAACGGAATCAGCATGCTGGCCAACACCCAAAGTAGATAGAATAAAACAGGATCTTTCGTTGTCCAAAGCACCCAAAAAGGATGCGAAAAAGTCTGTGAGACCTTGGCACTCGCCAAGGCATTAGCGTGATGAAGGCGATGCAAAACCTGACACTCTACTTAGGTGAAGAAACCCCCACCGGAACAAAATGAACCAGTCCGCTCCCCACGCTTGAACTTGAAGTACCAGATCGCAGACTTGAAAGTGCACGCACAACGGATGTTTGCTGGAAGTTTTGAAATATTGTAGACGCAGGCGCCCGCTGCAACGAAACGTCCGCGAACACCTTTTTATTCAAGTCCCAGGCGTAGACCAAAGGCAGATCAACTCCGTATGGTGATCTACCGGAAGATCATGATAGACACGAGAACAGCCTCTTAAAGTTCAAATATCTATTCCGAGCCCGTACCGAGTAGATCGACCGACACAGCCTTCCCGCTTGTCGGAGATTATCTCCAGTTTCACCCGAGCCTATTCCATGACCTTCGCGTGGCGTTCGCCTTGAACTTGGTCGTCGTGGGCAATGAAGAGCTCTCTGGAGCGCTTCTAGCACGAGAAGTGCAGGGGGGGCTTGCATAAGCCGATCAAGATGCCGTTGTCCTTGATAATTCCTTTGCAGTAGACACAATCCTCCCGCACCTGCAAACCTACCTTATAGATAACAATCCGACAGCCCAAAGGAGACATGTAAGACGTATTGGATACAAATATTTAAGTTCGTATAAGTTTAGTTGACGAAGACTTTGAAAAGGGCACATGCCAAATCAGGTATACCTGATCCGTTTGAGCCAAACTCACGTTTATACTAAAACCAGGTAAAAAACGCGCGCCACGAGCGGTGTTCTGTCCATGAAAGTCGGGTAAAACAAGACGCGTGCCATATGGCCCCCAGAATCCAAGTCGTTTAGTTCTATTTTGGGTGTAGATACCACGGCTTAACTTGGACCTGCAGAGAGTCACTGTTAATAGGTTTCGTTTGTTCTGCGACGGCGGGGGCGCTAAGAAGGGTATTTATTCTGGCGCCCCCCCCCCGTTAACAGCTAAAAATAATCTTGACTGTCCTCGCGGAACTGCCAGCTCGGTACGAAATTATCTTGCCGTACCAAACCTGAGACGAACTCCACGCGGGGTGGTGCAGACAAAGACCATGGTGATGCATCGACCGCTGTCACCATTCAAAACACAGAAGCGGTAGTAGGACACAACAACTATTCAATAACTGAAGCACGTCGCACACCCCAAAGAACAAAAAGAGTGAAACCGGCGTACTCTTCTATGCGTACATATATATATGTAAATACGCACATTGACGTACAACGTGTACGTACGAGTACAGCGTTTACATACGTTGCGGAATGCAGAAAAAAATCAACCGTGGGAGGGCAGATGTTACAGCCGACCTTCTCTTGTGTGCCGCTATCGGCTCGGTCTCACCTCGATAGCCAGCTGTTGTCGTTCGTTCAGGGAATCCTCATGGCGATTTCCTCCGTACCTCGCTCCTAAATCCTCTATAGCCACGGGGTGGCCAGACGCCACGAGAATTTAGTGTTGGTGTTGCTCAGCGAATGCGACGTGGGATTTACTGCTGTGCACGTTATGGGCAACTGACATGGACGTGGTGTGCAAGACTCATGCACGGTGTGTGAACAGGATATGGTTTGACTTGTCTCTTTCGTTCTTTGGTGGGATTGACTAACCCCAAGTAGCGCCACAGAGCACCCGTATCGACCATTACAGCCGATACGGGGTTTCCATGACCCAGACAATGGCCTCCCCGCCGGGGACACTCCATTGTATACCTACATCGATATGACAGCGAGCCATCCCACGGCTTTATCGCTGCCTTACACGATGCACCCTCCGTGCGTCACTGGTCAGGTCAGTCGACGTACATCACATAATTCGCTGCCGCCCACCTGGGCAACTCCTGTAGACCGACGCGCTGCAACACCACCCCTGCCCGACGCATAACTATCGTCGGTGCACAGCGGGTCTCCCGGCTCCTACCCGGTAACAGCGTGGGCAATGCCTCCTCCACGTCCCCGGCGAGCCGGCTGCCGCGTCACCCCTTATCCGTTCGACACCTAACGAGCTTCGGCCACGTACGGACATCCCCGATTCACGTGACGCAGCTCTTACGCCTTCCTCTTCTCCTTATGCCGGGCGCTGCTGCTGTCTCGGCTTCGGCGACCTCTGCTGTTGTTACTGTTTCTTCCATTGCTGTTGCTGGTGGTGCTGATGACACAGTTGCTGTGACGGATGCTGTTCCCCCTCTTCCTCCTTCTTCTCCTGCTGGGCTGGCTGTTTGCGCAACCTCCGCGGCGGCGGAGGCGGTGGCCCTGATTTCCCCCCCGTCCTTCTCGTTGCCGTGCTCGGTTGCTGCTACTACGGTTGCACTCCTGTGTGGCGCTCCTGCTACGGCGGCGGTGGCTGCTACGGCTGTCACGACTGCGACTGCGGCTCCGTGCATCTAACTTGAAACTGGTACGATGTTGTAGCATCCTATGCCGCTTATGTAACGGGGTACACACAAACCTACCCGACCCCTGATCCGGCGTCCTCTCATAGACGCTTGATAGCTCAGACCGGGCTGATCGACGGAAAAAATTCCCTACGCCCCGGTCCTATGCTCGTGCGCCCGATTCGCGTGGATGTCTTTCCTTCCGCGTTTGCTGGCCGCCTCCTTGATCAAGACCCTGTTACCCCCCAGCGTCTGCTCACCCGAGGAACCCCTCTGAGTTGCCGCGTCGTGCTGCGCTTTTCTGGGGCTCTTTTCCCCCCTGCTGTCTCTTGAGTAGCCCTCTCAGCCTCCAGAACATCTGCTGCCTCTCGGCAACGAAATTGAAGTAATTGGCGCCTCATGTGGTTCGGCCGCTCATGGAAGATCTTGGGTTTGGCTGCCAATACCCCACCACCAGCTGTGCAATCAAGGATTTGGTCGAAACTCATCTTTGCAAACTTAGTGTGAAACTTCGCTCAGGAACGTTTGATGCACCACTACTGTGGTCGTTTGAAGATACTGACGTTTTACTCCAAGTAAGTAAGTCGTTTGAACATTCAGACGTTCCCGCCACCCCCTCAAGTACTGATGTAACTCCCCGTAAGTAACTCGTTTGAAGGCCCTGACATTCACGCCACATTTGAAGGTACTGACGTGACTCCGAGTAAGTAAGTCGTTTGAAGGCACGGACGTTCTCGCCACGTTTCCAAGGTACTGCGTTGACTCCGAGTAAGTAAGTCGTTTGAAGGCACTGACGTTCTCGCCACCTTCACGGACGTGCCTCCGAGTAAGTAAGTCGTTTGAAGGCACTGACGTTCACGCCACGTTTGAAGGTACTGCGTTGACTCCGAGAAAGTAAGTCGTTTGAAGGCACTGACGTTCTCGCCACGTTTTAAGGTACTGACAGGACTCCAAATTGGTTTTAGCACGAAAGCGTCTCACCAGTGGACACTGGTCGGGCTGGAGGGGTGGCGTGAACGTCCGTGCCTTCAAACGGCTTACTTACGCGGAGTCACGGCAGTACTTGGGGGGGTGGCGTGAAGGTGGCGTGAACGTCAGTGCCTTCAAACGACTTACTTACTCGGAGTCAACGCAGTACCTTGGAAACGTGACGAGAACGTCCGTGCCTTCAAACGACTCACTTACTCGGAGTCACGTCAGTACCTTCAAACGTGGCGTGAATGTCAGGGCCTTCAAACGAGTTACTTACGCGGAGTCACGTCAGTACTTGTGGGGGTGGCGTGAACGTCTGAATATTCAAACGACTTACTTACTTGGAGTAAAACGTCAGCATCTTCAAACGACCACAGTAGTGGTGCATCAAACGTTCCTGAGCGAAGTTTCACACTGAGTTTGCAAAGATGGGTTTCGACGAAATCCTTGATTGCACAGCTGGTGGTGGGGTATTGGCAGCCAAACTCTAGATCTTCCATGAGCGGCCAGAGCACATGAGGCGTTAATTCAAGATCTTTCATGAGCGGCCGAACCACATGTGGCGCGATTTCGTCCAATTTCGTGGCGGAGAGGCAGCAGATGTTCTGTACGCTGAGAAGGGTACTCAAGAGACAGCAGGGGGGAAAAGAGCCCCAGAAAAGCGCGGCACGACGCGGCAACTCAGAGGAGTTCCTCGGGAGAGCAGACGCTGAGAGGTAACAGCGTCTTGATGAAGCAGGCGGCCAGCAAACGCGGAAGGAAAGACATCCACGCGAATCGGGCGCACGAGCATAGGACCGGGGCGTAGGGAATTTTTTCCGTCGAGCAGCCCGGTCTGAGATATCAAGCGTCTATGAGAGGACGCCTGATCAGGGGTCGGGTAGGATTGTGTGTACCCCGTTACATAAGCGGCATAGGATGCGAAAGCATCGTACCATTTTTAAGTTTGATGCACCGAGCCGCAGTCGCAGTCGTGACCGCCGTAGCAGGAGCGCCACGCAGGAGCGCAACGGTAGTAGCAGCAACTGAGCACGGCTACGGGAACCCACAGGACGGGGGGGCAATCAGAGGCCACCACCTCGGCCGCTGTGGAGGTAGCGCAAACAGCCGGCCCAGCAGGAGAAGAAGGAGGAAGAGGTGGAACAGCATCCGTCACAGCAACTGTGTCATCAGCACCACCAGCAACAGGAATGGAAGAAACAGTAACAACAGCAGACGTCGCCGAAGCCGAGACAGCAGCAGCGCCCGGCATAAGGAGAAGAGGAAGGCGTAGGAGCTGCGTCACGTGAATCGGGGATGTCCGTACATGGCCGAAGCTCGTTACGTTTCGAACGGATTAGGAGAGACGCGGCAGCCAGCTCGTCGGGGACGTGGAGGAGGAGTTGCCCACGCTGTTACCGGGTAGGGGCCGGGTGACCCGCTGTGCACCGACGATAGTTTTGCGTCGGGCAGGCGGGGTGTTCCAGCGCTTCGGGCTCTATTTGTTGAAATATTTCATGAGTCCTCAAACGTCATTCATCCACCACACCTTTCAGATCGTACCCCTTTTATCACGGGTTTCGTGAAAGTAGTTGAAGAAAGGTGGTGACAGACACCCCCCCAGTACGGAAACTACCCACTGCCTTTTGGCATCCCAATCCCACCTTTCGATTCGCGTCTCCAACAGTGGGCCACTAATCTTGGAGAGTTAAATAGGAAGCTATCCTGCTCGGTTACCCAATGCCTACACCATGTTTTCCAGCATTAGTCATGCAATCTAGAATTCCTACAACCGTTCTTCTCCGGTCAGGCGGATCACCTGATGCTTGGAGACGGACGACGCAACAGGTGCGTGGTACGCTCAACCACTTCACGATCGCGTTCGCAAATGAAGGGAACCTTTATTTTGGGCATTGGGCATATGTGGCCTCGCCTTTATAAGAGTGCCCTCCCAATGAGGGGACGAAGGACTTGGACATTAGGGTCAGCCTTATGTACATGTACAGCAGTGTAGAACTCAAAGATGCCCAATCGTCATTGGCAACCATGTCAGGTACTTGAACAAAGTCAAGCTCGGTTGATTCTCCGTTCACTGCGTCAGCGACTAAGACGGCACATGAGTTTGCGCGCTGGGGAGGGGCTTTGTTTTCCTATCGGAAACTAACCGGATTTTCTCTCCTCAGTTTGATTCTCTTTGTGTATCTCGTATTTACCGCTTAGGATGCATGTATTTGCTCTGGAAGAGCAGTCACTCTTGCTACAGGCAAAGCCCTCCGGATAGAGGCCAGCGCTCCGAGGTCCTTTCGGCACGAATGTACAAAAACGCCTGCTTTCACGGTTTTCCAATATTCGTGAATGATACTATCAAGTAACTGTTCACGCATCCCCCAGTATTCGGGCGCTGTGATCACGGGATTGCAACTTTTTATGTGTGTGACCCCCACTTCTGTGATACAAACTGCTGTGTTGACATCTTCGTAGTCGATAACCTAGTGCCGGGTGGTTTGTAACTACCAGTACTAATATGCCCGGTGCCACTAGGCTGATAGGTTTTATTTATTCGTTGGTGTCGCATTGCTATCCTTCTCTGCTCTTGGACGGAATGCGTGCGTCGTGCCTTCCGTATCCAGTGTGATTTGATACCAGCTCGGTATGTTGAAGATGATTAACATACTTTACAGCATTCGGGATGAATAAGGTAATGCGGCCGTATGTGTTCCACTCGTACTCTGCACGTGTTGTGTATGTGTTCTTCACCTTACACCATTCTTTCTAACCGTCGACATGCAGCACAATCAGTGTCCGTGCCCTTTATTTGATCCTAGAGAGAGATTTTTCCTGTGGTCACAAACTACACCACAGTCATCACAATATACGTGGATTTGTTGAAAGTTCCATGTTAGCCAGCCGACAATGCACTTCGTTGTCCAGGGGTTCATCGTTCTAAGGGGTGATTATGTACGACGAAACGGCGTAAGACTCGACATTTTTAGTTTCCGTTATCACCTAACCGAGCAAACGGTCCACGAGAGCATGTGTGTATTAGTACGTACGGAACCTTTGGCTTGTATCGACACCTGTCGGTTGCATTTGGTTTTGAAGACATTATGTGATCAATCGCATGCAGACATTTATAAACGAACATGAATGTGCGTGCGATCATGAAAAACGAGCGAACATACGGGCACGAGCAACCGGCAAACGGAGCACGAGCAACGAGTATGCCTGCATGAATTGACCAGACAAGTATCTTCAAAGCCTTACGAAACAAACAAGCAGAGCACCATCGGCAGCGTGAATACATAACAGCATATCACACGAATCACCCTCCTACAAGGAAGGCAACACCGAAAACATGTGGATGTATGCATATAACGAGTATCCCATAACATAGTATGCGAGATGGAAAGTGGGATTATAGAAAAAACACGATCACCTCATATCATTCCCATCGCCTGGGTTGTCCGTTCTTATTTCTCTTAATTGACGGACTAATTATATGCGCGGAAGCTATAACAGAGTACGCAAAATAGAACGTGGGATTATACAAAGAGCACGATCACCTCATATCACAGTTTTGCAAACATTCCCATCGCCTGGGTTGTCCGTTCCTATTTCTTATAATTGACGGACTAATTATGTGCGCGGAAGCTAATGAGTATTGTTGTTTCTTATGGCCACGTACCGGGCCTAAATACCAGGGAAAGCCAGTGAAATGCCAACGTACCGGGTGAGAAGACCCGAACGGGTGAAACAAGGGGAATTCCAACGTATCGGGTACTTGAAGACCATAACAACCCGCTATGACTCTCGTTGTGTGCCCTCAGTTGTTCAAACGGAGCTTTCATCTACCCCCGAAAAGTAACGTGCCGTACACTGCACAGCTGAACGGCTTCCCAACAACACAACTTTGCTCCGATAGTAGGGGACACTCATCCCGTACGTGTGTAGGGGCGTGTGGGGCCAAAGTTAAACGTCTCCACGCTTGTGAAAGCAAGAGGAACGATGGACCCAAGGGTCTAGAGAGCTTTTGCCGTGCGACCTTCAGTCCCATGAACGGTTATATTGATAGTGGTATGAATACTCCATATACTGTGGAGACATCCTCCACGTATGATATGTGGCCTTCGACTAAAAATCGTCATTTCGACCCAGCTTCATCACCATGGTGTGCCCCGTATGAATACCAGATACCTGGTACTCGTGTACATACGGTGTGTTTGGTACATCCTGATATGTCGCTTTTCAACGCGTTATCATGACTCGAAACGATGGGAAGCGAGATGTACGAGATGGCCCCTAAGGATTTTGCCCTACGGCCTACCAGGTACCTGGTGCCGTTTTACGGGAGTGTGTAGTATTTTATATAGCCTATAAACGCCTTTATTGATGTTGTCAAAAGCATACCAGGGTACATGCTGCGAGCAACCCCCCCTGTATGCTTAACCGTGTATCCAGAGCTCACCCCGTTCGGGAAAAAAAAAACAAAAAACTGCAGGTACAGAGTACAGCAGTAGTAGTAGCAGCATGGTTCCCTGTCTTTTTTCCACATTACATGTACTATCGTGAATATTCATATTCTTAGTCGTGTACGTACGGTAATGCAAGTCGTCGTAGAATAAACCCTGGTATACCATCAGCGCATATTTTAAAGCATCGTATGAAACTGCGTAGTGTATAGACTACTGATGGTATTGTAGACGGGGATACATCTTTTCTGTGTAATTTTCAAGTTGAGGCGCCTTTTCTCCAGGCAGTTATTACTCAGTGCTCGGGGCATGGTAGGTTATCGGTTCCTACGTACAACTTCAAACTTAGAACCATCTACGGAAGGCGCTCCTCCCACAACGATATTCAATTGTACTCCCTGTTTCGATACCAGCAGCGCGGTATACTTCAGCTACAGCAGTTACATGTGACATGTGACGACGAAAATACTGCTGTCGCTCAGGTTGGGCTGACGATAAGAGTCGTACACATACGTATTGCCATGGTAGTCTAAACGAATACAGCCGACCCCCCCCCCATTTTTTTTTCGAGGAGTACCGCACAGCAAAAAAAATACCGGCCGCACAAAAAACACAGACGACATGTGCGGGGCCGAAAACAAAAAAGAATCAAGAGTCACGCCTGAGGCGAAGAACGGCCGCAAACAAACGAGAGTTACACCTGAGGCGAAGGCCGGCCGCAAATAATCGTCAAGGCGTGCGCGGGAACGAAGAACAAATCAAGGGTCAGGACGGAGAGATTCGTGGCTTTCTTTTCGTTTCTGGTGCTGCCTTATCGCGAGTCTGTGATGGTGGGTCCCTTCCGTGACTACGGTTTCCTGATACGTTATGCATGGTCACTGCTATAAACAGCATTTGTGCTACCCGAATATATATATACTCTATCTTAGTTTCTACGTATATTCCTCGCTGCTGGCACCCATCAGACTCCATCATCTCGGACGGGATTCGGGGCTCGATAATTGGCCACCTATCAGATTCCATCAAGGAGAAGCTCGGGCAGAGACACTGATCCCACCCAGGGAAAAACTCGGGCCCCGATGCTAGGGCCTCATTCCGCCCAGGAGGGCTCTCGGGCCCAGTTATTCGGGCCCTCGTTCCGCCCGGGAGAAACCTCGGGCCCAGGTGCTCGAGGCCAAACAAATTCCCCGAGTACCGATCTCTCGTGTCCCCGCCAGAGCTCATGACCTTGTGCTCCAATCTCCCCCTCTCTCTGTCATTACCCTGGGTTCACCATGTTACAGTTGACCTCCTCTTGTGTGCCGCTATCGGCTCGGTCTTACCTCGATAGCCAGCTGTTGTCGTTCGTTGAGAGAGTCCTCATGGGGATTTCCTCCGTACCTCGCTCCTAAATCCTCTCTGGCCACGGGGTGGCCAGACGCCACGAGAGTTGGGTGTTGGTGTTGCTCAGCGAATGCGACGTGGGATTAACTGACATGCACGTGATAGGCAACTGACATGGACGTGGTGGGCAAGACTCGTGCACGGTGTGTGAACAGGATATGGATTGACTTGTTTCTTTCGTTCTTTGGTGGGATTGACTAACCCCAGGCAGCGCCACAGAGCACCCGTATCGACCTGTACAGCCGATACGGGGTTTCCATGACCCAGACAATGGCCTCCCCCGCCGGGGACACTCCATTGTATACCTACATCGGTATCACAGCGAGCCATCCCACGGCTTTATCGCTGTCTTACACGATGCCCCCTCCGTGCGTCACTGGTCAGGTCAGTCGACGTACATCACAGAATAACCCTGTCGCCCACCTGGGCGAGTCCTGGAGCCCGTAGCGCTGCAACACAGACTCATAACGAGGGGAACAACAGTGTGCGTATGTGGGCCCTCTGATTGGTTAGACGTTGGATAAAATCAGTTGAAAGCTACAGAGAGTTGAAAAAAACAGGTATAAGTTGGCCTTTTCGAGCTAAAATCAGTTGCGATGTCATCCTGGCCAATAGCAGGGCTCCTAGGGTGTGTTTTGCACTTGCTTTGAAAATGTAACTGCTTTTATCCGAAACGTGGCCAGGTATACCTGATTTTGTCAAATAACCCTATTTAAACACATTAGAAATTATGCGTTGGCGTGCGCTGTAGAGGCAGGAAGCACGAAAGGGAAATAGGAATGAAATGCCATAAATGATGTTGGCAAACCCTTACGTCTTTTTCGTGGCAGAGACGGCGACGGCAGAGTCGGCAGCAACATAACACATGGAAACGTGTTAGTGTACTCAACGCCTGTTTGTTATCGTGTCGGAACAACAACTGCAGCAGCGGTGGTAGAAAACTTTCTCGGTGTGGAAAAAAACGCAGGCTGTAAACAACAACGGCAAATGTTCGGAAACAAATTGGCTAGAGTGTGCAAAACAAAAACAACGGCAGCAGCAGCGCATATACAAGTGGCAGTACGCGGATTATACTCCTGTTTCGGTGTGAGCTCGTATCGAAAAGAAAAATGTGGCCAATATATTTTGGTTATATGTACTGTAGTGTGCAAAACAAAAATCGAAATTACTGTAGTTCCTCCTATGTATTTGTGTCTTGAATTTTGTGCTGAAGGTCGACAACATGCGGGAACAGCAAAAGCAACGCCATCAACAACGTAGGAAACAGCTGCAGCAGCAGGCAAACACTGACTCAAAGCTGCCTACAACAGCAAAAACGCGAACGACGCCTGCGTACACGCAAAATCTCCATCAGGGGCGATAGGCGCGCGGGGTTAAAGGAGCAGGAAAAGGAGCAGCAGCAGTAGCAGCAGCAGCAGCAGCAGCAATGGGCTGCGCCACAAAGTCGTGTTCTCGCGTGCGGGAACACAGCGACGACGACAACAACAACAACATCGTCAACATAAACAACAACAGCAGCAGCGGCTGTGGACACTGTTGGGGAAACGAACGCAGGCTGTAAACAACAACGACAGTAGCAGCGGCAGCAACAGCACAAAAACAAATGGCAGTAGGCGCAGTAGCGCATATACAAATGTCATTATCACTACCTGGTACGTTTTTTGTCGTGGATTTAGTGCTCAAGGTCGACTACGTGCGGGAAGAGTAACAACAACACCACCAAAAGCATACGAGGTAAGCAACCGCAGCAATAGCGAAGGTAGACACCTGCCTCGGTGTGGAAAGGAACGCCGGCTGTATAGAACAACGGGAGCAGCAGCGGCAGCAGCAGCGCATACGCGTGCTCTCAAAAATACAAAGGCAAACACGCCTAGTTTGTAGATGCAGTCCTGGTGGTCGCCAACATGCAGGAACAGCAAAGTCAACAACAGCACTAACAGCAGCAGTGACAGCAGACACTGACTAAAAGGCCCTACGAGAGCAACAACGCGAACGACGACTACATACACCAACATGAAACTAGAAAAGCAGCATCAGGGGCGGTAGGCGCGGAGGGTACCAACATCAGGAAAAGGTGCAGCAGCAGCAGTAGTAGCTGGAGCAATGGGCTGCACCACCAAGTCGTGTTCTCGTAATAATACAAACATAAATTGAAACTATTATTTTAAAAGTGTGGAAAAAACTCAACAACAGCAGCCGCGACGGTAGACATAGGCGACAAACAACAACAACAGCAACAAAAACAACAACAACAACAACAACAACAACAGCAACAAAAACAACAACAACAACAACAACAACAACAACAACAACAACAACAACGACAACAACAACAACAACAACAGCAACAACAACAACAACTCACCGCCACCTCGTTCCTCGAGCGTGAAGGCCACGGTGCGAACGTCGATAGGCCAGGCGCATAATTCAAAATGTTTGGGCCATATCAAGAGTATCCCGCTGCCGGGGCAGGTGTCGTGGTCGCCAGTCGTAAAATCGACCTTGCCTCCAAAGTTCTGTCTCCATCATATAGCTGGAAGATGCAGCGGTTGCACTTTACAGCGGGATTGTTGACTGCCTTGGACAGGGGGGGTCTGTTCGAAACGGGCTTTCAATATCCGCTAGAAGAGGGCGAGGCACAGGTGTATTGAAGGCAGCACCTTTAATATCGTCAGCAGAAAAAAGTGCAGTCCACTCTGTAGAAGCAGCACCACCAGGAGCAGGCGATGCCATCTAGAAGGCAGGAGCAGCACTAGTGGAAGTAGCACCCGGTACCAGCAGGAGCAGCGAAAGCAAAAGCAGCACCAGCAGGAGCGGCACCAGAAGGAACGGCACGAGCACGAGAGCGGCACGAGCAGGAGTGGCACAAGCAGGAGTGACGCCATCAGGAGGCCAAACGGTATGCGAAGAAACAGCACCAGCGTGACGCGCGTCGTATGCTGTCTACATGTGTCCACGCACGCAAAAATTCCAATGACCCGCGTCGTATGCCGTCTCATAGCCGGTCTCTTCACGCCAAGGCAACTGAGATCAACGTTCAATTGGCCAGAAAGCTGACAGTCCTGTTGAACCTATTCCGGAACGAAAAAATAACAACAACGGTCTACTATCGTATGCCGTCTTATAGCCGGTCTCTTCCGGCCAAAGCAACTGAGATCAACGTCAGGCCTGTTGAATATGTTCCCGAAAAGTCCCTCCACTCGCCAATGGTATAAAGCTCTCGCGAATCAGGGTTGACAATCTTGCGAAAGGCTACCGAAACGCCCCCACGGCGACCGACCAGAACAAACGAATTTATAGTTTTGTTTACAAGTTCTCCTTTCAGAGTGGAATGGGCATAGCGTGTAAGAAGACTCTTGCCGAAATACGTGTTTGGTGGGTTGCTTTGAACTATTCCACCAATTGCAGTTGAATGTGCTGCAGTTGGGGCAATAGCTCAAATGTGCCCGTTAACAACCAAATATGTATTAGTAAAAGGAAAATATTTGTGGAACATGCAGATGAGGGTAACGCAAGAGAGCTGTTCTCATGACCGAAAATGCAGGTAGAAACTACCTGGTATGTATTACAGCTGTTATGAGATATGAAGGCGACATGAGGGTGATATGCAACTTCGACAGTATACACTTGGTCGGCGAATCGCAGCGCCAGTAGACACACGTCCTGCGACACCTAACGGTTCGACAACGAACGAAACTTTTGGCTGACGCCCGAAACAACTGCGACAAAAAATCCTCAACATAAAACGTCTTCAACGAAGCGTACCAGTGGGCCCGGGGCCGGCGTGAAACGCAAATAAGTCGAAGAGACGGGAGTAAGTAGTGAAACAAAATCCCTCGCAAAAGCGAATGTCGCTAATAACACCGGAATCAGCACCCTGGCAAACATCCAAGGTAGATTGAAAAAAAACATTTTTTTTTGTTGTCCACAGCACCCAAAGAGGATGAAAAAAGTCAGTTAGACCTTGGCACTCGCCAAGGCACTAGCCTGTTGAAGGCGATGCAAACACTGACACTCTTCTTAGGTTAAGAAACCCCCACCGAAACAAATTAACCCAGTCCGCTCCCCACGCTAGAACTCAAAGTACCCGCTGGCAGACTTGCAAGTACACGCACAACGAATGTTTGCTGAAAGTATTGTATTATTGTAGACGCAGGCGCACGCTGCAACGAAACGCCCGCGAACACCTCTATATTCCGACCCCAGGCGCAGACCAAAGGCAGATCAACTGCGTATGGTGCTCTACCGGAAGATCATGATAGACACGAGAACAGACTCTTGAAGTACGAAGATCTTTTCCGAGCCCAAACCGAGGGGATCGACCGACACAGCCTTCCTGCTTGGCGGCGCTTTTCTCCAGTTCCACCCGAGCCTATTCGCCGAACTTCGCGTTGGGTTGGCCCTGAACTTGCTCGTCGTGGGCGATGAAGAGATTCCTGGGGCGCTTGGAGCTCGAGAAGTGCAGGGGGGGCTTGCACAGGCGGATCCAAATGCCGTTGTCCTTGATAGCTCCTTTGCAGTAGACACAATCCTTACGGACCTGCAAACATAGATTATAGACAACAAACCGACAGCACAAAGGAGACATGTAAGCCGAGTTGGATACAAATATTTTAGTTGGTATGAGTTTAGTTGACGAAGACTTTAAAAAGGGCAAATACTAAAATGAGTTATACCTGATCCGTTTGAGCCAAACTCACGTGTATACTAAAACCAAGTAAACAACGCGCGCCACGAGCGGTGTTCTGCCCATGAAAGTCGGGTAAAACAAGAAGCGTGCCATATATGGCCTCCAAAGTCTAAGTCGTTTAGTTTACTTTAGGGTGTGTGTGTTCTTCACATTAAACCGTTGTTTCTACCCGTCAGCATCCAGCACAACCAGTGTCCGCTCTGATTCTTCAATCCTAGAAGCGATAGAAGTTATGTGGTCAAAAGCTACGCCACAGAGATACTACGTTGCCACCTATGCAGTAAGCACTGCAGTGGGCAATTCAATGCCATGTCATAATACTAGATACGACAAGCACGACATACACAATCTATTTAATAGAGAAACGAAAGGAGACAATCGAAGAGAAAAAAAAAAACAAAGTAGTTAAATCGAAAGAGAAGAAGAACAAAATAAAAGCAAAACTAGGAGAAACAATCTGTCGTAACCCCCCCCGCAGGCGAGGTGATCAACACTTGAAAAAGAACGAGCTGGAAAAAACAAAAAAGAACAAAAACACCACTGCTTGTAAACAGAGTAAGACAAAGAACCAAGGAAAAAAAAACTAACAAAGGGAAAATACCAGGCAGACCAAAGTCCAAAACACCCTCCAGGTGGCGGCAGCAGTTTGTGGTACGAGTAGTAGAGCCAGGCCCCCCCTGCTATTCCGCCTGGTACCTTGCTACCCGGACTGCCGTCTCCGCCTTTCGTTCGTCAACTTTGCTCAGCCCCTTGGCGTCAGACAATACGAAACGACCAGAGCAGGTTCGTCACCCAACCACGCCACACGAATCCTTCAGTACGGCTTATCAATCAGAAAAGGAAGAGAAAAACATTAATGAAAATCACGGAGAGTCAGCGCAAGAAAGAAAAAAAAAAATAGAAGACAAGGGAAGACCACGTTCGAACCAGCTGCACCAGTTGGTAGCACTAGTAGTATGGTAATGTTTTACTTCCTAGTCGGCCTGGACCCTTGCTACCCTGTCTGCCATGTCCTTCCTACTTTCGTCTACCGCACTTTCCCTTCTACCCCTCCTGTTCACCCCCCTCTCCGCATTCACTTGGTCGGGCTTTCTGCCACTTCTCCTGTTGCCCCCTCCACCCCCATTCCCATGGACACTATCCACATCGGATGCGCGGCGCTGCCTACTCCCCTCAGCTTCAGCCTCGTACCACCTCACCATGAACCGTTCGGCTGTTTCAAGGACCCCCCGGTACCACTTCCCCGCCAATTTGGTTGCAATGGATCACAACGCGGTCTCAACTCCAAACATCAAGGGGGCAACTTCTGTTGTCCCTTCGGTGGCTTGGACCTCCCTAAGCTCTTCGACTATGCATCTATGCCAAGTCTTACACTATCCGCCAGGTTTCGGGTTCGCCCCACCAGCTATCGTCCCGAACATTACCCGACTGGGTAATCGCTCCTTGCCTTGCCGTGCCATGCCCCCCGGAAAGAAGAGCCACCGTTAACGAATGGTCGTTTCGATGCTCTCGCATCGTGTTATCTTGAAGGCCTTCGCGTACGAGAGGGTGGCATGGTCAATACGAAGTCGGCGCTGGAAGCCAATGACTCGCAACAGGACTTGGTGGTGAGCCGTTCGAAGCTTGGCAAAGTGTTCCACTCGGAGGGTCCACGTCACACACCCGTACACCAGGGTCTCAATCACCTCGGCCTTCAGCATTCGGACTTTAAGGCTAAGGGGGGCGGTCGTCCTATCATACAACTCCGGGCCGGACCGTTTGGGGCATGCTCGCATAAGGCGGATCCGTCCGTCGATTTCGAGCGAGAGGGCAGCTTTTTCGTGGATAACGCCGCCTAGGTATAATAACTGGGTCGTCTGCTTATACCTCTGGCCTACCGCTTCGATGACGAGCGGTGGTGCGAGGGTTGTCTGGTCTGGTGTTTGCAGGACGATTGTCTCTGTCTTCTTTTCCGACACCGTGAGGCCTGCTGCTTCGAAGCCATATCATTTTCGCGAGCCCTTCAGCCGACTTCAGGAGAATTCCTGCATCATCGGCGTACAACATGCCCCATACAGCCCTTCGCGCGCACGCCAATGGCTCCTGCTTCCCTGTTCGAAAGACTCCAGCTTCGCTGAGTTGGGCCAAATCACTTACGATGGTTTCGTCTTGGCTGAGGCGTACTGGTACGACGTGTAACGCAGCAGCGAAGAACACGTTGAACTGTAACGGTGATAGTACACAGCCTTGCCACAGCTCCTGCGTGACATTAAACCATTCCGAATGCTCGCCGTCGTCAGTACGCACGCGAGCCCGCATGCCATCGTGGAAATTACGGATAGTTCTCAGCATCTTGGTTGGTACGCCAAAGCGTGTGGATACCTTCCATAAGAGCTCTCGGTCGACAGAGTCGTACGCTTTCTGAAGATCAATGAGGCACACGTACAACAAGGGGAATTTCCTCTGTCGTCCGAGCTCTTGCAACCGGCGCACGACGAACAACATATCAATCGTTGATCGTGCCGGGCGGAAGCCGCACTGTTCCCAAGGGAGTCGTTCCTCGGTCTCGCAGTAGTTGCTGAGGTGGGACACGACGATTTTCAACAACACTTTGCCTGCGTGGGCAACAAGCGAAATACCTCTGTAGTTGTTGCAGTCAGTTCGATCCTTCTTTTTGCGAAGGACCTTCACGATCGCGTCTTTCTATTGCTGAGGCACTTTTCCTGTTAACCCAACATTGACAAGGATGTTGTGAAAGCACTGAGCGAATGCCGGGTGGTCGGTTTTTAGTAGTTCGACCGGGAGACCGTCTGGCCCGACAGCTTTCCAATTCGACATCCCTATAAGTGCTTCTGGCATCTCGTCTATGGATGGTTCATCTTCAAGCGACACTTTCTGCGGTCGCGGTCGCACGAGGTCAATGATTGTGGGATCTAGTTTCAGTGACTACGTGTAGATTCCACGGGCTTCACTTGGACTTCCAGAGTGCCACTGCTAATAGGCTTCGTTTGTTCTGCGACGGCGGGGGCGCCAAGAAGAGTATTTACTCTGGCGCCCCCCCACCGTTGACAGCTTAAATCTTCTTTACCGTCCTCGCGGAACTGCCAGCTCGGCACGAAATTATCTTGATGTACCAAACCTAAGACAACCTCGACGCGGGGTGGTGCAGAAAAAGACCATTGTGATGTATGGACCGCTGTGACCATAAAATAAAACACAGCAGCGGCAGTAGGACACAACAACTATTCAACAACTGAAACACTTTGCACACCCCAAAGAAGAAAAAAAGTGAACCCAGCGTACTCATGTAAGTATGCATATTTATGATAATACGTACTTTCGCGTACAACGTGTACGTGCGAGTACAGAGTATATACGTTGCGTAATACAGAATAATTCCAACCGAGGGAGGGCAGACGCATACGGAGAGAAACAACAGTGTACGTATGTGGCCCCTCTGATTGGTTCAAAGTTGGCAAAAATGAGTTGAAAGCTAAAGAGAATAGAAAAAATACAGGTATGTTAAGTTGGCCTTTTCGAGACAAAATCATTTACGATGTCAGCCAGGACTATAGCAGGGGCCCAGGAGTGTGTTTTGTACTTTGTTTTAGAGTGTAACTGATTTTGGCAGAAAAGTGGCCAAGTATATCTGATTTTGGCAAAAACACCTTGAACAATAGTTTAGAAAATACGCGTTGGCGTGCGCTGTAGAGGCAGGAAGCACGAACGGTAAATAGGATTGGGATGCGATGAATTATGTTGGCAAACCCTTACGTCTTTTTTCGCGGCAGAGACGGCGACGGCAGAGTCGGCAGCAGCATAAAACATGGAAACGTGTTAGTGTACTCAACGCCTGTCTGTTATCGTGTCGGAACAACAACAGCAGCAGCGGCGGTAGGCCACTTTCTCGGTGTGGAATGAAACGCAGGCTGTAAACAACAACGGCAACTGTTCGGAATAAACAAGTTGGTTATAGTGTGCAGAACAACAACAGCGGCAGCAGCAGCGCATATGCAAATGGCAGTACGCGTACTATACCATTGTCTCGGTGTGAGCTCGTATCAAGAAAATAAAATAAGCCAATTTGTTTGGGTTATACGCACTGGTGTAGTGTGCAAAGTAAATATCGAAATTACTGTAGTACATGGTATGTATTTGTGTTTTGTATTTAGTGCCGAAAGTCGACAACATGCGGGAACAGAAACAACCACGCCAACAACAACATAGACAACAGCTGCTGCAACAGCGGCGGCAGACACCGACTTAAAGCTTCCAACAACAGAAACAACGCGAATGACGCCTGCGTACACAACAAAACCAGCATCAGTGACGATAGGCGCGCGGGGTTGCTGCAGCACAAAAAGGAGCAGCAGCAGTAGCAGCAGCAATGGGCTGCGCAAACAAGTCGTGTTCTCGCTTGCGGGAACACAGCAACGACGACGGCAACAACAACACCAACAACACCAACCAAACCACCACCACCACCACCACCACCACCACCACCACTAACAACAACAGCAGCAGCGGCGGTAGACACTGTTGAGGAAACGAACGCAGGCTGTAAACAACAACGGCAGTAGCAGTGGCAGCAGCAGCACAAAGGCAAATGGCAGTAGGCGCAGTAGCGCATAAACAAATGCCATTATTATTACCTGGTACGTTTTTTGTCTTGGATTGAGTCCTCAAGGTCGACTACGTGCGGGAACATCAACAACACCATCACCGACCGCATACCAGGTAAACAACAGTAGCAACAACGAAGGAGGACACTTGCCTTGGTGTGGAAAGGAACGAAGGCTGTACAGAACAACGGCAACAACAGCGGCAACAGCAGCGCATACGCGTACTATATAAAACACAAAGGCAAAAACATATTGGTTGTAGATTCAGTCCTAGAGGTCGACAATATGGGGGAACAGCAACGTCAACAACAACACTAACAGCAGCAGCAGCGGCCGTAGATACTGACTGAAAGGTCCCTACAACAGGAACAACGCGAACGACGACTACTTAAACCAACTTTAAAATAAAAAAGCAGCATAAGGGGCGGTAGGCGCGCAGGGAAACAACATCGGGAAAAGGTACAGCAGCATCAGCAGCAGGAGCAATGGGCTGCGCCACAAAGTCGTGTTCTCGTATTAATACCACCAAGAATTGCAAGTAGTGTGGGATAACCTCAACAACAGCAGCCGCGGCAGTAGACATAGGTGACAAACAACAACAACAACAACAGCAGCAGCCGCGACGGTAGACATAGACGACAAACAACAACACCACCAATAACAACAGCAACAGAGGAGCACAGAGCACAACTCACCGCCACCTCCTGTCTCGAGCGTGAAGGACACGGTGCGAACGTCGATAGGCCAGGCGCATAATTCAAAATGTTTGGGCCATATCAAGAGTATCCCGCTGCCGGGGCAGGTGTCGTGGTCGCAGGTCGCAAAATCGACCTTGCCTCCAAAGTTCTGTCTCCATCATATAGCTGGGAGACGCAGCGGTTGATTGCACTTGAGAGTGGGACTGAGCTCTGACTTGGACATGTGGGTTCTGTTCGAAACGGGCTTTCAATATCCGCCAGAAGAGGGCGAGGCAAAGGTGTATTGAAGGCAGCACCTTTAATATCGTCAGCAGAAAGAAGTGCAGTCCACTCTGTAGAAGCAGCACCACCAGGAGCAGGCGATGCCATCTAGAAGGCAGGAGCAGCACTACCGGAAGTAGCACCCGGTACCAGCAGGAGCAGCGAAAGCAAAAGCAGCACCAGCAGGAGCGGCACCAGAAGGAACGGCACGAGCACGAGAGCGGCACGAGCAGGAGTGGCACAAGCAGGAGTAACGCCATCAGGAGGCCAAACGGTATGCGAAGAAACAGCACCAGCGTGACGCGCGTCGTATGCTGTCTACATGTGTCCACGCACGCAAATCATCCCATGACCCGCGTCGTAGTCCTGTTGAACCTATTCCGGAACATAAAAAATAATTGGTCTAATATCGTATGCCATCTTATAGCCGGTCTCTTCGGGCCGAGACAACTGAAATCAACGGCCGTCCTGTTCAATCTGTTCCCGAAGAGTCCGTCCACTCGCGAAAAGTTCAAAGCTCTCGCGAATCAGGGTTGACAATCTTCCGAAAGGCTACCAACACGCCCCCACAGCGACCGACCAGAGCAATCGAATTGATTGATTTGTTTATGTATGAATTTGTATTTGTGCCTACGCCCGTTCAGGACTGCAGTCTCGTTTGGGGACAATTGGAGACAAATTACTTGGAATTCGGGTGGCTTGTCCCCAAAACGGGACTGGATTTCTAAAAGGGGTAATAGAGCAGGGACCTTGGTGACGACAGCCAGTATTGTCGTTATGTAGATAATGTTCTCCTGCCCTTGGGGTTGACCGGCTTAAGACGCGGTATGCCGCCTTCAGAATATCAGTTTCTCTGTCGCCAACACTACCAAGAGTGTGGCATTCGCGAGGAAAAAATACCAAGCTTGCTTGTCATAAGTTGTGCCTGAGCAAGGCCTTGCGGATTGTGCTCATGTTGACCAGTGGTGGTGGATTCCAGGTTTCCCGGAGACTACCGATCAGACGGCGCTCTCTTTGCAAACGAACAAGGCAAACCATGCAGTTTATTGATGTTGGATTGTTAAACACACGCCATACACACCGACATGTACCCGGGGGTAGTCCCTTTGAGGAGTGTAAGCTCGAAGTACGAACAGGAAGTCATTGAGTGAATCAATGAAGACCTGCACATGCGGTTGCTCTCCGTTCACTGCTGCCCGGCGACTCTTAAGCAGTTGGGGTAGACGCCAGGTTCGCAGAGACGCCACGCCGCAAGTCTCAGCTGTTTTCTTGATAACCGAACCGCCCTTGTTGTCTACAGTGCAGCTCCAGCAACAATACTCGGGTGGAACACTTTGTTAGCGCCAAGAACCAATAAAAAAACTTATCTCCGACTCAATGACTCCTCTCCAAGGCCCAGCTCGTCCACGATATTTTCCACGAAATCCCCCAACCTGCTCTTGATATACACATATTTCCGTGGTAATTTGTGTAGCACAGGGTTGGAGGGGTTCGGGTTAACAAGTTGTCGCTGCAAACACTTTTTCCTAAAGCCAATGTGCTGCACTCTGAGACGCGTGCGTTGACTATCAATCTGTGAACATGTCTTTCGGAAAACCCAGCGACAGGGTGTACATATGCTCCATGTTCGGTATCCGACGGGTGTTTTGCTTCCTTTTCGCGCAGCAGAAGACCTTATACATAGTTTGGGGCGTGTATCATATTTTGCTTTCTCGAGAGTACCTCTTCCTTAACGGTACCTGATACAGTGAGAGGACTTGCTGTAGAAAAAAAATTTCCCAGATGCGGGCTGCATTCTTGACTGCAGACAATCCCTTCTGACGTGGATGTGCTTGGTGGAGATCCGGTTATATCGGCTACGAAGCACACAATAGACGATAAAAATGCATCGCGATGGTTATCGTACGAAACTCGTATGTGCTCGGGGTGTGGACTAGCGTAGACTTGTCTTGATGATGGCGTTTTACAACGCTGGCTCTTTTCTTTGCCAGCGTAATAGGCACCTGATATGTTAAGGAGGTCTCCGGCGGGGTAAATATGTGTCATACGCACGTGTGGTATACCTTACAATGGGCACTGCCTCCCGGGCGCAGTGTGTGTCACTCCGGAATCTGTGTCTTAATGTAGCACCCCTCTCTGTCTCTCGGAAGGGTGGCGATAAACGGGATGGAGGCAGTATAATAGGTAGGATACCCTTATGCGCAATACGTTACCTTACTTGATGCGTATGCATCGGTGGACTGCATGATAGCTCCTGCTGATAATTACAATACATGTGTACGATACTTGCCGGACAAAACCAATCTTCTAGAGGCCTGTTGCACACATTACTGCGGGCACAAGCCCCAACCGCAGTGTAGGGCACACTGGGAAATATGCATACTACTGAAGGATCGGGCTATGTCCGTTTTAAAGCACGGCGATACACGATCCAAATGCTATATGGTTGGTATGTGTTTCGGCTTCGTTAACGATAAAAAACTTCCTTTGGATGTGTACGTGATATGCACGTCAGGACCGTCGAGTATCTGCTCGTTGTTCGTACTTGACATACGTTAGAGGTCGGCTTAATAAACCCACACTTCCTGTACTCAGTACGAATATACTCTTCCCTATAACTAGTGAACTGTTTATCAACTCATGGCCGACGGAGTGGACACACATTCCACTCATTCCTGATCCCGTGTTTGACCTGCAGAAGGTGGATACTACTCGCGGGTTGATGAGACTAAAGTTGTTCTTGTATTGCTGGGCAGTTAGCGGGAATGCCGGCGGCCTAGTTGCGTTCAGACTACCGGACGTATTGGGCTGATGTACGTATCACCTGCATTCCGGTGCGTCGTTTAGAATGTGCTTTTCGGGTACAGACGTCTTCGACCGAGCACGATGTAAGTTGCAAGGTCGTCAGTTGCCGGGTGTCGTTCTTGCCGGAAGACCAAGGAGATACGCAACCAGGACCGACATTGTAATATATGATTATATCTGAGGGTTCGGCAATATCGTAAAGTAGGCACAGCAGAGATCTCAGTCGCTATAATGATAGTCGTTCACTCTCACAACAAAGCACCTCAAGGAGGATGTTGTCTATCCCACCCTCTATGAGTATGGTACCACCTGACCTATATGTGCCATCATCGAGCAGATACCCCGCGACCACTACTGTGGTAAAAACGCCACACCACACAAGAGCTAGTGATTGAAGGACGCCCAACGAAGACAGTTTCAGGTACGTAGCAATATGGCAAATATCATTCCACGAGGGAGGAAACGTGGCTACCGGGCGAGGCTTGTCGCCAAACACATGGTCACTTCATCATCGGTTTAGGATACAGTATGTGACACCTTGTGCCAAAGACACCACGAACCCTACAGTATTCACACCGTGTAGCTCGTACACCACTAAATCTATTCCTAACAGACGCCAGATCACGAACCCCTAGGGCACGTGTTAAGGTCATGTACAGCGAGACACTTTACATCCCTGGGCAGGTCCGCCTATTAAGCCGGTACTCATTGGTACTCACGTTGATGTTCGCTTAGATATAGAAGAGCCAAATCAACCCTTTCGTGCACGACAGAGACTGGGACCACGCTCGTGCCTCTCTGGAAAACCCCTGGTTTTCAACCTAAGATACGCCTTCCAATCACTAATAATACGTTGCCAGTGCCAGAACCCAGGTAATAACCGGGCTTTCAACCTCATACAAAGCAGTATCATAAAACTAGCCCACTATGATGAGGCGTATACGCAGAATTATGGGAAATTCTTGGAAACCCCGATTACACATAGAACATGAGTCGAAGATGCGGATCCTCAAAACCCGCTCCGACACCTCTGAACGGCAAGGCAACGAAGCCGGCAAAGCACCTAAAAAATAATCAAAGGAAGCGTAGCCTCAAAGGGCAGGACGAAATCGTCGACGAAAAAACATCGCCATGTCACCCGCGACGGGGGGGGGCGAGGAAGATGGAGGGAAAGTGAAAAGGGAACAAAAAAAAAGACGAGAGAAAAATATCACGGAAGATGTCAAGAGACATCGAAAACCCAGCCTACTACTCGGGAAACGTGTCTTGTGCCACGGTGAGTGGCACGAATACCCAAACCAGCCCCGACACTAAGCGGGGGGGTAGGCAGGACAGAATACGCGAGACAGCATCCATATTCATACCCAAGAAAAACACTCGAACAAACAACCCAGGAACACACCTGCCAAAAAACAAAAATCGACCCGAAAAGTCGGAAATCGTCAACAACGAGAAAGACCACCGCCCAAATCCAGGGAAACGTCAAAAACAAAAATTCGAGCGCAACCAAAAAGCGAAAATCAGCTATCCACGGCAACGCCTGGAGATTCGTCTACGTTACGCTGGACCCCCCGTGCAAACGCGCTAGCCAAGGGAAGTTGCAGACACCGAGAGCCCCGGACAGCTCTTGTCGAAGTCGTAAAGCGCGCCGGGGAAGGAGGAAGCTTGATCGGTCCCGGGTCGTCCAAAAATCGAACGAAATATACTCCATCCGTGGGCGTAGTCGCGCTGATTTTCCCGGGCCACCACAGTCCGTCGTCGCCCTTGTACCAAAAACGGGCCGCGTTGAGAAGCACGGTGTTGCGGTGTCGGCGAAATCAGTCGATGTGCGCGACGCAGCCATAACCGGGTGCCAGAAACCGCGCGCCCTTACTCCGAGAGAGCTCCCGTTGTGCCGCGAAGATTCTCATTCGGCGGTACAGGCGGTTGGTTTGACGATGCTGGTTCGGGGTGCCGGCCCAGTAGCGCACATTTTCGTGGCGAGAAACCTGAGGGTTTATTTCCCGTTCCCAGGATGGACGGGGAAGTGCAGTCCAATGCGTCTAGTACATCACTGCGATGGCGCCACCTCGACATCGAACCGATTGGTGTCCGGTAATCTTTTCCACTTCGAGTCGGTGAAGAGGTGTCGAGACGTCGTCCTGGGTGACGTGGTACGGGAGAGATTTCTTGGAGAAGTGTTGAGCACGTACTGCGGAAACCCTGCTGGCAAATACTTCGGCATGTCGCCTCGGTCGTGGGGGTTGGCACAGGGCTTGCAGCGTTGAACTGAAACGCGCCGACGAGCATCGGCGGCGGTCATACCGGAGGGAAGATCCAAATACAGGAGCTTTGCCCCAAGAGGACACCCGTCCGGGGTGTCCGCTGCGGAGCAGTGGCCAACTGCGAGAACTTTGTAGGGGTCTGTCCAGTTGAGTGAGAGTTTGGCCTTGAGGACCTTGGCGTCCGTGTCAGGTTTTGCCCCCTGGCGGATGGTGGCCGCCGTATTGTACACCCACGCCCAGCCACCAACGTCTTATCTGGGGACCGGACGCAGAGCGTCGGCGAGGGCGGAGTTTCGGCTCTTCACGCGATCAACAGTGAGGGCGTGGTGTTCGCGAACGATATCGTACGCGCGCTGCTGGCGGTCCGCCGCCAAGTCGCAATAGGCGAGGTGGTCGTGGGCCAAGCAGCACGCTCGAAAATCGTAAGTGGGAGGCGTGGCAGCCGAGGGCGAACTGACATTCAGCAGCTGCGCCGAGGGCGCCCAAGTCATTTGTGGGGACGGGTGGTGCTTCAATTGGCCGCGGAAGCCGTACAAGAGGGGTTCCCACGGATTCGGCGCGGTCGCGTTTGGACGGGATGGGTACCGTCGAGACCAACGAAGCGGCAGGAGCCGGGGCCAACACGACTGGTGCGGTCGGTCGCCGCCGTGGACTCGCGGCGGGGTGACAGCGCACCGGGTTGATGGTCTAGGGGCCCCGCCGGCCCCGAAGCCATTATCAACAGCAAGCGGCGTGGAGCCAGCGGTGGCGGTTGTTCGTCGGCACGTCCGAGTGGAGATGCGGCCAGAAGACGGCGAAACGGTCGGAGGCGCCGGGGTGCCAGGCGGCGATGGGGTAGACGCGGCCGGATCAGTGATCACAGTGGAATATTTTCCTGTAGTATTCTGTCACTCTACCGTGGATCATTTAATGTAAGTATTGGATTGGATGAGGCCTCCTGCGCCAGGCAGGAGGTCCCGTCCGGTATTTCCCCCCTCGCTGAGTAAAGTGGCGAACAACAAACTCTGCGCGGGGTTAGTACCTGTAAATGATCTGGGTATACAAGCCCAAGAATACTAGTCCTACTGCCGGGTGGGTGGGATGGTCTCAAGAAATGGCGCGACCAACTCTACTCCCGAGGTTTCGGGAGCGAAAGGAAGAAGGTACCTCGATTCGATACAAATTCCGCGACATTTCGATATAATCAATGGTTCTATTATTTGTGCCAAATATGAATCCATGGATTGGATCGCCATGTTACTGTAGTATTCTGTCTCTCTACCGTGGATCATTTAATGTAAGTATTGGATTGGATGAGGCCTCCTGCGCCGGCCTGCGGTCCCACCCATACTTCTTTACGCCTCCTTTCAGATTTCCGTTGTAGTTGACCGCCGGTCCGGGACATAATAGTCTCACCCAAACTTCTATCAACTGAACTCAGTCCTTACCCGCACACGCCGCAAAGTCCTTTCTGAACTCCATGGACGACGGTAGCTCGCTAGCGTCCGCGTAGCTCTGGCCACGTTTCTTCTTGCTACCTCGCACTCGTCCACTCTAGGTAGCCCCGATTTAGTACTTTGCAACTGATGCTGTCTTCCAGCCACCAATTTTCATGATCTCGTCCACAGCCGTCCCGGCCAGGGATTTGCTGAGCGAGCCTCCCCCTCGAAAGGAGTGCATCGTGAAGTGTTTCGGCAGGTCTGCCATTCGCAGATAGCTTTGCCGGTTCACCGTCATACGGGCCGTGGAGAGAGAGAGATGGCCCCGGCCACCTTCTGCCGCAGCAACGGGGAAGAGGTGCCCAGTGCTTAAGTCCCACCCAATCCGCTGTGCAGCCGAGATGCACGCTGTGACCGCCCGGAAGGCCAAGGATTACAAGGCGATATCTCGGGTCAGCAAAATACGCTCTGCCAGAGAGCTGGCCACCTGAGCGCGCAACCGCATGTCGCTTAGCAGATTTATGATTGTGTGTTCCAGCATCGGCGCCGCCCGATTGACCTGAATCCCGACCTGCTTCTGTTCCTCAGGTACGAAGGTAAGGTACGAATCTACCACTGGGCTCGAGCACGGACTTCCTACCCGGCAGACGGGGTCCCATTCCTCTCCTTGCCCGCTTTCTTTCATCGCCATTTTCAGCTTCGACCCAAACCTTTTCGAATAGACTCGGCCACATACCGTTTAGCACACGAAGACCCCGTCAGGCACGTATCGTCGCCCGCGTGGCCCACACCGGGGCAAGAGGCTTCATGCACCATCTTGGTGCCTCTCCCTTGCGTGTCGAGGAAGCAGAGGAATTAAAGACATCGTCTAGGGTGGCTGGTTGTCAACCACGAGACCCCGCCGAAACAACGAGCACAAACGCGTCAAACTCGTCTGCCACCCTGCTGTTTCGGACTTGCCCGGGGCGCCCCTCCATCGCCGCCAGTACTTGGCGTTGACATGGTTGCGTCTTATCAACATCCATCACCACAGGCACCCGCGCCGGATACCGCCGCGCCGGCAATGATCGAACCGGGTGAACGCCGCGTCTCCTAGTAGCAATTTATGTGTGCAACGGATTCTTCCTGACACGTAGAGCAAAACGCAAACCGAACCAAGTCCCTGGTCGTTGCCTCCCCACCGAGAGGTGACCCACCCTGGCGAGGCTTCGGCCAGTGCCGTTCTGTTTGGAAGAGAACACCAAATAGAGGGGGACCGTAAGCCTCGAAGAGCATTTGAAGACGCCCGATCCAGCGAAATATATGCGCGCCACTAAGTGATGGCTGCCCGTCCCTGCGCGATAAACTTGGGCACCCGTTATCCTTTGGTACAGAAGTCTAAAGCCGAGGGCTCGTGCCTCGTCGTCCACAAACCTGGTGAACCTTGACGGGATACGGTTGTGGAACACCGCTCCGGAAAATCGGGCGAGGTCATACGGGCCGGCACTCGACGGACCCCGGTATTCCCTTCGGAGAAGATCGTGAACATCCCCTTCAATCGCGTAAGTACAACACCAACGTGTCTCGAAGCGGGTGCACTTTACGAATGATGTCGTGCCAGAAGCGTACATGCCGGCGCACGAACCCCGGCACGAATTGGTTCCTATTCCCCCCTCGCATCCCATATCGGAGCATCCCACGAAATACGCCGTAGGAGACCCTGCAAGGGGTCACGAGTGGCATCCGCCACGGACGGCTACACTCCCGAGGCGGGACGGGCTCCCGTGCGCGCCCACTTGCGTTCGTCTGTATCCAAGGGGGGCGTGGGGAGAAGAACGGGCCGCACGTGTGCGTGGCGTCGATTAAGGCGTCGGAGCCAACCGTCGGCAACCATCGACTGCGCACCGTGGGGGGAAAGAGGTGAGGATACTCCTATATATACATATACGGGGTATCATATAGCGCAAAAGGACACCTCGCGAAGCGCGCGTGTGTCCATAATTGAGGTAATCGGATCAACCAGGGGCATAGCTCTGCCACGCTGGTACGGAGTAAGTAAATATTTGCCAGCAAGCGTCGTATACGAAATGCTCTATCACACCATAACCAGCACCGCGAAGACACGCGTGGCAACCTTGGTGAGTTAATCGATTCAAACGAGGGACATATTTCTGACCCCCTTGGTACAAAGTAAATCTTTGTAAGCAAGCGTTGAAGCGAAGCTGTGTATCCAGGCGGGTCGTCGAGAAAATATGACGATTGCACAGACACCGGCAACGCAACTCCGTGCGTATCTACATGGATGTTAATACGGTAAAATAAAGTGAGGATAACGAGTTGCGTTGGTGTCTTCCAAAACAATCGAACAAAATAATATAAATATAATACATATATATAAGAAACAATATACATATATGCAAACAAAACCTGTGGCGTTGCAGTATCGAAAGCGCATGTGAGACCCATAAAGGGGCGCCGTCATATGTGAGCGCAAATATCATCATATTAGCTGGAGTCAAGCGGGTCCCCCGCCAGCCCACGGAGTGTCTATGGCCAAGGTAACGGTCCCCGCTTCTTATCGTCAAAATGAGGTTCTACCGTAGTATCGACACGTATACGAGGACCCAAAGGAGAATAGAGCAGTATCGCGAGGGAGGAAGGGGGCACAACAGCTGCAGACCCCGGAGGACCATACCCTCCCCTCCCCCGCCAAAACGAGAGAATACAGCAGTGTCAAGAGGAAGGGAGGTGGTACAACGGTACCAGACCCAGTAGGACCATACCCTCGACTCCACCGTCCAGACGAGAGAAAACCGCAGTATCCAGAGGAAGGGAGGAGGCACCACAGTGCTAGACCCCGCAGGACCATACCCTCCACTCCGCCGTCAGCACGAGAGAATGCAGCAGTATCAAGGGGGACGGAGGGGGCACCACAGTACCAGACACATAGGACCATACCCTCCACTCCACGGTCAACTATAGAATACAGCAGTATCAAGCGGGAATGAGAGGGCACCACGGTACCTCCCCTCCACCATCAAAACGAGCGAAACAGGTAGTATCGAGGGGAAGGAGGGGGCACAACAGTACCAGATCCCGTAGGACCATAACCTCCGCTCATTCGTCCAACGAGAGAAAACGGTAGTATCGAGAGGAGTGAGTGGGCACCACGTTGCCCAACCCTATCGGCCCATGCCCTCCCCTCCCCCGTCAAAACGAGCGAATACAGCCGTATCAAGGGAGAGGAAGGGGGCATATAGTACCAGGCCCCGTCGGGCCATATCCTCCCCTCCACCGTACAACGAGATCACACAGTAGTATCGAGGAAGTGAGGGGGCACAAGGGTACCTGACCCCGCAGGACCATGCCCTCCCCTCCACCGTCAAACGAGAAAATACAGAAGTATCAAGCGGGAGGAAAGGGCTCAACAGTACCAGACCCCGGAGGATCATACCCTCCCCCCGACTGTCGAAAGGAAAGAATGCAGCAGTATCAAGAGGGAGGGAGGGGGCACAACAGTACCAGATCCGGCGGGACCCTGCCCTCCCCCCCACCGTCAGAACGAGAGAGTACAGCAGTATCAAGTACCAGAACCCGTAGGGTCATACCCTCCCCTCACATGTCAAAACGAAAGAATGCTGCAGTATCAAGAGAGAGCGAGGGGGCATAACAGTACCAGACCCCGTAGGGCCATACCCTTTACTCCCTCGTCAAAGCGGGAGAAAACAGCAGTATCGAGAGGGAGGGAGGGGACCCAACAGTACCAGACCCCGTAGAATCCTACCCTCTACTCCCTCGTTAAGGCAGGAGAAAACAGCAGCATCATGTGGGCGGGAGGGGCACAACAGTACCTGACCCCGTAGGACCATAGGCTCCACTTTAAACGTCCAAACGGGAGAATGCTGCTGTATTTAAGAGAGAGGGAGGGGGCACAACAGTACCAGAGTCGTACCAGTTGTAGCTTTCCGCCGAGTTCCTCCAGGTCCGGGTCATCTCCACGATAAGCTGCTGGAACTGTAGCCGAAGCAACGATCGTGGTAGCGAGGTAACGCAACAGTCGGGGCCATGGGGTGAGGGGAGGGAAAGGTATACCAAGACCGCGATGACGGCTGGGCCATGTACCACCGGAACACCCCCGAAGCATGACACACGCGGCTCAGACACAAGTAAAGGGGAAACCCGTAGCGTCCCCATATATACAGGGACCCAAAGGAGAATACAGCAGTTTCGAGCGGGAGGGAGGGGGCACCTCAGTACCAGACCCGGAGGACCATACCCTTCCCTCCCCCGTCATGAGAGAATAGAGCAGTACCACAGTACCAGCCCCCGTAGGGTCCTACCCTCCTCTACTCCGAGAAACCGGAGATTGCCGCAGTATCAAGCGGGAGGAAGGGGGCACAACAGTACCAGACCCCGTAGGACCATACCCTCCAATTTTACGTCAACGCGGGAGAACACCGCAGTTTAAGAGGGAGAGAGGGAGCACAACCGTCCCAGACACCGTCGGACCCTACCCTATACTCCCCCGTCAAAGCGGGAGAACACTCAAAGCGGGAGTTAGCAGCAGTATCGAGAGTAAGGGAGGGGGGACCACAGTACCCGACCCCGTAAGATACTACCCTCTACTCCGTCGTTAAAGCGGGTTAAACAGCAGCATTAAGTGGGCGGGAGGGGGCACAACAATACCAGACCCCGTAACCATACTCTCCACTTCAACGTCTCGACGTAAGAGTAGTGTAGTACTTAAGAGGGAGAGAAGGGGCACAACAGTACCAGACCCCGTAGGATCATAGACTCCACTCCCTCGTCAAAGGGGGAGAAAAAGCAGTATCAGGAGCGAGGGAAGGAGCACAACAGTACGAGACACCGTAGGATCATACCCTCTACCACCTCGTCAAAGTGGGACAAACAGCCGTATCACGAGAGGGGGAGGGGGCACAACCGTACCAGACCCCGTAGGATCATAAGCTCCACTCTCTCGTCAAAGCGAAAGAAAATAGCAGCATCACGTGGGCGGAAGGAGGCACAACAGTACCAGACCCCGTAGGATCATAGCCTCCACTCCCTCGTCAAAGGGAAAGAAAAAGCAGTATCAGGAGCGAGGGAAGGAGCACAACAGTACGAGACACCGTATGATCATACCCTCTACCACGTCGTCAAAGTGGGACAAACAGCCGTATCACGAGAGGGGGAGGGGGCACAACCGTACCAGACCCCGTAGGATCATAAGCTCCACTCTCTCGTCAAAGCGAAAGAAAATAGCAGCATCACGTGGGCGGAAGGAGGCACAACAGTACCAGACCCCGTAGGATCATAGCCTCCACTCCCTCGTCAAAGGGGGAGAAAAAGCAGTATCAGGAGCGAGGGAAGGAGCACAACAGTACGAGACACCGTATGATCATACCCTCTACCACCTCGTCAAAGTGGGAGAAACAGCCGTATCACGAGAGGGGGAGGGGGCACAACCGTACCAGACCCCGTAGGATCATAAGCTCCACTCTCTCGTCAAAGCGAAAGAAAATAGCAGCATCACGTGGGCGGAAGGAGGCACAACAGTACCAGACCCCGTAGGAACATACCCCCCCCTTGAACGTCCAAACGGGAGAATGCTGCATTACCAATAGGGAGAGGGCGGGCATTAGAGTACCAGACCCCGTAGGATCATTCCATCTACTCCCTCGTCAAACGGGAGAAACAGCAGTATCAGGAGAGACGGAGAGGGCACAACAGCACGAGACACCGTAAGAACATACCCTCTACCACCTCGTCAAAGTGGGAGAAACAGCCGTATCACGAGAGGGGGAGGGGGTACAAACGTACCAGACCCCGTAGAATAAAAAGCTCCACTCCCTCGTCACAGCGGAAGAAATCAGCAGCATCACGTGGGCGAGAGGGGGCACAACCGTACCAGACCCCGTAGGATCATACCCCCCCCTTGAACGTCCAAACGGGAGAATGCCGAATTACCAATAGAGAGGGGGGAGCACCACAGTACCAGACCCCGTAGGATCATACCCTCTACTCCCTCGTCAAAGCGGGAAAAACCGCAGTATCACGAGAGAGGAAGGGGACACAACCGTTCCAAATCCCGTAGGATCATAACCTCCACTCCCTCGTCAATTCGGAAGAAATCAGCAGCATCACGTGGGCAAGAGGGGGCACAACAGTACCAGACCCCGCAGGAACATACCCCCCCCTTGAACGTCCAAACAGGAGAATGCTGCATTACCAATAGAGAGAGGGGGGGCACGACAGTACCAGACCCCGTAGGATCATACCATCTACTCCCTCGTCAAAGCGGGAGAAACAGCAGTATCAGGAGCGAGGGAGGGGGCACAACAGATCGATACACCGTAAGATCATACCCTCTACCACCTCGTCAGAGTGGGAAAAACAGCCGTATCACGAGTGGGGGATTGGGCACTACCGTTCAGACCCCGTAGGATCAAAAGCACCACTCCCTCGTCGAAGAGGAAGAAAACAGAAGCATCATGTGGGCGGGAGGGGGCACAACAGTACCAGACCCCGTAGGATCATACCCCTCTTTAACGTCCAATAGGGAGAATGCTGCAGTATTGAGAGAGAGGGAGGGGGCACAACAGTACCAGATCCCGAAGGATCATACCCTCTACAACCTCGTCAAAGCGGCAGAAAACAGAAGCATCACGTGGGCGGGAGGGGGCACAACATTACCAGACCCCGTAGGATCATACATTTCGCTTGAACGTCAAAACGAGAGAATACTGCATTACAAATATTGAGGGGGGGGCACCACAGTACCAGACCCCGTGGGATCATACCCTCTACTCCCTCGTCAAAGCGGGGAAAACAGCACTATCAGAAGCGAGGAAGGGGGCACAACAGGACGAGACACCGTAAGATGATACACTCTATCACCCCGTCAAAATGCAAGAAACAGCCTTATCACAAGAAGGGGAGGGGGCACAACCGTACCAGACCCCGTAGGATCATAAGCTCCACTCTCTCGTCAAAGCGAAAGAAAATAGCAGCATCACGTGGGCGGAAGGAGGCACAACAGTACCAGACCCCGTAGGAACATACCCCCCCCTTGAACGTCCAAACGGGAGAATGCTGCATTACCAATAGGGAGAGGGCGGGCATTAGAGTACCAGACCCCGTAGGATCATTCCATCTACTCCCTCGTCAAACGGGAGAAACAGCAGTATCAGGAGAGACGGAGAGGGCACAACAGCACGAGACACCGTAAGAACATACCCTCTACCACCTCGTCAAAGTGGGAGAAACAGCCGTATCACGAGAGGGGGAGGGGGTACAAACGTACCAGACCCCGTAGAATAAAAAGCTCCACTCCCTCGTCACAGCGGAAGAAATCAGCAGCATCACGTGGGCGAGAGGGGGCACAACCGTACCAGACCCCGTAGGATCATACCCCCCCCTTGAACGTCCAAACGGGAGAATGCCGAATTACCAATAGAGAGGGGGGGGTACAACCGTATCAGACCCCGTAGGATCATACCCGCTACTCCGTCGTCAAAGCGGGAGAAACAGCAGTATCAGGACCGAGGGAGGGGGCACAACAGTACGAGACACCATAGGATAATACCCTCTACCACCCCGTCAAAGTGCGAGAAACAGCCGTATCACGAGAGGGGGAGGGGGCACAACCGTACCAAACCCCGTGGGATCCTAAGCTCCACTAACTCGTCAAAGCGGAAGAAAACAGCAACATCACTTGGGCGGGAGGGGGCACAACAGTACCAGGCCCCGTAGGATCATACCCCACCGTTGAACGTCCAAACGGGAGAATGCTGCCGTATTTAGAGTGAGGAAGGGGGCACAACAGTACCAGCCCCTGTAGGATCATAGCCTCCCCTCCCTCGTCAAAGCGTGAGAAACAGCAGTATCAGGAGCGAGGGAGGGGGCACAACAGTACCGAGACACCGTAAGATAATACCCTCTACCACCTCGTCAAAGCGGGTGAAACCACAGTACCAAGAGCGAGGGAGGGGGTACAACAGTACCAGGCCCCGTAGGATCATACCACGCCGTTGAACGTCCAAACGGGAAAACGCTGCATTACCAATAGAGAGGGGGGGGTACAACCGTACCAGACCCCGTTGGATCATACCCTCTACTCCGTCGTCAAAGAGGGAGAAACAGCAGTAGCAGGAGCGAGGGAGGGGGCACAACAGTACGATACACCGTAAGATCATACCCTTTAACACCCCGTCAAAGTGCGAGAAACAGCCGTATCATGAGAGGGGGAGGGGGCACAACCGTACCAGACCCCGTGGGATCATAAGCTCCACTCCCTTGTCAAAGCGGAAGAAAACAGCAGCATCATGTGGGCGGGAGGAGGCACAACAGTACCAGACCCTTTAGGATCATACCCCCCCTTTGAACGTCCAAACGGGAGAATGCTGCAGTATTAAGAGAGAGGGAGGGGGCACAACAGTACCAGATCCCGGCGGGTGATACCCTCTACAACCTCGTCACAGCGGGAGAAAACAGAAGAATCACGTGGGCGGGAAGGCGCACAACAGTACCAGACCCCGTAGGATCATACCTTTCACTTGAACGTCCAAACGGGAGAATGCTGAGGTATTTAGAGTGAGGAAGGGGGCACAACAGTACCGGACCCTGTAGGATCATAACCTCCACGTCCTCGTCACAGCGGGAAAAACATCAGAATCAGGAGCGAGGGAGGGGGCACAACAGTACCGAGACAGCGTAAGATAATACCCTCTACCACCTCGTCAAAGCGGGAGAAACCACAGTATCAGGAGCGAGGGAGGGGGCACAACCGTACCAGACCCCGTAGGATGATACCCTTTACGCCCTCGTCAAAACAGAAGAAAACAGCAGCATCACGTGGTTGGGAGGGGGCACAACAGTACCAGACCCCGTAGGATCATGGACGCCCCCTCGAACGTCCAAAGGGGAGAATGCTGCAGTATTAAGAGAGAGGGAGGGGGCACAACTATACCAGATACCGAAGGATCATACCCTCTACAACCTCGTCACAGCGGGAGAAGACAGAAGCATCACGTGGGCGGGAGGGGGCACAAGAGTACTAGACCCCGTAGGATGATACCCTTTACGCCCTCGTCAAAACGGAAGAAAACAGCAGCATCACGTGGTTGGGAGGGGGCACAACAGTACCAGACCCCGTAGGATCATGGACGCCCCCTCGAACGTCCAAAGGGGAGAATGCTGCAGTATTAAGAGAGAGGGAGGGGGCACAACTATACCAGATACCGAAGGATCATACCCTCTACAACCTCGTCACAGCGGGAGAAGACAGAAGCATCACGTGGGCGGGAGGGGGCACAAGAGTACTAGACCCCGTAGGATCATACCCCCCTCCTTGAACGTCCAGACGGGAGAATGCTGCAGTATTAAGAGAGATGGACGGGTCACAACAGTACCAGATCCCGAAGGATCATACCCTTTACAAACCCGTCACAGCGGGAAAAAACAGAAGCATCACGTGGGCGAGAGGGGGCACATCAGTACCAGACCCCGTAGGATCATACCCTCGGCCACCTCGTCAAAGTGGGAGAAACAGCCGTATCACGAGGCAGGGAGGGGGCACAACCGTACCAGACCTCTTAGGATTATATGCTCCACACCCTCGTCAAGGCGGAAGAAAACAGCAGCATCACGTGGTCGGGAGGGGGCACAACCGTACCAGACCCCGTAGGATTATACCCCCCCCTTGAACGTCCAAACGGGATAATGCTGCATTACCAATAGAGAGGGGGGGGTACAACCGTACCAGACCCCGTTGGATCATACCCTCTACTCCGTCGTCAAAGAGGGAGAAACAGCAGTAGCAGGAGCGAGGGAGGGGGCACAACAGTACGATACACCGTAAGATCATACCCTTTAACACCCCGTCAAAGTGCGAGAAACAGCCGTATCATGAGAGGGGGAGGGGGCACAACCGTACCAGACCCCGTGGGATCATAAGCTCCACTCCCTTGTCAAAGCGGAAGAAAACAGCAGCATCATGTGGGCGGGAGGAGGCACAACAGTACCAGACCCTTTAGGATCATACCCCCCCTTTGAACGTCCAAACGGGAGAATGCTGCAGTATTAAGAGAGAGGGAGGGGGCACAACAGTACCAGATCCCGGCGGGTGATACCCTCTACAACCTCGTCACAGCGGGAGAAAACAGAAGAATCACGTGGGCGGGAAGGCGCACAACAGTACCAGACCCCGTAGGATCATACCTTTCACTTGAACGTCCAAACGGGAGAATGCTGAGGTATTTAGAGTGAGGAAGGGGGCACAACAGTACCGGACCCTGTAGGATCATAACCTCCACGTCCTCGTCACAGCGGGAAAAACATCAGTATCAGGAGCGAGGGAGGGGGCACAACAGTACCGAGACAGCGCAAGATAATACCCTCTACCACCTCGTCAAAGCGGGAGAAACCACAGTATCAGGAGCGAGGGAGGGGGCACAACCGTACAAGACCCCGTAGGATGATACCCTTTACGCCCTCGTCAAAACGGAAGAAAACAGCAGCATCACGTGGTTGGGAGGGGGCACAACAGTACCAGACCCCGTAGGATCATGGACGCCCCCTCGAACGTCCAAAGGGGAGAATGCTGCAGTATTAAGAGAGAGGGAGGGGGCACAACTATACCAGATACCGAAGGATCATACCCTCTACAACCTCGTCACAGCGGGAGAAGACAGAAGCATCACGTGGGCGGGAGGGGGCACAAGAGTACTAGACCCCGTAGGATCATACCCCCCTCCTTGAACGTCCAGACGGGAGAATGCTGCAGTATTAAGAGAGATGGACGGGTCACAACAGTACCAGATCCCGAAGGATCATACCCTTTACAAACCCGTCACAGCGGGAAAAAACAGAAGCATCACGTGGGCGAGAGGGGGCACATCAGTACCAGACCCCGTAGGATCATACCCTCGGCCACCTCGTCAAAGTGGGAGAAACAGCCGTATCACGAGGCAGGGAGGGGGCACAACCGTACCAGACCTCTTAGGATTATATGCTCCACACCCTCGTCAAGGCGGAAGAAAACAGCAGCATCACGTGGTCGGGAGGGGGCACAACCGTACCAGACCCCGTAGGATTATACCCCCCCCTTGAACGTCCAAACGGGATAATGCTGCGGTATTAAGAGAGAGGGACGGGTCACAACAGTACCAGATCCCGAAGGATCATACCCTCTACAAACCCGTCACAGCGGGAGAAAACAGGAGCATCACTTGGGCGGGAGGGGGTACAACAGTACCAGGCCCCGTAGGATCATACCCCACCGTTGAACGTCCAAACGGGAGAATGCTGCATTACCAATAGAGAGGGGGGGGTACAACCGTACCAGACCCCGTAGGATCATACCCGCTACTCCGTCGTCAAAGCGGGAGAAACAGCAGTATCAGGACCGAGGGAGGGGGCACAACAGTACGAGACACCATAGGATAATACCCTCTACCACCCCGTCAAAGTGCGAGAAACAGCCGTATCACGAGAGGGGGAGGGGGCACAACCGTACCAAACCCCGTGGGATCATAAGCTCCACTACCTCGTCAAAGCGGAAGAAAATAGCAGCATCACTTGGGCGGGAGGGGGCACAACAGTACCAGGCCCCGTAGGATCATACCCCACCGTTGAACGTCCAAACGGGAGAATGCTGCCGTATTTAGAGTGAAGAAGGGGGCACAACAGTACCAGACCCTGTAGGATCATAACCTCCACTCCCTCGTCAAAGCGTGAGAAACAGCAGTATCAGGAGCGAGGGAGGGGGCACAACAGTACCGAGACACCGTAAGATAATACCCTCTACCACCTCGTCAAAGCGGGTGAAACCACAGTACCAAGAGCGAGGGAGGGGGTACAACAGTACCAGGCCCCGTAGGATCATACCACGCCGTTGAACGTCCAAACGGGAAAATGCTGCATTACCAATAGAGAGGGGGGGGTACAACCGTACCAGACCCCGTTGGATCATACCCTCTACTCCGTCGTCAAAGAGGGAGAAACAGCAGTAGCAGGAGCGAGGGAGGGGGCACAACAGTACGATACACCGTAAGATCATACCCTTTAACACCCCGTCAAAGTGCGAGAAACAGCCGTATCTCGAGAGGGGGAGGGGGCACAACCGTACCAGACCCCGTGGGATCATAAGCTCCACTCCCTTGTCAAAGCGGAAGAAAACAGCAGCATCATGTGGGCGGGAGGAGGCACAACAGTACCAGACCCTTTAGGATCATACCCACCCTTTGAACGTCCAAACGGGAGAATGCTGCAGTATTAAGAGAGAGGGAGGGGGCACAACAGTACCAGATCCCGGCGGGTGATACCCTCTACAACCTCGTCACAGCGGGAGAAAACAGAAGAATCACGTGGGCGGGAAGGCGCACAACAGTACCAGACCCCGTAGGATCATACCTTTCACTTGAACGTCCAAACGGGAGAATGCTGAGGTATTTAGAGTGAGGAAGGGGGCACAACAGTACCGGACCCTGTAGGATCATAACCTCCACGTCCTCGTCACAGCGGGAAAAACATCAGTATCAGGAGCGAGGGAGGGGGCACAACAGTACGGAGACACCGGAAGATATCCAGACGGGAGAATGCTGCAGTATTAAGAGAGATGGACGGGTCACAACAGTACCAGATCCCGAAGGATCATACCCTTTACAAACCCGTCACAGCGGGAAAAAACAGAAGCATCACGTGGGCGAGAGGGGGCACATCAGTACCAGACCCCGTAGGATCATACCCTCGGCCACCTCGTCAAAGTGGGAGAAACAGCCGTATCACGAGGCAGGGAGGGGGCACAACCGTACCAGACCTCTTAGGATTATATGCTCCACACCCTCGTCAAGGCGGAAGAAAACAGCAGCATCACGTGGTCGGGAGGGGGCACAACCGTACCAGACCCCGTAGGATTATACCCCCCCCTTGAACGTCCAAACGGGATAATGCTGCGGTATTAAGAGAGAGGGACGGGTCACAACAGTACCAGATCCCGAAGGATCATACCCTCTACAAACCCGTCACAGCGGGAGAAAACAGGAGCATCACTTGGGCGGGAGGGGGTACAACAGTACCAGGCCCCGTAGGATCATACCCCACCGTTGAACGTCCAAACGGGAGAATGCTGCATTACCAATAGAGAGGGGGGGGTACAACCGTACCAGACCCCGTAGGATCATACCCGCTACTCCGTCGTCAAAGCGGGAGAAACAGCAGTATCAGGACCGAGGGAGGGGGCACAACAGTACGAGACACCATAGGATAATACCCTCTACCACCCCGTCAAAGTGCGAGAAACAGCCGTATCACGAGAGGGGGAGGGGGCACAACCGTACCAAACCCCGTGGGATCATAAGCTCCACTACCTCGTCAAAGCGGAAGAAAATAGCAGCATCACTTGGGCGGGAGGGGGCACAACAGTACCAGGCCCCGTAGGATCATACCCCACCGTTGAACGTCCAAACGGGAGAATGCTGCCGTATTTAGAGTGAGGAAGGGGGCACAACAGTACCAGACCCTGTAGGATCATAACCTCCACTCCCTCGTCAAAGCGTGAGAAACAGCAGTATCAGGAGCGAGGGAGGGGGCACAACAGTACCGAGACACCGTAAGATAATACCCTCTACCACCTCGTCAAAGCGGGTGAAACCACAGTACCAAGAGCGAGGGAGGGGGTACAACAGTACCAGGCCCCGTAGGATCATACCACGCCGTTGAACGTCCAAACGGGAAAATGCTGCATTACCAATAGAGAGGGGGGGGTACAACCGTACCAGACCTGGTTGGATCATACCCTCTACTCCGTCGTCAAAGAGGGAGAAACAGCAGTAGCAGGAGCGAGGGAGGGGGCACAACAGTACGATACACCGTAAGATCATACCCTTTAACACCCCATCAAAGTGCGAGAAACAGCCGTATCACGAGAGGGGGAGGGGGCACAACCGTACCAAACCCCGTGGGATCATAAGCTCCACTCCCTTGTCAAAGCGGAAGAAAACAGCAGCATCATGTGGGCGGGAGGAGGCACAACAGTACCAGACCCTTTAGGATCATACCCCCCCTCTGAACGTCCAAACGGGAGAATGCTGCAGTATTAAGAGAGAGGGAGGGGGCACAACAGTACCAGATCCCGGCGGGTGATACCCTCTACAACCTCGTCACAGCGGGAGAAAACAGAAGAATCACGTGGGCGGGAAGGCGCACAACAGTACCAGACCCCGTAGGATCATACCTTTCACTTGAACGTCCAAACGGGAGAATGCTGAGGTATTTAGAGTGAGGAAGGGGGCACAACAGTACCGGACCCTGTAGGATCATAACCTCCACGTCCTCGTCACAGCGGGAAAAACATCAGTATCAGGAGCGAGGGAGGGGGCACAACAGTACCGAGACACCGTAAGATAATACCCTCTACCACCTCGTCAAAGCGGGAGAAACCACAGTATCAGGAGCGAGGGAGGGGGCACAACCGTACAAGACCCCGTAGGATGATACCCTTTACGCCCTCGTCAAAACGGAAGAAAACAGCAGCATCACGTGGTTGGGAGGGGGCACAACAGTACCAGACCCCGTAGGATCATGGACGCCCCCTCGAACGTCCAAAGGGGAGAATGCTGCAGTATTAAGAGAGAGGGAGGGGGCACAACTATACCAGATACCGAAGGATCATACCCTCTACAACCTCGTCACAGCGGGAGAAGACAGAAGCATCACGTGGGCGGGAGGGGGCACAAGAGTACTAGACCCCGTAGGATCATACCCCCCTCCTTGAACGTCCAGACGGGAGAATGCTGCAGTATTAAGAGAGATGGACGGGTCACAACAGTACCAGATCCCGAAGGATCATACCCTTTACAAACCCGTCACAGCGGGAAAGAACAGAAGCATCACGTGGGCGAGAGGGGGCACATCAGTACCAGACCCCGTAGGATCATACCCTCGGCCACCTCGTCAAAGTGGGAGAAACAGCCGTATCACGAGGCAGGGAGGGGGCACAACCGTACCAGACCCCGTAGGATTATACCCCCCCCTTGAACGTCCAAACGGGATAATGCTGCGGTATTAAGAGAGAGGGACGGGTCGCAACAGTACCAGATCCCGAAGGATCATACCCTCTACAAACCCGTCACAGCGGGAGAAAACAGGAGCATCACTTGGGCGGGAGGGGGTACAACAGTACCAGGCCCCGTAGGATCATACCCCACCGTTGAACGTCCAAACGGGAGAATGCTGCATTACCAATAGAGAGGGGGGGGTACAACCGTACCAGACCCCGTAGGATCATACCCGCTACTCCGTCGTCAAAGCGGGAGAAACAGCAGTATCAGGACCGAGGGAGGGGGCACAACAGTACGAGACACCATAGGATAATACCCTCTACCACCCCGTCAAAGTGCGAGAAACAGCCGTATCACGAGAGGGGGAGGGGGCACAACCGTACCAAACCCCGTGGGATCATAAGCTCCACTACCTCGTCAAAGCGGAAGAAAATAGCAGCATCACTTGGGCGGGAGGTGGCACAACAGTACCAGGCCCCGTAGGATCATACCCCACCGTTGAACGTCCAAACGGGAGAATGCTGCCGTATTTAGAGTGAGGAAGGGGGCACAACAGTACCAGACCCTGTAGGATCTTAACCTCCACTCCCTCGTCAAAGTGTGAGAAACAGCAGTATCAGGAGCGAGGGAGGGGGCACAACAATACCGAGACACCGTAAGATAATACCCTCTACCACCTCGTCAAAGCGGGTGAAACCACAGTACCAAGAGCGAGCGAAGGGGCACAACCGTACAAGACCCTGTAGGAGCATACCCCCCCCTTGAACGTCCAAACGGGAGAAAGCTGCATTACCCATAGAGAGTGGGGGGCACAATCGTACCAGACCCCGTAGGATTATACCCCCCCCTTGAACGTCCAAACGGGATAATGCTGCGGTATTAAGAGAGAGGGACGGGTCACAACAGTACCAGATCCCGAAGGATCATACCCTCTACAAACCCGTCACAGCGGGAGAAAACAGGAGCATCACGTGGGGGAGAGGGGGCACATCAGTACCAGACCTCGTAGGATCATACCATTCAATTGAATGTCCAAACGGGAGAATGCTGCAGTATTTAGAGAGAGGGAGGGGGTACAACAGTACCAGATCCCGAAGGATCATACCCTCTACAACCTCGTCACAGCGGAAAAAAAGCAGAAGCATCACGTGGGCGGGAGGTGGCACAACCGTACGAGACACCGTAGGATCATACCCTCGGCCACCTCGTCAAAGTGGGAGAAACAACCGTATCACGAGAGAGGAAGAGGGCACAACCGTACCAGACCCCGTAGGAGCATAAAGTTCCTTTTCTCGTCAAAGCGGAAAAAAAAAACAGCATCACGTGGGCGGGAGGGGGCACAACAGCACCAGACCCCGTAGGATCATACCCCCCCCTTGAACGTCCAAACGGGAGACCGCTGCAATACCAATAGAGAGGGGGGGGCACCACATTACCAGCCCCCGTAGGATCATACCCTCTACTCCGTCGTAAAAGCGAGAGAAACCGCAGTAGTAGGAGCGAGGGAGGGGGCACAACAGTACCGAGACACCGTAAGATAATACCCTCTACCACCGCGTCAAATCCGGAGAAACAGCCGTATCACGAAAGAGGGAGGGGGCACAACCGTACCAGATCCCGTAGGATCATACGTTCCACTCCCTCGTCAAAGCGAAAGAAAACAGGAGCATCACGTGGGCGAGAGGGGGCACAACAGTACCAGACCCCGTAGGAACATCCCCCCCCCTTGAACGTCGAAACGGGAGAATGCTGCATTACCAATAGAGAGAGGGGGGCACCAGAGTACCAGACCCCGTAGGATCATACCATCTACTCCCTCGTCAAAGCGGGAGAAACAGCAGTATCAGGAGTGACGGAGGGGGCACAACAGTACGAGACACCGTAAGAACATACCCTCTACCACGTCGTCAAAGTGGGAGAAACAGCCGTATCACGAGAGGGGGAGGGGGCACAACCATACCAGACCCCGTAGGATCATAAGCTCCACTCCCTCGTGGAAGCGGAAGAAAACAGCAGCATCATGTGGGCGGGATGGGGCACAACAGTACCAGACCCCGAAGGATCATACCCCCCTTGAACGTCCAAACGGGATAATGCTGCAGTATTTAGAGGGAGGGAGGGGCCACCACAGTACCAGATCCCGTGGGATCATACCCTCTACAACCTCGAAACAGCGGGAGAAAACAGAAGCATCACGTGGGCGGGAGGGGGCACAACAGTACCAGACCCAGTAGGATCATACCTTTCACTTGAAAATTCAAACAGGAGAATGCTGCATTACCAAACGAGAGGGGGGGGCACCACAGTACCAGATCCCGAAGGATCATACCCTCTACAACCTCGTCACAGCGGAAAAAAAGCAGAGACATCAGGTGGGCGGGAGGGGGCACAACAGTACGAGACACCGTAGGATCATACCCTCGGCCACCTCGCCAAAGTGGGAGAAACAGCCGTATCACGAGAGGGGGAGGGGGCACAACCGTACCAGACCCCGTAGAAGCAGAAACTTGCTTCCCTCGTCAAAGCGGAAGAAAAAACAGCATCACGTGGGCGGGAGGGGGCACAACAGCACCAGACCCCGTAGGATCATACCCCCCCCTTGAACGTCCAAACGGGAGACCGCTGCATTACCAATAGAGAGGGGGGGGCACCACATTACCAGACCCCGTAGGATCATACCCTCTACTCCCTCGTCAAAGCGGTTGAAACCGCAGTATCAGGAGCGAGGGAGGGGGCACAACAGTACGAGACACCGTAAGATCATACCCTCTTTCACCTAGTCAAGGTGGAAGAAACAGCCGTATCACGAAAGAGGGAGGGGGCACAACCGTACCAGATCCCGTAGGATCATAAGCTCCACTCCCTCGTCAAAGCAGAAGAAAACAGAAGCATCATGTGGGCGAGAGGGGGCACAACAGTACCAGACCCCGTAGGAACATACCCCCCCCTTGAACGTCCAAACGGGAGAATGCTGCATTACCAATAGAGAGAGGGAGGGCACCACAGTACCAGACCCCGTAGGATCCTACCATCTAGTCCCTTGTCAAAGCGGGAGAAACAGCATTATCAGGAGCGAGGGAGGGGGCACAACAGTACGAGACACCGTAAGATCATACCCTCTACCACCTCGTCAAAGAGGGAGAAACAGCCGTATCACGAGAGGGGGAGGGGGCACAACCGTACCAGACCCCGTAGGATCATAAGCTCCACTCCCTTGTCGAAGCGGAAGAAAACAGGAGCATCATGTGGGCGGGAGGGGGCACTACAGTACCAGACTCAGAAGGATCATACACCCCTTGAACGTCTAAACGGGAGAGTGCTGCAGTATTTAGAGAGAGGGAGGGGGCACAACTATACCAGATACCGTGGGATCATCCCCTTTAAACCTCGACACAGCGGGAGAAAACAGAAGCATCACGTTGGCGGGAGGGGGCACAACAGTACCAGACCCCGTAGGATCATACATTTCGCATGAACGTCCCAACGGGAGAATGCTGCAGTATTCAGAGAGAGGGCCGGGTCACAACAGTACCAGATCCCGAAGGATCATACCCTCTACAAACCCGTAACAGCGGGAGAAAACAGAAGCATCACTTGGGCGAGAGGCGGCACATCAGTACCAGACCCCGTAGGATCATATCTTTCACTTGAACGTCCAAACGGGAAAATGCTGCAGTATTAGGAGAGAGCGAGGAGGCACCACAGTACCAGACCCCGTAGGATCATAACCTCCACTCCCTCGTCAAGTCCGGAGAAACAGCAGTATCAGGAGCGAGAGAGGGGGCACAACAGTACCGAGACACCGTAAGATAAGACCCTCTACCACCTTGTCAAAGCGGGTGAAACCACAGTACCAGGCGCGAGGGAGGGGGCACAACCTTACCAGACCTCGTAGGATCCTCAGCTCCACGCCCTCGTCAAGGCGAAAGAAAGCAGCATCACGTGGTCGGGAGGGGACACAACCGTACCAGACCCCGTAGGATCATACCCCCCCCTTGAACGTCCAAACGGGAGAATGCTGCATTACCAATGGAAAGGGGGGGGGATCACAGTTCCAGACCCCGTAAGATCATACCCTTTACTCCCTTGTCAAAGCGGGAGAAACAGCAGTATCAGGAGCAAGGGCGGGGGCACAACAGTACGAGACACCGTAAGATGATACCCTCTACCACCTCGTCAAAGTGGGAGAAACAGCCTTATCACGAGAGGGGGAGGGGGCACAACCGTACCAGACCCCGTAGGAACATACGCTCCACTCCCTCGTCAAAGCGGAAGAAAACAGCAGCATCACGTGGGCGGGAGGGGGCACAACAGTACCAGACCCCGTAGGATCATACCCCCCCCTTGAACGTCCGAACGGGAGAATGCTGCATTACCAATAGAGAGGGGGGGGCACCACATTACCAGACCCCGTAGGATCATACCCTCTACTCCCTCGTCAAAGCGGAAGAAACCGCAGTATCAGGAGCGAGGGAGGGGGCACAACAGTACGAGACACCCTAGGATCATACCCTCTACCACCCCGTCGAAGTGGGAGAAACAGATGTATCACGAGAGGGGGAGGGGGCACAACCGTACCAGACCCCGTAGGATCATAAGCTCCACTCCCTCGCCAAAGCGAAAGAATATAGCAGCATCACGTGGGCGGGAGGGGGCACAACAGCACCAGGCCCCGTAAAATCATACCCCCCCCTTGAACGTCCAAACGGGAGAATGCTGCAGTACTAAGAGAAAGAGGGGGGGGCACCACAGAACCAGACCCCGTAGGATCATACCCTCCACTCCCTCGTCAAAGCGGGAGAAACAGGAGTATCAGGAGCGAGGGAGGGGGCACAACAGTACGAGACACCGTAGTATCATACACTCTACCACCTCGTTAAAGTGGTTGAAACAGCCGTATCACGAACGAGGGAGGGGGCACAACCGTACCAGACCCCGTAGGATCATAAGCTCCACTCCCTCGTCAAAGCGGAAGAAAACAGCAGCATCACGTGGGTGGGAGGGGGCACAACGGTACCAGACCCCGTAGGATCATACCCTCTACCCCTCGTCAATGCGGGAGAAACAGCAGTATCAAGGGGGAGGGAGGCGGCACAACAGTACCAGACCCCGTAGGATCATACCCTCTATAACCTCGTTAAAGCGGGAGAAAACAGCAGCATCACGTGGGCGGGAGGGGGCTGAACAGTACCAGACCCCGTAGGACCATACCCTCGACCTTCCCGTCAAATGGGAGAATGCTGCGGTACCAAGAGAGAGGGAGGGGGCACAACAGTACCAGACCCCGTAGGATCATACCCTCTGCTCCCTCGTTAAAGCGGCAGAAAACAGCAGCATCACGTCGGCGGGAGCGGGTACAACAGCACCAGACCCCGTAGGATTATACCCTCGACCTTCCCGTCAAACGGGAGAATGCTGCAGTATCAAGACAGGGTGAGGGGGTACAACAGTACCAGACCGGTGAAGAGTATACCCTCTATAACCTCGTAAAACGGGAAAAAAACAGCAGCTTCACATGGACGGGAGGGGGTACAAGAGTACCAGACCCCGGAGGATCATACCTCGTACCGCAGCCAGTACGAGCTAGAAAAGAAAAGAAAAATTCAAATGTATTCTGTACTTAAATGAAAATGCGTCCTGTACTCCGTACGCGCGGGAGAGTGCAGCAGTATCGAGGGGAGAGTCGAAACCAAATCGTGGCCTCGTACTGTACTCAGGAAAAGCGGGAAATGCAGAGGTATCCTGCACTCAGTACCAGCGGGCGGGCGTCAAAACCACATCGTGGCCTCGTACTGTACTCATGGCAAGCCGGAAAATGCTGTAGTATCCTGTACTCCGTACGAGCGGGAGAGTGCAGCCTCCCCGTCAAAGCCAACTCGCGGCCTCGTATTGTAGTCAATACGAGTGGGAAAAGGCAAATGTATCCTGTACTCCGTACGAGCGGGAGAGTGCAGCAGTATCGAGGGAGCCCTTCGCTCCACCGTCCAACGAGAGAATACAGCGGTACAACGAGAGAATACAGGCCTCGTACTGTAGCCAGTACGAGCGAGAAAATTGCAAATGTATCCTGTACTTAAATGCAAATGTATCCTGTACTCCGTACGCGCGGGAGAGTGCAGTAGTATCGAGGGAGCCATGCGCTCCACCGTCCAACGACAGAATACAGCAGTAAAACCCGCCACCGTCAAACGAGAGAATACAACAGCACAAAGAGCATACAGCAGTATCGACGGGGGCATCAAACCAAATCGTGGCCTCGTACTGTACTCAGGACAAGCGGGAAATGCAGAAGTATCCTGTACTCTGTACCAGCGGGAGGGCGTCAAACCACATCGTGGCCTCGTACTGTCCTCATGGCAAGCGGGGAAATGAAGAAGTTTCCTGTACTCCGTACAAGCGGGAGAGTGCAGCCGTATCGAGGGAGACCCTCCCCCTCACCGTCCAACGAGAGAATACAACAGTACAACGAGAGAAACAGCCGTAACGAGAGGGAGCAAGGGGCACAAGCCAATACCACCATCTCGGGTAACTCGAGTACCCTCGCATACGCACGTCAATTAGCAGTGAGAGAGCATAGCGGGTTCGTAGCAAAATACTCTTTACACTACACAATCTTCGATACCAATATTTGTCCCCATTGGTGCCTTTCCCTTGCTGTACTCAGGACAAGCGGGAAAATGCAGACGTATCCTGTACTCAGTACGTACCAATCTGTGTCCCCACGTACTCAATCTCCGACACCACTTTGTCTTTGTCGCCCTGCACCCGTAGCTTGTCGTTGATCTACGGCCAGCAGGGACAGCGACGCTGATCCAACACAACCTCACATACACGAGAAAGCGGCAAACCTCCTCGTACCTCTGGAAGGTGCGTGGTTTTAGTGAGTCCGATCGGATCCTGAAAATATATACCAGGTACCAGGTACTCCTTATTTCCATGGTCGGCGGCTGGACCTGAGGGGCCCAACTTGGACGAGCTCCGCCCCCAAGCTCGCTCCAGCTGAGGCATTCTCCGCAGCGTTAACCCCACCGGCGATCTCGACCGTCTCAGTTTGAGCCGCCGGTCCCTACGTTCCCGCAGCACCTGCCCCGTAGCCTAGGTGATGCGCAGCGCCTCCTCAAGCGCCCCCACCTTGGATGCTCCGAGGAGAAGAACACAGTGCTCCGACTCCAGGAGGATGGCATGGAACCGGAGGTCTAGAATATACCTGAGCAAAAGCCGCGTTGCTTCAAGCTCGCGGTTAGGCCGGGAGGCGCCGGCACGGGGCCGACGCGATAGCGGCAGTCGCGTCCGCTGGAGTGGCTGGTGTCGACCAGGTGGTTCTCAGCATACTCTCAAGAATTTCGCGACCAACTCGTAAAGCTCACGAGGTTTCGGGAGCGAAAGGAAGAAGGGACCTCGAGTCGATACAAATTCCGAGACATTTCGATATAATCAATGGTTCCATTCTTTGTGCCAAATATGAATCCATGGATTGTATCGACATTTTACCTGTGAAATGCTCGTCGGGGGAGGAGCGCGCTGGGCGACAATCGTCGCTGCAGCGGGGCTTCGGTATTGCCCTGGCCGCGAGGGGCAGACGCGGCCGGAGCAGTGCTCACGGCGGAATCTTCTCCCTGCAAAGTGCTCGTCAGGGGAGGAGTGTGCTGGGCGACAATGATGTTACAGCGGGGGCGTCTGCATTGCCCTGGCGCGAAGGGTCAGACGCTGCCGGATTAGTGCTCCCATCGGAATCTTGTCCCTGTAAAATGCTCGTCGGGGGAGGAGCGTGCTGGGCGACAATCGTCGCTACAGCGGGGGCTTCTGCAGAGCCCTGGCCTGAAGGGGCAGACGCGGCCGGAGCAGTGCTCACGGCGGAATCTTGTCCCTGTAAAAGGCTCGTCGGGGGGGGAGCGCGCTGGGCGACAATCGTCGCTGTAGCGGGGGTTTCTGCAGAGCCCTGGTCGCCCCCGGGGGGTACGAGAAAAACCGAAGCGAAAGCGGCGTTGGCGGCGGGTGACAAAACCCTCAAGCTAGGACGGCGATCGACGGTGGCGACGGAAGCAGAGACACGAGCGACGAATCTCCCCGAAAGAGCAGAGAGGTCGTCAATCCCCATACGCGGCCCGTGTGTGCGAAAATCGCAACAATCCGAAGAGGTGAAAGGCAGCCCACCCAAGACGGCAGTTTCGGTGCAGGGCACTAGCCCAGCCAAACCGACACCGGGGGTCAGGGAAGAGCGAGTGCGAAGCCTGAGGGCCTGGATGAGGAAGATACCCCCGTCCTCGACGGGGTGAGGCTGCTAGACCCACTGCGGTCGTATTCTATAGCGGGCTCTGGCACGCGAGAGAGAAAATCAGCATTGCCGTTGGCGCTGCCCTGGTGGTACTCGAGGGTGTAGTCGAACGCTGTGAGGAACTCGAGCCACCGCTGAACTCGGGCGTTGTGATCCCCTACTTTGCCGATGCTCTCAAGTGCCTTGTGGTCCGAAAATATACGAATATTTGTCCCCCATAGGTAGCCGCGGAGTCGCTTGATAGCCCAGACAATGTCGCCAGCGTCCAGGTCCAACGGGGTCCAGTGCCTCTCGGAATCGAGAAACGCGCGGCTGATATAAGTAATGGGTCGTACCGAGCCGTCCAATTGGTCTTGTTCCAGCATGGCACCAAACCAGTCGATGCAGGCGTCAGAGTACACACGAAAGGGGTGGGAGCGGTCGGCTACAGCGTCCCAGTCCGGGAAGACCAAAATTGGCGGAGCAGCGAGGTGGTAGAGAGCGGTAAGAACGGCTATTAAAACGCATCCAGCTGGCACTTCCCAGGAGTACTGTATGCTGCATCACCGAGGGGGGAACCAGGCAGGCGCAAACTGCGAGGGAGCACGTAGGCTCATTTTCTAGAACAGATTGGACTCTCCAGGCGCACTCTCGTCGATGTCTTCAGAGGGGTTGATTTGCCCAAACCCCCCCAGAAATGAGGGGCGCATTTCCGCTCGCACGCGATGGATGCCGCACCAACCGCAAGCATGCAATCCAAAACATCTCTCCGAATAAAGGTATGTGAGTAGCCTGTGTCAAGAAGCGCCACGCAACCAAAGGTGCAAGAACACCAGCTCCGCTGTTAATCGCGAATTTGGTTGTAAAACAGACGTCATCGAGGGTAATGGTGCCCTCAACGAGGCAGGGGCCGAGCTCTGGCAGCGCGAGGGAGGGGTCGACACCAGGTGCGACAGCGAAAACCTCGGGGCTATGAGCAGCCGGCACGTCAGACAATTTGGTCGAAAACTCCAAAGGAGGACCTAAGCAAGCGCGGGCCACGGCCAAAGGGCGAGGCGGCGCTGAGGAAATCTCATGAATTTGGTCAGTCGTGGTCGGAGTGCAAAATGATGAGAGGAGGCGGGGGGTGCCAACCTGGGCTCACTTGAGCCGAGGGTGTCTCGAACGGCGGAAAAAGCGTTCAAGAACAATTTTTTGCCACGCCACCCATGGGGGTCTTGAGACTCGGGGTCGTCTGCCCGTAGACCGATGCCCCACACGGGGTCAAAAGGGCTGGCTTCAGCTAATATCTTGTTGCCAGTTCTCAATAAGTGCTGCTTCATGGGTGGGTTCTGCGTGAATTTGTCAAACGAACCAGGAAGGACGGCGTTTTCCCGAACGCGATCCCAGGTAGCGCAGTCTAAGTTATGCACGCCTCGACCGAGGCGTTTCTGCTCGCGAGGGTCTGGCGAGGCCATAATCCGCTTCGCCGTGTCGTGGTCCAGAAACCGGCGAGCCCTTTTAGCCATTATATACTGCTCCGCTCAAGAATATGTCACTCCGTCAATGACAAAAACCGAGGGGGACCACATCGAAGCCTAGGAGGGGGGGTGCCAGAAACGTACCACCCGCTCCGTTGAAAATTCGAGAGTAGGGTCAAAGACCGAAGATTTCGAGTCGTCGGTGGCCACCGTTGCGGTGTGTGTTTCGGTGAGTGTTCTTCTCTGAGAACACTGAGCCCCTGGTGTAAGAGGCGAGTCCGGTTCCACGTATAATGGCTCAGTGTCACCATTGCCCGAAGGCAAAAGATCGTCAGAAGGTTCTCTTACTGCGCCCGATGATCTCTGTCCTGGACCAAAGGGGGCAGGGGGCTCTGAGCCCGTTCTGCTTGACGAGAGCTGCAATTCTTCCGAATTTAACGGGTATGCAGGCCGGTTGATCTGACCGGAGGCTGTGGAGTCACCACTCGCTCGACGGGCAGTACCAGGTTGTGCCTGTTCCACAGGAGCCGAAGGAGCGCGACGTACGTGGAGTGGCGTGCTCGAAGACGAAAAAGGGCCTGCAGACCCTGTAGACGACTTCAAGAACGGTGCTCCGGTGGGGGGCAACAAAGGGTCCACCGGAGAGGGCTTCCGTCCTGTAGACCTGGTGGGGAAGGGGAACGAGGTGCCTAATCTTGTCGACTCTTCATGAACAGGAAAAATGATTGAACGGCCACTGTTGTTGCGAGGAAACGCCGAGTCGAGCTTCGACCGAGATGTCGGCTCTTCGGTGTTTGCGTTCCTGCACCTCAAACCCACCGCCACCGCATGGCCGGCAGGTGAAAAGGGGCCACACCCTCGCTGACGAAAACGACGAAACGGCGCGACACGCGTGATGCCGCGCGGTGCGTGGTTCGGGAGTGGGGCGTTTATCTCGCCTGCTCTCGTCCCCAGGGTGAGGGGAGCGGCGTTCGAGGCGAGGGCTCCCGACGTCGGTATAAACACCCGGGGACTCCCCGGTAGAACCGGTGGAGCTGAGTCGCTGCGTCGGTCCGAAGTACGGAGCAACGCGCGGGAGGGGGGCGGCGCAGGGCGACACTGAGTCCTGAGCGAGCCTGGGACGCGTGTATCTTGTGAAATCAATATATTTTTTCCCAGTAATGCTGGCGGCGGGCTGGCAGGAAGAGCCGAAAACGCCGTCGACCTGTCAGTTACCGCCGCGGAAGGTGCCCGGATGGCGTCCGTTGGGGTTACTGTCCAAAATATGCGAGGCACCGTAGCGAACCCATAACGCGGGAGGCGCGGGGGAAGAGGCAGATGTGGTCGAACCACCGCCGTGGTAGTCGGAGTTAGACTGTTGGTGCCCTCGTTCCGCGTGTGTGGTGTAGCCGTCACCTTGTCTGTGGCCCTTGCTGTGATGCTGCCCACGCGAATAACCTGAACGTCGACTGAGTTTCTTGTGGCTGTTCTTGTTCGGCCGTGAGTTGTTTTCGCGGCGGTGTCGGGTCATGCGTTCTTGCCAATGACGGAACGCCGCTCCGTCGTCGCCGAGAGTTCCGAGGTCGGGGTTGAGAATACCGCTGAGGTTTTGAAAGGGATGCTTACACTGTCTGAGAGAGTGTGAGTCTTCGTGGCAGTTCAAACAGCGGCCTCGGTTTTCGCTGAGGACGGCCGCGCGGGCGGACGATCAAAGTAGACCGCTCCAGAGAGTGGGGTTTTCGGTCTGGATGGACATGCAAACAGCGTAAACTTCACCACAGTGGTGTTCTTCTAGGGGCCAGCAGTTGGAAGCGGTGTCAAGTCACGGGTCGAGGCAGTCAGGGATGGATTTGTGGACGTTCATCGCAAGCGGATTATTGCGCGACCCCGTCTGCCAAACAGGCGACTGAGGAAGCGTCCGGCCCTGGCCGCGACCATTACCGGCGGGCCGGGGCCCCGACGGGACGGATGACCGCACACTCGGCAAAAAGGCAGGCATAGAAAAACATTTTTTGCCGTTGATGGCAGGTGTCTTATTATTCGCGAGAGTCTCAAAAGCCAGCCACATGGCGTTCAAAGTACCAAACGGCCTCGATATCGTAGATAAAACTCCCGGGTACAGCAGGGGAATCAAGCTGGGGAACTGCTCGTTCACTGCCATCCGAACAACTTCCAAAACAACCTCCACCCCCGGAGTCAGAACACACTTAGTCCCCGTTGCTGCCGACACCACTCCACGAGCCACGGCTAAAATAGCAAAAGGGTTGCCGTTAGGTACGCCAAAATGATGCAACTTGGTGTAGCTTGCCCCCGTGTCGGTGCGATCGAAGTGGTTGCTCAGCAGCCTCAGGAAGAGCGTAAACGCTTCCGGTCCCGTCGATTCAGCTGCGAGGGCGCGCGACACCTGCCCAAAACTCATATATCAAGGTAGTGAGGGGGGCGGTCGTGGGCCTGTCAGGTGCGATGGCGCGCGCGAAGGATTTCTTGAGGGGGTACTCCCAGCAGGGGATCGAATCGGTAGAACTGAGGCCTTCGTGGCTGCCATCGTTACACATTATGAGAATATCAGACGTGGAAGTCTTAACCGAACGCGTTAGTTGCTGCGCGGCGTCAGAAGGGTTGATCGAGGAGGGAAAAGGTAGAACAGAAATGCGTGAAATGTCCTTCAGTCCCAGGTGTTGGTACGCCCGTTGGGCGTCTGCGGTGTGCTTTTTCGCGGCGGCGACGGCGGTGGAGTCGATCGCCGCCGTGCGAGCGTGGGCAAGGTTAGACGAAACGGGCATGGCGCGGTCCTCGGACATGGTAAGGCGACCAAGAAGCGCGGCGGAGGAAGCAACGTCCACCAACGATGGAACCACTTGCCTCTTGGAGCCGGTGGTGACTTCGGGAACGGGGCTTTCGCCGCTGCCGTCCGTGGAGGACCTCGGAGAGTTGGCCTGAGACGCGTCTCCCCGCGGGCGGTAGCTCCAATTTCGCCCGTCGCTCAAGCTATCCTTCCCCTGGCCCCGGTTCCGCCGCCGACCAGCCCCGTTTCGCCGAAACGTGCTCCTGCCATGGTCTGAACCCTGTCCGCCGCGGGCCTTGCCGTCTTGTCCTGTCGAGGCTCCCCCCGTGCTTGGACGCCGCCGGTCTCGGGCGTCATCGAGGCGGTAGGGGGGGTCACGGGCCCCAGAGCCGTCGGGGACTTCCAGGTGTTGGTGCCCCGGGGGTCGGTGAGTCCTGTCGTCCGAGAGGGGGTTAGAGGGAGCGTGGACTCGAGCCCTGTCCGACGTCCGGGAGCCTTTGTCCCGGGGCGCCGAGGTCGGCCCGGCGCTTGCAATGGCGCCCATACTCCATCGGGGTCGGCCAAAAAACGGTGGCGGAGCACAAATCGTGCGCCTGTCGCAGGCGTTTCACGAGGGCCGCGGTGTGCTCCCGGCGTTGCTGGGCCTTTCAGCTGTTACCCGCCATGACAAGACAAGCGTCGTGAACGGAGAGGTCGTCCTCGGGCATGTCCAGTCGGAGCTCGCGAGCGGCAGAGACAACCTTCGAAACCGCCTCCAAGGGGAAGCATGAATTTGGGGCGGCGGCTATGCAGGCGACACTCCCCTGGACGAAATCCAGATCCCCGGTACGCTTGATCCGGGCGTCGACCGCGATGGCGCTAGCAGGGAGCGTGGCGGAGGAGTCAAAACCGGGGGCTGGAGTGGCGGTTGTCGCGGTCTCGGCGAGGGGAAGGCGCTCCCCTGAGTGTCTTGTCTCGGCAACACGACGGGGCTTCGTGCTGCAGCAGCCCGGGCAGCCCGCAGAGCTTCTCTGGCGCGGGATATGGAGGCCTGGGCGCGGGAGGCGGAGGGTGCGGCGTCCTCCGAGGCCACGACGGCTTCTTTCGAAGCGTTGTTTGCGGCCTCCGAAACAGTGGTAGCGTCGGCGGCGGCGCGAGCGGCCGCTGATGCCACAGACTCGGCCACCGTGAGCGCCTGCGCCCGGCGGTTTCCGCTGAGATCGCCCCGACAGTCTCGGCGCCTGTCAAGGCCCGTTCTGCCGCCGCGACATCGGGGTGACCGTCGGCTGCAGCAAGAGGCCGCTCGGCTGTGGCAGCATCGGCCCGAGCTGAGGTCGAGCATTGGGCTGTGGTTCCCCCGCCGAGGCCCGGGACGTCCGACCAGCGCCGAATGAGGGCCGCCTGGGCCTCGGCCGAGAGGGAGGTCCAGGCCTCTGGTGGTTGGGGGGGCGGGGCTAGATCCCCGCCCACCGCTGTCTCCCTGGTGGCGCCATGCTTCGTCGTCCAAATCCGTCCGGCCCGGGCCCTGGGGTGTCCGCTCTCCCGACGAGGGAGAAGAGCCATAAGTCCTCAGGCCACTGGAAGACCTGGCGTTGCTGGGGGACTCCTCCTTTGCCTTTGGTGTCCGAGGCATGCTGGGTCGGGCGGTGAGTCAGGGACGGGCGAAACACATCGGGGCAGGGGAGGGCACCGGGGCAGGGGGGGACACCGGGGCCGGGGGGGGCGGCATTCGAGGGAACCTAGGGTCGTGTAACGAAGGAGCTGCAATAGTAGTATCCGCGGCTCGTGCTGCAGCAACTTGTCTAGCGGGGATGAGGGCATGGCGAGCCATTCGGCGAGCACTACGAGCGCTTGGGGAGACAGGATTGATCCGAGAAGGTGGCGCGATAGATATGCGGTCGTCACGGGGTGTACGTGTACTAACATCCAGTGTGTTTGGTGCAGGTACGTCGCCCGTACTGGGGGGGCTATCAAAAGCATCGTCCCTTCCAACAGCAGTATTTTTTTTTTCTCAGCACATTTTCCAGGATAATCGTCACGGGTCGCGGCAGCAGCGGGTATGGTAGGGGCTGTGCTGAATTCTACGATGCCGTCTTGTGGGCGGGGCGCAGGACAAATTTCTCGAGCGGCCGTCTTGCTCACTCTATCAGCAGTCTCAAAACTTACAGCAGTACTGCAGGTTATAGCAGAATCGGCGTGGGTGGCTGCGGCAGAGGAAAAGGCAGGTGCACTACTGAAATGCAGTGTGCCGTCTTGTGGGCGAGGCGTGGGAAAAAATCACGACCGACCATATCGCTCCCTTTAACAGCAGCATCGAAACCCGCAGCCGTACTGGAATTTCCAGCAGAAACGGCGCGGGCACAGCAGCAGCGGACTTGCGCATCAATACCGTAAACCAGTGTGCCGTCTTGTGGGCGAGGCGTGGGAAACAGTCACGAGCGACCATATCGTTCCCTCTAACAGCGGCATCAAAACTCGAAGCCGTACTGGAGTTTCCAGCAGAAACGGCGTTGGTGGGCACAGTAGCAGGCAACGCGGGCGCAATACCGAACGCCAGTGTGCCGTCTTGCGGGAGAGGCGTGGGAAAACATCACGAGCGACCATATCGCTCCCTCTAACAGCGGCATCAAAACTCGAAGCCGTACTGGAATTTCCAGCAGAAACGGCGTTGGTGGGCACAGCAGCAGGCAACGCAGGCGCAATACCGTAAACCAGTGTGCCGTCTTGTGGACTAGGCGTGGGAAAATATCACGAGCGACCATATCGCATCCTCTAACAGCAGCATCAAAACTCGCAGCCGTACAGGAATTTCCAGTAGAAACGGCGCGGGTGGCCACAGCAGCAGGCAATGCAGGCGCAATACCGAACGCCAGTGTGTCGTCTTGTGGGCGAGGCGTGGGAAACAAATCACGAGCTCCCTCTAACAGCAGCATCAAAACTCGCAGACGTACTGGATTGTTCAGAAGAAACGGCGCGCTCCCTCTAGCAGCAGCATCAAAACTCGCAGCCGTACTGGATTGTTCAGTAGAAACGGCGCGGGCGGGGACAGCAGCGGGCGACGCAGGCGCGATACCGAAATTCAGCGTGCCGTCATTTGAGCGAGGCATGGAAAAAAATCACGAGCGCCAGTATCCATCCTTCTAACAGCAGCATAACTAGAACCAGTACTGGAGTTGCCAGGATCTCTGTTTGTTGCTACAGCAGCGAGGGAAGTAGGTACAATCCTGAAATCCTGTGTGCCGTCTTGTGAGCGAGGCGCGGGAAAAATCTCACGAGCGGCCGCATCTCCCCCCCTAACAGCAGTATTAAAACGTGCAGCATGGGGAAACTTCCACGCGGAATCGTCCTTTGCAGCTACAGCAGTGAGGGAAGCGGGCTCAATATTGAAATCCAGTGTGTCATCGTGCGGTGCAGGCACGGGAAAAAATCGCATCGTGCGCTCGCGTTGCGGGAAAAAAACACCGAGAGGCAGCATCTCTCGCAGCTATCCTAGGCGTACGAGCGAGGTCGGGCAGCAGTGGAATCGTGCGATGCGGAAAACCAGTCTCAACCACTCTCTCATCCGGTCCAGGAGCAGGGATATTCGACGGCGAAGGGCGCAGCTGGGTGGCGTGGAAAACGCTACGTACAGGCTTGCCCGGCGCTCTCCGGCCCAGTGCAGAAGCAGCTGGCTCAACTCTCTCAGCGGAGCCAGGTGGCGTGGACGGCAGTAAAACGCTACGTCCAGGTTTGTCCGGCGCTCTCCGGCCCAGAGCAGAAAGAAGCAGCTGGCTCAACTCTCTCAGCGGAGCCAGGTGGCTTGGACGGCAGTAAAAAGCTACGTCCAGGCTTGCCCGGCGCTCTCCGGCCCAGTGCAGAAGCAGCTGGCTCAACTCTCTCAGCGGAGCCAGGTGGCTTGGACGGCAGTAAAACGCTACGTTCAGGTCTGTCCGGCGCTCTCCGGCCCAGAGCAGAAAGAAGCAGCTGGCTCAACGCTCTCAGCGGAGCCAGGTGGCTTGGACGGCAGTAAAACGCTACGTCCAGGTTTGTCCGGCGCTCTCCGGCCCAGAGCAGAAAGAAGCAGCTGGCTCAACGCTCTGAGCGGAGCCAGGTGGCTTGGACGGCAGTAAAAAGCTACGTCGAGGTTCGTCCGGCGCTCTCCAACCCAAAGCAGAAGTAGCTGGCTCCACGTTCTCTCAGAGGAGCCAGGTGGCTTGGACGGCAGTAGGCACGAGTGGGGAGTCAAAACTGCAAAACCCAAGGCCTAGCCGGTTGCGCGCGCCCCGCGCTCCGAAGAGTCCGACGCTCTCCGGCCAAGAGCGGAAGAAGCTGGCTCAACGCTCTCAGCGGAGCCAGGTGGCGTGGACGACAGAGCTCGTCGCGGCGAGCGAGAAGGCTCGGAAAAGGTCTTGAACGAGGTCCGTCCGCCGGAAGCTGCTCGAAATTCGCCAAGGGGCCCCAGCCCTGGGTCTTCGGACGGGCGAGTTGAAAAAGGCGCGCGATCCATGTCATCACGGGGCTCTTGCCGAGACACACGCTCCGCTTGGCGGTGTGTTGTACAAAGCGCTCGGTCTCCATCGACGAGCCTTGGGCGGTGGGGCACTGGGTGACTCTGGGCCTCAGTGTCCCGTCCACCGCGAGGGGAAGCAAACCCTCCTCCTCGTAAGTCTCCATCGTGCAATGGAGCTAACCGACTCTAAAAAATCAGCTAAACGAAAGCAAAAACAGAGTGAAAACACAATTGTACCGGCAAAACGACAACGAGTCCTAAGCCGAAGACGCCACTTGTTAAGATCATGGACAGCGGGTCACTTTGTATCTCTGGGCAGGTCTGCCTATTAAGCCGGTACTCATTGGTACTCACGTTGATGTTCGCTTAGAGATAGAAGAGCTACTTCATTCCTTTCGTGCACGACGGAGACTGGGCTCGTGCCTTTCTGGAAAACCCCTGGTTTTCTACCTAAGATACGCCTTCCAAGTACTACAAATACGTTCCCAGTGGCAGAACCCAGGTAACTACCGGGCTTTCAACCTCATACAAAGCAGTATCATAACACACGAGTGATGAGGCGTTCTACGATAGAGACGTTCACCTTTAATTTTCTGAGGCTCCTCACTTGAGGAACTCCACACCTCACCCGAAAACTGATTTCCGCCAACGTCAAATTGCGTCCCGATGATTACTCTCATGGCCCAAGTATTGTATTACGTCTTTGGTTTAAACAACATTGACACTCCGACGAATTATGGCTAAGGAGCCCCGTCATTCGTGAACAATGTTAAAGGAAATGTGCCACCTCTATCAGAGAACGCGTCAGATGGCGAAGATTGATTAACCTTCGGTTAGTGACTGCTCACGCAAGACCAGGTAGACTGCTGGCTTCTGCCTGAAGGACGGTCGCGACAAGCCCGGGTTCGCTTGAAACTCTGTGTCATGCAGTACATACTTTCACCATCACTATAATCGCGAAATACAAGAGGGCTGGATAGACTGAACGCAGGACGGACAATGCCACAACGTACTTATCATTCCGATGGTGTCATTAACAAGCTAGACGTCACTGTTACTTCGAGGTGTCCGGCCTCTTTTCTGGGCCTGCGTCCGTCGTAGTTTAAATGTCAAATCCTTGGTGAAGTTTATTTACAACCGCTCCTTCCGGCATCATCTATAATGCAGGCACTGAGGTGAAATATCGCTCCAGCGGCGTCCGGGGGTAAGCCTCTGTTTCGCGAAATTTCACGTGATCTTGTTTCGCCCCGGCGACAAACTAACGTGTAAAAAAAAAACAATATCCAGCTGGGATACGAATACATACACACGCGAGGTCAGGCGCGAAACGTGCGGAGTACGGCAAAAGCTAGCAAATTCGAAAGCAACGGTATATCGATCGCGTTTAGCGTTGTGGTGATGTACGGACGTTCATCCCCCATGTCGATATACGCCGTTTTGGAAGACTTGGCTGACGTCTTACGAACGTTTGACCAGAAAACATATGAACAATTACCTTCCTTCTGCAAGAACGATTACTTATCAGCTCGTGCACTCCACAATATTTACTCCAGATGGGATTGCCAATGAGAAATAGCACATTGTCTACCTGGTCGATTTTTTTACCGCTCGGACGTTTTCCAGTACTACACAACGGCTCGTGGCGCAGCTTGTCAGGTCCAGCAGACAGCCCGTGCCTTCGATGCGCGCACGGTAACGAATGCACCGTTCCCTTTGAAGTAATGTGCCGCAGTATATAATATAAACGTATACGGTAGCATTGATAACATGATGCCGGCTCAGCTAGTCGTGTCATATCCTCTCGTCGGCACTCTCCCGTGTCGCAATCAAAAGCAACATCGCAGAATCACGGGGTTGCCTCCGTTTCCCGTCAGGCATGGCCGCTTATGGCCTCTTCGGGGAGAAATTCGAGACGACTTCATCGAACAAGACCTCCACCACCTTGCGATACAAGTGGTCGGGATACTCTCCGTCCGAATATAGTCCAACCGTCATTTTCCTTTAACTTCGACAGCACCTACCGACAGTGACGTCCATAAACGGTCGCGGCAGTAAAATATTGATATAAAGCGGATACGTACGTTGAGTGCATTGTCATTTGAGCATAAACGGACATGTTGAAAACATTGGAAGGACATGCGTTAGCTATGGAGATGCTTTGAAAACACCTGTTGGGACGTTGCCCCACGCAATCGGTTAACTCTGTCTCGCCTTTTTTTCAGTGATGAATCTAACAATGCAATTCGGTTCACATGTTCTTCAGCTAATATTGCCGCCGTCGGTTAGACTCGTTTCAGTTCCTTTCCCTGGCTAGGATTATCGTGGGGTCGAAGGACAAGGCCACGAGAACGTCGAATGCCTTCATCAAATTGAGCACCGACGGAGATCGTGGTGTCGATTCAATGGGGTTCTATTCCAAATCAGGTTTTTCATGTATGTCTCCTGAAGGCACTACAAAACCAATTTCTTTTTGAAACCAGCACGGTCGAAAACAAACTATTCTCTCGACGAACCGCAACTACACGAGCACACCACTCATAGAGGTCGTACCTTTGCGTGTGATGATGCGTCCATTTATATTTCAAACCAAACGTCGTACTCCGCAGAAAAGAAATTTCTGTGAAGATAAAGGAACACCAAGGCGCTTATTGTGGTACCAGACTCCTGCATTAGACTACGAACAGACAAAACGGAAAAATGGGAACGAAACAAAAAATGGGAACGGACGGTTTTTTTTAGAAAGCAAACCAATTGTGTACAGCAGCCTTCGAATGAGCTGTCGCTCAGGCTGGAAGTCTTCGGCATCGCCGCGGTAGCCAGCATCTAGAGAAATCTCAATAGAGCCAGCGTATATCGCTTTTTGCGCCCACCCGAAGGCACGAGACGGAGCATGACCGTTCTGACGAGCTCCTCTCACAGGGCTGACCAAGGGGTTTCGCATGATCATTTTGGTTCTCTGATACACCACATGGTTCTGGAGATACGGCTTGGTTCTCATTTTAGGCTTCGTTCCCATTTTTCCGATTTTTCTGTTTACGGTACAAGCATGTACGTTCTACGTACTTTCTCGGTGTCTACAGTACATTCCGACGACCAGTTTCCCACACTTACCAACTGACATACTTTCTCTATACCTGCATTACTACGACGCTCACGGACAACGGAAAAGGACGACAATTAACCTGCCCTGCCATCTGTCACCGTTGAGGTTCCCCCTGCGTTTGTTTAATTGGCCCAGGTTGTCGCACACGGTGTCGAGGACTCCGAGATGTAAGCAGCTGCAATTTTATATCTGTATTGGCCAAGGGATTTTGTTCACGGGGTGCATGTACGTAACGATCACAAGAGAAAATATTCCTTGAATGTATTTTGTCTGGAATTCACTCTGCGGCGTCATATTTGGCATGACAATGTATGGGTGTTTTCGCGACACGTCGAAGAAATTGTTTGGAAATCTCCGCGATCCGACTGTGATAATATTGTTTGTATGCTGGGTTCGGATCTAAGTACCCTTGAGACTTGCGAGGACAAAGTCTCTTCAGCCCCTCGTACCCTTAGGACTAGCTAAGGCTCTGTCGTTTCAGGACTTGACGACATTCTTGCACTCGGTACTTAAACAGCATATGAACTCGCGAGTCGACAGCTGAGTCCCCATGACTGGGAAATAGTATTATGCTGACGTTTTTGTATGCGGTATGTAGTTCTCTTGTCGCTGCTGCAAATGCTCACTTTTACGTACAATGCATCTGACCTCTGCAGTCTTGTGGAATTGTATCGCTGCCGGCTTTTACCCTCCAAACGCAAGTGCACATGTTGTTATTGCTTCTCGTCGGCGTGTTTGCGAACGCATCGTATATCTGTTTTTCCGCCGTTTTTCCAAGACCGACCAGTCCCTTAAATATATATGTCATGCTTCCGTTCAACGACTTATTGAAAGGTAACAACTAAGGAGCAGTAGGGTCCAGCCTGCCCTGCCCTACAACCTATATTAGGGTACGATGTAAAATAGAGTTGTATGTGCTCCTGTGACATCTTCCGTAATCGAACTATTATTTCATAGTAGGCATACACCGTTGTATACCAAGCACGGTACAGCTGTTGTCGTGTCGTTCTTGGGTGTGTTGACATAAGCCGCACAGATTCGTCCAAGGAGGCCCTAAACGCCTTCCGCGGCACACTACACAGCACTGTAGTGTCAAATATTTCGCAGCCTCTGTGTCCTGTTCGGCAAACGGTTCTTCCAGTGGCAGCCGCAGCAGCAGTCTGCGCGGTACCAGTACTGTTGTTGCGAATGACGGCCACAACGTAGGAACCTAAGTTATGTACGAGAAAACGGGAAACATAGGTTTGCCCCCGTGCTTACGTACTCTCAATCCCGAACGCCCTCGTTTTTCAGTTTGCAACTGCAGGCCTCTCAACATCATAAACTAAAGGTACCAGGTACCAGGGTGTGCAATAGCGCATGGCCGTTGCCATCGCCATCCTGTCAACCCCTCGTATGACACCCGTTCCGGAGCAATACGGGCCGTCGACGTTCCAGCACTACTTCTCGTTGTCTTGATACCAACACGCCCAATTTCTTGACCTGACGATGATACCATCCGAAGCGACCTGTCGACCCCTCAGCTCCGTCATCCGTTTTTCCCGTAGTACGTCCACAGCTCTGTTTGATATATATTTGGAAACCCAAAGCTTTGATGCAAACTTTACTGATGTATATGCCTACACTATATACTATTTTATGTGGCCGTCATGGGATTGCGTGATGTATAATCAATGTCGGTTCATCATGGTGAGGTGTGGAGTAAAGTTGATACATAATGGGAGGCTACTAAAACTGAGGGGTCACCCCAAGTTGCCGCCGAAGTAGTACGCGTGCGTCTCAAGCATTCATATACATATGTCGGGGATCATTTCAACTTACGGCTGGATCTTCATTCACCAAAAAGGGAGGACAGGGACGACGGGAACAGTTTATATTGAGCACCTTATTACAGGAGAAAATCTTGGAGTAAAAAACTAACTGAAGCGCTGCTGTGATCACAGCTCTGACAATAGGGGGGGTGTAGCCTCTGAAACCAGGCGATCATTGCTTTTTTCTTTTGAGTAGGTCTGAAACCGTCGTGAGATCACAGCGTTCCATGTTTATCAATTTCGATCTTGCACATGTTACGCACACTGGAGTGGAAATACTGGGGGAAAATGTATTGGCTCCCTCGTGAAGGGAAACGAAAGTACGGCTATTTATTTCTCTTACAACAGGGGACCATCATAGTGAAAAGGACCTACGGGACACACCAAAAAGTATATATTCTCCTTTTGTTACCAACAATATTTGGTCCTATTTACTATACCTCCCGAACTAAAAAAGAGCTAACAACGTTCCCGGGTCGTTGGTGATCTACGGCAGCAACGCGTACGTTTCCTCCTACCTTCGTGTGTATCCATTCTCGAGCGTTTGGTTGTTGCTGAAAGCGGGAACGAACGAGAGGCAAGCAGTTGACGTTTGCCCGAGGTAATTCAGACAAGAATATACACTATATTAAATAAAAAAATCAAGCCTGTGGAGTACGGACTAAATGCTTGATGCCAACAACATTATTTATAAACAAATGCGTAAACAACACACACGCGCCGAGTTGGTACTAATGTCGAGAATAACCCCCATATTTGCCCTATTATTACCAATTAATTCGTGTCCCCGAACCCCGAAAGATCGACGACCCAAAGGAAGCTAATGCGACCAACAGTGCACCCAAAAATGATTTCAATCGCCTCCAACCGTAAACTTCAGGCTCCAAGATATCAGGAGGCCTGTCAGTGTCAAGCTGTCTGTCTGTCAAGGCCCTCTGTTAAGGCTGCCTGTCAAGACAAACCCCTCTGTCAAGACATCCATATGTTCCCTACCCCCCTTAGCAGAAACAAACTCGGTACAGGTGAGAAAGCCCCTATTTTCTTTTTATTTGCGCCGCCAGCTAGATTACTCATTTGATATGGAGCTTATGGTAAAATATCGAGAATCTGCAATGCCATCGCGTTCTTTTGTATATCGGACATGGATATAGATCAAAACGCGGTCAGAACCAAATTACATGTAATAATGTAGGGAACTATTTAGGGCCATTCTTGGTGGAGAGTTTTTCATCCAAAATTTCGACATTGTTTTCGCGCAATTTTTAAATCTACCATATTTTTCTATATTTTTTCCATATTATTATATTGGACCGTTAACGAACATGATATTTTTGGTTCTGGAAAATATCACGAATAGTGACAGAACGCCTCCGTATATTGATACAGACCCCCAAGTATTTTCAAGCTTTGGATATTATGGAAAAAACGCTTTCCGATAAGAATGAACCTTATACACTTCAAATATTACGTAATAATATTTGAAGTCTACATTTTAAACTTTCCCTACAATGGCGCCGCAGGCAGGGCGTGATATATGAAAAAGCGAGCTCCGTGGTTCGCTTTTCACCTCCAGGTTGACTGTTATGGGACCAGAAAACAGAAAACAGGACAGCAAGTCACATTTATGGTGGTGAAACCCACACAACCGGTAGGAGATAATAATATTAGGTATGCCGCAGCAGAAGAAACCTGCGCCTCCAACACATAACACCTACCCCCGCTAATGATTACTAGCCTCACATAGCACGAAATTACGTCAAAATCAAGGGGTCGTGTGCTCTCCCGCTCTGAGAGTGCTCGTAACCAAGTGCAAGGGTCGTTGATGTGGTGTTGCCGGAGTTTTCGCTCGAGACGTAAGAGCCAGACCCATCTCTGGGTGTTTGGTTTTAGGCAAAACTGGGTCTGATTTCCGCCCGAACTCCAGCCACACAGCATCAACGGCCATCAACCTTGGTAGCAGTCACTATCAGAGCAGTGGTGCATACGGCCTCGAAAGTTTGACTCTATCTCGTGCCTTGTGAGGCGAGGAGTCTTCGGCGGTGGATAGGTGTTGTGTGTTGAAAGCGCTGGTTTTCAGTTTGGACGGTGATCCGAAATGGCTCATGTCTACCGACGGCAAAACCCTGGGGTGTCGACACGACGAAGGGAAACAACTGTTCTGTCTGCTAGTCTCTAGTTTCATAGGAGCCAGCCTCATTCCCCGAAAAAAAAAATTAAAAATGACGGAAAAGGGGGAAAAAGTGAAATAAATCAAGATGTTCAAGAACATGCAAAACTCACTCACTTAGAGAGCACCGAGGAAGGAACGATGAGACCAAACGCGATCATTGTATACTTGGGTCCATTGTCGAAACGTCGAAGGTAAAACTTGGATACTCAGAGTCCCATCGGGGTTCCTGACTTACTCGTAAAAAAGATGAGTCAGGTACAGTGAGGCAGAATTTGGTGGAAATATTTTCAGAAGTTCGAGTAGCGTTTGTTACGTAACAAATTTAATCGGCATTTATTTCCATACAGAAACACCCTATACTTTCTATACCATTTTCAGGCGTTTCCGGAAGAACGAGAATTTCTCTTCGCGTCCCGCCGGGTTTGGCTGCGGAGGCTGTCGGACAAGACATTTTGCCTTGGCGGTACCTATCAAGGGGAAATGGGCTGTCTGCCGACATCTTTGCCCGGCATTACATATCTAACGCCATGCGTACGTACCTATGATCATTTGGTTGTACGGGTTGTGATCATGTGGAACTTTGGGTTCTGTTGCCCGCTTCAGTAGGTGATGGGCGACAGAGGTTATTCTTGAATTGCCCTGAATAAAAAACCGTTTTTTTGTCTTTTTTCACGACGACATTGAATCGACCTGTAGCGGTCGACCTTGAAATACGGGATCAGCTTCAGAGCCTCCTATTAATAGAGGTAATTCATAAAATGATTATCACCTTCAAAAAATGCTATTCCCCGCATAAATAGACACGTACCGTAGAACTTTACAACCCTTACGCAACGCGCTACCCGGTCTCCATACTCCAAACAAAAATAGGAATATCAAAACGACAGGAAATGTGAAGTACAACAAACGAATAAAAAAATGAAGATCGACGAAGACAGACGTGAGTTGACGATTAAGCTTCAAAGCTTGGACTGTCGAGACCGCCTCACATTTGGTATACAATATTAGGTGTTGTGATTGGCTTGACGCCTGTCAACAGCATGATGTGTACTAAAAGCCTCGTCACGGTAACCGAGAATCGACCGCAACCACAGCCACCCTTTACGACACTTGGAGAATAGAAACTACCTGGAATTGTTTCTGGATTGTGGTTGCGGTACGTAGGACAAGACGAGTGTTATGCGATGCTCCAACACAGCAGGACCGCCATGAATGTTGAACAACGTCCCATGACATGATGAGCACGTGACATGCATTCTTCGCCTGATACACTCCTACTCGATTGGGCAATATAGTAGGCGCCCGGTGAAACATCGCTTTGGTGTCCGAAGATGTCAGGAGACAGCACATTTACCCCTAGACAGAGAGCGTCTAGCAAATGCCTACACAGACAGCCTAGACAGGAAACAAACCGGGGGCCCGACAAACAATTCCCCCCGGTTTGTGGAAAACGACTAACCGAATTAGGCTCATTATTACTGGAGAGCGTTTTATAAATATACGGAGGCGTTCTGTCACTATTTGTGAAATTCTCCATAGATAGGTAAAAATATCAAGTTCGTTAACATTCCAATATTTGAAAAAAAAAACCAGAAAAATATGGCATATTGAACAATTGCGTGAAAATAAATGTCGAAAACTTGGAAAAAATGCTCACCGATAAGAAAGACCCTTACTGTAAAATGCTTGGAAATGTCATTTTGTTTTAATGCCATTTGTTTCGCACCAATTGTTTTTCAAACGGAAAAAACGAGTTCAGAACTCTGCAGCAATATACGAGGTGGATTTCGATTTTCCAGCTGCCTGAATCTTCTTGGCAAGTTCGACAGCTTCTGACGGAGACACTAGTTCGAGCCGGCGCTTCCGAGGTAGTGCGCACACATGCGGTCCTGCCGCAGAGTGACCTGGTGCTGGCAAGTTATGCACTTCCCTTCGTGCATGCTGGCAGCTTTACCCCGAACTGTAGTTGCGTCGAAGAAACTGCCCAGAATTGCACTGGATGGCGGGCATCCATTGTTATATATTGCCGCTGCCAACTACTGACTGCTGACTGCTGACTGCTGCCTCCATGTGATTGCTGCGGTCTGCTGATGCGGCTGCTGTGGTGCTCTGCTGCTAGGCACTCGGCACAGCTGCAAGCAGCACGCAGCACAGCACTCACATAAAAAAGTGGTTTCCATGCCAGGTGATGAGGCGTTTTTCTACCGGGGATAGGGGACATATTTCTAGACAGATGGTTTGGGCTTGACAACTCACCTGTGAAGCACTGCCCACGAAACAAATGTAGTTTTACGTAGGAATGTGGAGTTTGTGGAGGCGTGGATGTCATTCGAATTGTTGGTTGATAAAGGGTGACAGGAAAACCATGTACAAACATTCTACCGACAAACACCTCGTGTCGCACTTGTCTCGCCTACGTAGCATACGAGATCTAGGGCACTCAGGAGGAGGTCGGAGCTGAAGTACGGGGAGAAGGCAGACCCGACACCTCTGTGGGTGCTCGACGGGGGACGGAGTTTAGTATAACAGCAGTGCTGTGCTGTACGGGACAGCACGCCAATTTGAATTGATCGGCTTTCTCATTCGGAGCCTGCCTGCCGCGTCACGAGACATCGCCAGCGCCGACCCGACAGGGGATGCCAACATCAGCGACGCCTCGCCCTCGATCGCCGACCTGTTGGCCGGGTCCGGGGCTGGTACGGAACCAGTCGCGGGCCTCGCGGCGAACACAGTCGCGGGCCGCTGGCTGCACCTCCGGTGGCTTAGCCCCCCTCCCTCGCCGCAATCATGCTGCAGGTTCTGGCGAGCCAACAGGGCATCGTCGACCGCCTAGACGCCGTCCAGCAGGCACAAGGGCAGCCTTACCCCCCGGGGCTACACCCACCGATCCAAGCCCCGCTCGGGGGGCCCGCGCATGCGACTGCCCAACGTTCACGTCGCGGCCGAGCTGTGGCACGCCCTGGCAGGCGCCATGCGTTTCCTGTCTCTCGGGAGCTTCAGCGTGACGGTGGAAAGTCTCCGGAGCTCCTACCAATTCATATTGAAAAATGTCGCAGGCGTCTTTCCCTCCGTTGCCAGACAGCTGCAGAGTGTTTCGAGCTTCGTGGTGGAAGAGTTTTTTCCCCGGGCTCCAGCAGGGGAGACGCCTGACCAGATGCCGTCCGAGGTTCATTTTGCGACCTTCATCGCGGCCTTCGTGGCCGCCTTCGAGTACGGCATGGGGTTCCCCCTGCGATCTGCACGGCCTTCGTTGCTGAACTTAAGCAGGCATTGGTTTCGGTGCACGCGCTGGTGCTCAGCTACCTACAGTTCCACTACATTGTCCTCGCCCCCAACCCCCGCCCCGTACGGGAGGAGGTCCTGGCCGCCATCAACGGGGGGCTGGACGAGTTGACGTACGATCTCGCTGGGCAAGCGGGGATATTGGGGCAGGCACACCCGTGCGGCTCCCCACCCCCCGGCTCTTGGGAGCCCGTGGCAGCCCCACGGTTCGCGCGGGTGAGAGCGCTGCTCGAGGAGGGCTCTACAAACAGCCTCGCTTCCCGAACCCTTTTGTGGGGACAGGCACGGGGGAAGGAAGGGGTGGGGCGAGGCGATTAGCGCGAGCTCGCAGTCAGGGCAGGAGGCTAGAAGGCGACCTCCAAGCAGGGGGATCTAACCCAGGAGGGGGGGAGCCGCGCAATCAAGGCTCGCCTGGTGGAGTGGGGCACGTCGGCTGGCGTGTGCAAATACGCATGGCGCGGCCTTTCCAGCCACTGGGCCGATTGCTCGTTCGCCCAAAATCAAGTCTCCCTTGCTGCCCACACGGCGCCTCAGGGGACCACCCCCCCCCTCATCCCGTCATCCCCATCGACGCAGCACTGCAGGGGGGCGCCGATGCCGGGAGCAGTGGGGCCTCGAGCGGAGTGGCGGGGCGGACCCCGCCTACCACGCGTTTCAGCCGGAGCCACGCCGGAGGAGGAAGGGGCTGGGCGCTCCCGAGAGTCGGCGCGGGCAGGGGCGGCGGTGTTGCTGGCAACTGACAATACGGGCCCTGACACCCGACAGGGCCGACCACGGGAGCGGGGGGGGGCGGCGGGGCGAGTACTGTCTTCGCTGACGCCACGAGGTCCGTGGGACTTCATAGGGCACCCACACCCGGATCGGTTTGGCCGGCCCTGGTCCACGGTAAGTCAGTGAATGCCGGGTTTTAAGACAGACGAGCAAAAAGACAAACAGACAGGCGGACGGATAGACTGGCAGACAGACCGACAGCTTCAGTGAAGAAAGGGACCAGTGGAAGAGCTCGACCCACCGCCGTCGTGGAGGCTCGACCGTTCGGCTTGAACAGCGGGCCAGATACCCACTTCTAGCAAACTCGAGATAGACCCGAGGTCGCAGAAGTTTAGATCAGCAGGCGGGGTATGAGTAGAGGGCCAGGTAACCCCCCTTCGGTCGTATGCCCCACGGCAGTACCACTTACGCCGAACACTCGTACCGTACGCACCCAGTAGCGAGAGGTGAGGGTAAGTTAGCCCCTCCGCTCTTCCGCGCGACTCGTCAGTTGCAGTTTCCGGGGAAGGCTCGCCCAGCAGCAGAAGCAGAGGGCCAGATACCCCACTTCTAACGCGCGCGTCGCTGGTAGCGAGCGCGCAGAAGGCTTAATTCGGAGGGGCCGTCCACCCCTCCCCCAACCCCCCCCCCGCCTTTTTTTGCGGAGAGTCAACAGACAGGAAAACACAAAAACACATAACCCACCATGAGCAGTCGTTGGGCGCATGCCGCCAGTTCGCACGGGAACCCATTATTCGCACGGCGCGCGTTTGAATACTCGCACAAATCAGGACCAAATGCCTGGCCGACGGAGCAGTGGCGAGCCGGCACCCCGAGGCAGCAGTTTGGCAAGAACACGGCCGATCGGGTCGATACGCGGATTGATAGCGGGTCAGCGCGCGCGCGGCTTCCTTTTGGAGAGTGGCGCAGTCGACCTCAGAACGCCGACACAGTACAGAAGTGGCACGTAGCTAGAGCTGACCTGGGCAGAAACAACATTAACACACAGAGCCGAGAAGACTTGCTATACGAGTTAGAAGACATTCGCACGACTCTGATAAGACGGCATCGAGGGGTCGTGGCGGATGTGGCCCGATCGTTGGGGGGCTTCCTGGTAGCACCCCCGATCGACCCCGCACATGTGCGGAGATATTTCGGCGATCTAAGAAAATTCGATGCCATTGACGAACTTATCGCTATAGTCACCGGCGGGGTACCGGTGAACGAGAAGCAACCAGAGAAGAGCTAAGCCAGGCGTTAAAATGCGATAATCACCGCAGCGCCTATGAGCATCTACCAGCAATCTGGACGAAGCTCGGTGAGGACGTAAGGCGCGAAAAATGCTTTTTAATAGTAGTACACAAGTCGGTCGCACATGAAATTCCGAACCTGAGGGTGTGGCCGCTGGGGGCGGTCGTCACTCACAAGGTCCGGATGATCGATGACTTCTCGTTAGACCCACAATACCGAGTAAATAAGGTAGGGATGAACGGAGACACAGATCCAGACACCGTTCCCCCTTGTTTGCGTGCCGTAGCCCTCCCAAAGTTCCTCTCGGAAATTGTGCGCCTCAGACAAAACTACCCCGAAAAGCGCATACTGATGAGCAAGGCACACGTATCAGACGCTTTTCGGAATGTCAGGGTAGACCCAGAGCAAGCCCACAATTTATGTTACACAGTCGGGGACCTGGTCGTAATCGATTTTCGACATACATTTGGGGTGGTCGGGGTCCCCAGGTTTATCGGGGGTCATGGCCGCAGCGGTCGAGCACTCAATTTGCCACACATCGTTACAATCAGCCCAAGTAGTTATCGAAGGGAAATCATTGATGGCGCATGTTAAGGTCGTCGACCGTTGGGAAGAAGGGTTACCCACCTCGGTGCCCGCCGACGCAAACATTCGATCTCACGAAGGGGGGAGGAAGTTGGGTGCCTTCTTCGCAGCCGTGGTAGTGCATGATTTCCTGGTGATTGGGGTACAGCACGCCGACGACGACAGGACGGCTCTGACCGCGTCGGCCTCCCTCGCGTCCGATCGTGTGGCATTGTTCGGACCCGGGGAGGAGGGTGCGACCCCGATACGTGCGCCCAAGACGAGCACAGACAAGGACACCACAACAGACGCGCTCGGTTTCACCGTCAACTCGCACACCTTAAGAATCTCGATCACACGCGAAAACACCGAAGCGATTAAGAAGCTGCTAAAACAAATATTGCCCGCAAGCAGACGCCAAGCACAAGCGCAAGGGGTTCTTAGCATCGCGGGCAAGGTGTAGAACCTGACGTACGTAGTTAGAACCGGCAGATATTTCGTGTGGAGGCTCCTGCGCCTTACCGGTCTGCACGAAGGGGCCGGCAGTAAACATCAGAACCACACTGTACGCCCGGGCCACGAGTTCCACGCAGACCTCATATTTTGGAAGTGAGCCAGAGAGTACGAGATCCTACCCGAAGGGGAGGCCCTCGGCGCCCCATGCTTCGCGAGGATGAAGCGCCCCGCCAAGAGGCACTACTTATCGGACGCCAGCTTCGAAGCGGTGGGCGGTTACTCTGTCGAGAGAGAAACGTGTATTGGCGATACGATCTTCCAACAGAATTGACGACCGAGCTAAAGCGTAAAGGCAACCGACGCGGAATCTGTACCATCACGATCAACCTTCTCGAGCTGCTCGGGATAGTTGTAACAGCCTGGGTGATGCTGGAGTTGGAGGTGACACGCCCACGGCCGACGGCGACCCGGTCTCGATGCGCGGCGATAACATGGCGGCAGTGTCGTGGGTAAATCGATGCGGGGGATGCACAGACAAACGAGCCTGTTTCGTTATGAGAATGCTCGGCCGACTGGAAATCGAAGGTCGGTGCACAGCCACCTTGCCAGACACCTTTCCGGTGTCGAGACTACCCTCACGGACAAAACCAATCGCGGTGGCCACGGGCCGAGTTGGGTAAGAAGGTCAGGGAGCTGAAAAACTCGAATAAAAGGTCAGAACAGACCATCGGAGACCAAGGGGTGAGAATTTTCGATGTCGTGCTCGGAACGAAATGTATAGCCCACCGTCACGATAATATATTATGGAACTATATGGAAACCGGAATGGACAGCACGTGATCCGCTCGCGCGGCAACGCGTCATCGGGACGACCCGGCCAGCCAAACCTGCCTGCCCGTACTCTACCCTGATGTTCACCCAGGATCAGGAACCAAGGAGGAGGTTGCGCGTTTGGTGGAGACCCTGGCCTTGGGGTCGGTCGGGGAAAGCACTCAGAAGAACTATGCGGGGAAGAGGAACGTCGGCGTGAAGGACCGAAAGGGGGCAGGGAAAGGGGCCGTTGCTGCACACTTTGGCTAACCCGGACCAGCTCCTCGGAGAGGGGTTGGAGTTCATGGCGTGTCGGTGTTTCGTGCATAACAACTAGCAGTTAACCCTGAGGGGGTACGTGGCTGCGATCAAGTATTTCCACACGATGTACGCTGGCTGGGAGTTGCCCACGTCCCATTGTACGATTACCGCCGTAGGAAAAGGGATTGATCGCGCGCAAGGGGTGGTACAGAGAACGGCGCACGCCAGGCTGCCGTTAACATGGTCCATTCTGTCGCAAAGGAAGCGAGTATTGAACACCATGGTAAATGGGGGACGTGTCACGTGGCTGGGCCTCGCTTTGTCGAACGTGGTGCTGTGCAGAGCGTCGGAGCTTTGGGCGTAAGCAAATGGGAAAGTGCACCCCGAGATTTGTCCAATGCGAGACTGTGTAACCGTTTACCGGGGAGAAGTGCAGGTAGCGTTTGAGAATCGATCCAGCGTGAGTGCAGTGCAGGTCGATTTCGTGGCGTCGAAAAGCGACAAAAAAGAGCGGGGTGCACGATCACTCGGACAAGGGTGGCGGACGGGGCGGGGGTCGAGGTATCGGTGGCGAGAGCTTTTGAAGCACTGCCGGAACGTTTCAGTATACACCCCCAGCTCCTAGGGGAGGCCCCGATAACCACAAGTCTCACACCGCAGGGATGGAGCATGGCCACACGAACGCAAGCGGTAGAGGCGTTGAGGCTGATGGTCGGAAGTAGCGAGAGAGACCCAGCGCAGTACGCCTTGCTCTCGGGCAGAATCGGGGGGCCAACTCAGTTGACGGCCCAAGGGATCTCGGAGTTGCAGATCAAACGCGCGGGCCGATGTAAGTCGCGAGCGTTCATGACTTATGTGCGTGCAGCAGGGGAATGCGCAGATTCGGTGTCGGCCGCTCTCGCGAAGACCGAGTAATACGTACAGGGCTGGCCTTTTGGTGTGACTTAGCTCCGCAAGGGAAGGAGCCGGGGCAAAGGTTGTCGGGTTAGCCCTATTCTTGATTAAGTCTTCGTGCGGAGGTTTTCTTTGTTTTGGAGGGTCTCGTTCATTTGTGTGTTGTATGATAAGGATTTGGGGCGGCTTGCACCATTCCTCGCAATTTATGCCCGCAGCGATCCTGCGGGCATTGCGAAAACAATTAATAAACCATAAACCTTGAGCTGTAGCAAAAGCTGATAATGCCAAATGTCCCGACAACAAAGCCAATGGAAGCACGTCTGCCAACGTTTTTATTTGAGGAGATTACGTTTTTCTGCTCCAGCTCGACCGTTCCTAGCGAGACAAAAACTGGCAGACCGGATATGAGGTCCTTGTTGCACTCTCGTCAGTGTGTCAAAGCGACAGTACTTTATGTGTCCTCCTTCATACCGGACCTTGTCGCTGAAGGTTGAAAATGTGGTTCCAGGTGCTTGAATTTTCTGTTTCTTGTACTGTAGTCAAGTAAGTAGTGTTTTCTGCTGTAGGACGAGAAGGAGGAACGTACTCTGGATTCCTCCAGCTGTCGTTCTTCAGCAGAAAAAAAAAGTTGGCTAAAGTACAAGAAACTTAACAATCAAGCACCTGGAACCGCATTTTCAACCTTCAGCGACAAGGTCCGGTATGAAGGAGGAAACGAAAACTGCTGTTGCTTTGGCACACTCACGGGAGTGCACCAAAGAGCTCATATCGGGTCCGACAAATGTTTGCTCGCAAGGAACGGTCGAGCTAGAGCAAGAAAACGAAATATCCTCAGAAAAAAATACGGCGACAGACGTGCTTCCATTGGCTTTGTCGTCGAAACCTATTTTTGTGTTTTGTGGGCAGTGCAACTCAGGTGAGACAACTATTAATACCCAGAGCGATGACGTGGGGATGGTGCTTGGATGCAGCTTAGGATTTGAGGGTATTATTTAATGAGAAGGAAGGAGCAGAGACAAGAAATAGAGTAGACAAGCCGAAAGTTGGCACAGAAGGGAGGTAGACGTAGTGCATGGGTTTCCTTTTGTTTCCGAGGTTTTCTTCTTTCGGGAGACTTATGAGTGATCCATATTGTTGGAGATCATGCCGCACGGGCATAGTCGGATGTCAACCGAGAAATATTATTATTAATAGACATAGACATGTGACTATACCTACCTCCGATATCCATACCCACGTACCAGGTACGAATCTCTCTCTCTCTACATATATATATATATATACATATATATATATCAGTCTAATCATAAGCATATATATATACGCCCCAGATACCCGGGACAAAAATTATATAGGCTGTATATTCGAGTGGATTGAATAACCGAGGACACCGCACAACGTACCCTTGAGCGTTGATGTATTACAAGTAGGAGGCCCGTCAAAGCCGAGATCGACTCGAAATCGAAGTCGAATTCGTAAGACAAAGGAGAAGAAAACACCTAATAAAAACACAAGCAAGATAGTGCGCAGACTTACTAAGACTTGTAGACTCGCGAGTAACACGGGCGTATGGAGGACGTCCATACAGCAGACAGGCCCCACCGCCTTCATTTTTTTTTTTTTTTTGAGTTTCAACAATTATTACTTTATATTTATTTCCAGCCTAGCTCGGCACGAAGTTTTACCCTCAGCTATTTCCTGGACAAGCCGTGGTCACAGGTAGGTGTCGCCCCTTCTCCCCCCTGGTACGTGCCTTTATTTTATGTCGCGCATAGGGTTCAGCATTCCCACTGCTCGTCGCTTTTCATCGAATGTAGCTAACTCTCGCTCTCGCGCTTTCCGCTAATCAATTTCTTCATGCAAGAAGTAGTCCCTGCGAGCATGACATATGTGTGCGCTCGGTGAGACTTGAACCCACGAAATAGATCTTGATAGGTACCGGACCACCTACCAAGCCACCGGGGACTCCGGCACATACATGGAGGGCAAAAAAGAAAAAAGAAGGGACAAAAAGCCAAACTACCATTACGGGGGGCCAGAGTATATAGCACCGAATATTGTTAGCAAAAATGGGTCAATATATAGGTCGCCCGGTGGTTCAAGTTGTTAACCTCGAATTCGACGTGTGTTTGAGTCCTGCGTTCGAGCCCCAGGTGGGTCGGGAATTTGACTATATTTGCAAAAAAATATATAAAAGGATTCAATTGTTGAGAGCGCCTTGTTATAATATAGAAATATATATACACCATAGGTCCTGTTAACTATGGCGACCCGTAATAAATACACCGGGCAATGACGGGGGAAGCGATTCATAAAAAAGGGAAAAGCGTATATATGGAAAATAGGATGTATAAAAAACGTAAAAAAAAAAGCCAGTCCGGGAAAGAATAAGAGAAAAAAGGGATAGACGCAACCAAAAAAACGTTTTTTTGTAGAAGGTACCATACCTTCGTGTGTTGCTGGGGTGTTCGTCGATATGGCCATTCGTATTGTATACCGGTACCCTGGCACCTGGTAAATGCCCTAGACCTCGTCTGTATATCACTCATACTGATTTTAAGAACTTCAGTGTCGTTTTTGGGACATACATAAAGAACTCAAATTCAAAGAAGTTTGTGCCCAAAATAGGACTGACTGCAGTAGTAGTAGTACTGCCTGTACTATCATTATAATGTACCCGGTATTCTTTAATAAATAATAGCAACGACCGTTTTTTAATCATATTTATATATATGCAAACATACATACATACATGTATGTATCCTTAGGAGCAGGGCGATATATATATATATCCTACATACTTACATATTATTACGCATTTCGTCACTGACATACGATGCGAGTCGACGAGGGAAGAAAAGGCTGAAATCTTCTCGCGATAAAAATAAAGGCACGTACCGTAGCGGGAAGGGGGGAGAAGAGCCTGCTATGTGACCCCGGATCTGAGTTACGAGTTGGAAGGAGAGAGAGAAGAAGATGTGCGAAGATAATGAATGGGATGGAAAAAAAAAAAAAAAAAAAAAAAAAACACGTCCGACGCTCATCTTGGAGGTATTCATATTTTGATATTCAACTATTGCTGTGGCCGCCGTTGTCGAGACTGGGGGGGTCTGCCCCCTGGAACTTGGAACAATATTACTATCAGATAATCAAGGCAACCCGATCGCGCATGTCGTTCCTCGAACACGGCATTTCATTTGATGTTTGCTGTACCACTTTTCAAGGACTGGCTCTTGCGGGCTCACCTCATTTTTGCAACGGTAATATTTGGACGCCAAACGTCTTTGGAATCTAGGGCTCAAGTCGCTCGCGCGTAGGATTGGAACGCGCTACGCTCACATCACAGCTAGCTCTCGCGGCTCTGCAACACAGTACAGACAGGCACCGGCGAACATAATTACTCGCCAGCAGAATGGTGAGTAGTGCTGGCAGTGGAGTGGATGCTGAGAACGACGGGAAGAATAGCAGGAGTGCGCCAGATGTTTTTTTCAGCAGGATGTTGGCGTTCTGCAGTAAATCAGAGGACTCCGAAAAGGTCAGTTGCTACCGTTTATAATATGTTGTTGTATGCTGTATGTCGTTTTTAGGGCTGATCGAGACGGTGTGTTGCTTCGGAACTATAGGTGCATGCCGTCGTTAGCAAAGCTGTATTGGACGGGCTAAGACTCACCAAAAACATGTCTGGTGGCTAAAATATGTTATGGTATATAATATGTATATGTAGGTTTCACTCGTCGTGCGCAGTGACGGCGCTACGAGCTTTTATCTACAGCGAACGGGAGTCGGCATACCTCCGCACCACCACTGTTGGATACTGGTGCATGAAACTCATATCCACACAGATTTGTTGAAGTCGTTTTGATTTTGCACTATTATTATTGATAATACTTTGGTATGCTGTGCGGAAGAAAAGCGCTAGACGTAGGACCGAATTTTTGCTTAATTATACATCTCTGCTTCCCTGGCACAGACATTTTTCAATAAACCCCCGAATCATTTTTCGGCATTTATTAAAGCAGGGTTCAATGCTCCCAAGCTGTCGGAGCACAACAATGGTTTAGCTAAATAAGGCTGCTGCAGCAGCAGTCTCCGTGCAATAGCGAGTTACCGCTCACAACAGGGAGAGCGTATATCTTTTTCTAGCGCGAATGTTATTTTGTGTGTTGGCATTATTAATCTCGGATCACTCTGTTGTGTCCTACTTGGTTCATTTCCCCGTGATATAGTATACCAGGTACCGACCACCGGGGGGAAGAAGACACGATAATGCAGTGAATCCACACGGCTTGTCCAAAAGCTGGAAAGTTACTCCTGGCATATTATATATATAGCAATGAATGACAGAAAACACAGAAAACAGTCTGTGATGAGCGAGAAAGCGCACTCGCTTGAAATACAGCCAAGCCATGCAACCTGATAAAACCCACGATAGTTTAGGTCGACCACGTGCTTTCTCTCCCGAAAGTTTTTCAATTCAAAACGTGTTTGCACCATTCACCTCTGAACGGTCGGCGTACTCACAACAGGGGAAAAAACTGTCAGGACGCGAACATCAGGTGAGAGGTCGATAATAGTTTGTGTTACGTCTTTCGTCCTCTATCGGCAGACGTTTCCCATGATCTTCCTCCACCCTGCGTCAAGGAAGAGCTGCGGGGGGGCAAATCTACGAGGTATAGACTTACACATAGATATATATTATATAATATGTAGTCGAATCTCCATAAAAATCGCCCCAGTCCCGGATGCAGATGATGTACTATAAAGGCGACCAACAACATGTATATAATATAGTAGCAACATGAATATTTTATAGACCACATACAGGAAAGCAGACCATATCAACAGGTAGGTATGTATATGCCACTCGTGCCGCCAAGAAGTGCTGCAGCTTGTTCGAACGTGACTTTCCTTTGTTCTGTTTTCTATTGTGTTCTGGCATCCTCCGTGGTTCTCCTATTTTTTTTTTTCAAGGGTATCTTTTTTTCTCGCGTGGTTCCATGACAGGAGGAGTCTGGCAGAATGGGTGGATGACAAACAAGGCTGCTTTAGGTTGTATTTCGTCTTTCCTGATACATACTCTTCTTGGGGCATGGTTGACGAAAAAAACAAGACAGATAGGGCGTACCGACTGCTATTAAAAAAAAAAGATTCTGAACCTGTCTGAGCTACTCCTACCCCAAAATTTTACGTACCGCTGCCAGGAGGCGTTTTTCCATTTTTTGTTGTGTGTCTGTTGTTTCTTTTAGTTCCTACAACAACACTACTAGTATTAACTGTTGAACTCTGATCATGTGTATTTCTAAGTGGTATCTATTTTAAATTATACTTATTCCTCTTCTTGCCATCTGACAATGTGCAGCATGATCTTCAACATGGATCAGTCATAACTTTCCCGAAAGAAGAAAACCTCGGAAACAAAAAGAAACCCATGCACCAATTTATCTCTCGATCTGGGTTGTCTGCCACGTCACCTACCTACCGAGGGGGGCACGAGGGACGACACATTTGTTTCTATTTTTTATTTTTTATTTTTTATTCGTTTTTGCGTTTCTTTCGTGTTCTCTTTACGGAAGAATTGAGTGCCGTGCCCGTTTGCCGTATCCAGTACGATCACGCGGCAGTGCATATATATGTCTACTCTACTTTAAGTACTGGTAATAATTTGGACAAGCATTTTTTTTTTATGGGAAAGTATCTCCCTGATCTCACAAAACTGTGTGTGTGTGTGTGTGTGTGTGTGTGTGTGTGTGTTTTTTTGCGTTTTTTTTTTGGTAGGCTGGACAGCAAAAACACCCGTAGACTCCTCAGTCAGGATGCTCTCTCCAGCTTTCCAGGAGCTTTCGGATACCGTTTCCCGTTTGTCGAGAGTCCTAGTTGTCTGTTTGGAGCAGACAAACAGTTTTCTGTGGGAGGGAAAATAATAGGCTGTTTGCCCGAACTGAGCCCAGAAATTGATATATAAAATATTTCAAGAATTTTATGATGAAAGATCGCCATGTTCGCAGAACTGACAACATTGACGAACAGTCCAACAACGACTGACTCTCGAGTAACGGGGGAAAAAACAAACCTTGGAAACTAAGAGCATCAACCTGAACCGAGGACTCTACCGGTGTTTTTCCCGTCCAGTCGAGTAAATCGCGTGTTTTCGACTAAACACGCCGGCTCTGAGAGTCCTAAAAAAAAAACCTTTCCAGTGTCTATTGTATTTGCGATCACAATGAATGATACAACCGCGATCGAATCGTGATATACTCTTTTAAAGGTGATGTATCTAACGTAGCTCGTGCAAAAATTCCCGCGATCACCCTTCATATAAATCAAGTAAGTGTTGCAAAAACGCGTTCGGATCCCTCTCTAAATCACTGCGGAAGAAGCTAAGTTACAAACATTGCGTTTCCTGCTTCGTCTTCCCGCTGGCAAGAAAACGCTCATGTTCTGTCCAAGAATCACGAAATACTCGTGTCTCTCCTGCACGTTTCTTACGTCTCTCCCGGGTTTTTCATGTTTCGTAGGTCAACAATTGTGTTGGGGATTTTAGCCTAAATCTGGTACCTAATTTCGATCCAAATGGCTCAGGTATATCTGATTTTGGCCACAGTCCAATATTTTCATCGACCGTTGCCGCGTTGTAAGAGGCCGACCTTCTCACCGCAAATAGTGGTTGATAGCCACAAAAATTAATATATATATATATATATATATGCGTTTGTTGTTGTGGCGATCAATGGAGATGAAAAAATGGGCAAAAAGAGTCCAAAATCAGGTATAATTGATCCGTTAGCGCCAAAATCACGTGGATATAAACAACAACAACAACAACGACAACAACTGTTTAACAGGAAAAAAACGTGCGCCACGACCGGTCTTCAAGTGTTGCAAAAACGCGTTCGGATTCCTCTCTAAATCACTGCGGAAGAAGCTAAGTTACACACATTGCGTTTCCTGCTTCGTCTTCCCGCAGGCAAGAAAACGCTCATGTTCTGTCCAAGAATCACGAAATACTCGTGTCTCTCCTGCACGTTTCTTACGTCTCTCCCGGGTTTTTCATGTTTCGTAGGTCAACAATTGTGTTGGGGATTTTAGCCTAAATCTGGTACCTAATTTCGATCCAAATGGCTCAGGTATAATATCTGATTTTGGCCACAGTCCAATATTTTCATCGACCGTTGCCGCGTTGTAAGAGGCCGACCTTCTCACCGCAAATAGTTGTTGATAGCCACATATATACATATATATATATAATAAAGTCCAAAATCAGGTATAATTGATCCGTTAGCGCCAAAATCACGTGCATATAAACAACAACAACAACGACAACAACTGTTTAACAGGAAAAAAACGTGCGCCACGCCCGGTCTTCAGTCCATGAAAGTCCTGTAGAAAAAGAATACGCCTAAAGCCACCTGGCCTCCAAAATCTGCTGAATTGGTTTGCTTCTGGGTATATATAGACAGCACGGGCTCCACTTGGGCCTGCATACTATTAGAGTCACTATTTATTGGTCTAGTTTGTTTTGCCACGGCCGAGGCGCCAAGGGTAATTACTCTGGCGACCCCGCCCCCTTGACAGCTTAAAATCTCTTCTAGACTATCCTCGCGGAACCGCCTGCTCGGCACGAAAATGTCTTGCCGTACCTAATCTGTGACCACCCTGGGGCGGGGTAGGGCCGACAAAGACCATCATGGTGCGGTATAGACTACTACTGCTGTGACGACGGTAGAAAACAAGAGACTACACATCACAACAACTATCTATTTCAAAACTGAGATACGTCGAACACACACAACAAAAAATGAAACCAGCGTACGCATGCCGGTCGCCCCGGTGGCTCAAGTGGGTAACCTCGAATTCTACTTGTTTGTTTGAGTCCTGGGTTCGAGCCCCAGGTGGGTCGGACTTTGACTTTATTTGCAAAAATAAAAATAAAAAGGATTCCATTGTTGAGAGCGCCTTGCAGCGTGGGTAGGCACAATTCGATTCCAGTCGACGAGGGAAGAAAAAGGCTGAAATCTTTTCGCGATAAAAATGAAGGCACGTATCGTAGCGGGACGGGGGGAGAAGAGCCTGCTATGTGACCCCGGATCGGAGATACGAGTGGGAAGGAGAGAGAGAAGAAGATGTGCGAAGATAATAAATGGGATGAGAGAAATAAAAAATAAAAAAAATAAAAAAAATGTATATGCATGTACAATCACATACCAGATAGATACGTACGTACTTATATGCACGTACGAGTTTAGAGTTTATACCTTCATACCGAAGAACTTTAAACCGAGGGAGGGCAGACGCATGCGGAGAGAACGAACAAGTGTACTTAGGGCCAAAATCACTTGAAAGCTAGGGAGTAGAAAATTTTTTTGTTTATATACCTTGGCCTTTTCGAACCAAAATCAGTTACGATGTCAGCCCGACCAATAGCAGGGCTCCTGGGGCGTGTTTTGTACTTGTTTTGAGCATGTAACTTCTTTTGGCCGAAAAGTGGCCAGGCATATTATATACCTTATTTGGGCAAAACCTTTAAAACCAATCAACAAGACGGTTCCGTCGTATTCATCGCATCCTTCCCGTTCTTGGGCGACTTCCCACTTTGGTTGTGTCCCTGCTGTAGCATTCGAGAATCGGTGCAGACACTGGTTGTGCGGGATGCCGACAGACAGCAAGGACAGGTGAATAAATGTGAAGAACATACAACCAATTATATATACGAACGGTTTGATGCATTCGACCCATAACCGAGATTCACTACAGCCCTTGTTGTGCCTACGAGCCTACGAGTGCAGGTTGTCATCCCGTGAGGGAGAGGCGTGCAATACAAACGTACGACGTACGGTTTCTTCTTTGATAGATGGGGAGGTATATGCACCGTATTTCGTGCGTATGTGTGTTTTTTTTTTAGAGAACCTTGAACAGTCTGGGAGAAGGGATCTTCAGGTTGGTAGGCTGTTCGGATGTCTTGGTTCCTGTTGGGATTAAGGTACGGGCGAAGACCCAACCCAACCGCTGACCCCAACCCTAACCCTAACCCTAACCTTGACCCCAAACCGCAGCCGAAACGGGCCAAAACTCGCCATAAACGCGGCTACGCCGAGTTTGCATCGAACCAGGAAATTGGTCAGATGCAGACGACGATTCCGAAGTAACAGACAAATCGGAAAAATGGGAACGACGCCTAAAATGACAACCAAGCCGTATCTCCAGATTCTAGAACCATGTGGTGTATCAGATAACCAAAATGATCCTGCCAAAGCCCTTGGTCAGCCCTGTGAGAGGAGCTCGTCAGAACGGTCATGCTCCATCTCGTGCCTTCGGGTGGGCGCAAAAAGCGATATACGCTGGCTCTATTGTGATTCCTCTAGATGCTGGCTACCGCGGCGATGCCGAGGACTTCCAGCCTGAGCGACATCTCATTCGAAGGCTGCTGTACAGCCCCACAGGACTGTCAACTTTTTTCTAGGAGTTGTACACAATTGGTTTGCTTTCTAAAAAAAAACGTCCGTTCCCAATTTTTGTTTCGTTCCCATTTTTCCGATTTGTCTGAAGTAAGTGCAGACCGCGCTACGCATTTTTCGAGTAAAAAACATCCCTAAAGAACTGCTAAACCTACTCATTTTTTTTATGGGGTGTCCTAATGTATGTCCGTGCCGATTCGCCATCATATTTATATATTCTCATTATTAATAGTACGGCACTATTAGTGTTATACGAACACAGAAGCTCCCAGTGAACTTGTTGGTCCAAGAATCCAAGGATATCATTTGCTCCTACGACGACTGAAGACAATGCATTACCGGCGGACAAATACATAACGAGAGTACTGCGGGCACGGGCAGGACTGAACCCCGAGAGTGACCACAGCAGTGTCCGCAGTACTACAGCAGTAAGAACCTCTCCGAAACACTTCTAGTACGTGCTCAGATATCAAGAGTATTGCACTGAGACTCATTAATTCAGCTAGTACTCGCAGTAGTAGTATAACTACTCCTGAAACATGACAGCATAGCAGTGTCCCAAGTTCACCAGTTCCCCCCCCCCCCCCCCCCCCCCGTGAGAGTACGTTGCTACATCATGCATGAATGTATGTGTGGGACCGTGCATGGATGATTTCTGCAAAATAGGACGACGAATTGGCGTACAGACGGTCGAATTATTCGTCTCCATGCTCAGTGAGTGTACCGTATTTAGAATTCGCAATTCGAGAGTCTATGGCGTTCCTGATACTCGCACTACTCGCAGTAGTACCAACGAACAAAGTTTTGTCTGCTGTCAGGGCCAGGCAGTACCCGCAGCACAGAACCCCTTTAAACACCAACAACCACACACAGCTGTATTTCCTCGTATCGAACCCCGGAATACTGCGGTAGTGGCAAGATTTCCAGTACATATAATAATGTCGAAATACTCAGGACGGAAAGCTTTTTGCAGCGAATAAAAAGCCCAAGTAATGCGAGTGCACGCAGTCCCTCAAATTAGTGTATGTTCTCTCGAATCCATTTAGTAGTTACAGCCCACGAGAGGGAGCAAATTAATGCATCAATCAATCAATCAATGTGATTATTTTTGCATTAACGGCAAACACACCGACTATGTGTGTTTACAAGCTCTGCGGTCACCAACAAGGAGACGGGCAAAAAAAATACAAAACATTGGTCAAGTTCTTTGTAGGTATTTGTACATTTTAATCGCATGTTCGCGTCAATGCTACTAAGTAACAGCTGCAGGGCACGGTTGACCGGATAACAACCTTCAATCGCCTGAATCGAATCGATTTGTCGGCATTTTCATTCGATTTGAGTTTTCGTCCGGTTGATGGAATTATTAATCGCGAAGAAAGGCGCGGTCTGCTTTTGGGAAAGGGATTCAGTCGAAGATCATTATGGCCTTCAAACCATTTTTTTTTTTTTTTTGCTCATCCCATTATTTATTATCTTCGCACATATATCGTCGTCTCTCTCTCTCCTTCCAACTCCTAACTCAGATCCGGGGTCATATAGCAAGCTGCTCTACCCCCTTCCCGCTACGGTACGTGCCTTCATTTTTATCGCGAGAAGATTTCAGTCATTTCTTCCCTCGTCGACTCGCATCGAATTGTGCCTACCCACGCTGCAAGGCGCTCTCAACAATTGAACCCTTTTTATTTATATTTATTTGTGCAAATAAAGTCAAATTCGGAATGTCCGACCCACCTGGGGCTCGAACTCAGGACTCAAACACAACAAGTTGAATTCGAGGTTAACCACTTGAACCACCGGGGTGACCGGCACACTATATATAAACCAATATATATATATACATTATATTTATAATCACTTTCACTTTCCAGCCTAACTTGTATAGATAGGAGGTTTTACCCTCGACGACCTTCTTTCTGGACAAAACCGTGGTCACAGGTAGGTGTCTACCCTTCTCCCCCCCGGTACGTGCCTTCATTTTTTGTCGCGCATAGGGTTCACCATTCCCACTGCTCGTCGGTTTTCATCGAATGAATGTAGCTAACTCACGTTCTCGCGTTTTCCGCTAATCAATTTATTTCATGCAAGAAAAAACCCATACGAGCGTGCACTCGGTGGGACTGGAACCCGCGAATTGATCTTGATAGGCACGCAGACCACCTACCAAGCCACCGGGGACGCATATATATGTGTCGATCAAAAGAATTACAAGCGAGACCTCCGAAAAATTTCGATCACAGAACGGACTAGACGGTCTTGTCTACCGCGATAAAGAGCAATCAAGGTCGCCGCAAAACCCGAGTTTCTCGATGCGCTGAGTATACCTTAAGAGAAACGATCAACCACCACATACATCATCGTTCTTCCAGTAGGTCTTCGATATACACGCTGCCTCTTTCGGTGTTGGGCATGGGCCAGCCCACGTCGCATATCCAAAGGGTCGCCAGTGCTGGCCGAAAAGCTTATAGCAGCCGCCGACGGAGTCGCTTTCGCGGGGGGCGCGCTACGCCCCTGCCTCCTTCGTGCCAACGGATCGCCAACGAACGGTCAGGTGCCTGTTTGGTCTTTTGAATTTTACTTAGCGCAGAACCTGTTGCGCAAGTCCCAACAACAACAGACGATCAAAAGCACGACAACATAATAACTACTCCACACAACTTCAAGTAAATCCGTTGAAAAAATTAATAAATTTGATAAACATCTAAAAACTTTCATTCTTGGCTGTTCGTTAAAACTGCTGTGGCCTATTTTTAACGGTAGTATTGTTAAGAATCGCATCTATCAGCCTCGATCCATCTAAATTTTCAGAGACGGCGTAAGACCAGACAACAAACAGGCCTTATGGTACCACTTTATGGGTGTTTCATTCGTATCTCATCAACATGCATGGTGTCTCAAAGAATAATGTCGGGCACAACACATTGTTTTTGAAATTAAATCACTTTATTTTCTGTTGACTTGTATTATTAGGATGATTTACCGTCACCAATCGTCTGGGTAAGCCGTGGTAACAAATAAATGTCGCCTCTTCCCCCCCCGAGTCTCCTTTTTTTCGAGCATGCACGAGAATGACCCAGTGAGACTCGGACCCACGAACTTGATACCAGGTATTGTACGTATTAATAGTGGGCACGCGTACCACAGCTGCCAAGCCATCGGGGATGCCGGCAAGGAAACCAACCTATTACATACCATGGTATTGTATACAGCACATACATTATAGCATTTAATATTATACAAACATTAGATATCCACCAGGTTCCCGAAATATATATATTTGTGAAACACCGTAAAATGCACCATGTTCCAACATGTAAAACCCGATACAGGAGGGGTACCTCGCCACTATCGCCAAATATCGTCTTCCCGAAAAGGTGTACCATAACATGTGCCCCGGTGCTATATTCGAGTACGATACGCACAATGCGTACGTATGACATTTGCCTGATAAGATATACCAGGTACCTGGTACTATATACCAGCATCATACGTGAAAAGTTTCCATTCATAACTGTTGTGCTGTATATATACAAGTATGTATACGTACTATTTTTGTCTTCACCGTACATAGTGTGCACGGCTGTTGGACAACATAAAATATACCTGTACGAGGATACTAACAAAAGATAAATACAGCACAACAAGTGGTACATTAATATTGGCTCTGATTCTGAAATGTGCCCAAATCTTCCGACGTATTATACGCTTGTATGCCGGCTACGTCTAATTGAACAACCAGGGGTGGTATAGGTACTATTAATACCTGCAAACCCTAACCTGGCTACACCACTTAGACTCCAGAGTTATTGGAGCCTATCCTGCGATCACGGACTGCATTGCATTGTGAGTTAATGTGAGAACAACAACATCCCCTATTACGGGGGACCATAGATAGTAGAACCTGCGGTAAACATAAAAAACTCTATATTTGTCCATTTTAACTTAAAATTTAGGTCCTATAAACTATAGTGTCCCGTAAATAGTACCACAAACTGTTGCCACCACCTACCTGGAAGGTGGTTAGGGCTTTGGTCTGCCTGTTTTTTTTCCTTTGTTATTTTTTCCTCGGTTCTTTGTCTTTGTCTCACTCTGTTTACAAGCAGTGTTTTTTGGTTTTTGTTTTTTCCAGCTCGTTTTTTTCAAGTGTTGGACACCTCACCTGCGGGGGGGGGGCACGACAGATTGTTTCTTCTATTTTTCTTTCAGTTTTTTCCTCTTTTTGTTTCTCTTTCGATATTCTTTGTTTTTGTTTTCTCTTTGATTGTTTCTGTTCGTTTCTCTATTTTATAGAATGTGTATGTCGTGGCAGTGGTATCTAGTATGATAACATGGCATTGCATTGCCTACTGCTGTGCTTAGTGCATACCTGGTACCTGGTACCTGGTACGTGGCAACGTAGTATCTCTACTGCTGTGGCCTAGCTGTGTGACCACAGAACTTGTATCTGTTCTATTAATACGATTGAGGAATCGTCACGGACACTCGTTGCGCTCAATGTCGACGGGTAGAAAGGACGGTTTAATGTGAAGAACACACACACTGAGCTAACGAGGCAAACTAAAGATCGAGAGCTATCCTTAAAACGCTTCCACCCCTCTGAACAGCAGGATGGCTGTGGCGTGGGTTCAACAGCAGTGTACGGACGTACGCTGACCTGCCCGTCTCGTTTCTATCCCCTGTGGAACAAGGCAAATAAATTAATTATGCACCTTTTACGAGCATAATTTGAACGTGTGTTACGGTTCGGTTGACCGTCTCAGAAGTTATGATGACATAGAGGCGTTTTCATATTGTAGCTCCGTTCCGGACGGAAGGTTTCATCCCCCTTCCGTCTCACTCAGTTCCCGCGACCATCACCACGGTCACGGAACAAGCAATCACTTACCATCTAGCCATCTCCAGTTGGAGCCTCTTCACAGAAGAACCACAAGCTCGCCCTACTCTCCTGGAGACCTAGGAGCGCACCTCTCGACTCGGTCGGACTCAAGCTCTGCTCTGTCACTGAGGTCGGTCATTCATGTCTCGTCTTTGTGTGCCCCTTTTGGGTTATGCATCTCTGAGTGGTAACCTGGGGTCCCCAGCTGCCACTCCTACCAACTATTGCAGAACCCTACATGTGTTGCCTTGTGACAATGACTTAAGACCTCAGCCCAGGCAGCCAGCATTCCGTTTCATGGTGTCCAATCCGAGAATCGAACTCGGGTTTCCACAGCCACAATGTGGTGTACTGACCACTATACTAATTAGACCGAAATACGTATTTGGTGGGTTGGTTTGAACTATTCCACCAATTATTGTTGTATGTGCTGCAGTTGGGGCAATAGCTCAAATGTACTTGTTAACAACCAAATATATATGTACTAGTCAAAGGCAAATAGTAGTGGTACATGCAGATAGATGAGGGTGACGCAAGAGAGCAGTTCTAATGACCGAAATAGCAGGTAGTAATCACCTCGTATGTACTACAGTTGTTATGATATATATATGAAGGCGACATGAGCGTGCTATGCAACTTCGACAGTAAGCACTTGCTCGACGAATCGCAGCGCCAGTAGACACATGTCCTGCGACACCAAACGATTTAACAACCAACGAAACCTTTGGCGGGCGCCCAAACCAACTACGACAGGAATTCCTCAAGAAAAACGTCTTCAGCGTAGCAGTAAGCCCGGGGCCGGCGTGAAACGCAAAGAAGTCGAAGCGACGGGAGTAAGTAGTTTGAAAAATTCCTTCGAAAAAGCGAATGTCGTTAATATCAACGGAATCAGCACCCTGAACAACATATTCGCCTCATTGAGAGCGAAGTATCTGATTGAGAGCGAGAGCCAAACAAATTGAAATTTCGGGTCCAGACGACTCTTGCCATTTCTTGGTAAGTAGGGGACGGGCTATTCCAAGAAGCGGCGCAACTTGAAGGTCTCGTCAGCAGCGTCGCGAGCATATGCGTGTCATCGTCGTCGGATGCTGCACCTAGGAGCTAGACAAGTTGCTAGATTTCCCCAGATTGGCTATTATTCCTGCCTCAAACTGTTTCGCCTCGGGCGGTGGGCTCTACTGTAGCTTCTGCTCCCGGCTGTAGCTCCACAACGAGAGACTCCCACACGATGACCAGGGTAGCGGCTTGAAGCTACGGGCTAGCCCTTCAATTCAAGCTACACAGCAAGCTCCACCTCTCAGGTGTAGTCCGGCTACAGCGTATCGCGCAATCTCGCTCTCAATCAGATACTACGCTCTCAGTCAGGCGAATATGTTGTTCCTGGCAAACACCCAAGGTAGATTGGAAAAAACAGGATCTTTCGTTGTCCACAGCACCCAAAGAGGATGAAAAAAGTCAGTTAGACCTTGGCACTCACTCGCCAAGGCACTAGCGTGATGAAGGCGATGCAAAACTTGACACTCTTCTTAGGTGAAGAACCCCCAAACGAAACAAAATCAACAAGTCCGCTTCCAAACGCTGAAGTCAAAGTACCCGCTGGCAGACTTGAAGTACACGCACAACGGATGTTTGCTGAAAGCACTGCAATATTATAGACGCAGGCGCACGCTGCAACCAATTGCCCACGACCACCTCTATACTAAGACCCCAGGCGCAGACCAAAGGCAGATCAAGTGTGTATGAGGCTCTACATGCAGATCATGATAGACACGAGAACAGACTCATAAAAAAAGTACGAAGATCTATTCCGAGCCCGAACCGAGGAGATCGACCGACACAGCCTTCCCGCTTGGCGGCGCTTTCTACCAACCCGAGCCTATTCGCCGAACCTCGCGTGGCGTTCGCCCTGAACTTGCTCGTCGTGGGCGATAAAGAGCATACTAGAGCGCTTGGAGTCCGAGAAGTGCAGGGGGGGCTCGCACAGGCCGATGAAGATGCCGTTGTACTTAAAATTCCTTTGCAGTAGACACAATCTTTACGGACCTGCAAACATAGATTATAGACAGCAAACCGACAGCGCAAAGGAGACATGTAAGAAGTAGTGTTGAAAACAAATATTTTAGTTAATACCTGGTATGAGTTTAGTTGACGAAGACGTTTACAAGGGCAAATGCCAAAATGCCAAAATCAGTTATTATACCTGAATCAGATCCGTTTGAGCCAAAATCAGGTGTATACTAAAACCAAGTAAAAAATGCGCGCCACGAGCGGTGTTCTGTCCACGAAAGTCGGGTACACAAAGAAGCGTGCCATATATGGCCTCCAAAATCCAACTCGTTTAGTTTTCTTTAGGGTGGAGATACCACGGGCTTTACTTGGACCTACCTGCAGAGAGCCACTGTTAATAGGCATTCGTTTGTTCTGCGACGGCGGGGGCGCCAAGAGGAGTACTTACTTTGGCGCCCCCCCACCGTTGACAACTTAAATCTTCTTGACCATCCTCGCGGAACTACCAACTCGGCACGAAATTATTTTGCCGTACCACACCTCCTGAGACAAACTCGACGCGGGGTGGTGCAGATAGAGACCATGGTATGGACTGCTATGACCATAAAAAACAACAAAGCAGCGGCAGTAGGACACAACAACTATTCAATAACTAAATGAAGCGCGTCGCACACCGCAAAGAATATAAAAAAAACAGCATGCTCATGTGATGTATGCATATTTATGTAAGTACGTACTTTGACGTACAATGTGTACCTACGAGTACAGAGTTTATTCGTTGCGTAATGCAGAATAATATGAACCGAGGGAGGGCAGAAGCATACGGAGAGAAACAACAGTGAACATTTGTGGCCCCTCTGATCGGTTCAAAGTTGGCCAAAATCAGTTGAAAGCTAGAAATAGTAGAAAACACAGGTACCAGGTATAAGTTGGCCTTTTCGAGCCTAAATCAGTAACGATGTCAGCCTGGACAATAGCAGGGCTCCTGGGGTGTGTTTGGTACTTGTTTTCAGAATGTAACTGATTTTGTCCGAAAAGTGGCCAGGTACACCTGATTTTGGCAAAAACACCTTGAAAAACAGTTTCGAAAATACGCGTTGGCGTGCGCTGTAGAGGCAGAAATCACGAAAGGTAAAGAGGAATGGGATACGATGAACGATGTTGGCAAACCCTTACGTATTTCTTCGCGGCAAAGACGGCGACGGCAGAGTCGGCAGCAGCATAAAACATGGAAACGTGTTACTGTACTCAACGCCTGTCTGTTGTTATCGTATCGGAACAACAAGAGCAGCAGCGGCGGTAGACAACTGTCTCGGCGTGGAAAGAAACGTAGGCTGTAAACAACAACGGCAACTGTTCGGAAAAAGGGTTGGTTATAGTGTGCGAAACATAAACAACGGCAGTAGCAGCGCATATCCAAATGGCAGTACGCGTACTATACCCCTGTCTCGGTCTGAGCTCGTATCAAGAAAAACGAAAAAGCCATTTTCTTTGGTTATACGTACTACTGCTGTGGTGTGCAAAACCAAAATATCGAAATTACTGTAGTACCTGGTACGGTATGTGTTTGTGTCTTGTATGTAGTGCTGAAGGTCGACAACATGCGTGAACAGCAACAACCACACCAACAAAAACAACATAGACAACAGCTGCAGCAGCAGCGACGGCAGACACTGACTCAAAGCTGCGTACGACAGCAACAACGCGAACGACGCCTGCGTACACAGCAAAATCAGCATCAGGGACGATAGGCGCGCGGGGTTAGAGCAGCAGAAAAAGGAGGAGCAGCAGTAGCTGCAGCAGCAATGGGCTGCGCCACTAAGTCGTGTCCTCGCGTGTGGGAACATAGCAACGACGACGACAACAGCAACAACAACAACAACAACAACAACAACAACAACAGCAACAACAACAGCAACAACAACGTCAACAGTGAAAACCGCATACAAAACAACAGTAGCAGCGGCGGTAGACACTGTTGGGGAAACGAACGCAGGCTGTAAACAACAACCGCAGTAGCAGCGGCAGCAGCAGCAGCACAAGAGCAAATGGCAGTAGACGCAGTAGCGCATAAACAAATGACATTCTTAGTACGTGTTTTGTCTTGGGTTTAGTGTTCAAGGTCGACTACGTGCGGGAACAGCAACAGCACCACCACCATCAGCATACCAGGTAAACAGCAGCAGCAACAGCGAAGGTAGACACCTGCCTCGGTGTGAAAAGGGAACGCAGGCTGTACAGAACAACGGCAGCGGCAGCGGCAACAGCAGCGCATACGCGTACAATAAAAAACCCGAAGGTAAAAACATCTTCGTTGAGGATTCAGCCCAGGAGGTCGACAACATGAGGAACTGCGACGTCAACAACAACACTAACTGCAGCAGCAGCAGCGGCAGTGGATAGATGCTGGCTCAAAGCTCCCTATAAGAGCAACAACGCGAACGACGACTACATAAACGAACCAGAAACGAGAAAAGCAGAATCAGGGGCGGTAGGCGCGCAGGGTAACAACATCAGGAAAAGGTTCAGCGACAGCAGCAGTAGCAGCAGCAATAATAGGCTGCGCCACCAAGTCGCGTTCTCGGATATGAATACAACCAAAATTACAAGCAGTGTGAAAAAAACTCAACAACAGCAGCCTCGGCGGTAGACGTAGGCGACAAACGACAACAACAACAGCACCCTCGGCGGTATAAAAAGGTAGCACACAACAACACCAACAACGACATCAACAGAGAAGCACAGACCACAACTCACCGCCACCTCCTGTCTCGAGCGTGAAGGACACGGTGCGGACGTCGATAGGCCAGGCGCATAATTCACAGTCTTTGGGCCACTTCAAGATTATCCCGCTGCCGGGGCAGGTGTCGTAGTCGCCGGTCTCAAAATCGTCCATGCCTCCAAATTTCTGTTTCCATCATAATATGGCTGGGAGATGCAGCGGTTGCACTTTACAGTGGGACTGAGCTCTGACTTGGACAGGGGGGTTCTGTTCGAAATGGGCTTCCAAGATTCGCCAGAAGAGGCCGAGGCAGAGGTGTGTTATAGGCAGAACCAGCAGGAAAAAGTGCAGTCCACTCCGTAGAAGCAGCAACACCAGGAGCAGGCGATGCCATCTACCAGGCAGGAGCAGCACTAGCGGGGGGAGCACCCGGTACCAACAGAAGCAGCGAAAGCAAAAGCAGCACCAGCAGGAGCGGCACCAGAAGGAGCGGCACGAGCACGAGCGGCACGAGCAGGGGCGGCACGAGCAGGAGCAACGCCAGCAGGAGGCCAACTGGCCAAGCGGTATACGAACAGGCAGCACAAGCGTGACGCGCGTCGTATGCTGTCTACACGTGTCCACGCACGCAAAAAATCCAATGACCCGCGTCGTAGTCCTGTTGAAACTATTCCGGAACAAAATCGAAAATAAATCGGCCTACTATCGTATGTATGCCGTCTTGTAACCGGTCTCTTCGGACCAAAGCAGCTGAGATCAACGGCAGCAGCAGTCCTGTTGAGTCTGTTCCCGAAAAATCCCTCCACTCGCGAATAGTACAAAGCTCTCGCGAATCAGGGTTGACAATCTTGCGAAAGGCCACCGAAACGCCCCCACGGCAACCGAGCAGAGATAGATAACGAATTTATAGTTTTGTTTATATATATATATACCAGGTATATAGTTTTTTATATATAATACAGGCTATATATATACCTGGTATATAATACAGGCTAAGCTATAGGGGGAAAAGACGATCGAGTAACAGGCCCAGGGTAATCCTTGTATCGCTGGAAAACTACTATTAATAGACTCAACAAGGTACCATATATATGCTGGTGCATTGTGTGACCACCATACAGCCGCAGACGAAATAAAGGGTATCATTCTGTCATGCACCCACTGCGTACTACTGCCTGTTGGTCACGAGACATATACGTAGCACGCTCCCTTTGTTGATACCGTAAAGGTTGGAATCTGAATTAGTAACGGCCAAAATATAGAACAAACGCAAGTATAACAAGAACGAATCGACGTGCTTCAACCTCTAGTAATGTAGAACGAGGGATGCAACCCCAACCTATAGATGACGAATCTCTGCTCCCTCGGTTAGGGATGGAGCCAACACAATCCGTGAACAACGCCTACGCGAGACTTTTTCGGGATTAATGGAAAGCATAATCATAGTTTATCGCATATTGATTCCAATCGTTCTAGGAATTTTCGTTTCGACATAGTTGATGCATACATACAACTGTATTGAATAAAACGGGTGCTATTCACAGCCGTATACGAGTACTACAGCTACATTAGTGTAGGCAGTGGTTACAAAAATCAACTTTCAACATCATGAAGGGGGGAATGTTTGGAAGAAGTACACCGCGCAACAACTTATAGAGGGGACGAAAATACCGGAAAACCTAGCAGGAAACACACGCTGATGGCAGGAAACACACGATGATGATGAAAACGTCAGGAGAAAGGATATTTACGAACGATGCAATATTGAGATGGAGGTAACCACGGTACCCCCAAAACAAAGCGTTAAGGGAAGTGAAACTGTTGTTGTTGTTGTTGTTGTTGTTGCTGTTGTTGTTGTTGTTGTTGTTGTTGTTGTTGTTGTTGTGTTCTCCATAAATCGTCTATTCTCTCCAGCTTCATCAGTACACCTAGCGTCCGCCCATATTCCGTATCCTAGGGAGATACTGATTATGCGGTCACAGACTGTGAGAGAGAGGAAGACAAAAAGATAAACCTAAATCGCAAAGTCTAGTGTCAAGCAAGTGAAACGTCAGCGTACCGGGTACGAGAACACAACAACACAAGCAAGACCGGAAAAAAGAACAAAAAGAGAATAAAACAAAAAAAGCCGAAATCTGAAATATATCAGAATACAAACGAGGCAAGGGCTCCAGAAAGGCTGCTAGACGCAACGCGCACGTACTCACGAAGGGCATGTATCTGCTGCGCGGACGAAGCAACACGAAAGAGAGATACAGGCAAAAGTCTGTAAGAGCCCGTCGATCCGATACCTAGGCGCCCGATCTATTATTTCGTTTCTGCATTCGTCGACAGTTAGTTGTATCAGTACACAGCAGCCCCTCCCTCCTCCACCCCTCCCCTTGTCGCCGTTCTTGGCGTCGCCTGCTGGGTGGCGCAGCCGGCTCTTCTGTGCTTCGTCCCTGTGTCACCTAGACATGAATCAGTCCGCCGCTTCGACGACCCCCCGGTACCACTTCCCGTTCTTCTTAGCCGCCCTCGGCCATAGCGACGTCTCTACTCCGAACAGCAGTGGAGAGCTTTCCGTGGACCCCTCGGTGGCTTGAAAAACAATGAGGTCGTTTGCTAGGCATTGGGCCCAGTTATTTTCCGGTAGGCGTCGTCCTCGGTTCAATCCACAAGGCATCGCCCCAAACATCAACCGGCGAGTCAGCCGCTCATTGGTCGTCCGCCGTACGGCCCCCGCAAAGAGAAGGCGTCGTTTGCAGATAGTCGTCTCAACGCTCTCGCATTATGCCCTTTTGATGGCCTTGGCGTACGACAGGAGGTGGCCAGTGCGTTGCCAGCACTGACAGTCAATGGCCCGTAGGACGAGTTTGTTGTGTGCCGTTCTGAGATCAGCGAAGTGCTACTGACCAAGAGTCCAAATCACGCACCCGTACAGCAGGCTCTGCGTCACCTCATCCTTTAGCTTTCGCTCTATAAGAGTGAGCGGGGCATCCTCCATATCATACAATTCCCGCTTGACACGATTGTAGCATGCCCATGCGGGTAGGATCCGTCGCATGGTCTCTGGCGTAATGTCGGCGCTTGCGACGACCATACCGCCCAGGTACGAAAACTGCATCGTCTGCCTATATTTCTGTCCCGCTGCTTGGATGACAAGCGATGACGTCCGGGTTGCCTGATTCGGTGTCCGCAGCAGCAAGGGTTCCGTTTTCTTTTCGTATACGGTGAGGCCTGCTGCTTCGAAAACGGCCACAACGACGGTCATCATCTTATCAAGGTCTTCCACTTACTTGGACTCAATGCCTGCTAACCCTGCGTACAGCATACCCCACACTGCCCTCCGTACGTAAGGTAGTTGGTCAACCTTCACCCTGTCCTCGCCGAGAGCCTACTCGAGGGGAACCAACTCCCTCAAAATATCTCGGTCTTCACTCAAGCGTAGCGGCACGGCGTGTATCACCGCAGCGAAGAAGGTATTGAACAGAAGGGGTGACAAGACACATCCTTGCCGCAGCCCCGGAGTGACGTCGAACCATTCCGACTGCTCGCCGTCGTGCATACGCACGCGGGCTCGCATGCCTGCGTTCAATTGGCGAATAGCGGCAACAATCTTCTCTGGTACGCCGATACGTGCGAGAACCACCCACAGTAGCTCACGGTCGACGGAGTCGTATGCTTTCTGCAGGTCGATGAAGCACATAAACAGGGAGAGTTTTCTAGCTAGTCCGAGTTCTTGCAGTCGGCGCACTACGAACAGCATGTCGACCGTTGATCGTGCAGGGCGACCGCCTCACGATTTCTCGGAGAGTATCCCTTTGGCCTCGCAGTAGTTACTGTGAGGCGGGACGCGATCAGTTTTGGCAAACCTTTGCCTGAGTGGGCAACAAGAACAAATCCCTCGGTAATTGTTGCAATAAGAGCGATCCTTGTTTTTAAAACGGACTCAAATATTCGGATTTTCCCATTGCTGGGGGGCGTTACCCGTTCTCCACACGTTGACAAGTAGGTTGTGAGAGTACCGGATTAACTTGGGGTGGTGGAGTTTCAGTTACTCGGCCAGAAGGGAGTCTTGGCCCACCGTTTTGAGCTACCACCGTCAAATCATCCATGGTCGGTTCATTTCCAAGCGATGGTGCCAACGGCCGTTGTCGAAATAGGGTGATGACGGTGTGGTCAAGCGTAATCGACTTCGTCGTCAGGAGGGTGCAGAAACACCTCACCGACAATTCATAAATGCGCACCTTCTCCAGTAGTAGAGTGCCCTCCTCGTCCCGGATGAACTGTTCGTTTCTCGCCTTTTGACCGTCCAACCCCACCGTACGTTCCCTTTAAGTGTTTGTAGAAACCCCGCTGGTCGTTGTCGGTGGGCAGTCTCTCTGTTTCAGCGAGGTATTCTTCCTTGTAGGCGTGCAACGCTGCATCAATCGCCCTTGGTAGATTTGCGCACGCCGTTCTCAGCTTCTTCCACCGCGAAATTGTATTGTTTAATGCCCTTCACTAGTCGGGCATCCTCCCTCGCACCCCATGCTAGTTGTATGGCGGCTGAGGTTTCCGCGGTCTCGCACCACCCGGGTTTGTGTGAGTGCCGTCGTGGGGGGGGGTACGTCTTTCAGTCCTGCATCATGAATATCATCATCAAAGGATTCAGCCATCTAGGAGATACTGTCCGGTTACGAGGGAAGGCAAGGAAACTTTGAAACGATCCGCGCCACGACTCGTTGCCTGCAGTCTCTGTCGGATCGAAACTTCTGCCGGTCGAAAGGCCGAATTTTGTTTTTCGTTCGAACGTGTCTGTTGGGTGCGAAACGACCGCTTTGGCTCACCATCTCATCTACGATATTATGGTCGGCAAGCCTGAGGGAGACCTTAACATCATGCACGCGAGATCGGTGTGCTTGGCGGGTTAGGATGTAGTAAATCAGGTCTCGGTGGTTGCGCCTGCTGATGAATTTGAACGTATGGGATATTCCATCCTTGCGTGCGCTAAAAAACGTGTTCGTGAGAGCGAGCCTATTGCCTGAAGGGAATGACAGCAGGCGTTTGCCGTTTCTTCACAGCGCTCTACCGTCACCGCACCCTTCTATCCTCTTTCCCGCCCGTGCGTTTGCGTCTACCAGTACGACGTGGCGTTCCTTCGTTGGAATCTGCTCAACCACATGCCCCAATTTTTTCAAAAACTCCTCTTTCATCTGTGCGTTGAGGTTGGCTTCCGTTGGGGCATAAGCGCCAACTAGGATGACCGCAACGCTTTCACCAGTCAGCTACAAGCGCATAGACATAATGCGCTCGTCAATTAACTGGTGTGTATAAACAGACCTACGGCATATCGTTTCCTTCACAAGCATCCGCTTCTTCTTGCCCAGACCAGAAAACCCGGTATCCCGCTGCAGAAAACTCGGTTTTCCCAGGTCTCCTTGTTTTCTGCAGGCCAACAAAGTCACAGCCCAGTTGTCGGACCTTTGCAAGCACGCGCTCGGCATGCCCGTCCCCGTTCCACCCTTACACAGCCAGGGTCCCCACATTGTAGGTCGCTACCGTCACGAGTGCTGACTTCTGTCTCGTTCGAGCCTCGCGTGCTGCAAACTTCGCTAGCCGACGCGTGGTCCGACCCCTCCGTCTTTTTCTGTCTTTTTCCCATTATTTCTCGTTGTATCACGATGTAGGCTCTCTTTTTTCAAGCTTGGTGCGTGGCTTCGTTTCCAACGGCTGGGTTCAGCCGTCCTAGCCCATCCCAACCACTCTCGTCCTCGCCTTCGGGGGGTTGCTTACCCACGCAATGCCTAGCCTCTCTTCTCCCTATGCTGTACCCAATGCGCTCTCCGCTGTGGCGATGCTCCTCCTCAGCTTCTGGAACGAACTCCTCGGCAATGGGGTTGAAATTAAACTCAACGCCACCACCCTGCGCCGTCGGTAGTTCACCTACCAGACCGCACAGGGTTCCTCTCTACCGAGGCGGGAGCTCGTATGGCCACCAGTGGACCGTCGTCGATTCCGATGGACTCCTGCCCACCCCGAGGTCGGGGCAGGCCAAGGCGAGAGGGGGAGGATGTTTGAGACCTATTGATAGTATAACGCTAGAAACAATAAAACGAAATAATAGAAAGTGACCAATCGAGGAGATAACGGCATTACCTCGTAGTTTGTCGCGTTGACGCTGGTGTAAGTTAGTTGGTAATATTGCAACTCGCACATTTCCTGACGTTGTCGGACACTCTCTGCTAAATGTCACTATTACGGGGGACCATAGTTAACAGGACCTATGGTATGAATAAAAACCTATATGTTTATCCATTTTTACTCAAAATATTTGGTTATGTTAAATATGGCCCCCCGTACTACTAAGTTTCTGATCCGTAGGTAGGGGAACGTGAAATATCGGAAGCGTCAAGTCGAAAAGGGGGTCACAGGTATCGCACGTACATCCGTTCTTGGAGGGAACGTGCGTGAGCCATGGGTAACCTTATTGCTCGAAGGAAAGAAGAGTAAATGTAGCGAACAGGAACTGAGTACTCTTACGGGGGACCATAGTTAACAGGACCTATGGTATACATAAAAACCTATATGTTTAACCATTTATACTCACAATATTTGGTCCTGTTGACTATGGCCCCCCGTAATAGATTTTTTTTGTACGGAATACCAATAATACACCACCACATGCACGCAGAACCATGAGTTGCGTACTCTAGATACACGCCACCACCACTCCTACGCAGGCGTACGGTAGAACAGGTAGGGGCAGCATCCACTCTACAAAATGCTTGCGGGTATGCTACCACTAATACTACGGCTACAAACTCCACTAACTATCAAGTACTACTGCGATACCATGACCGATCGCTTATACAATACAGATAACCTCGTGGCAAACAGATTGGCAAGTCACAACAAAGTACGCTTGGTTGGGGCAGGACTACAAACCTGTTACACTATACACCACTGCAAGTAATAATACGTCCTTGCAGTACACGTAGAAACAGCATCAATAAATACGACCAGGTACACTACGAGCATTAGACTAATGAGTACACACTGACTACTACTATTACTGCTACTAATACTACTATGTGAATAGTGCTTCAGTGACCTTCATACAAGTTCAATAGCGGTTCCACCATGGATTGGGTGCATGTCTGCTACCAGTTATACTGCTCTTCTTACTCTTTATATACAGCACTCCCACTCCTACGCAGATAAAGGTACTGCTCTAATAGAGGCAGAGCCAGCATGCTCGCCAAAAAATACTACGGGTATACAACTGCATCTACGATAATTATACGAAGTTTTTGGAAACGTGCAGGCTACGCGAAGTACTACGGTTGAAGGCATCTATCTCTGCAGTATTAATTAATTGGCCAGGTGAAAGCAGCATGCAGACGGCAACTACAGCAATAATGGCGGACACCACACAACGAGCACGGCTACTATTGCTACTATATATACTTAGAGTGCAGGTGCTACTACAAATACTTGTCTTGGACAGGCATTGGTACAAGCAGCATGCACTCGGTACCATGCGCTCCTCGACATATTTTTACGACAACTACAACTAAGGTACTCTTCCATTATCTTGTACTATACTGACTACCTCAGAATTACATACCTGCGTGTCTCAAACAGAGTAATAAAAGCAGAAAAACCAAACAACCAAAAAAATCTCCATTATTATTGCGGGGGAGGCATATTAAATAGGGCCAAAGGTGCACACAAAAACTTGTTATTTCGCTACTTTTACAAACAATACTACCTGGTCCCCTATTATTTACTACGGCCCCTCGTAGTGGTAGGAAGCAGCTTCTCTGCAGGCATTCATGTACAGGTATACCTGTACAGTAGAGGCACCATGAAAAAGTTATCTGCGTCTATCTGCCATGAAAAAAATATAACGACAGTCAGAAGGGTACTCAAGGCAACAGCAGCGGACTGGTGGCAACAGCAAGTCAGTACAACTCTCGCATCAATATTATCCTTAACCCCTTTAGAACCGCAGTCCCGTTTGGGGACAAAACTACTTGAAATTTGACTGGTTTGTCCACAGAACGGGACTGCGGTTCTAAACAGCAACAGGTCCACATACATACGATTGAAGGCCCCACGAAAAAAGTGTCTTCACCTGCCCTTATAATTTATACGTCATTGTCTACTTCAAAACTAGTTAATGTCAACGGCAGTGCAATATACTCGGGGTTACAGCAGCGGACCCGTGCCAACGGCAGCACTCCTACCACTCCTACTCGTGCTATTACGAACACTACTGCTAATACTACGCTTACAACTACTGCTATCGAGAGGACTAGTAGTGCTACTACTCCTTCCTACTGATACTACCACTACGAAAAATACTATTAAAATATTCGTACTATTATTCAACTTCTACTACTTTTATCCCGCTACTACTACTACTACTACTACTACTACTATCAATACTACTAATACTCGTACCCCTACTAAAAAATATTACTACTATACTATCCAATACTACTCTAAAGATCCTACTACTACTCCTACTACTACTACTAGTACTACTACTACTACTACTACTACTACTACTACTACTACTACTACTACTACTACTACTACTACTGCTACTACTACTCCTACTACTACTTCTACTACTACTACTACTACTACTACTACTACTACTACTACTACTACTACTATTACCACTACTTCTACTACTACTGCTATGTTTACCACCTCTTGTACTACTACCACTACTACTACGACACTAGATGCGCACAGAGACATGGAGAGTGAAGAGAAACGGGCGTCAAATGGGCCTGGCTCTCTTGCACGGTGCCATTACCTGGTGCCGAGGGCGTCCAACTGGACAACTCGCGATATATGATATCTACATAATATACCAGGTATACATCAGCAGATACCTGATACCAATTTCCCCCAATAGACGGACCGGGGGAACTAGGTTTGTGGTCACGTACGTGCTTGGTGTGAGGTGTGCGGTGTACGTCAAAGGGCTAGGAGCGACAAATCAGACGCTCTATAGACGTTTGCTGTCCCTGCTTTATCTGCTGCTGCTGTTGAGTGAGGTCGATCGAAAACCGAAACTGGACAGTTCAAGGCAGGAAAGTTCAAAATTGATGAGATTTTCTACGCAGAGAAAACTCAACGGAGAAAAGTCTTCGTTTTTGCAAGTGCCATTATTAGCTCGTCGTGTGTAGGACGTGCCCTGGAATTTAGTAGAACTATACTACCAGCCACGCCGTCTAGCAGTGTGAATTGTACCCGGTGCCACACGGAGGCAGTAGAGAGAGACGGGAGGCACTATGGGCTTGGCTCTGTGGCTCTTGCCCGTTGCGATTACCTGCTTCAGAAAGTGCGCGGCTGGACAACTATCTTAGTTAGGTATGACACCAATAATATCTGATACCAACATTTCCCAGGCGAACAGGCCTAGGGAGGCAGATTTGTCGTGACGAACGTTCGCCGTGTTAGGCTTACACCACCCGTTGTAACTGAGTGCAACATATATGACGGCAAACAGGTGTGTGCAGTTGCTGCCGTCTGTTGTTCCTGGTATTTTGCTGTTGTTGTTCTTGCTGCTCCTGGGCACAACTAGCAGCGTATGACACCAATACGGCGTATTTAAATTTCCCACGTAGACGGGCCAATGAGGGAGGTGTTGTGGTCATGAATGTGCTCGGTGTTAGGTGCACACCACTGGTCAAAGGGCTTGGTGCAACAGATACGACGGCCGACAGATGTGAACTGCTGTGACGGCTGTATATCCGCTACTGCCACTGGTATTTTTACTGCTGACTTTGAAAACATATGTGCAGCAGAGGCGCTACAAAAATGTTTCGAGGGTGGCGGCCTATGTTCTTTTTAAACCAATCTATTCCAAACAAATATTGTGAAGTTTTCCATGTCACATTGTGACTTACTCGGCTCGGGGAGGCGGGAAGAGATGTGTTCGTAGATAGAGCCAAATCAGCAAAGTTAAATGTCCCGAGCACCGCCAGGGAGCTCCGCCGACATCTAGACATGCGTCGTAATATACCTACGGCCCCTATGTTTGCCCCGCAGTCGAAAGTGCGAGGAGAAACCCTCGGCCACCAAAAAGCAGCATGCCGAAAACACTAAGTACACACCTGGTATAATATATATATATAATATATAATATGTTATTCTTATTTCTCTTGCCATCCGACAATGCGCAGCATGATGTTCAACATTGATCACTCATAACTTTCCCGAAAGAAGAAAACCTCGGAAAGAAAAGGAAACCCATGCACCAAGTCTACCTTCCTTCCGTGCCAAACTTTCAGCTTGTCTACTCTATTTGCTGTATTTATATATTGTATGTATCATGTTCGTGTCTATCCCGTGATAGCATCGCGGTCATGCTTTCACAGCAGGAAGCCATATATCGATGGACAGCATATAACCGACAAAATATAGTTACCCCCGAAACCAACCAACAGTTCACCAGAGGAAAACGGAAGCACCCGTCGCCTCCTCAAATGGTCGTCGACGATAGTACTGCCGTCGAGCTCCGCCGACGGGGGTGACACAACCGTCAGAACAAGAAACCGAGTAAATTGTGAGTCGCAGAAAAAAAAATCCCGCAATACAGGAAAAGTATATAACTTACACCAAACTAGTCGCCGACGCAACATGCAGCGGGTATTTTCTCCGACTTCATAGTATCAACTTTGTTATGTGCTCCGAAATCTCCTTTATACACCCCCCTAAAGCGTTTCCACTGGACTTTCTTCTCTTTCTTCCACAGACGGTGACGGGGTTTTGCAAAAAACGTCTCTCTTCACCACCCATGTTCCATCGGCCCTTCAGCCAAGATAGTGTTGTATTACCCCCAGCTACCGGGTTGCCGCCAAGTTTTGCTGCAGACGTCCCTTCCGTCTTGTCCTTGCTCGGATCACCAACCGTCTGAGTCCCGTGTGAAGGCGATAGGCTCAATCTGCAGTGATAACTACTGCTTTGTTTCTATTGCTACTGCTTACGCTGCCGATATTATCTGCAGGTTTCGAGGAACTATCGTCGTGTTTACCGATACACCATGCTGGCCGTTTAGCTAGGTACATCCCTCGTCATGATCCTCGACCGATTTCTCTGGAACATTTGGCCGCGGCAGTCCATCTGCACCGACGGATGCGGCACCGACATTTTCTGCCCAATGGACGAGGTACGCTCCAGATACAAACCTACCAGTAGAAACGCCAGGAGATATGGTTAGGAGAAAGAGCAGGGGGGGTCCGGTCTTTCCCTGAAAAAGATGGTCTGGCCCCCTATCTCCTGACCCACATGAGATGGACCCAAACCTGTGTATTTGGATATTTACGGTTGACGGCCGGCGTGTCACGAAGGTGGATGCGCCAAAGAGTGGGCCTGCTGTAGGTAGGAATGCCTTTTTAGTTACTACGCGTATTCATATTGTGCACATCAACAGCACGATAACATCTCGAGCCAGACACAGGTATTTAGATTGCAGTTGATATGCGCTTTAAACTTGAACAGGGCGAGCTTATTCCAACTCGAATAGGGCGAGACAAGAGCATGCCGACACGGTCCCTTCCTCAGCGCATGTTCCCCTTGTAAAAAGGTTGATATGTATGTGTATAGAGCGTGGTATTTGCACCCTAAACGCCCTTAAACGTTCCTATCAAAGAAGAACCTGCTGCAGGCACCTTCAAGCAAATATCTAAGCGTCAGCGCTTACGTTGGATGTAGCATCTGTGTCACCCATATCCCACGAACACTGGTCATAGATTTCTCACCCGACCAGAGAGTGCTGATGGTCTCGGCTTGTCTGGCATATATATCTTCAAACCCCTGTGAACAACAATGATCAAGACGCAATTTTTCGTTCTTTTGGCGAGCTATTGTCCTACCTTGTGCTGAGATGATATTTGACTATACACTCAGGGAATGACCCGATGCCCCTTGTTTGCGTATATTTATTTAATCAAAAGCATTTGCCGCAAAGTAGTATACACATACATACCATGTACTTTGTAAAGCGAAACTTTCAAATATTTGTCGTCTTTCCGACAACCCACGATGTGTAGGTATGCACGGAGGTATGGGGTTTTATGTTTGTTTGCCTGTCAACTGCATCGCTTGCATGGGCAGGACCCTGGATGCCTTCAGCCGGGGCCGTGGTCTGTGAAGATGTTCGACGTCATCGCCAGAATCAGCTCCAGGCTCATTATTTCGACAACCACGTAAGAGGGGTTGCAGGGCCTCTTTCGAGAAGGGGTTACAAAAGAGGTTGCGACTAGGTGTACTTTACATCAGACAATCTAAGTGGATGAAATACTGGTTGCTACGATGTCAGCCTGACCAATAGCGGGGCTCCTGGGGTGGGTTTTGTACTTGTTTGAAGCATGCATGTAACTCATTTTAATCGAAACGTGGCCAGATATATCTGATTTTGGCAAAAACCCATTTTTTTTATCAGCAGTGACGTCACTCCCGCGAGTGGATCTGTATCGAACGGCAACTAGGGCGTGCGTGGTTATGTTGACGCATCACAACAAATAAACACGTGGTGGTGTGTTTAACGAAGTACGGAAACATTCACCTTCAACAAAAAATACGTTTTGGGGGTGTACTCGGCCGAGTGGCTCGTGGCGTCTGTTAAGGTTTATCCACAAATATTATTGATCACCGTGAGGAAGCTTTTGTTGCAATCAATGTGGAACAATTTTTTTTTATTCTTAACCCATGTTTTCCACCTTGAAACTCTGCGCAGACCTTCAGATGCGCTGCCATTAGCTCAATTTAGATGATATAACAAGACACTGTCAACCGTTAGTTCGGTACCCTGATATATATATGAGTGAAGAGGTTCTTAAGCAAAGTATTTTTTTATGGTTCTACCTAGAATCATCTGAGTTGTTGGACTAGAACGAAGTCCCGGCAAACAAATCGAACGGGCCATGTAAACGGGTTGCCTTTCGCTCCGTACAAACTCAATTGTTTCAAGCAGTGATGTGTGTGCCTTGACATCCTCTGGGCCGAACTTGCAAATATAGTCGACAAAGGGAACGAAAACGAACCACGTGGCCACGCAACAACCAACGGACGGGAGAAATACAATAGTTTAGCAGAAATCCAGATATGATCAAGTGACATCCTTCAAGGGAGCCCTTGGGACACAATGTATACGAAGACTGCAGTCTTAAAATAAAAAATAAAAATAGGGTTGTTCAACTGTGATTATATTTCTGGTATAATCTCGACTACTCATGACTCCCCAGCGAGCACGGCCTAGCTCCACGTATGATGCTCAGACCATATATATCTCGGCAGTTTCAAAGCACGTATATCATGTAAAACGTTTCTATACCAGGCACAGGATCCACCGGACTACATGTTCCATGACGATACGGGTCTTTCACTAAAAACCCACCTTCCCATACTTCTGCTTGCAAAATACTGATGTGAAAACGGCTAGTTCCCCAGGCTGCTGAGACACTTTAACTCGGGTTTTCGACGGCAACGCCGAGCTCTGGCAATGTTGGAAAACCCTACCAGGCTGGGCCTCTTGCTCCACCGTCCGCAGGGTCGTACGCGGTCATGGCAAATATATAATATCAAACAGCAGATCCGGAATGATCGAAATCTTTACTTCTGAGCAATTTCGATTCGTGATCGTAAAATTAGAAATGTCTGATCTCTCCTTCAAATCCAATGGCGCCAATACCCCTTGAATGGTATGAAACGCACCCTACACGTGGATCGAGACGCGGTCTGCCCATTCAAACTGGGGCTAAGTCGCGTTCATTGAGGAGTGATGGTTCGGCGTTATGGTACTAAAAACTGTGATGTCGCCGTAAAAAAACAATAAGATGTTTTTGACAATTTTCAAGCACCATCTTAATGAATATGTTTGTAAAACAATCCAAGCACCATCTTAATTGCCTTGACCAAAAGGGCGCCTTACCCAAGCGTTCACTTCACCACCTCGCCTTGGCATGCTACGCCGACTAACTTCCGTATCCACCACTCACTTTTCCATTAACGCGGACGCGCACAGATTGTTGTTCGGCACTATGTGTCACGGAACATGGAACTACTTATCCGAGGTCGAAACTCTTCGACCTTTTCTCTACGGCTGGAGAGCCGACAACATGTGGCTTCACACCGTTGGGGGATGGTCGATAGGCGTGTGGGTCATTGCGCACGTCTGGTCGCTGCTGCTGCCATCGATGTTTCACGGGTTCCGCAACGTGAAGGTCCCTGGTCAATTCGGGTGGCTTCCCCCTCAGGTATATCCGAGATTATAACCCGTTGGCTGGTCCACGTATCGGGTACGCTTGGTTTGCGTGAATATCAGTGTTCGTTCACGTTGCAGGCTACCAAGGAGTCGAACGACAAGTGCCGCTTTCTCGCCGGGGTGTCAACCATGACTTGGAGTAATATTGCATTGAGTGCCACGGGCACAACGTGACACGTTGTCGCTTTACACGTGCCGGGTGCCTGATTTTTAGCAGGGTGGCATTAACCTTTCCGCTTTGATGTCCCGTTAAGCAGCGGTCTCCTCACTTGCACAATTTCGAAGCAAGCAGTATAGCTGAATGTGATGCATTGTGCTCTACGCTTGGACTGCGTTGAATGTTTGACCCGGGTAAATCAGCAGCTTGGTGTATTTACAGACGGCGGGGAACCCCCCATGGAGGCATCGCCTTGAACCCGCGACAATTCACAGGATGTCCTATGTTCGCGGCCTCCCAGAGGCTGGTGAGGATGTATATATATGTCAAGCTCCCGTCTGGAAAGCGTCGTACCATAAAGATGGTAACGAATGGGCGATTGAAGGTAGAATGTCTGAAATCGTAAGCGGATATTGTTTGGATGCCTGCGCGTTTTCTTCTGATGATGACATCATCTTCATCGTTGATAGTTCAAAAGGATGTCAGCTATGACAGTCTGCTATATATCGCGGCGCTCGTTTTGAGCACTATTGTTTGCCAGTAGTACTTACACGTCGACCGGGTATCTTACCAGGCCGGCTGATTCTTCAATTGGCCTCGGCGATCGCCTTTTCGAACATGCCGATGCCTCTACCGCTTGCGCCCACCCTCACGACGGGTACCGTCTGGTGCCAGGTTTGGTAAAATATGTTGGTCCTGATGTCGACTGTATTGAACCCGTGAACGGCAGGATAGAGTGGTTTGACTTGTCGGTCAAATATACCTTGGTCTGGGACGTTCTTCATCTAACCGTTTTTCACAGATTCGAAGGCACGCATGACATTATAGATTAGCTCAATGAAAGCTGAAAGGTCCCTTACTGACGGGGCTCCCCCACTTCAACACTCCCCATTATATCCAGAACACGATGATGGTTCTGCAACAGTCCTCGGCATGTCTTTCACGTTTTATTAACGTCGCGTGCCTAGGACCAGGGTATCGTGTTAAGTGCACAGCTCCGTAGGCTAGAAGGGCCGAGATTATAACGTGCTAGTTGAACCGCACTACGTTAGATACGATCGTAAAAAAACTGGTGCGTTCATCATTACCCTAGCTATCTTGGGCGCTCGGTACTCGAAAACAAGGCTAGAAAGAGCGGCATTGGAGCTGAGGTCATGACGTTGACGACGTAGCTGTATCTCTCAGGCGTTGAGGCTCACCATGAACACATTGGCGTGGAAGCTCGGCTTAGTGCTTAATAGTATTCTTTCATTCCAAGTAGCGTACCAAATGAACCTGGACTGAGGTCGTTCTCGTGTTGAGCGGCACCTGATGCTCACAATCCACTAGTCGGCACTTACCACTATACTATCGTTCGGAGAATGCGGGCCTCGCACGTTAGGCAAACGAGATGCCGATAGACTCTTGATCTCGCTGGTGCAGCTGCTGTGTAGACTTCGTTGGCATCAACGTCTGGGTGTCGATGCCGCTGCTGGCTTCGACTGCGATTGAAGGTGCCAATCGCCGGAGGAAATCTGGACGCGGCGAACGGGGAAGCGAGGTGGGGGGTAGACGACATATGGCGCATCTTCTGGATGACGGTTATCTTTGGTGCCCTCATGCCCCTGTCAAGGTCGGCCTGGGCCCGGAGAAAAAACTTCTCCTTCGCAATGGTTCTTCACACGGTGAGGAATGAGCAAACCTGCCCGTGTGAGTGGCTAACAAACGCCTCGCGAGATGCGAACGCCCCCCAGTCTCGCCGCATGCCTCCCTGGCGAAGTCATTCTTCGCAGTGGAAACAATATATATCCCCCGGCCGGCTATTGTTATACAACTACCACCATGGCAGTATAATTTCTCTACCCCGCACTCACCCCCTGCGACAGCGTTTGGTTGCGTGGTTCATCGTCTCATTATTCTTGAACGTAGTACATGAAAACGCACTTTAGTTTTTGTGGGGCTCCCCTGTTAATGAGCTCATATACCAACCTCAAAACGGGGTACGCCTATGAAACAAAAGGGTGTACCAGGTGCGACAAATCATTAGGGTTTGTGTATCGGTGGCATTTTACGATAATATATACATCTTAGATCAAATTGGTCCCAAGTACGCCATCAAAATTGATATCGGTACTCGGAAACTTGAGGAATAAGGGTAGACCGTGGTGGTTCCCCTCCCGCTCCGGGGCGCGAACAAACACAACATTATCTTGTTCATTAACCCCTACAAAATTTAGCAAAAACCTCGAAGAACACTCAATTTTAATAATGTATTTGGAGATTCCATGCCGAAAAACTACATGTAAACCTGCCCTACCCAGCACAGATGCATACAATATTCGTCACAACGTACAGCTTGCTAAGATATCTAAGACCAACGATGGAGATGACGACAAAAAAACATCATAGCCGCATAGCCGGTAAGTGACAACCAACATGCAGAAGCACTTGAATTGTAACCTAAATTTATTGCGGAACAGATTGAACCGATTTCAACAGCGACAGCATAACACGTACCTACAGAGGTTGAAGCAAAGATAAACTCCAACCAACCCCGTCCTTGTATCGATTCTATAAGCAGAAGTTGATGTTTGAGCGCTATTTTTTAACACTACACTGCGTTCCTTCAACACTCATGCTGATATGAGCAGTTCTTATGAGAAGACACCCTCCACTTCTGGAGCGTTCTACGAGATAGGTTCACCCAAATTACTATGAGGCTCCTCACTTCAGGAACTCCGTACCTCACCCGAAAACTGACGTCACAACGAAAATCCGGTTTCATCCCGATGAATGGTCCAATGGCCCAAGTGAACAAAAATGTCATTTTTTTCGAAACAAGATTGGCAGTCCGACGATCATGGGTTAAGGAACCACGTCATTCAGGAAACAATTTAGCGGGAAAATGCTGACCCCTATCGTAGAGCGCGTCTTCTCTGTCATGCTCCATACGTTACAGAGGTACACGAAAAGCTCTACGTTCACTCTGCTTGGAAATTATTTGCGGGCATTACGCGATAAGCCCCGCGGTAGGAAGCATGCGCTCGCACTGCACTTCCGATTCTGGAAGGGCCAGCACACGACCAGCGAGTTCGATGACCGCTCGGCGCTCATTGGGTGCTACTGACGTACGTGCGCTTGCTTTCTGCTACTCCCGCTGTTGCGGAGTGCAATGTGTGATGCAGGACGTCGAGACGAGGGGTAAATCCCCTGATTCTCTTCTATGCAGGCCTTCCTACTCGGCAGGAAACCCATTCCCTAACATATCCGCCAACATATCGGCTCGACTTCCCGATATATAATACTTACTTCGTATCGGATCCTTCGATTTATCGAAACACATCAGTACCGATACACAGCCACCAGAAATCCATGATATTTCAGCGGTATTAGACAGCTCCTAACCCGAAACAATTACCCTAACCTACTGCCGTATCGAAGAACTCCATTGACTCGATTTCCAAGCTCTTCTAGTTGGATGAACGAATGCGTCAGTGCAAGAGGCACCAATTTTGTACAAGAACGTTAGCGGGCAACGTCGGGTCGAATAAATTATGTGGTGGTTGTTAGGGTGGGTTTTGTATCGATACGTCAGGCGTGTCTTACTACGCATATTTTATCTGCCTGGACCTGAACTTCTACGTATATCACTCAGGGTCATTTGTTTACCATAACAACAAACACGCATTATATGTTTCAGCCCTTGATCCACCTCATGATCCTGACAAAGGTTTGGGCCTACCTGGCTGCATCTTTCAGGTACGAAACTACGTAACCGAACGTCATATTTCCCTAGATTAGTGTCTGAAAAGTGTTATAGGTGCAGCTTATTAAGGCGTCAGGGTATGGCGACACTGTCTTGGATACTTAATGGCAGGCTCTAGGAGCTGGGTTCTTCGTCGACAGCGTGAGGCGGAAGACACACCCTCACGTTTGGATGCTTAATACTCTGATCGTCATCTGGTACATCATGGACAAAATATGGTGCGCCACTCGTGGCAGGTACGCAAAGTAAAGGGGAAGCGGCATGGAAGCTGAGAAATTGCAAACACATATTGGGGGGGGGAGGGGGGGGTATGTCTGTCCCATTAATAGTTTCGGAGAGGGATGTTGGGCACTAATTAATTGCCGGCCTGATCAATTTAATAGTTGACCACGCGTCTAGTTCGAAACGGCGGGGAGCAAAGAAGACTATAAAGCTTCTTGTCTATATCTCGTCTACTTGAGTTGTTTCCCGCTTGATTGATGCGTGCGAAATTACAGCGTATAAGGCTTTCGAATGGTTTATACTGCATGTATGTTGTAGGAGTTTTAACCCCTTTAGAAGTGCAATCCCGTTTGGGGGACATTTGGGTACAAACTACTTGAAATTTGAGTGGTTAGTCCCCAAAATGGGACTGCAGTTTTTAAAGGGTTAACCTGTTCGAAGATGTACTTTACACGGGGGAAGACGAAAACGTACCGCGTGCCGACTATAGCATATGTCACGAAGGGCTCTGTACGGTACAATATACCTCATCCTACGTTTACCCTGCAATACAAACATATGTTGCGCGACTTCACTACCACTGCTGTCTACACACACACCTGATATTTATTGCTGTCCAACTATTCAATAGTAGCGAAAAGGATAAATAAATGTCGAACCTCGAACAAAATAGCATAATATCCGCAAAACATATTTTCGGCAATCCCACATAAGTACCCACAAGCAAAAACATGTACAACTATGTGGTCACGCCAATTTGAATGTACATTTAGGGGTAGTACCTATCGATATCAGCTGTGATGCTTATGCCCACCAACGGTTTTGTTTAGCATGTTATCTTCTGATGTTTGTGATATAATATTCAATTGTACTTTGTTTACTCTCCGTGTTCCACTTTTTGCGCCTGTTCTTGCTTATCACATACTGGGGGCTGCGTGAAGGGTGGACCCGTTTGCTCAAGCAACCCGTGTTGTGCTGGACGACAATTACATGCTGCTGCTGTGGGCTACAGACGACAAACCGAAGAGGGTCTGCGATATATTTTGGCTCAAACAGAGCCACAAAAGGTACACGTTTGGAATTTAAAATATGTTTGTAGCGCAGCAAGCACTGTGTAGATCGTGTGGAGCGTTCTAGGATCAGCGTGAGCCCCGTCAGCTAGGTTTCGCTAGATATTGATGAAAGCAAACACAGCACATACGCACAAGTAGGGCAGCAATATATCGTAGATCCCACAGGCCGACACGTCGGACAAAGTCAGTAGCTGAACGTACTGTAGCACTCTACACAAGGGCCTGTATACCTTGTGATCCAATCCAAATACTTCTTTATCGTCAAAAAATTCTAGAGGGGCGAAGCGAGTACTGGATTTTATCAGCGGTACACACCACTGTCTGCCTGTGTGGACGACAAACGAAAGAGCACAATGGGCATAGTATCGTTAACTAGGATAAAGCTCGGATTGGATGCAAACTTGGACCGTCTAGCATCTGAACCGGTATGCAGCAGCAGTAGTAGTAGTGACACGTTGGCGAAGACTGGAATACGAACAAAGTTAAACACCTGTCTTGTCGTCTCACCCGTAAGGTCAGATTTTTCAATTGCTACGTGCATATCTCACAAAGCTAGACATACCCTTACATGGTTTCCGTCTCAGGTTTGGCGATGGCGTGGGAAGGGTTGGTGAGCTGGCCCACCCGTTCACCACGTGCTCTTCCCACGACATAGCTGTCCAAGGCTGTCCTAGGAGCAGCGCCTCCCAAGGACAGGTGGGTAGGTCGCGCGTCCGTAATATTATGTTTGCGGCGGGGATAATGATACAAAATGTATTCGGTTCCCCCCTGCCCCTGTAGCGTCTTTCCGATCGATGTTGTAGTTTCTGCACCGTCCGCGTAAAATCGCTCGTAAGTTCCAGGCTATTCGGACTTGCAGGTAAAAACAGAACGAAAAATGCACCGTGGTTTCATTGGAAACCCAGCATTTTTAAATCGATAACGTACGACGGAGCAGCAGCACAGCGGCACACAGCAGCACACAGCCCGTGCTATGGCCCAGTCGCTGAGGTAACACTGTTAGGAGTTAGTTGCGGACGCGTTTCGGGGATACACCACTCAAATTCTACGTAGCTTGTATCCAAAACGTCACTGAATAAACAAGCAAAAATCACTGAGAAGCTCATCCCAACGTCGAGAGTTTATCGATGTTCGGCGTGTCTTGTTTCGAATGCTCTTCGCCCCGTTATCGTCGATGAAATATTTACGTTCAATTCATTGGGCCTGATGGACATAATTTTCAGGAGTAATAAATATTTCGACGTGAAGCTACAGGTCGCAAACCTATCCACGTTTGCAATGTTTCGGACTTCGTCCCTATGGACTAGAGACTCAATTATTCGTGAAAACCCGAGCCTGGGATGACGTCGTAGGCAGGAAAACATTTGCTCTCGTCTTGACGCCCACCTATGCCTCTTTTGTGTGCATTTGAATCGACATCAGTTCGACAAACACATGTGCTCATGGGGGAAACAACATTCAACACAAGTTTGGTAGTGTTCGGGCACTAGCTTAGAACGGCACCACATGAGGTATTTCTAGGCGTCTACGACTGCTTACAGGGAGATCCGACACCATAACCCATCGTTATTTCCGTCGGTGGTTGCCTGTACGAAGTTTTGCCGGTCCGCAAGTGAGCAAACGTTCGGATGTGGGTCTGGTTTGGCCCCTTCGTTGTAAACGAAACCTCAAATTTAACCATCCTCGACCACCGTATCGCATCAACGTTAACGTGTACCATGTTGAGGAAGCCAGAAAGGCCAGTCTTGAGATGACCACAAGTTGATGTAGATGGTATAATTCGGCGTTCCAGTCGCCATCCACTCAGGGGCGAATTAGTTGGAGATCTCAGTCCATCGTGTCGAACGGGCGACTGAATGAGATATTCTGACAAAAAGTGTAGAGATGAGGGTCATCCTGAATTCCACGGATGACAGGCCTCGGTGCTTTTCAAGGACCGCGGAGCGTGACGAAAACGTGTAGCAACACGAATATAATACTATTATGAGCAGGACTATTAGCAGACGTTCGCATCAAGAAACCAGAGGACCACGACGCAATTTGAATTGAATCGTAGCACCGCTTGTAATGATGCACCTGGTATGTTCGAGCAAGGACGACAGTACGTACTCAGGCGGACGGTGTTCAATGCCCCTCCCACTTTTTAGTCCACCTCACACCCTTTCACCCAACCCCACCCCCCTCCACGCCACACCACACCACGACTCCGCACTCTATATTGCAACGTCACCGCATAAAACATATCGATCCCAGGAGACGTCTACGCCGCACGCCAGGCCAATGATTGAGGTCCCTTCCCGAACGGACGTTTCCTGGCCAGGGCATCGCTTCTGCCTCGACAGCGACCCCTCCAGCGTGTCGCAATGTCGGGGTTTGGCACGCGGTTCAACTGTCTCAGAGTTTAGCTGCGGAACCACGGTACGGGAGCAGACGGAGGTAGATGTTCTACGAGCCGGTGACTGCGGTACTGTCTGGAATGAAAGTCTATCCCGCGTGGGTATCTGTACAGGGGACGCCACGACCGTTCAGATCAGGTCGACCGACATAGAGGATGGGACGGAAGCCGCAGCGACGGAATCAGCCTTCTCGCTAAGCGTGAGGTGAGCGGACGTGATGTGCTCGGAGACATTGTTGGTGGGTGAACGTCAAGGAGCCTATGCGTGTAGGCATGTGAAACCTTCGTACCTGAGGTTGAAAACGTTTGACGCCTTACCCACGTAAGGCCTTCCTTGCCAGAAAATTTGATCAGCTGCTGTTCTGACGCCCGGATTTACGTAGATAGGATCAACGACGCAAAAATCTTGCAAGCAGGCTGGGTGTCACTGGAGAATATTTGTCGGTTGGAAAAGTTTATGATAGTTGAAACGATATGAGGCTACTTTTGGATTGCATTGGCTAACGCTCGTATAAATGGAAGGAAATGGCCTACGGCTATAACACCGGTGCCAAGGATGGCATCGGGGACACTCTCCCGGCATTGTCATACCAAACTGCTCTATGGTATCACGGATTTTGCGATAAGAAACAGATGATGTACCCCCGCCCGTCTCTTGATATCCTCCGCTGACGCTTCCCCCCTAACCCAAGAAGCATTGCTTCCGCCTAGCTGGACAACCAGTTCTTCTACTTTTGTCCACGCCTCGCCACCTGGTTCTGCTTCTGTTTTCCATCGCTCCATTGCGCAGTCAGCACCCTTTTCCCGGGCGTGCTTCGGGGAGCGAATTCAACTTGAGCCCCAGTCCTCGAGGACTGAGGCTGACTCGGTTCGAGCAGGGGGGATCGGTTCAGGAAGAGGAGAAGATGTGTAGAGACGCGGAGGTGGACACCATGATCGGCGCCGACTCCGGTTGCCATCCCGGCCAGGTCTCGGTAGTCCTCGGGAGGGTCAGTTCCCCTGACCTCAATACCGGTGTGTGCGGCGTGCGTGGTCGTTACGTGGAAGGGGGAAAACACTTTTACATAATTGTGCTCGTGAAACGTGAAAACTGAAGTTTGTCAGCAGCGTAGAGGTCCAATGCGTGTAAAATGTTTGATGTTAGTACTTAACGAACGTGCAACAACGCATTTGGAGGTAACCACACCGATGCTTTCGAAAAACGCGGGCGTACATGTATCTCTAGGCAAAAGGCACATGATGAATATTTGTACCTGAAAAGGTATGACAAGTTGTTCTCAACTGGGAACAAACCGAACTTTCAAACCTAGCCTAATCGACCAAACATTGAGTACACGTTGTAGCAGAGACCAATACATGTATCTGTCGCGACTTCGAACTCCAATAGGGATGTCCAGTTGCGATATTCGCGAAGATCTGTTTTTTTTGCGCATCGCGGTATATGCACGTTAACCTACGACCGGTGGCGTTTGATTTTGTTTGTTTATGGTGCATGGTGCAAGAAGCCCCCGGATATACAATAAGGATACCGGTATGTTTTACGTATACGCCGGTGGACAAAACTAACCGGTGCTGCTGGTGAAATCATAGTTGCTCTGTTCAAGCGGGGAAGCTCCCGACTAGTTCCATGTTATTGTGAAGCTGCAGAACATCGCTCGGCGGGGGGGGGGGCGGGGGGGGGGGGGGAGGGGTCAACTTTGGTCGTCACTGAGCCTTATAGTCAACGTCTGCTCATTGGTTTGACGGGAATACCGTTGAGGCTACAACAGTCAGAAAAGGATAGATGGTACATAAAATCTCTGGTGTATATGACATAGCAGCCACAGCGTTTGTCTTTGAGGCAAGAGTCCCTTTTCAGTAAGTCCAAGCAAGCGCACCCGTCACGGTTCTGGTTCAGGCAACAGCGTGCACAATGACTATGTGATTTCGACCATGCCCTCCTTCCTCCTCCCGGCTGTCATCATTTCAAGGACGGAGCATACTCGCGTCGTCGGTGAAACACGTCATTTCCGAGAGCGAGAGGGGTCATGAGAGGTTAGAACTTGTCGACATGCGTGCAACGTTTGAAGTTGTATCTGCCTACCCCCGAGGTACTGTCGGTATTCCAGCGTTCTACTGATTTTCGGTTTAATCTTTCAGAGCCTTTGTGTCGGATTTTCTACTCCACCGGCTACGCCCTCACCTACCCTACAACACTGCACATTTCCAAAAGGTTTGTATCGATCAACGTCACGATGACCTTGTTTCTCTTTTCTTGAGAAACGTGTCCTCTCTACCCTCGTTGCCTTCCTGCGACTCCCCCCACCCCCTCGCCACCCTGCCCCGAATGCTCACATTAACGTAGTGTTCACGTAGTACGCCCCTTACGCCCCTTACGCCCCTCGCCACCCCAAAACCTGGATCTAAACACGTATGGCCTACGTAATTTCGCCGTACCTACGCGTTTTATGACATTTGCTCACACAGCCACCAATGCGGAGGCCTAAATGAGGGGGGAGATGGAACCAGAGGCGACACCGCCACCACGACCATAAAAACAACAATGGCCAGCCAGACCGCTGGCAAAACCGAGGTGTCGTCGTTTCTACCGGAAGACGAGGGCAAGCGAGCTCAGGGCTGCCCGCGGCACGACGAACCTATATCCCCTGTAGGCACCGACCGGGCTGAGTCGACCCATGGTACCCAACGCACCGAGAAAACAGTGCGTGTGGAACTCAAGTCTCGCACTCAACGGGTCCAATCGGTCCCATGGGCCACATGGGCCGAGCGAACGAAGGTCACGCAGTGGCTTGGACGGAGCAAATGCCGAGTGGGGCATGGGCTGGAAGAGCTGGGCTGTCCAAAAGGCCGACACGACCTCACAGCAGGCGCTGTTACAGCCGAAGCGGCAGTAGGAGGCAAGAGAATGGGTTTAAAGAGGCTGGAGACGCCCCGGTTTCAGCAGTACAGGAACACCGAGGCAGCGGGAAGGGAGGTCTGGCCGGGGCGTATGAAGGAACGGGCTTGGAACAAGATGGCCATCGTCAGGATACAGCGACCAAAAAAGGAGCCCAAAGTGAGGTAGAGCTATAGTACGAGTCATTAGTGATAATGAGGTGCCAGCTAAGTAGCTGGAGTAGAACTTTCTGCTCGTGCATCGTGCCGATCGAACATGGAATGTGTTGAATCAAGAGGTAGAGATGTCTTTGTACTCGGGCAGGTTTGAGCTTTTATCATAAAAAAAAACAAATCAGCAGCATCATCAGTAGGCAGGGCAGCGGCAGCAAAAGCAGCGACACTAAGACACACAGGGCCCGGGCCAGTGTCTCTGTACGCTCGGCATGCCGGTTTAACCTTTGGTTGCTCAAATCGAGATCCGGCATGATTTGCAGAACTTATCAGTTGCAGCTACCCGCAATGCGTCCAACAGACCTTATCGTAGAAGGTGCTACTTCTTCTGCGTCCGTAAGAAACCTACCGGAGAGCGTTGGAGGTCCCTGCTCAGTAGGGAGGTAGGCCTGACGAAGAAACCTGTGACGTGTTTGAGGGGCACGACCGGGATGTTGCTGCGGACAAAAACCTTATGCCTACAAGTTCCTGTGTAGTTGAGACTTACACTGCTGTTGTTCTTCTGAAACATCTTCCATCTATGTGACGTTTACGACGCACGTTATCCCACATAGCTCGACCGACTCTAAAAGACGTAGAGTGCTATCAATATGATAATGTCTCTTCTTGCGTTTGCACAGCACCCGCTGGAACTGCTTTGTTACGACGTGTGCGTTAAGAGCGGCGTAAAAACATGGCTGAACCAAATGTTGAATGACACACAGGTAAAACGATCTCAGCTATAGGCACACGACGCTCGCACGATCGCGTATGTGCAGGTATTTGTTCCATGCGAACACAACCAACAATTGCCCGCGCATCGCGCATCGGGCGCGTAGATATGAACTTCGACTGTCACCTTGTCCACGGCGATCGTTGTTGTACACGCGCCGTCGGCAAAGCTACATATGTATATATATATACTGTATATATACCTGTTAAAGGATTTATACGTGGTGCGAAAATCGATGGAAACGGTACGCGGGAAGTGCAAATGGGTGAACAACTCGACACCTGACCGAGTGAATATTGACTGCTTAATGTCAGCATCACAATTCACACCACAAGTGGATGAATCCCTTGAGCGTTTCGAATGGTTGTGTTCTTAGATGCTTTTTCGCTAGTCCAAAACCTTCCTCGCCAAACAACAGAGTCTCGTACTTGGAAGGGCATAGTTGTGTAAATAGACGCTTCGACCGCTAGGTGTTGCGTGAGTGGACCACAGTGAGAAAGAGGGGGGCGAACATCATCGACTTTGATGTTGCAAATTTTCCTAGAAAGTAACCTTATGCACTTTACAGCCTTCCATGATATGGGCGTTGTTGGTATCAGCACACACGCCCGCACATCGCTCTATAGCTAATCCCAGTGCCACACATAACGGAACTACAAATGTTCAATCCTGTGTAGGTGTCTTCGTTTGATACCTGGCCTGCTCTACAATACAACTACTACTTCTGATATTCGTGACAAATGATACACTCACCGTAGATTAACAGTCCGGCGAACCACCGACCCTTGCGAGCCTTGTTCGTGACGTTCTTACCCTGTGAAACGGAGTCTACGCCTGTCAGGTGCAGTACTATAGCTTAGAGTGGCAGTGCCATCAGATGGTTGATGTTCCTGACTAGAGGACGGGGTAGTAGGGCGCAATATCGGAGTTTGCGCTCGGTAGTATTCGTAAATTATATCATCGAGCCGTTATGCGCCGCAGCAAGGGTTGCACAAAACACTTTCAGTACTTCAGACTGGCCACGATGTTTAGATAGGGAACTAAGATCGATGGTTGGCCACTATCTCGTTGTTGGAACGTGTTCGTCAGATACCGCTAGGCGTGTAACGGACGCCTTAGCTTCAATTTGTACCCGATGTCGGTAGCTTTGAACTGTATGGACTTGCGAATCGGGGGGAGCCTCCGAACTGCGTGGGTGCTGGTCTTGACGTAGAGTGCGTCTAGAAGAAGCGAACACGATATTTTGGCCGTGGATTATCTGACCAAGTGCTATTTAATAAGGGAAATAGTACGCCCAACTGCCTCAAAATATAGGTATCGAGGGTGCTGGCATATGGGCAATCCGAACTACAGACATTCGTACACGCTTAAGTACACTGCGAGACCATAGCCAATGTCGGACTCGACGTTCTCGCACTAGTCACCTCAGGTCCTCGGGCCTTGTCCCATGCACGATAATGGGTTGCTTTCGCTTTTTTCCCTCCCTGTTTCCCACTCTTGCGTTTAGTTTTCTGACCACACGTCTAACGACGCGCGTCGTACTCAACCAGGGAGTGTACTTGCATGGGTATCACGCACGTGGTCAGCTCTTTTCGGCGAGCCGAGACTGTCAGCATCGCCGATTGCGAAGTCAGGCAAGGATGTGATTCTACGTCGCTCCGCACGTACGGCCCATACCGTTCGGACTACGGAAGGCTCAGCGAGTACCCTAATCTCCCCCCCCTGCTGGTAAGATGTTGTTCAGACACGGCTTTAGTATCATATCGGTATGCGGCGTTGCTGCCTCTATCGATCGTTGGGCATGCGTCGTCCGGTGGCTAGCTAGCGACATTGTTCACCATGCTTGTGAATTACATTTTGCGAATGTTGTAGCCGGCGACCGACAATCTAGCGTGCATAACACCAGTTGTACACCGCAGCCCGCATCACCGATTTCCGTCAAGCCTAGCTCTGCTAATGGCCACATGTGTAGAATGATACCACGCATATAATATTTGTTTACCCTCGAGGGTTTTGTGCGCATCACTTGTCTGGACGAGCCCTAAGACCTAACTCGATCAAACCGGTACACCGTATTTAAGAAGGCGTACGTTGTAGAGTGTGTTATCTTCATTGAATATCCAATAAATACAGTTAGGGACACGAGGTGTTCGCAATGTTGCCAAAACCCAAAAAATCAAACGTATCACGTTGTCTACAGATTATCGCCTCCGGCGCCGGCGCGGCACTCGCCCTCGACTTCGTGGCGTTCGTTAGAGCCAACCAGTTGATGTCTAGGAGGCCGACAAAAGTATTCTACTCCTCCGCTAGCCTGGCTCTCCTGCAGTTCGTGACCAACACCCTGCTGGCGGAGGCGACTCCGGGGATTGAAATCAAGACCGCCCTTACTCGCCACGACGACCTTGAGGTAAGCGTCAGTCGAAGGTTCACAAATTTCCCCGTGAATTCGAACAATATTTGCCGTAGCGACCCTTTAATTCTAACGAAATCCAGGAACAATATACTATTGACACGTGGGTTTCCTTTGGTGTCCGATGTTTTCATTATTTCGGTAAAGTTATTAGCGTGATCGATGTTGAACATCATGCTGCACTTTTGTCGGATTACAAGACAAATAATACACTTGAAGAAACCATCTGAAAAGCCGAATAACTGCTGCTATTTTGACAGGCGACCAATACGACGCCAGCTTAACTACTGATACCCCCATCTTGACCGCAAATTAGGCGGCTATAATCCATTGGGTAACTGGTACGTTGGTAATGCTTTCGTTGGTGGTCGTATAACGAGGACCTTTAACAATCTGGGAGAAGGGATCTTTAGGTTGGTAGGCTGTTCGGATGTTTTGGTTCCTGTTGGGATCAAAGCACGAGCGGAGACCCAACCCAATCCCTGATTCTAACCCTAACCCTAACTGTAACCCTAACCCTGACCCCAAACCGCAGCCGAAACGGGCCAAAACTCGCCATAAACGAGGCTACGCCGAGTTCGCATCGAACCAGGAAAATGCTCAGATGCGGGCGACGATTCCGAAGTGCAGACCACGCTACGCATTTTTCAAGTGAAAAACACCCCTAAAGGTCCCTTCTCCCAGACTGCTAAACCTACTCCGTAGAACATTTACCATAAGCAAAAAACAAACTCAATGTTTTGTTGTTTTAGACGCAGTTTAATATTTGTTTACATGACGTTTGTGACATGCTGTACGCCATGCTCAGAGGCAGCTGTGTTTTTTTTTCATAAGCATTCAAACACAAATTACCAATCACGCGTTATGCTTGGACTGCGTCGTTTCTCCCGTGTTCGCGTCGACTTCGGTGCAGGTATTCGACGCTCAGACAGAGCCGAAGGAAGACCTAGTCGTCGGGCGGCTCGATGTTGAGGTAATCATTCCACCACTCACTGTGTGCACGTTTCCCGTGCCTCGAGAACGTAAGCATTCCGAATCAGCACGAGGTGCTAGTATCAGCCCAGACATTGGGGTTTCGTACCTTGTGACCCTGTGCCCCCGGCTGCGGCAAATGTATCCATCTCTTTTACTTGGTTTTAATAGTGTAATGGAAAACGGATGATGTACGCTACGCTAGATACCGAGTGGAATTGTTTACCAGTATCTTGGCGGCAAAAGGTACTAGTAGTCCTCTCTATTGTCCCTTTTGTTCGCGATGAGCTCGCAGATAAAGCAACGAAAATCAAATGCAGAACGACGCAAGAATACCTCCAATAGGGTTAGGCGTACTGGGCAAGAGAATTTGGAGCTCACCATATAGGATTGTTTAAGTTTATGGTTTATCCAGTGTTAATGCTTGGGAAAATCGACTATTAGTACAAAATAACTGTAAAAGCTTGAGCGAAAAAAACTAAACCACCACCTGTCTTCTGAAAGAACCAGTCGCGTTAGGGCGCAGGGAGTAGTAGGTAGCCAATTGGATTGCAAAAGCACATTTAACGCCTTTACGCTGTTCGGTCGATTGCGTGAATAAAAACAACAGTTGTTAGGAATAAAAATCTGCTATGCATTGTAAAACATTCTGAAATCGAAATCAAAGAAAGCCGAACTACAGTAGATTCCGTGAAAGTAATTCATTCAGACATGAAACAACCAGAACAAAGTGACTTTCGAGATATATCTATGTCGTATCACGCCAAATGATGAACGAAAAATCGAATCATGTTCATAACTAAAAATCCATGTTTCTTGCACAAGAATGGTATACTCGGACGTATAAGCCTGAGTAGTATGCGTTACCTCCGTGACGCACGGTTCACTGTGCGTAATCATGGGGCACGCGACGTTCGTATGCCAATCTAACCAGCAAGGGGTTCGTTGCTTTAAGCGAATAAGCTACACGTCTAGGCAGCACGGGGACGAGCGTATCACGAGTAAGCTAACAGTGAACTGCAACCCGAACACATTGCCCCAAGAGTTGTTCTTCTCGTCTGGTGGTCGTTACTGCTCTCGTGTCACAAACCGCTGTCGGAGGACATTGTGCAAATCACTGCCCTTGACAGATTTGCTGCCTGAGAACGTCAGGCATACACTAACACTATATTTCACCGAGCGAAACGGATCTCTGATATCACGCGTCATCCTAAATAAAACGTAACAATGGCGCCCAGCTATCTATCACGACCGAGACGGAACAGAAGGGGACGGCCGTATGTCGCGTCGCGTTGCTATTCGATAGGACGGCCCACCACTACAAGTAATAGATAGTTCAATTTACCACTACAAAGCCTCTGATGGGTACTACTCACCAGCGGCTTTATCAGAAGGGTGCAGAACGCATAGTAGACATTCCTACGTGTATCCACCTCGAGATTGACGTAACGAATATAGCGACACCACCAATATCAGCAGCAACAACGACCGTAACCACACACCACAGCATGTAAAATAGTAAAAAACACCAACGCTCTCGTCAACTCTAGCCTCAACGACAACACGACATCAAAATCAACCGTATGCAACAGCGACACAACATCATCACGAACAGAAACGACCAACGCCTTCTTACCGGTTGTCGACATTGACCACCCTGTGTTCGACTCCATCTCATAATTTCTTCCTTTCTTTGCTGGCATGCTCACGCTCTCGCCATACCCTCTGTCTCTCGTCACCTACCGAAGAGAATCGTCGAAGAGGTTTCGGATGATACGGAGGTCTACTTCTGTGGGGGGGGGACTATCAACGGAATACTCAAGCAAGCTTGTGCGAGGCGCAACATGGCGTACACGGGCAGCTCCGTTCAGTAGTAGTATGCACGTTAACCAAAACAGGGAACTTGTTGTGATTCGTTGCCACAATCGACTCGAAGTTGTGGACGTTATTTTTCCCTTGTTCGTGAGTACAACAACCCAGCGCGTGGTCCGTCCCGGAGAGGTAAAGTAGATAAAGTTCATCGACGTTGTTTCTTGGACACACTGGCGTCGACCATCTATGTGGGTCTCTTGTCCGTAGTCGTTTCGTCGCTAGCAAGCACTAGCCTACATTAGTGGAGAATGCATGTACACCTACATACTCGTACTTGTATGTATACTCTCGAGGTCAGTTCTTAGGTTTTGCCCAATGGTTCCTTTACCAAGCGCTCGACCCACAAGCGGCATATCACCCTTTGGCCTGAACGTTTTTTCTGAAGGGGCTCCTTCGGTGAAGAGTCCAGACTATCGTGCGAATATGGCTTGTTCTTGCAAGAATGTTTGTGATATGTGCCGTTACCGGATTACTCATCTGGGGTGAGCGTTGATTAGAATCTTAGACGTCGTAGTTGATTATATGTATTATATAGAGCTCTCTCCTAAAGCGACGAGGCTCATACATATATTAGGCGCAACTGGATCGCAGCACGCGTGTTTTACCACTCACTGTGTGAATGGTTTAATGTCGTCGGTGTCTTTTATTGTTGCTGCGTTGTGAACGAGGTTAAACTATTTTTCGCGCGAACATAAATATAACCTACATAAGCGGCGACGTTGTGAACTATTACCATGCGTCAGCTTCCAAAAAAGAGACTGAACGACTGCTGACGGGATGTTGCGTTCACACCATGCTCAACCCCAATAGCCTAGTTTGCGTCGTGAGTCTAATTATCCAGCTTTTTTACTGGATGGTCGCAGTACGTTTAAGGCAGCCGGAGCGTTCGTCTGTTTTGTCTATCTATAGTGCGGTCTCGCTGTACACTCGATAGTTCTACCACGGGACCCCGTGAGCTTGATTCGCAATATATATTTTGAGATGTATTTCGAACACTTGTGTCATAAACGTTTTTTTTTGTTAATCGCGCATGTGACCAACGGAACATACGTTGTCATTGGGGCATTTCATTTCACGTACGTACGTTTTCGAGTTATTTGGCTTCCGCATATCAGTGTATAATACGCGCATCACGACGCGGTCCCGGATCCCTTTGTCTAAGGTGTTGTACATGCAATACCTTGCCGGGGACAACTAACTTGCATTACGGACTACCACATGTATATATTTATACAAGTTTTTCCCTCGGAGTGGCATGAGCGTAGCGTGTAAGAAGACTCTTGCCGAAATACGTATTGGGTGAATTGGTTTCGACTATTCCACCAATTGCAGTTGTATGTGCTGCAGTTGGGGCAATAGCTCAAATGTACCTGTTAACAACTTATTATGAATTAGAACAAGAAAAATAGTAGTGGAACATGCAGATGAGGGTGACGCAAGAGAGCAGTTCCAATGATCGAAAAAGCAGGTATTAATTATTATGTAGTACAGCTGTTATGAGATATGAAGGCGACATCAGCGTGCTATGCACCTTCGACAGTAAGAACTTGCTCGACGAATCGCAGCTCCAGTAGACACATGTCCTGCGACACCTAACAGTTCGACAACGAACAAAACCTTTAGCGGACGCCTAAACCAACTACGACAGGAATTCCTCAAGGAAAAACGTCTTCAGCGTAGCAGTGGGCCCGGGGCCGGCGTGAAACTCAAAGAAGTCCAAGCGACGGGAGTAAGTAGTAGCAAAAATTCCATCGCAAACGCGAATGTCGCTAATGTGAACGGAATCAGTACCCTGGCAAACACCCAAGGTAGATTGAAAAAAACAGGATTGTTCGTTGTCCACAGCACCCAAAGAGGATGCAAAAAATCCAGTTAGATCTTGGCACTCGCCAAGGCACTAGCGTGATGGAGGCGATGCAAAAACTGACACTTTTTTTGGTGAAGATACCCTACCAAAACAAAATGAACCAGTCCGTTCCCCACGCTTGAACTCAAAGTACCCGCTGGCAGACTTGCAAGTACACGCACAAATGATGTTTGCTGAAAATATTGAAATAATATAGACGCAGGCGCACGCTGCAACGAAACGCCCGCGAACACCTCTATAAGAAGACCCCAGGCGCAAAACAAAGGCAGATCAAGTGTGTATGAGGCTCTACCGGCAGATCATGATAGACACGAGAACAGACTCTTAAAGTGCGAAGATCTATTCCGAGCCCGAACCGAGGAGATCGACCGACACAGCCTTCCCGCTTGGCGGCGCTTTTTTCCAGTTACACCCGAGCCTATTCGCCGAGCTTCGCGTGGCGTTCGCCCTGAACTTGCTCGTCGAGGGGCGATGAAGAGCTTCCTGGGGTGCTTGGAGCCCGAGCAGTGCAGGGGGGGCTTGCACAGGCTGATCAAGATGCCGTTGTCCTTGATAGTTCCTTTTTAGTAGACACAATCCTTACGGACCTGCAAACATAGATATTAGACAACAAACCGACAGCACAAAGGAGACATGTAATACGTGTTGAATACAAATATTTTACTTGGTATGAGTTTAGTTGACGAATACTTTGAAAAGGGCAAATGCCTCAATCAGTTATACCTGATCCGTTTGAGACAAAATCAGGTGCATACTAAAACCAAGTAAAAAACGCGCGCCGCGAGCGGTGTTCTGTCCATGAAAGTCGGGTAAAAAAAGAAGCGTGCCATATATGGCTTCGAAAATCTAAGTCGTTTAGTTTTCTTTATGGTGTAGATACCACGGGCTTCACTTGGACCTGCAGAGAGTCACTGTTAATAATAGGCTTCGTTTGTACGAGCGACGGCGAGGGCGCCAAGAAGAGTATTTACTCTGGCGCCCCCCCACCGTTGACAGCTTGAATATTCTTGACCTTTCCTCGCGAAACTGCCAGCCCGGCACGAAATTATCTTGCCGTACCACACCTGAGACAAACTCGACGCGGGGTGGTGCAGATAAAGACCATGGTGATGTATGGACCGCTATGACCATAGAAAACAACAAAGCAGCGGCAGTAGGACACAGCAACTATTCAATATCTGAAGCACGTCGCACACCCCAAACAAACATAAATAATGAAACGAGCATTCTCATGTATGCATATTTATGTAGATACGGACTTTCACGTACAACGTATACGTGCGAGTACAGAGTTTATACGTTGCGTAATGCAGAATAATTTCGACCGAGGGAGGGCAGACGCATACGGAGAGAAACAACAGTGTACGTATGTGGCCTCTCTGATTGGTTCAAAGTTGGCCAAAATCAGTTGAAAGCTAGATAGAGCAGAAAAAAACAGGTTTGAGTTTGCCTTTTCGAGCCAAAATCAGCGACGGTGTCAGCCTGGACAATAGCAGGGCTCCTGGGGTATGTTTTATACTTGTTTTAAGAATGTTACTGATTTTGGACGAAAGTATCCAGGTATACCCGATTTTGGCAAGAACACCTGTAAAAACAGTTCAGAAAATACGCGTTGGCGTTCGCTGTAAAGGCAGAAAGCACGAAAATGGTAAATAGGAATGGGATGCGATAAATGATGTTGGCAAACCCTTTCAGATTTGTTCGCGGCAGAGACAGCGGCGGCAGAGTCGGCAGCAGCATAAACCATGGAAACGTGGTAGTGTACTCAACGCCTGTCTGTTATCGTGTCGGAACAACAACAGCAGCAGCGGCGGTAGGCAACTGTCTCGGTGTGGAAAGAAACGCAGGCTGTAAACCACAACGGCATATGTTCGGAAAAAAAAGGTTGGTTATAGTGTGCAAAACAAAAACAACGGCATCAACACCGCATATACATATGGCAGCACGCGTACTATACTCCTGTCTCGGTGTGAGCTCGTACCAAGAAAAACAAGGTGGACATTTGTTTTTGGTTATACGTACTGCTGTAGTACCTGGTATGTATTGGTGTCTTGTAGTTAGTCCTGAAGGTCGACATCATGCGGGAACAGCAACAACTACGCAAACAACAACAACATAGACAACAGCTGCAGCAGCAGCGGCGGCAGACACTGACTCAAAGCCGCGTACAACAGCAACAACGCGAACGACGCCTGCGTACACAAAAAAATCAGCATCTGGGACGGTAGGCGCGCGGGATTATAGTAGCAGGAAACGCAGCAGAAGCAGTAGCACCAGCAGCAAGAATGGGCTGCGCCACCAATTTGTGTTCTCGCGTGCGGAAACACAGCAACGACGACAACAACAACCACCACAACAACAACAACAACAACAACAGCAACAACAACAACAACAACCATAGCAACAGCAACAACAACAACAACAACAACAGCAACAACAACAACAATACCAACAGCATGAACAACATCAGCAGCAGCAGCGGTAGACACTGCTGTTGGGGAAACAAACGCAGGCTGTGAACAACAACGGCAGTAGCAGCGGCAACCGCAGCACAGAAGCAAATGGGAGTAGGCGCAGTAGCACATAAACAAATGGCATTATTAGTCCGTTTTTGTCTTGGATTTAGGGTTAAAGGTCGACTACGTACGGGAACACCAACAGCACCACCACCAACAGCATACCAGGTAAATAACAGCAGCAACAATGAAAGTAGACACCTGCCTCGGTGTGGAAAGGAACGCAGGCTGTACAGAACAACGGCAGCAGCAGCGGCCACAGCAGCGCATACGCGTACTATAAAAAACACGGAGGCAAAAACATGTTGGTCTTAGATTCAGTCCTGGAGGTCGACAACATGCGGGAACAGCAACGTTAACAACAACACTAACGATGACTACGTAAACCAACCTGAAACAAGAAAAGCAGCATCAGGGGCGGTAGGCGCGCGGGGTAACAACATCAGGAAAAGGTGCAGCAGCAGCAGCAGCAGCAGCAGTAGCAGCAGCAATGGGCTGCGCCACCAAGTCGTGTTCTCGTATATTAATACCAAAAATTGCAGTGTGGAAAAAACTAAACAACAGCAGCCGCGGCGGTAGACGTAGGCGACAAACAACAACAACAACAACAACAACAACAGCAGCAGCCGTGGCGGTAGACATAGGCGACAAACAACAGCACCACCAACAACAACAGAAACAGAGAAGCACAGAACACAACTCACCGCCACCTCCTGTCTCGAGCGTGAAGGACACGGTGTGGACGTCGATAGGCCTGGCGGATAATTCACAGTCTTTGGGCCACTTTAAGATTATTCCGCTGCCGGGGCAGGTGTCGTGGTCGCCGGTCGCAAAATCGACCTTGCCTGCAAAGTTCTGTCTCCATCATATAGCTGGGAGATGCAGCGGTTACAGTGGGAGTGAGCACTGACTTGGACAGGGGGGTTCTGTTCGAAACGGTCTTCCACGATCCGCCAGAAGAGACACTCTGCAAGGTGCTTCATGTGTCCCTCTCTTGTTTGTGTTAGCGTCACAAGGGGGATGCGTGTAGTTTGTAGACGCGGTCTAGCCGGTGTCCCGTCTTTGAAGTACAACCTGGACCATATCACTTCGCGACAGAAAATACCTACAATTTGAATGTGACACAAGCTGTTCGCCCAATCGACAGTTCTTTATCCTGTGTATAGCTCTACGTAACGGACCATACTTTGCAGGCGAAAGAGGTCGTTTTTCTGAGTAGACAGCTAGTTCGATGGTCCACGGTGATTAAACAAATCCTCGCCTTTTTGAGACGATCAACGGATATCGTAGGGGTGCTACAGAAAGGTATAACAGCGGTAGCTAGGTTCCACGGTTTACGTGTCTTTAGTTGTGTCTAGCAAGTAAGTCTACGTCGCAGCCACGGCAACAAAAGTTCGGAGGGATCGACCTAAATAACAAACTAGATAACGCACATACAAGGACATGCAAAGACAAGAAAACTCCTTCAATTGTAATGCAAACACTTCCAAAGGTGAGGTTATACCACATTACAGTCGAGTGTATAACTTTCTATCCAAGAGTATATTCCCAACATTGATACAGACTCAATATGCGGAAAATAGTAGATGAGTAATACATTTGACGTAGAGGTTAAAGTCACCAGCTTTAGAACGAAATTTAATCCTGCGAGGGTGGGAGCGTGGGTCTCGGGGGATGGAGACAATAGAGTAGACGCCGTTGACACATACATCACGCGTGCCATTTGTGGGTTGCGATACAGGTGTTTCGTCTATCTCCATCTATCTGCACCATGTACATCACGCGTGGTGTTTTGCCCGCAGCTGGTAGCTATATACATACATAAATATATAAACAAAACTATAAACTCGTTTTCTCTGGTCGGTCGCCGTGGAGGCGTTTCGGTGGCCTTTCGCAATATCGTCAACCCTGATTCGCGAGAGCTTTGTACTATTCGCGAGTGGAGGGACTTTTCGGAAACAGATTCAACAGGACTGCCGTTGATCTCAGCTGCTTTGGCCCGAAGAGACAACCGGCTATAAAACGACATACATACGATAGTAGACCGATTTTTTTTCTATTTTGTTCCAGAATAGTTTCAACACAGGAGTACGACGCGGGTCATTGGATTACTTGCGTGCGTGGACACATGTACACAGCATACGACGGGCGTCACGCTGGTGCTGCCTCTTCCTATACCGCTTGGCCAGTTGGCCTCCTGCTGGCGTTGCTCCTTCACGTGCCGCTCCTGCTCGTGTCGCTCGTGCTCGTGCCGCTCCTTCTGGTGCCGCTCCTGCTGGTGCTGCTTTTGCCACCGCTGCTTCTGTTGATACCGCGTGCTCCTCGCGCTAGTGCCGCTCCTGCCTGGTAGATGACATCGCCTGCTCCTGGCGGTGCTGCTTCTACAGAGTGGACTGCACTTTTTCCTGTTTCCGATATTAAAGGTTCTGCCTTCAATACACCTCTGCCTCGCCCTCTTCTGGCGGATCTTGGAAGCCCATTTCGAACAGAAACCCCCTGTCCAAGTCCGTGCTTAATCCCACTGTAAAGTGCAACCGCTGCATCTCGCAGCTATATGATGGAGACATAACTTTGCAGGCAAGGTCGAGTTTGCGACCGGCGACCACGACACCTGCCCCGGCAGCGGAATAATCTTAAAGTGGCCCAAAGACTGTGAATTATGCGCCAGGCCTATCGACGACCACACCGTGTCCTTCACGCTCGAGACAGGAGGTGGCGGTGACTTGTGTTCTGTGCTTCTCTGTTTCTGTTGTTGTTGGTGGTGCTGTTGTTTGTCGCCTATGTCTACCGCCACGGCTGCTGCTGTTGTTGTTGTTGTTTGTCGCCTACGTCTACCGCCGCGGCTGCTGTTGTTTAGTTTTTTCCACACTGCAATTTTTGGTATTAATATTCGAGAACACGACTTGGTGGCGCAGCCCATTGCTGCTGCTACTGCTGCTGCTGCTGCACTTTTTCCTGATGTTGTTACCCCGCGCGCCTACCGCCCCTGATGCTGCTTTTCTTGTTTCAGGTTGGTTTATGTAGTCGTCGTTCGCGTTGTTGCTGTTTTAGGGACCTATGAGTCGGTATCTACTGCGGCTGCTGCTGCTGTTATTGTTGTTGACGTTGCTGTTTCCGCATGTTGTCGACCTCCAGGACTGAATCTACAACCAAGATATCTTGCTTTTGTGTTTTTTATAGTACGCGTATGCGCTGCTGTGGCCGCTGCTGCCGCCGTTGTTCTGTACTGCCTGCGTTCTTTTCCACACCGAAGGAGGTGTCAACCTTTGCTGTTTGTTGTTGATGTTTACCTGGTATGCTGTTGGTGGTGTTGCTGTTACTGTTCCCGCACGTAGTCCTTTAGGACTAAATCCAAGACCAAAAACGTACCAGGCACTGAAATAAAAATGCCATTTGTTTATGCACTCCTGCGCCTACTGCCATTTGCATTTGTGCTGCTGCTGTCGCTGCTACTGCCGTTGTGGTTTACAGCCTGCGGTCGTTTCCCCAACCATCCTGTGTCTACCGCCGCTGCTGCGGTTGTTGTTGTTTATGCTGTTGTTGTTGTTGTTGTTGTTGTTGTTGTTGTTGCTGTTGTCTATGTTGTTGTTGTTCGCGTGGTTGTTGCTGTTCCCGCATGCTGTCGACCTTCAGCACTAAAAACAAAACACAAATCCATACCAGGTGCGAGGTACTCGCCGCTTTTTTCTTCTTGATACGAGCTCACACCGAGACAGGGGTATAGTACGCGTACTGCCATTTGTATATTCGTCGCTGCTGCCGTTGTTTTTTGTTTTGCACACTATAACCAACCTTTTTTCAGAACAGTTGCCGTTGTTGTTTACAGCCTGCGTTTCTTTCCACACAGAGACCGTTGTCTACCGCCGCTGCTGCTGTTGTTGCTCCGACACGATAACAGACAGTCGTTGAGCGCACTAACACGTTTCCGTGTTTTATGCTGCTGCCGACTCTGCCGTCGCCGTCTCTGCCGCGAAAAACGAGGTTAGGGTTTGCCAACATCATTTATCGCATCCCATTCCTTTTAACCTTTCGTGCTTCTTGCCTCTACAGCGCAAACAACGCGTATTTTCTAAACTGTTTTTACAGGTATACCCGGCCACTTTTAGGCCAAACTCAGTTACATTCCAAACACAAGTGTTGCTTCCTGCCTCTACAGCGCATCCAACGTGTATTTTCTAAACTGTTTTTACAGGTGTTTTCGCCAGAATCAGGTATACCCGGCGACGTTTTGGCCAAAGTCAGTTACATATTAAACACAAGTACAAAACACACCCCAGGAGCCCTGCTATTGTCCAGGCTGACATCGTAACTGATTTGGCTCAAAAAGGCCAAGTTAAACCTGTTTTTTCTACTCTCTCTAGCTTTAAACTGATTGTGGCCAACTTTCAACCAATCAGAGGGGCCACATACGTACACTGTTGTTTCTCTCCGTATGCGTCTGCCCTCCCTCGGTTGAAATTATTCTGCATTACGCAACGTATAGACTCTGTACTAGATCGTACACGTTGTACGTCAAAGTACGTACCAGGGTATCTACATAAATATGCATACATGAGTATGCTGGTTTCATTTTCTATGTTTTTTTTCGGGTCTGCGACGTGATTCAGTTATTGAGTAGTTGTTATTTCCTACTGCCGCTGCTGTGTTTTTCCTATGGTCATAGCAGTCCATACCATGGTCTCTGTCTGCACCATCCCACGTCGAGTTTGTCTGAGGTGTGGTACGGCAAGATAATTTCGTGCCGACCTGGCAGTTCCGCGAGGACGGTCAAGAATATATCAGATGTCAACGATGGGGGGGCGCCAGAGTAAATACTCTTCTTGGCGCCCCCGCCGTCGCCCTTACAAACGAAGCCTATTAACAATGACTCTTTGCAGGTCCATGTGAAGCCCGTGGTATCTACACCCTAAAGAAAACTAAACGACTTAGATTTTCGAAGCCATATATGGCACGCTTCTTTTTTTACCCGACTTTGATGGACAGAACACCGCTCGCGGCGCGCGTTTTTTACTTGGTTTTAGTATGCACCTGATTTTGTCTCAAACGGATCAGGTATAACTGATTGAGGCATTTGCCCTTTTCAAAGTATTCGTCAACTAAACTCATACCAAGTAAAATATTTGTATTTAACATGTCTTACATGTCTCCTTTGTGCTGTCGGTTTGCTGTCTATAATCTATGTTTGCAGGTCCGTAAGGATTGTGTCTACTACAAATGAACTATCAAGGACAACGGCATCTTGATCGGCCTGTGCAAGCCCCCCTTAGACTTCTCGGGCTCCAAGCACCCCAGGAAGCTCTTCATCGTCCCTCGACGAGCAAGTTCAGGGCGAACGCCACGCGAAGTTCGGCGAATAGGCTCGGGTGGAACTGGAGAAAAGCACCGCCAAGCGGGAAGGCTGTGTCGGTCTATCTCCTCGGTTCGGGCTCGGAATAGATCTTCGCACTTTAAGAGTCTGTTATCGTGTCTATCATGACCTGCCGGTAGAGCCTCATACACACTTGATCTGCCTTTGTTTTGCGCCTGGGGTCTTCTTATAGAGGTGTTCGCGAGCGTTTCGTTGCAGCGTGCGCCTGCGTCTATATTATTTCAATATTTTCAGCAAACGTCCGTTGTGCGTGGACTTGCAAGTCTGCCAGCGGGTACTTTGAGTTCATGCGTGGGGAACGGACTGGTTCATTTTGTTTCGGTGGGGGTGTCTTCACCCTAGAAGAGTGTCAGGGTTTGCATCGCCTCCATCACGCTAATGCCTTGGCGAGTGCCAAGGTCTAACTGGATTTTTTGCATCCTCTTTGGGTGCTGTGGATAACGAAAGATCCTGTTACTTTTCAATCTACCTTGGGTGTTTGCCAGGGTGCTGATTCCGTTCATATTAGCGACATTCGCGTTTGCGAGGGAATTTTTGCTACTACTTACTCCCGTCGCTTGGACTTCTTTGTGTTTCACGCCGGCCCCGGGCCGTCTCCTACGCTTCGTTGAAGACTTTCTCGATGAATTTCTGTCGTAGTTAGTTCGGGCGTCCGCCAAAGGTTGCGTTCGTCGTCGAATCGTTAGGTGTCGCAGGACACGTGTCTACTGGCGCTGCGATTCGCCGAGCAAGTGCTTACTGTCGAAGTTGCATAGCACGCTCATGTCGCCTTCATATACCATAACAGTTGTAATACATAATTACTACCTTTTTCGGTCATTAGAACTGCTCTCTTGCGTCACCCTCATCTGCATGTACCACTACTATTTTCCTTTTACTAATACATATTTGGTTCTTGACAGGTACATTTGAGCTATTGCCCCAACTGCAGCACATACAACTGCAATTATTGGTGGAACAGTTCAAACGAACCCACCAAATAGGTAGGTCGGCAAAATTCTTCTTACACGCTACACTCATGCCACTCCGAAGGGAAAACTTGTATATTATATATATATTCATTTGCCCACAAACTGTACGTGTTGTCGGCCATCATTATCGTCTGGGTGAGGCACCCGTTCAGTGTGATGGGAGCAATAATCGTGCTCGAAAGCTGATATAATGTCGCTTCCACAGTGCAACGGGTCTAGCTCGTGTGTCGTGCTTTGTTATACCTCTTCTTCCAACGCTGCTCGAGGGGGGAACGCCTGTCGTTTTGCCACCGTTACAGTTATTACCAGTACCTCCCTTTTGTTAGAGGTGGTTACTGGCAGCCTCAAAGAGTGGACGTCGTGCTGAACCAGTCAACCATGATCATTACGAAGCGTACAGGATAGCATCAGTAGGCTCGCCCAGGAAGTTACCCTCGTTTTCGCTTCATTTTTCACCCCATTCCTGGCTCAACATGCTTTCTACTGGAACCCGGAGTCGTTGCGATAATCGTTCTCCAACATTTACTGTTGAATAGGGTGGTATTGGTTTTCATGTCCTAGTGTAGCTGTTGACTCACGTTGCCTTTGGGATATCAGGCATACACAAAGCTGCTCCATATACCCGTTTTGAGTCCAGAGTATTTCCACGCAACAGTTTCCAACACGGCCGAACCAACCTAAACAAACGAAGCATAACAGTATCTACGGACTGATCAATGATATATATTTCGACTTGAGTTTTTTGTTTTTTGGGATAATCGGCTTAGGGTGGCCAACACACAACCTCCGTCAAAAGTAATGTCTACTTCAAACATATAATCACGTTCAAGTCATTGTACCCAAACACGGGGGGAACACCAGTGTATCAAAGTATATGGGTGAACATGAGGCAACGGTGTGAATGCATTCATTGTGTTGTTCTTGGCATAGGCTTACCATAAATAACTAAGCTACTGATCATCACGACGTCGCTCCTATCCCAAGGTGTGAAGTGCCTTCGTCCATCGTCATAGCCGACCCCCGTGCACGCTCTGTCTTTATATTTTTCGCCACGAATAGTCTCTCCGGACGAATAGATATCCATGGTTTTGAGACTTGCGTAATATCAAGTCTACTGGCGGTATCCACTAACACGCTCAATCCGTAGATTTCTCAAATACATGCCGTACCGACGCCTAGAACTGCAATACAAGGCTTGCCAGCCAAAAGTGCCGCACATACCTATGTGCCCATGACGGTTTGTTCTCCGCGGCTGTGGGGCAAATTCGCCGGCATGGTTTCAGGAGTAAAATTGGTAGATTTCGGGATTTAGTGAACAGAAATACTCATGCTTGAAAAAATGATCAGTGAAGTACCTTGTTCTGGTCTCCGCCATTGTAGATACTCCCTGGGATTGAGACCTTTGGTGAGAAAGCCATGATATCCGCGACTACGAACGAAGACCTCCGTGTGCTCTGGCTATCGCTTGGTCGGCCCGGATGGACCCCCGTCGGAAATTCACCGCTCTCCCAATTACGTAGGACATCACGTCAACCGATTCCCCGAAAGGCCCTTAACCGGAATCCACTGATGACCCCTGCCCACGTTATTGTAGGTAGGACGAGATAGTCCACCTTGGTGCGGACTGAAATGCAATCGTGACACTCGTACACAACTCGAATTCACTTCGTGCCTTCTATACCGACCACACCAACGCCGGGACGAACATCGGGCCGCCACTAGCCAAAATATACCCCCCCCCCCCCCCCAGCCGGTGTCATCAAACAGGATTACCGGTAGTGGGGGCACCAGGTGGTCACATCAGCAAAGGCCGCGGCCGACACACCAGCCAGTGCAGCAAACCTCCGCTCACTAAGTGCAGTCGTATTTACGCACAGCGCAGTCTGTTATATCTCGTCAGCATGGTGTTGAGAGTCTGATTCCGGATGGGTGGGCGACCACTCACATTACCTCGAATCCGGACGACCCTTATGTCAAGCGCCCCCCCCCTCCCCTGGAGACGCAAAGGTTTACATTGGTAGCGGCACCGAATTGCTGGTGAAGTACGTGAGTAGCTTGGCCTTGAGGTTACACAGCACCTGGCCATAGAGAGTCCTTGTTGATTATTCCCCGCCCGAACAAAAAACCTTTTGTCACTACACACTGTCCAGGCAAAGCAGGCTGAAACTCTTGGTCCCACTGTTGCCCATATGACGGGTAGCTCTCTCTTCCGCATGATAATAGGGCGGCTTCGGAACTTAACACCAGGCGTCGCCCCTCCCACCCCCGATCCCCCCTATCCTTCATTTCCCAGCGTACAGGCTTCATTGGCGTTCCTGCCCTCCCCTTTGCCATTCCCGAGTGCGCATGTGCCTGTCGCGAAAACGTCGATTAGGATGGCAGGAGATTTCCAAAAGTCACCGTCGCCGGGGGCGATGGTAGCGGTGGGACCGTTGGAAGCGGTGGAATCGTTGTAACCGTTCCGCTCCGTCCCACAACTTATGATGGTGTGTCATTTTTCCAGCTGTGCGACCCACCCTCAGCCATCCATTTCCCAGTGCGCCGGTACCTGTGACGGTACGACCGATGAGGACGCCGTTAGTAGTTGATATACCAATGTCGCCGGGGCACATGGTAGCAGCGTAGACCCGTGGGAAGTGTCGACGCCATTGGTAGATGTTTTCATATTTCCCACACATGCTTGGCCTGCCGGTCTTCAATAGCGTGACTCTGCTCCCCTCGCTCCCCCCCGTGCCCTGGTGCTTGTGGCGATATTTCTGGTGAAAACGCCTTCGGGTAAATGATATGCCACCGTTTGTTAGGGGGATCGGGCAGACCAGTCGGTAGCGGTGGAACGGGTTATACTATTTTTATATCAGCATCCCCCTTTTCTACAGCGGTGCCGGGGCCTACTGTAGTGAGCCGACATCGTCATCGGCTATCGACCCGGTTAAAAACCTTCACGCGTCGCCCACCATCATCTACGAGCAAGCAACCGCTGCCGTCTTCGTCCCCGGCGTTCATCGATCCTAGGTTGTTGAAACCAACGTCTAGCATGTATGCAACGCCAACGGTGGAAGGGCTTTTACTCGAGAAGACCAAGCCGCAACGCGTCGAGGTAGCAAGTGCCTTTGGTCATTTTCAGTGAGGGTGTGCAAGATAATAGGAGGCGTGCTTCGATACTCACGCCCAGTACCCATTATGTCGGAAGCCAATCCACCTGCAACGCGTTGTTGTTGACCTTGCCGGTCCCGAAACCAAACACGTAGACGTGGCGGGGGACCTCAATACCGGAAAGTGTTGAGGGATGACGCGGCGGGCACATGATGGCGCTGTGCGCACCCCAGGGAAAAGGTGCTGCTGAAGTGGTCGCGGCAACCCAGCAGTTCCCGAACGACATCGGCGGAGAGATCGAGTATTTCTGGAGGGACAACGGGTACTGACTTCTGAACGTGGCCTTCGCCAAACTGCATCTACGCGGAAGTAATCCATGCGCACAAGGAGTGGTTGAAGCGTATACAAAGCCTGTTAAAGGAAGGCGATGTGGCTGATGACCTCGAAGGCGTTCCGTCGGTTGTCCGAAAATTTGCCGGACCTCGACTGTTAAAAGGTACATGCGGCCGTTTTAAATTGAATATAAAGCCGACCTCGCGAGGACGACATCCAACGCCCAGTGCAAGTAACCGCACTAGGCATTCATTGGGCTACTGCCGCCGCCCCCCACGGTTTAGCTTGTACAGGGCGGAACCCACCGCACCCACACGTCGGAGCCGCAAATCGAGCAGTGTTGACCTGTCAACTTGACAATAATCCATTTACAGAACCGCGTCGAGGTAGGCACGGCATGCCACTGTCAGTGGCAATTGTTCGGCGTACCTTGGAAGATGAAGCGCATAGCGATCATCGCGGCGGCAACGCTCTCGAACACGGGCACCGTGCCGGCATCGTGGGTGTTTGATGTTCACATCAGACACTTGTCGCCGGACATTCTGACAGTGACCCCGGGGGTGCGGCCGCCACCAGGGGTGCAGTCGACGCGGGGGATGATTTCGTTGTCATCGTCGCCGGATACCGCAAACGCTTTCGTCAGGAACGACGGGCGCCCCCCGGACCACTAGCTCCTTTCACCGGAGCGGACCCGCGTAGGCATACGGGCATATCACCAGACGTCCTTTGAAGCGCGGTAGCCTGCCCACGTAATGTTCGTAATCGTTTGCTTGTTTTGAATAAGATTTCGCATCTTTGACTAGGCTGAGCTTAGGTACCTGTGCTGAAGCTAGTGGATAGTATATCGTACCTGTCCCCAATTATTTCCGGTGCAGCAACTCAGATATTTCGGTTCGGACTTTAATTTTCCCCTCGTGGGGTCTGATTTTTGGGTCTGTATTTTGACTGCGATACAGAACACTACTATACATACTACTGTTGCGCAGTGCCAGTTATGATGAACATATCCACCTTATTCGACGATGCTGATCCTTGATTGACTGCAGACCTATAGGCTGCAGTGTCGACAGTCTTCTGTTGAATACGGCGTTGAATTTTCAGTCTGGGTCCTTGATCTGACTCTTGAGATTCGCGATTGAGATAATCGATATCTTGCTTAATAATTGAGGCTAAAGTTCAACGTTCTAGACAAGGGCGCCCCCTGACTGGAATACTCCCCGCCCTATTTTCAAGAGGTTGAGTTGGCGTCGGGTGGCAACGGCATTGTGAAACATGCCGCTAACTATGTCAGCTAGCCAGCAAGTGTACTGTTGTAATAATATTTAATTTCTGGGCGGTGGCCCAGAGCGTGTGGTCGAGTTACGTCATTTATGCGAGGTAAGTAACCTTTAGTCCGCGCAAGGGAATTTATTTTATCACGTTGTGTTCAATGTAAGACACTCAAGAGGCAGTTACATATTACTCCCATTGCTGTCTCTTGGACGTAGCTTGAGCCGGAAATGAAATTAACTCTTTGAAGCTGTAATCTATATGAAAGTCCACCTCACGAGCGGTTCTTAATAGGATGCAGCTCACCACTCATGCGACTCACCGGACACCTCACGACGCTTCGCGCAAGGTTCAAGCAATGTCTGCCGGGTCGGTGAAAACCCGGCATGCTCTGTTCGGGCGTTTAAGGATGCCTGGGTATATGGTCATACGACTACGGCCATGCATAAAATCGGGTACATTTCTCCTCTCGTGTACACCCCCCTCCCCCGGCCGACGTGTTATGTATTTGTCTGTGTGCAGTAGACTTTCGTGTGGCACTATTGAGGTACGGAAGAGGCGAACGTTAGCGTACTCGATTAAAGGCGTCGTTTCCCTTGCTCGAATGCCTGTTATATGATCCCAGGCAGAACATATATTTTTTATTTACCTGGTACGTAGTACCTGGTATCATTTTTATTCTGATTTGCTACATGATTATCAACTGCGTCGTCTTGTGGCTTAACGGGCCTACACAACTGACATGTGAGTGCAGTTCAGCGTACTGTTTCCGTTCCACGGTCAAGCTTGACATGCCGTGATGTATTATGTGAGTGTCTAGGACATACGTTGGCCTTTTTTGGCGATATAGACATCCAAGCCAAATACAAACGTATGTAGGTAGCCGAGATGTCAGTATGACACCATGCGCGGTCAGCGGTTCGTTTCGCCGATTCCGATGGATTAATGTTGGTGGGGTATACGCAGATGCGGAATATACCTGGTATTTGACGATCTATCGCTCCAGAAACACCTAACATATAATTTGATCCATCTGCGAATGAGGGAACCACATGTTTACTAGCCGAAGCTTGGCGACCTATGTGCCGACTAGTGCCTACGAAACTAAAAAACGCACTCAACACTCCATGTGCCCCAGTATTCGGTAGAATTGCTGTAGCCGCGGGGAGCACTACTGCTGCTGTGGTGCCGAGATTCACCTGTGCGAGCAAGAATGCTGCTGCAGCTCGGCTGTTGTATGCAAAGCGAAACGCAAGTCAACGCGTTTCCGTATATGCTTGAGCACATACATACCAGGTAACTGGTACATATATACCAGATTTTAGGTACCTGGTAGGTAGGATCTGCCCTTTTGTCCGGAAATGTAAGGTATATTTCTTGACAAACTTTATCCAAGCGGTCCTCACATTACCAGACTGACTGGTAGGGTCTCAAGCTCTTGTCAACGGGGTAGGCAGGACCCGCATTATTGCTACAGCAGCTACAACACACAACACACGAATGTTTTTACTGCGTTAGCCGTGTGATGCTCATGATGTTCATCGATAATAAGATAATTGCGTTTGATGCGTTTCCGCGAGCCCACCCTGTCTGGTAAGGTCAGCGTGGAGAGCCGAGCTGTGTCCGAAGACGTTCCCCTCACCTTCTTCAGGCAGTGCTCATCCAGCAAAGCCTGGCAACCCAATGGCTCTCCGAAGCCTCTTGGCCCACTTTCGAACGGACTCATATATGTTTTGTATTCGTATCAGTCACTGATGCTGCAGTGGGCCCACCTCCGCTGCAAGAAGCAGCTGTAGCCTAGAGGTCGGCAGGCCCCGCCTCACAGAAGGGTTGAAGCTTATTTATCAAGCAGGGGGGGGGCGACTTTGTATCGTCCCCTGGTTTCAATATATTATATTTATATTGTACAGGTGCAGGGGGGGTACGAGGTACCCCCCGCTTTAGATGGGAGCGCCCAAGTTGAACTATTTGACGTGACGTGTCGAAACACCACTCTGCGGGCGCCCTTGTTCTAGACACAAGCGATTTGTGCTTGATTCACATTTGATCTTGGATTGGTGAACTTGGTACGATACTGCACTATTTATTTCAGTTGACAACCGTTTGAGCCGTGAAAGCGTTTTTTTCATCTTCGGGGGAATGCTCAAGTAAATGCCTTAGGCGGTTGATGTATTGGTTTTTGGAGTTTTTTGGATGCCAGCTTGGCCTAGGATGTTTTGAGGTAGTCTTGACTTATCACCTTGAGATTATTAACAATGGTAACAGGTCTCGTTCATCTTGTAGGAGGGCTGTGGGGAATACAATATATATTATGTACGCGATGGCTACACGTGACCGCTTGATGTACGTAGAGACGACTGGCATGTTTCTTGCGGCTATGTTTCCTATGTAACCGTGAGGTGCCGCTGCAATGACACTTTATCCTTTATTCTCCGATATGTCGTTCATGTTTTATTACCCCATCGCGTTGTCCTATCTCGAAAGCTGCCCCGTGGGCCCATGCCGGCCTAACATATCACAACAGCGAATGCTCTGGACAACCCCAGATATCCGTATACCCGTGTGAAGCAACAGCATTCCACGAGCAGCCCCACTTTTAGTGCGCAATGCGATAGGTCTCGAACAACATGTCACCACTTTCCAGGTAACCGACAACTTCCATAGTCTACAATGAATACATGACAAACCGAAACGGCTATTTCAATTTCCCTCCTGAGCCAATGTCAAGGTAAAAAGGCAATCCACAACTCCATAATATATAGCTGCCAACCTAAAACGGCAGACCCAGGTATAGAACGACTAGAGTAGTCGAACTATAGCAGCCTCCCTGCTACGCACTCCAAAATATATAGAATGGCTAAAATAAGTATCAGTATTGGTCATTCGGAGCGTTTTGCACGAATAACCAACAGTCAAATCGTTCGACACGATTCATCAAGACCATCAGCAATAGTCACGGAAGTACTAAACGTACTCGACTTCTGGCTACCAACGGACACACACTGCCCCGTTCCCCTCAAGAACTGCTGAAATCACTCGTTCATACTTCGAAACTATTCCAGAAAAAGGCTTCTGTGCACAACAAAGACTTCCGTGCACACCGAAAACCTTCCCTTGCATCCGAGAAACCCAAAGCCTCGAAAATCCCGGGAGAACGAATACCCTGACGGTATGAACCACCGACTACCACCAAATCGCGGTCAAAGCAGAAACGTCTTAGGCTGCAACGGTCAGATGGGATACGGGCATGCTTCCTTGCCGACCGTACGTGTTGATCTACAGCTCCCTCTTAGACATACCATCCCGCAACCAGCGCGTTTATGTACCCCACCCAACGCAGACCTCGGGTCAGCAGTGAACATTCATAGCCCTCATACATGTTTGGTCTACTGTAACTCCAACGGGACTCAACTATCCGCGATGAAACGTCTCTGTCGTGTTCCCGAATACTGAACATACCCGACCCCTTTCTGCTTTGCTCGGTTCTTTTTAGGATGTAGCTCGCCCTTCACGCAAGTTGCCAGACGCCTCACGGCGTTTCGCGCTTGGGGCAAGCAAAGTCTGCCTGGTCAAGGAAACCCCGACGTCATACGTTACTGAGTTGTGGGTATGCTGGCGTCTAAGGTCATAGAACTACGGCTGTCCCCTTCCCCGACCGAATATTCATCGCATGGTTCACGATGAAATCTTGCGGTATCAGTATAATAACACAACCCTTTGACCAAAGAGTCAAAGACGCACTGAAGTCCAAATACATACCCTGAAGCATCACCGGTCTAGATACCATAAAATGCGCAGTAGACAACGGCATAAGCAGAACGTCATCGGCATCGTGTCCTTGCACTAAAGTACAAGACTGGTAAGTCCCGGGCTGCATTTCCAGGACTATCTGCTGCTCAAAACACATATGTAGGACCTTAACATACCGTGAAAAAGCCAGCTTGCAAACATACCCCCAGGTATGATGAATGATATGCCCTAACCCCATACGATACAGTACACTGTTGTTGCTGCAGTTACATGGCGTTGAAAATTGTACTGCAAAATTCGCAATACTAAAATCAAACTGCCATCTATCAGGCACCCGTACACATCTCCGCACCTTCCACGATCCATGAAAATCACAGTCCAATCATTTCATATAATCCAGCGAACGGCCCAAACGTTTTTGATCCCGTCAATTGCCACTGAATCACCCCAATCCTTACTGTCCAACCTCTTTTCCCTGATGATGGCGGACCACCGATGCAACGCGTGTCTTCCTTTTCGGCTCCACGTCGGCGCGGCACGACCTACACTCGCCTATCGCAGAGTGACTTAGTGTAGTTCGACTCGCTGCCGGAAGCGCAATATCGGGTGGCCAGGGTTACCTCAGAAACCAGGTGCAATCGTTGTGTGACGAATCATATCAGTAATCACTACGTCGACGAGCAGAACCCTGCCATTTAAAAAACACGCCGCCGTGATTCTTGACAAATCAAACCAATAGTGACAAAAATTCAAATTTGCTGCTACGGATGCTTCAGATGTCGCAAGCGGCTCATCAGTATCACCGAGCGCTACCATGTCGCCCTTAAACAACGTCTGGGCATGCGCCGAGGGCGAGGGAGGCGGGGGTGCTTCACCACCATCACCGACCTCTACCCCCTGCCTTCCAGATATCATCATCCTAGCGAGCACCCTACGACGTAGCCTAACCAGCAGCAGTGAGCTGAAGGACGAATCCTTCCACATACAGCTTGTGCCCCCCCCCATCGGAGCAATCCGCCCTGAGTTGGTACCAGCAACCGGCCGTTGCTTCTGCCAGAACAGGGTCTGTTGCCACCAGGTCAGCGTGGACGTCCTCCCACTCGTGTGGGGAGAAGTTCTCCGTGATGGTGAAGGAGGCTTTATCTGATCCGTCGGATCCCATCAATTTCAGGTACAGTTTTCCCTTCTGCGCACCAGATCCCTGGTCTTTCCACCTACCGTGAATGCTTCCGGACGTCACCGCCGTTTGCAAGTCCTCCGAGTTCCACTTCAGCAAAGCGTTAGAGCCGGCTATGGAGACATCTACAAACGGAAGCTCCGTTTGCACTGGGGCGGTTCCTGCCATGTACCAGGTATAATTTTGTTGAGGGCGCAAGCACAGACATATGTAAGACTACCCGAAGGGACTAACGACGGGGCCACAGACATATTTTACATGAATTGGATAGGGGACTACGGGGGGTGGGACAAACCGTATTACACAAAGACCGCTCGCTTGTCTCGTGCACGGCAAGGAGGGTAGGGTTCTTCCCGGGCATCTACAGCTCAGCGCTGGTAAGAGGTGTGCATACACGGCCTTCGAAAACCCAGGTAGGTGTGCAAGCCAGATATTCCTGCAGAATATTTGTCAAAATATACGATTCCTTCCGGAGTCTAACTCATGTTTGGCATTGTACGACCATTTTCACCAGGCGGACTGCTGCACGTCAAACGTGATGGGTTATGGTAAGCGGGGCAGGCGTGCATCTGTTTGTCGCTTGTGGTGCAAGCGGTATGCAGGGCTTCAGTGGTGGGATGTAGACGGTTTGGAGGAAGGTGTAGAAGATCAAGCATTTCACAATGAATTGCTCGTGGTCTTTGCATATACTTCGATATCCCCAACTGCATTCACGCATGTCTTGAAATTTTCTCTGGTAATGAACCCCGAAAGTCTCTCCGCTCTTGGTTGGTGCCGCCACTGAAGAGGTCTATCTCTCTTGCGGTCAACCGGTTCACGAGTAGGCTGGCATAATTATATCGACAACGAAAACACATAATTACCTCCAAAAGCGAGTTTCGATAAAAGCAAACGCACAACCTTGTATTCAGTTATATCACATCGAGTGTACTGCACACTTTAAAAGATAATCCAGGAAGGGACGATCATTGTAAATCACGAAATCCAGGAAGGGACGATCCTTGTAAATCGCGGAACAACTACCGTCTGTTTCAAATTTTGGTCGGCGAAATGTTCTGTATGTGCCCATGGTTTGTTTAAAGAAGAGTAAACCCTACGTAAAGAGCTCCTCAGCAAATATTGTACCGAGTATCGTTTACGCACATAGATCAATTTAGCATTATGCTCGTATGTTTTCTCCTTTTCAGGCTGCACTAACTGTGCCGGATTGCGGGAAGCCGGGCCCACCACCTCCGGGGATGCAATCTCTGAAAAACGTATGCACTGTGTGAACGCCAGCAAGGGTTGTTGAGCTCCCGTCGCCAAGCCCATTTACATCGTGACTGCAACCTTTGGTAAAGCAATGGCACTACTGTAGCTCCTTTTCATACAATGTCCAACACACACCAGTCCCGTGTGCATTCTGCACAAAAATACGGTTGACAGGACGCAGGTTCACCAGCCTCCCGTTCGTGTATAGAATATCAGGACACCTAGTCCGCCCGGGGGGGTCTACAGGGGATACAGCCTTTGAGGCTTTCCCGCCGAACACCACGACACCAAAATGCGTGAACGCACGCATTGTACTGTTTTGAAAAGACGAGCTATATAGTGTGCTCGTGGTTCAAGGCTGAATCTCAACTGTAAACATGTCAACAGGACGACTAACATGATAGAGTGAAGTAATTTACACTTGTGCACGTCACGTCAAACGTATCCCCGGTAGGGGAGGAAATCAATATGTTAGGGCCTTTCTCCATTTCGTCTGGGCGTGACATTAGTGGACTATTATAGCTTCCAAAAATGCATAGCTGGAGCTGGCACTCACCAGAGAGACGCAAGACCAGGTTCGTCAAATGTAGCTCGTGCCCACCACCGGCTCCAACCAATGCCGTGATTTGGTACTTGCAGCCACTGGTCGCTTCCGCTAAGACTGCATCCGTTTCAACCAGGACGACCTCCAGATCCTCCGGCTCGTGTGGAGCGACGCCCGGCACGATGTAAGTGACCTTCTGTGCGCCATCAGGTGCGAGCAGCGTAAGGTGAAGCTTTCCCTTCCAGTTTCCCCATCCCTGATCCTTCCAGGTGCACGTAATGGTGCCGGCCGTAGGAGTATAGTCCACGACCGGCCCCTCCATGGTGGTATTCTCGGTCAGGGAGCTGTCTCCAAAAGAATGCTCCGTTGACTTCGGGACGTGTGCTGGGGTGCAGAGGTTGTTTCAGCGTGCAAAACGATTCGGGGGCCCCGCTCTGTTAGAAATCTCTGGGTTGGGGCAGAACGACTTGTCGGTTAGTTTTTGTTGTGGTGCAGATTGTGTCTCAAGAAGCAACAACCACTGTTCTACCGGCCGCATTACAACGCTTCCATGCCGTATAGACAACAGTAAAATACGTTCAAGACCGAACGGTTACCAACCTCTCTATGGCACGAAGATGCCTTCAAGTTTTAAATAATGGTAACATATGATTTACAGTATTTAGTCAAAGATAGTCGCGGATACTGCGCGGTATTCAAATGTAAAGCATGTAATACACCTGCGAGTGTTCGTGGATGAAACTACTAAATACTACGTCCAAGACACTCCGCGATGTACCCAGATGGTAGGCCCGTGCACACAGAAAACGATCACGGTCGTCCGTATTCCGGATACATAGGCCCCCAGCTCGTTTACAATTCGTTTATTTGCTCGCTTACACCTGGTACCAGTCTAAGCAGTGGGTCGTGAATCCTGCCTGGTTTGGGCCGTCCCGCAACAACTAAAAGTGTCACACGCAATATGTCTTGTGGGAAACACGATCCATGCTTCATGGTCGTGGTTCGAGACAGACTCCTAACGGAGAGCATCGCAACAAGGACTTATTTTGTGGTGAAATATTTATTTGCCCTTAGAAGTGACGAATTGATCGATAAAAGGCCGGCAATTTTTGTCCTAGGTCCCTACTGCATGAACATGAAGTCGGTGTACTCACTGCCGCTCAATGGAACACACCGGTAAAACCCGTCACTTACCAGTGAGACGCAAGACCAAGTCCTTCACGTACAGCTCATGGCCAGGGCTACGAGTGCAGTCCGCCTTAACCTGGTACCAGTCGCCGGGCGTTGCTTCCGCCAGAACCGGATCGGTCGCAACGAGCTGTACGTTGATGCTTTCCCATTCGTGTGGGGATATGTGGTTTGTGAGGTTTTGCGAGGCCTTCTCCTCGCCGGCTGCAGACATCAGCATCAGAAAAATCCTCCCCTTGTGGTTCCCCCATCCTTGATCCTTCCAGGAAAAATCAACCGTTCCCTCCGACGGGATGGACTCCAAAGGCGTGGATTCCCACTTCATGTAGACGATGCGGGTGTGTGTCATGCTGATGTCTCCGAACTTAGCCTCCATCATTTTGCTTGGGGACTGGTTATGTGGTGCAGAGGATGGGGGAGGGGGGAAACAAAGGAAGCCCGCGTTAAGAGATATTACGATACCTACAAAACATGTCGGGGTAAAATATTTGGTCGGCTTATCGTCTGACGATGTAGCGTCCCTCCCACGATCGCAAAGATTACCTGTTACGGGTGTAAGCGTCACATTATATGATGTCGCAGTAGTGTAACTGTCTGTTTTTATGTCAACACGGTATCGCGAACCAGGGCGTTATAGGCATGATGTGCCTCGTGGTGCGAGAGGGTTCATAGCACAACCGCTTACACTGGGTAGCATACAGCGCCGAGTCGTTGCTTTGTCGTCTTGAGTTTTGCCGACACCATCGAACCGGTCCCAAACCCACAAAACAGGCTTTTCCGAAGGCGTGGTTTTGAAAGTATAACCCCGCATCATACTGACTGTTATCTTCAAATGCTATCCAAAGGCCCAATACGCGCCACAGACGTCTGGCGTTTTGTAGAAGCCTGGTACCAAACTGGTCTTTCTGCCGACTATGAAGCTTGCAACGCTCCTGGCGCCTATACACGAGAATACCGCTATTCCATTGGACGCAATATACTTTTCTGCGAACAGATGATCATGATATATACTATGAGAGACGACAATGTTAGCCATTGTCAGAAAACGCCAAGAAGTCAATGCGAACGCCTTGCTTGATTGAATATCCCCGGGACGCGCAACAAAAGCTTCTCGTTGATATCAAACACTGGTTATCTTATTTAAAGCAGTATTTCTCTTGATACCTTATTTTTCCTGCAATTCTTGCTTTTCGTGCAGCATATCAAACGGTTACAAGCAGTGATCTAGCAAGTCACGACCGTACGCGCGAAAGTATCGAAAAATCTTCTTGGCATTCATACGCACCGTGCAGCAGCCGACAGGATCACATACACATTGTATAGCATGATATTAAATACATATTGTGCGTGTTTTTATAGCAGGGACAGCTAAACCGCGTGGAGACACACTTTAGAGTATATTTCACGGGGAAAATTAACGCGCTGATTGCGTAGAAATTTCGGTCTCAGGACCAATATATTGGTTTCTTGGTGCCCTTCGTGTCAGGGTTTCAGTTCACTGACAAAAACACATTTTTATCCCGGCAGGCACCTGATAGAAGTGTCTGATAGTTTCTGCATGCGATTTTATTCCGCCGATGGACTATCTGTATTCCGTCGATAGGGGTTGAGCTGTGTTTCGTAGAAAAGTACGGCGAAGGATTGCTGTTGTTCCCTGGTGCGTATTATCATTTGGAAGGTCCGACTGTTCGTTTGTCCCCCGGTGGTTGACTGTCTCCTCTAGGCGTGATGCATGTGGCAGTTGTCCGGTTGTGTCTCCTCGTTTAGAGCTTCCGAATGTTTTTGTGGGCGTCTCGCCACAGACGGTCGAACGTTTGCTCGCCCCGCTTAGAGTCTACGATATTGGTACATTGATGATGGTAGACGGGCAGTTGGTGTTTTCCTTTTGCCTTCTGTTACTTCTGCGAGGGTTTCTACCAGCGCATGTAAAATTGTATTTCCCGTCGGCTCCGGCAAAATATATATTTTTCTCGACAGTACGTAGTCGGAATAAAAAGGAGGTGGGCGAACCACGCGACTGGTAGAGCCGGGGATAGGCAGAGTCCGTCCCTGTAGTACGCATTTGGATGTGTGTGTGTTTTTACACGACATTAAACATCCACCAACCAAAAACTGGACAACAAGCCATTTAAAGAACCAATCGCGCTACGTATGTGAATAGGGCTCGTTCTCCTGTTTTTGTTTGCTTCTGTTCGAAAGTCCCCCTTGAAACGTCGGTGAAATTTATGGCCGGGTTTGATGTGTCTTCATAAAAGCAAAGCTCGGCCTTAAACCTTCGATATTGCAGCAACACGTACTAGGTAAGCAGTGGTGAGCACTGTTACCGTGTGTAGCTTTACCGTGACAACTGCTGCCACGTCAGCACCACGAAACCTTCAGACCTTACGTACGAGATACGGTAGGCGGACCACATGCAGGGATATGGTGCTCTCCTTTTTACTAGTCGTACGCACCAGTGCACGTGACTACTGTCGTGAGAGTTCGAGGCGAGTACAACTTTCCAACTACGTGCTTTTTGTCCCCGTATTGCTGTGTACACTACTACTACTAGAGATACAATTTTTGCTCAACAAAAAATGAGATGACACTTGCAAAATATGCAAGTATGAGTATGTCTTCGTTTGTTACTTGTACCTGCTTCTCACTTTGCAGTCCTGAAAACACCGATAATTGTCAAACGTGCAGTCGCAGCAATCTCGGCTCCACCGGGGACGCCGGCTATGTGAGCGGTACATACCATGATTGTGGTAACTATGCTATAAATAGACCAAAGCAGATCAATCATCAGTATATTCCCATCTCAAATTTATTTGAAAATAACTATATGCTCTCACCCATATAAATAAACAGTGTGGGATGTAGGTGAATCATCCCCGCAACACGAACATGTTACAGGTACCCACGGCCTTCAATACACTACAACACCAACCAGCGTTTCTTCGTGTAGCTCAACACTGTAAACAGAGAGCATTGGCATAGCCGACAGCATGGGCACCGGTGATGTCGACGAAGCACGTACAGCGGCGATGTTGACTGCTTTTCAGTGTGAGCAGAGCGTCTCAGCAGGAAGAACTTGAGCGACGCTGGATATGGAGCACGCCGCGCGGGTTCGCTGCCGCAGCTAGGTTTCTGGACATACATGGGTCGAAAGCTTTTGCACTGCAGTCACGTGTGGCGTGTGGTTTTGTGATTTTCGCGAGGACCCTGGTTGGTTGCATTTGTTGTTTTGTTTTTACAAACACTATAGAATTTCCACCACGTTTAGATTTATTTGAACTAACGGAAAAACTATATTGAAAACGTCATTTGATAGTACTACTGAACTACCTGGGCGAACAGCTTCATTGTCCGACGGTCACGGTCATATTACAAATACAAACGCAGAGTAAACACTACTACTGTAAAAACGAGACCAAATGACCTCCATACCGAGTCACAACAAAGTCACCCCCCAGGCAGCCGCTATCATCTGTGGTACGTAAAGCACAGAGAGTCCGAACTGGTACGTTGTCACCCTGCTACCAGGCCCTGCTGTCTTTGTTCGGCTTTCGTCGGCCTCGGTTTGCCAAATATCCTCACTCCTCCCCTCTATCTCATCTCCGTTGAACATCACCGATTTAATAAATATATGGTGTTTCCTGCTCAATTTCATCTTATGCTCGTGGCCAACACGAAGGGAACTTCATGAAAAATATGTAAGTCAAAACAAACATAGATAATGAGTAATAGAGTTCTTGGAAAAAATAACAACAATTAATTATGGAAAATCCTTGGAGGACTACAAGGACGGTTTCGTTTGTAAGAAAACTCTCGACTAACTCGGTGGAACTGTCAACACTGGTAGCCTCCTGAGAATGGTTTTCTTACTTCACCAAGAGCTTTCTTTCCAATGTTCAGTTTATCCACAGTATATTTGGATTGTTCGCAGTTCTGAGGACAACCTCATTATCCTCGACAAATCTCGGAGATCCGTTTTCTTGGGCCAGACTCCTGACAAGATATACTTGTGGAATATCCAATGGAAGAAAATCTCTGCCTTGTTAAGAGACATTGAATCGCTGGCATGCTTGAACACCGGAGTTGAGCAAAAGGTCCATACAAATGAAGACGGTTGCTGTAGGCTGAGCTAGGAACACAGACGCCGAAAAGGGTTCAAACAGTAAGGAAAAAGACCATCTACCGTCTTACTTACTCGTGGGTGTGTACGAGCAGCGGCCTGGTTCACGATGATGCACGGCTAGCTTAGAGAATAAATGAGTTTGTCCCTCAAGAAGAGAACTCTTTGTCTGCTCAACAAACAAAACTATGGCTGTGGAGAAACAGAAACATGTTCCACATCGATAGATCTCAAAATACTCCGGCGAACATTTTGAGAGGTCTACTGGTGTTTGCAACTGCCCCGCCCAGTAAATAGCGGATACTGGGCCTCGACCCTCAGTTCTGATAGCCCGAAAACAAATGTATGAAAGATGGTCTAAGCAAGACGAAGGATATATTTTTTTTTTAGGCGGGAACCTTCATAATGTTTCCCAGTTTGGCCTAGTGAATGAAGCAATGCTGTTTCCCATGTCCAGGGTGACCATTCTGCTAGAAGACCTACCCCCCAGATACAGTTATATTGGTCGAGCGATACCTTCTGGACTCTACTAATTAGACATTGTTGTTATGTCGGGTCAGGGCCGAGCTCCTTTTCCAGGCAGGGTGTAGTCGTGCGACTCTAATAAAACTTTATGTCTATATATGGTCGCATCATCTTCGTCCAATATTTAAGCCAAAAATAATCGACCCTCTTCGAACTGCAGTCTAGTGTTGGGGATGGACTACTTACTTAGAATTTGGTGTGGTGTATCCCCCAAAAAAGGAGCTGGAGTCCTGAGGAGACATCGTTTTTGGAGTAACTGAAAAAATGGTGTGTGACGCGTGCGCTGTCCATTCTTCGGTGGATACCGTGCTCTTCACACACCGAGATCGCCCAAAGCCAGTGTCCCTTTCGCAGGACCCAGAATACTCTAGAGAGGTGCATGCTCTGCGAGCGCAATCTACGAGATAGGCACTTGCTAACGCGTACTAGACTATAATCTAAAGCAAACGCCGTACATTTGTGATCAGGAGTTATACGTAAATCTCTGCAGCCCCTGCACATTCGCATACTTACGCGCATATCTTCGCGAACAAGAAAAGCCTGACCCCTAAAAAAACATAGAAGTTGTCCAAAACGCAGATTTACTCGCTGTATAGCGGTTGATCGACTCCGTCTCTTTCATCCATCACGCTTGCCGACGGTTTGACCCTCACGGGTCGCTGGGCATCTGTGCAGAGCGTTTCTGACTTGGGCTTGCGCAAACAGTCATCTTCAAACGCACTCAAATATTCGTCCGACCACAGAGTTGCAATATCCGAAGTCTGCAGACTTCGGACGGGAAAACGCATGTGAAGAGAAAGCCTGTGTGCAAGCTCTTCCATAGATAGGTGAAACATACTAGATGCTAGAGCAGCAGTGCAGCAGTAGACCATATACTTCGACGTAAGAGGTAAGTACCCGGGAGTAGACGAAAACATAGCCGTTACTGGAACGCTCGCGCCACTGTTTCGGAATTGACAAACAAAATATATATAGCATTTTGGGAGTTTTGTCTGAGATAATATGTAATAAATGTATGTGTCGAATTTTCAGTAGTACTCGATTTAGCATATATATCCCCGCCTGGGACTTGAAACCAAGAGTAGAGTGTCAAATTTTGTTCTCAGTGTACCCTTGACGTGCTCCATACACACGCACCTATCATAAATAAATGCAGGTATCTTCGAAAGCCAAGATATCTGCGTACTCGGTTGTACCTGTTAGTTATTGTAGATATATACTACAGGAGTGTGACGTGTGGTAGTGGAAGGGCGCTAAACCAGCACAGGCCCCTGTTGAGTAGACCGACGCCTCTTCCGCTCACCGTACCAACGTGCACAAGCTCACGACATATGCAAAAATATAACAGGTTCTTCTACTCGCGATTTGTAATGCAGCGGAAACATTTATGGTTCAGGCACGGTTTCTACAGTGCCTTCGTTTCATTCCATGTCATATAAGCCCTTTGATGACTGCTGTCCCGTCTTGCGGACAAACCACTCTAATCCTACGTAGTTTGCTCCTACGCGAGACTACAGTCCTGGAAGGGGCACGCATCGACAAATGCCGGGTCTTCTCTTGCATCGATTGTATCTGCATACTGAACATACTGGTTTTAACCTGTACAGCTCGGGGGCGTTTATGTACTGAATACCCAGGGGGGGGCGGAATATTCAACCTACAAAACTACCCTATTAACTTCGCGTTTGCGTACAGAAGCGGATAGTGCGAGAACAACATGCAAGGATTGAAGGTACTCACAGGACAGGTGTAGGCACGTGTTCTCGCTCGCGTTCGATGTGTCTTTGACGAATCTTGTTCGAGTTGTGACGTTCGACTGCTGAATGAGCATATGGGGGGGGGGTGCTCGGCGCGGGTGTGGCGGGGGTGTTCAAACCTGCGCATCCCTTTTCCCTATATGAAACGCAATAGAGAACGCCACCTCCTGAAAATAATGGCGTCGTTAGTTGTCAAGTACTATCAGTGTTGTTATATCGCACACGCCCTGAAAATTAACTATATGAAAATACAACATCGGATGATGCCACTTCCGAAAGTTATGACGCCGTTGTTAGGAAGGTGTTGCGTTTGTTATGTCACACACGCCCCGAGCTTTGAGAGACTTACGATTGTGGGGGGTCATGTGCAATATGTCGTGCCGGCACATTGTTGACAGTGAGGCAAATGTTATTGTGTATAGATCAAAACACAAAACGGGTATACCCACCTCTAGGTACATGACATACCGTATGACACTCTAGGCTTCGTGGGCCCCTCCGTGATTGGCGAGTGCTCTGTCATAACCTTTTTGGCTCGAATGTGACCGGCTGATCACCTTCGCGTTCCCCTTTTTCCTTCTTCAAGTGTATCTAGGAATGGCTGTGCCGTCCCCTTTTATGCAGCAGGAGTACGGGCTGTCAACCAGGTGACCTTACGTTCCTGGCTACCTCAACTTCCAGCTGTCGACACAAACGCTTGAACACATTTTTTCGAAAATAGTTCAAAAGTATCTGAACGCGGCTTCTGATAAACACGGCAAAGGTCATCCACGGTTAGACTGCAGACCGAATATTCGTTGAGAGCTTCGTAACTGCAACACGAATGTAGGCTTCAACTTACAACTACTACAGAAGAAAGGCTTGAACAACAATCAATCTATATCCTGATTTATCCCAGTTTTCGTGTATTCCCTTGATATTCGTGTTAGCCGCCATGACTTCACCATCGGCGGGCGCGCCCGCTTGTACACCACACGTGGCACCTCCCGAGACGATTGACGCTTTTTAACCGCCGTCCCCACACGCCATACCTGGGATATCACGAACTGGCGTGACTAAAGTGTAAGGGGACTCATCTTATGCTGCTGCCTGAATTTTGTAAGTCCCCAACTCGAGAGTCACAACGCTAGGACCGATTAGCCAGTCTCAAGCCGTCGCTCAAAAAATAACCGTCTCTATATGTATCCTAGTGTATTATTCTGCCGCACCATCGTATTCCTATTTTCGCACCGTATCCTGTGTACGATGGCCTGGACTCTGGAAAATGGTCGATGACATCTCCGACGAGATACCATACCGACTAAAAGTTTAAGACTATCCATTAGTATGATTGTGCCAGTATATCTCCCCAGGCTGAAGAACTGGCGTCGACACTGCTGTGAGTGTGCTGGATGTGTGTGTGTGTATCTACTTTCTCCTTGTCGACATCCAGCACGCCCAGTCTCGTGCAGATTCTTCATCCTAGAGAGATCCCAGCTCTGTTGTCAAAAACATGCCGGTACGACACATCAAAGAGGACACATTGGACCGCGGCACGGACAGTCAACCTGGTACAATCGTATGCTACCGAAGAGGTACTGTAAGAACAACCAGGGGTAGGCACAAACAATACCGGCATATTTTTGATTGGCGTATCGTAGTTTGATATCTTCAAGGGAGTATGCCTTCCAACGTACTCTCGAAATATCTACCTTAAACCGTGGACACGACAAATAGACCAACGCGTGAATTGGTATTGATTGTTCCGATTGGTCACCTATTTCGTTAGCAATGTCGTAGTTACCCTCTTACCATTTGCGGCAAATACCGCATTTTGTTTTCAGCCGGTGAGCGTATGTTAAAAGCCCCGATTCGTAGTTGGTGTCTCGTGTAGCTTTCAAGCGGCCGACACCGTTGACCTCGAAACCATTTGACGTGTGTAGGATGTCTGCCATCACCGATTTGCTACGGTGGTACTATCTGCGGCGTGGCGCCCATCTCGCCAAAAAAAAGACCTCGGCAGCTGTGCTGAATTAAAGAAAAAAAAACATGCAATGCAATTCCTGGGTACGAGGCTCATTGCTATAGCATTGCGACTCGCAACACACATCATCGCCGTACTCAACGACGACCTTCCTGCAGGGAGGGACACAGATGGGATCAAGACCTTTTCCCTTGGTGAACCTCGCGTATGGTGACCGCGGTATGACGCGCAGCGATTGTATTTGCCTAGCTTAAGTCAACATGGGGCAACATGCCATAGTTATAGTGTACAAGAGCACCCTCACCAGCCACTGCGATTTCATGCAGGGGCTGCGGCATGGCTGCGTGCCATCAGCGTTTCGTTCAACATGTGTTTTGCTGCTCCTTTACACCTCGTACGGATACGCTTCTCCTAAACCGAACCCATCGTCAGTTATCTGGTTCAACTCTATGATGCTGGCGTAGTCGAAACAGATGCGCACGAACCGTTAACATGTGTGTAAAGGGCTGTATGGGGCATTTTGTAGGGATATCACGCGCTGGTTGTATTGGGGGTTGGCTGAAGATTCCGCTTAAATTACAACAGTCATCGTGCCCGTCTTTGAAGCAGCATGACCCACGGTTTCGGAACAGAGGACAGAGATAATGTGTCTACGAAGCTTAGATCAGACAACCCTCTCCCCGCCCTTGGTCACCGATGCAGCAGACGAGAAGTAAGTTTAGATGGCCCAACAATTATTCGTACCTAGGGGGCATCACCAGCATGATCGCCGAAATGTCGCTCGAAATCGACAGAACGATTCCTCCGTTAGACGTCCTTGCCTTAAACGGCTCGACCCGGAGTTGTATGATACAACGACTGCCCAGCCTAGGCTAACAGTGCGAATGCTGACGATCGAGGTGGTTGAACCTCTGCTGAACGCGTGTGTGACGTGGATCCTCAGAGCGGAATACTTTGCCAAGCTTCGAACGGCTCACCACCAATTCCTCTTGCGAGTCGTTGGCTTCCATCGCCTACTTTGTACTGACCACACCAGCCTGTGTTACGAGAAGGTCGTCAAGATGACGCGTAGCGAGAATATAAAAACGATCATCCGTAAACGGTGTCTCGTTTTTGCTGTGGACGACGGACGGCAACGCAAGGAGCGATTACCTAATTGGGTGATATTCGGGTTGATGGCTAGTGGGGGAAACACGAGACCCGGCAGACTGGCATATATGCATGGTCAAAGACCTTAGCGACATCCAAGCCACCGGACGATCAACGCAATACTCCCGCTTGATTGGTTGAAATGAGACAAAATGCCGGGAAGTGGTACGGGGAGGTCGTTCTAGCATTTGAACTGGTCATGGTGAGGTGGCACGAGGATGAAGCCCAGCTGAGTAGGCAGCGTCGTTTGTTCGCCATGGGTGATGCGCAATCAAATGTGAGGAAGCGCGGGCAGCAGGAGAAGTGGAAAGAAACCCAACCACGGGAACGGTGGCACAGACAGGGGGGAACAGGAGGAGTTGAAGGGAAACCTACGACAGTGGGAGACGACCGACAAGGCAGCCAAGGACCAGGCCTATTAGTAGTGACAACATGTATATGCTAATCGTGACGCCACCTCGTGCAGCTGACTCGAAATTGGTCCGCCTATGCTTCATATTAGTTTTGCGCTTGATCCAGTGGAATTGCCCTTATTTTTGTTTCTTGTTTTTTGTGTAGAGTCTTGTGGCGTGTGATGATGACGACCTTGCTTCGCTTGTTTCGTATAGCCTGACAAATCCTCTCCGGGAGTCAGGCATAGTTGACGAACGCAGGACGGAGAGAGAAGACAGTGTATCAAGGTACAACAACGATTAGGAGGGAGAACTTGGCTATACTACTTGTACATCGAACTGCTGCGGCTGCGAGGAGGGTGCTTCGTCCCTCGCTCTGCCTGCTATATTGCCCTTGGTTCTTAGTACTACTCTGTTGTTTATATATAGTGGTGATTTTACTTTAGGTTGGTATTTTCTAGTGTCTTCCACACCCCCTGCGGGGACGCACGACAGTCGTTTTTGTTTTGTTTTCGTTCGATTTATCTATATACTTAGTGTTGTTCCCCGTAGAATATGTATGTCGTGCCTGTCGTGCCCCTGTCGAATCCAGTATGATCACATGGCATTCAATTGTCCACTGATAAGAGGGCATTGACTCAAGCATCGATTACACAACTGGTCCAAGTAACAGGTGTTGGCGCTCGGCCAGCTGGCAGCCAGGACACGGCCCAAGCGCGCCGGAAGCCGCTCCCGACACAGTCGGGCGATCACGATGAGACATTTTCCCCCCAGTGAGGTGAACCTTATATCGTGTCAGCACGAACAACGTAGATAACAATGACTAAGAAAAAATCAAGAGCGCTAAAAGCACAGGGTCACCAATATCGTAAATAGATACATAGGCTCCGAATGGGTTACGGGGTAACAACTACGTAGTATCTCTGTCTCGTAGTTTTCTGGCCATATAACGTTTTTCTCACTCTACAATAGAATAATCGGCACGGACACCGGTTGAGCTGGAAGACGACGATTACAAACAACTGTATAATGCGAAGACCACACACACATTAGCGTAACGATCCCAACGAACATCAAGGGGAAGTATAGATGATAAATCATAAATGTGTGCTGAACGTTGGCATGGGAGCGGTCTAACTCGAGTTGGTGCCTTTTAGCCTTTCGAAACGTTCAAGATGGGCGAAGCGTGTTTTTGACTTCGGTGGCCGGCCAGTTCTGCCCCCAACGCGAACTGTGTACGAAGGGCTTCGGATTCATATTGGGTGTTTGTGTTTGCAGGTATGGACACTCGTTTGAATACATCATACGGCGCGAGCTTCCCGTAAATATTTTGGCCGAGCCCTTGATCGATACGGGTGAAAACGCATATTATAGGTGAAGGAAGGCCTTGTTGAACAGCCGGAGGCAGGTGTACCTCGAGCGCTACCCCTTGCGAAAGTATTGTTTGACGCAGCGATCTCGTGTCACAGACGGGCCTAGGAGGCCATTTCCAGAGTGCACCTCCTCCGCGTACCGAACGTTGGCTGAAACGGCTTACATATACCCTTTTAAGGCTTTTGCCCCAAGGATAGACGGTGGAAATCGGAGCGCAGGCACATGCATGAGCCGAAGGGATACAGGTTACCCTACGCATCAGTGTAAAAAAAAAAACACGCAACATGCCAACGACGACCATCCCCAGTGTTCGCAGTCTACCCCCTTTCATATATCAACTCGTGAGCAGGGCCAGCCTTTCTGGCGAGGGTGGGTGAGTCGGGCATGGATCCGACTTGAGGCAGTCGAGGGCAGAAATGCAGGTAAAATATTTGTTATTTGTCTATCGCAGAGTACTCGAACACAACAAACAGGACAACAGTTCAACGGTCCAACGCTCACGGCGGGGATATCACGAGTGCGCGCCGCACCTTACGCATGTTTGATAACAAGTCACTTGAAGTCCAATGAGTCACTCTTAACAGTAATAGAGACTGCCTAGCAGTTTCTCTTGCATACCATAAGTTTCATATCGAAATTATACCAAGGATACCGTTGTTGTGGCTTTTATTCCGGTACCAACCATACCTCATACATGACGAGAATTTCTGCTTTTCCGACAATCTCGTCAGAAAGTCAGACTTCATCGTGAATCACCGAATAACTCTCTGTTGATCATACCAGGTATCACTCCGTCCCCCCATGTAAAACACATTTACACAAAATAGCACCCAACAAACAACGACCGAGTGGTACACGGCTTCGTATATGTTATCACCGTGACGCAAGTAACATGTATGTCTATAGTCTATTCATTTGTTATTTTGTCTTTCGAATTGAGCTCTTAGTACAAAATTAGCGGGAATGAGGAGCGTCTCGAAGCTTGAGAGGTCAAGCCCTTGGCGGCATCAAGTACTGCGTTGGCGATACTTACTGGTGATTCGTGTATTTTCATTGTGTTCACAAGAGCCTCGAAATCTGTCCCGCCACTAGGTGATGCTTGTTACGGCTTTACCTTAGTACGGCGGCTGGGTAGGTGTGGGTGGCTGGGCTGGTAGGTGGGTTGCTTGGTACGTTAGTTGGTGCGTGGGCTGGTTCGTCCCCCCATCATCAAAACCACCCTTTGTCAACAACTTGATGAGGAGCTTTGCCTGTCAACCCAAGGCGAAAAGATGGCGAAGCAGGTGGACGAAGGGTGAGACGAGAGACGTAAAAAAGGGGATAATAGTTTAACCAACATGTTCTTGCTGGCCACGTCACCCAGTGAAAAATGTTCATGGTAAATCATATCAAAACCAAAACCCCAAAACCAATCGTCAGGCATAATAATAGGTGGAAATTAAATGGTGATATTAATACAACAACAAGGGGCGAGGGGATGGAGGGGGAGAATCCACTACACACAACACCAAGGACATTATCGATAAAAAAACAAAAAAACAAAAAGAAAGATCAGCAACAAAATATTTACCTGGTGCAAAACAACACGCAATGAATGCGAAACAACAATTCAAGTTGGGGGGCAGGACTATCCATTGAATGATATTTGCTTCAGATGTACCTATTCCCAGGTACAGGTAGTAGTTACTGCGCAAAAGAGCGGGCCGATTGGCCTATCTATGGCGAGCAGTCGGACATGGGGAACGTCAGCAGGATGACACACGGAGACCCACCACCGTCAACCTCACCACTAGAGCAGCAGTCGTCGATTTTCGTTAGAGTGAAGCAGTAGTACGTACCTGATACATATATATACCACTGGTTTTCGTAGTGCTGTCGAGGGTTATACCTTCAATTCATGAAGAGTTATTACAACATATGTCAGAGCCGTGGTATCAAAGATCTGTAGCACCTTTTGTCACACGGTCTGGGAAGTCATGGCAATCATTGATATTTCTTGGGCGGTTCGGGTTCGATTGGTCGGTTCGCACTGCATGCGACCGAGTCATCGCTCTGAGAGCACGACAAAAAGCAAGCTTGTTCCTCGCTGTATTCAAAACTCCCGTGCGTTTCGATCGGTGCACGCAGCTCTCCAGACAACAACCGCCGTAGTCAGTATCCATGAGTCGGTTTGGTGTCGGAACGCGGGGAACTCTATGCTGCAGTGGAGTATATACCCGCGGCCATGTTTGTTCAATTTGCGCAACAATTATGTTTTATGCGCACCGTCTTCGTCTCGTATACTTTTTCGTGGCAGGCGTCGTGTTGCTCAGGCTAATTTCCTTCTTTTCTTATGGCATTTCGAATCATTCTAGAGTTTTGGCCGCTTTGCATGACCACGGACTCCTGGTCATGTGAGAACAACAACAACAACAACAACAAAAATAACAACTGAAGGGACAAGGCTTTCTACGATTGAGATTCGCCAATTGTTTCCGAGGCTCCTCACGTAAGGCCCTCCACACCTCACCCTAAAACTGACTCCAGAGAAAAACAAAACTGCCGATGAATAATCCCATGGCCCTAGTGTGGGGAAAAAAATATTTTTCGAAACAGGGTTGGCACTCCCGACGATGTTGGGTGAGGAAGCCCCATCATTCATAAACCATTTTCAGGGTAAATGTGCTACCTCTATCGTAGACCGGGTCTGACGAGCGAAACCTCACAGCTGCCCTACACCAGGTTTGACTCTTAGCATCAGCACCGGACGGAAGTAGGAGAAGTATGTTCTGTGGGGCCAGGTTGTACGGGGTCTAACCAGGTGGGCAGCAACATGTCGGATTATCAACTTTCCTACGTATCTGTATGGTCCCCGCTTTCCAGGTTTGATGCCAGTACACTGTCTGTGAAGAACCCCATGGACGATGGGGTCTGGTCAAGGTGTGCCCGGTTCGCTTGGAACCGAGGGAAACGGAAAACAGCACAACCTATAGAGCCATACAAGGTCAGTTTGTTCAGGCCTCGGGTCTATAATGTGTTGGTGGAATACCCTGCGTCGTTGTTTTTTGAGGAAGTGGTTTTCCCTCGAGTTCTCCTAGTCCAAAAATCACCATCGGCTCTGTGCTGCTGCTGCGGTGTTCGTACCTCACGGGTTTCGCTTGGATTCCCATGTACGATTAGCACAGACAGCCTTCAAATTCCAAAAACTACTACTACCACGACATTCGATATCGGCATGGCTTTCGACCAAAGCGGCACAATAAGGCCGGCTTCAATAGCGGGCGTCCGCATAATTGAGGCATGTCTTATCCGTTTCAATGTACACGTCGCAATGTTGCTGATACCGAACCCACCAGACAGGCGAGGAACGAGAGAGGAGTGACAAACACAATTACAAAAATGTCCAGGCATTGCCCGGCACGTTTGAGGGTGATTTTTCACCCGTTTCTATCCGTTCGCGTACCCACACATATAATAAACACACCGCCACACCCGCCCATTTCAAAAGCGAATTGCGCAATATTTATTTTTGTTTTTCTCTAGGATGTACGAGGGACTTTCCATTAGTTCCATATGCGAATGACAGCATAGACGGGTTCACATGTGCATATCGATCATGTCATTACTCCGTAGAACCATACTCAAAAATCATTTTCATGGCCTCATTTGGCAGGGGCCTAATTTATATTCTCGGTCGACCGAATAACCCAACAGATTGTCGACGAAATATTCTACTTCGAACCGGACTTCATTCCGATACAATCTCATTATTTCCCATTCTGTACCCATGCCTGATTGTCTCCCAGACGGTTTCCCTGTGTCTACGGAAGTCCGCGACATCTGACGGATGTCGGTTGCGGTCAATGTTGTGCGTATGTATACGCCCTGAACTTATGCCGTTATCCTCTTTCAGCTGCTCGCTCCGGTACGGTTCCCTCCTACACAGACGCGACGAATCGCAATCGCTTCCACCTTTACCCGTAAGTCTGTCGCGATCTCTTCCCGAGCGTATTGATCGCCTTGGCGATGCCTCCGTATTACGAACATACCCTTTATGCGGCACAATGAACAAGGTGTGTGGTTTGGGCAACAAGGAGTGGATCTGCGTTATACCTGAGAAATAAAGCGGCTCCGCCTGGCCGTAGCCCAGAACGCCATAAGCGCACCCTGCATCGCATCATTTTTCTACGCTACCTTCCCCTGTTAGATCGCCTGAGTACCCCATCCAACCGGACCCGCACCTTTGTACGTCTACCCCTATTTGGAACACGGCAACTTGTCACCGTAGCTATAAACGCGACGTCAACCCGTGTACGAGAACGGATCGGATGCACTCTGAACCCGTCCGTAGCCTATTGCTCTTCAGAACGAATGCTTACACCACCGTTTACGCATACCAAAATCAGAATACCGAATTATTTCACTTCTTGACGGATATACGCATATCCCCCTTGATCAGCTTATTCCACCAAACTTGGCGACGCAGCCGCTTGGGCATGTGCCCGAACCGTGTCCATGTAGGACTGCGTGACAAGCACGAACCTTAGTCATTATTTCCGGTAAAGATGGGGCACCATGAGGAGCTTGCTCTCTATCGTTCCCGTATAGTTGTCGTGGGACGTTTTACACAAGAAACGCAAATTGCCGATTTTGGACCCGTTGTCTATGACTGCCGCGTCTTCCCTCAACTACCCAGTCTTCTCTAATACCTCGTATTCGTGCCGAAAGGCCTACATTCGGCCGTCAATGTTGACGATTCGAGAACGCATATAGCTCGTGACAGCTTTGCGTGACAATGTTGCCACCGTAATTTGCTGAGTAGCCCCGCCCTTACTCGTCTTATGTGTGAGGTTTCACCCACTACGGAAAATCTGAAGGTATGCAGTGCTTTCGAATTCATTTCTCCGTGTCTGGGTTGGCACTCGACAGGACACCTGCCAACCATGTTAGTGTTTGTCTTTATAGCACTTTCATAAAAATAAAACGGTCGCTTCCATCCCCATATCCCATGCATATCGAGTATAACCCATCCTGTCGCAGGTCAAATAAACCCACACAAATAGAGGGAACGGCGTCGTCCATCGGGTACTGGTCCCTCCATTTTACCCTCCAATCGTGCCCTACAACGTATGCACTGCCGCAAAAAATTCCGATTCGAAGAAGCATTATCTTCGTCGGTGTTTGATGCTGCCGCGAATTGCGAAGTGACTCCACCTTCACCACGCGTTCGTGTGAGGTATGACTCCGCCCGGCACATTATTACCTGACATGCGGAGTATTTCCCTTTGGTCGTGGTGCCCGGAGTATCGCCCGATCAGAGACACGGCAAACGTATTGTTGGACTTCCGGATCGACTTTCGACGATGAATTTAGGAGTAGGTCCGTCTTCATATCCCACTTACTTGGGTGTGAAGAGACATCCATAGTGATACCTTCGATTTGTATAATTCGTGCGAAGAATATATATTTTTGCAATGTTCGTTCCGGTCTGTTGTGCCGTGTTTTGTCGCTTCGAGTATCCTGGTGTTCGTGTCACTCCAGCTGAGCGCTCGCACTCTAAGAAATCAGTCGTACATCATATGAAGATACGATTACTACACTACTGTATTAAAGCATACCCTGGTAGATATTTGTCCTGAGAAAAATGTATAAAATTCTTCCGGCCTTCGAATAAACAGAGACCACAACATCTACTGGGGCTATACATTCCTTTTTTTGGTCAGCTCAGATACAAATGAGTTTCCTGTATACTTTATTATTCCCAATCCGCCAAATAATGAGGGAACATTAAACACACCAAAGAAATTCAATCCATATGCTTATCATACTACCATCCATATATATATGGTACTAGTGGCACCTGTGGCCTTACCGTCTGTATACTTCGTTGCGTCGCCTATCATCTATGTTACGATCCTGTAAATACAGTGTGATCCACCATAACCGTGTGATGTATTTGCAGGTCTCAGACGTGTATCGTCTGTGGACCCCTCTGGCGTGTCGTGCGACCGTGCCTACCGATATACGCCACATCAATTTTGTTTGTTTGGAGAACTCGTGGTTTTGATATTTTGACCTGCGCGGTATCCCTGGCACGTTTGGTGATATGCCTAAACTATTCACCATCAGTTTCGATCCTATATCGAATTAGTGTCGACCGGTTCGGCCACCAATAACGTATTCCTTGTTCGGCCTTCTGCATGTATTTCAGTGTGCATATTGAGACCTGCGCACTTCTATGTTATCACCTAATTCAAGACCGGGCATTAAATTCCTACAAGATTAGTAATTATTGTGCTACTTACCGATTGCCTGAATATAAATGTGAATACCCTCACTCACAACATTACTTGACGTGGTACGTCGCAGGCCTTGGTCCTACGGTAAACGCATAGATAGTGTAGTTCTGCGTACCTATTCAAAGGTATGTACATGTCGTGATAATAGCTTTCGACTTCTTTAGCAGAATATCGTATTTACTGTTTGCATTTCGTTTTGCTCGGTTGCACGGTATCACGCATATATAGGCAAGTGGTGAACACATTTGCGCGTGAACAACCTTACTGAAGACTTGGCTTCGCACTGTTAATGTGGTCTCGTGTGCCTCACTCTACGCCACGCCTCCGTTTTCGTTTGCCTAGTAAGACTGGCGAAGACCACTCATTCATCACTTGGGCCTTGCACAATATATCCTTCACCCAGGACTATTGGTATGAACTCCCCTACCACTTCACTCATGTTGCGATGCCTCCGCGTGTCATGCCTCAGATGCTGTTGGTACCTCGTGTTACAGCTATATTTCTCCAGGCAGGCGGGCATTCATGGTGATCCCGCAAACTGCTGAGACAAGCCATATTCCTGGTATACCTCGTGTGATAAGATCCAGCTATAGTGTACGTAGGTTATCTCGTTTATTGTAGACAACGTGCTTGCCTCGCCATCTTTGTACCAGGGGTATTACCCTTAGCATACAAACCTTTATGTGAGAGCATACGCCCTTTTACCCTTTTCGCAATTTATATGCATACGTAATACGTACGCAGTCCAAAAACAAACATGTGTACCAGGTATATTAAAGCAACTACACACGCTGATACCTACATGAGTTGGATTTTTCATTCGCCCGCTGTTGCGCTCATGATGAGTGATGCCCACGCTGACTTGATAAGCTGGCGCTACCGGTTCCTGGTCGGAGTTAGACCAGGGGTGGTGTACGCCACCGACTTTTTTTTAGCGCTTATATGTTCACTGGCACACGCTTGTATAAGTAAGTATAAGCATATACCATTGTCGCGTGTTCGACCGGGATCTGTAGACGCATCCGCGCATATACGTCTAGTTTTCCGTTAGTCTTGTGCTGACGCATTTTATGTATATATATGTATATATATTGTATTTTTAACATCACCTATACTTTCCAACCTAGCTCGTAGGAGGTTTTACCCTCGGTGATCTTCTGGGCAAGCCGTGTACACTGTAGTAGTCGTCCCTTCTCCCCCCCGGTACGTGCCTATATTTTTTATCGCGTATAGGGTTCAACATTCCCACTGCTCGCCGATGTTCATCGAATGTAGCTATCTCACGCTCTCGTGCTTTCCCCTAATAAGGACTATATTTAGGCTAGAAAAAGTCTCTGCGAGCATGCTTTCGGTGATACTTTAACCCAAGACATTGATCTTCATAGGCACGCGGACCGCCTACCAAGCCACCGGGGGCGCCGTGCAGACGCATTGTTACCAACATAATATCAAAATATACATACATACCTGGTATACACAAGGTTCCCCTTCGGGATGTGGGTGGCATGAAATCCGGGGAGTGTCGCAGGTTTAAAAGGGAGACGCAGGTAAAACCCTTGCACCTCTGTTTTGAGTAAAAATGATCTCGGAGACAACTGAGTCACGGGCTACTGACCTATTGCTAAAAGGGAAGAGTAGTGGTCTAATCTTCGATTCTCTCGCGTGTCTTGGCGCATACCTGGTAGGAAACATGGACTACTGTATTCCTTTTAGGAAAGCGTAGCCCTGAAATTGAAGGGGTGCGCATCATCCAGGTATTTAGCGCCTGGGTGGCATCTGTATCATCGATATAGGATAGGTGATTTGTTTTGACGATCTGAGCACCTCTACTGGGTGTGGTCTGCACGATCTTCATGAGCCTAACCCTAACCCTAATCGAACATACATTTGCCGTGAATAACTAACTGATTAATAGCTTTGCGTGGGTGGGTCCGCATGATCCGAAGGATCTGTACGATCTGCAGGGCCTGCATAAATTATTAATGTAGGTGTATCACTCTTTTCTATGGCGGTGATACCTGCTTGGGCTTTATGATCGCACTTGCGTGCAGGGTGACATAATCTGGACGCCATGTGTGCACGATGTCTGCATATTTGATTATCTACACACTTCAATTTGTAGTTTGCCTGGAGAGACAGGTATGTTCCGTATCATTTCCACTCGTATGCCAGGTGGGATCTGGTTGGTCTCAATGACATGCTAATGTTTAAACCGGGAGGGGATCTGTCTGACTTCAATTTTCTTACATGTATGTATCTGAGTAGAATATGTGTGAGCTGTACAATCAGTACAGTTCGACCGGGATGGGATCTGTCCGATCTGCCGATCTGTACATCTTTAGCAAGATAGGGTTTGCACGATCTGCATGATCTGCACAAAACATGTTTATCGGTGGGTGTCATTGGTCTGCAGGATCTGTATAATCTGCAGGATCTGTATGGTCTACCTGGGTGGCATCTGTGTGTGATCTGAATGATCTGTACATATTAAACGGGATACGGTTAGTACGATTTGGAAGATCTGTATGATCTGAAGGGTGTCTGTATGATCCGGAGGATGTGTAAAAGCTGGATACTTCACACGTGTTTCATCATGATTACTAATAGCAACAATAAAAGGAGCAAGATAAGCAACCGCATGGCGCGGGCAAAAATAAAATAAGGGTATCAGCAGGAACAGCAACCTGTGCCAGCCACAGCAATAGTAATAGCAGCTCCACCGTGATTTTGTGTAGGAGTAGTAGTAGTAGTAGTAGTAGTAGTAGTAGTAGAAGTAGTAGTAGTAGCGCCAGCAACTACAGGAGTTAGCAGAATATTTAGCAAACCGCGTGGCACACGCACATTGTACTCGGCTACAATATAACACACACCGCTATTATATATACGTGGTTAGAAGATCCGACAAAAGATTATTAGCACCGAGATACCTAGACAAACACTACCATAGGTCGTTCATTGTGTACTGCGGCATTGATGGTATGTATCGTTAGTGAGGGACTGGCCAAGGGCCGACCTGTTGCCGCCGGCCTCGAGGCCTTCGCCGGAACATAGTGTTTCACCGTCGACGGCCATTTTAGTGCACGGCCACAGCGTCGTTAGGGCATTCAGCAGTATATGGTGTCTCGCAACGTGTTTGGTATGTGTCGGTAGTGAGGGACGGATCACCGGCCGACGCGTTGGCGACGTGGTGGATACAGCGTGTTCTCGCGTCTTGTGTGTGTTAGCAGAGCACTCAGCCGTAGCAGCAGCAGCAGCAGCAGCAAGAACATTCAGCAGCACTCGAGCAACACTTGATTCGAGCAGCACGCGTAGGCCTGTTGTTGCTGTTCTTGTACTGCGCCGTACTGCTCGAACGAGGACCTTTAACACTCTGGGAAAAGGGATCTTTAGGTTGGTAGGCTGTTCGGATGTTTCGGTTCCTTTTAGGATCAAGGCACGGGCGGAGACCCAACCCCTGACTTTAACCCTAACCCTAACCCTAACCCTAACCCTGATCCCAAACCGCAGCCGAAACGGGCCAAAACTCGCCATAAACGAAGCTACGCCGAGTATGCATCGAACCAGGAACTTTCTCAGATAGATATAGATGCGGACGACGAATCCGATGTGAGAGTCTCAAACGCCACCCACATGGCGTCCAAAGTACCAGACGGCCTCGACACGGTGGCCAAAACTCCCGGGTACAGCGTGGGCATCAAGCTGGGGAACTGCTCGTTCACTGCCATCCGAACAACCTCCAAAACAACCTCCACCCCCGGAGCCTAAACACGCTCAGTCCCCGTCGCTGCCCACACCACTCCACGAAAAGCACGGCTAAAATCGCAAAAGGGGGTCCCGTTAGGTACGCTAAAATTATGCAACTTGGTGTAGCTGGCCCCCGTGTCGGTGCGATCGAAGTGGTTGCTCAGCAGCCTCAGGAGGAGCGTGAACGCTTCCGGTCCCGTCGATCCAGCTGCGAGGGCGCGCGACACCTGTCCAAAAAAATCATCCATCAAGGTAGTGAAGGGGGCGGTCGTGGGCCTGTCAGGTGCGATGGTGCGCGCGAAGGATTTCTTGAGGGGGTACTCCAACCGGGGATCCAATCGGTAGAACTGAGGCCTTCGTGGCTGCCATCGTTGCACATCATGAGAATATCAGACGTGGAGGCCTTAACCGAACAAGTTAGTTGCTGCGCGGCGTCAGAAAGGTTGGTCGAGGAGGGAAAGGTAGAACAGAAATGCGTGAAATATCCTTCAGTCCCAGGTGTTCGTACGCCCGTTGGACGTCTGCAGTGTGCTTTTTCGAGGCGTCGGCGGCGGCGGCGGCGTCGATCGCCGTCGTGCGAGCGTGGGCAAGGTTAGACGACACGGGCATGGCGCGGTCCTCGGACATGGTCAGGCGACCAAGAAGCGCGGCGGAGAAAGCAACTTCCGCCAGCGAGGGAACCACTTGCCGCTTGGAGCCGGTGGTGACTTCGGGAGCGGGGCTTTCGCCGCGGCCGTCGGTGGAGGACCTCGAAGAGTTGGCCTGAGACGCGTCTTCCCGCGGGCAGTAGCTCCAATTTGCCCGTCGCTCGAGCTGGCCTTCCCCTGGCCCCGGTTCCGCCGCCGACCAGCCCCGTTTCACCGGAAGGTGCTCCTGCCATGGTCTGAACCCTATCCGCGACGGGCCTTACCATCTTGGCCTGTCAAGGCTCCCCCCGTGCTTGGACGCCAGCGGTCCCGGGCGTCATCGCGGCGGTAGGGGTGGTCACGGGCCCCAAAGTTATCGAGGACTCCCAGGTGTTGGTGCCCCGGGGGGCGGTGAGTCCTGTCGTCCGAGAGGGGGTTGAGGGGGCGTGGGCCCGACCCGAGCCCTGTCCGACGTCCGGGAGCCGTTGTCCCTGAGCGCCGAGGTCCGCCCGGCGCTTGCAGTGGCGCCCTTACTCCGTCGGGGTCGGCCAAAAAACAGTGGCGGAGCACAAATCGTGCGCCTGCCGCAGGCTTTTCACGAGGGCCATGGTGTGCTTCCGGCGTTACTAGGCCTTCCAGCTGTCACTCGCCATGACAAGCCAAGCGTCGTGGACGGAGAGGTCGTCCTCGGGCATGTCAAGTCGGAGCTCGCGAGCGGCAGAGACCACCTTCGAAGCCGCCTCCAAGGGGAAGCATGAATTTGGGGCAGCGGCCATGCAGGCGACACTCCCCTGGAAGAAATCCAGATCCCCCGTACGCTTGATCCGGGCGTCGACCGCGATGGCGCTAGGAGGGAGCGTGGCGGAAGAGTCAAAACCGGGGGCTGGAGTGGCGGTTGTCGCGGTCTCGGCGAGGGGAAGGCGCTCCCCTGAGTGTCTCGTCTCGGCAACACGACGGGGCTTTGTGCTGCTGTTCGCCAGCGCCGCGCGCAGAGCTTCCCTGGCGCGGAATATTGGGCCTGGGCGCGGGAGGCGGAGCGTGCGGCGTCCTCCGAGGCCACGGCGGCCTCCTTCGAAGAGTTGTTTGCGGCCTCTGAAGCAGTGGTAGCGTCGGCGACGGTGCGAGCGGCCGCTGATGCCACAGTCTCGGCCTCCGTGAGCCCCTGCGCGCGGGGGAGGGCGGTTTCCGCCGAGGTCGCTCCGAGGGTCTCGGCGGCTGTCAAGGCCCGTTCTGCCGCCGCGACATCGGGGTGGCCGTCGGCTGCAGCAAGAGGCCGCTCGGCTTCGGCAGCATCGCCCCGAGCTGGGGTCGAGCATTGGGCCGTGGTTCCCCCGCCGAGGTCCGGGACGTCCGACCAGCGCCGGATGAGGGCCGCCTGAGCCTCGGCCGAGAGGGAGGTCCAGGCCTCTGGTAGTTGGGGGGGCGGGGCTTGATCCCCGTCCTTCGCTGTCTCCCTAGTGGCGCCTTGCTTCGTCGTCCTCTCCTCGTCCTCGGAACTACGGGCCTCGTAGACCACCGCGTCGTTCGAATCCGCGCGGCCCGGGCGCTGGGGTGTCCGCTCTCCCGAGGAGGGAGAGGATCCGTAAGTCCTCAGGCCACTGGCAGACCTGGCGGGGCTGGGGGACTCCTCCTTTGCCTTTGGTGTCCGAGGCATGTTGAGTCGGGCGATGAGTCGGGGACGGGCGAAACACATCGAGGCAGTGAAGGGCAGCGGGGCAGGGGGGGACACCGGGGCCGGGGTGGGCGGCATTCGGGGGAACTAAGGGTCGTGTAACGAAGGAGCGGCGGCGGCAGTATCCGCGGCTCGTGCTGCCGCAACTTGTCTAGCGGTGATGAGGGTATGGCGAGCCATTCGGCGAGCACTACGAGCGCTTGGGGAGTCAGCTTCGGCCCGAGAAGGTAGCGCGATAAATATGCGGTTGTCACAGGGTGTACGTGTACTAACATCCAGTGTGTTTGGTGCAGGTACTTCGCTGGTACTGGGGGGGGCTCCTGCCGAGACCCACGTCCCGTATGGTGGTGTGTTGTACAAGGCGCTCGATCTCCATCGACGAGCCTTGGGCGGTGGGGCACTAGGTGGCTCTGGGCCTCAGAGTCTCGTACACCACGAGGGGAAGCAGACACTCCCTCCCCGTGAGTCTCCATCGTGCAGCGGAGCAAACTGATTAAAAACAAAACTAGAACGAAAGCAAAAACAGAGTGAATAAAAAACAACTTGCACCGGCAAAAAGGCAAAAAGTCCTAAGCCGTCGACGCCACTTGTTAAGATCACGGGGTGCGGGACACTTTGTATCCCTGGACAGGTCTGCCTATTAAGCCGGCCCTCGTTGGTACTCACGTTGATGTTCGCTTAGAGATATAAGAGTCACTTTATTCCTTTCGTGCACGACGGAGACTGGGGCCACGCTCGTGCCTCTCTGGAAAACCCCTGGTTTTCCACCTAGGATACGCCTTCCAAGTACTACAAATACGATCCCAGTGCCAGAACCCAGGTAATTACCGGGCTTTCAACCTCATACAAAGTAGTATCATAACAGAAGTGAATACAAAGGACTCCGCCACGTACACAAAGCCAGTAAATTCATTCCCATACCCTCCACCATAAAACACCAAGCAGTAAGTTGGCCCGACCTACTTAACCCTGGCTGCACCTTTGGTGTGTGTGAGTCGAATGCTGTTTTTCGTCACAGACCTTTGCCACTTGCCATCATGTGGCGTACCCGGGCCGTGCCACCCAATAAACCAGACCTCGTCGAAAGGCAGCCGCGCAATCTAGAACAGCGAAATAGATTATAGGTAGAGTCGATACTGTATATTTCTCGACCCCGGGATATATGAAAGTCCAATCGGGTATTGTCACTTAGTTGATATGACAAGTCAAAATCGTTTGGTCTGAGTAGTTTTTGGGCCGAATTTTTGTTCGGCTATATAGAAAGAAATCAGTACCTTGTTCCTGGTATCTGCCAGCTGGTACCTGTAAGAAAATCAGCAGATACACGTTCCGGTAGCACAATTGACATATTTTCCGGCGTATTTTTCAGGATGGCGTGATGGGATCTGATTCTTGGGTGCTGGTATTCGGGGGTAAATTTAAACGCTACTAAAAATACTGCTGTTGTGCACTTTTAATACCAGGTATGCTATATCTGTCCATTCTAATGAACGATGCCAATGCTCGACTGCCTCTGAGCCCAAAATTTCGACGTTCATCGGCCTTGTGTTCATGGGGGACTATGCACCAAGTCTTGCTGATTTTAGGCTTCATGCTTGAAACTCAACAAATAGATATTTGGTACATTCGGTAAGATTTGAGCATCAAGACTCTTGTTTTGCGTTCAAATGTGGTGTTTTTCTGCATTTGCATTTGAACTTACTCTTGTTGCATTCGGAAAGAGAGGACAGCAATCATTTCAGCTGACTACTGTTGGACGCGGAATTTGAAGTGACTGTCGGACAAGGGCTGATTTCGAAGCCTGGATAGATCATATTTCGTTGTTCACGCTTGCTGTGTAAGGTTTCTTGGATTATGAGTGTTGGTGATCATGACTTGCACCCTAATCTTAGGGTCCACTTTATTTTACACTTATTTGTGTTCGCTTCCATCGAAGTTCCATCAAAGTACAAGTTGCGTGCACCGAGGTATCTTACAGTCGCGGAATATGTATTTTAGATACACGGACATAGACAAAATCCTTTGAAGCATATATTACGTGCGGCCAAATTAAATAGGATCAACTATGGTTAGTAAAAAAATCGATATATAAACAAAACTAAAATTCGTTTTCTCTGGTTTGTCGCCGTGGGGGCGTTTCGGTGGCCTTTCGCAAGATTGTCAACCCTGATTCGCGAGAGCTTTGTACTATTCGCGAGTGGAGGGACTTTCCGGGAACAGATTCAACACGACTGGCGTTGATCTCAGTTGCTTTGGCCCGAAGAGACCGGCTATAAGACGGCATACACACAATATTAGGCCGAGTTTGTTTCGATTTCGTTCCGGAATAGTTTCAACACAGGACTATGACGCGGGTCATTGGATTATTTGCGTGCGTGGACATATGTAGACTGCATACGACGGGCGTCACCCTGGTGCTGCCTCTTCGTATACCGCTTGGCCAGTTGGCCTCCTGCTGGCGTTTCTCCTGCTCGTGCCGCTCCTGTTGGTGCCGCTCGAGCTCGTGCCGCTCCTTCTGGTGCCGCTCCTGCTGGTGCTGCCTTTGCTTTCGCTGCTTCTGTTGGTACCGGGTGCTCCCCCTGTTAGTGCTGCTCCTGCCTGGTAGATAGCATCGCCTGCTCCTGGCGGTGCTGCTTCTACAGAGTGGACTGCACTTTTTCCTGCTTCCGATATTAAAGGTTCTGCCTTCAATACACCTCTGCCTCGGCCTCTTCTGGCGGATCTTGGAAGCCCATTTCGAACCGAACTCCCCTGTCCAAGTCTGTGCTCAATCCCACTGTAAAGTGCAACCGCTGCATCTACCAGCTATATGATGGAGACAGAACTTTGGAGGCAAGGTCGATTTTGCGACCGGCGACCACGACACCCGCCCCGACAGCGGGATAATCTTGGAGTGGCCCAAAAAATGTGAATTATGCGCCAGGCCTATCGACGTCCGATCCGTGTCCTTCACACTCGAGACAGGAGGTGGCGGTGAGTTGTGTTCTGTGCTTCTCTGTTGTTGTTGTTCGTGGTGTTGTTGTGTGCTACCTATTTATACCGCCGCGGCGGCTGCTGTGGTTGTTGTTGTTGTTGTTGTTGTTGTTGTCATTGTTTTTGTTGTTCTTGTTGTTGTTGTTCTTTGTCGCCTACGTTCACCGTCGCGGCTGCTGTTGTTGAGGTTTTTCCACAATACTTGCAATTTATGGTTTCATTATACCAGGTATAAGAGAACACGACTTGGTGGAGCAGCCCATTGATGCTGCTACTGCTGCTGCTGCTGCACCTTTTCCTGATGTTGTTACCCTGCGCGCCTATCGCCCCTGATGCTGCTTTTCTCGTTTCAGGTCGGTTATGTAGTCGTCGTTCGCGTAATTGCTGTTGTAGTGACCTTTGAGTCGGTATCTAGAGCCGCTGCTGCTGCTGCTGCTGTTAGTGTTGTTGTTAACGTTGATGTTCCCGCATGTTGTCGACCTCCAGGATCTACAACCTAGCCTCCGTGTTTTTATAGTACGCGTATGCGCTGCTGTTGCCGCACCTGCTGCCGTTGTTATGTACAGCCTGCGTCCCTTTTCACACCGAGGCAGGTGCTACCTTCGCTGTTGCTGCTGTTGTTTACCTGGTATACTGTTGGTGGTAGTGCTGTTGCTGTTCCCGCACGTAGTCGACCTTTAGCGCTAAATCGAAGACAAATACGTACTAATAATGCCATTTGTTTATGCGCTATTAATGCTGTGCCTACTGCCACTTGCGTTTGTGCTGCTGCTGCCGCTGCTACTGCCGTTATGTTCACAGCCTGCGTTCGTCTCCCCAACAGCAGTGTTTACCGCCGCTGCCGCTGTTGTTGTTCATGCTGTTGGTATTGTTGTTGTTGTTGTTGTTGTTGTTGTTGTTGTTGTTGTTGTTGTTGTTGTTGTTGTTGTTGTTGTTGTTGTTGTTGTTGTTGATGTTGATGTTGTTGTTGTCGTCGTCGTTGCTGGGTTCCCGCACGCGAGAACACGACTTGGTGGCGGAGCCCATTGTTCCTGCTGCTACTGATGCTGCTGCGTTTCCTGCTGCTGTAACCCCGCGCGTCAATCGTCCCTGATGCTGATTTTGTTGTGTACGCAGGCGTCGTTCGCTTTGTTTCTGTTGTACGCAGCTTTGAGTCAGTGTCTTCCGCCGCTCCTACTGTTGCTGTTGTCTATGTTGTTGTTGTTGTTCGCGTTTTTTTTTTGCTGTTCCCGCATGCTGTGGACATTCAACACTAAATACAAAACACAAATACATACCAGGTGACAGGTACTGGCCATTTGTTTTTCTTCATACGAACTCACACCGAGACAGGGGTATAGTACGCGTACTGCCATTTGTATAATCGCCGCTGCTGCCGTTGTTTATGTTTTGCACACAAAAACCATTTTTTTTGCCGAACAGTTACCGTTGTTGTTTACAGCCTGCGTTTCTTTCCACACCGAGACAGTTGTCTACCACCGCTGCTGCTGTTGTTGTTCCGACACGATAACAAACAGGCGTTGAGCACACTACAATGTATCCAGGTTTTACGCTGCTGCCGGCTCTGCCGTCGCCGTTTCTGCCGCGAAAAAAGGCCTAAGGGTTTGCCAACATCATTCATCGCATCCCATTCCTATTCACCTTCCGTGATTCCTGCCTCTACAGCCCACGCCAACGCGTATTTTCGAAACAGTTGTTAAAGGTGGTTTTGCCAAAATCAGGTATACCTAGCCACTTTCGGCCAAAATCAGTTTCATTCCAAAAGCTAGTACAAAACACACCCCAGGAGCCCTGCTATTGTCCAGGCTGACATTGTAACTGGTTTTAACTCGAAAAGGCCAACTTGTACCTGTTTTTTTCTACTCTCTCTAGCTTTGAACTGAGTTTGGCCAACTTTGAACCAATCAGAGGGGCCACATACTGCGTACACTCTTGTTTCTCTCCGTATGCGTCTGCCCTCCCTCGGCTGAAATTGTACTGCATTACGCAACGTATAAACTCTATACTCGCAAGTACACGTTGTACGTCAAAGTACGTATTCACATAAATATGTATACATGAGTACGCTGGTTTCACTTTTTTTCCTTTTTGGGGTGTGCGACGTGCTTCAGTTAGTGAATAGTTGTTGTGTCCTACTGCCGCTGCTGTGTTGTTTTCTATGGTCACAGCAGTCCATACCATGGTCTAAATCTGCTCCAACCCGCGTCGAGTTTGTCTCAGGTTTGGTACGGCAAGATAATTTCGTGCCGAGCTGGCCGTTCCGCGAGGACGGTCAAGAAGATTTAAAGTTGTCAACGGTGGGGGGGCGCCAGAGTAAATACTCTTCTTGGCGCCCCCGCCGTCGCAGAGCAAACGAAGCCTATTAACAGTGACTCTCTGCAGGTCCAAGTGAATCCCGTGGTATCTACTCCCTAAAGCAAACTAACAGACTTAGATTTTGGAGGCTATATGTGGCACGCTTCTTTTCTAACCCGACTTTCATGGACAGAACACCGCTCGTGGCGCGCGTTTTTTACTTGGTTTTAGTATACACCTGATCTTTACTCAAACGGATCAGGTATAAATTATTTTGGCATTTGCCCTTATTAAAGTCTTCATAAACTAAGCTCATACCTGGTAAAATGTTGGTATTCAACACGTCTTACATGTCTCCTTTGTGCTGTCGGTTTGTTGCCTATAATCTATGTTTGCAGGTGCGTGAGGATTGTGTCTACTGTAAAGGAACTATCAAGGACAACGGCATCTTGATCGGCCTGTGCAAGCCCCCCTTGGATTTCTCGGGCTCCAAGCGCTCAAGGAAGCTCTTCGTCGCCCACGACGAGCAAGTTCAGGGCGAACGCCACGCGAAGTTCGACGAATAGGCTCGGGTGGAACTGGAGTAAAGCGCCGCCAAGCGGGAAGGCTGGGTCGGTCGATCTCCTCGGTTCAGGCTCGGAAGAGATCTTCGCACTTTACGAGTCTGTTCTCGGGTCTATCATGATCTTCCGGTAGAGCCTCATACACAGTTGATCTGCCTTTGGTCTGCGCCTGGGGTCTGAATATATATAGAGGTGTTCGCGGGTGTTTGGTTGCAGCGTGCGCCTGCGTCTATCTTATTTCAATACTTTCAGCAAACATCCGTTGTGCGTGTACTTGCAAGTCTGCCAGAGGGTACTTTGAGTTCAAGCCTGGGCAGGGACAGGTTCATTTTTTTTTCAGTGTGGGTTTCTTCACCCAAGATAAGTGTCAGCTTTTGCATCGCCTTCATCACGCTAGTGCCTTGGCGAGTGCCAACGTCTAGCTGACTTTTTTGCATCCCTTTTTGGTGCTGTGGACAACGAAAGATGCTGTTGTTTTCAATTTACCTCGGGTGTTTGCCAGGGTGCTGATTCCGTTGATATTAGCGACTTTCGCGTTTGCGAGGGAATTTTTGCTACCACATACTTTCGTCGCTTCGACTTCTTTGCGTTTCACGCCGGCCCCGGGCCCTCTCCTACGCTCCGTTGAAGACGGCATTCTTAAGGAATTTCTGTCGTAGTTAATTCGGGCGTCCGCCGAAGGATACGTTCGTTGTCGAACCGTAAGGTGTCGCAGGACATGTGTCTACTGGCGCTGCGATTCGTCGAGCAAGCGCTTACTGTCGAAGTTTCATAGCACGCTTATGTCGCCGTCATATATCATAACAGCTGTAATTCATAATTACTACCTGCTTTTTCGGTCATTAAAACTGCTCTCTTGCGTCACCCTCATCTGCATGTTCCACTAGTATTTTCTTTTACTAATACGGTTATGGTTGTTAACAGGTTATTTGAGTTATTGCCCCAACTGCAGCACATGCAACTGCAGTTGGTGGAATAGTTCAAATTGACCCACCAAATAGGTATTTCGTCGAGAGTTTTCTTACACGCTTCGCTCATGCCACTCCGAAGGCAACACTTGTAAACAAGTCAATATATTCGTTTTCTCTGGTCGGTCGCCGTGGGGGCGTTTCGGTGGCATTTCGCAAGATTGTCAACCCTGATTCGCGAGAGCTTTGTACTTTCGCGAGTGGAGGGACTTTTCGGGAACAGATTCAACAAGACTGCCGTTGATCTCAGCTGCTTTGGCCCGAAGAGACCGGCTATAAGACGGCATACGAAAGTAGACCGATTTTTTCGTATATTTCGTTCCGGAATAGTTTCAACACAGGACTACGACGCGGGTCATCGGATTATTTGCGTGCGTGGATACATATAGGCAGCATACGACGAGCGCCACCCTGGTGCTGCCTCTTCGTATACCGCTTGGTCAGTCGGCCTCCTGCTGGTGTTGCTCCTGCTGGTGCTGCTTTTGCTTGCGCTGCTTCAATTGGTACCGGGTGCTCCTCCCGCTAGTGCTGCTCCTGCCTGGTAGATGGCATCGCCTGCTCCTGGTGGTGCTGCTTCTACAGAGTGGACTGCACTTTTTCCTGCTGCCGATATTAAAGGTGCTGCCTTCAATACTCTTCTGCCTCGGCCTCGTCTGGCGGATCTTCGAAGCCCATTTCGAACAGAATACCCCTGTCCAAGTCAGTGCCCAATCTCACTGTAAAGTGCAACCGCTGCATCTCCCAGCTATATGATGGAGACAGAACTTTGGAAGCAAGGTCGATTTTACGACTGGCGACCACGACACCTGCCCCGGCAGCGGGATAATCTTGAAGTGGCCAAAAGACTGTGAACTATGCGCCTGGCCTATCGACGTCTGGACCGTGTCCTTTACGCTCGAGACAGGAGGTGGCGGTGAGTTGTGTTCTGTGCTTCTCTGTTGCTGTTGTTGGTGGTGGTGTTGTTGTGTGCTACCTATTTATACCGCCGCGGCGGCTGCTGTTGTTGTTGTTGTTTGTCGCCTGTATCTACCGCCGCGGCAACTGTGGTTGTGTGTTTTCCATACTACGTGCATTTTTTGGTGTTTATATACGAGAACACGACTTGGTGGCGCAGCCCATTCCTGCTGCTACTGCTGCTGCTGCACCTTTTTATGATGTTGTTACCCTGCGTGCCTACCGCCCCTGATGCTGCTTTTCTCGTTTCAGGTTGGTTTATGTAGTCGTCGTTCAGGTTGTTGCTGTTTAGGGACCTTTGAGTCAGTATCTGCTGCCGCTGTTGCTGCTGCTGCTGCTGTTATTGTAGCTGACGTTGCTGTTCCCGTATGTTGTCGACCTCCAGGACTGAATCTACAACCAAGATGTTTTTGCCCTTGTGTTTTATATCGTACGCGTATGCGCTGCTGTTGCCGCTCCTGCTGCCGTTGTTCTGTACATCCTGGGTTCCTTTCCACACCGAGGCAGGTGTCTACCTTCGCTGTTGCTGCTGTTGTTTACCCGGTATGCTGTTGGTGGTGTTGCTGTTGCTGTTCCCGCACGTAGTCGACCTTTAGAACTAAACCCAAGACAAAGACCGTACTGGTAATGCCATTTGTTTATGCACTGCTACGCCTACTGCCATTTGCGTTTGTGCTGCTGCCGCTGTTACTGCCGATGTTGTTTACAGGCTGCGTTTGTTTCCCCAACAGTGTCAACCGCCGCTGCTGCTGTTGTTGATTATGCGGTGGTTGTTGTTGTTGTTGTTGTTGTTGTTGTTGTTGTTGTTGTTGTTGTTGTCGTTGTCGTCGTTGGTGTGTTCCCGCACGCGAGAACACGAGTTGGTGGCGCAGCTCATTCTTGCTGCTGCTACTGCTCCTTTTCCTGCTGCCGTAACCCCGCGCGCCTATCGTCCCTGATGCTGATTTGGTCGTGTACGCAGGCGTCGTTCGTGTTGTTGTTGTCGTACGCAGCTTTTAGTTAGTGTCTGCCGCTGCTGCTGCTGCAGCCGTCGTCCATGTTGTTGTTGTTCGCGTGGTTGTAGCTGTTCCCGCATGTTGTCGACCTTCAACACTAAATACAAGACACAAATACACATCAGGGGCCAGGCACTGGCCATTTCGTTTTACCTATTACGAGCTCACACCGAGACACGGGAATAGTACGCGTACTGCCATTTGTATATGCGCTGCTGCTGCCGTTGTTGTTGTTTTGCACACTATAACTAACTTCTTCTCGAGAACAGTTGCCGTTGTTGTTTACAGTCTGTATTTCTTTCCACACCGAGACAGTTGTCTACCGCCGCTGCTGCTGTTGTTGTTCCGACACGACAACAGACAGGCGTATCGGAGAGCTTTTTTTCCTAATTTTCGACATTTTTTTCGCGCAATTTTTTAATCTACCATATTTTCCTGTTTTTTTATCCAAATATTGGAATGTTAACGAACTTGATATTTTTGCTTCTTGAGAATTTCACAAATTGTGCCATAAAGCCTCCGTATATCGATACATATCTCCAATTATTTCCAAACTTTGGAAATTTTGAAAAAAAAGATCTCTGCTGTTAAGAATGAGCCTAACACGTTTCCATGTTTTATGCTGCTGCCGACTCTGCCGTCGCCGTCTCTGCCGCGAAAAAAGACGTAAGGGTTTGCCAACATCATTCATCGCATCCCATTCCGATTTAGCTTTCGTGCTTCCTGCCTCTACAGCTCACGCCAAAGCGTACTTTCTACACTGTTTCTAAATGTGTTTTTGCCAAAATCAGGTATACCTGGCCTTTTCGGCCAAAATCAGTTACACTATAAAAACAAGTACAAAACACACCCCAGGAGCCCTGCTATTAATATTTTCCAGGCTGACATCGAAACTGATTCTGGCTTAAACGGATCAGGTATAACTGATTTTATCGTTTGCACTTTTCAAAGTCTTCGTCAACTAAACTCATACCAGGTACCAAGTAATATATTTGTATTCAACACGTCTTACATGTCTCCTTTGTGCTGTCGGTTTATTGTCTATAATCTGTGTTCTCAGGTCCGTAAGGATTGTGTCTACTGCAAAGGAATTATCAAGGACAACGGCATCTTGATCGGCTTGTGCAAGAACCCCCTGCACTTCTCGGGCTCCAAGCGCTCCAGGGAGCTCTTCATCGACCACGACGAGCAAGTTCAGGGCGAACGCCACGCGAAGTTCAGCTAATAGGCTCGGGTGGAACTGGAGAAAAACGCCGCCACGCGGGAAGGCTGTGTCGGTCGATCTCTTCTGTTCGGGCTCGGGATAGATCTTCGTACTTTCAAGAGTTTGTTCTCGTGTCTATCATGATCTTCCGGTAGAGCCTTAAACTCAGTTGATCTGCCTTTGGTCTGCGCCTGGGGTCTGAACACAGAGGTGTTTGAGGGCGTTTCGTTGCAGCGTGCGCCTGCGTCTATAATATTTCAATACTTTCAGCAAACATTTATTGTGCGTGTACTTGCACGTCTGCCAGCGGGTACTTTGAGTTCAAGCGTGGGGAGCGGACAGGCTCATTTTGTTTCGGTGGTGCTTTTTTTACCTACGAAGAGTGTCAGGTTTTGCATCGCCTGTATCACGCTAGTGCCTCGGCGAGTGCCAAGGTCTAACTGACTTTTTTGCATCTTCTTTGGGTGCTGTGGACAACAAAAGATGCTGTTTTTTTCAATCTACCTTGGGTGATTACCAGGGTGCTGATTCCGTTGATATTAGCGACATTCGCGTTTGCGAGGGAATGTTTGCTACTACTCACTTCCGTCGCTTCGACTTCTTTGCGTTTCACGCCGGCCCCGGGCCCACTGCTACGCTTCGTTGAAGACGTTTTTCCTTGAGGAATTTCTGTCGTAGTTGGTTTGGGCGTCCGTCAAAGGTTTCGTTCGTTGTCGAACCGTTGGGTGTCGCAGGACACGGGTCTACTGGTGCTGTGATTCGTGGAGCAAGTGCTTACTGTCGAAGTTGCATACTAGGTATCACGTTCATGTCGCCTTCATATCTCATAACAGCTGTAATACATAATTACTATTAATACCTACCTGCTTTTTCGGCCATTAGAACTGCTCTCTTGCGTCACCCTCATCTCCATGTTCCACTAGTATTTTCCTTATACTAATTCATACTGGTATTTGGTTGTTAACAGGTACATTTGAGCTACTCCCCCAACTTCAGCACATACAACTGCAATTGGTGGAATAGTTCAAACCAACCCCCCAAATAGATATTTCGGCAAGAGTCGTCTTACACGCTACGCTCATGCCACTCCGAAGGGAAAACTTGTATATGTATAAATATATATATATATATATATATATATATATATATATATATTTGTATTGTCCGTAGGTACTACTTAATGTGGCCCCCCGTTATATAGATGGTTTTTCTTCCATGAAAGTTTCCATGCATATTTGTTCATTTCCATAAAAGTATAAAACAATTCTCTCACTGTTGGTGGAATTGAAAGACGCCCAAATTCGATATACCGATGCCTCTACAACCACCGCCGGTGGGACCTGCCCTAAACTTCGACAAGAGTCCACAGACTTCTATTGCATCCACCAGCTTCCATACACTTCATGAAATCCATCAGAAGATGGTTTATTCAGAGCCGCTACTGTGCACGCCGGGTGACCAGACTGCGTAGGACAGAGGGGACGTATTTTTTAGTGTCGACCGAATCGGGCGAGCCTGTGCCGCGGGACGAGCGGTACGGTGATAGAAGTACCTAACACTTTTGTACGGACAGCGGCACTGGCGGACAGTGTCACATGCATCGTCTAGTTTGGGTTGAGTTGTATAGGCGTTTTGTGTTATTTTGTAACTGCCGAAAACAAAATTGAACGAGTACATTAATGCGTGTATCTGCGCATTACGCTCACCTTACAAAGTATTCCGTTATCAATCCCTTAGAGAATGCTGATGCCTTTCCTCGCCGTGCCTAGTGCTGTAGAAACGGTCTCTGCCACGTTCGCGCTGTGCGCAAATGGGGCGCGAGAAACATCTCAAATACGTCACCTGTGAGGTGTACCATGTCTATGAGTGGTCGATACTTAGTTCCGTGGACCAGTCGAGTGGTATATACTGAGTTCGACGAGTAGAGTGATCAATACCTAATTTGGGAAGCTCCCAGCAAGTGATATATAACATATATCGGTTGGCGGCCTACCGTTGCCCCGTTAGGACTGCCTTTTTCCCATCAAAGCTTAATTTTGAATACTGTGGGTCAAGGCTAATGCAACTGCTCTTGCCACTGTCACGCCCCTGCTCTGTTGTTGTTGCTGTGTACGGGCTGCTGCTGCTATTGCCGGGCTGTTCTACTGCTTCTGCTGCTCTTGCTATGTTTTTGCTGTTGATCCCCGTGAGCATGGCTACTAAGCGAGTCATCCTGCGAGTCATCCCATCGTAGTGATGTGTTTCCGCATCTTAAAGCAGAAATACTGCTTCATCTGCTTCGGCACCTGTACGAGAACCGTCCCGTAATTGATGTTTTTATTGGAATCTCGACGGAGGTCTCGTGCCACCGAAGCGTCCGTACGATACGTGCCTGTACGCTATGTTGCTGCTCCTGCTTGCTGCCGCTGAGTCTCCTGCACCAACGTAATCGCCGGCGCTTCGTACGCTCGATATGCTTGATCGACTGCTTCTGCTCAGCAAACTCTTTTGTGGCTATTTGCATACAAACTATATAGTACGGACGCCAAGGGTCTCCACAGACGTACTTTGCCGTGCTTCTTGCGGCTGTACGAACGAATTACGGGTCGTTGTGCCCGATATCGGACGGAAATGTTTTGTTTTCTTGTGTTTCCAACGTTTTACCTAATAATGTAAGCTTTGGCAGTACTGTCGCGCTAACAGGTTCGAGATGCATACGGTACGCCTTCAGCCATTACGGGCATGCGGAGCCGCCGCCGGTCGTCAGCCCACCGGAGCACAGCCCCCATTTTGCTAAGAAATGTTGACGTCTTTCCAAGGATGTTCTACTTTCATACACGATTAGTCGCTTCCTTGGATGTGACGATTTATGCATTGAACTTGTTTTGTGTTTGCATTCAAGTTTGGTCCGTTCGATGGCTCCTGGGATCACGGTGACTGTTGGGGCTCCGTCGGCTCCTGCGGAAGGCCGATTGTGTTCCTCTATTTCGTGGGTGGCAGCAGGGTGAAACATGGGAGGGGCCCGTTGAGCGGTCATGATACCAAGCAGAAGCAAAGCGGACGGGATTTGATCGATGTGATCAAAGCTTATACTATTTCCATCGAAGTAAAATCCAACTTTATGAGATACGTGCTCTTTTATGAAATGTGACGAAAACGTCGATCGAAGCTAGTGGCAGGTTTTATGGAATACGTAATCTACTTCCACGAAAGCTAAGGCATATTTTGCAAAGGCTCATCACAGTGACTGATACTCGTGCCGGGACGGGACCTTTTGACTCGTTTGTCAAGAAACTAATTTACTATTTGTCGACGAGTCGGGACGGTTCAACAAAAACAGGGCAGAATATCACTACGGGACGAGACGGTTCAGTACCACCGATTTATTTCCTCCGACCAGACGGGACGTTAAACCCCAATGGAGTTGTTTTCGCGACGGAGCGGGATGGTATTAATATACTTCTTGGGACGAAACGCATGGTGAAAAAAAAAACACTTTTTTGATTCAGGCCGGGGTGAGACGGTACGTACAATGTCTCGTGACGGGACTGTCGAGTGATATGGATTGTTTTTCGTGACGAGTCAGGACGGTAAAACACCAACTCAGCGACGGGACAGGAGGGCTCGCATCTGCATGGCGAATGTCGATAGACGGCTGCCCTCCACCTCCTCCTTGAACTCGGGTGCGTAGTGCTCTTTCATATGGCTCAGAACAACAAATATATATCGGGTGCCTGGCTGTGTCTCTTTTCATCGTGGTATTTCTTCCGCAGTGTTGATGACGGCTGCGGATGCAGAGGTGGTGGTTGGCGGAGGTTTTGGCGGCGGCGGAGGTGATTATAGTGCCGCTACTGGTTCGTCGACACCACACCTGAGATAGGCCTCCATGGGGTCCGTGCCGGTCACGGCAGTACTGGCCGCCGTGAGTTTGGTCGTCTGCATTTTGTGTGTGGCCAGTGGGTTGCTCGTGCGGTGTGTTGCTCGTAGAAATATGAAATATCAATATTCACGAACTAAATGAAAATGAAAAATATGAATATTCATTGTTTTATTAATATGTACCTATATCAATACCAACACGGCTTCCGCAAAAACAGAAAACGAGGTCCAAATCGGAAGTTGTAAAGCTAAACAATTATTTTTTTCGTTGAGTCTTGGCGGGAACGACTGGCACCAGTGTTCCCAGAACGGGAGGGGTTAAATAGTGTCGGTGGGAGTGGACAACAGGATATAATTCATCGGCCGGCAAAGGAAGGAGACGTGCAACGTGAGAGGGTAACTTGGCAGGGTAGAACGATGAGTGACAAATGTCCGAAAATATCTCGACAGGGAAGGGGTGGGACGACCGAACCCTTTCTGAAGACGGTTTTACTGTCCTCTCCTGTCCCGCCGTTGGCATGGTTCCAGTCCTTTCCGAATTCCGCGATATGCATTGCCAATTTCTTATATGTACCACCGAGAGTGATTTTCATGCCCGTCAAATAAACGGTTTGCTCCAATGGATAATCTCATCGGATATAACTCAAAATTAAAGAGATAGAGCAGCAATAGTCTGTGAGCAATGCGCAATGATCCCATTCGACTAATCGGAAAGGTCTTGGGATGTCTATATTGACGCGATACCTATCCGTAACCGACTGGTGTTCGTGAAGGCAACTAGCATGCTGCTTTCAGGGGCGTTTCATATGTAACCGAGATGTGCCGTAATAGGCACTCCACGTTAGATTCTTCTGAATTTTACTTCATGTATTCATTCACCCTGTGCGTTCAGCTGCAGGCAGAGCTCCCTCGCACACCCTAACGGACCCGGTCTCCTGCGTTGTTTGTGTTTAAAATGGAAATAGGTGTAAGCTTCCATATAAGCTTACACCACTTACGCGGAAGCGTTTACCACTTCCACTGAAGCTTCCACCTCTTCCATGGAAGTAGATGGAATTTTCCATTAATAATGTGGAAGCTTCCCTGGAAGCTGCAGTGGAAGCTACTTCCATGGAAGCTTCCGTGGGAGCTTCGACGAATTCCATGGAAGCTTCCTTGGAAGCTGCTTTCATGAAAGCGCCCACGGAATTGTGGAAGCTTTCGCGGAAAGTCTGGAGTACTACCGTGGAAGCAATTCTCCCAAACGTTTCGGGCTGTTTCAATGGAAGCTTCAATCACCACTTCCATAGAACATCTCAAAGTCTACTTCCATGGCAGCTCGTGTGAGCTGCCATTGGAGAGGTGGACGCCCCATGGGAGAAGTACATGCTTCCATTGCAGTAGCGGAATATTCAGTTTGGGTCAACGTTCTTGATTTCCACTCTTTCCCCTTTTCAGTATGCCCCGTTCCTGGAGTGGGCCAAGGAAGTCCGCCAAGACCTGCGGTGGTCTAGCGATAATCTCACAAACATCGAGCTTCGGACTATGTAAAGCGGGAACCTTGCGCGGTCCGGCTGGTGGCCTGCTTGCTTTAGGGACCGCGTGGGGTGGTGGTGCTGTATTTTCTTCTTAACCCCGACGCCGAGGAGTCCATCCCTCTGGCGGCACTGGTACATAACCAGAGCGAAGAGCGCTACGTGGGCAGCCGGTGGAGTGCAGAGGTTGGCCACTCCGTGCCTATGCATGCACGACAGGAAGGATGGGAGTGTCGACGTAGGTTGGGACGGCTGCACCCAGCCAACGGAAACCAAGGCACGTACCGAGCTACGAAACTTGAGAGCAACTTTCGCCATAGAGAAGAAAAATATCAAAAGAAGAAAAAAAGGAGGCGGGGACGAGCCTCACGTCGGCTGGCAAAAAAACCAGCACGCGAGGCTCGTAGGAGACAGAAGGAGGCACTTGTGGCGGTAGCGACCTAAAGCACCCTGGCTGTAAAAGGGAAGAACGGGTACGGACATTTAGAGCGTGTACTGGTGCAGGGACGGCAACTCGGCTGTGACTTCATTGGCCTGCAGGAAACTCGACGGCCCGGCAGCACGACGTTCCGTGCGTCAGGGTATCGTGCTTCCTGTTCAGGACAGAGGAGGTCTACGTTAGAGGTTCGCCCTAAAGTTTCCGAGGCTGCTCACCTGAAGAGCTCCAGACCTCACCGGGAAACTGACTTCCGAAAAATCGAATTGCATGGCGGCGAATAGTCCCATGGCCCGAGTCTACAAACTGTTTTTGTTTTTATCAAGATAGGCATTCCGACGATTTCTGGTCAAGGAGCCCCGTCTTTCAGAAACGAATTAGCGGTAATGTGCTACGTCTATCGTAGAACGGGTCGACAAGAAAGAATAAACTCCGGGCAAAGACATTACGGAGTGGGCCTAGCTGTCAAGGAATCGTTGTGTAGTAAGTAGCAAGTCTGTGTACACTCATCAGTTCGTTCACGAGTGGCCAATGTCTATGCGAGCTGTCTAGCAAATGCGGGGCAGTCCATTTCGTCGTTGCGTATTCTCCAATTGATTGTACCTAGGACGCCGAACTGAAACACGTTTTCTAGCAGAAGCTGGAGGGCTTGGTGGGAAAAACCACAACGAAAGAGTGTCTGTTTGTACTGCAAAGCGGGTGTCGTTAGGTTTGTTGATGCACCCTACAGGAACGAGCATCTATAAGTGTGTTGGATTATTCATGATTCTACGTGGTTTAGAACAGGGAACGTCTTGCAGACGAAACTATTGACGTCGCACCAGACCGGACCTCGGCGAAGTGCTTTCGGGGGTGGGTACCGGCCTTATACTTCAGCAACAGTGTGTCTGCCCCTTCTCTGCGTCCAGCGTGTTGTATACGGAGTATATCGATACTTCTTCCTACTAGCTGCTACTAGAGTGTGTTGAATACCTCTCTGTATTCAGCGGGATATTTAACGTTCCATGCGCCGGAAATACACAGAAGCACTTCGAGGGAACAAAATAAACGGACAGGGTCGTATTCAACGGTTAGTTTCAAACCAACGTACTTTTGGGTACGTAAATGCAGCTGAGTGGCTGAAGATACGTACCAGTATACGATACAAATTATTCTTCGACTGAAAACGCGTAGCAACCAGCTTGTTTACAAATACCACGCTTCAAAATGGCAGCAGCTTTTTTTTTGATGATTTAGATAGAAATCGACCCAGCCGGACAACCAATTTGAAAAAACATCCGTAGAAGAATGGAATCCAAACCTGAACACTGTAAGCTCAGTACTGTGTCAATGCGTGGACGCTTCTCGTGTACGTCTTCCCACCAGCTAGGTTCTTCTTCTCTAGGTATTTTATATGTCGAATCACAAGATTGTCATATTGAGATAGTGCAGAGGTAGCATCTAACTTAAGAAGCTCTGAAACTTTCCCAAGAACTAACTGGTGCTGTCACAGAATAACGGACGCTTAAGATCGGCCTATCGTAAGCGTTGTTCGAAAAACATTACAAAACAACCGAGAGTATCGATATTGAGTTCGTCTTTTGAAAGCTCGTGAGTTAAGAAATGAAGTTGGCCAGAACATGAATGTTCCATCGTAGTATGCATCTGAGCTAAAGTATGTAACCAAATACGTTCATATACACTGTAATGTTTGTAAACCGGTCTTACGGGGGACCATAGTCAATAGGACCTAATGTATGCATAAAAACCTTTATATTAGACCATGTTTACTCCTAATATTTAGTCCTACTAACTATGGTCCCCCATAAAAGTGGGATCAAATGCATAAGAAGCTTTGGGTTCTGAAAAGCAAGTTCCCTCTGCTTCTCCCTTTCGTGGAAGCCCGGAGATAAGTTTTTTTTCGTGAAAAACACACGTTTGCTAAGTCCCGTCGGAGATTTAAGCCGTTTCCCTTTTGTCGTCGTAGACAGAACATATACATGAGTATTTGGGATAGTACGTGGAAGCACGTAAAAGCCATCGGAAGGAGTACAACTCCGTCACATTGTTTGGGAGTAAGTAGACGTGGTTGGAAGAACGTGAAACGCAAGGGCGGGTCGTGGAATCCCGTGGAAGTAAAACGCATCTCTTTCCAAGCTTCCGGGGAAGTTATACTGGAAGCTGTCATCGAAGAAGCTCGCACCAAAGCTTCCACAGGAAGCATCTGCGGACGATTCCAATCCCATCGAAAATTGAAGCTTTCAACTACTCCCATTGGATCAATCAATGGAAGTGGTGGGAGCTTCCATGGCAGTTGTGAAAGTTGATATGGAAGTGTTGGAGCCTCAAAAGGACGTAGTGGAAGTTACTATGGAAGTTAGTGGTGGAACATGCCGTGGACGTGCCGTCCAAGTGGCAGTGGGAGTCTCCGGGTAAGCGCCCGTGTACCTTCGCGGAAGGAGCTTGCATTGAAGTTTCCATGGAAGCAGTGGAAGCTTCTAAGAACCGCCTGAAATGTTGTGGAAGAACTCTAGATTTGATGGAAGTGCGCAGAAGCCAATGGAAGTATGTGATATTCCTCGGAATCGTCCATGAAAACTTCCACCAAAGTTTTCACTCCAAACTTTCATGGAAGCTTCCAGCTTCCATGGAAGTGGGAGCTTCCACGGAAGCGGTAGAAGCTTCCATGGAAGTCACTGAATTTCCCCCACTTGAATGGAAGCTCCCACATTATCTTGGACGCTTCCATGGAAATGGTAGAAGCTATCGCAGAAGTAGTGGAAGCTTCCATGAATTGTGGAAGTTTCGATGGAAACTTCCACCTACTTCAATGAAAAAAAACTAAAAAGCACCAGACCCTGCCGGCCTGACCCAGCAATAGCATTCAGTGTGCCAGACAACCCCGGATGTCGGCGACTCCGTATCGATTCACCGCATCCCACCAACAGCCCCTGTACTCGCGGCGTGATACCATAAACCCAACGAAACTTGTCCGAAATGTCCCAGGAAGAACGACAAGTTCCAAATTCCAGAACCAATACATGCCAAGGATGTACACGTATTACAAATCCCATTTCACTCAATTGTAAGATAAACTCAGCGACTCAATGATAAAATCCATCAATGTCCATTCAAGGTCCAATAGACAGAAGTTTGGGTAGGAACATTGGCGTTATCAACGGGAAGGGGATACTCCAACAAACACGAAGATAAGGTGAAACGGCGATCCAATACCTGGATTCAAATTTGATACAAGTAATGGAACCATTGACCACATCGACATGTCACGGAATTTCTATCGAATCGAGGTCACTTCTTCCTTTTGCTCCCGAAACCTCGTGAGCTTTACGACTTGGTCGCGATCTACTTTAGAGTTTGCTGAGAACCACCGGGTCGACACCAGCCCCTCTAGCGGACACGACTGCCGCTATCGCGTCGGCCCCAGGCCGGCACCTCCCGCCCGAATCGCGAGCTTGAAGCAACGCAGCGTTTGATCAGGTACATTCCAGACCTCCGGTTCCATAGCATCCTCCTGGTGTCGGAGCACTGTGTTCATGTCCTCGAAGCATCCGAGGTGGGGGCGCATGGGGAGGCGCTGTACGTCAGCTAGGTTACGGGGCAGGTGCTCTGGAAACGTCCGGACCGGCGGCTCAAACCTAGACGGTCAGGAAGGCTGGTGGGGCGAACGCCTGTGAGAATGCCTCATCTGGAGCGAGCTTGGGAGCGAAGCTCGTCCAAGTTGGGCCCCGCAGATCAAGCCGCAGACAATGGAAGCAATGACAAATTATTACCAGGATCTGATCTGGCTTAATACAACCACGCACCTTCCAGAGGTGCCAGTGTGCTTGGCGCTTACTCGCGTATCCGAGGTTGGGTTGTATAGCGCCGGTGTGCTCGCTGGCCGTCGAGCCAACACCAATGCAACAGTTGATATCGGAGATTGTACGGGGTGGAGCGTTTTCGCTGCAGTGTTCGATACTGCCATGCCTTCTCTCTCGCTAACCATTGACGTACGAACGCGGAGGGTACTCGAGATACCCGATACGGCGGTATTTGCTCTCGTTGTTTTCAGGCGGGGCTCTCTCTTCACGGCTCTCTCTTGATACTGCTGTATTTTCTCTGTCGGGCTGGGTACGAGGCCTCTGTTTGGCACGGTTCTGCCTCACTCCCTGCTCTCTTCCCTCTTCCCTGTCGTAGTGACTGCAGGGGTGTGTATCATGATATGGTGTCCGGTACGACTGCGCCCGTTCACTAACTGCCCACGGTCGATACTGCTTTATTCTTTCTAGGTTTTGTGGGGGAGTGGGGGGTATAAGGCTACCGGGTCGGGTACGGCTGTTATTTTCACTCAATCCTCTCTCGGTACATGTGTAACTTCCAGGTCGTTTAGAAGGGGGAGGTGCTGTCTGGTACAGCTGCGCCCTGTCACTCACTGCAACCTGACAAGTTGTTCGTTGCTGCTCACTCGATACTGCTGTCGTACATGACGCTTCCCGCGGAGATTGTGTGGGGTGGAGCGTATTATGCTACAGTGTTCTCTCGAGGCCGCGGTCTGGCACGGCTCTGCAGCACTGATATCTCCCCTCTCGCTTTGGACTGCAGGGGAGTGTATCATGATATGGTGTCGTGTACGACTGCGCCCGTTCACTATCTGCCCACTCTCGATACTGCGGTATTCTTTCTTAGGTTTGCGGGGGAGTGGGGGGTATAAGGCTACGGGGTCGGATACGGCTGTGGGTTTTCGCTCATAGCTCTCTCGATACTTCTGTAATTTCCGTGTCGTTTTGAAGGGGGAGGTGCGGTCTGGTACAGCTGCGCCCTGTTACTCACTGCAACCTGACAAGTTACTCGTTGCTGCTCACTCTGATACTGCTGTCGTACATGATGCCTCTCTTTCTGGTACGGGTGGGCCCTCTCACCCACTGCCCTCTCTCTCGATACAGATATTGCGTGGGGCGGAGAGTATTATGCTGAAGTGCTCTCCTGAGGCCGCGGTCTGGGACAGCTCTGCAGCGCTGATATCTCCCCTCTCGCGTTGGACTGCCGGGGGGTGTATCATGATGTGGTGTCGGGTACGACTCCACCCGTTCACGAAGTGCCCACTCTCGTTACTGCTATAATCTCTCTCGCTTCGACGGGGAGTGGGGTAAAAGTGGTTACAAGGTCGAGTACGTCTGTGATTTTGCACTCACTGCTCTTACTCTCGATGCTCCGCTATTCTCCTTATCCCTTTGACGGCGGATTGGGGGATCTAAGGCCACGCTCGGGTACGGCTTTCACGGCTTTCCCTCGACACTGCAGCGTTGTCCCTCTCGTACTGGGTACAGTACGGGACCGCGATTTCGCTTTGACGGGGGAAGAGAGGGTCCGGTATTGTTGTGCCTGTTTACGATACCGCTGGATTACCTCCTACTGTTGGGCCGGCTTCTCTACTGTTGGATTCTCTCGTTTGGCGGTAGGATGGAGGGTATGATCCTACGGGGTCGGGTACGGTTGTGCCCCTTCCCTCCCGTCTTGATACTGCTGCATTCCCTCGTTTTGACAGTTGAGGGATGGTATCATCATTCGGGGCCTGGTACGGTTGTGCCCCCTCACTACCCCCTTCATACGGCGGAGTTTTCTCGCTTAACGGTGGAGTGGAGGGCACGGTCCTACGGGGTTTGGTACTGTGGTGCCCCCTCACTCGCTGTCGAGACGGCTCTATTCTTTCGTTGTACGATTGTAATCTCACGTTGGACTGTGTGGAGCGAAGGGTATGGTCATACGGAGTCTGGAACTGTTGTGCCCTCTTTGCTGCATTATATCGTTCGGACGGGGGAAGAGAGGGTATGGCCCTACGGAGTCTGGTGCTATTTCGCCCCCTCCCTTCCTCCCTCCCGATGCTGCTGGTTTCTCCCGTTCTGCCGGGGGTATGGTCCTATGGGGCCGGGTACTGTTTTTCACCCTCCCTCCCTCTTGATACTGTAGCATCATGTATTTCAACCGTGGATCATTTCATATAAGTATTTGACTGGATGAGGCCTTCTGCGCCGGCCAGGAGGTCCCGTCTGGTATTTTCCCCCCCGCTGAGTAAAGTGGCGAATCACACACTCTGCGCGGGGTGAGTACCTGTCAATGACCTGGGTACACAAGCCTAAGAATACTAATCCTACTCCCGGCTGGGTGGGATGGTCTCAAGAAATGGAGCGACCAGCTCTACTCTGTTCCGGGAGCGAAAGGAAGAATTGAGCTCGATTCGATACTAATTCATAGAGCATTCGATATATTCAATGGTTCCATTATTTGTGCCAAATTGGAATACGTGGATTGGATCTCCATTTTACTGTAGTATTCTGTCTCTCTACCGTGGATCATTTAATTGATAAATTGGATCGGATGACGCCTCTTGCGCCTGCCTGTGGTCACGCCCATACTTCGCTATGCCTCCTTCCAGGTTGCCTTTGTAGTTGACCGCTTGTTCGGGGCAGAATAATGTCTCCCAGACTTCTATCACGTCAACTCTGTCCTTACCCGCACACGCCGCAAAGTCCATCCTGAACTCCGGCGACAACGGTAGCTCGCTCGAGTCCGCGAAGCTTTGGCCACGTTTCCTTTTGCTACCCCACACCTGTCCACTCGAGGTAGCCCTGATGTAGTACTTCGCAACCGACTCTGCTTCCCAGCCAATGTATTTCATGATCTCGTCCACAGCCGTCCCGGCCAGGGATTTGCGGAGCGAGCTTCCCCCTCGAAATGTGTGTATCGTGAAGTGGTTCAGCAGGTCTGCCATTCGCAGATAGCTTTGCAGGTTCGCCGTCATATGGGCCGCGGAAAGAATGAGATGGCCCCGGCCACCTTCTGCCGTAGCAACGGAGAAGAGGTGCCCAGTGCTTAAGTCCCACCCAATCCGCTGTGTGGCCATGTCTGTCGCCCACAATCTTCGACACCAATCTCTGTCCCCACGTACTCAATCTCTCGATACCAATTTATCTTTGTCGCCCTCCACCCCGTTTATTGCTTTTGATCTACGGCCGGGAAGGACAGCGGCACCAGACCTACACAGCCTCATATACTCGAGAAAGCGGCAAACACACTCGTACCTCTGGAAGGTGTGTGATTGTAGTGAGTCCGATCAGATCCTGATAATATTTACTATTAACTTCCATTACCGGCGGCTGGACCTGCGGGACCCAACTTGGACGAGCTCCGCTCCCAATCTCGCTCCAGCTGAGGCGTTCTCACAGGCGTTCGCCCCACCGGCGATCTCGACCGTCTTCGGTTCACAGGTTCCTAAGTTCCTGCAGCACCCGCCCCGTAGACTAGCTGACGCGCAGCGCCTCCTCAAGCGCCCCCACCTCGGATGTTCCGAAGAAAAACACACAGTGCTCCAACTGCAGAAGAATGGCTTGGAACCGGAGGTCCAGAATGTACCAGATCAAACGCCGCGTTGCTTCAAGCTCGCGGTTCGGCCGGTAGCCGCCGGCCCGGGGCCGACGCGATAAAGGCCCGTCCGCTGGAGGGGCTGGTGTCGACCAGGTGGTTCTCGGCAAACTCTCAAGTATTTCGCAACCAACTCGTAAAGCTCACGAGGTTTCGGGAGCGAAAGGAAGAAGTGACCTCGATTCGATACAAATTCCGAGACATTTTCATAGACTCAATGGCTCCATTATTAGAGACAAATTTGAATCCATTGATTGGATCGCCATTTTACTGCTGTATTCTCCCGTTTTGACGTCGATGTAGAAGGTACGATTCTATGAGCTCTGGTACTGTTGTTTCACCTTCTTCCCGCTTGATGCTGCTGGATTTTCCCGTTCGGACGGTGGAGGGGAGGGTATGATCCTACGGGGTCTGGTACTGTTGTGCCCCCTCCCTTTCTCGTGATACTGCAGCATTTTCTCGTTTGACGGTGCAGGGGAGGGGAGGGTCCTACGGGGTGTGGTACTCTTGTGCCCCTTACCTCCCTCGTGTGCATGCTGCAATATCGTTTTGATAGATGAGGGGAGGGTATGATCTCACGGGGTTTGGTGCTGTTGTGCCCCCTCCCTCCGTTTTGATACCGCTGTATATTGTCGTTTCACGGTGGAGGGGAGGGCATGGTCGCACGGGGTCTGGTACTGCTGGCCCCCCTCACACCCCTCGATGCAACGGTATTCTCTCGTCTGACTGTGGGGCGGTGGATATGGCCTTTCGGGGGCTGGTACTGTTGTGCCCCCTCCCTCCCCTCGATACTGATGAATTCGCGCCGTTTGATGGTGGAGGCGAGGTACGGTGGTGCCCCCCTCACTCCCGCTCGATACTTCTGTACTCTACAATTGGTTTTGACGGTGAAGTGGAGAGTAGGATCATACGAGGTCTGGTACTCTGATGCACCTTCCCCCTGCTTGATACTGCTGTATTTTCTCGTGTTGACGGCGGAATAAACTGGCCCTGTTGTGCCCCCTCACTCCCTCTTGATACTGCTGTATTCACTCGTGTGGACAGCGGAGTGGGGGGTATGGTCCTACGGGGTCTGGTACTGTTGTGGCCGCTTGTTACATCTTGGGTTCGCCGTATTCTCTCGTTTGACGGTGGAGCGAAGGGTTTAGTACTACGGAGTCTGCTACTGCTGTGCACTCTCCCTTCCTCGTGATTTAATTTCATTTCGCGTTTCGACGGTAGAGGTGAGCGTATGGTCCTACGGGGTCTGGGACAATTGTGCCTTTCCTCTCTCCGTCCCTCCCTCTTGAAACTGCTGTACTCTCTCGTTTTGACAGTTGAGGGGAGGGTATGATCTTACGGGATCTGGTACTGTTGTGCCTCCTCTCTCCCTCTTGATACTGCTGTATTGTCTCGTTTGCCGGTGGAGAGGAGGGCGTGGCCCTACGGGGTCTGGTACTGTGGTGCCCCCTCACTTCCATCGATACTACCGTATTCCATCGTTTGACGGTGGGGCGGAGGTTATGGCCCTAGGGGGTATGGTGCTTTTGCGTCCCGTCCCTCCCCTTGATACGGCCGTATTTGCTCGTTTTGATGGCAGAGGGGGGGTACCGGTGCCCCCTCATTCCGCTCGATACTGCTGTATTCTATAGCTTCGGCGGTGGAGTGGAGGGTGTCGTCCTATGGGGTCTGGTGGTGTGGTGCCCCTTCCCTCCCTCGTGATACTGGTGTGCCCCTTACTATGTTGATACTGCTGTAATCTCTCGTGATGAAGGCGGAGTGGAGGGTATGGTCCTGCGGGGTCTAGTACAGTGGTGCCCCCTCCCTTTTTCTGGATACCGCTGTTTTCACTCATTTGGACGGTGTTGTCGAGGGCATGGTTCTACGGGGTATGGTACAGTTGTGCCAACTCTCCTTCTTGATACTCCTGTATTTTCTCGTGTTGACGACGGAGGGAAGGGTATGGTTCTCCGGGGTCTGCAACTGTTGTGCCCCCTCCCTCTCTCTAGGTACTGCTGTATTTCCCTTTGCGTCCTCGTATACGTGTCCATAGTACGGTATAACCCCTAGTTTCGTGTCTGCGCCGCGTGTATCATGCTAATATTGACCATCGAGCTTGGTTCCGTCTCTTAATGGAACCGGTGCCGAAACGGTCGATGTAGTGAGGGGCTGGGCCGTCCGTCTTCCCGTGCATAACATGCAGTTTCTGGCGCTCAGTTCCCTTCGACCGATAAGAATAGTCCTTGGTGGCTGCCAGTGCATACCAGTCAGTCGATTGCGACAGCGGTTGGCTGCAGAGGCTCCATGATATGACTATTAGTTTGCTTGGCTCAGCCGGGAACTTAGGCGAGGGCGGCTGCTCGGTATCGCCGACAACCGTTTGTGTCTGGCGTTTAGCCCATTCGACCCAGGATTCTAACATATCTAGTGCGGCCTTCGTACGTTACAAAGTGGCGACCGTTACCTTGGCTGTAGACACTCCGTGGGCTGGCGCGGGAGCCGTTTGACTCAAGCTAAAATGATTACATTTGCGCTCACGTACGACGACGCTCCTTTGGAGGTCTCACATGCGCTTCGACACTCCAACGCCACAGGTTTTGTTGGGATAAATGTGGATTGTTTTATCTATATGAAGTTGATATAATTTTTTATTATATGTTCATTTTCATTTTTGTTCGATTGTACTCAGACACCAACGCAACTCGTTATCCTCACTTTCTGTTGCCGTATTTATACCCATGCAGATACTCACGGAGTTGCATTGCCGGTGTCTTTGCAATCGCCATGTTTTCTCGATGACCCGTCTGGATACACAGCTTCGCTTCGACGCTTTCCTACAAAGATTCACTTACTTTGTACCAAGGGGGGCCGTATTATGTCCCTCGTTTTAAACGGATTACCTCGCCAAGGTTGTTACGCGTGTCGTCGCATTCGGTGTACGATGTTTGCTGGCAAAGATTTACCTACTCCGTACCAGGGTGGCAGAGCTATGCCCCTGGTTGATCCGACTGCCTCAATAAAGGATACACGACCGTTTCGCGAGGTTTCGTTTTGCGCCCTATGATACTCCGTATAAACATATGGGTGTCCTTACCTCTTTTTCCTGACAGCGCGCTGTAGAGGGTCGCCGACGGTTGGCTCCGACGCTTCGATCAACGCCACGCACACGTGCGCCCCGTTCTTCTCCCCACGCCCCCCTTGAATACCAACGAGCTGGAGTGGGCACGCACGAGAGCCCTGCCCTCCTCGTGAATGTGGCCGTCCGTGGCGGATGCCCCTCGTGGCCCCTTGCAGGGTCTCCTACAACGTAATTCCGTGAGATGCTCCGATATGGAATGGGGGGGCGGATGGGAACCAACTCGTGGCTGGGTTCGTGCGCCGGCCTGTAGGCTTCTGGCATGACATCATCCTCAAAGCACACCCGCTTCGAGACACGTTTGTGTTGTACGTATGCGATTGAGGGGACCTTCACGATCTTCTCCCAAGGGGATACCGGGGTCCATCGAGCCCCGGCCCGTATGACGTCACCCGATTTCCCGGAACGGTGTTCCACAAACGTATCACGCCAATGTTCACCTGGTTTGTGGACGACGAGGTACGAGCCCTCGGCGTTCGACTTTCGTACCAAAGAGTAATGAGTGCCCTAAATTCGTCTACTACCGCGCATGGATGGAAAGCCATCACATGGTGGCGCGCCTATATTTCGCCGTTTCAGGTGTCTTCAAACGCTCTTCGAGGCTTACGGTCCCCCTTTATTTGGTGTTCTCTTACTAAACGAACGGCACTGGCGGGAGCCTCTCCATAGTGGGCCATCTCTCTGCGGGGCGGCAACGGCCAGATACATGGTTCGGTTGCGTTTTGCTCTGCGTGTCAGGAACGAAAGGTTGCGCGGTTTGATTTCTACTGGAAGTGCGGCGTTCAGCCGGTTCAATCATTGCAGGGCCCGCGGTATTCGAAGCGGGTGCCTGTGGTTGTGGATCTTGATAGGACGCAACCACGTCGACGCCAAGAACTGGCGGCGATGGAGAGTCGCCCCGGGCAAGTCCGAAAACGCAGGGTGGCCGATGAGTTGGACGCGTTTGTGCTTGTAGTTTCAGCGGGGTCCCGTGGTTGGCAAACAGCTACCCCAAACGATGTTTTGAATTTCCTCTGCTTCCTCGACACGCAAGGGAAAAGCACCAGGATCGTGCGTGAAGCGTCTTGCCGCGGTGCTGGCCACCCGGGGAACGATACGTGCCTGACGGGGTCGTCGTGTGCTAAATTATATGCGACCGAGTCAATTCGAAAATGTTTTGGGTCGAAGCTGAAAATGAGATGAACGAAAGCGGGCAAGGAGAGGAGTAGGACCCCGTCCGCCGGGTAGTAAGTCCGTGCTTCGAACATGTTGGGAGATTCTTACCTTACCTTCGAATCTGAGGAACAGTAGGTCGGGATTCAGGCGTATCAGGCAGCGCCGATGCTGGAACACACACAAAAATAACTGTTAAGCGACATGCGGTTGCGCAATCAGGTGGCTAACTCTCTAGCAGAGCGCATTTTGCTGACCCGAGATATCGCCTTGTATTCCTTGGCTTTCTATTCGATGGGTAGGGGCTATAGTTTTTCCTTTACCATGGGTTCGCACATCTTGAGGCTCCCGGCGTCTAAGGGTTTAATGTTTAACTGTCAGTTAAGCAAGACGCTGCGGGTCTCTATGGTAGTACTACCGCACCGGGACAGACCGGCGATTTGCGCCTTCCCGGCAGTTACGGCGTACCTCTCAGCCGGATAGCGGAGGGGGTGGGACTTAGGCACTGGGCATATCTTCCCCGTTTCTACAGCAGAAGGTGGCCAGGGCCGTCTTTCCTGCTCCGCGGCCCGTATGACGGCGAACCTGCTAAGCAATTTGCAAATGGCAGACCTGCTGAACCACTTCACGGTGCACTTCTTTCGGTTGTGAGGCTCGCTCAGAAAATCCCTGGTCAGAACGGCTGTGGACGAGATCATGATAGTTGGTGGCTGGAAGACAGAGTCAGTTGCAAAGTACTACAACCGGATTACCTCGAGTCGATAAGTGCGGGGTAGCAAGCGGAAACGTGGACAAATCTAGGAGGACACTAGCGAGCTACTGCTGTCGCCGGAGTTCAAAAAGGTCTTCGCCAAATGTGTGGTTAAGGACAGAGTTGAGGTGATACAAGTTTGGGTGTCACTAGGTTGCCCCAGACAAGCGGTCAACTGCAAAGGCAACCTGAACAGAGGCGTAACGATGTATGGCCGGGACCACAGACCGGCGCAGGAGGTCTTATCCAATCCAATACTTACATTAAATGATCCACAGTAGAGAGACAGAATACTACAGTAAAATATCGATCCCATCCATGGATTCAAATTTAGCACAAATAATGGAACCATTGAATATATCGAAATGTCTCAGAATTGGTATCAAATCGAGGACACTTCTTCCTTTTGCTCCAGAGCCTTCGGGAGTAGAGTTGGTCGCGCCATTTCTTGAGACCATCCCACCCACCCGGCAGTAGGATTAGTATATTTGCTCTCGTATACCCAGGTCATATACAGGTATTAACCCCGCGCAGAGTTTGTGATTCGCCACGTTACTCAGCGCGTGGGGAATTACCGGACGGGCCCTCCTGCCCGGCGCGGGAGGCCTCATCCCATTCAATACTTACATTTAATGATCCACCGTAGAGAGACAGACTACTACAGGTAAACGTAGGGTTCATAGGTAGAGTACTGATCCGTAGGATCGGCCCACCTGTTGTCTACTCTGTGAGTGCAGAACACAGCGTTTTGACTAAAAACATATCTCGAACACTAGTAGCCCCCCGGTTTAGGCACTTCCCTCGGAAGCCTACAAGGTGGCAAGCTTGCATCTGAATGTTTACGTACGATAGGCATCAGTATTTGGTCCACATATATTTCACTTCATATATTTGTTTACTGTTTGCATCCAGCTATCATGAGATCACTCCCGTGAACCCATGCCCGCCCGGCGAGTTACACCAACGACTTCTCTGGAACACTTCGGATATCATATGGAACCGCAAGATGCCGCAATGTTCTGCGTGACTCGTTTGAGTTATACTTGTCTTCAGTTAAAGCTCCCGCGCGAAGCCATCCCGGCCTCCCCCATCGGTTGCGCCGGTCAACCCCGGATAAAGGCGACCCCGCATGAAGGCACGGTAACACACTCATAACCCTCGCTCTATTGTTGCGCAATACATAGACCCCCAGTCACTAATTTACAGGCAAATACGGCGAATATCGAATTCTGTAAATATACACGGCCAAGGATGAATAGCAGTTACCAATTCCACCCTACGTGGTTATCAGCCAAACACAGCAACTCCAATACCAAACCTATTAGAGTCGAATCGAGGTCCGTTCGACTGTAGTTTAGTGAACAAGAGTGAGACGGTATCTACGGGACGGAAAAAACCAACAAACGCGAGTATGCTAATAAACAGTCCAACAACACCATCCTCACATTAATATAACACTGCTCGACAACATCGGTACACCTGTTGTATACTCTGTAAGCGCAGAACCACAGCACGTCTCAAACAAAATTGTCTTTCCCGGGTCATCTATACCTTACTTCATATCTTCGTGCGATAAAAATCAACTTCCACAACCAAAAATTGCCAAAGATGCACAGCTATTTCAACTTCTACCCTACTCGATCGCCAGTGTAAGACGTCAAGGACAACTTTCCTCCTGAATCACTTGTCAACAGCACAAGTTTAAATCTTGAAAACGAAATATATCAGGGCCAGTTCGAGCTCCGTCCAACAGTAGTATGGATGAAAGATTCAGACGGTATCTACCTGGAGGGCGAAATCCAAAATACGAGAGCACACGGATAAAACCTTTCACCAAAGCCAACCGCATCGCCCGCACCTCGAGAGCGTACTGCACGATACGTTTCACCCACCTGTTGCAAACTCGGTGGGCGCAGAACAAGAAAACGTCTCAAACAGACTATAATGAACCAGCGCGAACAATAGCAGCCCCCCTGCCAGGCATTCGCTCGGCAGCGCATAAGATGACCAGCGTACATCTGAAGTAAATCGTTCGTTGGGTATCAGTATTAGGTTCTCCCGATTTTGCTTCATGCTTTCGTACACTGTGCGTCGGGCTACCACGAGAGCTCCCCCGTGAGCGCATGCCGATCTCGCCCAATACCCGCAAGCCCGTAGTAAGTAACAGCAGCCCTCCAACAGCGCCCCTATTCGGTGCGCCACACGCTATAGCCCACAACCTATGGCATCATATTTCATATCGAATAGCTGCCAAGGATGAACAGCTACTCAAAATTCCACATTTCGTAGTTGCCAGTTTAATACGGCAATCCCATCGTTCATTATGAATAACTGTCATCGTAAAGGGGCCATCCCGATACCTTATTAAATCGAGTCGGTTCAAGATCCGATCGACAGTAACAGAGATGAAAATAAACGTGAGACAATGTCTACGGGGGAGGGGGGGTCGAACTGACGAGAACAGGCTGATAATCTCGTCACGACTAAAGCCAACAGCATTGTCCTCACATACATAGCATGCTCGATAACGTCGACCCACTTGTTGTATACGCTGTTAGCGCAGAACAAGAGAACATTCGAAAAAGGAAATAAGGACTCAACTCTAACGACTCAACTTCAACCATAGCCTCCCTCCTTCTAGGCGCTCCCCTCAAAAGCATACAAAATCAAAAGGTTGCATCTGAAAGCAAACGTACGATATGCATCAGTGTTGGGTTCTCTGTGTACGTTGTGCACACCTAAGCATTAGCCAAACAGTTGACCACGAATCATCTAGGCTATAGGAATATTCTCCCAACGTATTCATTGCTCGATCGTTGGGTACCATCCTCCGCATTCTCCCCCAAAACCCTAGAATCCGAAAGCTAATGAAGTCCACTCCAAAAAACACTTCAGCTCATACCAAACGGATAACCTTACATTCCATAATGCGAATCCCCGAGAACCCCGCAAGTACAACGGAGTGAATATAATACTCAAGAGTTCATCACAAAGTCACGATCTTAAAAAAACGTCTTAGCGTGCAACAAGTTGACGGGGTATGTGCATGCTGCTCTACCGACCAAACGTGCTGATCTCAAACTCCCCGTGAAATATGCGCTCCAGACATCGGCATCCTAGAGAAAAATCCATGCAAATACGCCGGTCAGAGGCATACCTCTGATAAGCCATCTTGCGCACAACGTCGTGATTATCGAAATACAAAACCTTGCTGGCAATGCAGCGTCAGCAGCGAGTCATGATTGATCTAACTGTATCATATCCTAGTGGATTTTCAAATCCACAACATGGAACATGAAGGGTTGCATGGCGCAGGTCGTCATGGCGTACCAGGTATCGCAAACACAATACTCAGCGATGTTTACAGACGACTTGTTGTACAGACGGAGCCCGATGGAGCGTGACACCAGCCTCTCCGGGCAACCCTCTCTCGGGACGTTTTCACGGAACTCCACCACCTAAACCTCGTCACCATCGAACTCCTCCTTGTCAGCTTTTTGCTCCCGCTGCTGCACTGATTTTGCAAGTGGCTCACGGTAATCACCGAGGTCAATCTCGTCAATACAACAAGCTGCCGCGACTGTACACACGACAAAGGTGGCGGGCGCGTACATCGGCATCATCGACCTCATCCTCCTCAGACTCAGATGTCTGCCTATCGTCTTCAAGTCACCGTATCATGCCGACATCATCCTTGTAGCGAGCGTCTTACGATACAGGCTGATCAACACCAGTTAGCTGCAGGATGATGTGTTCCACATACAGCTCGTGCTCCCCCCGATTAGTGCAGTATGCCCTAAATTGGTACCAGCAACCGATCGTTGCTTCCGCCAAAACGGTGTCGGTTGCCACTAGGTTGGTTCTGGCACTCTCCCACCCGTGCGGAGAGACGTCGTCCGTGATGGCTAATGAAGCCTTTTCTGAGCCGTCCGGTGACATCAAGTTCAGCTACAGCTTTCCTCTCCTGTTACCCCACCCCTGATCCTTCCACCTACGCTGAGCGCATCCGGAAGACACTTTCGTTTGCAAGTCCTCCAAGTTCCATTTGAGTAGAACGTTGGAGCCGGCTATCGAGACATCTACAAAACGAAAGCTCCGTTTGCACATCGGCGGTTCCTGCCGTGTACACGTTAGTTGAGGTCGCAGGTACGAACAGAGTTAGACTATTCGCGGGGAATTACATGGGGGGGGGGGGGGTGAAACACGTTGACCTTCCGCTCGCCTTTTACACTACCTGGGAGATGTTGTTATTCCCGGGTACTACCGTTTAGGGTCGATGCAAGTATGCACGTACTTCTTTCGGAACCTGAGTTAGGTAGGCAAAAAAAACACTTGAGAATACTTGCGGAAATATACGATTAGTTCTAGATTTAGAACTCACACTCTGCTTTGTTCAATCAATTTCGCACGACGGGATGACACACGTTAATCATTTGACGATTGGGGCAAGCGGGAAGTCCTGGAGGTATTTGTCGCGTGTGGTTCGGAATGGAAACAGAAGATAGGGTGTACGCGGGAAAGGTGATCGGGGTAGCAGAAAAGGCATGTCGCATTACAGTCTTCCTCGTCATCGCGTCTGTCAGTATTTTCAGCTTCGTTCAGCCATAGCTTAGCATTTCCTCTGAAGAATGACCCTGTCATTATGCACGCTAGTGCGTAGGGCCACGGCTAACGTGTTCCGGCTGCCTTGTAGTATACGGGTAAGACTGTTTGTGTTTGGCGAAAGCTCGATGATGAAAGCCCTATACTACTTTCCGAAACCAATTTCGACAAATATGAGTAAAACAACACCCGGTGTCCGAGAATGTATACAAAGGGTTTACCTATCTGATTTTTTTTTTCGGGCCAATGAACGAAACGCCAACATTGTCGAATACGACCGTTGTGTATTTCTGATTATGTGCCCTTCGTTTGAAAAGAATGTCGGCATAGGGCTCTATAGAGCCATGGGTGGGAGGAATTCGAAAGCGAAGAGCCCCGCGGTAGTGGTGTATCGCTAATAATATTATTGTATTATGACGGCTTTTTTCCTGTGGCCTTCGCCTGTCTGGGCGTGCTGTGGCTCTCTGTGGGACGCCTGACCTACCACCGCCTCGTAATCAATATACTCAGCGAACGTCACCTGTCGATGTTGAACTCTGGTCATCAAACGACCTTGAGTCGTGACAATCAATCTCCCTGCGGAAATAGAATCGTAGCTCCTCCTCATCCAACCTCAAACACACGGTAGTCTAGTGCTTTCTTGGATGAAATGTGCTTTCCATACTGTCGACTCGCCAAGGCACCATCGTCTTCAAAATATCGGGATGCATATCCCGGGCCATCCAGTGTACAAGGGATGTCTCTCCTTCTGGCTTTCCCGCACCACACAACAACGTAGAAAGCGGTGAATACACGGATGGTTCTGAGTTCAAAACACGATGTACCTCTAATGCTATTCGTTTAAACCCCTGATCAAAAACCATTTACAATTCATAACATCAAAGTAAATTATTTATCTCCGCACGGAAAATATTCCAGACGTTTTTTGTTTAGGCCAATCATGTATGGGCGTGACGTGCGGGATAATTTGTACCTTTCATCAAGGTATGTCAAGGCTCACACTCGCGTGAAAGACGAAGGACCAGATTAGTCGAATGTAGCTCGTGACTACCACCCCCTCCGACCACTGTCATGATTTGGTACATGCACTTATCCGTTGCTTCCGCCAAAACAACATCCGTTGCCACCAGGGTGACCTCCATCTCCTCCGGCTCGTGTGTCGCGAAGCCTTCCACGGTGTAAGAGGCCTTCTCTGAGCCGTCAGGGGCGATCACCTTCAGGTTCAGCTTTCCCTCGCGATTAGCCCATCCCTGATCCTTCCAGGTGCACTGAATAGTGCCTGCAGTAGGTGTATAGTCCACAGTCGGCACCCCCAAGGTAGTATCATGGATCATGGGGCTGTCTCGAAACAAATGCTCCGTTGACTTCGAGACGTGTTCTGTTGTACAGGGAGTAGTTCAGCGTGCGAAACGGTTCGGACATTCCGTTCATTTACCCAAAACAGGGATGAGGCAGAACTGGTTTTCTGGTCAGTTATCTTGTCGTGTAGGGTTTGTCTCAGGTAGCAGTCGCTGATCATCCGGCTGCACAATAACGTGCGGTAGATACATGGAAAACGATGCCACACGTTAACGATCAGACCGCTGTCAACGTATCGATAGCACAAAGATCCCAGAAAGATTCACACGATGGAAACATATGGTATCTACATTCCGTAGTAAACAAGAGCTGCAATGCGGTTTACTCACGGTGGCGCAATGCGGTTTTCTAACAAGTTTGGTAGTCAGCACCACGATTAGGCAGACACGAACTCATTATTTTTGAGGATGCTCACACGGGTCTAGGACACAAAGTTCCTAACAAAAGTATGGTAGAACTGTACCAATGACTGGCCTAGTGTGATCTTGTGTGAGCCTGACGTAGGTCGATTCACTATCCGGTCCAAGGAACGCACTGTTACCCAATACTCACCAGTGAGACTGAAGACGACGTCTTTTACATATAGCTCATGGCCATCATTTATAGTGCATTCCGCCCTAATTTGGTGACGGTCGCCGATCGTTGCTTCCGCCAGAACCGAATCCGTAGCAATCAGCTCGAACCTGATTCTCTCCCACCCTTTGGCGATACGTGGTCTGTGAGTGTGTGAGTGGCGTTCTCTTCGCCGGCAGCAGACATCAGCATTATATACAGCAAGCCACGATGTTCCCCCTACCTTTGATCCTTCCAGGAAAAAACGCCACTTCCTTCCGACGGCGTGCATTCCGAAGGCTTGGATTTCCACTTCAGGTGAACGGTGCGGAGATAGGTCACCCGGATATCTCCAAACGAAGCCCCCATCATTTTCCGGAGTTGGATCTGCCGTGCAGAGGGCGCGTGAGGGCACAAAACAGGCATGGATACGTTTAAGCCGCTCGCGATGGATTATTGCCGCGTCAGTCGGGTAAAATCGACCGGCCGGTTGCTCGTTTAGCGGCGTAGCTTCCGTCGACTGCAAGCAAGCTTACCTGTTACATCTAGGTATAAGCGGTTTCATTCATTCTATTACAGCAGTCGTATAGTTTTCTGTTTATATCGTCAACCCTGTATCGCGTTTGAGGGCGTCGTGCCGGCGCCGTGCCGCAAGCTTCGAGAGGGTCGGTGACACAATCGTCGACATTGGGTATGACGTAGCGCCGCTTTGGCGTAAAGAGGTTTGCGGGAAACTACGAAGCGGTCCCAGAGTCGTAAAACCAGCACCGCTGCTACATTTACGTTTCCAAACAAAACCCAGAATCTTACTGGCGGATTCGAACGCTACCCACACCGTGAATCCACGCCAGAGGGTGTGGAAGTTTTCTGGTAGCTTGATACGGAGCGGAGGTTTGTGCCGGCAATTGAGTTACCAAAAAAAAACGCGTTCTACGAAAGGGGTGGCACATTTAAGCTAAAGTTTTTTCGGAATGGCCGCTATCCTTAGCCCAAAATCGTCGCAATGCCAATCTTGTTATCGTCTGTCTGGAAAAAATGACTCTTTCGTATACTCGGGGCATGATATTTTTTTTCGGTATGCAATTTGATTTTTGTTGAAGTCAGTGTATGGGTGATATATGGAGCTCCTCATGGGAGAAACCTCATAAAAAATAGAGTGAACCTCTATCGTAGAACACCTCCATTGAGAGTGTCTATCCACGAAAAAAACGGTGTCCTACTGGCCTGATCGCAGTTTCTTCGAACGAAACATTTTAGAAGTAATTTCCACGGGAAACGATTATGTCAACATTTGAAAAGGAAAACCCACGGCGTCAGGGCTACTGTGCCTTGACGGAAATATCCCGAGGATTGGCGACAATAATCTAAAACATATATTTTTGAAGTGGCTACACCAGCTATATTTTTGAAAACCGGTATCGTTCTTGGCTTCTGCGTTTTTTCTGCCATGTTTACCTTTCGTGCAGCATGCATAACCAACGTTTGCAAGCATGAACATTAAGTATTGTTCACGTGTATGTATCGAAACAACTACATTACGTCATGTGGCACACCCAGCACGTAGCAGTATCAGCAGCGCAATTAGTATATAACATCAGAGAAGCCCGTCTCTTGACAATGTTGGTTTCTTGATGTCCCGGGTGGCGGATTTATGGTTTTCAAAGTATCCATATTTATCCGGAATGAGCGAACCGAGCTCACAACTGCTATGAAAATATCTTGGGGAATAATGCTGTGCTTTGTTTTTGCTAGTACGTACCGATACTGCATAGGCGTAACAAAAACGTAGAGGGGGTGGGGGGGCGGAAGGTGATATAGCTTCGCTGTCTAGAGTGACCAGCGCCATGAATTCGAGGTTGTGTTCAGTGGAAGGGGTGGGGGTGTGGAGAGATATTTAGTTCCGCAGTCTAGAGTGTCCGGCACCAAAATTCCAGTGCTTGATTCATTGCCCAGGTTGCGACGTTTGTTTTAGTTTATACACATCCAACAATTTTTGCACATTCGACGATTTATAGGGTTCGCGCTACGCGCTCACGGACTCCGGCGCCTCCTGCCGAAAGTGACTTATTTGTCGGCACCTTGTGGGTGGGCGCAGGCTACCAAATGAGATCCCATCCGGGTGGGATCATGTCCTGGTGGTATAAGCAGAGGCAAGCAGGAGACTGTTTTTTTTTCGCGCTTTGTACGGAGGATATTCCCAGACACTCTTTTTTCTACAGCATGGAGAAGAAGTCTACTGGGCTGGCCTATATTATTTCGTCTCCTTGAACTGGGAAAAAAAGAAAACAACTCTATTTCCAGTATGATCTTATTCACTCACACTTTTGTTTTTTTTTTTACTATCGCGCTCTGATACATTCGGTCGTGAAAAACGTAATACAGAGGTTGACTTGGGGTGCGGGCGCATGTATGTATCCCGGCTCAAAATCACACCCACCACGACGACCAACAGCAACCGCCACCAGACAAATACTCTCCCTCTCTGATGTTGTCCAGCAGCAGTGACAGGCAAAACTGCGGGAGAGGTGGCATATGTAACATGCAACTACAGGTACATCGCGTATGTCGATGTACCGGTAGTTGCAAGTACTTATTTCATGGAAAAAACCCTATACGATAAGAATGTTTGATTGTGTGTTTTTTACCCTGTGTTATTCTTATTTGAATGGAATGTCTTATCATTTCCGCAGGCGGTTTCATCCGATTAGGAAAGCCGAGGGTTTGTGTCTTGTGGTGGAGAGCGAGTCTAGAAGCCTTAAATTCGAGTAACGTTTGTTACGTAACAATGTTTAGTCTACATTGATTTCCCTACAATCGCGTCGTCGGCAGGGTGTGAGAATATGAAGAGCGAGGTCCGCGGTTCAATCTTCGCCTTCATTCCCCGAAAAAAGGAAAAAAAAAAGGGGAGTATCTCACATTCAAGAACCTGTAAAACTCACTCACGTAAAAGACAACCAGGAAGGAATGATGAGAGAAGTACGATCATTTGCATGGTGAGTCCGGTATCCAAAAGTCGAACTTAAAACGTGGATACTCAAAGTCTTATGGGGGTTCCTGACATTGACATACTCGCAAGGAGAGATAAGTCAGGTTTAGTGAGGGAGAATGTGGAGGAAAGCTATTTTAGAAGCCTTCAGTACGAGCAGCGTTTGATACGTAACAATTTTAGTCTACATTTCCATACAGTCTTGTATGGGGTTTGCGCTGTTTTCTGAAGAAGAAGTGTCTTTTGAGAGGAGGTATCGTTATTGTCTCTTAGTTCGGAATTTCTGTGAGTTGAGTAGGCATTCTCATCTGGGGACGGTCTCATTGTCCGTTTGTACCCACCCACCTGCTTGACGGGTTCCATCAGTTCGGTAGGGGTTTGGGTCTGGGGATTGTAGGCTTGTGTCGCCTGGGTGGGAGTTTTTGTGAGTTTTGTGTTCGTTTTTTCCCCGAAGATGGGACGCTTGTGCACCTCGGATAGAGAGATAAATTCTCCCTAAAACCTCTGAGACCATCCGGGATATGTTGTAGAGCGGAGAGTCATAAAAACTCGGAATCATACCTGAAATAACATCGTAAACAAGGGGAAAAATAAGTATTCGTACGAATGAAAACCCGCCGCGTTGCGAACATCTGCAAACATACCAGAATAAGCAACGCCTACTACAGGAAAATATATGGAAGAGTTTGTTCAAAAGAAAGTCCGACGTGCTCCAGATACGTTATGCCCGTACTGCAGTCTAGTGTGGGGGACAAATTGCAGGAGTTGGAATACGATTTTTGATTCCTCAAAAGAGGATTGCAGTACGAGAAGTCAAAATGATTTATTTTTGGTCTGTCATACTCGTTGTGTACTCTTACTCCCTGACCCGTTGGTATTTCAGCTCCTAGAGTGTGAATTATATGTGTACGTATGATTGTCAAATTTCCGTACTTTTGCTAACTTTTCTCTTCGTATACGAGCACTTTTCGGCAAAACGCCAAGTACTCGGACACGGGAAGCCCGACCGGACACATTGGTCAAGGTCTCGGCGCGATCCGTGCTTTCTGGAGCGCGTGGCGGACGCTCGAAGTTTTTTTCCCGGTGGGAGTGGATAAGACGATCTCCCTGTTTTCAGTACGAGAGACCATACTTGGGACGTACGCACCGGTAAAATATTTATGTTGTCTGTTTTCTTCCCTAGGCTCTTATGAGCTGTGAGCACACAAGCGTAACACAGTTCGGACATATGCCAGGCACGGCAAATACCAACAGATCCCATCGTTACAATCCTGCCGCCCACACACCGTGCGTGTTGGACACACCCATAGTATATGCGCATCCTTGCTGTGGCTGATTGTGTTCGTCGGAGTCCTTCTGCAAATTATTGCTCTGTGTGATCCAACATTGCCACTGCTCCACCTGTGCTAAGCACAGTGCGTCAACAATAACAGCAGCAGGCGAAGCTTACTCTGCGCATGTGGCAGATCCACGCGGTACTCTCAGTAGTCAGTGGTGTGTGTTGCTGTCATCGCGGCATTGGCCTACGCACGTATCGGCCAGATGTCTATCGCATTTTATGTATATGGAACAAAACCTACATATATATGCCGGTAAATACAACTGGATTTCATATTTGAAACGATGGGAGCGTTAGGAGTACCCACTACTTCCTCCTAAACGACTCCCGAATATTGTTTTCTCCTGTTATTATCAGCCTTCCTTCTTTAGTACTCGTTTTATTATCTGGTACCCCGTACTATATATATATATATGTGCTACCAATTTACCAGGTACACATTTGGATGGACCTTGTTGCTTTCTGGTATTTAAATACCGGCGGTTGAATGTATATATCAGCGAAGCACTTTGATGGCCATATATATATATTTACACATGACCCTAGTATAATACCGTGTGATCATAACAGGTGTGCTGAGTGCTGACATGTACCCTACCCCCATAGGAGGCGTTCGGCATTTGATTTATCGTTCTATTTCATGCATCGCTATCGTTTATTGGGTGATTGAAGCTACTACTACTACTAATACTACTACTGTTGAAATATCGAAGACGTATTATCTGCTCTATACATAACAACATTTTAATCGAAACATACATCGGTAGTTTCGCTACGATTTCGTATACTAATAACATTTTAGATCTCACTCTCTGGGCGGGCTCGGTTGGAACATTTCTGGCGACTCAGAGCTCCCCCTTTGAAAGCGCCTCCCTTCCTTACTTGCCGGATCTTTCGTGCGGGTCGTTTTTTTCTCCTTTTCTCTCGGCACTGTCGGTACTTTCTTCGTATTTTCTTATTCCGTTTCGTGTGCGTGTGTGTACTCGGACGACGGCACCGCGGGTGAGCCCGGCGCCGTCGTGGGTGTCAGCGGTTGCTGGCGGGAGTAGGGGCGGTTGCAAGAAGCGCGGTCGCCGCTTTTGTGCCTTGGAGTCGCGTGTGCTTCGATACACGAGAGATGCACGAATGGGTTCTGTCCGGCCTCCATTTGTTTTTTGTGATGAGGTACGTACGAGTTATAAGGGTCCTTCGGCGTTGCAGGATCATATTCAAGCGGTGCATATTTTTGCGGCCGGGCTGAAAATCAGAGAGGGAGGTATCCAGTGGAATAACAACATTGTCGAGCTGGTGAAGGAGGGCCACTGTGCGAGCGGGCTTCACGTGAGGCGGGCAACGCGGTTGTTCGTGGCCAAAAGAGAGGAAAGCTTTACTCGGATCGAACCGGTTGCGAGAAGGTCGCGAGAGGGGCGGGCGTAGTGTGAGGCTGAGAGAGAGGCTCTTGAGCTCGATTTTTCCCTATGTTTTCTCTTCGACTGGGTGTAAGGTGTTCCAATCGGGCAGAAAATATTTACTCGAGAGGGAAGGGGATTTTTTCTTACTGAAATATTCGGTTTCGTTTTCGTTGTTTTTGCTGTATACTGCGGTGCCGTGCTGCGCTTCCTCTATCGTTCAGCAGTACGTACAGCAAGCATACCAACAGAGGAACAGGATTATTAGCCTACCTCGTGTATGTACGTACATACGACATCCGCGACGCGAAGCGTCTATGGCGTCCGAGCCTTTTTCTCCTTAAGTATTGCGGCGGGACTCTTGGCACAATCGAGTCGCCAGTTTGCAGAAATATCGACCATGGAAAAACTACATTAAATCGTGAACCTCTGTCCGCTTAGCATAGTGATTTAATGTATATTTCCTTCCTGGGCGAGTGTATCGGTCGGCGTAGGCCGCCCGAGGAGCGAAGCGCCTTGTATTACATACGTACGCTGCTTTCATTATTGCTTTGTGTGTATAATCTCTGTTGTCTTCTTTGGTCGCAGGAGGGGTCCTATTACGGCACCGTGGACACACGGCAGGTGTTCTGCCCCACCCCGCGGCGAGGCGGTCTCAGGTTTTGTACATCAACGTAATCCCAGCCCGAGCAGCCGTTTCCGTAAGGATGGTCGGTAAGTCTCAAACCCTCTCGTTTTACAATGTACATAAACTTTCCTATTACAAAATGGAACACAAATAGATCAGTCTAGGTATAGTCTGGTTTTGGCCACAGCCCTATGATGAATGAATGCTAAAATAAAACAAAGCAGAAAATCCACCAATCAATCGCTGTACCATCAAAGTTTCTACATTAATACGCTAAACGTTTCAACCAATACAGAAGTGAGTACGCCGACCTACAAGATGTGTGTTACAGGCCAAACCAGCTCTCGATTAGGTAACAATAATACCTTTCACTCGTACCCTGGTTTAGAAGAGTTTGTCTCGTAAGTCGGATACTAAGTCAGTAACACGATTTTACATCACTATAGATGAGGAGCGGACGAGTTGAAAAAGAGCGTTGGGTTGGAATTCGACGTCGCTGAGACTCATGAACCTCCCTATTTCGTTCCGGTAGTCTTGCAGCACACTCCGCATCCGAGCCCTGCGCGGATCACTGCTGATCAATCTTAAGATTCATCTCCTGTGACAAAAAGCCATTTGTACGACTATTACTATGTAGTATGGCGAAAAAAGAAACAGGGGCAGTACGAACACAAAAACGTGTCTTCTACTCAGTAAAACAAAACACTTAAACTCTATGTGCAGTACGACATCCCTTCCCGCGTAAAGCAGACTGATACAAAAAAAAATCCTTTCGGATTTAAGTATTGATTTGGGGACAATACAGCCGGTTGTATTTGGTCGATGTTTCGATATATGAACTGACACTTGAGTTTCCCTTCTCTACCTGTTTTTGCCAGTCCTAACGCAGAACGAAATAAAAAAACAAAATTTCGCTTTTTTTTTGTGGAAAACAGCAGACCGAAGAAAAAATACGAACAAACTATATAGCCGTGTCGAACTAATAAGGAATAGAAGATTACAGAATTAATCAACCGACACAGCACGTGGTTCCCGGCGATATCGCTCAAGAACGACGGTGGATCAACATAACTCGCACGCGTGAGGCACCGTTCACCGAAGGTGGGTGTCGTGGTCCAGCCCACTCCCTTCGAAGTGCTCTAGAAGTTAGTCGTGTATCGGCCATCGCTGTTCGATGGCCGTCATTCAAATGTGTTGAGTGACTCTCATGTCGAAACATACAACGCCACAACCACTTCCCGGTCCCCCAGTTTCTTGCTGGGACACCTCTTACGCATACCGCACTAATTTAAGCCTAGGCGCGGTCCGCCTCCACGACGCTTGTTCTTGCTCAGATTTGACTCAAGCGCAGCAGGCCTGAGAGCAAGAGGCTTGGGCCGGGGTGCCGCAAACTTGAGCCCAGCAGAGAGAGGCTCGAGCGCAGGAGCCATCTGGTTAGGGAACACGGTATGATCGCAAGAGGCGCCCTGCTGCTGTCCCCCGAAAGCGTGACGCATCCCCGCTCTCAGATAGAGATACGTTCCGCCTCGGCGCCACTCATCGGATGTTGTACCCCACATTCCTATATATATACCGTGCACGTGACGACCGTAACACCAAAAAATGTTTGGGGACTGTTAAGCCTGGATGACCTGGTGTGGGGTGCTTACGCTTGGAAGTCAGACCAAAAGCAGGGGAAAGGGTTACAGATTTCGCCGTGCTCTGACAGGAATCATCTCGCAGAGCAGCATCACGAAACTCGCTCTCTCCACATACATGATGAAAAGGCATGTCGCACTCAACCAAAGAGAGGGGTTGTGAAAAACCGCGAAAACAATTTCTGATCCCCTCTAATCTTGGGACTGACCGATTTGCACAATATTGTCATAAACTGACCCGACTACGGTACTACGAAGCACTTCAAACCCTACGTCAGCACCCTGGAAAAAACAACACAGACACTGAGGAGAGCATGATGAGCACCTTCGATGCCGAGGATGCAGGCACAGCAGCAGCGTTGTTCAATGTTCAGGGTAGGATGGGGACCTATTGCAAAAAGGGAGCTCCAGCGACGCTGTAAGGGGTGAGCTCGACGTGGAGGTTCACTGCTGCTGCTGCGGCAGTGAAATCGGATGTGGATAAAATGCGGTCGCATTCTTTCAGCTTCATACGACGGTGTGTCAATTTGTTTGTTCGAATGCCCTGGATGATTCCTATGTTTGCAATTGCGAAACAAAAATGTCACTCCATTCGTAAGATTTCATCTCACGGAGTCAACTGTTTCAATATAGTCATTCGAAGTAACTTGGAACGACTTGGGGGGCCGGCTTCACTCTCGGGTGCTGAACATAATGTAAATACAACATACCTGGATGGAGAAGAGTCGGTCTTAACGACGAGCCCGTTTTTCTAAGAATATCGGTGTTAGGCGAAAAACGTGAATATTATTTTCTAATTGACTGGTAAAAACAGTTTGCCCGTTCAATTTCCTGGCCGGCGTCTAGAAGACTCACACCACCCGGCTCGCTCGATGACACCACCACCCGACGACACTCGAAACAGCTGTACTGCCTGCGTCATCAGTGAGACCCGTCGACTGTCGGAGGATTGTAAACACCTAGGTCGTTTCAGCGACTGGTCAGCGAGGCCGACACACCTAAAGCTGGGCATAGGTCGTTTTGTCGGAAAAGCGGAGGAAGAAGCTCAACAAGTTCGTCGAACGCATTTCCTCCATCTGAAGGTAGTCCAGGTTTTTTTCGGTGGGAGTGGATAAGACGATCTCCCTGTTTTCAGTACGAGATACCATACTTGGGACGTACGCACCGGTAAAATATTTATGTTGTCTGTTTTCTTCCTTAGGCTCTTATGAGCTGTGAGCACACAAGCGTAACACAGTTCGGACATATGCCAGGCACGGCAAATACCAACAGATCCCATCGTTACAATCCTGCCGCCCACACACCGTGCGTGTTGGACACACCCATAGTATATGCGCATCCTTGCTGTGGCTGATTGTGTTCGTCGGAGTCCTTCTGCAAATTATTGCTCTGTGTGATCCAACATTGCCACTGCTCCACCTGTGCTAAGCACAGTGCGTCAACAATAACAGCAGCAGGCGAAGCTTACTCTGCGCATGTGGCAGATCCACGCGGTACTCTCAGTAGTCAGTGGTGTGTGTTGCTGTCATCGCGGCATTGGCCTACGCACGTATCGGCCAGATGTCTATCGCATTTTATGTATATGGAACAAAACCTACATATATATGCCGGTAAATACAACTGGATTTCATATTTGAAACGATGGGAGCGTTAGGAGTACCCACTACTTCCTCCTAAACGACTCCCGAATATTGTTTTCTCCTGTTATTATCAGCCTTCCTTCTTTAGTACTCGTTTTATTATCTGGTACCCCGTACTATATATATATATATGTGCTACCAATTTACCAGGTACACATTTGGATGGACCTTGTTGCTTTCTGGTATTTAAATACCGGCGGTTGAATGTATATATCAGCGAAGCACTTTGATGGCCATATATATATATTTACACATGACCCTAGTATAATACCGTGTGATCATAACAGGTGTGCTGAGTGCTGACATGTACCCTACCCCCATAGGAGGCGTTCGGCATTTGATTTATCGTTCTATTTCATGCATCGCTATCGTTTATTGGGTGATTGAAGCTACTACTACTACTAATACTACTACTGTTGAAATATCGAAGACGTATTATCTGCTCTATACATAACAACATTTTAATCGAAACATACATCGGTAGTTTCGCTACGATTTCGTATACTAATAACATTTTAGATCTCACTCTCTGGGCGGGCTCGGTTGGAACATTTCTGGCGACTCAGAGCTCCCCCTTTGAAAGCGCCTCCCTTCCTTACTTGCCGGATCTTTCGTGCGGGTCGTTTTTTTCTCCTTTTCTCTCGGCACTGTCGGTACTTTCTTCGTATTTTCTTATTCCGTTTCGTGTGCGTGTGTGTACTCGGACGACGGCACCGCGGGTGAGCCCGGCGCCGTCGTGGGTGTCAGCGGTTGCTGGCGGGAGTAGGGGCGGTTGCAAGAAGCGCGGTCGCCGCTTTTGTGCCTTGGAGTCGCGTGTGCTTCGATACACGAGAGATGCACGAATGGGTTCTGTCCGGCCTCCATTTGTTTTTTGTGATGAGGTACGTACGAGTTATAAGGGTCCTTCGGCGTTGCAGGATCATATTCAAGCGGTGCATATTTTTGCGGCCGGGCTGAAAATCAGAGAGGGAGGTATCCAGTGGAATAACAACATTGTCGAGCTGGTGAAGGAGGGCCACTGTGCGAGCGGGCTTCACGTGAGGCGGGCAACGCGGTTGTTCGTGGCCAAAAGAGAGGAAAGCTTTACTCGGATCGAACCGGTTGCGAGAAGGTCGCGAGAGGGGCGGGCGTAGTGTGAGGCTGAGAGAGAGGCTCTTGAGCTCGATTTTTCCCTATGTTTTCTCTTCGACTGGGTGTAAGGTGTTCCAATCGGGCAGAAAATATTTACTCGAGAGGGAAGGGGATTTTTTCTTACTGAAATATTCGGTTTCGTTTTCGTTGTTTTTGCTGTATACTGCGGTGCCGTGCTGCGCTTCCTCTATCGTTCAGCAGTACGTACAGCAAGCATACCAACAGAGGAACAGGATTATTAGCCTACCTCGTGTATGTACGTACATACGACATCCGCGACGCGAAGCGTCTATGGCGTCCGAGCCTTTTTCTCCTTAAGTATTGCGGCGGGACTCTTGGCACAATCGAGTCGCCAGTTTGCAGAAATATCGACCATGGAAAAACTACATTAAATCGTGAACCTCTGTCCGCTTAGCATAGTGATTTAATGTATATTTCCTTCCTGGGCGAGTGTATCGGTCGGCGTAGGCCGCCCGAGGAGCGAAGCGCCTTGTATTACATACGTACGCTGCTTTCATTATTGCTTTGTGTGTATAATCTCTGTTGTCTTCTTTGGTCGCAGGAGGGGTCCTATTACGGCACCGTGGACACACGGCAGGTGTTCTGCCCCACCCCGCGGCGAGGCGGTCTCAGGTTTTGTACATCAACGTAATCCCAGCCCGAGCAGCCGTTTCCGTAAGGATGGTCGGTAAGTCTCAAACCCTCTCGTTTTACAATGTACATAAACTTTCCTATTACAAAATGGAACACAAATAGATCAGTCTAGGTATAGTCTGGTTTTGGCCACAGCCCTATGATGAATGAATGCTAAAATAAAACAAAGCAGAAAATCCACCAATCAATCGCTGTACCATCAAAGTTTCTACATTAATACGCTAAACGTTTCAACCAATACAGAAGTGAGTACGCCGACCTACAAGATGTGTGTTACAGGCCAAACCAGCTCTCGATTAGGTAACAATAATACCTTTCACTCGTACCCTGGTTTAGAAGAGTTTGTCTCGTAAGTCGGATACTAAGTCAGTAACACGATTTTACATCACTATAGATGAGGAGCGGACGAGTTGAAAAAGAGCGTTGGGTTGGAATTCGACGTCGCTGAGACTCATGAACCTCCCTATTTCGTTCCGGTAGTCTTGCAGCACACTCCGCATCCGAGCCCTGCGCGGATCACTGCTGATCAATCTTAAGATTCATCTCCTGTGACAAAAAGCCATTTGTACGACTATTACTATGTAGTATGGCGAAAAAAGAAACAGGGGCAGTACGAACACAAAAACGTGTCTTCTACTCAGTAAAACAAAACACTTAAACTCTATGTGCAGTACGACATCCCTTCCCGCGTAAAGCAGACTGATACAAAAAAAAATCCTTTCGGATTTAAGTATTGATTTGGGGACAATACAGCCGGTTGTATTTGGTCGATGTTTCGATATATGAACTGACACTTGAGTTTCCCTTCTCTACCTGTTTTTGCCAGTCCTAACGCAGAACGAAATAAAAAAACAAAATTTCGCTTTTTTTTTGTGGAAAACAGCAGACCGAAGAAAAAATACGAACAAACTATATAGCCGTGTCGAACTAATAAGGAATAGAAGATTACAGAATTAATCAACCGACACAGCACGTGGTTCCCGGCGATATCGCTCAAGAACGACGGTGGATCAACATAACTCGCACGCGTGAGGCACCGTTCACCGAAGGTGGGTGTCGTGGTCCAGCCCACTCCCTTCGAAGTGCTCTAGAAGTTAGTCGTGTATCGGCCATCGCTGTTCGATGGCCGTCATTCAAATGTGTTGAGTGACTCTCATGTCGAAACATACAACGCCACAACCACTTCCCGGTCCCCCAGTTTCTTGCTGGGACACCTCTTACGCATACCGCACTAATTTAAGCCTAGGCGCGGTCCGCCTCCACGACGCTTGTTCTTGCTCAGATTTGACTCAAGCGCAGCAGGCCTGAGAGCAAGAGGCTTGGGCCGGGGTGCCGCAAACTTGAGCCCAGCAGAGAGAGGCTCGAGCGCAGGAGCCATCTGGTTAGGGAACACGGTATGATCGCAAGAGGCGCCCTGCTGCTGTCCCCCGAAAGCGTGACGCATCCCCGCTCTCAGATAGAGATACGTTCCGCCTCGGCGCCACTCATCGGATGTTGTACCCCACATTCCTATATATATACCGTGCACGTGACGACCGTAACACCAAAAAATGTTTGGGGACTGTTAAGCCTGGATGACCTGGTGTGGGGTGCTTACGCTTGGAAGTCAGACCAAAAGCAGGGGAAAGGGTTACAGATTTCGCCGTGCTCTGACAGGAATCATCTCGCAGAGCAGCATCACGAAACTCGCTCTCTCCACATACATGATGAAAAGGCATGTCGCACTCAACCAAAGAGAGGGGTTGTGAAAAACCGCGAAAACAATTTCTGATCCCCTCTAATCTTGGGACTGACCGATTTGCACAATATTGTCATAAACTGACCCGACTACGGTACTACGAAGCACTTCAAACCCTACGTCAGCACCCTGGAAAAAACAACACAGACACTGAGGAGAGCATGATGAGCACCTTCGATGCCGAGGATGCAGGCACAGCAGCAGCGTTGTTCAATGTTCAGGGTAGGATGGGGACCTATTGCAAAAAGGGAGCTCCAGCGACGCTGTAAGGGGTGAGCTCGACGTGGAGGTTCACTGCTGCTGCTGCGGCAGTGAAATCGGATGTGGATAAAATGCGGTCGCATTCTTTCAGCTTCATACGACGGTGTGTCAATTTGTTTGTTCGAATGCCCTGGATGATTCCTATGTTTGCAATTGCGAAACAAAAATGTCACTCCATTCGTAAGATTTCATCTCACGGAGTCAACTGTTTCAATATAGTCATTCGAAGTAACTTGGAACGACTTGGGGGGCCGGCTTCACTCTCGGGTGCTGAACATAATGTAAATACAACATACCTGGATGGAGAAGAGTCGGTCTTAACGACGAGCCCGTTTTTCTAAGAATATCGGTGTTAGGCGAAAAACGTGAATATTATTTTCTAATTGACTGGTAAAAACAGTTTGCCCGTTCAATTTCCTGGCCGGCGTCTAGAAGACTCACACCACCCGGCTCGCTCGATGACACCACCACCCGACGACACTCGAAACAGCTGTACTGCCTGCGTCATCAGTGAGACCCGTCGACTGTCGGAGGATTGTAAACACCTAGGTCGTTTCAGCGACTGGTCAGCGAGGCCGACACACCTAAAGCTGGGCATAGGTCGTTTTGTCGGAAAAGCGGAGGAAGAAGCTCAACAAGTTCGTCGAACGCATTTCCTCCATCTGAAGGTAGTCCAGGTTTTTTTGCCCTCTTGTCTGGTCGTCAGGGGTGGCCCGGATTAGCCGCCCCCGGTTCTCGCCCCCCTTGTACCAAAACCAAAAAATGATCACGCGGGGTACCTAAACTTCTTCGAGGTGACTCTGTTCCCTGAGGTTGTATTGTTTCAGCTTTTCCAGAAAAATAGATGGGAATATACCGAAACTTCAGGGAATTCTGCGAAAACAAATCCTTCAGAAAACAACTCTTGTTTTGATCGACCCTTAATAGAGTAACCACCATGTTGTGTGTAAATTTATATGCACGTGGTCGTGAGGTTACCATATACCTGGTATGTTTTCTCGAGTTATGTGTCAGGAACTATTTGTCTGACTGTCGTGGAAGCTGGCGTCGAGAGTTCTATGCCGCCAGTTGGGTTGGGAGTTGACTCGAGTATACGGATGTTAGCGTGGGGTTGCCGTTGGGGCAGCCCCGGGGGATCACCCCTTCTCCAACCCCCTTTTCCGGGCGGGGAGTTGCGCATTAATATAATACAACTTCGAAAGCAAAGTACAAATCGATTATTATTTTTCATATAGCCCACTGCTGTGGTGTGTACCTGGTGTTTTATTTTGAATGAACTAAGTTGTAGGTGCTACCGTAAATCAGATGTGATTGTGTGAGATATTTTGCTTTATTTCGTCAATGTACGAAGTACTTGTCATTTATTACTCAAGTACAGTGTGGGCCAACAAGGAAAACCTGATAAAAAAGTTGAGGTTCACTTTTGGTGTGACGCCAAGAAATTACATTGAGATAATGTACTCGGCGGAAAATACGCGCGAAATCTACAACAATCGGGTACCCAACACCTAGTACCTGGTACCTATTAATAGTACTTTGCTGTTTTTGTTGTTGTCATGTTTAGTTTCCTTTTGTTGTCGCGCCGTACTTTTATGCCTTCCGAGTATCGGAAAGGAGAGATAGGCCAGTGCCTCGTGGAGCGCGCTCGTTTTGCGATCGATTGAAAGAGATATTTCTGTACCTCGTGGGAGTGTTGTACTTTATGTTGTGGGAGACAACCATGAACGTCCACGAGGTCTGCGCATATCCTACCTATCTGGCATGCGTTTTGTTTTCATTGGTGATGGGTCTGAGCCTTGTGTGGGCATGGTTATGGTCTTGAACCGAGCCTCCACAAGGTCTGCGCCTATCCTACCTACTACCTAGCATGCGTTCTGTTTTGTTGGAGATGGGTCTGTGCCTTGTGGGGACGTGGTTACGGTCTTTGATCCGAGCCTCCACAGGGTCTGTGCCTCTCCTACCTGTATGTGTCAAATATAGTATAGAAGAGATAGGTCTGTGCCTCGTGGGAGTGGTGTTGTCTCTTCACCCGTCCTGGGAGACAGAGACGAAGTTCCACGAGGTCTGTGCCTGTCCTACCTACTACACGGTCTGTTAGTATGCTGTCTACAATTGTACTTCCTATATATTGTGGGCGTATAGCTGCTGAGCGTATCTAGTTTATGCACTTGCCACCTGGAATACAATTAGTTGTCGATCCGCTTATTCATTACAGGTGTGAGTCGCGCTTAACATCTTACTCTGCTTCTACTGGTTATACTGATTTTCACGCTTGTATCGGTGCTGATATCTGCGCTTATCTCATTATGCTGCTCTGCTGCTGGTTGTACTGATTTCCCCGCTATTATTGGAGTTGATATTTATTTGTAATATTTTCTATGTTCCGCCATCGCAACTTGTTTCTGCAACGAAGGGCGAGCGGGAGACAAGAACGGCCGGATGCATTATGATTTTCCTATCTCACCTTGTTGGCGCATGCATAACATATGAGTTTGTCTGAGCCTGGGAGGACCGTTGTTGCCGTCTCCATCCGGCAAAGAGATAGCAACAAGGTCTCTCTGGAATACTAATATGTTCGGCTGATCTGTACCGCCGATTTCAGCATGCTGTGCGGGCAGCAGGAGATTAACACACTCTCGTATACCGCGTACATGTATATATGTGCTTACCAGCTGCTATTTTGCTGACGTCCCGTGTTTCACTGCTGTACTTGTCCTCTATCTTATCTTGACATTCGCTTATCATTTGCCTGTCTGCGTACGGGCTGCTCTCGCCGTACGCCACTCGTCAAACCCGCGACGCTTGGCTCTGCGTCGCTTGGAACGCAGCACATTTTTGTTGTATGTTTTGTGTTCGTTGTGTTCGCTTCATTTCTCGGATAGAGAGTCGATGCCCAGATTGGTTGGGTCTGCGCCTATTGGGACCGTTGTTGCTGCCTCCCATGCTGAAGGGAGACGGCAACCAGGCCCCTCTAGGCCTGTGCCTTACCACGGGGCTTGCTGCCTGTTTTTGTTTAGTTCTTTGTCGTTCGTCCGTTTGGTTGCTCTCATGTTTGATCTTGTTGTTTATTCTGTTCGCTTTAGTGGATAGTTCGGTCGTTTGTTTGCTTGTGTGTTTCTTGCAAACCTGCATGCCCGTGCACCCGACCGCGCTGGCTATGACCTTTACTGACACCCGTACTCCGTCGCATGTCTCCAGCAGTTTACCTGCGTCCCGTGTTTCTCTGTGTATCTTCGTGTCCATCGTAGTTATTTTGTTCCTTACCGCTTTTTGTTTTCTCTTTAATTTTTGACGGTGAAAAGGACACATCAAGGAGGATCTTGCCGTGAGATGTGTCTTACAGCCTGGACTTGACTGTTAGAATCTCCAGTTCTCTTCGTCCCCTTCGCTTCGTTTTTCGTTTCCATTGTCGTTGACGGGGGGAGGGCGACGCGTTCGTCCGAAGCCTGCGACGGCATGAAGTCACCGAGATCAACCAAGCGGCTCAGATACCATCTATATAAAGACTTTTGGTAGCGATCTCAGACCGTAGAATCAGGTGTACGATTACAGAGACCGCTACTGGCGAATACGCTACAGCCATCAGGATCGGGAGGAGCTGACCCGCCGCGAGATGGAGCAGTTGAAGACGTGGAGCGATTATTGAGCATCACGCCCAGTGGACCCTCGCTTTCCCGTGCGCCGTTTCTTCTCTTGTCTAGCTTTGCCGTTACGCCGTTCCATCGCTATCCCGTGCCCCGTTGCCTCTCTACCTCCCTTGCCCGTGCGCAGCTCCCATGTCCCGGTGTCTCGCTCGTCCACAGCTTGCTGCACCGCTCCCTTGCTCCGACGCGGTGCGTTCCCTCGCTCCGGTGTCTTGCCTGTCCGCCGCTCGCTGCGCTGCTCCCTCGCTCCGATGCCGTGCGTTCCCCCGTTCCAGTGTCTTGTTCGCCCGCCGCCCGCTAAGTCGTTCCCCCGCTACGACGCCGTGCATTCCCTCGCTCCGGCGTCTTGCTCGTCCGTCGTTTGCTCGCTCGGAAGCCGTGTCCGTTCTCTGCTCTATCGCCCGGATGCCTTGATCGTACTGCCCAACGACCAGACCTTGAAGGAGTAGACCAGCCGCAATATGGAGCTGTTGAAAACCTGAAGCGATACTGAGCGTTTGCCGAGGAGACGAAGATCTTCTGCTCCTGTCTTTTCTTGTTTTGGGTCTATGAAAGGGGGTGGGTCCGTTGGGCGTGGACAGTTGGGTATAGACTTGTGGGGTGCTGGATGTATGTTGTGACAAGTGGGGTAGGGAGACTATAAATCATTGAATATTGGTCAGGTAGTCAAACTCGCAGTGAAAAGGCGAGGGTGAGTTTTTTTTATCGAGGATTTCCCTCTGATGGCCCTTGCTTTTTCGGTTTGTTCTTGCCTATCCCCGAGATCATTTTTTTATGTATAGAATCTTGCGGTTCTTTACCCTTGGTCATAGCCGAAGATTGCTATAGCATACCAGGTATTGATCAGTTCTTCGCATTATGCTAGGGGGGATGTTAGGGTTTTGAACCGTTTCAGGAGTTACTATGACTTGCGTTGTGTATCAGCAGGGGCCGCGTCATTTACGGCCCCTCCCCCAATTTGTGGATTGCCACTTCTACTCCTCGTACCTTCTGGTCCTCCTCTCGGTGGTCCTACATGTTGCCTTGGTCATCGCTATCGACCTGGGCACAAAGCAATCAGTTTACCATCTACAAACCTGGGAGACCTTCTTCCCAGCGTCAGAAGCACGCTTTACCTCTCTGGAACACGTGCGGGCGCACGTATCGACTCGGTTGGATCGTGGCCAGACTTGAGGTTGGTCTTGTGTTCTCTAATATTAACATATTGAAGACAGGTAAGTGTTGTTGTAATCCTACGCCATCAGATGCGGACTGTAAACGACGATCCTTCAATCAGGCTCATGCCTGACCTGCTTGCCTCACACCTGACCCTACACCTCATGAACTCTTTGTACGCGATCCATAACATTTAGACACTCAGAAATATCCTTGGCCCGATGACCCCACACACACAGTGGGAACATCCTCAGGTTTTGTAAACTACCCCGGAAGACCTGGGGAGTTGGTTCAGGATGCTTAGCGACGGGTAAATACCGTTGAGGTGTTTGCTGCTGGAACCACACGCGCACATGTTTAGATATCGAACGACCATCAGTCCTTTCAGAATGTAGATATTAAAGGGGGTATACGATGTTTCTGCTTCCAGCTGAAATTGTTTTACCCATCCATGCAGCACACTGACTGTTGCTTCTACAGTACTGCTGCTACTCCTACTAGTACTCCTACTCCCACCAGACAAACGATTTTCTCCTGCCCAGCGAACGATCACATACATACATGTACATGGCCACCCATCACCATCTCGAAACGGAACCACGTGGCAAGCCCCGGTGGCGATGTCCTGTGTTTGCTCAACCCAACGGTCACATGGCCACCCAGCAACACTACCTCCATACCGGTCGGGCCTCTCACGAACAACCACACTGCTCCCAATTCGTACCTGCGGAGTATATAGACACTCACACATATCCTTGGCCCGGTGATCCCAGACTCACAATGGAAACATCCTCAGGTTTCGTACACTGCCCCGGTAGACCTGGAATGTTGGTTCAGGATGCTTAGCGACGGGTAAATGCCGTTGAGGGGTTTGCCGCTGGAACCACACGCGCACATGTTTAGATATCGAACGACCACCAGGCCATTGGGAATGTGGATCTTTCAGGGGGTATAGGATGTTACTGCTTCCTGCTGAAATCGTTTTACCCATCCCTGCAGCACACTGACTGCTGCTTCTACAGTACTGCTGCTACTCCTACTAGTACTCCTACTCCCACCAGACAAACGCGTTCATCATGCTCAGCGAACGATCAACTACATACATGGACTTGGCCACCCAACACCATCTCGAAACGGAACCACGTGGCTAGCCCTGGTGGTTCGATCTTGTGTTTGCTCAACCCAACGATCACATGGCCACCCACCTCAACTACCTCCATACCAGTCGGGCCTCTTACAAACAAACACACTCCTCCCAATTCGTACCTGCGGAGTATATAGACACTCACACATATCCTTGGCACGGTGATCCCAAACTCACACTGGAAACATCCTCAGGTTTCGTACACTGCCCCGGTAGACCTGGGAAGTTGGTTCAGGATGCTTAGCGACGGGTAAATGCCGTTGAGGGGTTTGCTGCTGGAACCACACGCGCACATGTTTAGATATCGAAAGACCATCAGGCCTTTGGGAATGTGGATCTTACAGCGGGTATACGATGTTCCTGCTTCCTGCTGAAATCGTTTTACGCATCCCTGCAGCACACTGACTGTTGCTTCTACAGTACTGCTGATACTCCTACTAGTACTCTTACTCCCGCTCAAGAAAGGTTTTGCTCATACCCAGCGAACGATCACATACATACATGCACATGGCCACCCATCACCATCTTGAAACGGAACCACGTGGCAAGCCCCGGTGGTCTGTCCTGAGTTTGCTCAACCCAATGGTCACATGGCCACCCAGCAACACTACCTCCATACCAGTCGGGCCTCTTGCGAACAACCACACGGCTCCCAATTCGTACCTGCGGAGTATATAAACACTCACACATATCCTTGGCCCGGTGATCCCAGACTCACAATGGAAACATCCTCAGGTTTCGTACCCTACCCCGGTAGACCTGGAAAGTTGGATGAGGGTGCTTAGCGACGGGTAACGACCGTTAAAGTGTTTGCCGCTGGAACCACACGCGCACATGTTTAGGTATAGAACGACCACCAGGCCATTGCGAATGTGGATCTTACAGGGGGTATACGATGTTACTGCTTCCTGCTGAAATCGTTTTACCCATCCCTGCAGCACACTGACTGCTGCTTCTACAGTACTGCTGCTACTCCTACTAGTACTCCTACTCCCACCAGACAAACGATTTTCTCATGCCCGGCGAACGATCAACTACATACATGGACTTGGCCACCCAACACCATCTCGAAACGGAACCATGTGGCCAGCCCTGGTGGTTCGATCCTGTGTTTGCTCAACCCAACGATCACATGGCCACTCAGCACCACTACCTCCATACCAGTCGGGCCTCTTACAAACAAACACACTCCTCCCAATTCGTACCTGCAGAGTATATAGACACTCACACATATCCTTGGCCCGGTGATCCCAAACTCACAATGGAAACATCCTCAGGTTTCGTACATTGCCCCGGTAGACCTGGGATGTCGGTTCAGGATGCTTAGCGACGGGTAAATGCCGTTGAGGGGTGTGCTGCTGGAACCACACGCGCAAATGTTTTGATATCGAACGACCATCAGGCCTTTGGAAATATGTGATCTCTCAGGGGGTATACGCTGTTACTGCTTCTTGCTGAAATAGTTTTACCCATCCCTGCAGCACACTGAGTGTTGCTTCTACAGTGCTACTACTACTTCTACTAGTACTCCTACTCAAAACAAAGAAAGGTTTTGCTCATACCCAGCGAACGATCACATACATACATGGACATGGCCACCCATCACCATCTTGAAACGGAACCCCGTGGCCAGCCCCGGTGGTCTGTCCTTTGTTTGCTCAACCCAACGATCACATGGCCACCCAGCAACACTACCTCCATACCAGTCGGGCCTCTTACAAACAAACACACTCCTCCCAATTCGTACTGGCGGAGTATATAGACACTCACACATATCCTTGGCCCGGTGATCCCAAACTCACAACGGAAACATCCACAGGTTTCGTACACTACCCCGTTAGAACTGGAAAGTTGGATCAGGATGCTTGGCGACGGGTAACGACCGTTAAGGTGTTTGCCGCTGGAACCACACGTACACATGTTTAGATATCGAACGACCATCAGGCCTTTGGAAATATGTGATCTTACAGGGGGTATACGATGTTACTACTTCGTGCCGAAATCTGTTTACCCATCCCTGCAGCACACTGACTGTTGCTTCTCCAGTGCTACTACTACTCCTTCTAGTACTCCAACTCCCACGGAAGAAAGGTTTTGCTCATGCCCAGCAAACAATCACATACATACATGGACTCGGCCACCCAACACCATCTCGAAACGGAGCCACGTGGCAAGCCCCGGTGGTCTGTCCTGGGTTCGCTTAACCCAACGATCACCTGGCCACCCAGCAACACGACCTCCATACCAGTCGGGCCTCTTACAAACAACTATGCTCCTCCCAATTCGTACGTGCGGAGTATATAGACACACACACATATCCTTGTCCCGGTGCTCCCAAAATCACAATGGAAACATCCTTAGGTTTCGTACTCTAACCCGGTAGACCTGGGAAGTTGGACTAGGATGCTTAGCGAAGGGTAAAGACCGTTGACGTTTTTGCCGCTGGAACAACACGCGCACATGTTGAGATATCAAACGGCAGTCAGGCCTTTAAGAATGTTGATCTTACAGGGGGTATACGATGTTACTGCTTCCTGCTGAAATCGTTTTACCCATCCCTGCGGGACACTGACTGTTGCTTCCACAGTGCTACTACTACTCCTACTAGTACTCCTACTCCCACCAGGCAAACGAGTTTCTCATGTCCAGCGTACGATCATATACATACATGGACGTGGCCACCCAACACCATCTCGAAACGGAACCACGGTGGCCAGCCCCGGAGGCGATGTCCTGTGTTTGCTCAACCCAACGATCACATGGCCACCCAGCACCACTACCTCTATACCAGTCGGGCCTCTGCCAAACAACCACACTGCTCCTATTTCGTACCCGCGGAGTATAAATATACTCACACATATCCTTGGCCCGGTGATCCCAACCTAACAACGGAAACATCGTCAGGTTTCGTACACTACCCCGGTAGACCTGGGAAGTTGGACCAGGATGCTTATCGACGGGTAAAGACCGTTCAGGTGTTTGTCGATGGAACCACACGTACACATGTTTAGATATCGAACGACCATCAGGCCTTTGGAAATATGTGATATTACAGGGGGTATACGATGTTACTGCTTCCTGCTGAAATCTGTGTACCCATCCCTGCAGCAGACTGACTGTTGCTTCTACAGTGCTACTACTACTCCTACTAGTACTCCTACTCACAACGAAGAAAGGTTTTGCTCATGCCCAGCAAACAATCACAAACATACATGGACATGGCCACCCAACAGCATCTCGAAACGGAACCATGTGGCAAGCCCCGATGGTCTGTCCTGGGTTCGCTCAACCCAACGATCACATGGCCACCCAGCAACACGACCTCCATACCAGTCGGGCCTCTTACAAACAACTACGCTCCTCCCAATTCGTACCCGCGGAGTGTACAGACACTCACACATATCCTTGGCCCGGTGATCCCAAACTCACAATGAAAACATCCTTAGGTTTCGTACACTACCCCGGTAGACCTGGAATGTTGGACCAGGATGCTTAGCAACGGGTAATGACCGTTGAGGTATTTGCCGCGGGATCCACACGCGCACACGTTTATATATCAAACGGCAGTCAGGCCTTTAGGAAGGTGGATCTGACAGGGGGTATACGATGTTACTGCTTCGCGCTGAAATCGTTTTACCAACCCTTGCAGCACACTGACTGTTGCTCCTACAGCGCTACCACTACTCCTACTAGTACTCCTACTCCCACCAGGCAAACGATTTTCTCATGTCCAGCGAACGATCATATACATACATGGACGTACCCACCCAACACCATCTCGAAACGGAACCACGGTGGCCAGCCCCGGGGGCGATGTCCTGTGTTTGCTCAACCCAACGATCACATGGCCACCCAGCAACACTACCTCTATACCAGTCGGGCCTCTTCCAAACAACCACACTCTTCCTAATTCGTACCCGCGGATTATATAGACACTCACACATATCCTTGGCCCGGTGATCCCAAAATCACAATGGAAACATCCTTAGGTTTAGTACACTACCCAGGTAGACCTGGGAAGTTGGACCAGGATGCTTAGCAACGGGTAACGACCGTTGAGGTATTTGCCGCTGGAACCACACGCGCACATGTTTAGATATCAAACGGCAGTCAGGCCTTTAGGAATATGGATCTTAAAGGGGGTAAACGATGTTACTGCTTCCTGCTGAAATCGTTTTACCCATCCCTGCAGCACACTGACTGTTGCTTCTACAGTGCTACAACTACTCCTACTAGTACTCCTACTCCCACCAGACAAACGATTTTCTCATGTCCAGCGCATGATTATGTACGTACATGGACGTGGCCACCCAACACCATCTCGAAACGGAACCACGGAGGCCAGCCCCGGTGGCGATTTCCTGTGTTTGCTCAACCCAACGATCACATGTCCACCCTGCAACACTACCTCTATACCAGTCGGGCCTCTTACAAACAACCAAACTGTTCCTAATTCGTACCCGCGGAGTATATAGACACTCACACATATCCTTGGCCCGGTGATCGCAAACTCACAACGGAAACATCCTCAAGTTTCGTACTCTCCCCCGGTAGACCTGGGAATTTGACCAGGATGCTTATCGACGGGTAAATACCGTTGAGGTGTTTGTCGATGGAACCACACGTACACATGTTTAGATATCGAACGACCATCAGGCCTTTCGAAAAATGTGATCCTACAGGGGGTATACGATGTTACTTCTTCCTGCTGAAATATGTTTACCCATCCCTGCAGCAAAATGACTGTTGCTTCTACAGTGCTACTACTACTACTAGTACTCCTACTCACAACGAAGAAAGGTTTGGCTCATGCCCATCAAACAATCACATACATACGTGAACATGGCCACCCAACACCATCTCGAAACGGAACCACGTGGCAAGCCCCGGTGATTCTGTCCTGTGTTTGCTCTAAACAACGATCACATGTCCACCCAGCAACACTACCTCCATACCAGTCGGGCCTCTTACAAACAAACTCACTCCTCCCAATACGTACCTCCGGAGTATATAGACACTCACACATATCCTTGGCCCGGTGATCCCAAACTCGCAATGGAAACATCCTCAGGTTTCGTACACTACCCCGGTAGACCTGGGAAGTTGGACCAGGATCCTTAGCCACAGGTAAATACCGTTGACGTATTTGCCGCTGGAACCACACGAGCACATGTTTAGATATCGAACGACAGTCAGGCCTTTAGGAAGGTGGACCTTACAGGGGGTATACGATGTTACTGCTTCCTGATGAAATCGTTTCACTCATCCCTGCAGCACACTGACTGTTGCTTCTACAGTGCTACTACTACTCCTACTAGTACTCCTACTCCCACCAGGCAAACGATTTTCTCATGTCCAGCGAACGATCATATACATACATGGACGTACCCACCCAACACCATCTCGAAACGGAACCACGGTGGCCAGCCCCGGGGGCGATGTCCTGTGTTTGCTCAACCCAACGATCACATGGCCACCCAGCAACACTACCTCTATACCAGTCGGGCCTCTTCCAAACAACCACACTCTTCCTAATTCGTACCCGCGGATTATATAGACACTCACACATATCCTTGGCCCGGTGATCCCAAAATCACAATGGAAACATCCTTAGGTTTAGTACACTACCCAGGTAGACCTGGGAAGTTGGACCAGGATGCTTAGCAACGGGTAACGACCGTTGAGGTATTTGCCGCTGGAACCACACGCGCACATGTTTAGATATCAAACGGCAGTCAGGCCTTTAGGAATATGGATCTTAAAGGGGGTAAACGATGTTACTGCTTCCTGCTGAAATCGTTTTACCCATCCCTGCAGCACACTGACTGTTGCTTCTACAGTGCTACAACTACTCCTACTAGTACTCCTACTCCCACCAGACAAACGATTTTCTCATGTCCAGCGCATGATTATGTACGTACATGGACGTGGCCACCCAACACCATCTCGAAACGGAACCACGGAGGCCAGCCCCGGTGGCGATTTCCTGTGTTTGCTCAACCCAACGATCACATGTCCACCCTGCAACACTACCTCTATACCAGTCGGGCCTCTTACAAACAACCAAACTGTTCCTAATTCGTACCCGCGGAGTATATAGACACTCACACATATCCTTGGCCCGGTGATCGCAAACTCACAACGGAAACATCCTCAAGTTTCGTACTCTCCCCCGGTAGACCTGGGAATTTGACCAGGATGCTTATCGACGGGTAAATACCGTTGAGGTGTTTGTCGATGGAACCACACGTACACATGTTTAGATATCGAACGACCATCAGGCCTTTCGAAAAATGTGATCCTACAGGGGGTATACGATGTTACTTCTTCCTGCTGAAATATGTTTACCCATCCCTGCAGCAAAATGACTGTTGCTTCTACAGTGCTACTACTACTACTAGTACTCCTACTCACAACGAAGAAAGGTTTGGCTCATGCCCATCAAACAATCACATACATACGTGAACATGGCCACCCAACACCATCTCGAAACGGAACCACGTGGCAAGCCCCGGTGATTCTGTCCTGTGTTTGCTCTAAACAACGATCACATGTCCACCCAGCAACACTACCTCCATACCAGTCGGGCCTCTTACAAACAAACTCACTCCTCCCAATACGTACCTCCGGAGTATATAGACACTCACACATATCCTTGGCCCGGTGATCCCAAACTCGCAATGGAAACATCCTCAGGTTTCGTACACTACCCCGGTAGACCTGGGAAGTTGGACCAGGATCCTTAGCCACAGGTAAATACCGTTGACGTATTTGCCGCTGGAACCACACGAGCACATGTTTAGATATCGAACGACAGTCAGGCCTTTAGGAAGGTGGACCTTACAGGGGGTATACGATGTTACTGCTTCCTGATGAAATCGTTTCACTCATCCCTGCAGCACACTGACTGTTGCTTCTACAGTGCTACTACTACTCCTACTAGTACTCCTACTCCCACCAGTGAAACGATTTTCTTACGCCCAGCGAACGATCATATACATACATGGACGTGGCCACCCCTCACCATCTTGAAACGGAATCACGTGGCCAGTCCCGGTGGTGATGTCCTGAGTTTGCTCAACCCAACGATCACATGGCCACCCAGCAACACTACCTCCATACCAGTCGGGCCTCTTACAAACAACTACGCTCCTCCCGATTCGTACCCGCGAAATATATAGACACTCACACATATCCTTGGCGCGGTGATCCCAAACTCACAACGGAAACATCCTCAGGGTTCATATACTACCCTGGTAGACCTGGTAAGTTGGACCAGGATGCTGATCGACGGGTAAAGACCGTTGACGTATTTGCCGCTGGAACCACACGCGCACATGTTTAGATATCAAACGGCAGTCAGGCCTTTAGGAATGTGGATCTTCCAGGGGGTATACGATGTTTCTGCTTCCTGCTGAAATCGATATACCTATCCCTGCAGCACACTGACAGTTGCTTCTACAGTGCTGCTACTACTCCTACTCGTACTCCTACTGCCACCAGACAAACAATTTTCTCATGTCCAGCGAACGATCATATACATACATGGACGTGGCCACAAAACACCATTTTGAAACGGAACCACGGTGGCCAGCCCCGGAGGCGATGTCCTGTGTTTGCTCAACCCAACCATCATATGTCCACCCAGCAACACCAGCTCTATACCAGTCGGGCCTCTTACAAACAACTATGCTCCTCCCAATTCGTACGTGCGGAGTATACAGACGCTCACACATATCCTTGGCCCGGTGATCCCAAAATCACAATGGAAACATCCTTAGGTTTCGTACTCTACCCCGGTAGACCTGGGAAGTTGGACCAGGATGCTTAGCAACGGGTAACGACCGTTGAGGTATTTGCCGCTGGAACCACACGCGCACATGTTTAGATATCAAACGGCAGTCAGGCCTTTAGGAATGTGGATCTTACAGGGGGTATACGATGTTACTGCTTCGTGCTGAAATCGTTTTACCCATCCCTGCAGCACACTGACTGTTGCTTCTACAGTGCTACCACTACTCCTACTAGTACTCCTACTCCCACCAGGCAAACGATCTTCTCATGTACAGCGAACGATCATATACATACATGGACGTGGCCACCCAACACCATCTCGAAACGGAACCACGGTGGCCAGCCACGGAGGCGATGTCCTGTGTTTGCTCAACCCAACGATCACATGACCACCCAGCAACACTACCTCTATACCAGTCGGGCCTCTTACAAACAACCACACTGCTCCAAATTCGTACCCGCGGAGTATATAGACACTCACACATATCCTTGGCCCGGTGATCCCAAAATCACAATGGAAACATCCTTAGGTTTCGTACTCTACCCCGGTAGACCTGGGAAGTTGGACCAGGATGCTTAGCAACGGGTAACGACCGTTGAGGTATTTGCCGCTGGAACCACACGCGCACATGTTTAGATATCAAACGGCAGTCAGGCCTTTAGGAATGTGGATCTTACAGGGGGTATACGATGTTACTGCTTCGTGCTGAAATCGTTTTACCCATCCCTGCAGCACACTGACTGTTGCTTCTACAGTGCTACCACTACTCCTACTAGTACTCCTACTCCCACCAGGCAAACGATCTTCTCATGTACAGCGAACGATCATATACATACATGGACGTGGCCACCCAACACCATCTCGAAACGGAACCACGGTGGCCAGCCACGGAGGCGATGTCCTGTGTTTGCTCAACCCAACGATCACATGACCACCCAGCAACACTACCTCTATACCAGTCGGGCCTCTTACAAACAACCACACTGCTCCAAATTCGTACCCGCGGAGTATATAGACACTCACACATATCCTTGGCCCGGTGATCCCAAACTCACAACGGAAACATCCTCTGGTTTCGTACATTACCCCGGTAGATCTGGGAAATTGGACCAGGATGCTTATCGACGGGTAAATACCGTTCAGGTGTTTGTCGATGGAACCACACGTACACATATATAGATATCGAACGACCATCAGGCATTTGGAAATGTGTGATCTTACAGGGGGTATACTATGTTACTGCTTCCTGCTGAAATATATTTACCCATCCCTGCAGCACACTTACTGTTGCTTCTGAAACGGAAAGCTCGCTGCCTGGGCTGAGGTCTTAAGTCATTGTCACAAGGCAACACATGTAGGGTTCTGCAATAGTTGGCAGGAGTGGCATCTGTCGACCACAGGTTACCACTCAGAGATGCATAACCCAAAAGGAGAACACAAAGACGAGACATCAATGACCAACCTCAGTGACAGAGCAGAACTTGAGTCCGACCGAGTCGAGAGGTGCGCTCCTAGGTCTCCAGGAGAGTAGGGCGAGCTTGTGGTTCTTCTGTGAAGAGGCTCCAACTGGAGATGGCTAGATGGTAAGTGATTGCTTGTTCCGTGACCGTGGTGATGGTCGCGGGAACTGAGTGAGACGGAAGGGGGATGAAACCTTCCGTCCGGAACGGAGCTACAATATGAAAACGCCTCTATGTCATCATAACTCCTGAGACGGTCAACCGAACCGTAACATGCCCCCTAGCATAATGCGAATGACGGAATGAGCATTATGCTATCGCAATCTTGTGACTATAACCAAGTTTAAAGAGCCGCAAAGCCCTTTAACACAAATAACGGCCTCAGGGATAAACAACCAAACCGAAATCGCAAAGGCCATCAAAGGGAAATCCCCGAGAAAAACCCCTACCCTTGCTTTTTCACTGCGTGTTTGGTTGCCCGACCACTATTCCATGGCTAAAGTCCCCCCACGCTCATTCAGCGATGAAATAAGCGCAGTGTCCCCTAACGCCTAAGCATATAAATCGCTTCTATTGCGTCCTCAACAATTCAACGAAAATCGAACACAACAGAGAAGGCAACTCCGCCTCCTCGGTTAAAACTGTAGGCTAGCCTACACGGCAAGACTAAATCGAAAACCACGAGAACAAAACGGAAAAGAACCAACACGGCCTCTTAGGTTGAAACACTGGATAAATAAAATCGAAAACCACGAGAACAAAACGGAAAAGAACCAACACGGCCTCTTCGGTTGAAACACTGGATAAATAAAATCGAAAACCACGAGAACAAAACGGAAAAGAACCAACACGGCCTCCTCGGTTGAAACACTGGATAAATAAAATCGAAAACCACGAGAACAAAACGGAAAAGAACCAACACGGCCTCTTCGGTTGAAACACTGGATAAATAAAATCGAAAACCACGAGAACAAAACGGAAAAGAACCAACACGGCCTCTTCGGTTGAAACACTGGATAAATAAAATTGAAAACCACGAGAACAAAACGGAAAAGAACCAACACGGCCTCTTCGGTTGAAACACTGGATAAATAAAATCGAAAACCACGAGAACAAAACGGAAAAGAACCAACACGGCCTCTTCGGTTGAAACACTGGATAAATAAAATCGAAAACCACGAGAACAAAACGGAAAAGAACCAACACGGCCTCTTCGGTTGAAACACGAGATAAACAAAATCGAAAACCACGGCAACTAAACGGAAAAGAACCAACACGGCCTCTTCGGTTGAAACACGAGATAAATAATAAAAATCGAAAACCACGAGAACTAAACGGAAAAGAACCAACACGGCCTCTTCGGTCGAAACACGACACACCAAAAGTAAGCAGAAACACTAGCTAAATAAAATCGAAAACCACGAGAATTAAACGGAAAAGAACCAACATGGCCTCTTCGGATGAAACACGACACACCAAAAGCAAGCAGAAACACTAGATGAATTAGAGAGATGTTTGCAGGGGAAGATCTTCGCAGGGGAAGGTCTTCGCAGGGGAGGATCCCCGCCGGAATTGCCGGATGAAGGAGCAGATCTTCGTCCATGCAGAGCGTGGATCGTTTCAGTCCTGCAACCGTTCCATCTCGCGACGGGTCAGTTCTTCCCAGTTGTTATCGGTGTAGCGCACTCGCCAGTAGCGGTCTCTGTAATCGTACACTTGCCCCTGCAGTCGCAACCCACCGCCAAAGTCCTTCCAGATGGTAAACCCTATCGGAAACAGCGTCAAGGCTTCGCGACGACGAAGGGCGGGTGTACGAGGGGTGACTGAGACTGGGGTCGTGTCTTTAGTAGGGTCGGGGTTGTACAAGTGCCAGAGTGCGATAAAACCGTCCAACTGCAAGGGTGTAAAACTCTGTAACACGTCATTCCCAGTTCGCCATCCTGTCTCTACTCCCTCTCTCGATCTCCCCTTGTACTCCCATCTAGTGGTGCCGGAGGCAGTGGTCGATCTGCGGCAGGTCACGAGCGAGTCTAACACTGGCGAATTGACTCCTTCAACTGGCAGTTTGAAATCCGCGCCCCACGCATACTGTGCAAACTCGTCTGCTATCGAGTGTCTTAGTGTCAGAGGTCAGAGGTGGTACGGCTTCACATCTGCGGTGGATACATTTCGGGTACGTTGTTTTCTGCCTCGCATCGTTACTTGTACGCTTAGGCCTGTCTGTAATACTTCCGTGACCCTCCAAGGGCCTGTGTAGTGGTCGTGCTGCAGCTTCTTCCCTCTGCTGTCGCGGTGTTTGCTGCTATCGGACTCGCGCACCAGCACGAGGCTACCCTTCTCAGCGATAACTCCGGCTGATGGTCTCGAGATGGCAGCGTTGGCTCGGGCCCGCGCCGTTACTCTTTGGCTGTCGCGCTTCTCGAGCGCCAGGCGGACTTCTCGAAGGTTCTGTCTGCGGCGCTCCACGAAGTTGTCCAGGCCGCCGCTCTGATCTGTCTCTTCTGACAGGGGTACCAAAGAGTCTAAAGACGTGCGAGGCTTGCGACCGAACAACAACTCGAAAGGTGTCATGTTAGAAGGCAGTGACACGTCTGGTAGAGTGCGTTTGATCCATATTGCCGGTGATACGTACTCGTCCCACCTCTCGGGCCACGATCTACATAGCTCTGCATAGCTCCTGCAACCAACCTCCTAGTCTCTCTACAGAACCCTGTCCTCGCGGGTGGTCGGCTGGGCCGAACTTTATGTCCGCATTCATCCAACGGCATAAGTGTGTCACTACTTCTGCTCTGAACTCTCTGCCGCCGTCGCAACGTACTGTCTTCGGTACACCGAACGTTAGGCACAGCTTGGTAAGCGCTCGTGCTACGCCTATTGCTTGCTTAGTTTCTAGAGGGATACCGAAAGGGAACTTGGAGGCTCGATCTACTACCAGCAGAACGTACTTGTTACCTGAAAGGGAAGGCGTGTCTATTTTCGGGATATCCATCTGTAGTTCATCCCACGGTTCTAGTGCGCGTCCGGGAAACATTGCGACGCGTCTGCTGTTGGGTCGTTTACGTCTCCTGCACCCGCATGACAACACGTATTGTCGCGTGTCGCGAATGACTGAAGGCCAGTGAAAATGCTCTTAAGACTAGCGCTAACGTGGCTCCTACTCCAGAGTGACCATGCAGAGTGTGTACCAACGCGAGTACATCGGCAACCATGGATTCGGGTATGGCTGGCAGGTTCCTACCTTTCCGTCGGCAAACCTGATTACATCGTTCTCGTCTAGACTATACCCAGTCTCATCTACTTCCGCGGCGTTCGCATTGCTATCCTCCCGCAGACGCTTGCTAACCTGACCCGGATGAGCGTCGTTCCGTTGCCTTCTCGCGAGGGATGCCGGATTGGTGAGTACCTCGACCGCCCGGTGGATGACCGGCGTCCTCCTACCCGACGACAGCGGAACCTGCCCCCCTGCTGAAAGCACCTCTTTCAACAGCTCCATATAGCGGCTGGTCGACTCCTGACCCAGATGTTGTGCATGACCGGCGTCCTCCTACCCGACGACAGCGGAACCTGCCCCCCTGCTGAAAGCACCTCTTTCAACAGCTCCATATAGCGGCTGGTCGACTCCTTCAACATCTGGTCGTTGGGCAGTACGATCAAGGCATCGGGGCGATAGAGCAGAGCACGGACACGGCTTCCGAGCGAGCAAACGACGGACGAGCAAGACGCCGGAGCGAGGAAATGCACGGCGTCGTAGCGGGGGAACGACACCGCGGGCGGCGGGCGAACAAGACACTGGAACGGGCTAACGCACGGCGTCGGAGCGAGGGAGCGGCGCAGCGAGCGGCGGACAGGCAAGGCACCGGAGCGAGAGAACGCACCGCGTCGGAGCAAGGGAGCGATGCAGCAAGCTGTGGACGAGCAAGACACCGGGACATGGGAGATGTCATGCCGTCGCAGGCTTCCGACGAACGCGTCGCCCTCCCCCCGTCAACGAGAATGGAAGCGAAAAACGAGGCGAAGGGGAGGAAGAGAACTGGAGAGCCTAACAGTCAAGCAAAGGCAAAAAGACACATACATGTCAGTGCAAGATCCTCTTTGATGTGTCCTTTTCACGGCCAACATTTAAAGAGAAAACAACAAAGCGGTAAGGAACAAAGTAACTACGATGAACACGAACATACACAGCGAACACGGGACGCAGGTAAACTGCTGGACACATGCGACAGAGTACGGGTGTCAGTAAAGGTCATAGCCAGCGCAGTCGGGTGCACGGGCATGCGGGTTTGCAACAAACACACCAGCAAACAAACGACCGAACTATCCACTTTAGCGAACAGAATAAACAACAAGATCAAACATGACAGCCACAAAACGGACGAACGACAAAGGACTAAATAAAAACAGGCAGCAAGCCCCGTGGCAAGGCTCGGACCTAGACGGGCCTGGTTGCTGTCTCCCTTCAGCATGGGAGGCAGCAACAACGGTCCCAATAGGCGCAGACCCAACCAATCTGGGCATCCACTCTCTATCCGAGAAATGAAGCGAACACAACGAACACAAAACATACAACAAGATGTGCTGCGTTCCCAGCGACGCGGAGCAAAGCGTCGCGGGTTTGACGAGCGGCGTACGGCGAGGGCAGCCGATACGCAGACAGGCAAATGATAAGCGAATGCCAAGATAAGATATAGGACGAGTACAGCAGCAGTGGAACACGGGACGTCAGCAGAATAGCTGCCGGTAAGCACATATATACATGTACGCGGTATACGAGAGTGTGTTAATCTCCTGCTGCCCGCACAGCGTGTTGAAATCGGCGGTACAGATCAGCCGAACATATTAGTATTCCAGAGAGACCTCGTTGTTATCTCTCTGCCGGATGGAGACGGCAACAATGGTCCTCTCAGGCTCAGACAAACCCATATATATGTTATGCATGCGCCAACAAGGTGAGATAGGAAAATCATAATGCATCCGGCCGTTTCTGTCTCCCGCTCGCCCTTCGTTGCAGGAACATGTTGCGATGACGGAGCATAGAAAATAGTACAAATATCAACTCCAATAAAAGCGGGAAAATCAGTACAACCAGCAGCAGAGCAGCACAATGAGATAAGCGCAGATGTCAGCACCGATACAAGCGTGAAAATCAGTATAACCAACTGAAGCAGAGTAAGATGTTGAGTGCGACTCACACCTGTAATGAATAAGCGGATCGACAACGAATTGTATTCCAGGTGGCAAGTGCATACACTGGATACGCTCAGCAGCTGTACGCCCACAAAATAAACGAAGTAAAATTGTAGTCAGCATACTAACAGACCGTGTAGGTAGGACAGGCACAGACCTCGTGGAACTTCGTCTCTGTCTTCCACGACGGGTGAAGAGACAACACCGCTCCCACGAGGCACATATCTATCTCTTCTATACTATATTTGACAAATACAGGTAGGGGAGGCACAGACCCTATGGAGGCTCGGATCAGAGACCGTAACCACGTCCCCACAAGGCACAGACCCATCTCCAATAAAACAGAACGCATGCTAGGTAGTAGGTAGGATAGGGGCAGACCTTGTGAAGGCTCGGTTCAAGACCATAACGGCACAGCAGTAACGTAATGCATCCGGGAAAGGCGCAGACTCAAAAGACGTGGTCGTCCTTCGACCGCAGACCATCCGGTTATTACGACAGTGGCGTAAAATCACGGCACAGTAGTACAGTAATGTAACCAGGACAGGCGCAGACTCAATAGACTTGGAGGTCGTCCAAGTGCAGACCCATTTATTACGACAAGAGTGAGGAAATTAGCATAGGATCAGCGAGAAATCTCCGCATAACCGTACTACCGTGGCGTGAAATCACGGCACAGGAGTACAGTGGCGAAAAATCAAAAGTGAAAAAATAATAAAAGTGAACAAAAAATAATAATGATCAGAGTAAAAAAATAACAACAGCGGCAAAACGTGCAGAAGACGAAAGAACATACCGTTAACAGACACACCGCAGTACAGCAGTACAGGGAATTAGCATAGGATCAGCGAGAAAACCACGCATAAGGCAGTGGCGCGAAATCACGGCACAGCAGTAGTCAGTCGGGCGGTAGCAAAATCGCAGTACAGCAGCAAAATCGCAGTACAGCCGCGGTTGTGGTGGCCAAAACGCAGTACAGCAGTAACATCGCCGTACAACAGCGGTAGGCCGGTACCGTGAACCTACTGAAGAGAGAGATAGAGAGGTCGACATGCAATACCACAGTGTATACTCGTACGTACGTAATTTTGCCCACTGCTGTAGTCTATTAAAAATGATCTGACTCACAGTTATAACGTTATTACCAAGACACATAAAAATGAAAAACGTGGCTTGCAAGGTTTGCAGGGATGCTTATCGACCTCTAACTTGCCAGAACAATAACTAAGAAAGGGGGATGGAAAAGGACGTGCGTTAAATTAGTATGTTGCGTTAGCCGTGAGGCATTTTTATTTCACAGATAACAGCAGCAACGAAACGTGGCGAGGCGGCGACGGCAGCGGCAACATACACGCACGTGGTAAGGGCAGCACACAAGCACGTGACGGCAAGCGACGGCAGTAACGACGTACGTGACAGCAGCTGGCTTGTGGAACACGAGCCTGAGAGTCTCAGCGAGCGCACTTGGACACTCGCGCTCTCAAACCCCGCATCATCGTCAGGCTTACGCTTATTTTTCATTCATTCTTTATTTTGGCTGCTGTGTGGAAAAGGTGATGGGGGTCTGACAAGTGCGCTGCCGGCTCCCACCTGCGCCATTTGTTCAATACACGTCGAGCCAAGCACGCAAACTCAGGGTACCAGAGTGAGAATCAACGATGTGGACACGCGCCAGGGAGCAAGTCGCTTCCTGGTTGTGTCATGCATCATGAATTATACCAGGTACTCAGGCATTCCCCACCGAAATAAAATAATTAATTGAGTACAGACCCCCTAAATAATGAGCACCCGTTCAGAGTCATGGGTGTTATCGTACGCGCGGGACGCGCAGTACTGCTGCTGCTGTATCCATGATACAGCCTACCCCGTAGTAGGTACCAGTGGGGTTGAGTTTCCACGTGGTCCATGGTTGCATGTGGTCAGCGGTGGGTCAGAGTTGCTTGCAGGAAGAGCGCTATCAGCGCGTGTACCCCCCGTAGAGGCAAAGGAAAGGCGAGGTGCAACACACAAAAAAAAAACAATAAAACGCTGCCACCCGCAGCTACCAAAAAAGTTACTCAAGATAAAAAATAAAATCGAAAGGAACAGGTCGGAGGCGCGAAGGCCGCCGCTCGTTCCGGCACGGGAAATGCAAACCCGTGCAGTAAGCGCGCAGCATGTACAGGGACTGAACACCATGAAACGGAAAGCTCGCTGCCTGGGCTGAGGTCTTAAGTCATTGTCACAAGGCAACACATGTAGGGTTCTGCAATAGTTGGCAGGAGTGGCATCTGTCGACCACAGGTTACCACTCAGAGATGCATAACCCAAAAGGAGAACACAAAGACGAGACATCAATGACCAACCTCAGTGACAGAGCAGAACTTGAGTCCGACCGAGTCGAGAGGTGCGCTCCTAGGTCTCCAGGAGAGTAGGGCGAGCTTGTGGTTCTTCTGTGAAGAGGCTCCAACTGGAGATGGCTAGATGGTAAGTGATTGCTTGTTCCGTGACCGTGGTGATGGTCGCGGGAACTGAGTGAGACGGAAGGGGGATGAAACCTTCCGTCCGGAACGGAGCTACAATATGAAAACGCCTCTATGTCATCATAACTCCTGAGACGGTCAACCGAACCGTAACACTTCTACAGTGCTACTACTACTACTAGTACTCCTACTCACAACGAAGAAAGGTTTTGCTCATGCCCATCAAAAAACCACATACATACGTGGACATGGCCACCCAACACCATCTCGAAACGGAACCACGTGGCAAGCCCCGGTGATTCTGTCCTGTGTTTGCTCAACCCAACGATCACATGGTCACCCAGCAACACTACCTCCATACCAGTCGGGCCTCTTACAAACAACTACGCTCCTCCCAATTCGTACCCGCGAAGTATATAGACACTCACACATATCCTTGGCCCGGTGATCCCAAACCCGCAATGGAAACATCCTCAGGTTTCGTACACTACCCCGGTACACCTGAGAAGTGGGACCAGGATGCTTAGCGACGGGTAAATACCGTTGACGTATTTGCCGCTGGAACCACACGCGCACATGTTTAGATATCAAACGGCAGTCAGGCCTTTAGGAATGTGGATCTTACAGGGGGTATGCGATGTTACTGCTTCCTGCTGAAATCGTGTTACCCATCCCTGCAGCACACTGACTGTTGCTTCTACAGTGCTACCACTACTTCTACTAGTACTCCTACTCGCACCAGACAAACGATTTTCTCATGTCCAGCGCACGATCGTATACATACATGGACGTGGCCACCCAACACCATCTCGAAAGAAACCATGGTGGCCAGCCCCGGTGGCGATGTCCTGTGTTTGCTCAACCCAACGGTCACATGGCCACCCAGCAACACGACCAGCATACCAGTCGGGCCTCTTACAAACAACTATGCTCCTCCCAATTCGTACCCCCGGAGTATATAGACACTCACACATATCCTTGGCCCGGTGATCCCAAAATCACAATGGAACCATCCTTAGGTTTCGTACACTACCCCGATAGACCTGGGAAGTTGGACCAGGGTGCTTATCAACGGGTAACGACCTTTGAGGTATTTGCCGCTGGAACCACACGCGCACATGTTTAAATATCAAACGGCAGTCAGGCCTTTAGGAATGTGGATCTTACAGCGGGTATACGATGTTACTGCTTTGTGCTGAAATCATTTTACCCATTCCTGCAGCACACTGACTGTTGCTTCTACAGTGCTACCACTACTCCTACTAGTACTCCTACTCCCACCCGGCAAACGATTTTCTCATGTCCAGCGAACGATCATATACATACATGGACATGGCCACCCAACACCATCTCGAAACGGAACCACGTGGCAAGCCCCGGTGATTATGTAATGTGTTTGCTCAACCCAACGATCACATGACCACCCAGCAACACTACCTCCATACCAGTCGGGCCTCTTACAAACAACTACGCTCCTCCCAATTCGTACCCGCGAAGTATATAGACACTCCCACATATCCTCGGCCCGGTGATCCCAAACTCGCAATGGAAACATCCTCAGGTTTCGTACACTACCCCGGTAGACCTGGGAAGTTGGACCAGGATGCTTAGCGACGGGTAAAGCCCGTTGACGTATTTGCCGCTGGAACCACATGCGCACATGTTTAGATATCGAACGACAGTCAGGCCTTTAGGAATGTGGATTTTACAGGGGGTATACGATGTTACTGCTTCCTTATGAAATCGTTTTACCCATCCCTGAAGCACACTGATTGTTGCTTCTACAGTGCTACTACTACTCCTACTAGTACTCCTACTCCCACCAGACCAACGATTTTCTCATGCCCAGCGAACGATCATATACATACGTGGACATGGCCACCTATCACCATCTCGAAACGAAACCACGTGGCAAGCCCCGGTGGCGATGTCCTGTGTTTGCTCAACCCAACGGTCACATGGCCACCCAGCAACACTACCTCCATACCAGTCGGGCCTCTTACAAACAACTACGCTCCTCCCGATTCGTACCCGCGAAGTATATAGACACTCACACATATCCTTGGCGCGGTGATCCCAAACTCACAACGGAAACATCCTCAGGGTTCGTATACTACCCCGGTAGACCTGGTAAGTTGGACCAGGATGCTTAGCGACGGGTAAATACCGTTGAGGTATTTTTTACGCTGAAACCACACGCGCACATGTTTAGATATCAAACGGCAGTCAGGCCTTTAGGAATGTGGATCTTACAGTGGGTATACGATGTTACTGCTTCGTGCTGTAATCGTTTTACCCATTCCTGCAGCACACTGACTGTTGCTTCTACAGTGCTACCACTACTCCTACTAGTACTCCTACTCCCACCCGGCAAACGATTTTCTCATGTCCAGCGAACGATCATATACATACATGGACATGGCCACCCAACACCATCTCGAAACGGAACCACGTGGCAAGCCCCGGTGATTATGTAATGTGTTTGCTCAACCCAACGATCACATGACCACCCAGCAACACTACCTCCATACCAGTCGGGCCTCTTACAAACAACTACGCTCCTCCCAATTCGTACCCGCGAAGTATATAGACACTCCCACATATCCTCGGCCCGGTGATCCCAAACTCGCAATGGAAACATCCTCAGGTTTCGTACACTACCCCGGTAGACCTGGGAAGTTGGACCAGGATGCTTAGCGACGGGTAAAGCCCGTTGACGTATTTGCCGCTGGAACCACACGCGCACATGTTTAGATATCGAACGACAGTCAGGCCTTTAGGAATGTGGATTTTACAGGGGGTATACGATGTTACTGCTTCCTTATGAAATCGTTTTACCCATCCCTGAAGCACACTGATTGTTGCTTCTACAGTGCTACTACTACTCCTACTAGTACTCCTACTCCCACCAGACCAACGATTTTCTCATGCCCAGCGAACGATCATATACATACGTGGACATGGCCACCTATCACCATCTCGAAACGAAACCACGTGGCAAGCCCCGGTGGCGATGTCCTGTGTTTGCTCAACCCAACGGTCACATGGCCACCCAGCAACACTACCTCCATACCAGTCGGGCCTCTTACAAACAACTACGCTCCTCCCGATTCGTACCCGCGAAGTATATAGACACTCACACATATCCTTGGCGCGGTGATCCCAAAATCACAACGGAAACATCCTCAGGGTTCGTATACTACCCCGGTAGACCTGGTAAGTTGGACCAGGATGCTTAGCGACGGGTAAATACCGTTGAGGTATTTTACGCTGAAACCACACGCGCACATGTTTAGATATCAAACGGCAGTCAGGCCTTTAGGAATGTGGATCTTACAGTGGGTATACGATGTTACTGCTTCGTGCTGTAATCGTTTTACCCATCCCTGCAGCACACTGACTGTTGCTTCTACAGTGCTACCACTACTCCTACTAGTACTCCTACTCCCACCAGGCAAACGATTTTTTCATGTACAGCGAACGATCATATACATACATGGACGTGGCCACCCAACACCATCTTGAAACGGAACCACGGTGGCCAGCCCCGGAGGCGATGTCCTGTGTTTGCTCAACCCAACGATCACATGGCCACCCAGCAACACTACCTCTATACCAGTCGGGCCTCTTACAAACAACCACACTGCTCCTAATTCGTACCCGCGGAATATATAGACACTCACACATATCCTTGGCCAGGTGATCCCAAAATCACAATGGAAATATCCTTAGGTTTCATACACTACCCCGGTAGACCTGGGGAGTTGGACCAGGATGCTTGTCGACGGGTAAAGACCGTTGAGGTATTTGCCGCTGGAATCACACGCGCACATGTTTAGATATCGAACGACAGCTAGGCCTTGGGAAATGTGGATCTTACAGGGGGTATACGATGTTACTGCTTCCTGCTGAAATCGTTTTACGCATCCCTGCAGCACACTGACTGTTGCTTCTACAGTGCTACTACTACTCCTACTAGTACTCCTACTCCCACCAGACCAACGATTTTCTCATGTCCAGCGAACGTTTACATACATACATGGACGTGGCACCCAACAACATCTCGAAACGGAACCACGTCGCCAGCCCCGGCGGTAATGTCCTGTGTTTGCTCAACCCAACGATTACATGTCCACCCAGCAACACTACCTCCATACCAGTCGGGCCTCTTACAAACAAACACACCCCTCCCAATTCGTACCTGCTGAGTATATAGACACTCACACATATCCTTGGCCCGGTGATCCCAAACTCACAATGGAAACATCCTCAGGTTTCGTACACTACCCCGGTAGACCTGGGAAGTTGGACCAGGATGCTTAGCGACGGGGAAATACCGTTGAGGTGTTTGCCGCTGGAACCACACGCACACATGTCTAGATACCATCAGGCCTTTGGAAATGTGGATCTTACCGGGGGTATAAGATGTTACTGCTTCCCGCTGAAATCTGTTTACCCATCCTTGCAGCACACTGACTATTGCCTCTACAGTACTAGTGCTACTCCTACTGGTACTCTTTCTCCCAACCAAGAAAGGTTTTGCTCATGCCCAGCTAACGATCACGTACATACATGGACCTGGCCACCCATCACCATCTTGAAACGGACCCACGTGGCAAGCCCCGGTGGTCTGTCCTGTGTTTGCTCAACCCAACGATCACATGGCCACCCAGCAACACGACCTCCATACCAGTCGGGCCTCTTACATACAAACACACTCCTCCCAATTCGTACCTGCGGAGTATATAGACACTCACACATATCCTTGGCCCGGTGATCCCAAACTCACAACGGAAACATCCTCAGGTTTCGTACACTACCCCGGTAGACCTGGGAAGCTGGACCAGGATGCTTAGCGACCTGTAAATACCGTTGAGGTGTTTGCTGCTGGAACCACACGCGCACATCTTAATATTTCGAACGATCATCAGGCCTTTGGAGATATGTGATCTTACAGGGGGCTTAAATCGTGTTACCCATCCCTGCAGCACGCTGACTGTTTCTTCTACAGTGCTACTACTACTCCTACTAGTACTCCTACTCCCACCAGACAAACGATTTTCTCATGTGCAGCGAACGATCACATACATACATGGACGTGGCCACCCAACAACATCTCTAAACGGAACCACGTGGCCAGCCCCGGTGGTGCTCGCCTGTGTCTGCTCAACCCAACGATCACATGTCCACCCAGCAACACTACCTCCGTACCAGTCGGGCCTCTTACAAACAAACACACTCCTCCCAATTCGTACCTGCGGAGTATATAGACACTCACACATATCCTTGGCCCGGTGATCCCAAAATCACAATGGAAACATCCTCAGATTTGGTACACTACCCCGGTAGACCTGGGAAGTTGGACCAGGTTTCTTAGCGACGGGTGAATACCGTTGAGGTGTTTGCCGATGGAACCACACGTACACATGTTTAGATATCGAACGACCATCAGGCCTTTGGAAATGTGTGATCTTACAGGGGGTATGCGATGTAACTGCTTCCTGCTGAAATCTGTTTACCCATCCCTGCAGCACACTGACTGTTGCTTCTACAGTGCTACTACTACTCCTACTAGTACTCCTACTCCCACCAGACAAACGATTTTCTCATGTGCAGCGAACGATCACATACATACATGGACGTGGCCACCCAAAACCATCTCGAAACGGAACCACGTGGCCAGCCCCGGTGGTGCTCGCCTGTGTTTGCTCAACCCAACGATCACATGTCCACCCAGCAACACTACCTCCATACCAGTCAGGCCTCTTACAAACAAACACACTCCTCCCAATTCGTACCCGCGAAGTATATAGACACTCCCACATATCCTCGGCCCGGTGATCCCCAACTCGCAATGGAAACATCCTCAGGTTTCGTACACTACCCCGGTAGACCTGGCAAGTTGGACCAGGATGCTTAGCGACGGGTAAATACCGTTGACGTATTTGCCGCTGGAACCACGCGCACATGTTTAGATATCGAACGACAGTCAGGCCTTTAGGAATGTGGATTTTACAAGGGGTATACGATGTTACTGCTTCCTTATGAAATCGTTTTACCCATCCCTGCAGCACACTGATTGTTGCTTGTACAGTGCTACTACTACTCCTACTAGTACTCCTACTCCCACCAGACAAACGATTTTCTCATGCCCAGCGAACGATCATATACATACGTGGACATGGCCACCTATCACCATCTCGAAACGGAACCACGTGGCAAGCCCCGGTGATTCTGTCCTGTGTTTGCTCAACCCAACGGTCACATGGCCACCCAGCAACACTACCTCCATACCAGTCGGGCCTCTTACAAACAACTACGCTCCTCCCGATTCGTACCCGTGAAGTATATAGACACTCACACATATCCTTGGCCCGGTGATCCCAAACTCACAACGGAAACATCCTCAGGTTTGGTACACTACCCCGGTGGACAAGGGAAGTTGGACCAGGATGCTTAGCGACGGGTAACTACCGTTGAGGTGTTTGCTGCCGGAACCACACGCGCACATCTTTAGATTTCGAACGACCATCAGGCCTTTGGGAATGGGGATCTTACAGGGGGTATACACTGTTCCTGTTTCCTGCTTAAATCGTGTTACTTATCCCTGCAGCACACTGACTGTTGCTTCTACAGTGCTACTACTACTCCTACTAGTACTCCTACTGCCACTAGACAAACGATTTTCTCATGCCCAGCGAACGACAACATACATACATGGACATGGCCACCCATCACCATCTCAAAACAGAACCACGTGGCCAGCCCCGGTGGTGCTATCCTGTGTTTGCTCAACCCAACGATCACATGGCCACCCAGCAACACTACCTCCATACTAGTCGGGCCTCTTACAAACAAACACACTCCTCCCAATTCGTACCTGCGGAGTATATAGACACTCACACATATCCTTGGCCCGGTGATCCCAAACTCACAATGGAAACATCCTCAGGTTTCGTACACTACCCCGGTAGACCTGGGAGTTGGACCAGGATGCTTAGCGACGGGTAGATACCGTTGAGGTGTTTGCCGATGGAACCACACGTACAAATATTTAGATATCCAACGACCATCAGGCCTTTGGAAATATGTGATTGTACAGGGGGTATGCGATGTTACTGCTTCCTGCTGAAATATGTTTACCCATCCCTGCAGCACACTGACTGTTGCTTCTATAGTGCTACTACTACTCCTACTAGTACTCCTACTCCCACCGAACAAACGATTTTCTCATGTGCAGCGAACGATCACATACATACATGGACGTGGCCACCCAACTACATCTCTAAACGGAACCACGTGGCCAGCCCCGGTGGTGCTCGCCTTTGTTTGCTCAACCCAACGATCACATGTCCACCCAGCAACACTTCCTCCATACCAGTCAGGCCTCTTACAAACAAACACACTCCTCCCAATTCGTACCTGCGGAGTATAAAGACACTCACACATATCCTTTGGCCGGTGATCCCAAACTCACAACGGAAACATCCTCAGGTTTCGTACACTACCCCGGCAGACCTGCGAATTGGACCAGGATGCTTAGCGACGGGTAAATACCGTTGAGGTGTTTGCCGATGGAACCACACGTACACATGTTTATATATCGAACGACTATCAGGCCTTTGAAAATATGTGATCTTACAGGGGGTATGCGATGTAACTGCTTCCTGCTGAAATCGTTTTACCCATCCCTGAAGCACACTGACTGTTGCTTCTACAGTGCTACTACTACTCCTACTAGTACTCCTACTCCCACCAGACAAACGATTTTCTCATGCCCAGCGAACGATCACATACATACATGGACGTGGCCACCCAACTACATCTCGAAACGGAACCACGTGGCCAGCCCCGGTGGTTCGATCCTGTGTTTGCTCAACCCAACGATCACATGTCCACCCAGCAACACTACCTCCATACCAGTCAGGCCTCTTACAAACAAACACACTCCTCCCAATTCGTACCCGCGAAGTATATAGACACTGCCCGGTGATCCCAAACTCGCAATGGAAACATCCTCAGGTTTCGTACACTACCCCGGTAGACCTGGCAAGTTGGACCAGGATGCTTAGCGTTGGGTAAAGCCCGTTGACGTATTTGCCGCTGGAACCACACGCGCACATGTTTAGATATCGAACGACAGTCAGGCCTTTAGGAATGTGGATTTTACAAGGGGTATACGATGTTACTGCTTCCTTATGAAATCGTTTTACCCATCCCTGCAGCATACTGATTGTTGCTTGTACAGTGCTACTACTACTCCTACTAGTACTCCTACTCCCACCAGACAAACGATTTTCTCATGCCCAGCGAACGATCATATACATACGTGGACATGGCCACCTATCTCCATCTCAAAACAGAACCACGTGGCAAGCCCCGGTGATTCTGTCCTGTGTTTGCTCAACCCAACGGTCACATGGCCACCCAGCAACACTACCTCCATACCAGTCGGGCCTCTTACAAACAACTACGCTCCTCCCGATTCGTACCCGCGAAGTATATAGACACTCACACATATCCTTGGCCCGGTGATCCCAAACTCACAACGGAAACATCCTCAGGTTTGGTACACTACCCCGGTAGACAAGGGAAGTTGGACCAGGATGCTTAGCGACGGGTAACTACCGTTGAGGTGTTTGCTGCCGGAACCACACCCGCACATCTTTAGATTTCGAACGACCATCAGGCCTTTGGGAATGGGGATCTTACAGGGGGTATACAATGTTCCTGTTTCCTGCTTAAATCGTGTTACCCATCCCTGCAGAACACTGACTTTTCCTTCTACAGTGCTACTACAACTCCTACTAGTACTCCTACTGCCACTAGACAAACGATTTTCTCATGCCCAGCGAACGACAACATACATACATGGACATGGCCACCCATCACCATCTCAAAACAGAACCACGTGGCCAGCCCCGGTGGTGCTATCCTGTGTTTGCTCAACCCAACGATCACATGGCCACCCAGCAACACTACCTCCATACTAGTCGGGCCTCTTACAAACAAACACACTCCTCCCAATTCGTACCTGCGGAGTATATAGACACTCACACATATCCTTGGCCCGGTGATCCCAAACTCACAATGGAAACATCCTCAGGTTTCGTACAATACCCCGGTAGACCTGGGAGTTGGACCAGGATGCTTAGCGACGGGTAAATACCGTTGAGGTGTTTGCCGATGGAACCACACGTACAAATATTTAGATATCGAACGACCATCAGGCCTTTGGAAATATGTGATTGTACAGGGGGTATGCGATGTTACTGCTTCCTGCTGAAATCTGTTTACCCATCCCTGCAGCACACTGACTGTTGCTTCTACAGTGCTACTACTACTCCTACTAGTACTCCTACTCCCACCGGACAAACGATTTTCTCATGTGCAGCGAACGATCACATACATACATGGACGTGGCCACCCAACTACATCTCTAAACGGAACCACGTGGCCAGCCCCGGTGGTGCTCGCCTTTGTTTGCTCAACCCAACGATCACATGTCCACCCAGCAACACTACCTCCATACCAGTCAGGCCTCTTACAAACAAACACACTCCTCCCAATTCGTACCTGCGGAGTATAAAGACACTCACACATGTCCTTGGCCCGGTGATCCCAAACTCACAACGGAAACATCCTCAGGTTTCTTACACTACCCCGGCAGACCTGCGAGTTGGACCAGGATGCTTAGCGACGGGTAAATACCGTTGAGGTGTTTGCCGATGGAACCACACGTACACATGTTTATATATCGAACGACCATCAGGCCTTTGAAAATATGTGATCTTACAGGGGGTATGCGATGTAACTGCTTCCTGCTGAAATCGTTTTACCCATCCCTGAAGCACACTGACTGTTGCTTCTACAGTGCTACTACTACTCCTACTAGTACTCCTACTGCCACTAGACAAACGATTTTCTCATGTTCTGCGAACGACAACATACATACATGGACATGGCCACCCATAACCATCTCAAAACGGAACCACGTGGCCAGCCCCGGTGGTGCTCGCCTTTGTTTGCTCAACCCAACGATCACATGTCCACCCAGCAACACTACCTCCATACCAGTCGGGCCTCTTACATACAAACACACTCCTCCCAATTCGTACCTGCGGAGTATATAGACACTCACACATATCCTTGGCCCGGTGATCCCAAACTCACAACGGAAACATCCTCAGGTTTCGTACACTACCCCGGTAGACCTGGGAAGTTGGACCAGGATGCTTAGCGACGGGTAACTATCGTTGAGGTGTTTGCTGCTGGAACCACACGCGCACATCTTAATATTTCGAACGACCATCAGGCCTTTGGGAATGGGATCTTACAGGGGGTATACAATGTTCCTGTTTCCTGCTTAAATCGTGTTACCCATCCCTGCAGAACACTGACTGTTGCTTCTACAGTGCTACTACTACTCCTACTAGTACTCCTACTCCCACTAGAAAAACGATTTTCTCATGTTCTGCGAACGACAACATACATACATGGACATGGCCACCCATCACCATCTCAAAACAGAACCACGTGGCCAGCCCCGGTGGTGCTATCCTGTGTTTGCTCAACCCAACGATCACATGGCCACCCAGCAACACTACCTCCATACTAGTCGGGCCTCTTACAAACAAACACACTCCTCCCAATTCGTACCTGCGGGGTATATAGACACTCACACATATCCTTGGCCCGGTGATCCCAAACTCACAATGGAAACATCCTCAGGTTTCGTACACTACCCCGGTAGACCTGGGAGTTGGACCAGGATGCTTAGCGACGGGTAAATACCGTTGAGGTGTTTGCCGATGGAACCACACGTACAAATATTTAGATATCGAACGACCATCAGGCCTTTGGAAATATGTGATCTTACAGGGGGTATGCGATGTAACTGCTTCCTGCTGAAATATGTTTACCCATCCCTGAAGCACACTGACTGTTGCTTCTACAGTGCTACTACTACTCCTACTAGTACTCCTACTGCCACTAGACAAACGATTTTCTCATGTTCTGCGAACGACAACATACATACATGGACATGGCCACCCATAACCATCTCAAAACGGAACCACGTGGCCAGCCCCGGTGGTGCTCGCCTTTGTTTGCTCAACCCAACGATCACATGTCAAACACAGCAACACTACCTCCATACCAGTCGGGCCTCTTACATACAAACACACTCCTCCCAATTCGTACCTGCGGAGTATATAGACACTCACACATATCCTTGGCCCGTTGACCATAAACTTACAACGGAAACATCCTCAGGTTTCGTACACTACCCCGGTAGACCTGGGAAGTTGGACCAGGATGCTTAGCGACGGGTAACTACCGTTGAGGTGTTTGCTGCTGGAACCACACGCGCACATCTTTAGATTTCGAACGACCATCAGGCCTTTGGGAATGGGGATCTTACAGGGGGTATACAATGTTCCTGTTTCCTGCTTAAATCGTGTTACCCATCCCTGTAGAACACTGACTGTTGTTTCTACAGTGCTACTACTACTCCTACTAGTACTCCTACTCCCACTAGACAAACGATTTTCTCATGCTCAGCGAACGACAACATACATACATGGACATGGCCACCCATCACCATCTCAAAACAGAACCACGTGGCCAGCCCCGGTGGTGCTATCCTGTGTTTGCTCAACCCAACGATCACATGGCCACCCAGCAACACTACCTCCATACTAGTCGGGCCTCTTACAAACAAACACACTCCTCCCAATTCGTACCTGCGGGGTATATAGACACTCACACATATCCTTGGCCCGGTGATCCCAAACTCACAATGGAAACATCCTCAGGTTTCGTACACTCCCCCCGGTAGACCTGGGAGTTGGTCCAGGATGCTTAGCGACGGGTAAATACCGTTAAGGTGTTTGCCGATGGAACCACACGTACAAATATTTAGATATCGAACGACCATCAGGCCTTTGGAAATATATGATTGTACAGGGGGTATGCGATGTAACTGCTTCCTGCTGAAATCTGTTTACCCATCCCTGCAGCACACTGACTGTTGCTTCTACAGTGCTACTACTACTCCTACTAGTACTCCTACTCCCACCAGACAAACGATTTTCTCATGCCCAGCGAACGATCACATACATACATGGACGTGGCCACCCAACTACATCTCTAAACGGAACCACGTGGCCAGCCCCGGTGGTTCGATCCTGTGTTTGCTCAACCCAACGATCACATGTCCACCCAGCAACACTACCTCCATACCAGTCGGGGCTCTTACAAACATACACACTCCTCCCAATTCGTACCTGCGGAGTATAAAGACACTCACACATATCCTTGGCCCGGTGATCCCAAACTCACAACGGAAACATCCTCAGGTTTCGTACACTACCCCGGTAGACCTGGGAGTTGGACCAGGATGCTTAGCGACGGGTAAATACCGTTGAGGTGTTTGCCGATGGAACCACACGTACACATGTTTAGATATCGAACGACCATCAGGCCTTTGGAAATATATGATTGTACAGGGGGTATGCGATGTAACTGCTTCCTGCTAAAATCTGTTTACCCATCCCTGCAGCACACTGACTGTTGCTTCTACAGTGCTACTACTACTCCTACTAGTACTCCTACTCCCACCAGACAAACGATTTTCTCATGCCCAGCGAACGATCACATACATACATGGACGTGGCCACCCAACTACATCTTGAAACGGAACCACGTGGCCAGCCCCGGTGGTTCGATCCTGTGTTTGCTCAACCCAACGATCACATGTCCACCCAGCAACACTACCTCCATACCAGTCGGGGCTCTTACAAACATACACACTCCTCCCAATTCGTACCTGCGGAGTATAAAGATACTCACACATGTCCTTGGCCCGGTGATCCCAAACTCACAACGGAAACATCCTCAGGTTTCGTACACTACCCCGGTAGACCTGGGAGTTGGACCAGGATGCTTAGCGACGGGTAAATACCGTTGAGGTGTTTGCCGATGGAACCACACGTACACATGTTTAGATATCGAACGACCATCAGGCCTTTGAAAATATGTGATCTTACAGGGGGTATGCGATGTAACTGCTTCCTGCTGAAATCGTTTTACCCATCCCTGAAGCACACTGACTGTTGCTTCTACAGTGCTACTACTACTCCTACTAGTACTCCTACTGCCACTAGACAAACGATTTTCTCATGTTCTGCGAACGACAACATACATACATGGACATGGCCACCCATAACCATCTCAAAACGGAACCACGTGGCCAGCCCCGGTGGTGCTCGCCTTTGTTTGCTCAACCCAACGATCACATGTCCACCCAGCAACACTACCTCCATACCAGTCGGGCCTCTTACATACAAACACACTCCTCCCAATTCGTACCTGCGGAGTATATAGACACTCACACATATCCTTGGCCCGGTGATCCCAAACTCACAACGGAAACATCTTCAGGTTTCGTACACTACCCCGGTAGACCTGGGAAGTTGGACCAGGATGCTTAGCGACGGGTAACTATCGTTGAGGTGTTTGCTGCTGGAACCACACGCGCACATCTTAATATTTCGAACGACCATCAGGCCTTTGGGAATGGGATCTTACAGGGGGTATACAATGTTCCTGTTTCCTGCTTAAATCGTGTTACCCATCCCTGCAGAACACTGACTGTTGCTTCTACAGTGCTACTACTACTCCTACTAGTACTCCTACTCCCACTAGAAAAACGATTTTCTCATGTTCTGCGAACGACAACATACATACATGGACATGGCCACCCATCACAATCTCAAAACAGAACCACGTGGCCAGCCCCGGTGGTGCTATCCTGTGTTTGCTCAACCCAACGATCACATGGCCACCCAGCAACACTACCTCCATACTAGTCGGGCCTCTTACAAACAAACACACTCCTCCCAATTCGTACCTGCGGGGTATATAGACACTCACACATATCCTTGGCCCGGTGATCCCAAACTCACAATGGAAACATCCTCAGGTTTCGTACACTACCCCGGTAGACCTGGGAGTTGGACCAGGATGCTTAGCGACGGGTAAATACCGTTTAGGTGTTTGCCGATGGAACCACACGTACAAATATTTAGATATCGAACGACCATCAGGCCTTTGGAAATATGTGATCTTACAGGGGGTATGCGATGTAACTGCTTCCTGCTGAAATATGTTTACCCATCCCTGCAGCACACTGACTGTTGCTTCTACAGTGCTACTACTACTCCTACTAGTACTCCTACTGCCACTAGACAAACGATTTTCTCATGTTCTGCGAACGACAACATACATACATGGACATGGCCACCCATAACCATCTCAAAACGGAACCACGTGGCCAGCCCCGGTGGTGCTCGCCTTTGTTTGCTCAACCCAACGATCACATGTCAAACCCAGCAACACTACCTCCATACCAGTCGGGCCTCTTACATACAAACACACTCCTCCCAATTCGTACCTGCGGAGTATATAGACACTCACACATATCCTTGGCCCGTTGACCATAAACTTACAACGGAAACATCCTCAGGTTTCGTACACTACCCCGGTAGACCTGGGAAGTTGGACCAGGATGCTTAGCGACGGGTAACTACCGTTGAGGTGTTTGCTGCTGGAACCACACGCGCACATCTTTAGATTTCGAACGACCATCAGGCCTTTGGGAATGGGGATCTTACAGGGGGTATACAATGTTCCTGTTTCCTGCTTAAATCGTGTTACCCATCCCTGCAGAACACTGACTGTTGTTTCTACAGTGCTACTACTACTCCTACTAGTACTCCTACTCCCACTAGACAAACGATTTTCTCATGCCCAGCGAACGACAACATACATACATGGACATGGCCACCCATCACCATCTCAAAACAGAACCACGTGGCCAGCCCCGGTGGTGCTATCCTGTGTTTGCTCAACCCAACGATCACATGGCCACCCAGCAACACTACCTCCATACTAGTCGGGCCTCTTACAAACAAACACACTCCTCCCAATTCGTACCTGCGGGGTATATAGACACTCACACATATCCTTGGCCCGGTGATCCCAAACTCACAATGGAAACATCCTCAGGTTTCGTACACTCCCCCCGGTAGACCTGGGAGTTGGTCCAGGATGCTTAGCGACGGGTAAATACCGTTAAGGTGTTTGCCGATGGAACCACACGTACAAATATTTAGATATCGAACGACCATCAGGCCTTTGGAAATATATGATTGTACAGGGGGTATGCGATGTAACTGCTTCCTGCTGAAATCTGTTTACCCATCCCTGCAGCACACTGACTGTTGCTTCTACAGTGCTACTACTACTCCTACTAGTACTCCTACTCCCACCAGACAAACGATTTTCTCATGCCCAGCGAACGATCACATACATACATGGACGTGGCCACCCAACTACATCTCGAAACGGAACCACGTGGCCAGCCCCGGTGGTTCGATCCTGTGTTTGCTCAACCCAACGATCACATGTCCACCCAGCAACACTACCTCCATACCAGTCGGGGCTCTTACAAACATACACACTCCTCCCAATTCGTACCTGCGGAGTATAAAGACACTCACACATGTCCTTGGCCCGGTGATCCCAAACTCACAACGGAAACATCCTCAGGTTTCGTACACTACCCCGGTAGACCTGGGAGTTGGACCAGGATGCTTAGCGACGGGTAAATACCGTTGAGGTGTTTGCCGATGGAACCACACGTACACATGTTTAGATATCGAACGACCATCAGGCCTTTGGAAATATATGATTGTACAGGGGGTATGCGATGTAACTGCTTCCTGCTAAAATCTGTTTACCCATCCCTGCAGCACACTGACTGTTGCTTCTACAGTGCTACTACTACTCCTACTAGTACTCCTACTCCCACCAGACAAACGATTTTCTCATGCCCAGCGAACGATCACATACATACATGGACGTGGCCACCCAACTACATCTCGAAACGGAACCACGTGGCCAGCCCCGGTGGTTCGATCCTGTGTTTGCTCAACCCAACGATCACATGTCCACCCAGCAACACTACCTCCATACCAGTCGGGGCTCTTACAAACATACACACTCCTCCCAATTCGTACCTGCGGAGTATAAAGACACTCACACATGTCCTTGGCCCGGTGATCCCAAACTCACAACGGAAACATCCTCAGGTTTCGTACACTACCCCGGTAGACCTGGGAGTTGGACCAGGATGCTTAGCGACGGGTAAATACCGTTGAGGTGTTTGCCGATGGAACCACACGTACACATGTTTAGATATCGAACGACCATCAGGCCTTTGGAAATATATGATTGTACAGGGGGTATGCGATGTAACTGCTTCCTGCTAAAATCTGTTTACCCATCCCTGCAGCACACTGACTGTTGCTTCTACAGTGCTACTACTACTCCTACTAGTACTCCTACTCCCACCAGACAAATGATTTTCTCATGCCCAGCGAACGATCACATACATACATGGACGTGGCCACCCAACTACATCTCGAAACGGAACCACGTGGCCAGCCCCGGTGGTTCGATCCTGTGTTTGCTCAACCCAACGATCACATGTCCACCCAGCAACACTACCTCCATACCAGTCGGGGCTCTTACAAACATACACACTCCTCCCAATTCGTACCTGCGGAGTATAAAGACACTCACACATGTCCTTGGCCCGGTGATCCCAAACTCACAACGGAAACATCCTCAGGTTTCGTACACTACCCCGGTAGACCTGGGAGTTGGACCAGGATGCTTAGCGACGGGTGAATACCGTTGAGGTGTTTGCCGATGGAACCACACGTACACATGTTTATATATCGAACGACCATCAGGCCTTTGAAAATATGTGATCTTACAGGGGGTATGCGATGTAACTGCTTTCTGCTGAAATCTGTTTACCCATCCCTGCAGCACACTGACTGTTGCTTCTACAGTGCTACTACTACTCCTACTAGTACTCCTACTGCCACTAGACAAACGACTTTCTCATGTTCTGCGAACGACAACATACATACATGGACATGGCCACCCATAACCATCTCAAAACGGAACCACGTGGCCAGCCCCGGTGGTGCTCGCCTTTGTTTGCTCAACCCAACGATCACATGGCCACCCAGCATCACTAACTCCATACCAGTCGGGCCTCTTACAAACAAACACACTCCTCCCAATTCGTACCTGCGGAGTAGGTAGACACTCACACATATCTTTGGCCCGTTGACCATAAACTCAATATGGAAACATCCTCAGGTTTTGTACTCTACCCCGGCAGACCTGGGAAGTTGGATCAGAATATTTAGCGACGGGTAACTACCGTTGAGGTGTTTGATGCTGGAACCACACGCGCACATGTCTAGATACCATCAGGTCTTTGGGAATGTGGATCTTACAGGGGGTATAAGATGTTACTGCTTCCCGCTGAAATCTGTTTACCCATCCCTGCAGCACACTGACTATTGCCTCTACAGTACTAGTGCTACTCCTACTGGTACTATTTCTCCCAATCAAGAAAGGTTTCGCTCATGCCCAGCGAACGATCACGTACATACATGGACCTGGCCACCCATCACTATCTCGAAACGGACCCACGTGGCAAGCCCCGGTGGTCTGTCCTGTGTTTGCTCAACCCAACGATCACATGGCCACCCAGCAACACTACCTCCATACCAGTCGGGGCTCTTACAAACAAACACACTCCTCCAAATTCGAATCTGCGGAGTATAAAGACATTCACACAAATCCTTGCCCCGGTGATACCAAACTCACAATGGAAACATCCTCAGATTTGGTACACTACCCCGGTAGACCTGGGAAGTTTGACCAGGATGCTTAGCGACGGGTAAATACCGTTGAGGTGTTTGCCGATGGAACCACACGTACACATGTTAAAAAATCGAACGATCATCAGGCCTTTGGAGATATGTGATCTTACAGGGGGTATGCGATGTAACTGCTTCCTGCTGAAAACTGTTTACCCATCCCTGCAGCACGCTGACTGTTGCTTCTACAGTGCTACTACTACTCCTACTAGTACTCCTACTGCCACTAGACAAACGATTTTCTCATGTTCTGCGAACGACAACATACATACATGGACATGGCCACCCATAACCATCTCAAAACGGAACCACGTGGCCAGCCCCGGTGGTGCTCGCCTGTGTTTGCTCAACCCAACGATCACATGTCCACCCAGCAACACTACCTCCATACCAGTCGGGGCTCTTACAAACAAACACACTCCTCCCAATTCGAATCTGCGGAGTATATAGACATTCACACAAATCCTTGCCCCGGTGATACCAAACTCACAATGGAAACATCCTCAGATTTTGTACACTACCCCGGTAGACCTGGGAAGTTTGACCAGGATGCTTAGCGACGGGTAAATACCGTTGAGGTGTTTGCCGATGGAACCACACGTACACATGTTTAGATATCGAACGACCATCAGGCCTTTGGAAATATGTGATCTTACAGGGGGTATGCGATGTAACTCCTTCCTGCTGAAATCTGTTTACCCATCCCTGCAGCACACTGACTGTTGCTTCTACAGTGCTACTACTACTCCTACTAGTACTCCTACTGCCAATAGACAAACGATTTTCTCATGTTCTGCGAACGACAACATACATACATGGACATGGCCACCCATAACCATCTCAAAACGGAACCACGTGGCCAGCCCCGGTGGTGCTCGCCTTTGTTTGCTCAACCCAACGATCACATGGCCACCCAGCATCACTACCTACATACCAGTCGGGCCTCTTCCAAACAAACACACTCCTCCCAATTCGTACCTGCGGAGTAGGTAGACACTCACACATATCTTTGGCCCGTTCACCATAAACTCAATATGGAAACATCCTCAGGTTTTGTACTCTACCCCGGCAGACCTGGGAAGTTGGATCAGGATATCTAGCGACGGGTAACTACCGTTGAGGTGTTTGCTGCTGGAACCACACGCGCACATGTCTAGATATCGAACGACCATCAGGCCTTTGGGAATGGGGATCTTACAAGGGGTATACAATGTTCCTGTTCCCTGCTCAAATCGTGTTACCTATCCCTGCAGCACACTGACTGTTGCTTCTACAGTGCTACTACTACTCCTACTAGTACTCCTACTCTCACTAGACAAACGATTTTCTCATGCCCAGCGTACGACAATATACATACATGGACATGGCCACCCATCACCATTTCGAAACGGAACCACGTGGCCAGCCCCGGTGGTGCTATCCTGTGTTTGCTCAACCCGACGATCACATGGCCACCCAGCCCCACTACCTCCATACCAGTCGGACCTCTTACAAACAAACACTCTCCTCCCAATTCGTACCTGCGGAGTATATAGACACTCACACATATCCTTGGCCCGGTAATCCCAAAATCACAATGGAAACATCCTCAGATTTGTACACTACCCCGGTAGACCTGGGAAGTTGGATCACGATGCTTAGCGACGGGTAAATACCGTTGAGGTGTTTTCCGCTGGAACCACACGCACACATGTTTACATATCGAACGACCATCAGGCTTTTGGAAATGTGGATCTTACAGGGGGTATGCGATGTAACTGCTTCCCGCTGAAATCTGTTTACCCATCCCTGCAGCACACTGACTATTGCCTCTACAGTACTACTGCTACTCCTACTAGTACTCTTTCTCCCAACCAAGAAAGGTTTTGCTCATGCACAGCGAACGATCACGTACATACATGGACATGGCCACCCACCACTATCTCGAAACGGACCCACGTGGCCAGCCCCGGTGGTCTGTCCTGTGTTTGCTCAACCCAACGATCACATGGCCACCCAGCAACACTACCTCCATACCAGTCGGGCCTCTTACAAACAAACACACTCCTCCCAATTCGAATCTGCGGAGTATATAGACATTCACACAAATCCTTGCCCTGGTGATACCAAACTCACAATGGAAACATCCTCAGATTTGGTACACTACCCCGGTAGACCTGGGAAGTTTGACCAGGATATATGCAACGGGTGAATACCGTTGAGGTGTTTTCTGCTGGAACCACACCCGTACATGTTTAGATATCGAATAAACATCAGGTCTTTAGGAATGTGGATCTTACAGGGGGTATACAATGTTCTTGCTTCCTGCTGAAATCGTTTTACCCATTCCCGCAGCACACTGACTGTTGTTTCTACAGTGCTACTACTACTCCTACTAGTACTCCTACTCCCACCGAAGAAAGGTTTTGCTCATGCTCAGCGAACGATTACATACATACATGGACATGACCACCCGTCACCATCTCAAAACGGAACAACATGGTAAGCCCCGGTGGTCTGTCCTGTGTTTGCTCAAACCAACGGTCACATGGCCACCCAGCACCACTACCTCCAAACCAGTCGGGCCTCCTACAAACAACCACACTGCTCCTAATTCGTATCTGTGGAGTAGGTAGACACTCACACATATCTTTGGCCCGGTGACCCTAAACTCACAATGGAAACATCCTCATGTATTGTTTACTACCCCGGTAGATCTGGGGAGCTAGATCAGGATGCTTAGTGACGGGTATATACCTCTGGCGTTGCGTATGCTGGAACCACACGCGCACAAGTTGGGATATCGGACGAGCATCGGGCTTTTAGGAATGGTGATCATACAGGGGGTATACGATGTTCCTGCTTCATTCTGAAGTAGTTTTACCCGTCTCTGCAGTACACTGACTGTTGTTTCTACAGTGCTACTGCTTCTCCTACTAGAACTCATACTCCCACCGAAGAAAGGTTTTGCTCATGCCCAGCGAAAGATAAAATTCATACATGGACATGGCCACCCAACACCATCTCGAAATAGAATCACGTGGCCAGCCCCGGGGGTGCTCGCCTTTGTTTGCTCAACCCAACGATCACATGGCCACCCAGCACCCCTACCTCCATACCAGTCGCGCCTCTTACAAACAAACACACTCCTCCCAATTCGTACCTGCGGAGTAGGTAGACACTCACACATATCTTTGGCCCGTTGACCCTCAATTCACTATGGAAACATCATCAGGTTTTGTACTCTACCCCGGTAGACCTGGGAAGTTGGATCAGGATATTTAGCGACGTGTATGTACCATTGAGGTGTTTGCTGCTGGAACCACACGCGCACACGTTTAGATATCGAACGACCATCAGGCCTTTGGGAATGGGGATCTAACAGGGGGTATACAATGTTCCTGTTTCCTGCTGAGATCGTTCTACCCATTCCTGTGGCTCACTGACTTCTGCTTCTACAGGACTCCTGCTTCTCCTACATGTTCTTCTACTCCAACCAGGCAAACTATTCTCTCATGCACAGCGAACGGTCACATACATACATGGACACGGCCACTCAACACCATCTCGAAATAGAACCACGTGGCCAGCCCCGGTGGTGCTATCCTGTGTTTGCTCAACCCAACGATCACATGGCCACCCTGCCCCACTACCTCCGAACCAGTCGGACCTCTTACAAACAAACACATCCCTCCCAATTCGTACCTGCGGAGTATATAGACACTCACACATATCCTTGGCCCGGTGATCCCAAAATCACAATGGAAACATCCTCAGGTTTTGTACACTACCCCGGTAGACCTGGAAAGTTTGATCAGGATGCTTAGCGACGGGTAAATACCGTTGAGGTGATTGCCGCTGGAACCACACGCACACATGTTTAGATATCGAACGACCATCAGGCCTTTGGAATTGTGGATCTTACAAGGGGTATGCGATGTAACTGCTTCCCGCTGAAATCTGTTTACCCATCCCTGCAGCACACTGACTATTGCCTCTACAGTACTACTGCTACTCCTACTAGTACTCTTTCTCCCAACCAAGAAATGTTTTGCTCATGCCCAGCGAACGATCACGTACATACATGGACCTGGCCACCCATCACTATCGAAACGGAACCACGTAGAAAGCCCCGGTGGTCTGTCCTGTGTTTGCTCAACCCAACGATCACATGGCCACCCAGAAACACTACCTCCATACCAGTCGGGCCTCTTACAAACAAACACACTCCTCCCAATTAGTATCTGCGGAGTATATAGACATTCACAAATATCCTTGTCCCGGTGATACCGAACTTACAATAGAAACATCCTCAGATTTTGTACACTACCCCAGTAGACCTGGGAAGTTGGATCAGGATATTTAGCGACGGGTAAGTACCGTTGAGGAGTTTGCTGCTGGAACCACACGCGCACATGTTTAGAGTTTGAACGACCATCAGGCCTTTGGGAATGTGGATCTTACAGGGGGTATAGGATGTTACTGCTTCCTTCTGAAAGCGTTTCACCCATCCCTGCAGCACACTGACTGCTGCCTCGACAGGACTACTGCTTCTCCTACTTGTACTCCTACTCCTACCACACAAACGACCTTCTCATGCCTATTCACTAATCACATATATACATCGACATGGCCACCCAAAACCATCTCAACACTGAACCGCGTGGCCAGCCCCGGTGGTGCTCGCCTTTGTTTGCTCAACCCAACGATCACATGGCCACCCAGCAACACTACCTCCATACCTCTTACAAACAAACACACTCCTCCCAATTCGAATCTGCGGAGTATATAGACATTCACACAATTCCCTGCCCCGGTGATCCCAAACTCACAATGGAAACATCCTCAGATTTTGTACACTACCCCGGTAGACCTGGGATATTGCATAAGGATATTTGTCGACGGGTAAATACCGTTGAGGTGTCTGCTGCTGGAACCACACGCTCACATGTTTAGATATCGAACGACCATCAGGCCTTTGGGAATGTGGATCTTACAGGGGGTATACGATGTTCCTGCTTCCTGCTCGAATCGTTTCACTCATCCCCGTCGCACATTGACTGTTGCTTCGACAGGACTACTGCTTCTCCTCCAAGTACTCATACTCCTACCGGACAAACGATTTTCTCATGCCCAGCGAACATCCACATACATACATGGACATGGCCACCCAACACCATCTCGAAACTGAACCACGTGGCCAGCCCCGGTGGTCTGTCCTGTGTTTGCTCAACCAAACGATCACATTGCCATCCAGCAACACTACCTCCATACCAGTCGGGCCTCTTACAAACAAACACACTCCTCCCAATTCGACTCTGCGGAGTTTATAGACATTCACACATATCTTCGGCCCGGTGATACCAAACTCACAATGGAAACATCCTCAGATTTGGTACACTACCGCGGTAGACCTGGGATATTGCATAAGGATATTTACGACGGGTAAATTCCGTTGAGGTGTCTGCTGCTGGAACCACACGCTCACATGTTTAGATATCGAACGACCATCAGGCCTTTGGGAATGTGGATCTTACAGGGGGTATACGATGTTCCTGCTTCCTGCTCAAATCGGCTCACCCGTCCCTGCAGCACATTGACTGTTGCTTCGACAGGACTACTGCTTCTCCTACAAGTACTCCTACTCCTACCAAACAAACGATTTTCTCATGCCCAGCGAACAATAACATACATACATGGACATGGCCAACCATCACCATCTCGAAACTGAACCACGTGGCTAGCCCCGGGGGTCTGTCCTGTGTTTGCTCAACCCAACGATCACATGGCCACCCAGCAACACTACCTCCATACCTCTTACAAACAAACACACTCCTCCCAATTCTAATCTGCGGAGTATATAGACATTCCCACAAATCCTTGCCCCAGTGATACCAACCTCACAATAAATTGTACACTACCCCGGTAGACCTGGGAAGTTGGATCAGGATATTTAGCGACGAGTAAATACCTTTGATGTGTATGCTGCTGGAACCACACGCGCACATGTTTAGATATCGAACGACCATCAGGCCTTTGGGAATATGGATCTTACAGGGGGTATACGATGTTCCTGTTTCCTGCTGACATTGTTTTACCCATCCCTGCAGCACACTGACTGCTGCTTCGACAGGACTACTGCTTCTCCTACTAGTACTCCTACTCCCACCAAACAAACGATTTTTTATGCCCAGCTAACGGTCACATACATACATGGACATGGCCACTCAATACCATCTCGAAACAGAACCACGTGGCCAGCCCCGGTGGTCTGTCCTGTGTTTGCTCAACCCAACGATCACATGGCCACTCTGCACCACTACCTCCATACCAGTCGGGCCTCTTAGGAACAACCACACTCCTCCCAATTCGTACCTGCGGAGTATATAGACACTCACACATATCTTCGGCCCGGTGACCCTAATATCACAATGAAAACATCCGCAGGTTTTGTACACTACCCCGGTAGACCTGGGGAGCTAGATCAGGATATTGAGCGACGGGTAAATGCCTTTTTAGGTGTTTGCTGCTGGAACCACACGCGCACATGTTTAGATATCGAACGACCATCAGGCCTTTGGGAATGTGGATCTTACAGGGGGTATACGATGTTCGTGCTTCCTGCTGAAATCGTTTCACCCATCCCTGCAGCACACTGCCTGCTGCTTCGACAGGACAACTGCTTCTCCTACTTCTACTCCTAATCCCACCAGACAAACGATTTTCTCATGCCCAGCGAACGTTCACATACACACATGGACATGGCCACTCAAAACCATCTCGAAACGGAACCACGTGGCCAGTCCCGGTGGTCTGTCTTGCGTTTGCTCAACCCAACAATCACATGGCCACTCTGCACCACTACCTCCATACCAGTCGGGCCTCTTACGAACAACCACACTCCTCCGAATTGGTACCTGCGGAGTATATAGACACTCACACATATCTTCGGCCCGGTGACCCTAACCTCACAATGGAAACATCCGCAGGTTTTGTACACTACCCCGGTAGACCTGGGGAGCTAGATCAGGATATTTAGCGACGGGAAAATAAATCTCGGGTCGCTTATGCTGGAACCACACGCACCTAAATTAAGATATCGAACGACCATCATGCCTTTGATAATGGTGATCTTACAGGGGGTATACGATGTCCCTGGCTCCTGCTGTAATCGTTTTACCCATCCCTGTAGCACACTGACTGTTGCTCCAACAGTGCTACTGCTTCTCCTACAAGTACTCCTACTATCACCGAAGAAAGGTTTTGCTCATGCCCAGCGAACGATCACATACATACATGGACATGGCCACCTATCGCCATCTCAAAACGGAACAACGTGGCAAGCCCCGGTGGTCTGTCCTGTTTTTGCTCAACCCAACGGTCACATGGCCACCCAGCACCACTACCTCCCTACCAGTTGGGCCTCCTACAAACAAACACACTCCTCCTAATTCGTACCTGCGGAGTAGGTAGACACTCACACATATATTTGGCCCGGTGACCCTAAACTCACAATGGAAACATCCCCAGGTTTTCTACACTACCCCGGCAGACCTGGGGAGCTAGATCAGGATATTTAGCGACGGGTAAATACCTCTGGGATTGCTTATGCCGGAACCACACGCGCACAAGTTGAGATATCACACGACCATCGGGCCTTCGGGAATGGTGATCTAACAGGGGGTATACGATGTTCCTGCTTCCTGCTGAAATTGTTTTTCCCATCCCTGAAGCACACTGACTGCTGCTTCTACAGTACTACTGCTACTCCCGCTAGTACTCCTACTCCCACCGAACCAACGTTAAGCTCATGCCCAGTGAACGATCACATACATACATGGACATGGCCACCCAACACCATCTCGAAACGGAACCACGTGGCCAGCCCCGGTGGTACTATCCTTTGTTTGCTCAACCCCACGATCACATGACCACCCAGCACCACTACCTCTTTACCAGTCGGGCCTTCTACAAACAACCACACTTTTCCTACAAACAACCACACTCCTCCCTATTCGTACCTGCAGAGTATATAGACACTCACACATATCCTTGGCCCGGTGACCCCAACCTCACAATGGAAACATCCTCAGGTTTCGTACATCACCTCAGTAGACCTGGGAAGTTGGAACAGGTTTTTTGGCGACGGGTAAATACCGTTATGGTGTTTGCAGCTGGAATCACACGTCACCTTTTTAGATATCGAACGACCACAGCCCATTCTGGAATGTTGTTCTTAAATGGGGTAGACGATGTTCCTGCTTCCTGCTGAGTTCGTTTTTCCATGCCTGCAGCCTGACGACTGTGGCTACTACTTGCAATTCTACTGTTATTCCTACAACTACTCCCACTACTCTTACTACCGAAAAACCATTTTGCTCATGCCCAGCGAACGATCACATACATACATGGACATAGCTACCGCACACCATCTCGAAACGGGACCACGTGGCCAGCCCTGGTGGTGTTGTCCTTTGTTTGCTCAACCCAACGATCACATGGCCACCCAGTACCACTACCTCCATACCAGTAGGGCCTCCTACAAAGAACCACACTCCTCACCATTCGTACCTGCGCAGTTTGTAGACACTTACACATATCCTTGGCCCGGTGACCCCAAACTGAGAATGGAAACATCCCCGGGTTTCGTACCCTACACCGGGTGGATTTGGGAAGTTGGATCAGCATTTTTGACGACGGGTAAATACCTCTGGGATTCCTTATGCTGGAATCACACCGCAATTGTTTTTATATCGAACGACCACCACACATTCTGGAATGTGGATCTTACAGGTGGTACACGATGTTCCTGCTTCCCGCTGAAATCGTTCAACCCTTGGCTGCAGCACAATGACTGTTGCTGCAACAGTAGCTCTGCAACTCTTACTGCTCCCACTGCTACTACTTCCAAACCCTATTTTTGCTCATGCCCAGCCAACGGTCACCACATGGACATAGCCATCCACCACCACCTCGATACAGGATGACGTGGCCAGCCCTGGTGGTGCTATCCAGTCTTTCCCCCATCAAAAGATCACTTGGGCACCCAGCACCACCCTCCTCCCCCCTTGTACGTGCGCAGTAGATAAATTTTCACACATATTCTTGGCCGCGTGACTCAAACTGACAAATGGGAACATCCCCTGGTTTCGTATTCTACCCCTGTAGACCTGGGAGATTGATCAGGAGTTGTGGCGACGGGTAAATACCGTTAGAGTGTTTGCTGCTGGAATCACACCGCACATGTTTAGATATCGAACGACACACCGAGCATTCTGAAATTTGGATCCTGCAGGGGGTAGACGATGTTGCTGTTTCCTGCCGAAATCGTTGTACCCATGCCTACAGCACACTGACTGCTGCTACTCCAGAACCACTGCTCCTACTACTACTACCACTACTACTACTCCTACTACTACTACTACTACTACTACTACTACTACTACCCCAACTACGACTGCATCTGTACTACGACTCAAAACTTATTTTGCTCAAACCCAGCGAACGATCACATAGATAGATACATACATGCATACATGGAAATCGCTACCCACCCCCATCTCGATACGGGACCACGTGGCTAGCCCTAGTGGTGGTTTTTCTTTAGCGGTGAACCCAACAATCACATGGCCACCTAGCACCAATGCCTTACTACCAGTTAAGTCTCCCCCAAACCACTACACTCCTCCCCCTTCGTAGCAGCGCACCATATAAACACTCACCCATATTCTTGGCCGGGTGACTCAACCTCACAAATGGGAACACCCCCTGTTTTCGTACTGTACCCCTGAGGACCTGGGAAGAAGTTGGATCATTAGTTTTTGTGATGGGTAAATACCATTAGGTTGCTCTCTGCTGGAATCACACCACACATGTTTAGATATCGAACGACCACCGCGTATTCTGGAATGTGCATCTTACAGGGGGTAGACGATGTTGCTGCGTCTTGCTGAAATCATTATACCCATGACTACAGCACACGGACTGCTACGACTACAGTGCTGCTGCTGCTGCTTCTGCTACTACTAATACAACTACTACTACTACTACTACTACTACTACTACTCTTACGACTGCATACGTACATCTACTCCAACATATTTTTGCTCAAGCCCAGCCAACGATCATTTACATAAATACATAAATACATACATACATACATACATACATACATACATACATACATACATACATACATACATACATACATACATACATACAAACAAACATACGTACATACATACATACATACATACATACATAAATTCATGGAAATGGCCACCCACCACCATTTCAATACGGGAGCATGTTGCCAGCCCTGGTGGTGCTGTTTCTTTTTTGTTCAACCCATCGATCACATGGCCACCCAGCACCAATACCTCCATACCAGTTAGGCCTCCTCCAGACAACCACACTCCTCCCCCTTCGTACGTGCCGCCAGCCCTGGTGGTGCTGTTTCTTTTTTGTTCAACCCATCGATCACATGGCCACCCAGCACCAATACCTCCATACCAGTTAGGCCTCCTCCAGACAACCACACTCCTCCCCCTTCGTACGTGCGCAGCGTATATACACTCACACATATTCTTGGTCGGGTTACTTAAACTCTCAAATGTGAAAATCTCCTGTTATCGTACTCTACCCCTGTGAACCTGCGAAGTTGGATCAGGACTTTTGGCGACGTTTCAATACCGTTAGGTTTCTTGCTGCTGGGATCACACCACACAGGTTTATATATTGAACGACCACCGCGCAATCTGGAATGTGGATCCTACAGGGGGTAGACGATGTTGCTGCTTCTTGCTGAAATCATTATACCCATGACTACAGCGCACTGACTGCTACGACTACAGTGCTCTGACTGCTACTATTAATACTACTACTACTACTACTACAAATAATACTCCTACGACTGCATACGTACAACTACTAAAACATGTTTTTGCTCCCGGCGAACGATCACGTACATACATAGAAATACATACCTAGATCTCACCCCCTGGGCATGCTCGGTTGGTACATCCCTGGCTTCTCAGAGCTCCTACCCCCAAACCGCCTCCATCTAGTACTTGCCGGACCTTTCCAGCATTTCTTTGTTTTCTTTTGTTCTCTTGGCACTATCGGTCCTTTCTTCAGTTTTTCTTCTTTCGTTTCGTGTGCGTGCGTGTACTCCGAGTACGGCACCGCGGGAGGGCCCGGCACCGTCGGGGGTGTCAGCGGGTCCTGGCGGGTAGAAGGGGGGGGTTGCAAAGAGCGCGATCGCCGCTTTCGTGCCTAGGCGTCGCGTGTGCCTCGAGACAGGAGGGATATATGAACGAGCTTGTTCTGGCTTCCATTTTTGATTTTTGATCGAGAATGTACGAGTTATAAGGGTCGTTCGACGGCAAGATAATATCCAAGCGGTGTTTTTTTTTGCGACCACGCTTGAGTTGAAAGGCCAGTTGGGTCTCCTCCAAACAACCACACTCCTCCCCCTTCGTACGTGCGCAGTACATAGACACACACACACAAATTCTTGGCCGGCTGACTCAAACTCACAAATCGGAACTTCCCCTTTTTTGGACTCTTCCCCTGTTGACCTGAGAAGTTGGATCAGAAGTTTTAGCGACTGGTAACTACGGTTAGGTTGCTTGCTGCTGTAATCACACCGCACATGCTTAGTTATCGAACAACCACCGCGCATTCTGGAATTTGGATTCTACAGGGGGTAGACGATATTGCTGCTTCTTGCTCAAATCGTTATACCCATGGCTACAGCACACTGACTGCTACTACAGTATTCCTACTACTACTACTAAGGCTACTCCTACGACGGCATACGTACAACTATTAAAAAAAAAAAATGCTCGAGCGCGGAGAACGATCACATACATACATACATACATACATACATACATACATACATACATACATACATACATACATACATACATACATAAATACATATATAGAACTACAACATTACATCACAACTCCTGAGCGTGCTCGGTTGGTGCATCCCTGGCCTCTCTGAGCTCCCACTTCCAAACTGCCTCCTTTCATTACTTGACGGACCTTTCCAGCAGTTCTTTGTTTTCTCGGCCATTTCTTCCTTTTTTCTTCTTTCGTTTCGTGTGCGTGCGTGTTCTCCGAGCACCCCATCGCGGGAGGACCCGGCACCGTCGCGGGTGTCAGCGGGTACTGGCGAGTACGGGGGAGGTTGCAAGGAGCGCAGTCGCCACTTTCGTGCCTAGGCGTCGCGTGTGCCTCGAGACACGTGGGATGCATGAAAATCCTTTGACTGGCTTCGATTTATGATTGTTGATAGAGTAGGTACGAGTTTCAAAAGGTCGTTCAGGAGGGCAAGACACTATTCAAGCGGTGTTTATTTTTGCGACCACGCTGAAGTTGAAAGAGGGAGGTGTGCAATTTGAACACCAACGTTATCGAGCTGGCGAACAACGGCCACGGAGAGCACCGGGCTTCACGCGGGGCGGGCGACGGGGATGATTGTGGCAGAGAGTGATAAAAGCTATACCCGGGCCGAATCGGTAGCGAGGTGGTCGCGAGAGGGGCGGACGGCGTACGAGGCTGAGAGAGAAGCTCTTCTGTGCGTTTTTTTCTTTTCTTCTTTTCGACCGGGTGCAAGGTGTTCCAATCAGGCAGAAAAATATTACACGAGAGGGGACGGGGATTTTTTTCCCTTGCCGAGTTTTCGGTTTCATTTTCATTTGTTTTGCTGCTGTGCCGTGCTGTGCTTTCGCCTTCTTCCTACATACGAGTACAGACATAAGAGTATATCGAAAGAAGAAAATAGGTACACGTACGTACGACATCCGCGACCCCAAGCGCATATGTGGCATTCGAGCTGGCGTCGGAGCTGTTTGTTTTCAGCTTTTCATTACTACTTGCCGGACCTTTCCAGCACTTCTTGGTTTTCTCCATTTCTCTTGGCACGTCCTCTCTTCCTTTTATCGACTTTCGTTTCGTGTGCGTGCGTGTTCTCCGAGCACGGCACGGCCGGAGAGCCCAACGCCGTCGCGGGTGTCAGCGAGTGCTGGCGGGTACGGGGGAGGTTGCAAGGAGCGCGGTCGCCGCTTTCGTGCCTAGGCGTTGCGTGTGTCTCGAGACACGAGGGATGCATGAACGGGCTTTGTCTGGCTTCGATTTTTTATTGTTGATAGAGTATGTACGAGTTTATAAAGGTCGTTCAGGAGGGCAAGATACTCTTCAAGCGGTGCTTATTTTTGCGACCACGCTGAAGTTGAAAGAAGGAGGTGTGCAGTTTGAACACTAACGTTATCGAGCTGGCGAACGACGGCCACGGAGAGCACCGGGCTTCACGCGGGGCGGGCGACGGGGCTGATTGTACCAGAGAGTGATAAAAGCTATACCCGGACCGAATCGGTAGCGAGGTGGTCGCGAGAGGGGCGGCGGCGTACGAGGCTGAGAGAGAAGCTCTTCTGTGCGTTTTTTTCTTTTCTTCTTTTCGACCGGGTGAAAAGGTGTTCCAATCAGGCAGAAAAATATTTCACGAGAGGGGACGGGGATTTTTTTCCCTTTCCGAGTTTTCGGTTTCATTTTCATTTGTTTTGCTGCTGTGCCGTGCTGTGCTTTCGCCTTCTTCGTACATACCATACAGACATAAGAGTATATCGAAAGAAGAAAATAAGTACAGACAGTAGTACCCTACTTGGGGTGTATGTACTTACGTACGACATCCGCGACACGAAGCGTATATGTGGCATCCAGGCTGACGTCGCAGCTGTTTTTTCCTGAAGTATGGCGGCGGGACTCATGGCGTTATCAAGTCGCCGGTTTGCAATTACGATCCTTGAAAACACTAAACTCAGTCGTAGACCTTCAATCGCTTCACATAATTTGATGTACTGTTTTCCTTCCTGAGCGACCGTAGCGAGCGGCGTAGGCCGCCCGCGGAGCGAAGCGCCTTGTACATACATACATACATACATGGAAATGACCACCCACCACCATCTAGATACGGGACCACGTGGCCAGCTCTGGTGGCGCTATTCCATATTTATTTGGTCAGTACATCGATCACATGGTCACCCAGCACCAATACTTCGATACCAGTTGGATCTCCTCCACACAACCACACGCCTCCCCCTTCGCACGTGCGCAGTATATAGACACTCACACATATTCTTGGCCGGGTGACTCAAACTTACAAAATTAAAACAGACCCTGGTTTCGTACTCTACCCCTTTAGGCCTGGCAAGGTGGATCAGCACTTCTATCGACGGGTAAATATCGTTGGGGCGCTCACTGTTGGAATCACACCGCACGTGTTTAGATATGTGCATCTTACAGGGGGCAGACGATGTGGCTGCTTCATGCTGAAATCGTTATACGCATGCCAACAGCACACGGACTGCTACTAGAATACTCCTATTACTACTACTCCTACCACTCCTACTACTCCTACTACTACTACTACTACTACTACTACAACAACTACTACTACTACTACTACTACTACTACTACTAATATTACTACTCTTCCGACTGCATACGTACTACTACTCAAAAGGTGATTTTGCTAAAGTCCAGTGAACGATCACAGACATACATACATACATGGAAATGGCCACCTACCGCCATCTCGATACCGGACCACGTGGCCAGCCCTGGTGATGCTATTCCATTTTTGCTCAACCCAGCGATCACATGGCCACCCAGCACCGATATCTCAATACCAGTTGTGTCTCTTAAAAAAAACACACATTCCTCCCCCTTCGTACGTGCGCAGTATATAGGTTCTCACTAATATATTTGGCCCGGTGACTCAATGGGAACATCCCCTGTTTTCGTACTCCACTACCCTTGTAGACCTGGGAAGTTGGATCAGGGGTTTTGGCGACGGGTAACTACCGTTGATGTGCTTGCAGCTGGAATAACAGCGCTCATGCCTGCAAAATATTCGTGTATAAAAAAATTAATCTAATGTTAATCTGTGTGTGACTTTGTGTACTTAATTCGTTTTAACATCACCATTCAAAACCGAATATGACATGGTATTGGAGATGAATCGGCGTACCATGAGCGAGTACGTGAGAAACGATGCTGACGGATATAAACGTCTTGCGAAAGTTTTGTCTACTCGTTGTTTTTTTTTTGCATCACTACGACTGGTCGGGAAATGGTTTCGCCGCTCTCGCCATGTAGTCTTCCACCGCTGCTCCTTGCGACCAGCAATGAAAAATATGAGGTATATCGATAGACGTTTTTGACACACGAAATCGCGGGCAACATGATTGAACCAGTCCGGTACATACAAATATTGTCCCAACGTACCACGCAAGAACTTTATTTCGCTCAAATAATTCGATGGGAGAGAGTGTGCAGGTACGATAGACTGGATGCTGAACATCGTATTGAATACGCCGTGAACTCCGAAACAGTGTCTATGCGAACAGAGCCTCGCGTTTTTTTGTAGGGGTAATGGCACCCTCTGGGACATATTAGAGCAACTCCGTGTTGTTTGTCAATGTTTCGTCGATATGATGGAGGAGGACGCGGACGTTAATTAAGCGCACCCTCGTAAAGACGCGTTCCGAGTGCATTTTTTTGTTTGAAATAGACGAAAACATCGTAGAGGTATTGTTATGCCCCAAGCCGCACGACGAAATGCAATTGCTGTTTCTTTTAGAGACCGCAGAATACTTACAACGATTGACCCAATATGGCTTGCGCGAAAACAAGCCCCAGACGCAGGCGTACACCCATTTGCTCGGTCTCCGACACTCCCAAACAAACGACAGTTTCGTCTTGCTCGCCATTGGCAGAGTTTGCAATGCGGTTGTTTCCCACCGTCTCAACTTATGTCATACAGAGGGGCAGGCAGACAGGCAGACATATACAAAATATCAGGCACGAGGACTGTATTCAGAAGTATTGAAAACAGAGTAAGCTAAACAAGCACACATCAAACTACGAGAACTCGAACCCCACAATTCTGCCTCAAATGGTTCCGTGTGTGCCTACGATTCGCACAGTTCCTACCGAAATGTCACGTCAGAGAGGCGAACTGCAATCCCAATACAGTGTGCAGACGTGTGCCATCTGGGAAGTAAATGTTTTTGTCACTGGAGGTATCCCATAACAGCCGCAACCCCGTACAGTGACTTCGACAGACACGAAAGCGGCATGCGATATGCTGCCATACATAGAACGCTGAATCACACTATTGAAAATACAAACACGTTAGTGTCTTTTATGCCGTCATGAAAAATGAAAACGATTATCAGTCACGATGCAGCTGTTTGGTTGGCCGTCACTCTCTCCCCTTCGCCCGATAGGGGAGTAATGACGATACGGCCTGTTACAGGTCTATAGTGATTTGTTTGTGGAAGCAAAACGTTATGTTTTGTCGTCAACAGCATTGGCCGTGGCGCGACTAATACCATGCGGCCTGATGGCTTGGAACACCTCAGCACTATTGTATTAGTTTCCGCGCCTTGTTCAGAAACACTCTAAAGCTATGCCGTCGACACGGTAGGAACGAGGACGTTCGATCGCAAGGAAAACCAACATCGACATAGGACATCCATCCGCCTGATACGCGGTCTGGTTGTCGGTCAACTTGAGTTATGCTACACTGCCGAATGTGAAACACCTAGCATATCAGAGCCCAACCAAATCCATCCATCTATTGCTTGCCCCCATAGGATTGAAAAGAGCATGAATTTGGAATCAAGATCGAGATGCACCTGTTGATATTGTCATTTAATCATCATTATCTTGGCCACACAGTGTGACGTGTCTGTCCGCTCTCTGTGACCAATGCTGACAGACTAGTTTCGCCGTCCAGAGTTTGTTCAGCACAAACCAAAAGCACGGAGCGTTGCAATACGATTGGGGTCGGCTGATGCCAGGCATGCGTTCGAAAATATGACACGACTCACATCAACGGCACGCTGGAGTCGAGTGACCAACTCTCGATGGTCCGGTTATTGGCGACGAAATTACTTTAACTCAGGTTCTAAAGAGCGACGACGTATTCTTGTGTTCAAGGAAATGATCAACGTGCATACGTACTACCAGGTAGGTACACGACCGCAAGGTAAACCCCAGGCCTGGACGGTTTTCCGCTACTACTCCTACGTGTTGCTACGTTGGTTTGTTGAAGTACAAGAATCTTGTTTTGAGAGGCTTTACACTCGGTGTCACAGCGAAAACGACCGGCTCACCGGCGACCACAAATAAATCATTGTATGGCCGTTGATGAGCATTCAATCTACGGATGCGCCGATCGTCTGCATTCCATCTGATTATTCCCGAAACTTCGCAGCGGTAAAAAAATACTTGATCAGCGTGCCTACACTATCGTCAAGTCAGGCCTGTGTCTGCTCCCCACTGTTTTTAAACAATGCATATTTTGTAGGGCAAGGTAAGCGCAAACGAAGAGGGTGGTACAAACGCACACGTGTTCTACATCCATTGTGAGCGTCGATTGAGACTTTAGTTGTATCTGTCATCATGTCCAAAAGTCGCCTACGGGAAAAGCGTTGCAGGCATGCCCATTTATTCAGAGAGCACGTATTTGATGTTATTATAAGCAATGACATAATCGATTGCTGATATATTCAACTATAATAGCTATGTGTTTTCCTAAAGATAACCTTCTAGCCAATATAGTTGATCTTGTCGTCCCCCCCCTGCTGTGGAACGTTTGACACGATAGCCTAGAACATAAAGCTTGCACACATATGTACCTGGTTTCTCGGAACGGATAGTTCCAACGTCAAGGCAGGACGCTAGCTGCAATACCTGCGCAATGCATTGTCACGTTCAACATATGTCGGCGACACCAGACCTTTCGAACGGATCCATTGGTGCCCGTGAAATCACCAGCTATCAGGTCTATTATATGGGATTGTATAAAGTGGTTAAATATCCTTCTTCATACTGGGGCAACATAACTTTTCCTGACTGCCCTAACTGCGGCAATTAAGCTGCAACGTATACGTAACACTTCTGGGTGTTTAAACTACGATTAGAGCAGCGTCTACGTTCAGCAGGGACTGTTCCCTGAGATACCATTTACATTCCCGAGCAGTTTACCAATATATCCTATATTTGCTTTTATCAAGCTTGGTTATCGGTGCGAGAAACATGCCCAGCTCAATTAATGTACTCGAATTTTATTTATCGCGCCAGTACATGTTGAGGCGTTATCTCGTGGAATAGGTTTGAACATATATCAAGAACGGGGTTCGGGTGTCTGTGGGGTCAGGTTTTGGATAGGCTTGTGCGATATTATGCGGTCGTTTCGAAACAATTGAGCTGTATGACCACTCGAATGTCGGCGCGCGGGTGTCACACGTTACGAGCGGGATCAGCACCCAAAGAAAACGCGGGTCTATTAGGGCATCCTGGGATAATACCCGCCTAACATGGGCAATCATTTTTGGCGCAGACGTGGAGTTTTATTGTGGGTAGCGATTGGGATATGAACCGTGTAGACGGGGTAATTGCTTTGTTTGTATATTGGCTTGTTTTTCTCGATTGCTGAATTGTTGTAGGGGGGCTTCGTGGTTGTTGTGTTTGGCTTTCCAGACCAGATAACCCAAACCATGAGAACGGTCGACAAGTCATGACGTGCGTGAATCCAGGGTCGGTGTACGACTTACCTATTTTTATGCATACATACGCACGACTAGCAAACACGAACACAAATATTCTTGAAGACAACACGGACTACGTCTGATCGGTTCGCGACATTCTGTCGCAGGGCAGCGAGCGCAGAGACTGAGCAACGTGAACAACGATGCGGCGTTCCTGGTTCACCGGCGATCGGTCGGAAGGTCAAACAACTCCCCACCGTGGGGCTTGTATGGGGGAATATGAACACATCGTTCGCGGGCACGCCCCGAGACAAGAATATTGGTATCGAAAGTCGAAGACAAAGCGAGTAGCGCAACACCACATGTGATCAACCACATGTTGATGTGTACAACCATAACACTTAAAGTAGCAACAAGACTATGCACGACCGAACGGAACTCCTAGTGTCCTCACATACATGTAGAACCAGTTTTTTCCACGGGCACGCAGATATACACCTATAGTACATCACTACATGTAACAACCCAAGGTTGACTGAGACAACACAGCGCCCGGTAGGCGACAGACCACTAACCAAAGTTTACGAGGAAGTTTGAGCAGGACCATCGACCAGGGCACGAGGCCTCAGATAATCTAGTACTCACAATATATGATCGGCAGGAGCGTAAACGAACACTGCAGCAAAATCGTAACTCTATCAGATCATCTCGAAATGGGCACAAATTGAATACTCGCGGTTTGAGCAGATGAACTCTGCATACCCGAATGCATCACTTTGTTGAAGGCTAGGTCCCATACCAGTATAAGGCAATAAACACAGCAAGAACGCAGACTTCCCAACCTACCCCACACGCTTAGTAGTCACTTTTGCACGAGCCTTTTAATCGCGGGGGTGGGCGCCGCGCTGATAATGCAACAGGCACGGACAATTTTTCCGGTCTTGGCTCCAATCCTTCGGGCCAGGTGTCTTCATTCAATATATTCTTCAGGCTGAATGATCGGCGGCAGCCTAGATACTACTATACCACGAGCGTTGCGCGATATATCGCCACATGAACCATTTGTTGGTTTGTGTTGATGATGCTGTCTAACGCCTACACGTGCGTTGTGCAAAGCTGCTCTTACTCGATGGCCCAAGCAACTCATGTGTCGAAACCATGCAGACGGCCGATAAGATCGGGAGCTGAATGGTACGAGTTGCTGAAAATGAATGCCTATGACCGAGTGTACTTGTCGAGGGTTGTCTCCCTCATAGAGCATGCATGAGTTTAGAGTACTGGGCCCAGATAGGTTTGCTAAAGAAAGAGTTAAACAACTGGTACACCTGACAGGCACGAAAAACCAAGTGTAAGTGACGATTCGTTAGTCCTTCATTCTAGGCAACAAAATGTGCACAAAATTAGCTAAATGGTTGCACATTGTGCAGATAGTATTGGTTATCCAGATTATATCCTCGTTGTCGTGTAAAGTATTTCGGAACTCACCTGTTGATGCCTTTACTTGTACTATTTGCATCTACCAGAATGTTCGACATGAAACTACCCGTTTTGATGTGGTTACAATGCCGCTGGGGTCCTAAGTTTGTCGTCATTGGTTGCTTTGTTTCTCAACTAATTATGTTAGTTCGCTGGATACATATCGATTTTTACGCGTGGAGTGTTCGGCTCGTTGATTCGCGCAATACGTATCTCTTTGCGCTTGTCTCACGCCTGCTCCCAGATAGGTATACAGCGTTCATACAACCACACCAGCCTGCTTATCTATATATATATATACAAGTTCTCCCTTCGGAGTGGCATGAGCATAGCGTGTAAGAAGACTCTGGCCGAAGTACGTATTTGGTGGGTTGGTTTTAACTATTCCACCAATTAATTGCAGTTGTATGTGCTGCAGTTGGGGCGATAGCTCAAATGTACCTGTTAGCAACCAAATATGTATTAGTAAATTTAAATGGAAAATAGTAGTGGAACATGCAGATGAGGGTGATGCAAGAGATCATTTATAATGACCGAAAGAGCAGGTAGTAATTATGAATTACAGCTGTTATGAGATATGAAGGCGACATGAACGTGATATATATGCAACTTCGACAGTAAGCACTTGCTCAAAGAATCGCAGCGCCAGTAGACACATGCCCTGCGACATCTAACGGTTCGACAACGAACGAAACCTTTGGCGGACGCCCAAACCAACTACGAGAAACATTCCTCGAGGAAAAACGTCTTCAACGAAGCGTAGCAGTGGGCCCGGGGCCGGCGTGATACGCGAAGAAGTCGAATCGACGGGAGCGAGTAGTAGCAAAAATTCCCTCGCAAACGTGAATGTCGCTAATAACAACTGAATCAGCACCCTGGCAAACACCCAAGGTAGATTGAAAATACAGGATCTTTCGTTATCGATAGCACCCAAAGAGGATGAAAAAATGTCAGTAAGACTTTGGCACTCGCCAAGGTACTAGCGTGATGAAGGCGATGCAAAATCTGACACTCTTTTTAGGTGAAGAAACCCCCACCGAAGAAAAATGAACCAGTCCGCTCCCCACCTTTGAACTCAAAGTAGCCGCTGGCAGACTTGCAAGTACACGCACAACGGATGTTTGCAGAAAGTATTGAAATATTTGAGACGCAGGCGCACGCTGCAACGAAACGCCCTCAAACACCTCTATATTCAGATCTCAGGCGCAGACCAAAGACAGATCGACTGTGTATGGTGCTCTACCGGACGATCATGATATACACGAGAACAGACTCCTAAAGAACGAAGATCTATTCCGAACCCGAACTGAGGAAATCGACCGACACAGCCTTCCTGCTTCGCGGTCCATATCTCCAGTCCCACCCGAGCCCATTCGCCGAACTTCGCGTGGCGTTCGCCCTGAACTTGCTCGTCGTGGGCGATGAAGAGCTTCCTGGAGTGCTCGGAGCCCGACAAGTACTTAGTGCAGGGGGGGCTTGCATACTATATAGGCCGATTAACATGCCGTTGTCCTTCATGGTTCCTTTGCAGTAGACACAATCCTTACGGACCTGCAAACATAGATTATAGACAACAAACCGACAGCACATATATATGAGACATGTAAGACGTGTTGAATACAAATATCTTACTTGGTATGAGTCTAGTTGACGAAGACTTTGAAAAGGGCAAATGCCAAAATCAATTATACCTGATCCGTTTGAGCCAAAATCAGGTGTTTACTAAAACCAAGTATAAAACGCGCGCCGCTAGCGGTGTTCTGTCCATGAAAGTCGGGTAAAAAAAGAAGCGTGCCATATATGGGTTCCAAAATCTAAGTTGTTTAGTTTTCGTTAGGGTGTAGATGCCACGGGCTTCACTTTGACCTGCAGAGAGTCGCTGTTAATATGCTTCGTTTGTTCTGCGACGGCGGGGGCGCCAAGAAGAGTATTTACTCTGGCGCCCCCTCACCGTTGACTGCTTAAATATTCTTGACCGTCCTCGCGAAACTGCCAGCTCGGCACGAAATCGTCTTGCCGTACCAAACCTGAGACAAACTCGACGCGGGGTGGTGCAGATGAAGACCATGGTGGTAATGTATGGACCGCTGTGACCATAGAAAGCAACAAAGCAGCGGCAGTAGGACACAACAACTACATACCAGGTATTCAATAACTGAAGCACGTCGCACACCCCAAAAAAGAAAAAAAGTCAAACCATCATACTCATGTATGCATATTTATGTAAATACGTACTTTGACGTACAACGTGTACGTGCGAGTACAGAGTTTATACGTTGCGTAACGCAGAATAATTTCAACCGAGGGAGGACAGACACATACGGAGAGAAACAACGGTGTACGTATGTGGCCCCTCTGATTGATTCAAAGTTGGCCAAAATCAGTTGAAAGCTAGAGAGGGTAGAAAAACACAGATACCACGTAAAGGTTGGCCTTTTATAGCACTAATCAGTTACAGTGTCAGCCTGAACAATAGCAGGGCTCCTGGGGTGTGGTTTGGGCTTGTTTTTATAATGTAACTGATTTTGGCTGAAAAGCGGCCAGGTATACCTGATTTTGGCAAAAACACCTTTCCAAACAGTTTAGAAAATACGCGTTGGCGTGCGCTGTAGAGGCAGAAAACACAAGAGGTAAATAGGAATGGGATGCGATGAATGATGTTGGCAAACCCGTGAGTCTGTTTTCGCGGCAGAGGCGGCTACGGCAGAGTCGGCAAAAAAAGCATAAAACATACATGGAAACGTGTTAGTGTACTTAACGCCTGCCTGTTAACGTGTCGGCACAGCAGCAACAGCAGCGGCGGTAGACAACTATCTCGGTGTTGAAATAAACGCAGGCTGTAAACAACAACGGCAACTATTCAGAAAAATATGTTGGTTATAGTGTCCAAAACAAAATTAACGGCAGCAGCAGCGCATATACAAATGGCAGTACGCGTACTGTACCCCTGTCTCGGTGTGAGCTCGTATTAAAAAAAAGGGATTTGTTTTTGGTTATACGTACTGCTGTAGTGTGCAAGACAAATCTCGAAATTAGTATAGTACCTGGTATGTATATATATGTGTCTTGTATTTAGTGCTGAAGGTCCACAACATGCGGGAACAGCAACAACAACATAGACAGCAACTGCAGCAGCAGCAGCGGAAGACATTGACTCAAAGCTGCGTACAACAGCAACAACGCCAACGACGCCTGCGTGCACAACAAAATCAGCATCAGGGACGATAAGCGCGCGGGGTTATAGCAGAAGGAAAAGGAGCAGCAGCAGTAGCAGCAGCAGCAATCGGCTGCGCCACCAGGTCGTGTTCTCGCGTGCGGGAACATAGCAACGACAACAACAACAACAACAACAACAACAACAGCAGAAACAACAACAGCAGCAGCGGCGGTAGAGACTGCTGTTGGGGAAACGAACGCAGGCTGTAACCAACAACGGCAGTAGCAGCGGCTGCAGCAGCACAAAAGCAAAGAGCAGTAGGCGCAGTAGCGCATAAAATATTGGCATGGGTCATTCTTATCGGAGAGTTTTTCCCCAACTTTTCGACCTCTTTTTTTCGCGCAATTTTTCAATCTTCCATATCTTCCGGTTTTATGTTCCCAATTATTGGAATGTTAACGAACTTGATATTTTTGCTGTAGTATTGTGTCTCTCTACCGTGGATCATTTAATGTAAGTCGTGGATTGGATGAGACCTCCTGCGCCAGGCAGGAGGCCCCGTCCGGTATTTCCCCCCGCGCTGAGTAACGTGGCGAATCACAAACTCTGCGCGGGGTTAGTACCTGTAAATGATCTGGGTATACAACCCCAAGAATACTGTAGTATTCTGTCTCTCTACCGTGGATCATTTATCGTAAGTATTGAATTGGATGAGGCCCCCTGCGCCGGCCTGTTGTCCCGCCCATACTTCTTTACGTCTCCTTTCAGATTGCCTTCGTAGTTGACCGCCGGTCCGAGACAGAATAGTCTCATCCAAACTTCTATCACCTGAACTCAGTCCTTACCCGCACACGCCGAAAAGTCCTTTCTGAACTCCGGCGAGAACGGTAGCTCGCTAGCGTCCGCGTAGCTCTGGCCACGTTTCCTCTTGCTACCCGGCACTTGTCCACTCGAGGTAGCCCCGATTTAGTACTTTGCAACTGACTCTGTCTTCCAGCCACCAATTTTTATTGTCTCGTGCACAGCCGTCCCGGCCAGGGATTTGCTGAGCGAGCCTCCCCTTCGAAAGGAGTGCATCGTGAAGTATTTCGATCGGTCTGCCATTCGCAGATAGCTTTGCCGGTTGCCGTCATACGGGCCGCGGAGAGAGAGATAGCCCCGGCCACCTTCTGCCGTAGTAAGGGGGAAGAGGTTCCCAGTCCTTAAGTCCCACCCAATCTGCTGTACGGCCGAGATGGACGCCGTGACCGCCCGGAAGGCCAACGAATACAAGGGGATATCTAGGGTCAGCACAATACGCTCTGCCAGAGAGCTGGCCACCTGAGCGCGCAACCGCATGTCGCTTAGCAGTGCTATGAGTGTGTGTTCCAGCATCGGCGCCGCCTGATTGACATGAATCCCGACCTGCTTCTGTTCCTTAGGTACGAAGGTAAGGTACGAATCTACCACCGGGCTCGAGCACGGACTTCCTACCCGGCGGACGGGGTCCCATTCATCTCCTTGTCCGCTTTCTTTTATCGCCATTTTCAGCTTCGACCCAAACGTTTTCGAATAGGCTCGGCCACATACCGTTCAACACACGAAGACCCCGTCAGGCACGTATTGTCGCCCGCGTGGCCCACACCGGGGCAAGACGCTTCATGCACCATCTTGGTGCTTTCCCTTGCGTGTCGAGGAGGCGGAGGAAATTAACGACATCGTCTAGGGTAGCTGTTTCCTAGCCACGAGATCCCGCCGAAACAACGAGCACAAACGCGTCAAACTCCTCTGCCACCCCGCTTTTTCGGACTTGCCCTGGGCGCCCCTCTATCGCCGCCAGTACTTGGCGTTGACGTGGTTGCGTCTTATCAGCATCCACCACCACAGGCACCCGCACCGGATACCGCGAGGCCGGCAATGATCGAACCGGGTGGGCGCCGCATCTCCTAGTAGAAATTGAAGTGTGCAACGTTTTCTTCCTGACACGTAGAGCAAAACGCAAACCGAACCAAGTCCCTGGTCGTTGCCTCCCCACCGAGAGGTGACCCACCCTGGAGAGGCTTCGGCCAGTGCCGTTGTGTTTGGAAGAGAACACCAAATAAAGGGGGACCGTAAGCCTCGAAGATCGTTTGAAGACGTCCGATCCAGCGAAATATATGCGCGCCACTATGTGATGGCTGCCCGTACCTGCGCGATAATCTTGGGCACCCGTTACCCTTTGGTACAGAAGTCTAAAGCCGAGGGCTCGTGCCTCGTCGTCCACAAACCTGGTGAACCTTGACGGGATACGGTTGTGGAACACCGCTCCGGAAAATCGGGCGAGGTCATACGGGCCGGCACTCGACGGACCCCGGTATTCCCTTCGGAGAAGATCGTGAACATCCCCTTCAATCGCGTAAGTACAACACCAACGTGTCTCGAAGCGGGTGCACTTTACGAATGATGTCGTGCCAGAAGCGTACATGCCGGCGCACGAACCCCGGCACGAATTGGTTCCTATTTCCCCCTCGCATCCCATATCGGAGCATCCCACGAAATACGCCGTAGGAGACCCTGCAAGGGGTCACGAGTGGCATCCGCCACGGACGGCTACACTCCCGAGGCGGGACGGGCTCCCGTGCGCGCCCACTTGCGTTCGTCTGTATCCAAGGGGGGCGTGGGGAGAAGAATGGGCCGCACGTGTGCGTGGCGTCGATTAAGGCGTCGGAACCAACCGTCGGCAACCATCGACTGCGCACCGTGGGGGGAAAGAGGTGAGGATATTCCTATATATACATATACGGGGTATCATATAGCGCAAAAGGACACCTCGCGAAACGCGCGTGTGTCCATAATTGAGGTAATCGGATCAACCAGGGGCATAGCTCTGCCACGCTGGTACGGAGTAAGTCAATATTTGCCAGCAAGCGTCGTATACGAAATGCTCTATCACACCAAGAGCAGCCCCGCGAAGACACGCGTGGCAACCTTGGTGAGTTAATCGATTCAAACGAGGGAAATAATTGTGCCCCCCTTGGTAGAAAGTAATTCTTTGTATGCAAGCGTTGAAGCGAAGATGTGTACCTAGGCGGGTCGTCGAGAAAACATGACTATTCCACTGACACCGGCAACGCAACTCCTTGCGTATCTACATGGATGTGAATACGGTAACAGAAAGTGAGGATAACGAGTTGCGTTGGTGTCTGAAAACAATCGAAAAAAAACCCATCATATATATAAGAAACAATCTACATATATGCAAACAAACCTGTGGCGTTGAAGTATCGAAAGCGCATGTGAAACCCACAAAGGGGGTGCCGTCATATGTGAGCGCAAATATCATCTTATTAGCTTGAGTCAAGCGAGTACCCCGCCAGCCCACGGAGTGTCTATGGCCAAGGTAACGGTTTCCTATCGTCAAAATGAGGTTAACCCGTAGTATCGACACGTATACGAGGACCCAAAGAAGAATACACCAGTATCGCGAGGGAGGAAGGGGGCACAACAGCTGCAGACCCGGGAGGACCATACACTCCCCTCCCCCGTCAAAACGAGAGAATACAACAGTGTCAAGAAGAAGGGAAGTGGCACAACGGTACCAGACCCCGTAGGACGGTACCCTCGACTCCACCGTCCAAACGAGAGAAAACCGCAGTATCCAGAGGAAGTGAAGAGGCACCACAGTGCTAGACCCCGCAGGACCATACCTTCCACTCCTCCGTCAGCACGAGAGAATACAGCAGTATCAAGAGGTATAGAGGGGGCACAACAGGACCAGTCCACTCCGCCGTCAACACGAGAAAGTACGGCAGTATCAACAGGGAGGAAGGGGGCACCACAGTACCAGACACATAGGACCATACCCTCCACTCTACAGTAAACTATAGAATACAGCAGTATCAAGCGGGAATGTGAGGGCACCACGGTACCTCCCCTCCACCATCAAAACGAGCGAAAACGGCAGTATCGAGGGGAGAGAGGGGGCACAACAGAACCAGATCCCGTTGGACATGCCCTCCGTTCATCCGTTTACCGAGAGAAAACGGTAGGATCCAGGGGAGTGAGTGGGCACCACGGTGCCCAACCCTCTCGGCCCATGCCCTCCCCTCCCCCGTCAAAACGAGCGAATGCAGCAGAATCAAGGGGGAGGAAAGAGCACAACAGTACCAGACCCCGGAGGATCATACCCTTCCCCAATCCGTAGAAACGAAAAAAGGCAGCACTATCAAAAGGGAAGGAGGGGGCACAACAGTACCAGATCCCGTGGGACCCTGCCCTCCACTCCACCGTCAGAACGAGAGAGGACAGCAGAATCAAGTACCAGACCCCGTAGAGTCATACCCTCCCCTCAACTGTCAAAACGAAAGAATGCTGTAGTATCAAGAGAGAGGGAGGGGGCACAAAAGTACCAGACCCCGTAGGACCATACCTTTTACTCCCTTCTTAAAGCGGGAAAAAGCAGCAGTATCGAGAGGGAGGGAAGGGGCCCCACAGTACCAGACCCCGTAGGGTCCTACCGTCTACCCCTTAGTTAAAGCAGGACAATACAGCAGAATCAAGTGGGCGGGAGGGGCACAACCGTACCGGACCCCGTAAGACCATACTCTCCAATTTACCGTCCAAACGGGAGAATGCTGTAGTGTTTAAGAGCGAGGGAGGGGGCAGAACAGTACCAGAGTCGTACCAGTTGTAGCTCCCCGCCGAGTTTCTCCAGGTCCGGATCATCTCCACGATCAGCTGCTGGAAATGTAGCCGAAGCAACGATCGTGGTAGCGAGGTAACGCAACAGTCGGTGCCATGGCGTGAGGGGAGAAAAAGGTAAGCCAAGACCGCGATGACGACTGGGTCATGTACCACCGGAACACCCCCGAAGCATGACACACGCGGCTCAGACACAACTAAAGGGGAAATCCGTAGTGTCCCCACTTATACAGGGACCCAAAGAAGAATACAGCAGTATCGAGCGGAAGGGAGGGGGCACCACAGTCCCAGACCCCGGGGGACCGAGGACCATCCCCTCCCCTCCCCCGTCAATAGAGAATAGAGCAGTACCACAGTACCAGCCCTCGTAGGGTCCTACCCTCCCCTCCTCCGTGAAACCGAGAAATTGCCGTAGTGTCAAGCGGGAGGATAGGGGCACAACAATACCAGACCCCGTAGTATCATACCCTCCACCTTCCCGTCAAATCGGAGAATGCTGCAGTACCAAGAAAGAGGGAGGGGGCACAACAGTACCAGACCCCGTAGGATCATACCCTCCGCCTTCCCGTCAAACGGGGGAATGCTGCAGTATCAAGAAAGAGGGAGAGGGCACAACAGCACCAGACCCTTAAGGATCATACCCTCTATAACCTTGTCAAAGCGGGAGAAAACAGGAGCATCACGTGCGCGGGAGGGGGCACAGCAGTACCAGGCCCCGTAGGCCCATACCCTCCACTTTAAACGTCAAACGGGAGAATGCTGCAGTACCACGAGAGGGGGGGAGGCGCAACAGTGCCAGACCCCGTAGGATCATACCCTCAATTCCCTTGTCAAAGTGGCAGAAACATCAGTATCGAGAGAGGGGGAGGCGGCCCAACTGTACCTTACCCCGTAGGATCATACCCTCTACTCCCTTGTCAAAGCAGAAGAAACAGCAGCGTCACGTGGGCGTGAAGGGGCGCAACAGTACCAGACCCCGTAGGACCATACCCTTCCCTTGAACGTCCCAACCGGAGAATGCTGCGGTATATAGAGAGACAGAGAGAGATAGGGGGTACAACAGTACCAGACCCCGTAGGATCATACCCTCCGCAGCAATAAAAGGATGCAACGATTAAGGTGCTGCACAAGAAGAAAGACAGGATGGAGTGTGGTAACTATCGTGGTATTTCCCTTGTCGCGCATGCCGGCAAAGTACTCCTCAAAGTCATCGCGCGCTGACTCAGCGACTATTGCGAACGGGAAGGCATCCTGCCAGAGGAGAAGTGTGGCTTTAGGCCCGAACGATCGACGGTCGACATGATGTTCGTGGTGCGACGCTTGCAGGAATTGGCAAGGAAGAAGGACACTCCGCTGTTCATGTGCTTTGTCGACCTCACCAAAGCCTATGACTCTGTCGACCGAACCCTCCTGTGGGCTGTCTTGCCTCGCTTTGGGGTGCCGCCTAGAATGCTCACCGTTATCCGCCAATTCCACGACGGCATGCGAGCATGCGTGCGGCTGGATGACAGCGAGTGCTCAGATATGTTCGACGTGAAACAGGGCCTACGGCAAGGGTGTGTGCTCGTGCCATTGTTGTTCAACATGTTTTTTACAGCGGTGCTGCGTGTGGCGGAGCAACGCTTCGCTGCTGATAAAGCCATCACGGACAGGTTAGAGCAACTCCAACCAAAGCAGGAGAAGAAGAAAAATAAGAGGGGGAAGGCACGGGTCGGGCACGCCGACGGACAGGGGAATGATAAAGTGGCCCAGACACTGTGGGCTATGCTCTATACTGACGATGCAGGCATAGTATCGAGATGACCCAACGGCCTGAAGAGGATGATGACGGTGATCGTGTCTGCGTGTGCCGCTTTCGGCCTGACGGTCTCGGAGGCCAAGACGGAGATAATGTGTCTGCAAACGAAAGATGGGGGGAACGTGCCGTTCACCGTCCCCGCCGCCGGCCAAGTGTACAAACAAACGACAGAGTTTGTGTATCTGGTCGGGCCTATCAGCGCATATTGGACGGGAAGAAGTGTCGAGGTAACGCGTCGACTCCAGAGGGCATGGGCATGCTTCGGACGGTATAAGATGGAAATTTATGACCGCCCCGGTGTGCGCCTACGCCTGAAAGTGCGAATGCTAAGAGCCGAGGTGATGGAAACGTTGCTCTACGGTTGCGTTACTTGGAGCCCGAGCAAGACTGATTACGGTAGGCTACGGGAGGTCCACCACAAGATACTCTTCCGATGCATCGGGTGGCGAAAACGAAAGCGCGAAGACCACATTCTATCCTATGCTAGCGCGCTTCTCAGGACAAAATCTGAAAGCGTTGAGACGACGGTACGAAGACGTAGGCTTTTGATTGCGGGCTTTGTGACACGCATCGGAGAGGAGCGTCTGCCGAAGAGGGTGATGTTTGGGGAGATGGTTGGGGGTAAGGGTTACACCGGAGGACAGGAGTGGGACTGGATGAGGTACCTTGAGGAGGACCTCAAGGAGTTCGGCATCAAGCTCGAAGGGTGGCTCGAGGCAGCACAGAACAGATGGTTCCGACGGATCGAGGAAGGGGCGGAGGCCTTCATGCGGAAATGGCATACATATGAGAAGGAGGCATCGGCAGAACGGCATAGAATAGCTGTAACAACGACCACAGCCGTTGACGCCAACGCGAGTGTGCAGAATGGCAGCGAAGAGGGGGGGGGCGAAAGGGGGACGAGGGGGAATGGCGGGGGGGGGGGGGGGGGGGAGGCGGTCTGCCTAACAGACTGAAGCCTGGTTATGGCCATCCTCGTCATGATGCATTCCCTTCTTTGGGACCCAAGTAACTAGCATGGTGCCATCTGGGCAACTTTGCGGGTCTGTATGCTCCAGTGCCTGCCATTCTTATTTTCTTTCCCCCCGCCAGAGATTGTCGCATTTTTGTCCTTTCTTTTTTTTCATTCATCATTCATTCCCGTTTGTACCTCTTTGTGTCTTCGTTAGTATGGTCCGTTTTGCCTTTTTTTGCGTTTTGCTATCTGCGTCTGTTTTTTTTTTTTTTTTTTTTTTGCTTAGCTTCATCTTCTTTTTTAGGTTTTTGTCTGCTATTAATAGTCTCCTTTTTGCTTCCCTGGTGTCCGCAGTGGTGGTATGCGTATGCTTGTTTTTTGTTTTTTCCTCTGTTTTTACTTGAGGTATTTCTTCCACTCCAGAGTTATTGGAGCCTGTCCTGCGACCACGGACTGCATTGAATTGTTGGTTAATGTGAGGACGACAACAACAACAACCCTCCCCTTCAACGTCCAAACGCGAGAATGCTACAGTGTTCAGAGAGAGGGAGGGGGCACAACAGTACCAAACCGCGTATGATCATACCCTCTATAACCTCGTCAAAGCGGGAGAAAACAGCAGCATCACGAGGGCGGGAGGGGGCACAACAGTACCAGACCCCATAAGATAATACCCTCGATCTTTCCTTCAAACGGGAGAATGCTGCAGTATCAAGGGGGGGGGACGGGGCACAACAGTCCCAGATACCGTAGGATCATACCCTCTACCCTACCTGAAAGCGGGAGAGACCGGCAGCATCACGTGGGCGGGAGGGGGCACAACAGTACCCGACCTCCTAGGACCATTCCCTCCCCTTGAACGTCCAAACGGGAGAATGCTACAGTGTTCAGAGAGAGGGAGGGGGCACAACAGTACCAGACCCCGTAGGATCATACCCTCTATAACCTTGTCAAAGCGGGAGAAAACAGCAGGATCACGTAAGCGGGAGCGGGCACAACAGTACCAGACCTCATAGGATCAAACCCTAGACCTTCCCTGTAAACGGAAGAAACCACAGTATCAAGGGGGGGGGGGGGGGGGCACAACAGTACCAGACCCCATAGGATCATACCCTCTACCCCTCTTCCAAGCGGGAGAGACCAGCAGCATCAAGTGGGCGAGAGGGGTCACAAAAGTACCCGACCCCGTAGGATCATACCCTCTACTCGCTCGTCAAAGCCGGAGAAATCGCAGTATCGAGATCGAGGGAGGGGGCACAACAGTAGATGCGACAGTGCAGCAGTGGAGGGGCACAACGATATCAGACCCCGTCAGACCCTACCCTCTACTCCCTCGTCAAGCGGTTGAAAACAGCCGTATCGAGAGGGAGGAAGGGAGCACAACAGCAACATACCCAGGGTCACACCTTCCCCGCCCCCGTCCAACGAGAGAGAACCGCAGAACAAAGAACATACATCGGTATCGAGGGGGGGGGGGGGGGGGGGGGGGGGGGGGGGGGGGGGGGGGCACAACAGTCCCCCCCCCTCCTCCCCGTCAAAGCCAAATCGCGGCCTCGTACTGTAGTCAGTACGATCGGGAAAATGCAAATGTATCCTGTACTTCGTACGAGCGGGAGAGTGCACCAGAATCGAGGGAGCCCTTCGCTCCACCGTCCAACGAGATAATACAGCAGTACAACGAGATAATACAGGCCTCGTACTGTAGGCAGTACGAGCGAGAAAATTGCAAACGTATCCTGTACTAAAATGCAAATGCCTCCTGTGCTCCTTACGCGCGGGAGAGTGCAGCAGTATCGAGGGAGCCATGCGCTCCACCGTCCAACGAAAGAATACAGTGGTACAACTCGCCACCTTCGAACGAACGAATACAGCAGAACAGAGAGCATAGAGCAGTATCGAGAGGGGCATCAAAACCAAATCGTGACCTCGTGCTGTACTCACGACAAGCGGGAAATAAATGCAGAAGTATCCTGCACTGAGTACCAGGGGGCGGGCGTCAAAACCACATCGTGGCCTCGTACTGTACTCATGGCAAGGTGGAAAGTGCAGAAGTATCCTGTACTCTGTACCAGGGGGAGATTGCAGCTGTATCGAGGGAGACCCTCCGCTCCAACGCCCAACGAAAGAATATAACAGTACAACGAGAGAAACAGCCGTAACGAGAGGGAGCAAGGGGCACAAGCACATACCACCATCTCGAGTAACTCGAGTACCCTCCGCATACGCACGTCAATTGGCAATGAGAGGGCATAGCGGGATCGTAGCTAAATACTCTCTACCCTCCACAATCTTCGATACCAATCTCTGTCCCTATTGGTGCCTTTCCCTTGCTGTACTCAGGACAAGCGGGAAAATGTAGAAGTATCCTGTACTAAGTACGTACCAATCTGTGTACCCACGTACTCAATCTCCGACACCAATTTGTCTTTGTCGCCCTGCACCCGTATACTGTCGTTGATCTACAGCCAGGAGGGACAGCGGCGCCAGACCAACACAACCTCGCATACGCCAGAAAGCGGCAAACCCCCTCGTACCTCTGGAAGGTGCGTGGTTGTAGTGAGTCCGATCGGATCCTGAAAATATTTACCAGGTACTCCTTATTTCCATGTTCGGCGGCTGGACCTTAGGGGCCCAACGTGGACGAGCTCCGCCCCCAAGCTAGCTCCAGTTGAGGCATGCTCAACAGCGTTCGCCCCACCGGCGATCTCGACCGTCTCAGTTTGAGCCGCCGGTCTACGTTCCCGCAGCACCTGCCCCGTAGCCTAGCTGACGCGCAGCGCCGCCTCAAGCGTCCCCGCCTTGGATGCTCCGAGGAGAAGGACACAGTGCTCTGACTCCAGGAGGATGCTCCGAGGAGAAGAACACAGTGCTCCGACTCAAGGAGGAAGGCATGGAACCGGAGGCCTAGCATATACCAGACCAAAAGCCGCGTTGCTTCAAGCTCGCGGTTAGGCCGGGAGGCGCCGTCCCGGGGCCGACGCGATAGCGGCAGTCGCGTCCGCTGGAGTGGCTGGTGTCGACCGGGTGGTTCTCAGCATACTCTAAAGTAGATCGCGACCAACTCGTAAAGCTCACGAGGTTTCGGGAGCGGAAGGAAGAAGTGACCTCGATTTTGATACAAATTCCGAGACATTTTGATAAAATCATTGGTTCCATTATTTGTGCCAAATATGAATCCATGGATTGGATCGCCATTTTTACGTCTGGAGAATTTCACGAATGATGCCAAAACGCCTCCGTATATTGATACAAATTTCCAATTTTTCCAAAGTTTGGAAATTTTGGAAAAAAAGCTCTTCGATAAGAACGACCTGGTACGTTTTTTTGCTTGGATTAAGTGTTTAAAGTCAACTGCGTGCGGGAACAGCAACAGCAGCACCACCAACAACATACCAGGTAAACAGCAGCAGCAACACCGAGGGTAGACCCCTGCCTCGGTGTGGAAAGTAACGCAAGCTGTACAGAACAACGGCAGCAGCATCGGCAAGAGCAGCGCATACGCGTACTATAAAAAACACGAAAGACATCTTGGTTGTAGATTCAGTCCTGGAGGTCGACGACATGCGGGAACAGCAACGCCCACAACAACACTAACAGCAGCAGCAGGAGCGGCGGCAGTAGATACTGACTCAAAGGTCCCTACAACAGCAGCAACGCGAACGACGACTACATAAACCAACGTGAAAGGAGGAAAGCAGCATCAGGGGTGGTAGGCGGGCAGAGAGACAACATCAGGAAAAGGTGCAGCAGCAGCAGCAGCAGCAGCAGCAGCAGCAGCAGCAGCAGCAGCAGCTGCAGCAGTAGCAGCAGCAATGGGCTGCGCGACCAAGTCGTGTTCTTGTAAAATAATACAACTAAAAAATGCAAGTAGTGTGGAAAAAACTCGAAAACAGCTGCCGCGGTGGTAGACGTAGGCGACAAAGAACAACAACAACAACAACAACAACAACAACAACAACAACAAGAACAGCAGCAACAGTACAGAGAAGCAAAAAACACTACTCACCGTCACCTCCGGTCTCGAGCGTGAAGGACAATGTGCGGACGTCGATAGGCCTGGCGCATAATTCACAGTCTTTGGGCCACTTCAAGATTATCCCGCTGCCGGGGCAGGTGTCGTGGTCGCAGTTCACAAAATCGACCTAGCCTCCAGAGTTCTGTCTCAACCATATAGCTGGGAGATGCAGCGGTTGCCCTTAACAGCGGGACTGAGCACTGACTTGGACAGGGGGGCTCCGTTCGAAATGGGCTTACAATATCCGCCAGAAGAGGGCGAGACAGAGGTGTATGGAAGGCAACACCTTAAATATCGGCAGCAGGAAAAGGTGCAGTCCACTCTGTAGAAGCAGCACCACCAGCAGCAGGCGATGCAATCTACCAGGCAGGAGGAGCAGCACTAGCGGGCGGAGCACCCGGTACCAACAAGAGCAGCGAAAGCAAAAGTAGCACCAGCAGGAGCGGCACCAGAAGGAGCGGCACAAGCACGAGCGGCACGAACAGTAGCGGCACGAGCAGGACCAACACCAGCAGGAGGCCAACTGGCCAAGCGGTATACGAAGAGGCAGCACCAGCGTGACGCGCGTCGGATGCTGTCTACATGTGTCCACGCACGCAAATAATCCAATGACCCGCGTCGTAGTCCTGTTGAAACTATTCCGGAACAAAATAGGGGAAAAATCGGTCTACTACCGTATGTACGCCGTCTTATAGCCGGTCTCTTCGGGCCAAACCAGCTGAGGTCAACGGCAGGCGTGTAGAAACTGTTCCCGAAGAGTCCCCCCCCTCGCGAATAGTACAAAGCTCTCGCGAATCAGGGTTGACAATCTTGCGAAAGGCCAATGAAACGCCCCCACGGCAACCGACCAGAGCAAACGATTTTATAGTTTTGTTTATATATAGTTGAATTGCTGATATACCAGTAGTATATATTTATATGGCAGGTACTAGTTTCCATAGCACCATGTCAACGAGTGTCGTGTCGGGGTTAGAGTCATGCATTTGTGACATACCATTAACGGCCCTTGTTTTGAGCTTAAATGTGGGCACAGTAAACAAGCAGTACAAACAGCCTGTTTGTGCACACAATGACTGCAACGATTTAGGTATAAACCTATACCGGGATATACATACTTTGTTTGGTGCATATATTTAATCATGCGCATCGTGAATGATCAGTAGAAACAACTTGTGCACAGCCGCCCCATACCAGGTAATACTTTACGTTAAACATATATATTTTCCTGGAATATTTTACGTTTCTCGTCAGGCCGGCGGCCTTCTCGCGCACTCTAAGCCGGCGCAAATACAAGCCCCGGCTGAGGGTCGAGGTGGGTGCTCTCGGCCTCCGAGGTATGCGAAGTATCGCAAGTATCAGCGGGGAGAGTTATTACGACCTGCTGGAGCCAACCACAACGATAGAGATCCCACATTTTTCAGTTTTTTTTTGTCTACTGCTGGCTGCTGCTGCACCATGTTTGATATCACCGCCCCTCGAGCTGTCTACAGAGGCAGCCGCCGCACAGTAACAGACGATTATCAAGCCCTCCCTTTCGTGACCGCCACGGGTAGCACATTTTCCGTGTGGGTTTGGGCCATGATTCCTGTTGACCTAGGAAGTAGGAAATCACAAATAAAACAATTTCAAAACGGCTCAAATAAGTGGATGCTTCGCAGGGGAAGGACGATGAGCAGTACGAACTCACACCTGCTTTGTAATCCAAGGGCAACGCGCTGCCACGACGCGCACTACAACAGCAGTAGCAGTAGTACCACATCGTTTTTCGTGTAGTGCGTGTGCAACGTTCACCATCATGTGTTGCGTGTGCAACGTACACCAGGATACAACAGAAAACATTTTCTACCTATTATAGCACACATCGACGAACCTCCTGCTGTCACACGGCGGTAAAACAGGTCGGCTGTCGATCATTTTTCTCACCCAATTTTTCAACTTGTGACCCCCGGGATTTCAAGTTGACGATATCTCAAAGGGGAGCCTTGTATGTTGTATGTATCACACGCACTCTGTTTGTTTAGGCATGCTGCTACCGGGCGACCGAGTTGTTTTTCTCGCGCTTTCGACTGCATGCAGGGCAAGCAAGGGAGACGTCGGTGCATTACGACGCATGCATGTATGTCTAGCTCGAGGAATTCAACGCCGATGAGTTGGCCTCTAGTAAAAAATTGATTGTTTTACTGCTTGGCCGGGACGAGTTGGAGACAGACGTGGGAAGCCCCACATTCGTTTTTATTCGTAAATACCCCGCAGAAATGCCACTCAGCCACATAATATATTATTGCTGGTAAATTTACCAGATGTAGGACCGACTATAGTGCTCACACCACTTCACACCTATAACTTGCTTTCTATGATAAAAAAGGGATATAAACCACTTTCGGAAATAAATTGAAATGCCTGATTTAGGTCCCACCGCGAGCCGTATCACCTGCAATCTAGACGCCGGAGCAGCAGCAACAACAGCAGCAGCTCACACCTAAAAAAATCCACCAGGCGTCTGTATATCAGAAGTAATAATAGTCAACTCATACCAGGTATATACTATTATTATTGCCGTAAAAAAGATTCACTCATAAAAGTAGCAAGAAGTACGAATTTCAGACCAAGCATTAGATCAACGTCTTTTCGCGTACCACTATAAGTAGTAGTGATTTTCTGAATACGAAATCACCATGATGTACCTTGTAGTATCGGGAATACGGATGCCTGATTTAGTTGCCACGTCGAGCCATAACAAATACAACCATGGGATTCCTTTTGTTTCCGAGGTTTTCTTCTTTCGGGAAAGTTATGAGTGATCCATCTTGAAGATCATGCTGCACATTGTCGGATGGCAAAAGAAATAATAATACTTTAAGCATCACAGAAGAAGCATTAGCAACAACAGCAGCCACTTATTCTGCGGAAATTTTACTCGCAGTTGGAACCACCCCATATTATATAGAAACTCAACAGTGTTCAATTAACAGTTAGTTGAAAAGTGACAAAGTTTCAACATGCTGCAACGCCATATTACTCTCCCTTATTCGGGTTAATAATTATTCGGTATCATCAGTGCGCAGACTGGCTACGTGCATTCTCCAGTTGACCCGGGTAGCATCCAGGGGAGTCACTGGCCTATATTCCTATCCAGGAAATACATACCTGGTATAACATAAGCACGAACGGCATATATATCATCAAAGTCGTAGGTTCGATTAAAAAATGTGTAGACAAGACGTGTTCCGCAGCGAAAGCTGCTTGCAACCTAGAGTATCACATATTTCACCAGTCAAACTCACAGCTGACGTACTTCGCAAATTTACACCGAATGAATGGTGTACAACGGCACTCCACCCTGGAACACGCCCTCTGCGGAACCTATGTTTTCAACCTCAGCAAAATATGTAGCACCAGCAGACACACGACAGCAACAGCAGTACGTATCTGTCGGCTGCCGAAAATGTTGCACCAAGCCCTTTGACAGGTGATGTACACCGAACACCGAGCTCGTTCGAGACCACAACGGCTGTCCGTCTACCTACCTGGGGGGAAATAATGGTACCAGGTACTTACTGTTGTCAAACCTAGCTAGTTTTCCGGTCGGTCGATCTCAGCAGCAGGAAATCGCAGCCGGCTAGAGCCACAGAGCTCGTGAGAACGTGCCGATAGCGCTACTCTGAACGGACTGAAAATCTGACTGCATAATGAGTGGATTAAACAAGGGTATATTGGACTGAAGAGTCATTTGACAGTAGTAAGTAGTAGGGGCACACAAGACGTTCCTGAACCCCTCACATTAGGAGCTCAATATCTTGCCGGATCCAAAACTTCGGGGGAATTTGTTCGTGCCACCTGACCGGCACGTGTATGCGCTTTTGTCCCAAAACGAATGTACGCGTAAAGCGTTCATCCTAACTGGTAGTTCCTCACCTAAATAACTCAATTGATCAAAAACCTTTGGCCCAAAACCTGAAACCCCCACCCTGGGGTGACTCTGACGTAGAGAGAAACATTTCAAGACAAGTGCGTTTTTTGTTTTTCGGGACACGTCCTCTATCGTATATATATTATATATGTGGACTAGTTGCTGTCTAATCCTATTTCTTTGCATGTCATCCGACTAGTGCGTAGTGCTGTTTGCAAAACGACGAAGCAACATAATGTTAAGAAGTCTCCAGAACAAAGGCGCGGGAGAATGACACGCCAATTCAAAAACGATGTGACGCACATACATACATGCCTTTTGATATCATTGGTGATGTTGCTGTATATTTCTACAGCTAGCTGCTGTTGCCACGAGTCAGGCTTGCTGTTGTTGCCGTTCGTACTAACTTTTCCATGACGAAAAAATGAATGAAACATTTTCATCGGGCGCCAACTCTATGTAGATCTGTACGTACTACACTTAGACTACTGAATACAGGGAATCTGCTTATTATTTCTATCATTTAATATTGTTGGTTTGTTTTACTTGTCATTTCTGCATTATTAATAATCGGACGGCATAGGAAACGGCCTAATATACGGTATTAAATTTTCTAAAACGCAGGTACATATTTATGTGGTAGTTGGTATAGTATAATTGTTGTAGTTGTAGTACTAGTATTTATAGTACTAGTTCTATATATATGGAGTAGCCCATACACCGAGGGCATGCCGCTTTTCTATCAAGGCTTATCTAGTAGGAGAAGCACTACATGTACTGGAAGTAAAAGTCATTGTCGTGGTTGTTGTGGTGTCTGCTACCGCTGTTGTTGCCATCTGCATAATGGTTTTCTTCGTGGCCAGCAACAATAAAATCCCTCAACCACCGTATATAATAAGTAGACTGTACATATATTTACGAAAGCATATTATTGCAGTCGTATTACGGGGGGCCATAGTTGATAGGCCCTATGGTACACATAAAAACCTAGATGTTTAACGATTTTTATTAACTATGGTCCACCGTAATAGTAGTAGTTACTATCAATAGTGTAGTACCTGGTATATAGTAAAGCTGCTTCTATCTGTACCGCATGTAGGTTTTACTGGCAGTGGTGTGTAGTGTAACAGTATAGAAACTGCCCCAAGCCATGGTATCGCGTGACTACTTGGTCTCTCTGTTTACCGTGAAGTTGTCTGCACTATGTGAAGCATTGGCCAAGATATAGCATTAGCACCTAGAAGGGAGGTTGGTAGTTAGTTGTCGCAGTAGTAGTAAGAGTGTGCCGGTTGGAGTTTGGTAGACTGCATGCTGCTTCTACCTGCATCACATCTAGATTCTGCGCAGCAATGGTAGCGGTTTACCAGGTCAAGTAAGAACAGTATATTATGCCGTAGTTAACCCATGGTACAGCGTGCATGTAATGCAGTAGTTATTACAGGATACTGAGAGAATAGTAGTAATCATTTCGTGCTGAATCCTGTATTATATCATCCCTTCGAGAGATGCTCTAACCCAGGCTCTTGTTTCCGCCGGGATTAGATATACGTGCGTTACCTGTTACTTTCTTTTCGTTTTTCCGACGCGCCAGAATTTCACGTTATCTAAATCCCGAAGTGGAACCTTTTATTTAGAGGTAGAAAGTAAGTGCTGTAAATATATATATACCAGTTGCTGGTAAAGTGATATCCACACTCATTGTTTCGACAGAGCCTTATCGTTGTCAAATCCCCTTGGGCATACCTAAATCGTATTTCGGCCGGGATCCGCGAGCCGGGTCCTCCGCGAAAGCTGTCTGGGTTGTTACTTGATGTGGGTGTTTCGACGTCTGATGTTCGCCGGGTATATGTACTCGCTATTACTAGTCAGTAGTTGAAAATATTTGTACGAACATTTATTTGTTGTCAAAAAGCGTGGCGAACGTTAACCGGTAAACGTACCAATCTCGCAAACGGAAACCCTACACGAGAACATGTTCTTCGGATTTGCCCCTGACAAACATGTTGCAACAGCACGCGGAACAATTTATGCGATGCGCATTTTTGTATTTATTTGAGCCGTCGAGTTTGACGCAGTTTGTCAGCTCAACTCCTGTATCAGGAACTTCTGAAACGGGCGACACATGTTCTATCACTTCCACGTACCCTTAACCGTTCGGTCTCATAAGTAGCAGTTCTTGGTTGGATAAATGAATCTCTGGTTCGCCCTCCGAAAGTGATTTACTTCTTGGGGTTCTACACAGCATCATATTGTATGTTTTGTCGTGGGCGCAGCCACTATGGGCAATCCGTGCTTCGTGGACACTACAAGCCACTCGGTTTTGGACTCCCGCTTGTGGTTGCCTCACATAAGGTCTGTGCACGGTGGAGACGACGGGTGCAGCAAACCTGTGTGTCACACTACTACGTATCCATACCCCTGGCGATGTCAACGACGAGACGGCAGCGTGAGGGCATTGGTTTCGAGCCTTGCGCCAGAAGAAGCAATTATTTGTCGTTTCATGTGTACGAACGGAATCACAATATTCCCGGAGACGAGCGTGACACGGCTAGGAGGGCATGCACGACCGCCTCGTGCGGTTATTTGCCAATGTAAACGATGAAATGCGATGCAGCTAGACGGCCCGGCGTGAGCCGACACACCCGCATCGTACATTTTTGCATCGTTCTTGAGTATCCCCAGAGTGAGGGCGGGAATACAGGCGGCCTGCACAGTCAGTGGTTAAACAGCCGAGTTGTGGCTGGTGGTTTCAAGTTCAGAGGTCGTTCTTGCAGACAGTTAGGAAGCGCTCGTGGGTTGTATTGACAAAAAAGGGAATACACCAGGATATAGATACGGAGGTGAACGAAGAGTGAGGTGTGTGCGCGTGCACGACAGCCTTCGATCACCTGGTATTCAACACGTCCCTGCACTGACACGACAGCAAAGCAGCGAAAACTGTTCAATCCCAGACTGATCCCCAAAGTCGACGATTTTGAAGAATCTAGTTTTAGCCGTCGTACCGATGCAACCGTGTGGCGTACCCGATATTTTTACTTGCAAAATATTCGTACCTACGAGCAGATACGTACCAGCGTGTACTCCACAGCAATTTCCTCAACAAACTCCACAAACGACGACGTATTTGCCTCCCCATTAGAGCTCGTTCGTACACGATACAGCAAGGACCTGTTCTCTTCAACGATCAGGCTGGGAACCGGCCCAAACTGAAAAAAACTAACAGAAACGGTCAGGTTCAAAGAGCTGCCGAGAGAGCCCCACTCTGTCTGCGTGAAGATCAATTATATCTACGTGCATGGGTTCGATCGTGACACCTATCCTTCGTAGCGAAAACAGGGTCCCATGCGAGCTGATGCTGCAAATCGGCGGCGACTGCGTCAACAGGGCGGACGTTTTCCACGCCTGTTGTAGTGCCAATCCCTGCGTAACGAGACTACCCTGGCGTACACATTGAATCGATGCCCTGCGATGAGTCTTGAATAATAGATGAAAACATGCCTTCGTTCTTATGATTTTCCGAAGCCTCCAAGCTCACATGATTCAAAATCGCCCGCACTACTACTCAGGGATGCCAAACACGACTGATAAAGGACCAACATAAGCGGGAATATAGCTCTACTACGCCGTACAGTCGGAATGCGTCGATAAAGTGCACTCAAGGTCACCACACATCGACAACCAACCCCGTAGAAACTCGTACCAGCGAATCCCTCGAACATCGTCGACGAAACTGGTTTCCCTATAGACCGCCATAATATCGAACCGAATAGTCCGTGAAGAATACACCATCCTAGTTATCATGGATGGTACCCCACGAAGCACTTGAATAACTTCTATCAGAGTCAGGGATATATATATTTAATGGACGTATAGCCTATATATATGGCTATGTCGACCGAAACAGTAGCAGATTCCAAGCAAATACCAAGGCGCGTGCGACACCGATAAAGAGAACGCCTGCAAATACTTTATTCATTACAACAGACAAACAAGTGGGCACTCTCCAGCGAGCATGCAAACAAGTACCAACGGAGGAGGATTGCCTGTTGCTCGCATGATATAAAACCTACCAATACAGACAAGGCGTGTATGGTCACAAAACCGTCAGTCGAAGGACCCATGTCAGGCGCAGCACTTAGACTGGTGTAGTAGTCGTATGGACTTCACACGTCCTTAGGGAAGCAATGTGCGCAGTCCAAAAAGGTCCAAGTGCATGTCGTCGATAAGCGATGAGCAACGGGTGCTCTCGAAACCCACAGAGTGTGCCTGGTGCCCGACTTGACAACATCGGGAGCGCCTTTCTACACCGCGCGGTCAAGCCTGTTGATTTTGGGAAGGATTTGGTCGTCCTTGTCTTCAGATGCTTGCTGCAAGATGTAGTCAAATCCTGTGATGAAGGCAGTGGGGGCCGTTGCGGTAGGCAGGATTACCCAAGTTAGACCGACCTCATGTATTGGTAGCTTTTTTCAGGACGGCATGACTACTTAACTGCTACAAATAATGTCGACTCAGAGCTTTGGTTTTTTTTTTGCATATATCCCACGACGATCATTCATCCAGGAACCGATATTTCACCCGGATGAGGTGTCCTACCGGGTTGGGGATTATCCCTGGCGTTGGGATGCGCCGCTATCTGCCTGCAGAGTTTGTACACATATAGGTGAATGCTATTTCGATGCAGCACCGCCATTCCAATGGTGGTGATGATGCAATTATGAGTTTTCGGCGTATAAACCGCCTCGTGACATTCATTAAGGACCAGTTGTGCCTTAGTTACGACGGGTCGTAGTTTTCTGCAGCTCAGACGGGGTCAAAATAACGAAGACTGAGCAATGAGACGCCTACAGCTACCTAAAGCCTGAATCTCTAGGGTATTGATAATGTACAAAGCGCAACCATCATCAACCGGTCGGTGTCGACGTTGAATATAGCGGGGGGAAAATAAACACCATACCCATTGGAACGAGCACAATGCTTGATCCATTTGGTACGCTAGGAGATTGGCCGTGTGTTCTGTACATCATAAATACTAGGACAAATTTAAAGGGGCTCACAACTCACAGTGGTACTTGCAGCACTTGTCCGTGGTGCACCCGGAGTGGTGGCATTTGATCTCGTCAGAGTCTTTCTTCAGGCTGTAGTGCTTCGGGCAGTAGTAGGAGTCGCAGTAGACCGTGTCTGGCGACAAATTCAAAATGCGTAGTCACAGGTTAAAAAACAATAGGTTGATTGGTGGAACCCATAGAATTCGATCATATCCGGGCTTGAAAAAAACTCCGTCAGGCCCTATAGCCAGAATGTCAGTAAAAAATGTATGCAAAGGAAACTGATCCTTATATTCACGCCGAACGCATATAGGGTATGTTCGGGACGGGCCTCACCCTTCTCGCAGCACTGATCTTTGGTGCACTTGTAGTCCTTGCACACGGTAGTGTCCGCGTCGTCCACTAGCTCGTAGTACTTAGGGCAGTCGTAGCTCGAGCAGACCTTGTCACAGCACTGGGATTTATCACATTTGCCGTGGTTGCATTGCTCGTGGCCGGCGTTGTCGATCAGAGTGTATCCCGACGAGCACTTGAAGGAGTCGCAGTAGACAGTGTCTGCAGTTTGTTGACATATATGAGGTTACCCCCAAAAACACGCAAAGTATGAGTTCCCCAATGTTGAGTCATAAGCCGCATTTTGTTGATATACCGCGTAAACTGCACAATAAACCTTGACAATGGGAATTCCCGGACGTTGATCAAAATGCATAGAGTACGACGGACACAAAGCACCAGCCTAGTCCACGCCTTTCGAACATGTACACCATGTGACAAACCGTGTGTGGGTTATTCACGTTTGATAGTTCTCACCCTTCTCGCAGCACTGGTTTTTGGTGCACTTGTTGTCCTTGCACACGGTACTGTCAGCGCCGTCGACCAGCTCGTAGTATTTAGGGCAGTCAAAGCTGGAGCACACCTTCTCGCAGCACTGGGACTTCTCGCATTTTCCGTGCTTGCACTCTACGTGGTCGGCGTTGTTGATCAGAGTATACCCAGACGAGCACTTGATGGAGTCGCAGTAGACGGTGTCTGCGGTTGGCATTCGAACAGTTACGTGCAGAAAAAAATAGAATATGAGGCGTCCGAACTACACACTGAGGACAACCTGTGTTAACTGCGCAGGCTTTCAATTTCAACCTTCTCGGCCGTTTGTTAGGCTAAGTCAAGTGTACTAGAGTCATCAAGCAAAGCGCGCGAGAAAAGCTAATGTCATGGATGTAACTAGACCAACACCCTGTGTGCTCACCCTTCTCGCAGCACTGTTTTTTGGTGCACTTGTTGTCCTTGCACACGGTACTGTCAGCGCCGTCGACCAGCTCGTAGTACTTAGGGCAGTCGTAGCTGGAGCACACCTTCTCGCAGCACTGGGACTTCTCGCATTTCCCGTGCTTACACTCCACGTTGTTCGCGTTGTTGATCAGAGTGTACCCAGACGAGCACTTGATGGAGTCGCAGTAGACCGTGTCTGTAGTCCAAGTCATAGGTTCAGCAACACGTGCAACATATCAGCTACCTTATTTATGCCAAGTTTGGAATCGACAAGAAAGACCAAGCTGTGTCCACTGTACAGGCCTTATTCGTATATTCACATGGATGGCCGTTTCTTTAGAATTGTCAATGGTATTGCTGTCAGCATGCACCAACATCCTGATAATTTCAACAGCGGATAAAAAATACGCCGAACCATGTTTGGGTGCTCTAGCCTCGAAACATGCCTCACCCTTCTTGCAGCACTGATCTTTGGTGCACTTGTAGTCCTTGCACACGGTACTGCCAGCGTCGTGTACTAGCTCGTAGTATTTAGGGCAGTCGTAGCTGGAGCACACCTTGTCGCAGCATTGCGATTCTTTGCACTTGCCCCGTTTACATTCGACATCGTCGGCGTTGTCGATCAGAGCGTAACCGTATGAGCACTTGTAGGAGTCGCAGTACACATTCTGCGCGGGTGAAAAAATTACCGTACACAATGTATACATCAGTCATTTTATACGATATTTTTAATCTTGTTGGCCGTTCAGTCGTCAAGTCGACTGATCAATAGCAAAACCGAATATCCGCGGGAGAGCTGTGCAGTACACCGCAACACCTCTAGATCATGTGTTTCCCTTAAAACCGAGCACACCACGAAAATGCTGCATTGGTCAACCATAGGCAACCCATAAACGCGACCATGAGTACCGCAATTCTCGGTTCGAATGAAACCAACTAGCCGAATCAGTGGGTTTTTGCTGTACCAGGGTGTGTTTTGAGTTCCGGGAAGACAATGATGCCTTTTGGAGAGTACAGACCCAAAATATAACACATTTGGTGAGAATTCCACAGAAACTGCGGCCGAATAGGCATACAAAATGTGCTTTTCTTGAGATCCGACCGTGTGAGACACGAGCCACAACCCCTTGCCATCAAAAGCAAAAATCATCGTGTTACCGGTGTAACGGCAATCTGACGGCAATGGGTTGTGCGTTGTAAAACGAAACCTTATGTCTGCCTCCATGCTTCTAACAGACAAATCGGAAAAATGGGAACGAAGCCTAAAATGAGAACCAAGCCGTATCTCCGGAACCATGTGGTGTATCAGATAACCAAAATGATCCTGCGAAACCCCTTGGCAAGCCCTGTGAGAGGAGCTCGTCAGAATGGTCATGCTCCATCTCGTGTCTTCGGGTGGGCGCAAAAAGCGATATACGCTGGCTCTATTGTGATTTCTCTAGATGCTGGCTACCGCGGCGATGCCGAGGACTTCCAGCCGGAGCGACAGCTCATTCGAAGGCTGCTGTACAGCCCCACAGCACTGTCAACTTTTTCTGCTCTAAAAATCTGTTCCCGCGTCTCTAAAAGCGGCGTACCTGTTGTTTGGTGCTTTGCGCAATCTCAATCCTACAGCTTCTACACACGGTAAGAACAACAGATATTAGTTATTCTTTCCGAGGACGGTCGTGGTGAGCCTGCGTGCTACGCTCATAGACCGCATCAAGGGTAGTACCCGATTCTGTTGATATTGGATTGGGTTTGGGTTGCTGCTGGAGGTGTTGGGCATGTCAGCCGTGGGCGTGGGATATTTGGCACATGTGCTTGGTGTTTATGCAACTACACTTGCGGTCAATACTTTGAACATACGCTCGAGACATGCAGAGGCCGTAGTTTCGCGGACAAGCATAGTGTAGCTCCTGTACGTCCCGCGGATTACTACATCAAGTGATCACGTTTGCTACCCTTAATCACAGGTTCCCTCGTTACGGAAACACGAAACCACTATGCTCTTTAAGATCCCAAGAATATTGTATATACGTATCTAATTCAAATGATTTGCGGAAATCGAGCACAAGCTTTCATTCTTGAATGAGGCCACGGGGAACACAATCTTCGATCCGGCGGTCGTTAGATAACGTGGTAAGATGGTCCAAGTTGGTTTTAAGGTGTGAAACAAATATCATCTTCCTCGCCGTCCAATGTCTACCATGCACGGCGACAGTGAACTTGTGTAGGTTGTTGTTTTTAGCAACATCACCTGTGAACGCCCATATGGGGTCATACCTTGCTGTAAGAAGTAGTGCGTTTCCCACGGAGGCCCTGCTCGGTTTCACCATCAGCTGTTGCTGTATAGACGGTAGGACGCCGAGACGACAACGTGTTGGGCTTGTTTAGCAAGTGCGAGGGCAAAACGATGGCTGCCGCGTCCAAATGGAGATGCCAGCGAGCATAGCAAAACAGTTAGTGTGTGTTTGAAGTTTACGTGGTTATTCCTACTTGTAGGGCAGCATGATAAATGGACTAATGAATGACTGTGTTTGGAAATAAATGTCGCATCAGTAACGACATGTGATGAGGGCATCTTGTTACAACTACCATTCTCTGTTGGTCCGACTTGCTCATAGCTTTCAACGTCAATGCAAAATTATATTAGGTTAGTGAGGGAAAAAGGGTTAGTAGGCATCAACATTCACCGAAATCAATTGTGACTCGATTTGTCCACGACCTAAAGGGCGTTGACTCATGATGCGGCTGCAACAACAAAAAGAAGAAGCATGTCATTAAGGATTGGTGGCTCCCTTGAAGAGAACAAACGAAGAGAAAACATTCTTTGCACTGCTCTACGGCACCTCGTATGCCCCCTCCACCCCTCTTAGTCATCGGCAGGAATGTGTCTACTCACCCTTTGAAGGCGGAAGAGGGGAACCAGCTGTGACCCCTAGAGTCGCCAAAGCCAAAACGAGCGAGGCAAACCGTACCATGATGTGTCCGCCGTATATGTCGCTAGCAGTACTGAGGTGCTGCGATTCGCTGATAAAGAATTCGTCGGGAGAACAAGACGAAGGAGACCAAGAAAAAAAAGATACCGATGACGAAAAACAAGACAAGGCAAAATAACGAGATGAAGAAGAAGAAGGAGAAGAAACAAGAACACACGACAGGGAAAAACACGAGGATCAGAACGGGATGCTATATTAAGCCGACTGTGTTGCACGTAGTACATATCGTGGGGGCATGTTTCTCGGAATGATATTCACGACTTATATACGAATTTCCTGCGAATTGTACCTTGGCCGTTGTGAAGGCAATCTGAGCGCGATGCGTGGTTGGTAGGCGCTGTCGGTACTCTCTGGTTCGAGACTGCCTAAATTCGATAGTATCTGATACACCAGGGTTGTAACGACCGGTGTTTCGAACAAGGGTCAAACCCACATGTATGCCTACGCTCTCTCTTCTGCGGCATCGTTCGATGGACACGAGAAACAAGCGAAATACAAAGGCTATAATGTATACACCAATGTTAGAGGTAGGGAAACTGACCTGAGCATCCGTATCAATGATCATCTAAAGATTGTTATGCTTGTGTTCACACACAGAGGACAGTAGGTAGGAGTATCAACCTCAATCACACGTACACAAGGGTTTCCATCTCTAGTGATTATTCGCAATTTTTCGACGTTTTGTGTTTTTCAGATGTGTCGTCTTAAATAATGTGTCAATGATTAATGTCAGTTTGATGAACAACGCCAGTCACCCCCGGGTGGGTTGAGCGGCAGTGCGTCCAAACTATCCGATTTCTAAATTCGTCGTCCACGAGAGCCATACAACCAAAACCAAGAACGACACACTCTGCCGACATTGGAGTTCAATATCTCAGGCCTAGCGGGCGAATTTGTTTCAAACTGAAGAAACTGGATGTGCATTCTTCCGCATTGATATACAGGTACAGGGAACGTTCTACTAGCCCACAGTTCCTCTCGTACAACGCATAGTCCCATGTCTGTCTATTCACTATAAACTTCGCGCATCTCCGTACACTAGGGACTGGCTGGTGTATCCCCTGTTCATCTCATATATCAATCATTTACATCGTGCACCATGTTTGGTTACATACTACTGCGGCACGATGGGCGTGTGGATAGCTACCTGTAGGCTCCGAGGCGGCACCCTAAAGAAAGGGTGATATGGATCACGTGTCGAAGTTTTCAACAGGAAACTGCTTGGCATAGTGCTATTCAAAATCAGGATGGATGATGCCCTTGCCACACTGATTAAACTCACCGGTGGTTGGTACTCGTAGTGGACGATGCGTTGGTGAATGACTATCGGTGGCGCGGTAGCCTGTTTCATTCATTGACTTCACCAGCAGGCGGTATTTTGTAGGGTAAAGGGGAACAACCATCGGACTAATGCTCAGCTAAGGATGGCACGTACCGTACTATTGGAGGTATATCTACCATGTTATACGGCGGGTTATCAACCGACAGTCGGACAATTCAACGATGCGAAGCAGCAACATCGAATCGTTCGCGACGGCGCAACCTAGCCGACAATTTTTTTGAATACGGCAGAGCCTACCTGGAACTATGTATGTATATACCTTGAAGTATGTGGTTGATCTACACTCTGTGAAATGGGCAACGCTAGCCTTATAATAATATTTGTTCGGTCGATGTAAGGGTTGCGGTTGTGGTTGCTTACATTTCCGTGTTCGACACAGGGTGCATATTAACCATGTTTGGTAATAATAAGGTAATCTGCACTTAAACGAATCTCGCGATATATTCAACGCTCGCTGGATTCGTGCCCTCACAAACGTTTGGTGGACAGTTGCGTTTGTGTAGCACCCACGTGATCAGATGTTATACGTCTAACATAAGCACCATGCCTAACGAATAATAAAACATTTAAAAGATAAGTATACCAAGGTGTTTCGCGAGGTTCGAACACCACTGCTGCACTGGCCCTTTTGCGTATGCTTATATGTAGCACTAACAGTCTTTCACAAAACACTTCAGTTGTAATATATAGATGACCAGCACTAATTAGCAAGGTGCCCCCTGAGTCAGCACACGCATGCCACCCCTAAACGAACATTTTTCATACACGTCGGATGACGGAGGATAATCCGATGTATGAGGTTTATCGTCCCGATAACTTGTCTAGGCGAAGCGACTACTTCGCTTTGACAGGACAGAAACTACACAACGTGCCCGACTCTGTAAAAGTGAGTGCGATTTCCCCTTGACTAAAACGTGATGGGCGTTCGGCCTATACCATCTCCGGTTTTCAACAAATAGCTCATCTTGCCCACATCCTTCCAAAAAGTGCGTTTGTTTAGCAAACTGAACGTCTAGTCGGACAGTTTGGGCAACATTCGTCTATATACCAGCTAGTTCAACGACATTGCCTGCTATCTATTACAGGGGGCCATAGTTAACAGGACCAAATATTGTTAGTGAAAATGGTTAAACATATAGGTTTTTATGTATACCATAGGTCCTGTTAACTATGGTCCCCCGTAATAGTTCGCCACATATGCCGATCGCAATACCGTCGCACATTAGGGTCAACACTGATCCCAATTAACAGCGGCGGAAATTACGATAGCAAGAGCGGCGGAACTGTGTCACTGTCAACCATGTTCCTTCTAAAACACGAAACGACGTGTAGTCACATTGTTTCGGAGGAAACTTGGTGTTGTCAGTATTGTTTGCTTACAACCCGTTCGAGGTGCGCAAAGGCATGTCGGCCAACCGTTTGACGCAAATATTGAGAGTCTGACTTCGTAGGACAAATGTGATTTCATCTGTAACGCTCAACTATGATCAAATACAGGAACCAAGTATGCTATCACACACTGCTTCCAAAAGGCATCTTGATACATCGAAATAGATAGAATGCAGGCAATGTTTCGGTCAGATATTGGGTTCGAATTTGGGATAAAAAACAACAAATCGGATAACACCCTTCTTACTTATTAATAGTGTGTCAATGTGTAACCGTGACAATCTTAGAACGACGACATATATTCACCTCCCTCTCGGGAAGGTGCATGCGAGTACGTATTTCTCATTAAACTAACAGGGGCAATGTGGGCATTTCAGTATACTCCGAGTAGGGGATTGGCGTGCAGGGATTTGTTTATGGTATAGCACCGCAGCCTGGCTACAACGGTCGACTCAACCTGTCTGGAGAAGAAACAAGCTGAAAGCCCAGGCGCACATCTCGCCTGGTTTTGCCCTTGGTAGCCAGCATACACAACGCGACGCCGGTTTCGTCTCGCTCGACACATTAGTAGGGGTCGCATTGAAACCGCTTTCCCCCGTCACAATGTTTATCATACAGACGACCAGGCAGACAGGCAATCATACATACTGAAACGCAGACAAGAGGTGTGCATTGACAAATATTGAGATATATCTTGACTTGAAAACCGACAGCAATTATCTACCTTTCAAACACAATTATCTACCCCGAAGAGCAACGGATGTATGTGCCTCCGATTTGCACAGTTAGTACCACGTCAGTGCGGCGAAATGAAATCACTATATATATAGTTTGCAGATGTGTGTCATCATCTGGGGGATGACAGGTTTGTCGCTTCATGTAATCCATAACTGACGAAAACCCGTACAGCGACTTCACCCGACAAGAAAAAGACATGGGATAAGCTACAACAAATGGAGCACGGAGAAACACTTTAGATATTCAATTTCATCTACCGCTTCTTGCAGTGATGATAGGTTTTTACGGTGATAGGTCACGATGAAGCTGTCGGTTTGTCGTTACTGTCTGCCTCTTGATTGCCAGAGGAGTTACCATCATACCTGGTAAGCTCAGTTACAAGTCTTGTGCTATGTACTTGGGCATGCAAAACATTGCTTTAAATATTCAACAACATGGGTACTTGCTGAGACATGGCTTGTATTTACGCGGCAGCTAGAATTCCCTCCAACACCAGTGCATCAGAACCCCTTTTTAAAGCAGAAAAGCTCTCAAGCTCTTCCGTTGGCACGGTGTGATCGGAGAGCGTCTGCAGAAAAATGGCGCTGAGCCTAAATATAGATACGACATCCACCTAGCCTATGTCGACTACGCTTCGTGGTTGAACTTAAATATGTCACACCGCCAGACATTAAACACCCACCATAGCATAGAAAAACATTTTTCTAGGTATGTATTTTTATTTTTTCATTTGCCTTCTGACAATGTGTAGGGCGTTATCAATTTAAAATGAAATAACTGACATAATTCATCGAATACCACGAACTTCATCGAACCAATTCTCCTTCCCTGCCTGTACTCACTTGCACCCCCACCATTTACCGATATATTTTACCTACTATGTATCTATACGCCACGCTTCCCACTCCGCATCTACACTAGGTATCTATTGTTTGTCTTGAAAGACTTATAGGAGCACAAAAGAAGAAACAACATCGATATGCACCTCCGCAGAGGATGTACACACCAACCTGTGCGGCGAATAAACTGATGACATGTCAACACCGCCGGCAAGGATGAAACAACCGCAGACCCCGGAAAAGAGCATAACGATAAAACAGAGTTGGGAACATATCATTCCTTGTTTACTTCGTAGTTTTCTTCTCATCTTCACAAGACGCTAGGGACGACTAACCGACTTCCGACGGCCTAGTTATCGGCGAGTGTAGTCGAGGTGTTCAGGCTGTAAGGGGCTCGAGTGGGGCTCAAGCATCTGACAAATAGTCCTGTCGGAAAAAAGCGATCCCCTGTGGAAGGACATGACAATAGCGAACACGCTCTATACAGCAGCAAGACAAAACCAGTGCATCTTTCTGCTGTTGTTATTCTGTGCTGATTGGTTCATCTGATCAAGTTCAATGTGTCCTCCATCGCGATCACAATGTATTGTGCATATCACAGCCGAAACGGCCGACAAACATCGGCCCGCAGGGAAATCACCTATGGCCGCTGATGCACATTCGATCTGCGGATGTGCCGATCGTTGCCTACTGCAGCATTTCAATCTGAGGTATTCGCGAAACTACGCAGCGGAAAACAACACGGTTCATCACCATATCTATTGTTTCTCAAGTCGGGCCTCTTGCTGCTCTCCATTGGTTCCAGACAATAATATCGGTTTTGGGCCCATGTTGCCGCATACGAAGGAGGTTATACAAACGTTCATGTAAAGTGGTTGCTAAGGTACAATTTTGTTGACAAATCTTAGGGGGCATATAGCCCAAACGGAATATATATACCAGAAAGTGCGAAAGTAGCCAGAAAGTAGGAGATTCGCGCGTGCACAACAGTCTTCGATCACCGGGTATGAAGTACAACGCTCAGGCCCCACAGCTATCCGGCGGAAACCATCGAAGTAAGGACCTAACGGGCACGGAAATGCCGGAACGTGTAGCAGGTAACTAGCCATCAGAACACTATAACTGTAAGGCAGGTCTGTTTATTCTGTTTACCATATATATTCCAATCTAACAACAGATACTCAACAAAGTGTACTCACCAACAAGGATAACATTTTTTCATCACCAAAAGAGGAGAAGCATATACGATACAGAAATGACCCATTATCCTAAGTTGTCTTTGGAACGGCCTGGATTCAAAGAGAGGGAACAATACCTCGGGGGCGAACGACCGCTGAAAGCCTTAACCACAATCGTCGTGCGGTTCATATACTTGAGCGTGCATTCGTGTATTTGCTAGATATATATATGTACATTTCAGCTTCGAAGACAGGGTCATTCGCGTGCCGGCGATGCGCTTGGTCGGTGACCGCGTTAACATGGCTGAGGTTCGCCACGCGGGTTGAGGTGTACACCCAAGTCTGATGAGACGGCTCGAACGATGGCCGTATACTTGGATTGTAAGCCAGAAGTTGGGTCTTGTTCACTCGGAGACGAGGCTGTGCTCTCCAGGTTACCGAAGCCACCAAGTTGGCATGATGCAACACCGTTAGATCAACACAGAGGTAGTAGACGTAATAAACAAAGGATCACACAAGCATAAACACCAATATCGTGAATGAATCGACCTTTTCTACCCAAGCTCAACACCTCGGAACTAGCGTGTAAATCCAACATATACATCAATCGTCATTGCCAAATGGTTTGGCTATAGACTACAAGAGCCCACCGAATAATCTGCGAAGTTGTCATCAGCGTATGATTTCTGGATGGTGACCGTCGAAGGACCTGATGAACATATATCATAATCAGATACATACCTGTTTGGGTAGATTGCCTCGATCGTTATGCCGACCAAGAAACTCTCAAAGTCCACGCTCTAACCTACTGTGAGCACATACGACACCGACAAAGCAAACGTGTAGGGGTACTTTTGTCATACCGACGTATAAACGACGCGATTTCTCCAGCGAGCATGACTACAGGACCTGGTGCCAATGGAGGACAGACACGGTTTTTCCCACACCAATATGCTAAATATACTAATATTGAGACTAGTTCATTAGATACACAACCGTCCGTCAAACGACCCCCGTAAGAGAGGGCACCTAGACAGGTAAAGATATCGAAATGACTCCACACCCTCACGAACCAGTGTACGTAATCCAACGTAATTCTTGTGGATGCCTTCGATCAAAATACGAGCAACGAGTCTCCCCGCCACCCGACAAGGTGTTCTTGGTGACCGACTTTGGAACACCATATGCAACTGTGTAGGAGGCGCGGCAACGCCTGATGCCTTGGAAGTAATTGGACCTCCCGCGTCTTCATTCTTTCGCGGCAATATCCTCCTGAGGAAACATTGGGGCGTGTTGCAGTCAGCGGATAGGCCCGAATAGGACAAACCACCAACAAGATTGATATCCTTTTTCAGGACGCCATTACCACTTCAATAATCGACAACTCAGGTGTATCCACAGGAAGCGTTGGACAAACTCAGGTGTATCTGTCCCACAGAGAAACGTTTCTGGGGACCCACCTACCTTAGACGGGGCATACATGCTTGGTTGAAAACTTACGCCGACATGCTAGGTTGAGTGCGTCCTTAAAGTGAGAAATGAGCTGCCATACGCGCCGTGAGTTTACACAATCAATTTTGAATATTTTACGGACATAACGACTGCATTCTCACCGTGGTCTTGATGCCCTTCTGCGTCCTCGTCCTAACAAATTGCATGTGATCCTTTCTTGAAAATATTTCGCAAACTATTTTTAAGTTCGTGGCGGCTTGATGCAGATAACGTGTCGTCGGGATAAGTAGATGCCGTCATGAGCACACCCACATCATGACATAGGCCACGCCTCAGATAACATAGTGCTTCCAAGTAGACAACCACCATCGACGGTTCCGTGCCGACCTTGGATTTTACAAGATATTCATAAATAAAGCACCACAATTGAAGTAGTAAGCACAGTAGTTTCTAGGTTAGGACTGTAGAGGCGTAAACGTGTGTTCCGCACATGTAAAATGTTTGAACAACTTGAACGGGTGACACAACTGCTAGTAGTGGTGCTTGCAGCACTTGTCGGTGGTGCACCCAGAGTAGTGTCGTGTGATTTCGTCCTAGTTCTTCTCCAAGCTGTAGTGTTTCGGGCGGTAGTAAGAGTCGCAGTAGACCGTGTTTGGTGTCGAATTTAAAATGGGTAGGCACAGAAAAAAGGGAATGTGTGAGATAGTAGAATACGTGAGAAATGTTGAAGCTCGGGCTTGAAAGGTTAAACTCTACATCATGGAAATGTAGCCGAGAGCCAGACTGTGGCACAACAAAGCTAATTATTTCCGCAAGATTCTTGTCGGGTATATTTGTTTCCGTCTCACCCTCCTCGCAGAACAAATTCTGGGTGCACTGGTAGTACTCGCACACGGAATAGTCAGTGTCGTCGACAAGCTCGTGGTATTTCGGGCAGTCATACCTCGAGCAGAACTTTTGAGAGCACTGGGACTTGCCACATTTGTCGTGCTTGTACTCCTTGTCGTCGGTTGTTGATCAGAGATTATGCAGACGAGCACTTGAAGGAGTCGCAGTATATTGTATATGCAGCATAATATATAAGAACGAATATCCCCAGCAATATGCGGAGCATGACTTTCTTTCTGTTTATTTGCTATTCGCATTGCGATCATAAACTGTGTGAACGAGATGGGCTTCGACGATGCGAATTGACGGACGCTGTGTAAAGCAAATCCGGACTTCCACAGGTAACATGCATCAGTCTAGCCCAAGACCGAAAATAACGTGAACATATGTCAACCCATGTGTGGGTAATACACTTGCAACACTCCTCACCTTTCTCTCAGCAGTGATCCTTGGTGCACTTGTAGTCCTTGCAAACGGTCGAGTCAAAGTCGTCGACAATCTCATAGTATTTAGGGCAGTCGTAGCTGGAACGTGCAGCGTACCGAACGCATGTCAACCCATGTGTGGGAAATGCGCTTACCACACTCCTCACCGTTTTCGCAGCAGTGATCTTTGGTGCACTTGTAGTCCTTGCAAACGGTCGAGTGGAGTCGTCGACAAGCTCATACCTGGTATTTAGGGCAGTCGTAGCTGGAGCGTACCGTATCGCAGAACTGAAACTCGCTGCACTTGCCCCACTTATACTCGACGTCGTCGGAGTTCTAGATCGCATCGTAGCCGCATAAGCACTTGTAAACGTTGCGGTAGACACTCTGCGTGGATTGTAATGTCACGAACTAGAAGTGGTTCGCGATCATTCCCAACGCTTAGAGTTGTCCTTTTCGATGTAATTGGAGGGCTGGTGGGCAATTACATCGTTTACTCGACTGATCAAGTACGGGCAAAATTAACCAACTGGGGTCAGGGACACTTACCGCAACGTTTACTGAGCGCGTGTCTGTCTGAAAAAGAGCACATCACTAAATGTTCTGAAGTTAGCAGACAGGGGCAAACCTTGAAGGCGGTCATGAGTATGTCAACACATGCTATAAATTGTGTCTAATAGACGCAGAAGGAAATTTGGTTTTTCCCGGGCAGTTTTCGTCTAGCGGGTAGACAAGGTTGAGTTTATAACAGACAAATAAATGAGTAATGTATTGAATGGAACGAATTTTATGACTATCCCGTAGACTCTGCGGCCGAATGAGCAAACATAAGGTGGTTCCTTATGCATCAGAAAAAGTGGTAATCGACTCACCACCGATTGGCATCAGTAAGAACTTCTTCGGAATACCGGTGTGAACACGCGTTGACATTGAGGCTAAATCATAACACTAGACATTATGTTTCCCTGCGTTCTTCTAACCACTAGCGCTGTACGCGTCTTGGAAAGTGCAGTATATGCTGTATGGTGCTTTGTGCACGCTTGACCCCACAACGACTACACACGATGTGGTGAGCAATAATAGCAATTTTTCTAGGCGAAAACTACCAGGGTAAGCGATAATAATTGCTCACATAGTCCACGACACGGGTGGTACTCGACAGCGCAGTTTCTTGGTCCTGTTAACGATTTCAGGCATGTCATCCGTGTCCGCAGAACGTTTTAAATACGCGCTTGGGGTTTGAGAAACTGCACTTTTTTATAGTTCCTCAGGCATGCGCTCGAGCCGCCCCGGGGCTATATGTTCACTTCCAGGCAGGGATTTCGGACCTCCCGTACGTCCCAACGAGTACAACATCAAGTGCTCACTGTTGGTCCGCCTTGACGGCAGTTGTCCTCGTGACGGAACCATCAAGCCAAGATGATCTCGACAAGTTCAACAACATCTCCTCAAATATCTAATACGAAGGCCTAGCAGGGATCAGGGACAGATAGACATACAGTACGGGAGATGTTACTGGGCAATGAGGTCATGGGGAACACAACTTCCAATCCACGACCGCGACCCAAAGCGGAATGGTTGCCCCCGTTGTTATATAGGTTGGATATATTATCGTCGGCATCGACTTGCAGTGCCGCTCAAGCGCATTGACGGTGTATTTGGCGAGGCTCAATAGAGAAAACAACACCTGGACAAGCTCATGTGGGCTGACACGTTGATGTACGAAGTGGTGCGCCTCCCACGGAGGCCCTGCTCCGCTTCACCTTCGGTTGGGCAACTTACACATTAGGATGGAAAGACGACAACTAGTTAGGCCTGCCAATCAGATGTGAGGTCGAACCGATAGCTGCCGCTACCACGAGGGAGATGGCAGCGTCCGTGACAAAAGTCGTGGTAGGCGTACAAACGTTTACTGGCTGTTTCTCCTTGGAGGGCACTATGCTTTACCTACTTAAAATAGTAAATATGTCAGGAAAATTTAAATGTCAGGAGGTTGGTAATGACATGTGCAGAGAACAAAGATTGTTTTAACGAATACCTCCGGTTGGGTCGACCTTGTCGCAGCTCAGCGATATTACCCGTACTCTGAAATGGTACAGAGTGGCCCGATTCCGACGACCCATTGGGCATCAACACTGGCAGAACAGTTTTGCCCCGACTTGGTCTCACCCTCACTGGCATCAAACTAGTCGGAAACATACGCCTTCTTCTGCTATAAAAACGGAAAACTTTCATTGGCCTCTGTTGACTACCTCGAAAAGGCGCAAACGTTGAGAATCTCACACGTTTAAAGGCTTGACGACAGCTGGCAAGCACCATCCAAGGGCAAGAATGCGTCCACTCTCCCTTCGATGACCGCAAAGGGGGACCAGTTGCGATTCCGAGTCACCAAAGCCACAACATGGGGGGCAAACCGTACCATGTTCTACGCGCCGTAGGTATTGATAGCCGTACTCGAAAGCTGGTGTACATCCCGGAAATCCTCGTCTTCGAACGAAGAGAGGAAACGAAGAACGGAAAGAGAAGAAGATGAAGAAAAACATAAGAACATAATGACGGTCTGCCAGGGCTGGCCCTTTGCGACGCACCAAACGTAGATGCCGTGAATCTTGATTTAGTTTGACATTAAAAATATCATCTTCAGTAGCTGTGAGTTGTACGCAACTCACATGAAGGCGTGGTGAGTGCAAGGTTAGGGTGGTAGGTACTGTCGAGCATAATACTACCTAGGCTGGAAATTGTCGGATAAACTTGGGATATATTGAATTTCAGGAAAACGATATGGCTTGAACGGCAAGGAAGGGGTTCAAGCAAGGTTTGAATTTGCATGCACGCCCATGTTATCTCTCGCGCTGCCGTTTCAGCCGGAATCGAAACCCTGGCCCTTTTGCAGGCTTTTAGTTCCGCAGGGCTTTTGAAAAATGCAGAGGAACACGCGACATACTAAGTTTACGTCGTCCAAACCAGTGGCAGCGGTAGCTAACTTGACCTAAGGATCACTTCTAATCGTCGTCGAAGGGAAAGTATACTTATGTAAATATGGAATCCACTTCATAGATACAGTAATTAAGACGACTCTAGGCGGCAGCACCAACATGAAGCAAACGTACACAATGATATGAAAATTGAGGTTCGTTTCGCAACCTGTCAGTTTACTGACGAAGTACTGTTGACATGTCAGAGGCCGTGCCACTGCTGTGTGGTGTCTCGTTGTTGAACAGAGTGTGCGCCCTCCTCGTGAATTTAGCTGCAGTACATCTCAACTATCCGATTCAGAAGTAGTTCGGCGGAGACAGACATAAGATCGGCACGAACCACTATGCACACCGAGCACATTGGAGTTCATATCCCAAGCCTAGACTTTATGTGCCGGAGAATCCTTGTGTGCCTTCTTCTGCATTGTGTTACAGGTACCGGGGATACGTTCTATTAAATAACAACCTACTTCTTCCCGCGCACAACGGGTAGCCACACGTGTGCCTATACATCATATGCCTCGCGTAGCGCCCTTGGTCAGGAATAAGCTGGTAAGTACCGCATTCGTGTTATATGGGGCCGTCCGCATAATTTCTCACACACCACTGCGTAACCTTGAGTATATGTCTAGCTACCTGTGAGTACAGAGGAAGCACTCCAAGAAGAGGTGATTCGGAGCGCAGGGGCGAAGATGAAAACCGTTCGTCACCGTTGCAAACTCTGCGATATGCCCTTGGCGCACTGACCGACTGATCGGTGGTTGGTGCTTGTTGTGCGGGGTTGTGTGGGGGTAAATGGCTCAAGGGTGTTAGTATGTGTTCGTTTTCTTTATTCCCAGCAGGCGGTAGACTCGTTCTACGATAGAGGTAGCACATTTCCGATATTTATGTTCCGAATGACGGGCCTCCTTGACCCACAGTCATCGGAATGCCAATCTTGTTCCGAAAACTTTCGCTTTGTATACTTGGGCCGTGGTCTTCTTGTTGATCGGGGTTCTAATTTTGTTTTTTTTGCTAAAAGTCAGTTTTCGGGTGAATTATGGAGCTCCTCTAATGAGGAGCCTCAGAGAATTCAGGGGGAACCTTTACCGCAGAACGCCTCGGTAGTATGTAGGGTATAATGGGAGTATGCACCGGATTAACGCTAAGGTCGGAATGAACCTTACTGTGCCCGACGAGGCATTTCCCACATGTGACCCGTCGTGACATCAAAAGGCAGTCGTACTATTTAACGGCAAACATGAGCGAAGATGAGTGGTCGGCCACGGCGCAACCGTTCCAAACTATACGTGGAATAATGAAGGGCTTACCTCGAACCACGGAGTAAAACACATGGTTGTAACGCAAACAGTGCTAGTCTTTGACAAGGGTTGGTTAGGTCCGGCTGAGCGTAGTTTTTCTGTAACTACTATAAATGTGCGATTGATGGTGCCAATCAACCATGGTCGATTATTATCAAGCTGTTTCCCTTAACGAATATAGCGTAGGCCCTAGCCTTTAAGGCTCGTTTTAGGCCTGTTAAGGCACATATCTAAGGCTCCCCGCAGTCGGAAACAATGGGGTTGAGGCACGTGTTAATGCAAAAGCCTCAACGGCCTTAACGAGCCTTAGCGGGCCTTAACCAGATAGGCACGAGCATAAACAAAACACTCAAGCGAGCCTTAAGGCTTATCTCGCCTGAACATGCCTAAACGATAGAGGGAAGTGCCGGGTTTGTGACGTACATCATATTAAAAACGCTAGTGTACATAGCGGTAGTGTTGACTGTCATTTCTGCCGAATTACTCTGCTTGTGTACCCTTGAAAATAAGGCAAATATATATATATAGGTGAACGTAAGGTGAACAAGAAGCGAAAAGGTCTATGTTTTCGTTGCGCACGAGTCTTACTCGTACCTACAAGGTAAAGGTTTACGTTTTTACCGCCTAGTATGGTATAATGCGCTGTGGATGCGTGCACAAGCACAAAAACAAAAAGTACTGCAGCGGTAGACTACTAAAACCAACACCCTGTAGTATTTCCTCCGCCGATTAAACATATTTTTGGTGCTGACATTATATTGTCAGCATCGGCCCCGACAACAACAGTACATCCCCACAGAAGGAGCAAACACGAAAGAAGGTACCGGTTGCCTGCCAAGTGGCACACTGTTCACTACCGGTATGGTCTTGCTGAGCACAAAGGCGACGCTTGTTGTATTACAGAACCACGCGCAACCGTTCACAACACACCGTGCATGATGTAGATCCATCAACTGCACACTACTATTATCCCTACTGCAGAGCTATCATACGTTTACGAGGGCAGGGAAACAACGTGCTCGGGGCCTTGGGCCTTCCATTTCAGCATTGCCGCTAGTGCGGAGGAACTACGCTTTAACGTCGTCTTCCCCACTCCCTTCCCACCATCTCCGCTGTCCTCCACCTCGACCAGGCGCGCACGGGCACCACCCGACGGTGAGGCATTACCGCTCGCTGGGGCACCGCCGCTTGCTGAGGCACCACCGCTTGCTGAAGCACCACCGGTCGCTGACGCACCACCATTCACCGAGTCCTACCTGGCGCCACGGCGAACACAACAGTTGTGGCGCAGCATGACACTACTCTCGAAGAAGTCGTCGAGCACACAGTAGTTGTCTCCTGCGATCCGAGGATGTAACCCCCTGTCCCCTATTACTGTTGAGGTTCCCAGTCTTACGGCGATATTTGTGTGTGCAAGAATCCTTGAAAACGTGCCTTTAGAGGGTCCGATAAGCCTCTTTCAGCGTCAGGCAAGGAACCTTAACCAAGTATAGCTGGTAAGGCTCCAAACACCTCTTCTTGAGGCAGGCCCTCCTCAGAAGAGGGCGTCAAGGCAAATTCAAAGGCAAAAGTTAAAGGCTAGGGCCTAATATAGCGAGTTATTCGAATACCAATGGATTCGTGCCCTTTCATATTTCCCGTCTACAGGTGCGTTCGGCAACACCTCCTAAAACATGTTATTCGTTTCACCTATTCTATAGGCATCATGAGTCATGAGCATTGAAGTATTTTTCAACTACGAGCTAGGCCAGCAATGAAGCGGACAAACAATCATGGAGTCGTGCTTTTGTGAACCCCTGCAAACACGGACTTGAAAAATGGAGACGCTGACCCCGACATGTCAGAAAAAATGTGCGATCCAAAACGTACAAAAAAAACGACTTGTTCACAATTCATATCGAATGGACGACATATATATCTGCAAAACCTCGAAATCGCATTTTTTGTACACGGAATTCCTGGCATATATATTCAGAAATATAATCTTGGTTACCGATCAAGACTAATTGTTTGGAGAGACGTTGTTGCTGGCGGTACGAAACGAAGATCGAACTCAGTTGAATTCCCAATTTATTGATCACGAGACATGCCAAACAAAACTAAAAGCAATTGTAACGGAAAACCAGTATGTACTGCGATGCAGCGCTCAATTTTGCGATTTTCATTTGGAGGTTTGAGACCGTATATTAGTGATGACCGTGCATTGTTGAGTCGTTTCAGGCTTTTCGTTTTTTTGATTTTTTAGAGGGGTGTTAGAGCAGAGGTGTTCCTATTTTTTGGGTGTTTTGTTTCGGTCGTATCGCTCGAACCAAAATATAACGAAAACGTCCGGCACGACAAGATCGATTGGTGCATGGACAACACCGTATCGGGGTTTAATGTCGAACATCGTAGATTTGGGCGCTACATGGACCACATCTGGAATCGACGGAGTCTTGGCTGGCCCAGCTCTTTTGTCCAGCAAGTTGCTTAGTGAGGTTCGACTACCACTGCAGCACTACTTTAGAAGCGCGAATGTTCATACATTGTACTGCCATGCACACGGCACCTCAGTGGTAACATTTCGTCGGCCGTCAACAATCACCAAGGCCACCCCTAAGGCCCGCACGGGCGAGCCGCTCTCGACAAACAGTGTGAGTACACGTAAGGCGACCCTATGCTCTTCCAGCGCGGTCGTATGAGGTGTATCCTCCAAACAACCGTGTGTCTCGTCGATTCAAAAAACTCTCACTCTCACAGCAGTAACGACACGAATGTGGCAGAAGGTGTACAAGGTGGTGCGATTATCCCTTCCCATACATTAGACGTGCTTTGGCATAAAGAACGTTCTGGGGGTGACGGTATATTCTATCTGGTACACTGTTTCTAATATAGCAACCAACCGATCTGCACACGAACGTCCAGCGTACTATTTCAGCGAAAATAACTTTTATGGGGGGAAATCGGAGCAACGTTATCATGTATCCGCTGGTTCAACCATAACGCCCATGATTTCGCCCGCCACAAATACCGCTCGTAATACCTACCGTCGCTTGCCGCAAATCTATGCGTGACTGACAGCAACGTGCAGAGTAGGAGGGTGGCATAACGAGGGCGGGGACATCGTGTGCCGATGAACAAAAAAAAATGCTTAACAAAATGATCTTGGGAGAAGCCAAAATTCTTTGTTGGAAGTTTGGTTTCGTCAGTATCGTTTCCTCACAAACCCGTCAAAGGTACGACAAAGAATGTCCATCAACAGGTTCGCGTAGATTTGAATAAACTGACCTTGGAGGACCAGTATCATTCCATTTTAAATAAGTAATGTTGATACTAACCCAATCCAAACGTACACATCGCACAAGCATTGAAATGCGACTTTTAGTTTTACAAATACACAGAATGCAGGCAATGTGAAATTAGACATAACTCAATTTGTTGGGACCGTGTGTGGTAATGCTTCATCACAATGACAGAGACTGAACGAATATAATATATCAGCTCCCCTCGTCAGGAGGCATTCAGAGTACTCCTTTCGGTTCGAACTAAAGCGGACAATATCCATAATTTCGGTATGCCCCAACCAGCTCAATGGCATGTAGTGGCTTCTTCGTTGCTAAGCACCGCATGATGGCTACATCGGCTTGCATTGATTTTTTTGCGACGAAACAAGCCCTAAGCCCAGACGCACTTCTCGTCTGTTATTGTCTTTGATCCCCAGTACTCACTAACGGCAGCCGGTTTGTCTTACCCGGTATTGGCAGGTCTCGCAGTATAGCCGCGTTCCACCCGGACCAAAGGCGTAACACACATACAGAGAGAGTCACATACGCAGGCACAAGTTCAAAGCTGCAGACACGAGGACTAGATTCGAAATGTTAAAGACCAAAAAAACACACCAACGACACAAACTCAAACATGTCACATCTGCCCCACAGAGCAACTTATGTGCTTACGATTAGCATAGTTAAGGACAGCGTCACGCCAGTTAGGCGAAAAAAGGCCGCATGTCCGTTTTAAATGTGTGCCATCGTCTGGCAAATGGCCGTTTTGCCGCTTGACGTATCCGGTAATTAATTGCCGACAATCCGCACAGTGACTTCACCAAACACGAAGGCGATGTGCGATATGCTGCCAGTATAGAAAGGTGGACAAACACTGTTATATATTTAATGTATTTGAGCCCATCTATGCCGTGAGGATAGTTTAATATGGTGATAGATGACGATGCAGCTATGTTGTTGTCGTCACTGTCGGCGCTTCGGTATGTCGGGGGGTAATCACGATACGTTCGATTACAACTGCTCTGATATTGTCGTGGAACCAACACGTTGTTTCTTTCATCACCAGCTTACGCCTGAGCTGTGACGCGACCTTTACGCAGCGGCTGGGTGCCACTGTAACACCCGTGTATCGGTTTTCCTGTCTAGAGCATAATACCTCCCAAGGCCTGCCACCGGCACGGTATTCTAATCGAGCGTCCGTTGTGAATATCGCGGCAAATCGAAATAGGACGTCCATCTGCCCTATTGAGCTAGGCCACACTAACTAATGTTATACGCCTACCATACCAGAGACTAACCTATTTTCAGATATATGACGCTCCTCCCGACATCATTGAGAGTACGGATATAGAAACAAGATAAAAATACCCCTGTCGGCATTGTTAAATATGTCATCAGTCTGTTCGTCGAACAGTTTTAGGGTGTTTCCCGGTTGGGCTACGGCGGAAATATCAACACCGCCGGCAAAACTATATTTTCAAAAAAAAACACAAAGGAGCGGGGCCATACAATTGAGGTGGGCCCATTCCAGTCATGGGTTCCTGCGTAATCTCAGTCTTACGCCAACGCCATGCTAGATACGACAAACCGACTTACGACGGCCTGTTTATCCGCCAGGATATTCGAGACCGTCGTGCTAAGAGGGGCACCGTGGGCGCTACAACCCCGGATGAGTACTTTAGTTCGAACAATGGGTTCTCTAGTAGACGGAGATGACCAATTTGAGAGAACGCTCCGTTCCATACAATGCAAGCATCGTTAAAAAACATTTTGCTGGTATTGTGTATTATACGTTAGTATGGTCAAGTACAACTGCTTCTCAAGATGAGCAATATACTCTCTATATCACAGCGCGAACAACTGCCGGACGGGTGACCACAAGGAATTCACGCATGACCTCCAATGGCCATTCGATCTGCGGTTGTTCCGATCGGTCTCGACTATAATATGAAGACGAACGTTTCGCCAAATTTAGCAGCGGTATACGACGGAGTTCATGAACCAATCTGCTATTTTTTCAAGTCAGGCCTGTCGCTCCTGCCAACCATTCTCAACAATAGGTCTATACTTGGGTCAACGTAGGCGCATACGATGTGTAGCACAAACGCCCGTGTCGTAGGGCAAATGCGAACGTCGACTGATATCAGAGCTGTGTCGCAATTATATTCATAGGTACCTGGTGCCTACGCTAAAGCCACCGTAGGAAACAATGATTTCCCGAGAACCCATCCTCGGTGTAAAGAAAATAATTGACAAACTCGATTTATGATGTATCGAACGAAATCTGTATATATATCAGATGTACCAGCTAAAGGCTATCGGCAGGTGTTGGTAATCGTGTCAACACCCCCCCCCGGCAGAGATGGAGTTCACAGGAATGCCCAGAATATGCACACAAAATATCACTTCCAAGCACATACATCCCTGATATTCTGCAAGGCGATATCCCTACAGGAACGTTGGTAGCTGGGACAGGTGCACTATACTTCGCCACCTCCAGCGTTTGCTGGTTCGTGTACATCATGGTATATGAGGCCTACATGTGCCTTGCGCACATCCGCGTTTACTCGGTAAACCGGTCAACATGCTTTCGAAGCTAGGCAGGCGGTCGACAAGATCGGGAGTTGAGTGTTGATGTGGCTCAGCATCAATCCTTTTTTGAACGTACATTCGTCGAGGAATGTAGCGTTTGTAATGTATGCAGGCCAAGAATAGCAGCGCTGGACCCGCAGCATCTCGATAAAGCGTTACTCGACTGGTGTACTTTGGGGTCGAGATAATATTGGCGAAAGCCACGAAAAAAACAAAATTGTTGCTCATTCGGCTGGAATCATGGGCAGACCAATATTATCGCTGTCGCCAGGCAAGGTGCTGCGGAACACAACTTTAAGCACCCTTAGTTCGACGTACGCACCTGCCAATGTTAGACTTGAAACAGCCCACGTTCGCGTGATTTTATCGTGACTGGCGTCTAGAAAACTAAAAGCCTCCCATACTTTTGAAACAAAACAAATTAGTTCCCTGGAAACAACCATACGCATACCTGTCAAAATTGTGCTGATGGAACCACGCAATGTAATGTGTACATTCTCGCCTCAAGGCTTGCGAGAAAATATATATTCGCCGCGCTTCCACGCCAACGTGAAGCTCTACGCAAGCTCTCGTCCATCGCTACCACGCTCCACCAGGGAGCTAAACTCGGAATTGATATCTGTGATGCCGACAAAACTGGTTGGAAAGTGCGTGGCAACATGCTCTGTAGCGTTGTATCGGGGCTTTGTTCGTGCAGATGTTCCACATCTCGTACTACATCCGATAGCCCTCGTTTTGAACGTGCATGAAACGATGGGCATAGTGAACAAACGGTCGAAATAACGTGTGTACACCACTACAGTGGTCTATGTAGAAAGTAGACACAGGAAGTAAAAACTTGTTCAGCGCATGAGGACATGCGCATAGTGAACGTAGAAGCAATGTGCGTACACCACAACAGTAGTTTAGGTACAACATTCACAGGATCTTCATGCTAGGTGCTTTAAAAAAGCTGTATGCACACCCCATCTGGGATAAACCCAGTGAGCTGGCAGGTCCATGCGATATACCCTAAACGCAGATCAGGCGAACCGCTCGCGCTGTGTTGCTGCTAAAAGCTGTCTTTTTTAGCTTGGTATGTGTTGTTCAACGTTGGATGTGCGCCGGGTGTACATACACGCTTGAAGGGGGTTCTGAAGCTGTGTTCGAAACACGGGATACAGTTGGAAAGCATTGGCCTCACGGCAGTGTCTCGGCACCACACGAAGGTTCATGAAGTACACTGCACGATAACATTTTCCCCTGTATCGCGCCTGACACACTAATTGCAACACCGCCCTTCATGGTGACTGATCTAAGAGCGAATGTGTTTTCGGTCGGAGCGCTCCGAGATAAAGGAATGAAGTTCGATCTACTGTCTAATCTTCCTGTTCTACGCGATGGTAACGCTATGTTTACCTTTCAACGAAAGTTCGTCGCATGTTCGTTCTCCATATATTTTTGGACAGGAAAAAAGAACAAAAGCACACACCCGTCCCAATGGTGGACACGGTTACGTGGCACTAAATGATGAGTGCCTGTCGCCTTCGCGCTTGGAAACAGTAAGCAGAGGAGATTACAGAGGGAGAAAACAACGTTGACAGATCGGGGGCGGGAACATGTATTGAAATTCGATATAAGTGAGAGGACTCACGCACCAGACGGTGGACATGGCAGCCGGGAAGTTCGTTGTAGGTACGGAAACAGAACAAACATGATCACGGGCACGTTTAAGCTGATACAGAAAATGACTATTGGAACGCTGCTGGAAGCGCGCAGGATCACGATTATAGGCCCGACTAAACGGCCTGGTAAAGTGAGAGCCGCGCAAATGGCCGAAGACAAAGTTTCGTGAACAGAGGACACGGCGTTATTGACGTATGCCACAGGATATTATTTATTCTCTTAACAGGTGCGCGACGATGGAGCTGTTTTACATCCAAGACTCGAAGAAGGTGACCAATTTACCTCAGACGTTGACTCAGATATAGCTGGTGACGTGGAAAATAAACGCTTCACGACGGGAGTCGCTAGCGCGTTCGGCAATTCCTTTCGTCCGTGTACATCGAATATAGCTAAAAGTGAAATTAGCGTTGATATCAGGGTACTGTGTTGAATGACCGGACAACGTACGTAGTTAATGCAAAATACAAGCTATTTAAAGGCTGATGTACTCAATAAGAGTTTGAATGCTCGAAAAGTAGTTTAGACCGCCCGCTGCTATTCATGGAATGAGCTCTCTCCCTCTCCTTTCCATCATCAGGCATCCGGCCTCACCGGTATACTGAAACTGGAATGAATAAATAATGATTAAGGGGGTTACGCTTCTGCCATTTATTTCATGCAGTAGTACCTGTTGATGGTGTTTTTTGTGTTTTCGAGAACGAATTTGAAGTCATATTGTACTCGTTGTGGAAAGTAAGTATGGGTGAATACGAACCTATATGAAGTAGTTCTTGAGAAACTATGTCAGGACAGTAGGAGTGCAAGAACGATTCTAGCAGCTATTGAGGTTTCCACTGTGTTGTATGGCGGTTTGCTGGGGTACAACATCGTCAGTGCAGGCATTTTCGACTCGCCTGTGCTTCTTTTTATTTGTTTATTTCAACATCACTTCTACTTTCCAGCCTATCTCCTAGGAGGTTTTACCTTCGGCGATCCCCTGGGCAGGCCGTGGTCACGGGTGTCGTCCCTTATCCCCCCGACTACGTGCCTTTCGGTTTTGTCCCGGATAGGGTTCAGGATTCCACTACTCGTCGAGATTCATCGAATGGAGCTAACTCACGCTCTAGCGCGTTCCGCCACAGTATTTTTTTTTTTAATCCAAGAAAAAGTCCCTACAAGCATGCACTCGGTGAGACTTGAACCCACGAAATTGATATTCATAGGCACGCGGACCACCTCAAAAGCGACCGGGGGCGCCGGCTGCGGAAGATGTTTTTACCCTGTTTTTACTCTACCCCAAACTCCAGTCAGAGCTATAATGATAGCTACGGGATACATAGTATGTTGTACTGCTGTAGTATCAACATATATTAAGGTATATCAAGGTGTTGGAGCGATGTGCACGGTCACCACCGCCTTCGATTGCAAGATATTTCTTTCGACCCCGCATAAACCCGTTCCCTTTTAAGAAGCGAAAATTACCACGTTGACGGAATGAACGAGCACCTGGATCAGGAATCAGTAGCGTCTCGGTAGTCTCCGTACCGATACAACTGTATGGTGCGGCTGTTTAGTAAGTTTAGCATGCATACTCGAAACTACGAATGTTTACCTAGCGAGTGAACGAACCTGCAAGACATCTAAACAAAAGCACCAACCACGACAATGTGGTTTTACGCCAAAATGAATCAAGCCGTACTGCATACATAATTTACCCGTTCACGGCAACCGTCCTTCGACCGGCTCAACCTAAACGAACGGGCACAATACGTCGAGTTCAAACGACCACTGATGGCGTTCGATACAATCTCCGTGCACTTCGAATGTTGGTACGTGAAATTTGTTTGATCGTTACAGCGGTGCGATTCTGCTACGAAGCAGACAAGGTCTAATACGTGCTGGGGATGCTTTTTATCGGTGACAGCGTTAACAGGGCGGACGTTTGCAATCCCTGTTGTAGTACCCATCCCGGTGTGACGAGACTGCTCGGAAGAATAACGTACGTGTCGACGCCCGAGGGTGGGTTCGTTTACATGGAAAATATCGTACCCTCTTCTGCTTGACTGAAGCCCCCAAGCTGGCATGATTCAACACCGGCCGCACAACACGGTTGCACCAGACTCGATTGATAAAGGATCAACCAAAAGCCGGAATACAAAAGTTCGTACCATATTCCGTCCGAAGCCATCAATGCGTTGCACCCAACCTGAACAACCTGGAACTGATATGTTGTCAGCAGTACTAGATAATGCATCGATCTGCATCTATCTACGAAACTCTCTGGACTAAACACCGCATTAACCATCCGTACAATCCGCGAAGGAAAGATCAAAGTGGAAATCCGGGATGGTGCCGCACGAGCAGCTGATGAACCTTTCTCAAAATAAAATTAAAATACTAGTAGTCGTACTACCTATTTCGGTATGCCCCACAAGACGGTAGTAGTAACCAAAAAACAAGCTACGCGCATATGACACCGAAGGACAGTAACAAGTCTCTAGAGTACTTTTCCTACCATCGAACCAAAAAGACGATGTTATCAGGCGAACATAGACGCACCTATCAATGGAGAAGGGATGCGTGTTTTTTGCACACGTTAGGAATTATACCTATACACGGAGGGCCTCGATCGGAGACCACCGTCAGTCAAACGGCCCATGTCAGAGGCCCCACGTTGACAGGTAAAGTTGTGGAAATGATTTCCCACTTCCTTATCAAAACAGTGCATGAGAAAATTCAAGTGTACGCCATCGGTCAACACTGAGCAACGACCCCCCTCGAAATCCACATAGTGGGTGTGGTTTCCGACGTTAGAACATCGAGAGCGACCGTGTAAACGGCCACGCAACGCCCGTCGCCCTGGCCTTAACTTCATCGTCCACGTCTTAAGATGTTCGCTGCAATATGTTGTCGCATCCTGTCAAGGAAGCAGTGGGGCATGTGGCAGTTAGCAGGTAGGCCTGATCTGGACCCACTTATGTTTTTGATCACCATTTATTTACAGGACAGTATGACTACCTTACTACCCGAGTGGTGGAAAAAAAGCGTTAAACAACCTCAGGTGTTTTTAACTCACGGCGAACATCCGTCTGGGGCTCGACCTTTCTCCCCGTCGGGGAATGCGTGTTCGGTTGCAACGTTATCCTGACTATTGAGTATGTTTCAAATTGTATCACCATCTGTCTAGTGTGTCGACATAATCAACATCGTATCGAATCTGGATAAAACGCCCGCATCCAAACGGTGGTTATGATGCTCGTATAAGCCATCACTGAATGAACGCGTTAGTTACGCTTTACGTTTAATAGTGGCGCGACCAACCTACCTGATGGTGGTCGTATTCAGGGGTCGTTTCGAGGAGGCCAGAGGTGATTTATGCACGGAGGGGTCGTCATGAGCACACCCACCTCTGTCCGAAAGTCGATCCCCTAAAAAAGTGGCAGTGCTGCTTTGCAATAGCAGGCATCCAGGATGAACCGTTGGGTGTCCACCTGACATGTTTCAGGCACTGTGCATCATTTAACGAGCACAATAGCAGGCATCCAGGATGAACCGTTGGGTGTCCACCTGACATGTTTTAGGCACTGTGCATCATTTAACGAGCACAAGGCGTTTATTTGCTGGTGCCCTAGATATCTGACCGTGTGCTCCGTCCCTCAACTAATCCAATCGTATCTTGAACGGGGGACACAACTTACAGTGGTGGTACTTGTAACACTTGTAGGTGGCGCAACCGGCGTAGTGGCATTTGATCCGCTCGGGGTTTTTTTTCAGGATAATATAGTGCTTCGGGCAGTAGTAGAAGTCGCAGTAAACCGTGTCTGGGGTCAAATTCATATAGGGTGGTCACAGCAAACAAGGAAATGTTTTAGGTGGTAAGATATATGAACAACGTTCAACCCCGGGCCTGAAAGCTAGCTGCTTGGTTGTATATCATGGACATGTGGCCGAGAGCCAGACAGTGGTCGAGCAAAGCTATTTATTTAGGTCAGATTCGTGTCGGGTAGATTCGTTTACCTATCACCCTTCTCGCAGCACTGGTCATTGGTGCACTTGTAGTCCTCGCACACATTAGTGTCGGCGTCGTCGACTAACTCGTCTTATTTTGGGCAGTCATAGCTCGAGCAGACCCTGTCACAGCGCTGGGACTTGTCACATTTGCCTTGTTTGCACTCCTTGTCGTCGGTGTTGTTGATCAGAGTGTAACCAGACGAACACTTGATGGATTCGCAGTATATTGGGTCTACAGTTTTATGGGACCGGTTTTCTCAACACACACGGAGTATGAGCTCCCCCATGTGGAGTCTGAAATGTGGAGTCTGAATCTGCATTACGATGATAAACTGTGTTAAATTCTTACGCCTTGACGACGCGAACGCACGGACGCTGGCTCTGGGGAAATACTGAGTAAAACAGCATCAGCTTATCTCATAACCGCACCACACGTAAGAAAAATGCTAGAGCCTAAGAGGACAACCCACCTGCCATAGTCCTCGCCCTTTTTGAAGAAACGATCTTTGGTGCACTTTTATTCCTTGCATACAGTAGTTTCCGCGTGGTTGACAATCTCGTAGTATTTGGGGCTGGCGTACTAGGTGTACACCTTGTGGCAGCACTGGGACCTCTCACATTGACCGTGTTTACCTTCCTCGTGGTGAGCGCTGTCGACCAGTGCGTAAGCGTGGGAGCACTTGAAGAAGTATCAGTAAACCGTGTCTGCAGTTGACAGTCGAGAGATTAGGTGCAGGCAAAAAAAAATGGGAATAAGGCATTCCATTCGTGTTTGAATCCGCAAATGTCAGGACAGTCTGTTTTCAATGCACGGGCTATGCATCTAAACACTCACGGCCGTCGGTAACTATAGGTCAAGGTAATTCAAGTCTATATAGTAGCACCAGCATGGGGAAGTATGTTAAATCTTACAGGGAATTGGCCAGAGTTTGTGTGGGCGTTCTAAAATGAAGAAAATACCACTCTTCTCGCAGCACAGGTTTTTGGCGCACTCACGGTGGTGTCCGCGCCGTCGACCAGCTCGTAGTATTTAAGGCAGTGAAAGCTGGAGCACACATTATAGCAGCACTGAAACTTCTCGCATTTGCCGTGCTTACATCTCTCGTTGCCCCCGGTACGAATTTGAGCGTAATCGTAGGAGAACTTGACGGAGTCGCAGTAAACCGTGTCTTCAGTCCACTTCTGCAACATGAGGTGCAGAAGCGGGCGGAATAGGAGTTTTAGTATGTTACGTTCGAACCGCAGTGAAAGAAAAACCTGTGTTCTCTGCACAGGCCTTCAATTCACTGATTCATGACCGTTGAGTAGAGACAGGCAAGTGTCCTACTACCCTCAACTAGCAGCAGCATGCGAAACAACTCAAGAGGATATAAGGAGTGGGTTTAACTTTGTTCATGCTATATAACCTTGATTATATATCACTCGTCTTGGGGCACTGATATCTCGTGCACTTATAAGACTTGCGGACGGCAGTTTCAGCGTGAACTGGTTCGTGGTCATTGGGGAAGTCGTAGCTGGACCACACCTTATCGCAGCACACATATTATTTCCACTTGCCACACTCACACTTGACGTCGTCGGCGTTGTCGATCAGAGCATAACCAATGGAGCACTGGTAGGAGTCGCATTAGACATTCGTTGTGGGGCGAAGAGAGTTTTCGTCGCCACCGGCTCGAGACACTCTCCAGTGTACACATTAGTTATTATTTCACGACGTTTGGGGTATGGTGGTCCGTCGAACCTTGAGGTCGACTGAGAGCGAACGAGAAACTATCGCCGCGAGAGTGTATGGATGCTTGACCTAACATTAATGTTTCTTGCATCTCCATCGGGAGCGCATACCACTAAGTATTCTGCAGTTGTCAACCACGGGCCGCCTCTGAACGCGTTCATAAATGCTCCAACAGTCGGTACGGATAATGCCAAATAGACGGAAACACGAAGTTTTCTGGTGTTTCAGGGCGCGTCTCGGCTGGGTGAAGAAACTGTCTCCTTCGATACTCGACAAACTCTCACGTGGACTAAATATAACGTAGTTTGTAATATTTCCGCAGACAATCCGGCGGAATGTGCAAACACAAGGTGTCTTCGACGAAACCCAACCATGTGTTAAGCAAGCCACTGCCCCTTGTCGTAAGTATAAACATCTTCCTATAATAAGCGGGGTGATCACGGCTAGACCGTAGCGTGTTGCATCTCAAGACGAGTCTGTATGACCCCGAACGTGCTCCTGGTCCTTTGAATTGCACGCGTGTCTCCGAAAACAAACAATCTGTTCTACGGTACTTTGAGCACGTCTGACGATACAAGTAGTACGCAAGATAAGAGCAATACCAGCGTTATTTCCTCCCGACGACGGACGTGGTGAGCACACGTGCTACTCTTACAGACGACAATGACAGCGGCACTCGATTGCCGGGCCTTTGGGTTGTTGTTGGATGCTTGCGGTAACCTATGCGTATCCACAGTACATTTTTCACAGGCCCTTGGTGTTTACTGCACATATGGTCATTACCACACGCATCCGCTCGAACCGATCAGAGCCTGTATATTCTATGGCAAGCAAAGGGGAACTCCCGTACGTCGTACAGATCAGCAATTATGAATAAGTGCTCACGGTTGTTACGCTATGACAACAGCGTTCCTCGTTACTATAAACCATGATACTCTCGACAAGCCGACGACAAACCGATTACCTGAGATTGTACATCCAGTCAGCAGGAATCGGGGGCAAGTAGGCTTACACTCTAGCAGATGTTTCTACAAAATGAAGGCATGAAGAGCACAACTTCAGATCCGCGCCCAAAAGGTACGCTATATGTGAGCAACCGCACCTGGACACGTGCCTCGGGCCTGATATCTTGCTCTACGATGTTGTGCACCTCCCACAGAGTTCCTGCTCGGCTTCCCTTTGTTCTGGTTCAGTACAGATAGTACAATGAAGAGATGATACCACGATCGAGATTCCAGAGTCTATGGCACTATGACAAAACTTGAAGCATCTGTATGTTTATAAGATGGTTACTATAATTGCTTGTAGAGCAACATGCTCGATAGAGCAAAACATGACTGTGCCGAGCGCAACCCGTTACAACTATCATTTCTGGTTGGTTCGTCATGATCATAGCTCAGAGCTCACACGGTTAGTCGAAACTCAGATACAGCGGACCTATGCGGGTCAGCTAGCGGCCATCCCCTTTCACGGAAAAGGTTTGCCACCACGAACCATGCCCTAGTTGGCGCTGGACTAGTCGGACACACGCGGCTGCAATACAAACGAAAAAATAAACATGTCATTGGCAGCTGGTGGCTACTTTATACGGCCGAAGCATCTGGTAAAACATACGATCGACGCCTTGATAATAGTTCGTGAGCCCCCTCCACTACCTATCTATGAGTCAGCGGCAGCAATTACGTTCCCTCACCCTTCGACGACGGAAGCGGGGAACCAGCTGTGACCACGAGAGTCACCATAGCCAAAACAAGAGGGGAAAGCCGTACCATGTTGTACGCGGCGTAAGTATTGCCAGACGTACTAGAGGGCTGTTCTAAGTAAAACCAAAACGTCGGAATAGGAAGAACAAGAAGATCAGGACGAAACGGAAGCAGGGGAGGAAGATGAAGAGGGAGAAGAAGGAGAAGAAGAGGAAGAAGAAAAAGAAGAGAAAGAGGACGGAACATAACCTAAATAGGAAGGAGACAAAACGAACAAAGAGGAGAAAAAAGAGGCAGAAAAACACGACGAAGTCAAACATGGCGAATAGAACGGGATACTATGTTAGGTACATTGTGTTGCACAAAGTATACCTGCCGTTGATATGGTGTTCGGAGTGAGATTCACGAGTTACATGCACTATAGATGTGAGCTGTACGCGAATGCTGTGAAGGCGTTAGAGTGCGACGAGGGATTGGAAAATATCGGGGAAAACCGGATCATATCAAATGTCTCGTCGGTTCTTCAGACTTTATCGACCCGATATTTACCAGTATTAAATTCGACAAGTAGGTCTATGTCGCCTACTCCGCGGTCTCGGTCGCATTTGATGAGATCCAGCCTCTTCTAAAGACCTTGACTTCTATGAAGCACGACGATTGATAGTTTTCTCGAGCAGATCAGAGTGACATTCGAAATGTCAAGGGCCGCATTGTTCAAAGTAGTAGCGGAAGCTGAACTTACCTGGACATCGCAATACATATTTATCTTAAGAATGTAGTGCTTGGGTTAATGCACAACCCATTTCACAGATACAAACATAAACGAGGACGTTGGTTGGCAGTAGTACCAAACTGGAGCACACGTGCACAAAGTTATGTATCAAGCAATAGTATTCGCAATGCCCCGATACATTTCCAATGCAGGTGGGTTATCGCAGCGAACGTGTCACTGTGTTGTGTGATGTCGGTCAAAAAAGTGTGCAACTTCCCGATTCGTTTTTTTCGAGTGCGTCCAAACCATTTGAATTGAAAGTATTTCGCCGAAGAGAACCATGAAACTAGCACCAAGGACGGTAAACTGTACATATTGAACTTAACCCCTTTAGAACCGCAGTCCCGTTTGGGGACAAAACTACTTGAAATTTGACTGGTTTGTCCCCAGAACTGGACTGCGGTTCTAAAAGGGTTAAAATACCCCAGATCTAGCGGGCAACTATCGTACATACCGTAGAAACCAGGTGCACTTTTCGCTGCAATGTGGCACGTGCACAGGAAATGTGTTCTACCAAGCCACTGCGTCCACCGCACAAGGGGTAATCTATACACCACATACCTAGCTTATCGCCTGCAATCGACTACTAGCTGGGGTATCCCGCATTTGTGTCGTACTCAAGTCACTGGTATCGTGGGGAAGTTCCCCCTGCACAGAAGTGCATCACGTGTACTATGTGTCTAGCTACGTGTAAGGGTGGAGGGGGTACTCTAAGAGGGGATGTGGAATACATCACGAAGTTTCAAAAGATAAACCACTTTGATACGACGGTGCAGAGCTATGCCACATATATATATATATATATATATTATGCCCTTGATATACTACCGGTGTTCGGTGCTTGGGCAGAATGATATGTCGCAGAATGGCTGAGAGTGGCGTGGTAATCTGTGTTCCTTCTCTATCTTTCCCAGGAGGAAGTATTCGGAAAACGGGAAGAAAAGGTCGAGCTAATACGGAGCTCAAGATAGGCCTAAACGTACTAGTGGTGTCTCTAACATGCAATACATCGTCTCATCGAAAGACATCAAAAAAACAAAAAGAAAGATACAACTCAGAAATAAAAGTTAAATCGTCCGCCACGGCGCAACCATGCCTCAATGTTTTCGAAGGTAAACGCCTATAGTGCCTACCTAGAACCACGTACTTCAAAATGTGGTTGACCCACACTCCGTAACACGAACAGCGCTAGCCTCAGACCATGGTTTGCAAGGTCGGGGTTATAGATAGGTTTTGGGATGATGGGGGTAATACAACCTACTTACCGTCCACAGTGTCTTTCAAACATGATCGGTTATCATGGAGTTAGCGTCCCTCAACGAATAATGACGCTCTTCCTCCAAACATACATGGATTCGTCGCTCAATATATTTCAGGGTTGCAGACCAGAATCTTAGATAGATGCGTTCTGCTACACCTCACTCAGCAGAAGATGTTATCAATATCAACTATGCACATCACGCTTCTCGAATGGTCCAAGATTTGACAACATGTCAAAAAAAAATGTTCAGTGGATGTTTTCAATCTCAACTATGCACATCACGCGTCTCGAATGGTCAAAGATTTGACAACATGTCAAAAATAAATGTTCAGGGAGGTTGACGCACGACTGCAGCCCTAGCCCACGTACGTATCCCCATGTGCGGTACTGCTCTGAATAGAGCATTCATTCGGTGTTTTTTTATAGGCTGCAAACAATCGCGAAAGCGGCCCTCACAGTAAGTCCCGGCGTTCAACCCTTAAAAAAACAGAATTCACGCACGTACGTTCCCGATACAATACTCTGCCATGGAGGTCATATAATGTTGATCATGTTGACCATATATTTACATATATATAATATATATATACAAATATATTGACGCATAAAAGACTTAGTGCATTCACCCTGACAGTATCAACACGAACGTGTCCGAATGTGTGCCGATCGATGCGAGTACTACGAAATCCAAATGCAATATTATACTCGCATCCATAAATTGTAAAGGGTGACAACATGTTCGGTACTGTTTCCAAACAATAACCTTATCTCCAAACACACTTCCATCCAATGCGCTGAGCGAAAGGGACATTAGTGGGGCAACTCGGGTCAGCATTTTTGTTTGTACCGGTTGGTTCAATAGTATTTATTTGCCGGATATTTCGTCAGCAACAATTAATTACCGATCGTAATACCTATTATTGTCGCGTGTTAGATAATTGGTATAATACATACCGTAAAAAACAGTGGAGGAGGGTGGCATTGCCAACGCGGGGAAATTGTGTCTCAACCAACCGTCGGCCTTCATGTTTCAAGAAACTAAACTGCGAATAACCTCAATAAATCGGAGGAACTTGGTTTGTCACCGAATCATTTGTTAACATACTCGTTCCAGGTACGACAAGTATATTGTTGAGGCACAGAACGAATACCATCGCCTGAGTGGCCCACATCTGAGTATTTAAATGGGGACAGCCTGCTCACTCACGCGGAACTACTTACAGCTCCACATCTCTACTCTGACTACAGGCACTTGTACCGCAAAATATATAACGTGCCCACTCACGCACCCACACACATTCAGGCCTATACACCCGGTGCTAAATTACTGTTGTACGTATTTGTCTCGTGTCTGCTTTTCCCCAGACAGACGCTTCCGTGAATATTCACGTTGCTACCACTGGCATGCGGAACCCATACATTTATAAATACCAAATACGGGAAACACGGATGGATGAGTTTGGACGGAGCACACGAACTCCGTTTTCTTTGCGCGCTTGAAGCTTTGTATTTTGACGCAAGGTGGGCCGTCGCTTTTGTTTGTTCAACCAAGCATGCCCGCGTGCCCCGACCTCGCTCGGGGAAAACCTGTCTTGTCGACTGCTCAAAGATCCGGGCAGCTGTCCACAGCGCAGATGCATGTAGTAAGCAGATATTGGTATGACAACAACAACAGAGCTTCTCTATATATATGCCCCTCCTGAATTTATGACATATATATCCAAATAGCACCTACTACAATAAGTAAAAGTTGGCACGGAAGGGAGGTAGACTTGGCGCATGGGTTTCTCTTTGTTGCCGAGGTTTTCTTCTTTCGGGAAAGTTATGAGTGATCCATGTTGAAGATCATACTGCACATTATCAGATGGCAAGATGAATAATAATAAGTGTTTCGTTGGCCAGGCTGGATTAAATGTATCCTATTATATTACATCTCTATCTGTAGGTGGTTTGAGCAAGACGTGACAAAACGGTGATGCGATACTCGCTACCTGGTATATGATATGATCCCGTACACGTATATATATACGTATCAACTGTACCTTACTATAGAATATTGTGTCGGCCTGTCCACATGAGGCACCCGAAACAGTGCACATCGCAAACACGACGAACGCGCTACCGGACCAGCAACACGTCCTTGCGTTGCTCCTGTATCAGTCCCAAAACTAGCGTACTACAGAGTAGTAACGTATGCGAAAGTTTGTCTCGAAACGTGGCAATCTCTACCGTCGGGGAGAAAGAGAAGTTAAACTATTTAAACACAGCATGCAAGAACCACTACGACAATCAATGCCCCTTCCCCACGGCGGAGGCCGAATACCGTATCCGATATCCCTGGCGTTGGACGGCCACGAGCGTTTGCGATACGGGGCACAGGCGATGGATTTAATCGAAAACCCACCTGCTGGGATGCCATCTGTATTGTTGATGCAAACTGAGAATAACTATTGAAAGCGTTTCATTGAGGATAACAACAAGGCTTCTTCTGTGCAGTACAAGGTGTTCTTAGTTGACGGATAGGCCAATAGTCGGTGGCTTAATGTGACGATTTGTTTTCTGTCTCTGTAATTATCCCTTCTACCGCTTGGATGGCGAGGAGGCATCTACGCAGCCTTCCCAGCGTCGTTGACGGGGGACACCATCGCCGAGTAACGTCCAACTTTGTAAGACGAGAACGCCGGCAAAGTTTTGTTTTCATAAACCTATACCAGCACCAACCTGAGGCTTTTCGCAGCACACCACCACTACTGCTGTTTGTTGTGTTATTGTTGGGAATTGGGGTAATAACTGCTGTATATATATACCAGGTATCGGTTTAGATTGAACACGTACGTATGCTTCTCGTTGCTAACGGGGCGGGAGATCGATATGATATTGTGGAAATTGCTTGTCGTTTATGCTGGATGAAGCTTGGTTCTCACGCGGTTCGGGGGTTTCGTGTATATTTTCCGGCGGTAATGAGTTCTTGGTGCTTTTGTCCCTGGCGACATCAGTTTTAGTCATTTTATTAGCAGTTTGTTGTTGTATTGTTTCTGCACTTTTTCGCTGCCTGTTTGTGTTTTACGTTCATTTCGGGGTGGTTTTGCTAATAATTCCGATATGTTGCGTTCTGGGGGAGGATAGTATCATCCGGTGAACTATGATATGGATCGGAGGGATCGTTTGTCAGTCACAAGCATGAATACACCTGGTACCTCGTCGTGCTACGTGTATGGGCGGTGCACAACCTCGTAATGCGTTTTGCAGTAGCTACTGTTGGAAGCATGTTTGTGTTTTAAGCAGCTCACACACACTCAAGTGATAAAACTTCGCTGACAATTAACTTTTCGACATCATTCATGGTTGTTGTGTACGCAGCGGGTGCCAACAAAAGTGTGGGAAAAGCCCCCAAAAAACGAGTAAGTAAGTACTGATGATGTGGCACGGTGATTGCGTGCGTATACATCGTCTGAAATCGATATAATATCAGACGAAGTCGTCGATTTAAGGCTGACATCAAATAGTACAAACCTTAGAAATTCTGACAGATCGCCGCACAATATACCTTAGTATACCCCGCAAATATACCACATCCTAGCGGTATATCGGAACCTATTGGAAGTCAAGTGTGTGCAAGGTCGAGCACCATATATATATTGATATTTCAATATTCTTGATCGAAATAAATTTGTTGTGGGAGAAAAGATAGGATAATATGTGTTCAGGTATTCAATGACGCAGAACGTCGTGAAAAGTGATATTGATAAATATACTTGTGTTGTGCATGATTTATCCGCTTTCTGTCTTTAATCAGAAATTTACCAGCATCAGCCTTGTTTCTGAAAAAAATAGCATGAAATGAGCAACGAGTACGTACATACATCGTAGCGTGATAGATGGTGGGTTTCCTTTCAATTGGTAATTTCCGCAACCTCGACATAAATGAAACCATGGGAATCCCGGTGGCCTGTATCGTTGACAAGGAAATACATTTAGAATACGCGTGAACTGCTTACTGCTTAACATACAATGTGTGAATTCAGTATAAAATGTGATATAGACGAGACGTACTACGCAGCTTGTTGATTAAGTTGAGTATCAGATATTTATACGGTTGAACTCACGTATGTTTCATCGTTTTTTACATATATTATACCAGGTATATATAGAACACGCGCGAAAGGCTTGTCATACAATTTGGAAATTCAGTAAAAATGGGAAATGTGTGTGTGTGTGTGTTCTTCACGTTAAACCGTTCTTTCTACCCGTCGACACCCAGCACAACCAGTGTCCGGGCCGCTTCTCCAATCCTAGAAGAGATACAAGTTATGCGGTCACAAAGCTACGCCACAGAGATACTACGTTGCCACGTGTGCAGTATGCCCTGCAGTGGGCAATGCAAAGCCATGTCATCATCCTAGGTACGGCAGGCACGACATACGCAATCTATGAAATAGTGAAACGAAAAGAAACAATCAAAGAGAGAACAAAAAACAAAGTAGAAAATCTAAAGAGAAAAAGGAAAAAAAATGAAAGCAAAAACTAGGAGAAACAATCTGTCGTGCCCCCCCCCCGCAGGCGAGGTGGCCAACACTTGAAAATTAACGAGCTGGAAAGAAGAAAAAAATATCAAAAAAACACCACTGCTTGTAAACAGAGTAAGACAAAGAACCAAGGAAAAAAATTACAAAGGAAAAAAAAAGGGGAAATAACAGGCAGACCAAAGCCCAAAGCACCTTCCAGGTGGCGGCAGCAGTTTGTGGTACGAGTAGTATAGCCAGGTTCTCCATGCTAATTCGCCTGGCGCCTTGCTACCCAGACTGCCGTCTCCGCCCTGCGTTCGTCAACTATGCCCAGCCCCTTGGCGTCAGACAATACGAAACGAGCAGAGCAGGTTCGTCATCCAACCACGCCACACGGCTCCTTCAGTACGGCTTATCAATCAGAAAAGGAAGAGAAAAAAAAACAAAATGAAAGTCACGTAAAGTCAGCGCAAGAGAGAAAAAAACAAAACCAAAACAAAAGACAAGGGAAGACCACGTTCGAACCAGCTGCACCAGTTGGTAGCACTTGTAGTATGGCCATGTTCTACTTCCTAGTCGACTTGGTGCCTTGCTACCCTGTCTGCCATTTCCTTCCTACTTTCGTCTACCTCCGTTTTCCTTCTACCCCTCCTGTCTCCCCGCCCTCTCCGCATTCCCTTGGTCGGGCTTTCTTCCACTTCTCCTGTTGCCCCGTCCACCCCCGTTCCCTTGGACACCATCCACGGCGGATGCGCGGCGCTGCCTACTCATCTCATCCTCAGCCTCGTACCACCTCACCATGAACCGTTCGGCTGATTCAAGGATCCTCAAGTACCACTTCCCCGCATGTTGGGCTGCAGTGGACCACAACGTTGTCTCAACTCCAAACAACAAGGAAGGGGGCAACTTCCGTTGACCCTTCGGTGGCTCGGAACTCCCTAAGGTCTTCTACTATGCATCTATGCCAAGTCTTACACTGTCCGCCTGGTCTCGGGTTCTCCCCACCATCTATCGTCTCGGACATTACCCCACGGGGTAATCGCTCCTTGCTTTGCCGTGCCACGCCCCCCGCAAAGGAGAGCCGCCGTTTACGAATGGTCGTTTCGATGCATATATACGTGACGTATTACTCAGCTTGCAAAGTACCCTGGTATTGTATCAGCTATATAATACCACGTTAATCACGGCTGACATATTCCATATCTTTTTGATATACACCGATGCTCTGCTCAAGGGACCCATCTGTATACCTGTATAATTGCCGCCAGTAGGCCATCCGTGTTTGGCAAACAACCGTGAAAACCGAATTGTTGTACTCGTACGACAAAAAAATACCCCAAGGATCGTTTTCCCTGCTCTATTACGATGGAGTGTCGTGAAACCACGTGGAACGTGGGCACACAAACAGCACCTCGAAGTGTAAAGGTTGTCAACCAATCTATTACGGGGGACCATAATGAATAAGATCTGATATTGTTTGTAGAAATATAGAGGGTTTTTTATGTACGGTAGGTCCTATTTCATATGGTCCCCCGAGACAGTAGTACTAAGAGTAGCCTGCTTCCAAAAATCATAACAACCATTCGTAGGTTTCGTAGTGGTAGAGGAGTACCGTAACAAACCGCCTTATAGCAAGTATCAAGGTTTTCGTATATAAAGTCGGAGTCAACGCACAGGTGTGCTGTATGGCAAAAAGAAAGTGTCTATGGAGTTGACACGTGGGGGTGTGAAACTGCGGGAAATGCCCACGTCGGCCATGACATCGTGTGCTAGCGCGAGTGGCTCCCGGGACACCCATCGGGCTTAGGCGTTTTGTGTCTTATTATCACGGTATAAATACGTGAGGTTCCACTATTACGAGGGACCCTAGTTAATAGGACCAAATATTGTTAGTAGAAATGGTTAAATGTAAAGGTTTTTTATGTTTATCATAGGTCCTATTAACTATGGTCCCCCGTAATAGTGTCGTATGCATGTATGGCTGCATGGCGGGGCACCCGTAATACCGAGGAAGTTGTTTTCATTGGTTATGTATATCGCAAGCCTACTACTGTTGTACCAATAAAGCCTCGGGGATTGCAGTTCGTATCGCACCTATCGGCGTTACAGCACAGTGCGTGCGTACAACTACAAAGCCCAGTTTTATATGCGTAGAGGTTCGGCACAGGTGTTTGGTTATCGCACGTATGGGAGACATTGCACGCGGATGCGCACAGATATATAGAGTGGATCGCATCCCTTTGCGACAACACCCCTCCTTGCGGTAGTACCAGCAGATAGATAGATATATGATGCAGACGATGTAGCAGGAGCAGCAGTGGTCGAATTGTCTAAGCGGGAGCGTCAGATACGCAATTCGGTTCCGTAGTTCTTCTGTAGACCAGTCGTACACGGCTGCTATATATAGGATGGTTGTCTGCGCCTAGTACATTTTATATCCAGCAAATAGTCAGAAGTTTCAAACAGCTGCACAAAACGATTTGGATACAAGGATCCATCACCCGTGCTTCATTTGCCACAATTTCACTCGCGATTGTGCCCGCCGTCTGTCTGCTTTTGTTTCCAACATCATGAAAACGACACTATCCAGAACGAAGATGTGCGTGAAGACGTTCGGACCCAAGGCACCATATCCTATCTATATCAACCTTTAGCCGCAAGTGACGACGTACTAGACAACAACCCTAACAATCGAAGCGCCTGTGTGCACCCCCCATATCCAATGTATAAATATGTTAGGAGAAGAACCATTGCGTGTTCTTGGATTAGTTGACCGCTGAACAGAAGTAGGGGTTTTCTATAACCAAGTGTAGTTATCCGCGGGGCCTAATAGGTATACCAAGATAGTTTCCAATTGTCGTATCCGCAGTTATTTGTAGGAAATATATCTTCAACAACTCGCTTGGGTTCTCCAAGCGTGCGATATCTGGCGTGACGAAGACTTTGCGTTCGATGACAAGTATGCTCACCTATACATTAACCGTGGCGCAAAATAACTCTCCAATTGTATTGGCTAGCGTCTACCCAGATTTCAAATAGTCATCTCGATATCTGACAAACAACGAGTGACAGCTACAACCCTGACTTGATGACCCAGTGGACGGACCAACCCTCTGAAGATGCGTGACTTAATGAATATTTTGTACTACAAATACAACTATATCCAGGAACTATCAATAATCTACTCATGGTTGAATAAACTGACCTTGGTGGGCTATCGTGTTTACTCGGAGGCGACAAAGTTTGACAACCACCGTGGACGGTTCGGCTTTGTTTTTAAAGATCCACATTCCACGACGCGAACTCCTATTTAACCAACCAATGTTAAACACTAGAAGAGCACCTCCTCCTGTTGGTATATTGTGTCGGTCTTGTTTTCGCCTCGCCGACGTAGTACAAGGTATGTTTTTCTGCATTCGAACGTAGCTTAGACGAAGATACCCCGAGACCGGCAATTGAAATATGCTGAACCCCGTCATTATATGGTCTGTCCGACCATCGATCAGAGGCCGTCTATCTTCGCCGTTGCAAACATAATTTGTATTTCCGGCAGGGTATGTCCACAAAATGTTTTACTTAATTGTTCCATCTAATTGTAGCATTTTATCCGACGAAAAACGCCTGCTGGAGAGTTGAAAACTCATCACAGCAGTGTACCACGCCACCCGTGATCACTCTGCAACATATCACCTTCCACAGGCACCCACTCACTGCATTTTGCAGCACCGGTGAGTTGAGTTGAGGGCAAATAGCTAAAACGTTGTGTGATACTATGACATGCAGTTGCCAGTCTGTGTGGTCATTCATCGTCATCACGCGCTCGATGTCTGACCTCGGAGTCTCCTCGTTCGAGCGTACAGCTAATCAAACACAAACGTAGCGTGCGGTAAAACCGACGTTATCAATTAACACGATACCAGGGTATTTCGTGTGGCACGAACGCAGGATCCATGAACCCGTCTCAGAGAAAACACGATGCTGAAATAGAATGGGGTAGGTACATGTGTGCTGACTCATTGTGCAAAGTGTGCAGGGGGTCGGCCGAACTTGCACATACTGCGGTTGATATGTATTCATATATACATAACTATGATCGACAAATAAATACATCAAACCAGAGGGAAACATGTGCGATCATGCCTTGGTAACATATTTGCTTGCACAGGGTGCCGTTCCACGGTTGGCGCCGTTTTTATTAATGCCTCGACAAGTAGATACTTAGGCATCTGGTAGTTTAGGCATACTCCGGCTGTACCCACCAAGAAGTCAAACGTCTGCCTGAAAGTACTCATCTCACGCAGGAAGGAACTTTCGGCGATAACCCACCTGCAAACAAAAACATTGTTTCCGAGCTATTGCTCGTTCTCGAAGAAAAACCTGGTATGCGCGTGCCTCACCTCCGGATTACGACCCACTGACATCTTGTTATCCTCGATGATGCGATGAACTTGCATTCTCGCATGTATTGAAGCTCTTGGGTATTCGATAATAATAGCGTCGATGACGTCAACAACGCTACGGTTGTCACTATTCGTTTGTCAAGCTATAGGGTATAGCTTGTTACTGTCCCGGATGAAATAATGCATCGCTGTTGGTCTTTGACGTCGAGGTCAACAAGATGACCTGAATATATTTTCCCCGCAAGGGAAAACCTAGCAAGAGGTATAATAAGCACGCGGATCTGGCCCTGGTGGAAACGCTCTTCGTTTCGAGAGTAGTTGATAGCATTCTAATAAACTACGACCCACGTTTGTCCGATAGTTCAAAATGCACACCATCTTGAGCCAATAATTGTCTACTACCACACACGTTGCAGCAGGCACGCGTTCACAACACTCGTCTTGGACCACCAGCCAACCTTGATTGTGTGGCATTCATGTTTGGAGGCGTGATAAATATGGGGTGGGAAAGTTAGCCAAATAGTGTCCTGTTCTGTTCGTGCTGTTCTTTCCCCTCTGTCCGGTTATCTTTCCCCCACTCACTGTACAACAACATTCTACAGTAATACTTCTATCAAGACATACGGCGCATAGCAAAATGGTGCGATTTGTTCATCTCGTCGCGGCGTTGGTAACACTCGGGGTCGCAACTGGCGACCATCTTTCGGCTTCCAAGGGTGAGTGGTCATACCCCTGCCCGTCTTTCAAGAGAAGGAGATGGTGTGTCAGAGCCATCGTGGATCACCGAAGTGAATATATTAAAAACAATTTAGCAACGCACTATGTCCGCTACCTGAGGCGATACGTTGTTCTCGGTTTCTATTGGCATCATGCGTACGATTACAGCTATCTATGCGGCTCCATGACCACAACGTGAGGCCAAGTCTTTTATACACTGTTCCGTGACAATATTGATCAAACGAGCCGATTACATAGCCCCATCGCACGTTGCGCACGGTATCAATGATAATGATTAGCCTGCCGACGTTCTAGTGTTTCACAGGCATGGTTCTCTGCAAAACAATAGCACAACCTGTGTTGCTCTAACTCAAGTTGAAGTTGCCAGACTCGGTATCATGATCGTGTAGTGATAGCCTCGACCAGTACACCGCTGCGGACACTATTTACACACTCTAATATTTTGTCAATCGTACCGTCTGTATTGCCCCAGCTGAAGGGGATGCCGAGCACGGCCTCCGCGGGAGGCGCATGACTTCGTACAGCAAGGTATGAATCCTTGTAATACAGCATGTTGCCCCTTTGGCGAAAAAGGTCGCAGCACGGTTCTGTTTGCTGTTTATGTAAGACTCCACTGAGAGCCCTGAGCAATATGCAGTGGGAGGCCTAACCGACACCGGCATGGTACCTGGGTCATACGGATGTTGTTCGAGCAAGAAACCATATGGTTATTAATAGCATCATACCGTACTGTTGAGGCCGCTGTAGGGGCGGTTTTTACCCCTCTCTCTCGTCGAGATTTACGTGCATCCCATATTTTAGGTCTTCTTGTCACCAGTCGCGCTTTTTATCGGTACATTGGTTTTGATTGGAATTTGAACGGCATGGCGACAAAAAGCTTGTTTTTGGTTTCGTAGCGACAGCACCTTTCGCTAATGGTTTGTTGGACACGTACGTAGGGTCGTACTCTACGCGAATTACGTTCGTTTTAGCCCTTCCTGCTAGCGGCCTAGGGCGTCGGTGTGGGTCATGGAGGCGAATGGAGGCTCCTTGTCAAAATATAAAACCGTGTAGTGCCAGAAATAATCAAACATCTGTTTAAAACGACCGGCGGTTGCAAAAACTGCCCTTAAAAGCTTATCGACGGCAACAAAACACACAAGAAACAAGGGCCACTCTATACGTGGCATCCGATTTATTATCGCAGGCGGGCATAGGGCGTTGCAAAAACGTGTTGGGGTGGGGGTGCGTGCAATCTTTGACGGTGAGCACGCGCCAACGAACTGGAAGTAAGTGCGTTTTTGTAGAGGGGCATAAGCACGGGGAGACCTGTAGCATGCAGTCACAAACAAGCCGATCGGGAGAAATAGTCGTTGGCGACAATATGCATCATACCAGTGTTACTCCCTCGTAACACAAGCTACATTGGGCGTTTTATTAATGAACACGATGTTATTCTTGCCGTCTGACAAACTCTCACCGTCGAGTTTAGAACGCCAGTATTATATATACTGGGCTGCATCGTGCATGTGATTTCCACGAAATTGATCGTAATTATTGAGACCTGTATTCTAATTTTAACTACGTCCCATAAACAAATGTTTCCCTGTAATGTAGCTAAACCACGCCGCGAGACTGTAATAAAATAGTTCGTTGCTCCTACGCGTTGTCTTCATCTGCTATGTTTTCTATGTTCTGGCTGCATTGCTATCATTGTTCTGGCTGATCACTGCAAAGCAATGAAAGGCGTGCGCATATACAAGAGGGTCCGCGCCCGATGTCCGTTGCCGTGGAACATGCAAGGTTTTTTGTTCCGCGTCACTTTGTGTCATTTAGCAATCTACATGTAGAGTCGACTTTACTCCTGGCCCTAACCGACAAATAAATAGGGGAGCGGATGTTCGTATTGGAGGCCGCCAACAAATAAACTCGGTTTTAAACCCTCGCAGGACATCTACTGCGACTCCTTCAAGTGCTCCTACGTCTACACTCTGATCGACAATGCCGACGATGTCAAGTGCAAGTGGGGCAAGTGTAATAAATCCCAGTGCTGCGAAAAGGTCTGCTCGAGCTACGACTGCCCTAAGTACTACGAGCTAGTACACGACGCCGACACCACCGTGTGCAAGGACAACAAGTGCACCAAAGATCAGTGCTGCAAGGAAGGTGAGACATAGTCACGGAGAACCGCTCACGCGCGGTGTCACGTACGCATGGATGGGTTGTTCAGGCTTTTCTTCTGCTCAAACTATTTGGTAATCGTGTTGTAGGGTATCTCCAAGACACGATAATGAACTTTCTTCCTCATTTCCTGCGCAGTGACCTCAGTTCATCAACTCTTTGGCGGTTGAAACGCATAATACGAAGGCTCATAGTCCGTGCTCTGCTGCGAAAAATCTCGTTTAACGGCAGACACGGTCTACTGCGACTCCTTCAAGCGCTCCGACGGATACACTCTAATCGACAACGCAGACGACGAGGAATGCAAGAACGGAAAATGCGAGAAGTCCCAGTGCTGCGACTAGGTGTGCTCGAGCTACGACTGCCCTAAATACTACGAGCTTGTAGACGACGCTGACACTACCGTGTGCAAGGACTACAAGTGCACCAAAGACCAGTGCTGCGACAAGGGTGAGAGTTTGATCAGTTTAGAACGACCACACATGCTTTACCCTGTTCCCAATATTGTTGGCGAGATTTCTGCGTGACGGTGCTGTTTCGCTGCAATACACTTGGATATTTATTATCACCGGCTGTCAACGATTATTGTCATAGCCTGTGCAGTCAACGCCGGTTGTCCTGAAATCGCGGTTTCAAAGTTGACATGGGACAAATAATTTCCCACGTTTGGCTGCACCTACGCTTGCGAATATCAACTACAGACACGGTTACCTGCGACTCCTACAAGTGCTCTGACGGTTACGCTCGGATCGACAACGCCGACGACGTCGAGTGTAAGTGGGGCAAGTGCAAAACGTCGCAGTGCTGTGACAAGGTGTGCTCCAGCTTCGACTGCCCTAAATACTACGAGCTAGTCTACGACGCTGGCTCTACCGTGTGCAAGGACCACAAGTGCACCAAAGACCAGTGCTGCGAGAAAAGTGAGGACGATGACAAGTAGGTCACCGACTCGGGGGTTGGCATACGTCTTACGTGTCCTGCGGGCGTGGGCTAGGCTGTTTTTTTTTTGTTGTCTTATTCCCGGTTTCCCCTAGGCAGAGTCCATGGAATTGCATCTTCAAGGTCTACGCAGTTAGCAGAACTCATCATTTATGGCGGATTTAGAATCGACATGGAAGAGCTCCAATTCCGTGTGTTGTTCATCATATTAATTTTCATGTCAACTGCAGATACGGTCTACTGCGACTCCTTCAAGTGCTCGTCAGGATACACTCTGATCGACAACGCCGACCATGAGGAGTGCAAGAACGGGAAATGCGAGAAGTCCCAGTGCTGCGACAAGGTTTGCTCCAGCTACGACTGCCCTAAATACTACGAGCTCGTGGACGACGCCGACCGTACCGTGTGCAAGGACTACAAGTGCACCAAAGACCAGTGCTGCGAGAAGGGTGAGAAGCGTCCCGAACATACCCGCTTAGAGGTCAACGTGTTATAATGTGTTTTGTGAACAGCTCTTGCTGATCTCCTTTCTGACCACCGGCTAGATGCTCATAATATAGCATGAGGCGGAAATCGCTTTCCCGAGGATGAGACGTTTCCTCGTTTTTCACAAACTGAATAATTCCCATTTTTCTGTGACCACCCATTTTCAATTATACATCAGACACGGTCTACTGCGACTCCTACCACTGCCCCAAGCACTACAGCCTGAAGAAGGACTCTGACGAGATCAAATGCCACTACTCCGGGTGCACCACCGACAAGTGCTGCAAGTACCACTGTGAGTGGTGTTCCCCGTTCAAGCTTCCACCGCGTCACACGAAATTATTTAATGCGGAACACCCGTGTCAGCCAACACTTGTACTAATACATACGGTTGCGGCACTTTTCGCGGGAGTCCCTAGATCGGATCACGGTAGTGGTCACTGTTGATCTACAGTTGCTGCAAGAAGTCCATTTTTGTATCTCTGTAGGGTGGGTTAATGAGTGGGTCTTCATGCCATTTACAGAGCGTACATATATATTGAGAACTCGACAAGGCACAGGTGGTGGGTAGGTCGCCGAGTTGCAGGTTGTTTTGTTGCGAACCGGCCTAACAACAGTCACTCCAAATAATATCGTTATTTACTTGAAACTATGGGTTTAATTTCAGATTCAAATATTTCAGCGATGACAGTGTAACACCATTGCGTTGATGGAAGAACACGTTTCGAGAGATCGATCCACTCTGCCTCTACGTTCGACCCCTCAACAAATACATGTCTGACCAAAGCTCCGTGGACGCCTTTTTCTAACTGATTTCTGATAACTGTCCTCCTACCGATCCCACAGGAGGCGGCCACCAATTGCAGCTAACATCTCAAGACACGAAAGGCATCAACAACTGCTCCCAAGACTAAAGGCTATTGCATTTCTTTGGCGAAGTTTCCCGCTGTGTGCAAGGTCTACCAACACGCACCCTCTATCGGTTTTGAGAGGACGATTTTTCCATATATATTATATGTTATTTGTTTGTCGCACGCATGGCTTCATTCAAGAAGAGTGCAGACAATAGGGCTAGTTACCCATTATTAGGGACCGGTTACCCCTCGAGGCCTCGGACGGACGGTGATTAACTCCACCACGTATTTTATGTTTCGCAAATATTGTCGAAAACACGGGTCCCGCCTGAAAAGGAACGTGCTAGAAATATCGGTGGAAAATGTCTCGTATTTGTCCGTGTGTTGATGGAATGGGTGCATTTCAGGCTTGATACTCTTTATCACATTAAATGTGGAAAGGTGTATGAGGGAACCATCCCGCCGTTTGTATCGTTTGTTTTATAATGTATGCACACGGGCTACGTATGCCTATGAGTGTATATCCTCGTTTTTGACTTGGTTCAGTCGAAAACATTCAGGATATAACCGCGGGTGTTCCTCATGCAGATTGTTCTGCTGCTTCTCCTGGTGTTTCGGTTAGGACATTTGATAGACGGTCTTCGAGAGTTTCAGTAGCACGTTATTGACACGTTCGTTCCTCCAAAAATTTGTTTTAGTCCACGGGTCTACGCATTCGGGTTATATGGCGTAAACAGTAAAAACGTCGGCCTGAGAATCTCTGTGATCAGCCTAGGCTTGCACCCGTTTTTGTGGGTGGATTTCCACCTTGCCGGTTTCGGTGTGCCGGAATCCCATAGGCAACAAGCCGCCAGTTTGAGTGAAGGCGAGGCCCAACTAACTTGACAAATAAATACCAATTACTTAATCCGTTGTCTGGAACGATCCGTCATATATTCATCGCCACTGCAACGGGCGCATAAAATATACCTGCGACGTCACTGTCATTGCCACGCATCGCGCCTTGGTTTGTAGAGGTCTGATAACCACAGCAGTAATCATGGTCGAAGTGAGTCGTATGCGCGTTTTCATAGCACGCACTTACTTGGTCATTACCGGTATAAGTGGCGGTTAGCATAACAACACGTGTTGTGGGGTTTTCTGATATCCACTCGGTTTGAAAGGCATTTGGCGAGCAAAATTGCCAGCAAAATTACTATTTGTGTTGCCACCAAACTTCGTGTTACTGTGACGAACCTGTGTTCTCTCTATTGATATTTGTTGGATATTTCCTCCCTTTAAATAGTCTTCTTCGCGTATGTTTTCTCAAAAGAAATTTGCCTACAATAAAAACTAGAACCAGGGACACCGTAGTGTCGATCTCACTGTCTGGCTACAGGCGCGCCATCTGGCGGCATGTTGTGACTATCTTTATAATCACGTTGATGACTACAATTGGGAAACTATAGGCTCGGCCCACGGTCGCAGAGAAATGGCTGGTTCACGAAAACAAAAGATGAATTTAGTTGGTGATTTCGTTTGAATCGAATAGCGGTTTCGGGGGCAGGTCGATCTGGAACGAGAATATACAATGCCAAGGTAGGTGTATTGAGGTCTGCTGGCAGTTCAAAGATGTTCCTTTCCAATTGGCCCCCAAAGTTATGTTGAAGGACAATAAGAACAACCCTTTGGGATACATTAACTAATAATGAAGTGGCAACTGTCCAGTATAGGCTGGAGAACAGCCGCCTACATCGCGAACGCGCAGCGAACTTCAATCCTGCAAAACCACCACAGAATGAAAACGGCACTTCAACACGTTCGATTCGGTATATGGGCGTCCACGCACAGTACGCATAGATGTATGTATGTTCGCTCGACCATACGAACATTCCTACACGTAGCACGTGGTTGGTGAGAAAATGCTCGACTTAATAGACACTAGCGATATCGCCCACGAACACTGCTGGCAATGGCGAAAGAGCGCGACAAAGCCGGTGCCTCAGTTGAGGTCCTAGGTATGCTGTTAGCGTCGACTGTGGTTTGAGCAACCACGGGCCTTGCAAATGTTCAACAAGACCCACGCGATCGGGCAGAACGGGACCAGGACTTATAATGTGTTTCCTGAACTATTCGGTTCCGGATACCCCAATAAACGCCTGTAAACGTGAGCAGCACCCCTTCAACGGGCTAACTTGTAGGGACCAACGTCAAACCATGTTCATCGCCATACCTCAAAACAGCACGCAGACAAAAAAATCGAAAAACCAACTACCCAAGCTGAGTATATATATTCTGAACACAAGTTCCCCCATACATTCCGGTGTTGCAATATTGATTCTGAAACGGTTAACACTTGTAATGGCTAGCCTCTGTCGACCTGCGGTGTAACAATTTATCTTGCCTTCTTCGATGGGAAGTTGACATTCCTTGAGGTTGTAGTATCTATAGTATGTGACAATCCGCGGTATCCGGCCCAACACAGCCCACAGACCAAAACAATAGAGTGAAACGTTGCGGGGTCGCGTAATGCGTATGAAGATTTCAAGGAAAGGTCTCCTTAAAACACACCGGTGGTTAGTTTCAATTCTTGTGTTGTCTGGTGGGAATCAGCTCGAGCCAGCCTGCACGTTTCCACGATATATCGGCTAGCAACGTTGCTGTAGATAAGTTACACACCTACATGTCCGACACGTCTACTCCGCAGTCGTAGCTAGGCGTCCGTCGGGAGTGATCTGCACGCGCACGATGCTCTTTCTTCGTCCAATCTCCATGTCCCCTCCGGAGTCTTCGAAATTACATTTCATGCCCACACAGGAGACAAACTTGACTCTGAAAAACAAATCTTCATCTGCCAAACGCCACCAGGGCAGCCTAGCCTCTTGTACCGAAAGGTTGCGGCAACACGTTACCGTTCCAAGTGTGCAACCACACGTTACCCAAACAATAGAGGTGCATATTGGTACTCACGCGCTGTGGTTCATATATATGACCAAGTCTGTTCAGTTATTACATTTTGCGACCAGGAAACGTCTCATCCCCATATCGGCGCTCTCGTTGTCGATGTCTTTTAGCACCGTTTGAATACGTCTATGGTATGCTCCCACAAAAGCGAAGACACCCGTATAATACTCGTGCAGACTTCTCATTCTCTTTGGATCAGTTCCCGAAAGCCTTCAACAGCAAGCCAGCAACTGCGCCATCGAGTACGAATTTGACGAGGGTTGTGTGAGTAACACGTAACGCTCACTATGATCGTCTTTCGCAGCAATAAACTGTAGTATTGCTCATATCGTGTGTAGTTGTTGTAGTATCAGGCGTGTGTAAAGAACCAAAGAGCAGATACTGCGCTCTCGAAGACAGGTGTACAGCGCGAGTGATCAGAGGGAGCATGAAGGAGAGTATACTGGCTCGTTCTATGGTGGAAGACACTACTGTAAACTCGTGGTCACACCGGTACCACGAAAATTTTACCTTCGACGGCAAGGGGTGGTGGCTCGCTTTTCACAAGATCGGATGTCTAAACCACCACGTGGTGCTTGCTCATTCGGTCGCAGAGCCTGTGAGATAGTAATACAATACGTGATCATATTGCATATATGTTTATTTTCTCTGGTGTGAACTTAACATTGTCCTCCCGTTCCCGGAACATGGCGTGGGACTCTAAAATTTCCCTGGTCCAGCTAACTTGCGTCATCCCGACAGGGTGTTGCGGGGCTCATGGCTGACCACTATAGAACACATTTTTATCGTGTGTCTAATTATAGGGAGAGGCATGTCAACTGAACGTTGCGGAAAATGTCCATGCTCTGAGTCAGTCAATTTCGGTTGTACTGCATAACAAGTCCAATTCAGGATTCAATTGTCGGCAAGACCTCACATTGCGAAAACAAATACTACTGCTGTAAGCATTGGGAAATGTCACCAAACAGGTACGATTGGAAAAAAATTCACCCCACGCAGAAGGTCTACGGCGACTCCTACAAGTACTCCCACGGTTACGCCCTGATTGGCAACGCCAATGACGTCTAGTGTAGCTGGGGCAAGTGCAAAGAGTGTCAGTGCTTCGACAAGGTCTGCTCGAGTTGCGCCTGCCCTTAATGTCACGAGCTTGTCGATGACACAGACACCACTGTGTGCGAGGGCTATAAGTGCGCCAAAGGTCTGTGCTGCGAAAAGGGAGATACCCAAACAACATTTCGAGCGTCCGCACAGGTTTTCCCTTTTTTCTTTTATGCGCTGTACGTTTTTTGCATTCTGGTGCTATTGTCCAATATTTACTGAAAACCGGTAATTAATTATCATGTTCAAGGCCTGTGGGATTAACACATGTGGTCCTCACAATCTGGCTACGAACTCTGCATTGAACAGTTTTCTCACCACGTGTTGTTGTGCCTAACATAGCTAATGTCAACTGCAGACACGGTCACTGTGGGACTCTTACAAGTGCTCCTTTGCCCACGCTCTGGCCGGCGACGCAGAGAACGGGGAATGTAAGAACGGCAAATGCGAGAAGTTCCCAAATTTCACTAGTTTGTGTAACGCTTCAGCAAGCTGGTCTGGGCCCATTTCCGTGGAATCCCGCGATTTTTGTCACGGGTGAGACTCCTCTACGAATGTTCCTGAACATTGTATGCATTCGGTACCAGGAAGTCGATCCACTTGACTCCCGATGTTCGGCTTGGCGACCGTCGGCATAGATTGAAAAACATACTGACTGGGTCATCGGAAAAAACACAGATGTGCATAATAAGTCGCTTTTAGGCATGATATATCATGATATAGACGAACCAAGTAATGGCAAAGGGGGCAATGCATTGTACAGGTATTCCACCTACCAACCTCCCTGTAGAAACCTCTCCTTCCAAGATATCAGATATATGCTTACAAAGTGAAGTTGAAATGGTTGTAATAGGCTTCCTTGTTCACCGTTGCACGGCTCGTGACAATGAACTGCATAATAATATTTCCGTAGGTTTGACCTGATTCACTTTTATATTTCGTCGAGTGTATCAGAGATCGTCCCTGTCAATGGTTGACCTGACACCGAGAATGGGCTTTCGGAGGATTTGACAATACAGGAGTGTCTTTCACCGAGGCGAAAGTGAAAAAAGTGGCGGACCCCGTTCAAGTATCAATCGACGCGCACTATGGCTCAACCGATCGGGTGTTGTTACTACTCCCTCCTAAAGCACCAACATGGAGCCACACAAAAAATGAAACAACAAGGAGCAGCAACAGGACCGGCTTGAAATGCAGTACATATATTGATCGACTCCGTTATATACCGCTGCGTAGTTTCTCGAACCCCTCAGATTAAAATGGTGTTGTCGGCAGCGATCGGCACAGAGGTGATTTCCCTGCGGGCCTATGTTTGTTGGCCGTTTCGACTGTAATATGCCGATTAAATTAGAGCAGAATAAAAAGGCAAATTTAACTTATTCAGACGAACTTTCCAACACGGGATAAGAACAGCAGGAAGTCGTGCTGGTGTTTTTTTGCCATAGCATAGAGCGTGTTCGCTTTTGTCATTTCCTTCCTCAGGTATCACCATTTTTAGACGGTACAAGTTATCCGAGGCTTGAGCACCGCTCGTGCTCCTTATAGCCGGGAACACCCGAATACACTCGCCGACATCTAGGCCGTCGTATGCCGGTTAGTCGCCCTTAGCGTCTTGTTGCGGTGAGAATGAGACTAGTGCGGAAGCCATGACTGGCATGTTCCCAGCTTTGCCTATGGACACGCTTCTTCCAGGGGTTTGCGAGTGACTTGTCTGTGCCGGCGGTGTTGACATGTCAACAGTGATCAGAGCAGACAAACACACCAAAATGTGCGGCGACTAATATAATGACTGAATGCCAATACGAACAGGTGCATACCAATCTTGTTCATGCTCTGGTGCTCTTAAAATGTTTCGAGGCGAACAATACATACCCGACGTTTGGCAGTCACTGTGTCAGCTACATTAGTTTATCCACTAACTATACTGGGCATCGGTTAGATGGATATCGTATCTATGTTTAGGCTCTGAGCCATTTTTGGGGAGACGCTCCCCGATCACACCTTGCTAACGGAAGAGCTTGAGAGGTATTCTGCCGTAGAAGGGGATTCTGATACACGGGTGCTGGAGGGAACTCTAGCCGCTGCGTAATACAAGTCGTGTCTCAGCAAATACCAATAATGTTGCTGACTATATAAAACAATGTTTTGCATGCACAAACATAACACAAAACTTGTAACTGAGCTTAATAATATGATGGTTACTCCCCTGGAAATCATGAGGCAGACAGAAAACGACAAACCGACAGCTTCTTCGTGGCCTATCATCGTAAAAAGTCACCATCACTGCAAAACCGCGGCTTACGAAATTGAATATCTCGAGTGCTTCTTCGTGCTCAAATAGTGGAAGCTTATCCCATGTCTATTTCCCGTCTGGCGAAGTTATAGGGTACGTGAAGCGACAAAACCTGTCATTTACTATGATGAGACACATCTGCAACCTTAATTGTGATCTCATTTCGCGACACTGACTTGGCATTATGGTACTGACTGTGCAAATCGCAGCCACGTACATCCGTTGGTCTTATGCGCAGATATATTGTGTTTGACGTATTTATTAGAGTTGCTGTGTGTTTTCTTGTTGAATACTTGATATTGTTTGTCAATGCACAATTATTGTCTTCGTTTTTGTGTCTATGAGTGCCTGCCTGCCTCTTCGTCTCTATGATATAGTTTTGGGACGGTGGAAAGCGGCTGCAAGGCGAACACTACTAATGTGAAGAGTAAGACGTAACCGGCGTCTCGTTGTGCATGCTGGCTACCAAGGGCACCAACAGGCGAGATCTGCGCCAGGGCTTGGGCCTTGCTGTTTCTCCAGACAACTTGAGCCAGTCGCTATAATCATGGTGCGGTGCTGCACAACAAAATAGTCACTGCATGCCAATGCAGCACTTGAGGTATATTGAAAAGTCTACATTGTCCCCGTTAGTGAGGTGAGAAAAACAGTACTCGCAATGCACCTGCCGAGAGGGCGCTGAATGTATGTTGTCGTTCTAAGATAGTTTCTAAGGCTCTCTAGCACACTGCTTGGTACGCATGTTAGTGCCCTTTTGGTTGGTTTTTATCACACACTTGAAACAAGTGTCTGAGCGCACATTGCCTGCATTCTATCTATTTAAATATATCAAAATGCATGTTGGAAGCTATGTGTGATATCATATTTATTTGTGTCCTTCACATGATCAACACGTAGTGGATGACACGTTGAAGCACTTGGTAAGAAGGGTGGTACCCTCCCTATTCGTGGTATTTTATCACAAATTCGTACGCAATATCTGACCGAAACATTGCCTGCATTCTATCTGTTTCGATATATCAAAATGCCTATTGGAAGCTGTGTGTGATATCACATTTGTGTCCTTTATGTGATGATCTTTTAGCGTTACATACATATGACATCACATTGGTGTTCCGACGTGAGACGTTCGATGTTTGCGCGCAACGGCTGACCGACATGCCTTTCCGTACCTCGAACGGGTTTGTGAGGAAACTATACGGACAAAACCAAGTTTCCTCCGAAATAATGTGACTGCTCGTCGTCTCGATTAATAAAGGATCATGGTTGGTAGCGATACAATCCCGCCGCTTTCGACATATTACCCTCCGCTGTTGTTAATTGCGATCAGTATTGTCCCTAATGTGCGACACGCGACAGTAGGTAGTGCGATCGGCATTTGTGGCAGACTAGATTGCGGGCGATATGGTTGAAATATTAAATAAATGCTGGTATATATAGGAATGTTGCCCCAAACTGTCCGACTAGACGTTCAGTTCGCTAAACCCACACTTTGGAAGGATGTGGGTAGGATGGGCTGTTTTTTAATGAAAACCGAACGGTAAACGCGGCAAGACCATCGTCTTTTAGTGAAGGGGTAATTCATTGCACTCACTTTTACACAGTCGGGCACCTTTATGTTACCCCTGTCAAAGCGAAGTATTCGCTTCGCCTATACAACCAATCGGGACGATCAACCTGCAAAACCTTATGTCATCCTACGTGCATAAATAAATACTGTTTGTTGAGAGGTTGCATGCCTGTGCTGACTGTGGGGGCAGCCTTGGTTATTCTCGGTAGTCGTCTATATATATATATTAGAACTGAGGTTTTTTGTGAAGGGCTGTTAGTGCTACATGTAAGCATAAGAAAAAGGGCCAGTGCAGCAGTGGTGGTCAAACCTCGCGAAACACCTTGGTATACTTATCTTTCGAACGTTTAATTATTCGTTAGGCATGCTGCTCATTATGTTAAACGTATGACATCTGATCAGGGAGGTGCTGCAGAACGCACCTGTAGACCCAAAGTTTGTGAGGGCACGAATCCATCGATAGTTGAATACATATCAAGATTCCTTTGAAGTAAGTTAAGATTACCTGATGATAATCAAACATGGTTTATATGCACCCTGTGTAAAACACGGAATTGTTAGCAACCACAACCACAACCTTCACATCGACCAAAAAAAAATTAATCTAAGGCTAGCGCTGTTCATGTCATGGAGTGCAGTTCAACCGCACCCTTCGAAGTCTAAAAATATGTTGTTCCAGGTAGGCTCTGCGTCATTCAAAAAATATATACCAGGTATATTGGCTAAGTTGCGCCGTGACGAACGATTCAACTTTCCTGCTTCGCATCGACGAATTGTCCGACTGTCGGTTGATAACCCGCCGTATAACATGGTAGATATACCTCCATTAGTACGGTACGTCCCATCCTTAGCTGAGCATTAGTCCGATGGTTGTTCCCCTTTACCCTACGGAATACCGCCTGCTGGGGAAGTCAATGAATGAAACAGGCTACTGCGCCACCGACAGTCACTCAGCAACGCATCGTCCACTACGAGTACCAACCACCGGTGAGTTTAATCAGTGTGGCAAGGGCATCATCCGTCCTGATTTAGTATAGCACTATGCCAAGCAGTTTGCTGTTTAAAACTTCCACACCTGACCCATATCACCTTTTAGGGTGCCGCGTCGGAGCCTACAGGTAGCTATACACACGTCAAAGTTCCGCAGTAGCGTGTAAGCGAACATTGTGCACGATGTAAATGATTGATATATGTATATGAGATTAACGGGGGCTACACCAGCCTGTAGGAAATATATATGTGGAGATGCGCGAAGTTGACGGTGAATAGACAGACATGAGACTATGCGTTGTGCGAGAAGAGCTGTGGGCTAGTTGAAGGCATTCCCTGTACCTGCACAACAATGCGGAATAATGCACAACCGGTGTCTTCGGTTTGAAACAAATTCGCCCGCTAGGCCTAAGACATTGAACTCCAATGTCCGCAGAGTGTGTGGTTCTTGGTGTTGGTTGTATGGCTCTCGTGGACGAGGAATTTAGAAATCGGATAGTTCGGGCGTACTGTCGCTCAGACCACCCGGAGGTTGCACACGTTGTTCAACAATGTGACACTATTCATTTACACGTTCTCTAAGACAACACATCTGCAAAACACAAAACGACGCTAAAGTGCGAATTCTCACTGTAGATGGAAACTCTTGTGTACGTGTGATTGAGGTGAATACTTCCGACTAATCTCCTCTGAGTGTGTAGTTTTTGGAATGAGGTGTACGTGCACACAAGCATAACATTCCTTAGGTGATTCATTGATACGGATGCTTGGGGTCAATTTTGCTACCATTGACATTCGTTTGGACTTTATATCCTTTGTATCTCGCTTGTTGCTCTGAAATTCTCGTCTTAACTATCGATCGTCGTGGACTTTGAACCTATAGGTCTGCAAGACGGCCTGGGTCTCGTTTCCGTCGAACAATACCGCAGACGAGAGATCGTGGGCACACATTATGTAGAATTGACTCTAGTTCGAAACACCGCTCGTTCCAATAATATTCATTGTAAATGAATCATAAAACCCAGGTGTATCAGATAAATGGAATATAGGCAGTCTCCATCCAAAGAGTGCCACCAGTGCCTACCAACCTCGCATCGCACTTATATTGCCTTCACAACAGCCACGGTACAACTCACAGCAAATCGTATATAACACGTGAATCTTATTTCTCGAAACATGCCCCCACCATATATATTATGTGCGACACAATCGGCTCAATATAGCATCCCGTTCTGATCCTCGTGTTCTTCCCCGTCGTTTGCTCTTGTTTTTTCTTCTTCTTGATCATCTCGGTTTTTTGCCTTGTCTTGTTTTTCGTCATCGGTGTCTTCTTTTTCTTGGCCTTCTTCGTCTTGTTCTCCCGACGAATTATTTTTCAACGAATCGCAGCACCTCAGTACTGCTAGCGACATATACAGCGGACACATCATGGTACGGTTTTTCGCGCTCGTTCTGGCTTTATCGACTCTAGGGGTCACAGCTGGTTCCCCTCTTCCGCCTTCGAAGGGTGAGTAGACACATTCCTGCCGATGACTAAGAGGGATGGAGGGGGCATACGAGGTGCCGTAGAGCAGTGCAAATAATGTTTCCTCTTCGTTTGTTCTCTTCAAGGGAGACACCAATCGACAATGACATGCTTCTTCTTTTTGTTGTTGCAGCCGCATCATGAGTCAATGCCTTTTAGGTCGTGGCCAAATCGAGTCACAATTGATTTCGGTGAATGTTGATACCAACCTGATATTATTTCGCATTGATATTGAAAGCTATGAGCAAATCGGGCTCACAGAAAAAGGTAGTTGTAACAAGAAGCCCTCATCACATGTAATTACTGATCGGGCATTTACAAACCCAGCCATTCACTAGTACCAACATATTCGCCTGATTGAGAGCGAGAGCCAAAAAAATTGAAATTTCGGGTCCAGACGCCTCTTGCCATTTCTCGGTAAGTAGGGGACGGGCTATTCCAAGAAGCGGCGCAAATTGAAGGTCTCGTCAGCAGCGTCGCGAGCATATGCGTGTCATCGTCATCGGATGCTGCAGCTAGGAGCTAGAGAAGTTGCTAGAGTTTCCCAGATTGGCTATTTTATTCCTGCCTCAAACTGTTTCGCCTCGGGCGGTGGGCTCTACTGTAGCTTCTGCTCCCGGCTGTATCTCCACAACGAGAGACTCCCACACGATGACCAGGGTAGCGGTTTGAAGCTACGGGCTACCCCTCTAATTCAAGCTACACAGCAAGCTCCACCTCTCAGCGGTAGTCCGGCTACAGCGTATCGCGCAATCTCGCTCTCAGTCAGATACTACGCTCTCAATCAGGCGAAAATGTAGTTTAGTCCTTTTATCACGCTGCCCTACAAGTAGGAATGGCCACGTAAACTTCAAACACACACTAAATGCTTTGCTATGCACACTGGCATCTCCATTTGGATGCGGCAGCCATCGGTTTGCTCTCACACTTACTTGCTAAACAAGCCCAACACATTGTCGTCTCGACGTCCTACCGTCTATACAGCAACAGCTGATGGTGAAACCGAGCAGGGCCTGCGCGGGAGACGCACCACCTCCTACAGCAAGGTATGAGGCCGTATGAACGTGTACTGGTGATGTTGGTAACATAATACGTTTTCAATAATAATGCACTGTCACCGTGCATGGCAGACATTGGACGGCGATGAACATGGTATTTGTTTCACACCTAAAAACCAACATGGGCCATCTTACCACGTTCTGTAACGGCCGCCAGATCCAAGACTGTATTCCCCGTGCCCTCATTCTATAATTAAAGTCTGCTTGCGCTCGATTTCCGCTAATCGTTTGAATTAGATACGTAGATATAATATTTTTGGGATGTTAAAGAGCATAGTGGTTTCGTGTTTCTGTAACGAGGGAAACAGTCCTTAAGGCGTAGAAAACGTGATCACTTTATGTAGTAATCCGCGGGCGGGACGTACAGGAGCTACACTATGCTTGCCAGCGAAACTACAGCCTCTGCGCGTCTCGAGCGTATGCTCAATGTATTGACCGCAAGTGTAGTTTCATAAACACCAAGCACATGTGCCAAATATCCCACGCCCCCGGCTGACAAGCCCAACACCTCCAGCAGCAACCCAAACCCAATCCAATATCAACAGAATTGGGTACTACCCTTGATGCGGTCTATAAGCCAAGCACGCAGGCTCACCACGACCGTCTTCGGCAGGAATAAAAATGTTTGTTGCTCCTGCCGTGTGTAGAAGTTGTAGTATTGAGATTGCGCAAAGCACCACAACAACAGGTACGGCGGGTTTAGAGACGCGCCAAAAGATTTATAGACCAGAGGCACGGAGGGAGACACGAGGCTTCGTTTTACACCGCACAACCCATTACCGTCAGCTTGTCGTTACACCGGTAAACGATGATTTTTGCTTTCGATGGCAAGGGGCGGGGGCTCGTTTCCATGAAAATCACATTGGGTCTGCCTATTCGGCCGCAGTATCTGTGCAATTGTCACCAAATGGGTTGTATTTTGTGTCTGTACTTTTCACTATTCTCCAAGAGACATTGTCTTCCCGTAGCCTAAACCACACCCTGGGACTACAAAAATTATCTGCTCCGGCTAGTTGGCTTCATTCGAACCGAGAGTTGCAGTACACATCGCTCCTTTATGGGTTGCCTACGGTTGACCACTGCAGCATATTCGTGGTGTTCTCTATTTTAAGGGAAACACATGCTCTAGAGGTGTTGCGGTGTACTGCACAGCTCTCGCACGGATATTTTTTTTTGCTGTCGATCAGTCGACTTGACGACAAAACGGCCAACCAGACTCAAGATATCGTTAATATTTGATCATGTATGCATTGTGGACCGTAATATTTTCACCCGCGCAGAATGTGTACTGCGACTCCTACAAGTGCTCATACGGTTACGCTCTGATCGACAACGCCGACGATGTCAAGTGCAAATGGGGCAAGTGCAAAGAATCGCAGTGCTGCGACAAGGTGTGCTCCAGCTACGACTGCCCTAAATACTACGAGCTAGTACACGACGCCGACTCTACCGTGTGCAAGGACTACAAGTGCACCAAAGACCAGTGCTGCAAGAAGGGTGAGACGTATTCAAAAGCTAGAGCACCGAAACAGGGGTTCGTCCATTCTTTGTATTCTCTCCGAAATATCGGTGTGCTAATGCTAGTTGGCAGCAATACACTTGACCAATTCACAGCAACGACCACAAATGTTCGTTTATAAGGCCTGTACCGTGAACACTAGTTGCTCGTACTTGGCGGTTTCAAACGTGATATAAAGTAGCTTCCACGTGTTGCTGAAACTATACTTTCCAATTTTGACTGCAGACACAGTTTACTGCGACTCCTTCAAGTGCTCCTACGGCTATTCTCTGATCGACAACGCGGACCACGAACAATGTAAGAACGGAAAATGCGATAAGTCCCAGTGCTGCGAGAAGGTTTGTTCCAGCTTCGACTGCCCTAAGTACTACGAACTAATCGACGACGCTGACGATACGGTGTGCAAGGACTACAAGTGCACCAAAAATCAGTGCTGCGAGAAAGGTGAGACGAATTCGAGGCTAGAGAACCCAAACAGGGGTTATCCTAGTCCCTCCGTGTTATTGGTTATTCCGACTGCCTTGCTAGATGGCTGTAGTACGCTTGGCGTTACCTAACCGACGGCCGAGAATGCTTATGCTGAATGCCAGCGCGGTGAAAACGGGTTGCCATTAGTTTGAAGTTTAAAAGGTAGTGCAGGATATCTACTCCTCTCATTTCCTCTCCACGTAACTATTCGAATGACAATTAATTGCAGACACCGTCTACTGCGACTCCTTCAAGTGCTCGTCTGGATACACTCTGATCGACAACGCGGATCACGTGGAGTGCAAGAACGGGAAATGCGAGAAGTCACAGTGCTGCGACAAGGTGTGCTCCAGCTTCGACTGCCCTAAGTACTACGAGCTGATCGACGACGCTGACAGTACCGTGTGCAAGGACAACAAGTGCACCAAAGACAAGTGCTGCGAGAAGGGTGAGGACTATCAAACGTGAAGCATCCACACACGGTTTATCAAATTCTTCACGTGTTCTGTACGCGTTTACGAGGCTGGTGTTTGTCGTTAATCGTCGTCCTCCTGATTATTTTTGAACGACGTCTGTAATTTCGCACTTTCATGGTCTACGGATTTGACACAGTTTATCGCCAAATTGCGGATTCATGCTCAATATATAGAAGCTCATATTCCGCGTATTGTTCGATATAACCAATCCCATGTAACATCCAGACACCGTCTACTGCGACTCCTTCAAGTGCTCGTCCGGTTACACGCTGATCCACAACGCCGACCACGAGGAGTGCAAGCACGGCAAATGTGATAAGTCCCAGTGCTGTGACAAGGTCTGCTCTAGCTACGACTGCCCTAAATACTACGAGCTAGTGGACGACGCCGAAAGTACTGTGTGCAAGGATTACAAGTGCACCAAGGATCAGTGCTGCGAGAAGGGTGAGAAGCGTCCCGAATATACCCGATAAGGGTTCAGGGTGAACGAAAGGAACACTTCTATATATACCTTGTCCGGCGACCTTCTGGCAATCAGCAAGGTGTCTACGAAATACGACCAAGCCGAAACATTTTAGGTCTGGAGATCATCATGTTCGATGTCTTCCAACAACCATTATTTTCCCTACTATGCCGTTGTGACTACCCAAATGGAATTTGACAACAGAAACGATCTACTGCGACTCCTACTACTGCCCGAAGCACTACAGCCTGAAGAAGGACTCTGACGAGATCAAGTGCCACCACTCTGGGTGTACCACCGACAAGTGCTGCAAGTACCACTGTGAGTAGTGTCTCCCAGTCAAGACATTTAAGCCCTTATGATGCACACCACACCGTCAATCTTCTAGCGTCCGGATGCAATTAGGCATCGTGCTCGTTTCAATAGGTATTATAGCGCTATATGTTTCTGCCGATACTTTCAAGGTCGACACCGGACGGTTGGTGTCTTCTGCCTTATGTACGGCACTAGTAGTCTAGATATTCACCCTCTGGACGTATGTAGGTGTGCAAATGACGGCGGATCGGTTCGTTTCATCACCTTCGATTCGGAGGAACCGACGACGCACGGTGGATAAGCTGAAAATAGTCTTAAATACCGCACCGAATAGCGTTTTATACATCGAAATCTCACAAGAACGTCATCACCACCGTCGGGATGCTGGCGCTGTGTCCCGATAGCATAAACAATCCAATGTGTAAAGCTTCCCGTGAGATAGCGGCGTATTCTGAATCAATGAACGCATTAACTATGTGGTAAGGATTAATTTGCAACCCGGTATTCATGCACAATCCAGGAGAAAATCTATTCGGAGACGAATGTCCCCGTGAAATAGATGAACAATCGTTTGCCAACGATCCCAATTGACACTTCCAGTAGAAAGGCAGTTATCCCGTCTTGAGAATGTTGCCGCTGCGTGAGGGTTAGTCCAACTCGGGTATTCTAACTAACTTCACCAAGCGCCACTTCTTCCTTGACAGGATGCGACTGCACAGTGGACCGAACATCTCCAGAAGAGGACGACAAAACTATCACCAAGAGCAACAGCCTTGGCCTCGCGGTGCACAAAGTCGCTCCCGATGTGGCAAGGTTGGACACCCTCCACACTGTCTGGATTTCGAGAGCACCCGTCCCTCATCGCTGATCGAAGGCATGCGCTTAAACCATCTGGGGTTGAGCACACACCTTCCCGAAGGAGTGGTAGAGCCCATGCTACTTACTACTGTACCGGTCTGGGTGCGGCGTCTAACGTCGTCCCCTCGACTCACGGATGTCTGTCGAATAAAGTGTTTTGTGTATTGGCACATTTGTCAATTTTGTGGGAAAAACACGTTTGCCTCCCTCATTGGTGCATGTGTCCCTCCTTGTTTGCCCGTTGCAATGAAGAAGTATCTAGAAACTTTATTTTCGTCGGGGTCGTACACGCCTAGTTGTTTGCAGGCACATTTCTACTGTCACGGTCGGCATCAAGATGTATGTACGCGATACGCCCACTATAGTTGATCCTGATTGTGAGACGAGTGCATCAGATGCTTCGCGGGGTACTATCCAGGAAAACTAGGTCGATATTACCTTCACGGACTACAAGGTTGGATATATCGGTCTGTAGGTAACAGAGGTTCGTGTGTGATGGTTGAGGGATGCGATGGTACGATTGTCTACACGTTAGTTCCGGTGTGTGGAGCTTGGATTCACTAGATCGACGCGTGACGACCGTACGGCGTACAATTTTCGTATTTTCGCTTCTATAGATTACTTATCAACCGCGCCTGCGAATGTTGTGTTGTGCGGGCGGTGTTGGATCATGCAAGAAGCGTGTACTTTTCGGAAAAACTTCTCAACGCAGGCGCGTTCCTATCTAAAAAAGATCGTACCTCAAGCTTGAATTAATAGTATAAGGTCATCAGCCTGATCGCCTCGTTAGACTTGGATTGACACTACATTAATTGTGGTGAACGTCTGCCCAATTGCTGGAGTCACCGATCGAGTGCATCACCAGCACGCATGGGGTTCCGTTATCTGTGTGAATCACAGCTGTCACGATCGAACGCAGATGAGTTCTACGATAGAGGTTCACCTTTTTGTTTCTGAGGCTGCCCGCTCGAGGAGCTCCACGCCTCACCCGAATACTGACTGAACCATAAATTAAATTGTATCCCGATTAATAACCCTATGTCCCAAGTATAATACGAAACAAGTTACTTTTTGAAAAAGATTGACATTCTGACGATTTCTGGTTATTATGGAGTCCCCGTCATTCAGAACGAGGTTGTCTTAAACAAGCTACCTCTATCGAAGAACGCGTCCGGCATGTACATTAATACTTTTGCACTGCACGCAGATAGGGTCGAACACCCTAGACAGTCGTCCGAACTCGAAGGTTTCTGTCGAATTTTTATTTCGGGCGTCGTGCTAGACAGTTGACGAGAAAGAACCAGTTCTTGCTATATCGTACACGATTTGTCGATAATGGGGAGAAACATTTGTTGTCGGTCTTGGTTCTTGTAGAGGTATTTGCTGGACCATGGTGACTACGCTCCCGTACATATCTGTTTGCACTCTCGAATGTGTTGCTCCTGGAGTCATTGCAATCGGCATGCATTACAACTGTATCGGTACGATGGCCAACTAGATGCTGTATATTCCGTGACTTAGGAGCTCGGCCTTGAAGTCGATCGTTTTCGCTGCATAGCTGTCGGGTCAGTGCAGGGTCGGAGTGAATATGATGTGATCAAAGGCGGTTGTGCACGCACACGCTTCACGCTACGTTTTCTTCCGTTTTTCTTGGTCTATACCGTTTTGTCAATACGACCCACGACCGGCTACTAACTGTCGACAGGAGCGACTTGGAAACATTCAAAAGGATAGCCACAGCCCCGGTTGTTTAACCTCTGCCTGCGTAAGCCTGTATTTTCACCTTTTCTGGATGCTCCAATCCGACACAATAATGTGCGATACGCGTGTATCGGCTCACGCCCTCAGATTTAGGTACATCGCCATCCAATGTTATATCCACCAAAACCCGCACGAGACCGTGGTAGAGGCCCTTACCGATCCTACCATGATTACTCTACCTCAGCCCCGCTCGTTTCGGCGGACTTGTGATTTCATTGCTACACATGATACTACAAAAATAAATTCTTGGCGCGATAGCTACGTGCCAACGTCCTTGCGCTACCGTCAGTCTCGTTGGTGATATCCCCAGGGGCAGGGATACGTAATGTAACACATGTATGTGTTGACTGGCGTCGATCGTTCCCACCGTACTCCGGCCATAACTCAAGCGACAACGCGCCCGAGTCTACGGGAGTCCCAAACCACGTGGCTCGTAATGCCCACGAAGCAAGGATTGTTCACAGTGGCTGCGTCTACGATCAATCTTTCAATATAGTTTTGGGTAGAATCTACAGATGTAATCCTTGCCGCAGGGCCACATCAGCGATTGATGCATCCAACCAAGCACTAGTACATATGAGATGGAACGCTTGTCGTACACGTGAGTGGTTGAACATGGGTAGTTCGTTATATCGCTTCGGTAGCATGTATGTGTTGATCTGACTACCTTCATTGAACTGAAGGACAGGAATACGAAGAAAGACACTCACGAAACCACCCCACGCGCTGTTGCTATTCAATTGTTCGATGTATAACCGAAACATATGTGATCGAATGGTGAAACTGCTGCAAATCAGTGATATTTGCCCGTCAATGTAACGTATAGCTTTTCTTGGCGGAAAAATGAGCTTTGGGTTGATGGATTGATCGAAGGGAAAAAAAAATCGTAGTCAGCAGGAATTACCGCTTTCTCCGTGGCGGATACTACACGACTACATGCACGCGTTATCCTGGTTTAACCCCAGTACGGTTACACTACGACTACTACACAGATGTAGCACAGGTAGAAGAACCATACACCCTACAACTTCTGAGATGGTACACCCTCCTACTACGTCAACTAACTAGATACTACCACAAAATGCTCTTGACGAAACGCTCATACACCACAGACAACCTCATGCTGACCTGACAAGTCAAATAAGAATGCTGTACCGTGGGTTGGGGCATGACTATTATACTGTCAACATACACCACTATCAATACTACGTGGGTGCAGCACGTATTAAAGAGGCATACATAGATACCTCTTTCTGCTACAGCTACTGTCATGTAAACGTTAGTACAACGGCAACGTAGCTTTTTAGCGGTATCATGGTGTCGGGGCATGACTGCTAGACTGATATTCGTAATATATAGCATTACCACTATACTGCACATATATATGTACTTCTGTAAAGGCTGAACTGGAATGCATGCTACACAAAACACTAACAACTACGTATTCTAATTATTTCCGAAGTGTACAGGCTACGTAATACGTACGTTGGAGGGTATCTGCTGCTATTATTGGCCAGGTGCAAGCAGCATGCAGACGGCAACAACAAACAGCAATAGGTCACACCGCAACGACTATATTTCTTCCACTTAGAGTTAGATGTTACTACTACTGCTTATTATTGGAGAGGCACAAATAGAAGCAGCATGCCGCCGGTTTCACGGCCTACAATTAGTACTACTTCTACAGCTAATCTAGACTATACTAGCTACTGCTATACCTGCGTGTCAGAAACAGCGTCGATAATCCAGAAAAAAAAAAAACTTAACACATCACGATTAGTAGGAATCAGCCTCAGTGAATTTGTAAATGCACAGGAATATGTACGGTTGGCGCACGATGAAGAACTTACCCGCATTTGCCCTGACATGTTTCAGAGAACCGTCAAATAAGTACCCACGGCAACAGGGGCTCGCTCGTGACAGCCGGAAGCAAACTCGGAAAACGTTTTTATAGGCAGTAACTCGGCTGTATCACTGTACAACAAGTCGACATACGATTGAGGGCGTCACGAAAAACACATCTGCACTTTACTTGTCCAGAAGAGTTTCTTACTTATTTCCGAGTAATGACTGTCAAAAACCGTCGAAAGGAGTGTAAACTCATGGCCACAGCACCAGACTCGTGGCAACAGCACCACAACCACCTGCTACTATTAACACACTTCTACCCCAACCACTACTGCTAGTCCTACTTCTACTCCTGCTAATAATATCACGAGTGCTGCCACCACTACTGCTACTACTACTACTGCTGCCGCTACTACTACTACTCCTACTACTCCTACAGTAACTGCTACTACTACTACTACTACTACTACTCCAACTACTACTGCTACCACTACAGTGGCACCACTACAGAGTAGTGCTACCACAATGCTACCACTTCTTCCAATACATTAGTACATGGTATCGCTACCTCTACTACTGTACTACTACAACTACTGCGATGACTAAGCCGGATGCACACCGGGACAGAGGGGGTAAAGAAAGACGCGCGGCAGAATGAACCTATCTCTGTGGCTCCTGCCCGGTGCGATTATCTGCTGCTGAGAGTGTGCGACTGGGAAATTCGGTAGGTATGTAAACCATATTCATAAGGTAGGTACCTCATACCAAACCCCCCTAGGGAGACGGACCCAGGTGGGCAGTTCTCTGGTAAATATTATCTGCGTTGAAAATATGTATAGTTTCGAAACCACCCACCTTCTATCTAAGCAGCAGCAGCAGCAGCCGATACATCAGCAAATGCAGAAGCGGGTACAGCAGCAGCAGCCGATACATCAGCAATTAGTTGCGGAAGCGGGTACAGCAACAGCAGTACGTGTCTGCCGAGCGTCAAATGTGTTTCACCTAGGTGTTCGAGGTCAACCACGCACCTCAAACCGAAGACGTACATGACCACAGAACATTCGCCGTTCCGTTGTTGAACGTGCACACAGCTCGTCGTAGCACACATGTCCTGAAATTATCAATTTGTACATAAAGGATATCGACAAGGCGGGCGGGAAGTGTGGGTCGTGTTTTTTTGGGGCACACGAAAACACAGTACAGCGAGACGGGAGGTAGTAAAGGCCTGGCTATTGGGATTGCTCCCGACGTGTACCTGCTACCGAGAGCTTTCGAACAGGCAACTAGCTGAATATGGCATTAATGCCTGGTGCCCAAACATTTCCCCGGGTAGATCGACCGAATCATTCAGTTTCGTAGTCAGTCACGGACCGTGGTCGCTGTTAGGTGTACCCAACCCGTCAAGTATATTGGTGCAACATATACAACGTCCGGCAGGTGTGCATTGATGCTGCTGCTACTGCTGCTGCTGCTTCCGCTAAGTGTTTTCTGCTCTTGCTGAGGTTTCAGTACTTTGTACATAAAAGGCAGCTTGAAAAACGTTTTCGAGGATGGAGGGCAATTAACGAAAACAAAGCAAAAACAAATCGAACCAAAATGTGTGGTTGTCCACGTCACTGATTCCGATGGTTGGTGCGGGAAGCAACCCTTCGTTTTGTTTAAGCCAGCTCAGCGATGTTCAATCCCCCGAGCACCGCCACTGTGTTCGATCGAGATTGAGGCATGCGTCGTACTGTACTTACGGCCCCCTTGCTTGCGCCGCAACCAAAAGTGCGAGAAGCAACCCTCGGTTACCGGAGAACTGCATGCCAAAAACAAACAAGGGCCTATCATACGAGTACATGTGTATTCGTGGTGTACACAAGTTGCTTCTACTGGTTGTTCATTATGCGCAACGTTTGATGTGTATCCTGGAACTAAGTAAGTGTACCCTGGAATCACTATATTATCCTAAACAACTGTTGTGGGGTACACACGATGGTTGTACGGCTTGTTCAATATGTTCACGGTTTTGCGTACGCTCAAAACAAGAACCGTTACTGGTATGCCACAAATGCATGAATAGAACCCTGACAGGACACTACTCGACGTCGTGCCATGGAAACTCGTACGAGTTATATCGGTGATAGAGTCCTTAAATGTTTTTTGTCATCGGCGGGTAGTGGTTGTATAAAACAAGAGATTGAACAGAGATTCAGGTCCGCGTGGTTGCATGAACAATGTATATATATCTGGGAGCAGGCGCAAAAACACGCGAAGAAATACATGCTCCATAGATCAACCTTCGGAACATTCAACTCGTATACCTTGCTTTGTTTGCAGCGAACTGGCGTTGGTGGTTGGGAAAACAAGCAATCAAATGCCGACAAACTTGAAACGCTAACCACGGTGTAACCACATTGAATTCCACTGTCTGTGACGAGTAAACTATATTTTCACTCCAAGTAGAGAGAGTCGAACCGTTCACTGCAGATCGGAACCTGCGGATGGACATCGTTGTCAGGAGAGGAGATCTTCGGGACGGTCCTAACAAGGAATACAGGGAAACGTCCATCCTGCTGGATGTCATTCACGCAGACTCGCAAGCGCAGGCCAACCTGCGAGGAGGAAGCGCTGATCATGATGAATCAGCTGCCTCTACCTCCGAGGCGTACAAGCGCCAACACTACTCGCGCCCGGGACATGTGTCCTTCAACGAGCGGAACCACAAACTAGCCACCTTAGCGTTGGAAAGCTTTGGGGGCCTCGGGGTAGAGGGCAGCAAATTCGTCGACCAGCTGCCAACTGGCTTCGTGGGGGGGAGGGATGGTGTGTTGATTGCAAGGAAGGGGGTGGTGAAGGAACGCCTGCTTAAAATCGTCTCGGTGACCACACAGGTCCCCATTTCGAGCAGGGTGTCGAGGTTCAAGCTCCAGCATAGGGACACCAAGAAAGTAGAAGGCAAAGGGGGGGCAGGGACGACAGACCCACACCGATGGCGCGTGGATGGAGCTTGGATGCAGCTTTTGATTCGAGAATAGAAGGTAATAAGAAGGAAGGAGCAAATACAGCAAATGGAGTAGACGAGCCGAACCTTGGCACAGAAGGGAGGTAGATTTAATGCATGGGTTTCCTTTTGTTTCCAAGGTTTTCTTCTTTCGGGAAAGATATGAATGATCAATGTTGAAGATCACGCTGCACATGGTCGGGTGGCAAGAGAACTCATCACATTAACAGGTAGGTGTAATTCATACAAGTGAGGGTATCTACAGGTGAGTTCCGAAAAATGTTTCGCGACCAACAGGGATAAGCCTTAGATACCAATACTGCCTGTATGTACAATCAACAGCAATTTTGGTGCAGTTCGCCAATAATGAAAGACCCTTCATTGCACCAGTTGTGTGACGCTTTAGCAAGATGACCTGGGCCCAGTGCTCGTAAATATGTTTGGCACATATTTTTGGCAGTCGATCCTCGACAAATACACTTAGTTATATGCAGGCATTATCCACAGGTCAAACCACTCATCTCCCGCTCTTTTCCGCCGTCCGCGTAGCTTTAAAGCATAAGTTGACCAAGTCATCGGACAAACACAGATACGCACACCGCACATGTAGGCATCAGACACCATGCTGTACACGAGCCAACAAATGTTGAACGTGGCAATGTATCCCGCAGCGTTCCTACCGTAGTTCAGTATTATTGTGTAACGCTGCCGCCGAACATTTAATGTATATACTGGACTCAATGGGGTCTCCAGCCCCGACGGATGCAGGCTTCGCCCGAGAAATACTCCGTGCCTAGTGCGTTCTCAGCGTGGCGCCCATCCCGGATATAAAAATTATCGTGAAGAAGAAAACTACTAAGCCTTCAGGGTGGGTAAGAGGGCATAGATTGTGCTGATTTTTTTTGACGGAGATGTACCCTAAAACATTAGGGAGTTCCATATATTGATGTGGGAATATAAGCACGGTACGTTTAGGCGGATATTCTGCGGGGAATTCATGAGATTGAATGTTCTGGCAATATGGTGGAGAATCACGTGCATGCTTCGCCATCGGCTGTCACTCGCAGCTCGGGCAAAATATACACAAGGATTTCCGTGTTATTGTCTGTTACGGGGGACCGTAATTAATAGGACCAAATACTGTTAGTGAATATATTCAAATGTATAGTTTTATTTTGTATATCATAGGTCCTATTAACTATGCTCCCCCGTAGTAGTGTCACCACGCGTTCCCGTGCCAGCGGCGTCTATACCTTTCGAGATCAGTCAACACCCACTAGTGAGCCCGTGATCTTCTCTTGGCAAGCGTGGCCAAGGACAGTCTATAGAGATGGGAACCTTCCGACATGTCTAGTTCAGATGGCGTATCTAGTCAGGAAGCGAGCGTGACAATTAAGACGATGCTAAAGAAGCAAGAGAATATCGAGATCCTGGAGAGGAGAACAGAGGAGCAGAGGCCGCGCGCCGAGAGGGACGCGCCTCGGAAAGGAACGGGTGGGGGGGCGGTGGGTGGACGAGAAAAGCAGCTGCGAGGGAACAAGCAGCGTCGACTATGCCGACACCGGGGCTGTGAGCCCAATCAGGCATACCACTAGCTTCTGTATACCGCCCTAGTTTTATCCAGTCGAGAACCCTGAACTTCGATAATGCATAAGCCCATTTTAGTATGTAGCGCAAGAAGGTTGAAGCATACCTGTCAGCACTAGGGTGTCTTCATGTATATCACACCTCAAACCCAGTTATGGTAGGTCACGTAAGGTTGACGCAGGAAGAACTAGCATCCCAGCACTATCCTCAAGACATTAGGGATGCGCGACTAGTCTACGGTTTGATAATGGAATTGATTACCTGATACGCGATGGACAAATTTAGGATGCAGAGGTGATGTCGACGAGCGGGGCGTGGAAAGAGCTGCAAGATGAATACATGCCGAGGGCAATAGCCGACAGGCCTAGGTTACAGCGTGAATTACTAAATCATCAGAATAACAGAAAACGAGAACCCCCTGCTGTTACTAGGTAGAGTGGATATGGCAGCGGACGAGCTAGCGATGCTGGGCTGCGGTCAGAGTTTTGAAGAAGTAAACCGCCATGTAGTAACGAACCCCTCGTCCTTGGGCATGATACAAAGTATGTTCATTCTTTTCCGCCCGTCCATCCCCCGTTCCGAGATCGATGAGATCGTCCGTGACCCCTAGGGCCAACGACAGGGCAGCCAAGGATATGGTTTCCAAGGCATTGGTTGTGCGGGGAGTAGTAGATCAGCATGCTTGGTACAACGGAGGTGCGCAGCCGGACGATGGTGAAGGTGCGGGTCCAAGAGGGGAAATCAGGATGAGGAGAGGCGGGACAGTCAAGGGTGGGCGGCAGCACCAGCACCAGCAGCAGCAGCACCAGCAGCAACCCCCGCAGCGGCAGCAGCAACAGCAACCCCAACAACAGCAGCAGCACTAGTATCCTCAGCAGCCCCAGAAACCGCAGCAGCGACAGCAGCAGCGTCCCCGCCAGCATGATGTCAACCAGGGAGGAGCTTCGCCGAGAGAAACAACCGGCCCAAAATATCGTTGGGATGCCGTGGCTTGCAGATAACGTTGAGATGACACCGGTCTCGCCCCCTTGATCACGGGTGGGCGGTCCCGCCGATGGGTTAGGTATCTACCGAGCCACCACCAGCGGCAATGCCTCCTATGCCCCTGCCGCACGCAAGAACTCCGGCAGGCTGGGGTCTCTCATCGAGCAACACGCTTTCGAGGCGCAAGGGGGTCTGCTCACGGTGTGGTAGACCGGGCCACTCCGTCACAGCTTGCCCGGTATCCCCCCCGCAGATGAACGTCGTGATCTCCAATGCTGTTGCTCCTCAACCCACTCAACAGATGTTCTACGTAAGTGGCCGCCTGTAGGGAGCGCCCTACGGCAGTGGTTGTAATACCTCGGCTGGAGCTTCGCCGTCACAACAACCCTCCTTCAGTACTTCCCCATCCCCTGGCCCAGCGGACAACGACAACCATACGCCTGTCTTCGACCTGCACCTCCTCACCGCGCCGCTTGCGCACAAAGGCGAAATTACTTTAGCGACGATAGGTTTCGCTCTACTGGGAGAGAAGAGTGGGTGACGGATTGGAGAGCAACCTTTCAAATGACTGGTAACCTCTTTGGCATGATATGCTGTTACCCCCCTCCCCGACAAGAGTAGTTTGGTCGTCCGGCAAGAGTAGTTTGGTCGTCGGTGACATGAGGTCACGGATGGAGTACTTTGGTCAGATTCCGATGGTGATACCAAGCTTTCGGTGTTGTGTTGTTCAAGTTAGGCTTTTGGGACGTAGCATACGCGCCCGGTGTTGGCTCCAACCTGTTTTCGCTTGACGCGGCAAAGCTGAAATGCCCGGTGACTCTGGATACTTACGGAGCTCACATGTTGGGTGGAAAATCTCAAATTGTCCTTAATGAGTGGGGAGGCCGGCTTATACGTAGAGGCCACGCGGACTGTAGAGACCACGAGTGCTGTCGCTGTTGTGGTATCTGGACAGATGCGAAGGATTGATATTACCGATCTACAAGTTTCCGTTGCCTACTCCCATTCTGACACTCTCCGTGATACGGCACGCCAGATGGGCCTTAAGGTTTTTGGGAAGGTGGTGTCGTATGCTGGGTGTTTCGAGGCGACGGAGAGGAGGATGGAGGTGCCGTGGACAATCGGGCGCCGCTCCATTAGTCCTATGGAACATCTGTTATATGGGTCTGTCGGGAGAGCAGTCGACGTCTGCCGGCAGAGCGCAGCACATGATGATGATCGCCGATGACTACTCGCCACTGGGATGACCGAAATTCTGGAAGCGGAAGTCCGACGTCCCGAACGTCTTCGCTGGCTTTCTGGCCGACACCAACGCCAAGGGTGTTCCTTCCATCGTGGAGTGTCTTCGCTCGCACAGCGGCACCGAGCCCACCAGGGCGGAGTTCGTGGAGTTGCTCAACCATCATGGTGTCCGCCGCGAGCACACGCCTGTCGAGTTTCCGAAGAATGACGGCGTGGGCGAGCGGCGGATTGCGATGACGCTGGAGCTTTCAATGGCGTCCCGCCTGGAGCCCCCCCGCCGGTTCGGCTAAGCAACAATACCGGCCACGCAGCCCGTCTGCGCTGAATCCCAAAGGTGGGGGAAATTTCCGAAATGCACTCGCCGTACGGCAAATTCTACGTTAGAGCACCGTTTGCGTGGCTGTCAAGTTCTTGAAGCAAAGGTTCCACCACGCCAGGAGGACCTTTACGACCGAGCGGAAGGCGGACGCTTGTTTCTACCTCAACAGCGGCAATCACCACGCAGCGGTTTCCTGCAAGATTCTGCAGGCATCTGGCCAAAGTTTGGTTTCCCGCGGCTTCGTATAGGAGCACCCGAAGAAACCGTTTGAAAGGTTACTGCCGTCGGATAGACGAGAGCTTCCCGCCGCCGCGGTCGCCGTCACCACCGCCCTGGGGTACGCCCGAGCCTCTGAGAGGCCCCGATGTATGGCCCGGATTACCGTCCCCATCCCCACGTCTGCCGCAGCTACCGCCGTCATCACCACCGCAACCGCTGATGCCGCCCCTGTCGCTGTCGCAGCCACCGCCACCCCCCGTCACCAAACGCCGCCGCTGTCGCCGTCGCAGCCGCCGCCATCCTTACCACCGCCGCCACTGTCACCGTCGCCGCCGCCACTACCGGTATCGCCGTCGGCATCAACGCCGTCGTCGCCGCAGTAGGCATCGCAGCCACAGACTTCGCGGCGTGCTGCCCGGGAAGTGGGTTCTACCGTCCTGGACACGGAGGATCGCGATATGCTGAGGGGCGGACAATGGGGGGAGGTTGAACGACACCTGTAGGGTGGTGACGGCAAACAGGTGGGTGGTGACGGCAAGCAGATGGGTCGGACCGAGATAAATGGGAGTAGTTACGTGCAGGGCAGTGACACGGCGGGGGAAGCTGGGCGACATCCGGGGGATGGAGACGGTCTGAGGGGGCGGACCAGAGGGTAGACCACGCAGAACCGCGAGGCTATGGGACATGGGACTCTGTAGCCGATGGCCGCGCGGGATGGTATCGGTCATGTACGTTTCCACCAAGCCCCACCGCGCCAGACTCGCACCCTTTCCACAGGCCCTGCAAGCGAGCTTTCGACGTCGAACTCGTATACTGAAGCCTGTGTTGACGAGTTTTCGGCCATCTTGAGGCAGGCAATGGTCAAGGAATATCAAAGACTGACGATCGCGGGGACATTTGGAGCGACGTACCAACCAGTGGGGCTCAACGTCATTTCGTCAAAGGGGGTGTTCGCCTGGAGGTCCAATAATGCAGTGCAGGCAAAAGCAAGGCTGGTGACACGGGGTTTCAAGCAACACGAGGGTATTGATGTCTTTGAGACTTTCGCTCTGAAGCCAGCAGCATCTTGTTTTCATTTGTCGGGTGCTAGCGCGTGCAAGTTGGGTCTGCATTTGTGTCCTTCTGATTCTGAGCAAGCGTTCGCCGACTTTGGGCAATGATATTTTCATGCCACTGCTCTTTGGCTGCGACGAAATTCCCAGTAGGGTAATCAGGTTGAGCCGCAGTCTATATGGCCAGACGTAAGTGTCGAGGTTGTGGTACAACCACCTTCTCACTCACATGAAGATTCTAGGATTTGAGCAGATCCCCGCTGATGCGTATGTCACGACATTGGTCGAGTCGGGCAGGACTTGTTGACGCGGACTATGCCAATTAAGCCACTGACAGGAGGTCAGTTGCCGGACGGGGTATCGTGTGGGCTGGGGCGTGTGTGTGCTGCTTTTCTAGGACACAGAAATGCGTTACGTTCTCAACCACCCAAGCTGAATATGTAGCACTAGCGGACACAATAAAGGAGGCGATATTCCTGCGTTTCGTTTGGATATTCGTTTTCCGGGGGTTTGGGCCACGATTGATTACTGTGTTCGAGGATACCGAGGGGGCAAGGCACCTGGCATAAATCCCAGTTTGCACGTCGAATTCAAAGTACATCGACGTTCGACCCCACTTTTTTCGGGAGCTTATCTTCAAGGAGGAGGTAGTTATTACCCAAGTAGAGTCGGAGGAGCAGCGTGCAGACTTCTTCACAACGCCGCTCAACAACACGTTTTTTCCTCACCAACAGAGTTTTCTGCTGAACCTTTGACGCCTTCTTTCCGACATGTTTTATTTTTTTGTCGAGTGAAGAATATGTTTGAATTATGAATCCGAAGATACTGCCGTCCTTCCTTGACAATTTTCGAGGATTGTACAGTTTTTTTTCTGGTTGTGGATTTCGAGAGTTTTTGGTGTTTCCTGAGTGGTATCAACGCCAAATATTGAAGTGGGGAAATCTATGCGATCTCGCATCCCCGTCGCGATCTGTGAATCTATGGCGGGAGTAGGAGATACGGCAAGACCCTTGTCCGGAGGAACGGGGTTGCTCGCGATCTCTAGCAATACATTTCTTGACTTGAGTTTTATTTTGATTGACACGACTACTCCTGGGGCATTTGTCCGATGAAGTTTGTGATTTATTGTTTTTACAAAGTCGGAGAGACTCTAGGAAGCGCCAAGGGCCGTGTGCGGTCCAAATAAACTGTTTTTTTACGAGGGAAGGTTTCATTGAGGATAACAACAAGGCTTCTTCTGTGCAGTACAAGGTGTTCTTAGTTGACGGATAGGCCAATAGTCGGTGGCTTAATGTGACGATTTGTTTTCTGTCTCTGTAATTATCCCTTCTACCGCTTGGATGGCGAGGAGGCATCTACGCAGCCTTCCCAGCGTCGTTGACGGGGGACACCATCGCCGAGTAACGTCCAACTTTGTAAGACGAGAACGCCGGCAAAGTTTTGTTTTCATAAACCTATACCAGCACCAACCTGAGGCTTTTCGCAGCACACCACCACTACTGCTGTTTGTTGTGTTATTGTTGGGAATTGGGGTAATAACTGCTGTATATATATACCAGGTATCGGTTTAGATTGAACACGTACGTATGCTTCTCGTTGCTAACGGGGCGGGAGATCGATATGATATTGTGGAAATTGCTTGTCGTTTATGCTGGATGAAGCTTGGTTCTCACGCGGTTCGGGGGTTTCGTGTATATTTTCCGGCGGTAATGAGTTCTTGGTGCTTTTGTCCCTGGCGACATCAGTTTTAGTCATTTTATTAGCAGTTTGTTGTTGTATTGTTTCTGCACTTTTTCGCTGCCTGTTTGTGTTTTACGTTCATTTCGGGGTGGTTTTGCTAATAATTCCGATATGTTGCGTTCTGGGGGAGGATAGTATCATCCGGTGAACTATGATATGGATCGGAGGGATCGTTTGTCAGTCACAAGCATGAATACACCTGGTACCTCGTCGTGCTACGTGTATGGGCGGTGCACAACCTCGTAATGCGTTTTGCAGTAGCTACTGTTGGAAGCATGTTTGTGTTTTAAGCAGCTCACACACACTCAAGTGATAAAACTTCGCGGACAATTAACTTTTCGACATCATTCATGGTTGTTGTGTACGCAGCGGGTGCCAACAAAAGTGTGGGAAAAGCCCCCAAAAAACGAGTAAGTAAGTACTGATGATGTGGCACGGTGATTGCGTGCGTATACATCGTCTGAAATCGATATAATATCAGACGAAGTCGTCGATTTAAGGCTGACATCAAATAGTACAAACCTTAGAAATTCTGACAGATCGCCGCACAATATACCTTAGTATACCCCGCAAATATACCACATCCTAGCGGTATATCGGAACCTATTGGAAGTCAAGTGTGTGCAAGGTCGAGCACCATATATATATTGATATTTCAATATTCTTGATCGAAATAAATTTGTTGTGGGAGAAAAGATAGGATAATATGTGTTCAGGTATTCAATGACGCAGAACGTCGTGAAAAGTGATATTGATAAATATACTTGTGTTGTGCATGATTTATCCGCTTTCTGTCTTTAATCAGAAATTTACCAGCATCAGCCTTGTTTCTGAAAAAAATAGCATGAAATGAGCAACGAGTACGTACATACATCGTAGCGTGATAGATGGTGGGTTTCCTTTCAATTGGTAATTTCCGCAACCTCGACATAAATGAAACCATGGGAATCCCGGTGGCCTGTATCGTTGACAAGGAAATACATTTAGAATACGCGTGAACTGCTTACTGCTTAACATACAATGTGTGAATTCAGTATAAAATGTGATATAGACGAGACGTACTACGCAGCTTGTTGATTAAGTTGAGTATCAGATATTTATACGGTTGAACTCACGTATGTTTCATCGTTTTTTACATATATTATACCAGGTATATATAGAACACGCGCGAAAGGCTTGTCATACAATTTGGAAATTCAGTAAAAATGGGAAATGTGTGTGTGTGTGTGTTCTTCACGTTAAACCGTTCTTTCTACCCGTCGACACCCAGCACAACCAGTGTCCGGGCCGCTTCTCCAATCCTAGAAGAGATACAAGTTATGCGGTCACAAAGCTACGCCACAGAGATACTACGTTGCCACGTGTGCAGTATGCCCTGCAGTGGGCAATGCAAAGCCATGTCATCATCCTAGGTACGGCAGGCACGACATACGCAATCTATGAAATAGTGAAACGAAAAGAAACAATCAAAGAGAGAACAAAAAACAAAGTAGAAAATCTAAAGAGAAAAAGGAAAAAAAATGAAAGCAAAAACTAGGAGAAACAATCTGTCGTGCCCCCCCCCCGCAGGCGAGGTGGCCAACACTTGAAAATTAACGAGCTGGAAAGAAGAAAAAAATATCAAAAAAACACCACTGCTTGTAAACAGAGTAAGACAAAGAACCAAGGAAAAAAATTACAAAGGAAAAAAAAAGGGGAAATAACAGGCAGACCAAAGCCCAAAGCACCTTCCAGGTGGCGGCAGCAGTTTGTGGTACGAGTAGTATAGCCAGGTTCTCCATGCTAATTCGCCTGGCGCCTTGCTACCCAGACTGCCGTCTCCGCCCTGCGTTCGTCAACTATGCCCAGCCCCTTGGCGTCAGACAATACGAAACGAGCAGAGCAGGTTCGTCATCCAACCACGCCACACGGCTCCTTCAGTACGGCTTATCAATCAGAAAAGGAAGAGAAAAAAAAACAAAATGAAAGTCACGTAAAGTCAGCGCAAGAGAGAAAAAAACAAAACCAAAACAAAAGACAAGGGAAGACCACGTTCGAACCAGCTGCACCAGTTGGTAGCACTTGTAGTATGGCCATGTTCTACTTCCTAGTCGACTTGGTGCCTTGCTACCCTGTCTGCCATTTCCTTCCTACTTTCGTCTACCTCCGTTTTCCTTCTACCCCTCCTGTCTCCCCGCCCTCTCCGCATTCCCTTGGTCGGGCTTTCTTCCACTTCTCCTGTTGCCCCGTCCACCCCCGTTCCCTTGGACACCATCCACGGCGGATGCGCGGCGCTGCCTACTCATCTCATCCTCAGCCTCGTACCACCTCACCATGAACCGTTCGGCTGATTCAAGGATCCTCAAGTACCACTTCCCCGCATGTTGGGCTGCAGTGGACCACAACGTTGTCTCAACTCCAAACAACAAGGAAGGGGGCAACTTCCGTTGACCCTTCGGTGGCTCGGAACTCCCTAAGGTCTTCTACTATGCATCTATGCCAAGTCTTACACTGTCCGCCTGGTCTCGGGTTCTCCCCACCATCTATCGTCTCGGACATTACCCCACGGGGTAATCGCTCCTTGCTTTGCCGTGCCACGCCCCCCGCAAAGGAGAGCCGCCGTTTACGAATGGTCGTTTCGATGCATATATACGTGACGTATTACTCAGCTTGCAAAGTACCCTGGTATTGTATCAGCTATATAATACCACGTTAATCACGGCTGACATATTCCATATCTTTTTGATATACACCGATGCTCTGCTCAAGGGACCCATCTGTATACCTGTATAATTGCCGCCAGTAGGCCATCCGTGTTTGGCAAACAACCGTGAAAACCGAATTGTTGTACTCGTACGACAAAAAAATACCCCAAGGATCGTTTTCCCTGCTCTATTACGATGGAGTGTCGTGAAACCACGTGGAACGTGGGCACACAAACAGCACCTCGAAGTGTAAAGGTTGTCAACCAATCTATTACGGGGGACCATAATGAATAAGATCTGATATTGTTTGTAGAAATATAGAGGGTTTTTTATGTACGGTAGGTCCTATTTCATATGGTCCCCCGAGACAGTAGTACTAAGAGTAGCCTGCTTCCAAAAATCATAACAACCATTCGTAGGTTTCGTAGTGGTAGAGGAGTACCGTAACAAACCGCCTTATAGCAAGTATCAAGGTTTTCGTATATAAAGTCGGAGTCAACGCACAGGTGTGCTGTATGGCAAAAAGAAAGTGTCTATGGAGTTGACACGTGGGGGTGTGAAACTGCGGGAAATGCCCACGTCGGCCATGACATCGTGTGCTAGCGCGAGTGGCTCCCGGGACACCCATCGGGCTTAGGCGTTTTGTGTCTTATTATCACGGTATAAATACGTGAGGTTCCACTATTACGAGGGACCCTAGTTAATAGGACCAAATATTGTTAGTAGAAATGGTTAAATGTAAAGGTTTTTTATGTTTATCATAGGTCCTATTAACTATGGTCCCCCGTAATAGTGTCGTATGCATGTATGGCTGCATGGCGGGGCACCCGTAATACCGAGGAAGTTGTTTTCATTGGTTATGTATATCGCAAGCCTACTACTGTTGTACCAATAAAGCCTCGGGGATTGCAGTTCGTATCGCACCTATCGGCGTTACAGCACAGTGCGTGCGTACAACTACAAAGCCCAGTTTTATATGCGTAGAGGTTCGGCACAGGTGTTTGGTTATCGCACGTATGGGAGACATTGCACGCGGATGCGCACAGATATATAGAGTGGATCGCATCCCTTTGCGACAACACCCCTCCTTGCGGTAGTACCAGCAGATAGATAGATATATGATGCAGACGATGTAGCAGGAGCAGCAGTGGTCGAATTGTCTAAGCGGGAGCGTCAGATACGCAATTCGGTTCCGTAGTTCTTCTGTAGACCAGTCGTACACGGCTGCTATATATAGGATGGTTGTCTGCGCCTAGTACATTTTATATCCAGCAAATAGTCAGAAGTTTCAAACAGCTGCACAAAACGATTTGGGTACAAGGATCCATCACCCGTGCTTCATTTGCCACAATTTCACTCGCGATTGTGCCCGCCGTCTGTCTGCTTTTGTTTCCAACATCATGAAAACGACACTATCCAGAACGAAGATGTGCGTGAAGACGTTCGGACCCAAGGCACCATATCCTATCTATATCAACCTTTAGCCGCAAGTGACGACGTACTAGACAACAACCCTAACAATCGAAGCGCCTGTGTGCACCCCCCATATCCAATGTATAAATATGTTAGGAGAAGAACCATTGCGTGTTCTTGGATTAGTTGACCGCTGAACAGAAGTAGGGGTTTTCTATAACCAAGTGTAGTTATCCGCGGGGCCTAATAGGTATACCAAGATAGTTTCCAATTGTCGTATCCGCAGTTATTTGTAGGAAATATATCTTCAACAACTCGCTTGGGTTCTCCAAGCGTGCGATATCTGGCGTGACGAAGACTTTGCGTTCGATGACAAGTATGCTCACCTATACATTAACCGTGGCGCAAAATAACTTTCCAATTGTATTGGCTAGCGTCTACCCAGATTTCAAATAGTCATCTCGATATCTGACAAACAACGAGTGACAGCTACAACCCTGACTTGATGACCCAGTGGACGGACCAACCCTCTGAAGATGCGTGACTTAATGAATATTTTGTACTACAAATACAACTATATCCAGGAACTATCAATAATCTACTCATGGTTGAATAAACTGACCTTGGTGGGCTATCGTGTTTACTCGGAGGCGACAAAGTTTGACAACCACCGTGGACGGTTCGGCTTTGTTTTTAAAGATCCACATTCCACGACGCGAACTCCTATTTAACCAACCAATGTTAAACACTAGAAGAGCACCTCCTCCTGTTGGTATATTGTGTCGGTCTTGTTTTCGCCTCGCCGACGTAGTACAAGGTATGTTTTTCTGCATTCGAACGTAGCTTAGACGAAGATACCCCGAGACCGGCAATTGAAATATGCTGAACCCCGTCATTATATGGTCTGTCCGACCATCGATCAGAGGCCGTCTATCTTCGCCGTTGCAAACATAATTTGTATTTCCGGCAGGGTATGTCCACAAAATGTTTTACTTAATTGTTCCATCTAATTGTAGCATTTTATCCGACGAAAAACGCCTGCTGGAGAGTTGAAAACTCATCACAGCAGTGTACCACGCCACCCGTGATCACTCTGCAACATATCACCTTCCACAGGCACCCACTCACTGCATTTTGCAGCACCGGTGAGTTGAGTTGAGGGCAAATAGCTAAAACGTTGTGTGATACTATGACATGCAGTTGCCAGTCTGTGTGGTCATTCATCGTCATCACGCGCTCGATGTCTGACCTCGGAGTCTCCTCGTTCGAGCGTACAGCTAATCAAACACAAACGTAGCGTGCGGTAAAACCGACGTTATCAATTAACACGATACCAGGGTATTTCGTGTGGCACGAACGCAGGATCCATGAACCCGTCTCAGAGAAAACACGATGCTGAAATAGAATGGGGTAGGTACATGTGTGCTGACTCATTGTGCAAAGTGTGCAGGGGGTCGGCCGAACTTGCACATACTGCGGTTGATATGTATTCATATATACATAACTATGATCGACAAATAAATACATCAAACCAGAGGGAAACATGTGCGATCATGCCTTGGTAACATATTTGCTTGCACAGGGTGCCGTTCCACGGTTGGCGCCGTTTTTATTAATGCCTCGACAAGTAGATACTTAGGCATCTGGTAGTTTAGGCATACTCCGGCTGTACCCACCAAGAAGTCAAACGTCTGCCTGAAAGTACTCATCTCACGCAGGAAGGAACTTTCGGCGATAACCCACCTGCAAACAAAAACATTGTTTCCGAGCTATTGCTCGTTCTCGAAGAAAAACCTGGTATGCGCGTGCCTCACCTCCGGATTACGACCCACTGACATCTTGTTATCCTCGATGATGCGATGAACTTGCATTCTCGCATGTATTGAAGCCCTTGGGTATTCGATAATAATAGCGTCGATGACGTCAACAACGCTACGGTTGTCACTATTCGTTTGTCAAGCTATAGGGTATAGCTTGTTACTGTCCCGGATGAAATAATGCATCGCTGTTGGTCTTTGACGTCGAGGTCAACAAGATGACCTGAATATATTTTCCCCGCAAGGGAAAACCTAGCAAGAGGTATAATAAGCACGCGGATCTGGCCCTGGTGGAAACGCTCTTCGTTTCGAGAGTAGTTGATAGCATTCTAATAAACTACGACCCACGTTTGTCCGATAGTTCAAAATGCACACCATCTTGAGCCAATAATTGTCTACTACCACACACGTTGCAGCAGGCACGCGTTCACAACACTCGTCTTGGACCACCAGCCAACCTTGATTGTGTGGCATTCATGTTTGGAGGCGTGATAAATATGGGGTGGGAAAGTTAGCCAAATAGTGTCCTGTTCTGTTCGTGCTGTTCTTTCCCCTCTGTCCGGTTATCTTTCCCCCACTCACTGTACAACAACATTCTACAGTAATACTTCTATCAAGACATACGGCGCATAGCAAAATGGTGCGATTTGTTCATCTCGTCGCGGCGTTGGTAACACTCGGGGTCGCAACTGGCGACCATCTTTCGGCTTCCAAGGGTGAGTGGTCATACCCCTGCCCGTCTTTCAAGAGAAGGAGATGGTGTGTCAGAGCCATCGTGGATCACCGAAGTGAATATATTAAAAACAATTTAGCAACGCACTATGTCCGCTACCTGAGGCGATACGTTGTTCTCGGTTTCTATTGGCATCATGCGTACGATTACAGCTATCTATGCGGCTCCATGACCACAACGTGAGGCCAAGTCTTTTATACACTGTTCCGTGACAATATTGATCAAACGAGCCGATTACATAGCCCCATCGCACGTTGCGCACGGTATCAATGATAATGATTAGCCTGCCGACGTTCTAGTGTTTCACAGGCATGGTTCTCTGCAAAACAATAGCACAACCTGTGTTGCTCTAACTCAAGTTGAAGTTGCCAGACTCGGTATCATGATCGTGTAGTGATAGCCTCGACCAGTACACCGCTGCGGACACTATTTACACACTCTAATATTTTGTCAATCGTACCGTCTGTATTGCCCCAGCTGAAGGGGATGCCGAGCACGGCCTCCGCGGGAGGCGCATGACTTCGTACAGCAAGGTATGAATCCTTGTAATACAGCATGTTGCCCCTTTGGCGAAAAAGGTCGCAGCACGGTTCTGTTTGCTGTTTATGTAAGACTCCACTGAGAGCCCTGAGCAATATGCAGTGGGAGGCCTAACCGACACCGGCATGGTACCTGGGTCATACGGATGTTGTTCGAGCAAGAAACCATATGGTTATTAATAGCATCATACCGTACTGTTGAGGCCGCTGTAGGGGCGGTTTTTACCCCTCTCTCTCGTCGAGATTTACGTGCATCCCATATTTTAGGTCTTCTTGTCACCAGTCGCGCTTTTTATCGGTACATTGGTTTTGATTGGAATTTGAACGGCATGGCGACAAAAAGCTTGTTTTTGGTTTCGTAGCGACAGCACCTTTCGCTAATGGTTTGTTGGACACGTACGTAGGGTCGTACTCTACGCGAATTACGTTCGTTTTAGCCCTTCCTGCTAGCGGCCTAGGGCGTCGGTGTGGGTCATGGAGGCGAATGGAGGCTCCTTGTCAAAATATAAAACCGTGTAGTGCCAGAAATAATCAAACATCTGTTTAAAACGACCGGCGGTTGCAAAAACTGCCCTTAAAAGCTTATCGACGGCAACAAAACACACAAGAAACAAGGGCCACTCTATACGTGGCATCCGATTTATTATCGCAGGCGGGCATAGGGCGTTGCAAAAACGTGTTGGGGTGGGGGTGCGTGCAATCTTTGACGGTGAGCACGCGCCAACGAACTGGAAGTAAGTGCGTTTTTGTAGAGGGGCATAAGCACGGGGAGACCTGTAGCATGCAGTCACAAACAAGCCGATCGGGAGAAATAGTCGTTGGCGACAATATGCATCATACCAGTGTTACTCCCTCGTAACACAAGCTACATTGGGCGTTTTATTAATGAACACGATGTTATTCTTGCCGTCTGACAAACTCTCACCGTCGAGTTTAGAACGCCAGTATTATATATACTGGGCTGCATCGTGCATGTGATTTCCACGAAATTGATCGTAATTATTGAGACCTGTATTCTAATTTTAACTACGTCCCATAAACAAATGTTTCCCTGTAATGTAGCTAAACCACGCCGCGAGACTGTAATAAAATAGTTCGTTGCTCCTACGCGTTGTCTTCATCTGCTATGTTTTCTATGTTCTGGCTGCATTGCTATCATTGTTCTGGCTGATCACTGCAAAGCAATGAAAGGCGTGCGCATATACAAGAGGGTCCGCGCCCGATGTCCGTTGCCGTGGAACATGCAAGGTTTTTTGTTCCGCGTCACTTTGTGTCATTTAGCAATCTACATGTAGAGTCGACTTTACTCCTGGCCCTAACCGACAAATAAATAGGGGAGCGGATGTTCGTATTGGAGGCCGCCAACAAATAAACTCGGTTTTAAACCCTCGCAGGACATCTACTGCGACTCCTTCAAGTGCTCCTACGTCTACACTCTGATCGACAATGCCGACGATGTCAAGTGCAAGTGGGGCAAGTGTAATAAATCCCAGTGCTGCGAAAAGGTCTGCTCGAGCTACGACTGCCCTAAGTACTACGAGCTAGTACACGACGCCGACACCACCGTGTGCAAGGACAACAAGTGCACCAAAGATCAGTGCTGCAAGGAAGGTGAGACATAGTCACGGAGAACCGCTCACGCGCGGTGTCACGTACGCATGGATGGGTTGTTCAGGCTTTTCTTCTGCTCAAACTATTTGGTAATCGTGTTGTAGGGTATCTCCAAGACACGATAATGAACTTTCTTCCTCATTTCCTGCGCAGTGACCTCAGTTCATCATCTCTTTGGCGGTTGAAACGCATAATACGAAGGCTCATAGTCCGTGCTCTGCTGCGAAAAATCTCGTTTAACGGCAGACACGGTCTACTGCGACTCCTTCAAGCGCTCCGACGGATACACTCTAATCGACAACGCAGACGACGAGGAATGCAAGAACGGAAAATGCGAGAAGTCCCAGTGCTGCGACTAGGTGTGCTCGAGCTACGACTGCCCTAAATACTACGAGCTTGTAGACGACGCTGACACTACCGTGTGCAAGGACTACAAGTGCACCAAAGACCAGTGCTGCGACAAGGGTGAGAGTTTGATCAGTTTAGAACGACCACACATGCTTTACCCTGTTCCCAATATTGTTGGCGAGATTTCTGCGTGACGGTGCTGTTTCGCTGCAATACACTTGGATATTTATTATCACCGGCTGTCAACGATTATTGTCATAGCCTGTGCAGTCAACGCCGGTTGTCCTGAAATCGCGGTTTCAAAGTTGACATGGGACAAATAATTTCCCACGTTTGGCTGCACCTACGCTTGCGAATATCAACTACAGACACGGTTACCTGCGACTCCTACAAGTGCTCTGACGGTTACGCTCGGATCGACAACGCCGACGACGTCGAGTGTAAGTGGGGCAAGTGCAAAACGTCGCAGTGCTGTGACAAGGTGTGCTCCAGCTTCGACTGCCCTAAATACTACGAGCTAGTCTACGACGCTGGCTCTACCGTGTGCAAGGACCACAAGTGCACCAAAGACCAGTGCTGCGAGAAAAGTGAGGACGATGACAAGTAGGTCACCGACTCGGGGGTTGGCATACGTCTTACGTGTCCTGCGGGCGTGGGCTAGGCTGTTTTTTTTTTGTTGTCTTATTCCCGGTTTCCCCTAGGCAGAGTCCATGGAATTGCATCTTCAAGGTCTACGCAGTCAGCAGAACTCATCATTTATGGCGGATTTAGAATCGACATGGAAGAGCTCCAATTCCGTGTGTTGTTCATCATATTAATTTTCATGTCAACTGCAGATACGGTCTACTGCGACTCCTTCAAGTGCTCGTCAGGATACACTCTGATCGACAACGCCGACCATGAGGAGTGCAAGAACGGGAAATGCGAGAAGTCCCAGTGCTGCGACAAGGTTTGCTCCAGCTACGACTGCCCTAAATACTACGAGCTCGTGGACGACGCCGACCGTACCGTGTGCAAGGACTACAAGTGCACCAAAGACCAGTGCTGCGAGAAGGGTGAGAAGCGTCCCGAACATACCCGCTTAGAGGTCAACGTGTTATAATGTGTTTTGTGAACAGCTCTTGCTGATCTCCTTTCTGACCACCGGCTAGATGCTCATAATATAGCATGAGGCGGAAATCGCTTTCCCGAGGATGAGACGTTTCCTCGTTTTTCACAAACTGAATAATTCCCATTTTTCTGTGACCACCCATTTTCAATTATACATCAGACACGGTCTACTGCGACTCCTACCACTGCCCCAAGCACTACAGCCTGAAGAAGGACTCTGACGAGATCAAATGCCACTACTCCGGGTGCACCACCGACAAGTGCTGCAAGTACCACTGTGAGTGGTGTTCCCCGTTCAAGCTTCCACCGCGTCACACGAAATTATTTAATGCGGAACACCCGTGTCAGCCAACACTTGTACTAATACATACGGTTGCGGCACTTTTCGCGGGAGTCCCTAGATCGGATCACGGTAGTGGTCACTGTTGATCTACAGTTGCTGCAAGAAGTCCATTTTTGTATCTCTGTAGGGTGGGTTAATGAGTGGGTCTTCATGCCATTTACAGAGCGTACATATATATTGAGAACTCGACAAGGCACAGGTGGTGGGTAGGTCGCCGAGTTGCAGGTTGTTTTGTTGCGAACCGGCCTAACAACAGTCACTCCAAATAATATCGTTATTTACTTGAAACTATGGGTTTAATTTCAGATTCAAATATTTCAGCGATGACAGTGTAACACCATTGCGTTGATGGAAGAACACGTTTCGAGAGATCGATCCACTCTGCCTCTACGTTCGACCCCTCAACAAATACATGTCTGACCAAAGCTCCGTGGACGCCTTTTTCTAACTGATTTCTGATAACTGTCCTCCTACCGATCCCACAGGAGGCGGCCACCAATTGCAGCTAACATCTCAAGACACGAAAGGCATCAACAACTGCTCCCAAGACTAAAGGCTATTGCATTTCTTTGGCGAAGTTTCCCGCTGTGTGCAAGGTCTACCAACACGCACCCTCTATCGGTTTTGAGAGGACGATTTTTCCATATATATTATATGTTATTTGTTTGTCGCACGCATGGCTTCATTCAAGAAGAGTGCAGACAATAGGGCTAGTTACCCATTATTAGGGACCGGTTACCCCTCGAGGCCTCGGACGGACGGTGATTAACTCCACCACGTATTTTATGTTTCGCAAATATTGTCGAAAACACGGGTCCCGCCTGAAAAGGAACGTGCTAGAAATATCGGTGGAAAATGTCTCGTATTTGTCCGTGTGTTGATGGAATGGGTGCATTTCAGGCTTGATACTCTTTATCACATTAAATGTGGAAAGGTGTATGAGGGAACCATCCCGCCGTTTGTATCGTTTGTTTTATAATGTATGCACACGGGCTACGTATGCCTATGAGTGTATATCCTCGTTTTTGACTTGGTTCAGTCGAAAACATTCAGGATATAACCGCGGGTGTTCCTCATGCAGATTGTTCTGCTGCTTCTCCTGGTGTTTCGGTTAGGACATTTGATAGACGGTCTTCGAGAGTTTCAGTAGCACGTTATTGACACGTTCGTTCCTCCAAAAATTTGTTTTAGTCCACGGGTCTACGCATTCGGGTTATATGGCGTAAACAGTAAAAACGTCGGCCTGAGAATCTCTGTGATCAGCCTAGGCTTGCACCCGTTTTTGTGGGTGGATTTCCACCTTGCCGGTTTCGGTGTGCCGGAATCCCATAGGCAACAAGCCGCCAGTTTGAGTGAAGGCGAGGCCCAACTAACTTGACAAATAAATACCAATTACTTAATCCGTTGTCTGGAACGATCCGTCATATATTCATCGCCACTGCAACGGGCGCATAAAATATACCTGCGACGTCACTGTCATTGCCACGCATCGCGCCTTGGTTTGTAGAGGTCTGATAACCACAGCAGTAATCATGGTCGAAGTGAGTCGTATGCGCGTTTTCATAGCACGCACTTACTTGGTCATTACCGGTATAAGTGGCGGTTAGCATAACAACACGTGTTGTGGGGTTTTCTGATATCCACTCGGTTTGAAAGGCATTTGGCGAGCAAAATTGCCAGCAAAATTACTATTTGTGTTGCCACCAAACTTCGTGTTACTGTGACGAACCTGTGTTCTCTCTATTGATATTTGTTGGATATTTCCTCCCTTTAAATAGTCTTCTTCGCGTATGTTTTCTCAAAAGAAATTTGCCTACAATAAAAACTAGAACCAGGGACACCGTAGTGTCGATCTCACTGTCTGGCTACAGGCGCGCCATCTGGCGGCATGTTGTGACTATCTTTATAATCACGTTGATGACTACAATTGGGAAACTATAGGCTCGGCCCACGGTCGCAGAGAAATGGCTGGTTCACGAAAACAAAAGATGAATTTAGTTGGTGATTTCGTTTGAATCGAATAGCGGTTTCGGGGGCAGGTCGATCTGGAACGAGAATATACAATGCCAAGGTAGGTGTATTGAGGTCTGCTGGCAGTTCAAAGATGTTCCTTTCCAATTGGCCCCCAAAGTTATGTTGAAGGACAATAAGAACAACCCTTTGGGATACATTAACTAATAATGAAGTGGCAACTGTCCAGTATAGGCTGGAGAACAGCCGCCTACATCGCGAACGCGCAGCGAACTTCAATCCTGCAAAACCACCACAGAATGAAAACGGCACTTCAACACGTTCGATTCGGTATATGGGCGTCCACGCACAGTACGCATAGATGTATGTATGTTCGCTCGACCATACGAACATTCCTACACGTAGCACGTGGTTGGTGAGAAAATGCTCGACTTAATAGACACTAGCGATATCGCCCACGAACACTGCTGGCAATGGCGAAAGAGCGCGACAAAGCCGGTGCCTCAGTTGAGGTCCTAGGTATGCTGTTAGCGTCGACTGTGGTTTGAGCAACCACGGGCCTTGCAAATGTTCAACAAGACCCACGCGATCGGGCAGAACGGGACCAGGACTTATAATGTGTTTCCTGAACTATTCGGTTCCGGATACCCCAATAAACGCCTGTAAACGTGAGCAGCACCCCTTCAACGGGCTAACTTGTAGGGACCAACGTCAAACCATGTTCATCGCCATACCTCAAAACAGCACGCAGACAAAAAAATCGAAAAACCAACTACCCAAGCTGAGTATATATATTCTGAACACAAGTTCCCCCATACATTCCGGTGTTGCAATATTGATTCTGAAACGGTTAACACTTGTAATGGCTAGCCTCTGTCGACCTGCGGTGTAACAATTTATCTTGCCTTCTTCGATGGGAAGTTGACATTCCTTGAGGTTGTAGTATCTATAGTATGTGACAATCCGCGGTATCCGGCCCAACACAGCCCACAGACCAAAACAATAGAGTGAAACGTTGCGGGGTCGCGTAATGCGTATGAAGATTTCAAGGAAAGGTCTCCTTAAAACACACCGGTGGTTAGTTTCAATTCTTGTGTTGTCTGGTGGGAATCAGCTCGAGCCAGCCTGCACGTTTCCACGATATATCGGCTAGCAACGTTGCTGTAGATAAGTTACACACCTACATGTCCGACACGTCTACTCCGCAGTCGTAGCTAGGCGTCCGTCGGGAGTGATCTGCACGCGCACGATGCTCTTTCTTCGTCCAATCTCCATGTCCCCTCCGGAGTCTTCGAAATTACATTTCATGCCCACACAGGAGACAAACTTGACTCTGAAAAACAAATCTTCATCTGCCAAACGCCACCAGGGCAGCCTAGCCTCTTGTACCGAAAGGTTGCGGCAACACGTTACCGTTCCAAGTGTGCAACCACACGTTACCCAAACAATAGAGGTGCATATTGGTACTCACGCGCTGTGGTTCATATATATGACCAAGTCTGTTCAGTTATTACATTTTGCGACCAGGAAACGTCTCATCCCCATATCGGCGCTCTCGTTGTCGATGTCTTTTAGCACCGTTTGAATACGTCTATGGTATGCTCCCACAAAAGCGAAGACACCCGTATAATACTCGTGCAGACTTCTCATTCTCTTTGGATCAGTTCCCGAAAGCCTTCAACAGCAAGCCAGCAACTGCGCCATCGAGTACGAATTTGACGAGGGTTGTGTGAGTAACACGTAACGCTCACTATGATCGTCTTTCGCAGCAATAAACTGTAGTATTGCTCATATCGTGTGTAGTTGTTGTAGTATCAGGCGTGTGTAAAGAACCAAAGAGCAGATACTGCGCTCTCGAAGACAGGTGTACAGCGCGAGTGATCAGAGGGAGCATGAAGGAGAGTATACTGGCTCGTTCTATGGTGGAAGACACTACTGTAAACTCGTGGTCACACCGGTACCACGAAAATTTTACCTTCGACGGCAAGGGGTGGTGGCTCGCTTTTCACAAGATCGGATGTCTAAACCACCACGTGGTGCTTGCTCATTCGGTCGCAGAGCCTGTGAGATAGTAATACAATACGTGATCATATTGCATATATGTTTATTTTCTCTGGTGTGAACTTAACATTGTCCTCCCGTTCCCGGAACATGGCGTGGGACTCTAAAATTTCCCTGGTCCAGCTAACTTGCGTCATCCCGACAGGGTGTTGCGGGGCTCATGGCTGACCACTATAGAACACATTTTTATCGTGTGTCTAATTATAGGGAGAGGCATGTCAACTGAACGTTGCGGAAAATGTCCATGCTCTGAGTCAGTCAATTTCGGTTGTACTGCATAACAAGTCCAATTCAGGATTCAATTGTCGGCAAGACCTCACATTGCGAAAACAAATACTACTGCTGTAAGCATTGGGAAATGTCACCAAACAGGTACGATTGGAAAAAAATTCACCCCACGCAGAAGGTCTACGGCGACTCCTACAAGTACTCCCACGGTTACGCCCTGATTGGCAACGCCAATGACGTCTAGTGTAGCTGGGGCAAGTGCAAAGAGTGTCAGTGCTTCGACAAGGTCTGCTCGAGTTGCGCCTGCCCTTAATGTCACGAGCTTGTCGATGACACAGACACCACTGTGTGCGAGGGCTATAAGTGCGCCAAAGGTCTGTGCTGCGAAAAGGGAGATACCCAAACAACATTTCGAGCGTCCGCACAGGTTTTCCCTTTTTTCTTTTATGCGCTGTACGTTTTTTGCATTCTGGTGCTATTGTCCAATATTTACTGAAAACCGGTAATTAATTATCATGTTCAAGGCCTGTGGGATTAACACATGTGGTCCTCACAATCTGGCTACGAACTCTGCATTGAACAGTTTTCTCACCACGTGTTGTTGTGCCTAACATAGCTAATGTCAACTGCAGACACGGTCACTGTGGGACTCTTACAAGTGCTCCTTTGCCCACGCTCTGGCCGGCGACGCAGAGAACGGGGAATGTAAGAACGGCAAATGCGAGAAGTTCCCAAATTTCACTAGTTTGTGTAACGCTTCAGCAAGCTGGTCTGGGCCCATTTCCGTGGAATCCCGCGATTTTTGTCACGGGTGAGACTCCTCTACGAATGTTCCTGAACATTGTATGCATTCGGTACCAGGAAGTCGATCCACTTGACTCCCGATGTTCGGCTTGGCGACCGTCGGCATAGATTGAAAAACATACTGACTGGGTCATCGGAAAAAACACAGATGTGCATAATAAGTCGCTTTTAGGCATGATATATCATGATATAGACGAACCAAGTAATGGCAAAGGGGGCAATGCATTGTACAGGTATTCCACCTACCAACCTCCCTGTAGAAACCTCTCCTTCCAAGATATCAGATATATGCTTACAAAGTGAAGTTGAAATGGTTGTAATAGGCTTCCTTGTTCACCGTTGCACGGCTCGTGACAATGAACTGCATAATAATATTTCCGTAGGTTTGACCTGATTCACTTTTATATTTCGTCGAGTGTATCAGAGATCGTCCCTGTCAATGGTTGACCTGACACCGAGAATGGGCTTTCGGAGGATTTGACAATACAGGAGTGTCTTTCACCGAGGCGAAAGTGAAAAAAGTGGCGGACCCCGTTCAAGTATCAATCGACGCGCACTATGGCTCAACCGATCGGGTGTTGTTACTACTCCCTCCTAAAGCACCAACATGGAGCCACACAAAAAATGAAACAACAAGGAGCAGCAACAGGACCGGCTTGAAATGCAGTACATATATTGATCGACTCCGTTATATACCGCTGCGTAGTTTCTCGAACCCCTCAGATTAAAATGGTGTTGTCGGCAGCGATCGGCACAGAGGTGATTTCCCTGCGGGCCTATGTTTGTTGGCCGTTTCGACTGTAATATGCCGATTAAATTAGAGCAGAATAAAAAGGCAAATTTAACTTATTCAGACGAACTTTCCAACACGGGATAAGAACAGCAGAAAGTCGTGCTGGTGTTTTTTTGCCATAGCATAGAGCGTGTTCGCTTTTGTCATTTCCTTCCTCAGGTATCACCATTTTTAGACGGTACAAGTTATCCGAGGCTTGAGCACCGCTCGTGCTCCTTATAGCCGGGAACACCCGAATACACTCGCCGACATCTAGGCCGTCGTATGCCGGTTAGTCGCCCTTAGCGTCTTGTTGCGGTGAGAATGAGACTAGTGCGGAAGCCATGACTGGCATGTTCCCAGCTTTGCCTATGGACACGCTTCTTCCAGGGGTTTGCGAGTGACTTGTCTGTGCCGGCGGTGTTGACATGTCAACAGTGATCAGAGCAGACAAACACACCAAAATGTGCGGCGACTAATATTATGACTGAATGCCAATACGAACAGGTGCATACCAATCTTGTTCATGCTCTGGTGCTCTTAAAATGTTTCGAGGCGAACAATACATACCCGACGTTTGGCAGTCACTGTGTCAGCTACATTAGTTTATCCACTAACTATACTGGGCATCGGTTAGATGGATATCGTATCTATGTTTAGGCTCTGAGCCATTTTTGGGGAGACGCTCCCCGATCACACCTTGCTAACGGAAGAGCTTGAGAGGTATTCTGCCGTAGAAGGGGATTCTGATACACGGGTGCTGGAGGGAACTCTAGCCGCTGCGTAATACAAGTCGTGTCTCAGCAAATACCAATAATGTTGCTGACTATATAAAACAATGTTTTGCATGCACAAACATAACACAAAACTTGTAACTGAGCTTAATAATATGATGGTTACTCCCCTGGAAATCATGAGGCAGACAGAAAACGACAAACCGACAGCTTCTTCGTGGCCTATCATCGTAAAAAGTCACCATCACTGCAAAACCGCGGCTTACGAAATTGAATATCTCGAGTGCTTCTTCGTGCTCAAATAGTGGAAGCTTATCCCATGTCTATTTCCCGTCTGGCGAAGTTATAGGGTACGTGAAGCGACAAAACCTGTCATTTACTATGATGAGACACATCTGCAACCTTAATTGTGATCTCATTTCGCGACACTGACTTGGCATTATGGTACTGACTGTGCAAATCGCAGCCACGTACATCCGTTGGTCTTATGCGCAGATATATTGTGTTTGACGTATTTATTAGAGTTGCTGTGTGTTTTCTTGTTGAATACTTGATATTGTTTGTCAATGCACAATTATTGTCTTCGTTTTTGTGTCTATGAGTGCCTGCCTGCCTCTTCGTCTCTATGATATAGTTTTGGGACGGTGGAAAGCGGCTGCAAGGCGAACACTACTAATGTGAAGAGTAAGACGTAACCGGCGTCTCGTTGTGCATGCTGGCTACCAAGGGCACCAACAGGCGAGATCTGCGCCAGGGCTTGGGCCTTGCTGTTTCTCCAGACAACTTGAGCCAGTCGCTATAATCATGGTGCGGTGCTGCACAACAAAATAGTCACTGCATGCCAATGCAGCACTTGAGGTATATTGAAAAGTCTACATTGTCCCCGTTAGTGAGGTGAGAAAAACAGTACTCGCAATGCACCTGCCGAGAGGGCGCTGAATGTATGTTGTCGTTCTAAGATAGTTTCTAAGGCTCTCTAGCACACTGCTTGGTACGCATGTTAGTGCCCTTTTGGTTGGTTTTTATCACACACTTGAAACAAGTGTCTGAGCGCACATTGCCTGCATTCTATCTATTTAAATATATCAAAATGCATGTTGGAAGCTATGTGTGATATCATATTTATTTGTGTCCTTCACATGATCAACACGTAGTGGATGACACGTTGAAGCACTTGGTAAGAAGGGTGGTACCCTCCCTATTCGTGGTATTTTATCACAAATTCGTACGCAATATCTGACCGAAACATTGCCTGCATTCTATCTGTTTCGATATATCAAAATGCCTATTGGAAGCTGTGTGTGATATCACATTTGTGTCCTTTATGTGATGATCTTTTAGCGTTACATACATATGACATCACATTGGTGTTCCGACGTGAGACGTTCGATGTTTGCGCGCAACGGCTGACCGACATGCCTTTCCGTACCTCGAACGGGTTTGTGAGGAAACTATACGGACAAAACCAAGTTTCCTCCGAAATAATGTGACTGCTCGTCGTCTCGATTAATAAAGGATCATGGTTGGTAGCGATACAATCCCGCCGCTTTCGACATATTACCCTCCGCTGTTGTTAATTGCGATCAGTATTGTCCCTAATGTGCGACACGCGACAGTAGGTAGTGCGATCGGCATTTGTGGCAGACTAGATTGCGGGCGATATGGTTGAAATATTAAATAAATGCTGGTATATATAGGAATGTTGCCCCAAACTGTCCGACTAGACGTTCAGTTCGCTAAACCCACACTTTGGAAGGATGTGGGTAGGATGGGCTGTTTTTTAATGAAAACCGAACGGTAAACGCGGCAAGACCATCGTCTTTTAGTGAAGGGGTAATTCATTGCACTCACTTTTACACAGTCGGGCACCTTTATGTTACCCCTGTCAAAGCGAAGTATTCGCTTCGCCTATACAACCAATCGGGACGATCAACCTGCAAAACCTTATGTCATCCTACGTGCATAAATAAATACTGTTTGTTGAGAGGTTGCATGCCTGTGCTGACTGTGGGGGCAGCCTTGGTTATTCTCGGTAGTCGTCTATATATATATATTAGAACTGAGGTTTTTTGTGAAGGGCTGTTAGTGCTACATGTAAGCATAAGAAAAAGGGCCAGTGCAGCAGTGGTGGTCAAACCTCGCGAAACACCTTGGTATACTTATCTTTCGAACGTTTAATTATTCGTTAGGCATGCTGCTCATTATGTTAAACGTATGACATCTGATCAGGGAGGTGCTGCAGAACGCACCTGTAGACCCAAAGTTTGTGAGGGCACGAATCCATCGATAGTTGAATACATATCAAGATTCCTTTGAAGTAAGTTAAGATTACCTGATGATAATCAAACATGGTTTATATGCACCCTGTGTAAAACACGGAATTGTTAGCAACCACAACCACAACCTTCACATCGACCAAAAAAAAATTAATCTAAGGCTAGCGCTGTTCATGTCATGGAGTGCAGTTCAACCGCACCCTTCGAAGTCTAAAAATATGTTGTTCCAGGTAGGCTCTGCGTCATTCAAAAAATATATACCAGGTATATTGGCTAAGTTGCGCCGTGACGAACGATTCAACTTTCCTGCTTCGCATCGACGAATTGTCCGACTGTCGGTTGATAACCCGCCGTATAACATGGTAGATATACCTCCATTAGTACGGTACGTCCCATCCTTAGCTGAGCATTAGTCCGATGGTTGTTCCCCTTTACCCTACGGAATACCGCCTGCTGGGGAAGTCAATGAATGAAACAGGCTACTGCGCCACCGACAGTCACTCAGCAACGCATCGTCCACTACGAGTACCAACCACCGGTGAGTTTAATCAGTGTGGCAAGGGCATCATCCGTCCTGATTTAGTATAGCACTATGCCAAGCAGTTTGCTGTTTAAAACTTCCACACCTGACCCATATCACCTTTTAGGGTGCCGCGTCGGAGCCTACAGGTAGCTATACACACGTCAAAGTTCCGCAGTAGCGTGTAAGCGAACATTGTGCACGATGTAAATGATTGATATATGTATATGAGATTAACGGGGGCTACACCAGCCTGTAGGAAATATATATGTGGAGATGCGCGAAGTTGACGGTGAATAGACAGACATGAGACTATGCGTTGTGCGAGAAGAGCTGTGGGCTAGTTGAAGGCATTCCCTGTACCTGCACAACAATGCGGAATAATGCACAACCGGTGTCTTCGGTTTGAAACAAATTCGCCCGCTAGGCCTAAGACATTGAACTCCAATGTCCGCAGAGTGTGTGGTTCTTGGTGTTGGTTGTATGGCTCTCGTGGACGAGGAATTTAGAAATCGGATAGTTCGGGCGTACTGTCGCTCAGACCACCCGGAGGTTGCACACGTTGTTCAACAATGTGACACTATTCATTTACACGTTCTCTAAGACAACACATCTGCAAAACACAAAACGACGCTAAAGTGCGAATTCTCACTGAAATGGAAACTCTTGTGTACGTGTGATTGAGGTGAATACTTCCGACTAATCTCCTCTGAGTGTGTAGTTTTTGGAATGAGGTGTACGTGCACACAAGCATAACATTCCTTAGGTGATTCATTGATACGGATGCTTGGGGTCAATTTTGCTACCATTGACATTCGTTTGGACTTTATATCCTTTGTATCTCGCTTGTTGCTCTGAAATTCTCGTCTTAACTATCGATCGTCGTGGACTTTGAACCTATAGGTCTGCAAGACGGCCTGGGTCTCGTGTCCGTCGAACAATACCGCAGACGAGAGATCGTGGGCACACATTATGTAGAATTGACTCTAGTTCGAAACACCGCTCGTTCCAATAATATTCATTGTAAATGAATCATAAAACCCAGGTGTATCAGATAAATGGAATATAGGCAGTCTCCATCCAAAGAGTGCCACCAGTGCCTACCAACCTCGCATCGCACTTATATTGCCTTCACAACAGCCACGGTACAACTCACAGCAAATCGTATATAACACGTGAATCTTATTTCTCGAAACATGCCCCCACCATATATATTATGTGCGACACAATCGGCTCAATATAGCATCCCGTTCTGATCCTCGTGTTCTTCCCCGTCGTTTGCTCTTGTTTTTTCTTCTTCTTGATCATCTCGGTTTTTTGCCTTGTCTTGTTTTTCGTCATCGGTGTCTTCTTTTTCTTGGCCTTCTTCGTCTTGTTCTCCCGACGAATTATTTTTCAACGAATCGCAGCACCTCAGTACTGCTAGCGACATATACAGCGGACACATCATGGTACGGTTTTTCGCGCTCGTTCTGGCTTTATCGACTCTAGGGGTCACAGCTGGTTCCCCTCTTCCGCCTTCGAAGGGTGAGTAGACACATTCCTGCCGATGACTAAGAGGGATGGAGGGGGCATACGAGGTGCCGTAGAGCAGTGCAAATAATGTTTCCTCTTCGTTTGTTCTCTTCAAGGGAGACACCAATCGACAATGACATGCTTCTTCTTTTTGTTGTTGCAGCCGCATCATGAGTCAATGCCTTTTAGGTCGTGGCCAAATCGAGTCACAATTGATTTCGGTGAATGTTGATACCAACCTGATATTATTTCGCATTGATATTGAAAGCTATGAGCAAATCGGGCTCACAGAAAAAGGTAGTTGTAACAAGAAGCCCTCATCACATGTAATTACTGATCGGGCATTTACAAACCCAGCCATTCACTAGTACCAACATATTCGCCTGATTGAGAGCGAGAGCCAAAAAAATTGAAATTTCGGGTCCAGACGCCTCTTGCCATTTCTCGGTAAGTAGGGGACGGGCTATTCCAAGAAGCGGCGCAAATTGAAGGTCTCGTCAGCAGCGTCGCGAGCATATGCGTGTCATCGTCATCGGATGCTGCAGCTAGGAGCTAGAGAAGTTGCTAGAGTTTCCCAGATTGGCTATTTTATTCCTGCCTCAAACTGTTTCGCCTCGGGCGGTGGGCTCTACTGTAGCTTCTGCTCCCGGCTGTATCTCCACAACGAGAGACTCCCACACGATGACCAGGGTAGCGGTTTGAAGCTACGGGCTACCCCTCTAATTCAAGCTACACAGCAAGCTCCACCTCTCAGCGGTAGTCCGGCTACAGCGTATCGCGCAATCTCGCTCTCAGTCAGATACTACGCTCTCAATCAGGCGAAAATGTAGTTTAGTCCTTTTATCACGCTGCCCTACAAGTAGGAATGGCCACGTAAACTTCAAACACACACTAAATGCTTTGCTATGCACACTGGCATCTCCATTTGGATGCGGCAGCCATCGGTTTGCTCTCACACTTACTTGCTAAACAAGCCCAACACATTGTCGTCTCGACGTCCTACCGTCTATACAGCAACAGCTGATGGTGAAACCGAGCAGGGCCTGCGCGGGAGACGCACCACCTCCTACAGCAAGGTATGAGGCCGTATGAACGTGTACTGGTGATGTTGGTAACATAATACGTTTTCAATAATAATGCACTGTCACCGTGCATGGCAGACATTGGACGGCGATGAACATGGTATTTGTTTCACACCTAAAAACCAACATGGGCCATCTTACCACGTTCTGTAACGGCCGCCAGATCCAAGACTGTATTCCCCGTGCCCTCATTCTATAATTAAAGTCTGCTTGCGCTCGATTTCCGCTAATCGTTTGAATTAGATACGTAGATATAATATTTTTGGGATGTTAAAGAGCATAGTGGTTTCGTGTTTCTGTAACGAGGGAAACAGTCCTTAAGGCGTAGAAAACGTGATCACTTTATGTAGTAATCCGCGGGCGGGACGTACAGGAGCTACACTATGCTTGCCAGCGAAACTACAGCCTCTGCGCGTCTCGAGCGTATGCTCAATGTATTGACCGCAAGTGTAGTTTCATAAACACCAAGCACATGTGCCAAATATCCCACGCCCCCGGCTGACAAGCCCAACACCTCCAGCAGCAACCCAAACCCAATCCAATATCAACAGAATTGGGTACTACCCTTGATGCGGTCTATAAGCCAAGCACGCAGGCTCACCACGACCGTCTTCGGCAGGAATAAAAATGTTTGTTGCTCCTGCCGTGTGTAGAAGTTGTAGTATTGAGATTGCGCAAAGCACCACAACAACAGGTACGGCGGGTTTAGAGACGCGCCAAAAGATTTATAGACCAGAGGCACGGAGGGAGACACGAGGCTTCGTTTTACACCGCACAACCCATTACCGTCAGCTTGTCGTTACACCGGTAAACGATGATTTTTGCTTTCGATGGCAAGGGGCGGGGGCTCGTTTCCATGAAAATCACATTGGGTCTGCCTATTCGGCCGCAGTATCTGTGCAATTGTCACCAAATGGGTTGTATTTTGTGTCTGTACTTTTCACTATTCTCCAAGAGACATTGTCTTCCCGTAGCCTAAACCACACCCTGGGACTACAAAAATTATCTGCTCCGGCTAGTTGGCTTCATTCGAACCGAGAGTTGCAGTACACATCGCTCCTTTATGGGTTGCCTACGGTTGACCACTGCAGCATATTCGTGGTGTTCTCTATTTTAAGGGAAACACATGCTCTAGAGGTGTTGCGGTGTACTGCACAGCTCTCGCACGGATATTTTTTTTTGCTGTCGATCAGTCGACTTGACGACAAAACGGCCAACCAGACTCAAGATATCGTTAATATTTGATCATGTATGCATTGTGGACCGTAATATTTTCACCCGCGCAGAATGTGTACTGCGACTCCTACAAGTGCTCATACGGTTACGCTCTGATCGACAACGCCGACGATGTCAAGTGCAAATGGGGCAAGTGCAAAGAATCGCAGTGCTGCGACAAGGTGTGCTCCAGCTACGACTGCCCTAAATACTACGAGCTAGTACACGACGCCGACTCTACCGTGTGCAAGGACTACAAGTGCACCAAAGACCAGTGCTGCAAGAAGGGTGAGACGTATTCAAAAGCTAGAGCACCGAAACAGGGGTTCGTCCATTCTTTGTATTCTCTCCGAAATATCGGTGTGCTAATGCTAGTTGGCAGCAATACACTTGACCAATTCACAGCAACGACCACAAATGTTCGTTTATAAGGCCTGTACCGTGAACACTAGTTGCTCGTACTTGGCGGTTTCAAACGTGATATAAAGTAGCTTCCACGTGTTGCTGAAACTATACTTTCCAATTTTGACTGCAGACACAGTTTACTGCGACTCCTTCAAGTGCTCCTACGGCTATTCTCTGATCGACAACGCGGACCACGAACAATGTAAGAACGGAAAATGCGATAAGTCCCAGTGCTGCGAGAAGGTTTGTTCCAGCTTCGACTGCCCTAAGTACTACGAACTAATCGACGACGCTGACGATACGGTGTGCAAGGACTACAAGTGCACCAAAAATCAGTGCTGCGAGAAAGGTGAGACGAATTCGAGGCTAGAGAACCCAAACAGGGGTTATCCTAGTCCCTCCGTGTTATTGGTTATTCCGACTGCCTTGCTAGATGGCTGTAGTACGCTTGGCGTTACCTAACCGACGGCCGAGAATGCTTATGCTGAATGCCAGCGCGGTGAAAACGGGTTGCCATTAGTTTGAAGTTTAAAAGGTAGTGCAGGATATCTACTCCTCTCATTTCCTCTCCACGTAACTATTCGAATGACAATTAATTGCAGACACCGTCTACTGCGACTCCTTCAAGTGCTCGTCTGGATACACTCTGATCGACAACGCGGATCACGTGGAGTGCAAGAACGGGAAATGCGAGAAGTCACAGTGCTGCGACAAGGTGTGCTCCAGCTTCGACTGCCCTAAGTACTACGAGCTGATCGACGACGCTGACAGTACCGTGTGCAAGGACAACAAGTGCACCAAAGACAAGTGCTGCGAGAAGGGTGAGGACTATCAAACGTGAAGCATCCACACACGGTTTATCAAATTCTTCACGTGTTCTGTACGCGTTTACGAGGCTGGTGTTTGTCGTTAATCGTCGTCCTCCTGATTATTTTTGAACGACGTCTGTAATTTCGCACTTTCATGGTCTACGGATTTGACACAGTTTATCGCCAAATTGCGGATTCATGCTCAATATATAGAAGCTCATATTCCGCGTATTGTTCGATATAACCAATCCCATGTAACATCCAGACACCGTCTACTGCGACTCCTTCAAGTGCTCGTCCGGTTACACGCTGATCCACAACGCCGACCACGAGGAGTGCAAGCACGGCAAATGTGATAAGTCCCAGTGCTGTGACAAGGTCTGCTCTAGCTACGACTGCCCTAAATACTACGAGCTAGTGGACGACGCCGAAAGTACTGTGTGCAAGGATTACAAGTGCACCAAGGATCAGTGCTGCGAGAAGGGTGAGAAGCGTCCCGAATATACCCGATAAGGGTTCAGGGTGAACGAAAGGAACACTTCTATATATACCTTGTCCGGCGACCTTCTGGCAATCAGCAAGGTGTCTACGAAATACGACCAAGCCGAAACATTTTAGGTCTGGAGATCATCATGTTCGATGTCTTCCAACAACCATTATTTTCCCTACTATGCCGTTGTGACTACCCAAATGGAATTTGACAACAGAAACGATCTACTGCGACTCCTACTACTGCCCGAAGCACTACAGCCTGAAGAAGGACTCTGACGAGATCAAGTGCCACCACTCTGGGTGTACCACCGACAAGTGCTGCAAGTACCACTGTGAGTAGTGTCTCCCAGTCAAGACATTTAAGCCCTTATGATGCACACCACACCGTCAATCTTCTAGCGTCCGGATGCAATTAGGCATCGTGCTCGTTTCAATAGGTATTATAGCGCTATATGTTTCTGCCGATACTTTCAAGGTCGACACCGGACGGTTGGTGTCTTCTGCCTTATGTACGGCACTAGTAGTCTAGATATTCACCCTCTGGACGTATGTAGGTGTGCAAATGACGGCGGATCGGTTCGTTTCATCACCTTCGATTCGGAGGAACCGACGACGCACGGTGGATAAGCTGAAAATAGTCTTAAATACCGCACCGAATAGCGTTTTATACATCGAAATCTCACAAGAACGTCATCACCACCGTCGGGATGCTGGCGCTGTGTCCCGATAGCATAAACAATCCAATGTGTAAAGCTTCCCGTGAGATAGCGGCGTATTCTGAATCAATGAACGCATTAACTATGTGGTAAGGATTAATTTGCAACCCGGTATTCATGCACAATCCAGGAGAAAATCTATTCGGAGACGAATGTCCCCGTGAAATAGATGAACAATCGTTTGCCAACGATCCCAATTGACACTTCCAGTAGAAAGGCAGTTATCCCGTCTTGAGAATGTTGCCGCTGCGTGAGGGTTAGTCCAACTCGGGTATTCTAACTAACTTCACCAAGCGCCACTTCTTCCTTGACAGGATGCGACTGCACAGTGGACCGAACATCTCCAGAAGAGGACGACAAAACTATCACCAAGAGCAACAGCCTTGGCCTCGCGGTGCACAAAGTCGCTCCCGATGTGGCAAGGTTGGACACCCTCCACACTGTCTGGATTTCGAGAGCACCCGTCCCTCATCGCTGATCGAAGGCATGCGCTTAAACCATCTGGGGTTGAGCACACACCTTCCCGAAGGAGTGGTAGAGCCCATGCTACTTACTACTGTACCGGTCTGGGTGCGGCGTCTAACGTCGTCCCCTCGACTCACGGATGTCTGTCGAATAAAGTGTTTTGTGTATTGGCACATTTGTCAATTTTGTGGGAAAAACACGTTTGCCTCCCTCATTGGTGCATGTGTCCCTCCTTGTTTGCCCGTTGCAATGAAGAAGTATCTAGAAACTTTATTTTCGTCGGGGTCGTACACGCCTAGTTGTTTGCAGGCACATTTCTACTGTCACGGTCGGCATCAAGATGTATGTACGCGATACGCCCACTATAGTTGATCCTGATTGTGAGACGAGTGCATCAGATGCTTCGCGGGGTACTATCCAGGAAAACTAGGTCGATATTACCTTCACGGACTACAAGGTTGGATATATCGGTCTGTAGGTAACAGAGGTTCGTGTGTGATGGTTGAGGGATGCGATGGTACGATTGTCTACACGTTAGTTCCGGTGTGTGGAGCTTGGATTCACTAGATCGACGCGTGACGACCGTACGGCGTACAATTTTCGTATTTTCGCTTCTATAGATTACTTATCAACCGCGCCTGCGAATGTTGTGTTGTGCGGGCGGTGTTGGATCATGCAAGAAGCGTGTACTTTTCGGAAAAACTTCTCAACGCAGGCGCGTTCCTATCTAAAAAAGATCGTACCTCAAGCTTGAATTAATAGTATAAGGTCATCAGCCTGATCGCCTCGTTAGACTTGGATTGACACTACATTAATTGTGGTGAACGTCTGCCCAATTGCTGGAGTCACCGATCGAGTGCATCACCAGCACGCATGGGGTTCCGTTATCTGTGTGAATCACAGCTGTCACGATCGAACGCAGATGAGTTCTACGATAGAGGTTCACCTTTTTGTTTCTGAGGCTGCCCGCTCGAGGAGCTCCACGCCTCACCCGAATACTGACTGAACCATAAATTAAATTGTATCCCGATTAATAACCCTATGTCCCAAGTATAATACGAAACAAGTTACTTTTTGAAAAAGATTGACATTCTGACGATTTCTGGTTATTATGGAGTCCCCGTCATTCAGAACGAGGTTGTCTTAAACAAGCTACCTCTATCGAAGAACGCGTCCGGCATGTACATTAATACTTTTGCACTGCACGCAGATAGGGTCGAACACCCTAGACAGTCGTCCGAACTCGAAGGTTTCTGTCGAATTTTTATTTCGGGCGTCGTGCTAGACAGTTGACGAGAAAGAACCAGTTCTTGCTATATCGTACACGATTTGTCGATAATGGGGAGAAACATTTGTTGTCGGTCTTGGTTCTTGTAGAGGTATTTGCTGGACCATGGTGACTACGCTCCCGTACATATCTGTTTGCACTCTCGAATGTGTTGCTCCTGGAGTCATTGCAATCGGCATGCATTACAACTGTATCGGTACGATGGCCAACTAGATGCTGTATATTCCGTGACTTAGGAGCTCGGCCTTGAAGTCGATCGTTTTCGCTGCATAGCTGTCGGGTCAGTGCAGGGTCGGAGTGAATATGATGTGATCAAAGGCGGTTGTGCACGCACACGCTTCACGCTACGTTTTCTTCCGTTTTTCTTGGTCTATACCGTTTTGTCAATACGACCCACGACCGGCTACTAACTGTCGACAGGAGCGACTTGGAAACATTCAAAAGGATAGCCACAGCCCCGGTTGTTTAACCTCTGCCTGCGTAAGCCTGTATTTTCACCTTTTCTGGATGCTCCAATCCGACACAATAATGTGCGATACGCGTGTATCGGCTCACGCCCTCAGATTTAGGTACATCGCCATCCAATGTTATATCCACCAAAACCCGCACGAGACCGTGGTAGAGGCCCTTACCGATCCTACCATGATTACTCTACCTCAGCCCCGCTCGTTTCGGCGGACTTGTGATTTCATTGCTACACATGATACTACAAATATAAATTCTTGGCGCGATAGCTACGTGCCAACGTCCTTGCGCTACCGTCAGTCTCGTTGGTGATATCCCCAGGGGCAGGGATACGTAATGTAACACATGTATGTGTTGACTGGCGTCGATCGTTCCCACCGTACTCCGGCCATAACTCAAGCGACAACGCGCCCGAGTCTACGGGAGTCCCAAACCACGTGGCTCGTAATGCCCACGAAGCAAGGATTGTTCACAGTGGCTGCGTCTACGATCAATCTTTCAATATAGTTTTGGGTAGAATCTACAGATGTAATCCTTGCCGCAGGGCCACATCAGCGATTGATGCATCCAACCAAGCACTAGTACATATGAGATGGAACGCTTGTCGTACACGTGAGTGGTTGAACATGGGTAGTTCGTTATATCGCTTCGGTAGCATGTATGTGTTGATCTGACTACCTTCATTGAACTGAAGGACAGGAATACGAAGAAAGACACTCACGAAACCACCCCACGCGCTGTTGCTATTCAATTGTTCGATGTATAACCGAAACATATGTGATCGAATGGTGAAACTGCTGCAAATCAGTGATATTTGCCCGTCAATGTAACGTATAGCTTTTCTTGGCGGAAAAATGAGCTTTGGGTTGATGGATTGATCGAAGGGAAAAAAAAATCGTAGTCAGCAGGAATTACCGCTTTCTCCGTGGCGGATACTACACGACTACATGCACGCGTTATCCTGGTTTAACCCCAGTACGGTTACACTACGACTACTACACAGATGTACCACAGGTAGAAGAACCATACACCCTACAACTTCTGAGATGGTACACCCTCCTACTACGTCAACAAACTAGATACTACCACAAAATGCTCTTGACGAAACGCTCATACACCACAGACAACCTCATGCTGACCTGACAAGTCAAATAAGAATGCTGTACCGTGGGTTGGGGCATGACTATTATACTGTCAACATACACCACTATCAATACTACGTGGGTGCAGCACGTATTAAAGAGGCATACATAGATACCTCTTTCTGCTACAGCTACTGTCATGTAAACGTTAGTACAACGGCAACGTAGCTTTTTAGCGGTATCATGGTGTCGGGGCATGACTGCTAGACTGATATTCGTAATATATAGCATTACCACTATACTGCACATATATATGTACTTCTGTAAAGGCTGAACTGGAATGCATGCTACACAAAACACTAACAACTACGTATTCTAATTATTTCCGAAGTGTACAGGCTACGTAATACGTACGTTGGAGGGTATCTGCTGCTATTATTGGCCAGGTGCAAGCAGCATGCAGACGGCAACAACAAACAGCAATAGGTCACACCGCAACGACTATATTTCTTCCACTTAGAGTTAGATGTTACTACTACTGCTTATTATTGGAGAGGCACAAATAGAAGCAGCATGCCGCCGGTTTCACGGCCTACAATTAGTACTACTTCTACAGCTAATCTAGACTATACTAGCTACTGCTATACCTGCGTGTCAGAAACAGCGTCGATAATCCAGAAAAAAAAAAAACTTAACACATCACGATTAGTAGGAATCAGCCTCAGTGAATTTGTAAATGCACAGGAATATGTACGGTTGGCGCACGATGAAGAACTTACCCGCATTTGCCCTGACATGTTTCAGAGAACCGTCAAATAAGTACCCACGGCAACAGGGGCTCGCTCGTGACAGCCGGAAGCAAACTCGGAAAACGTTTTTATAGGCAGTAACTCGGCTGTATCACTGTACAACAAGTCGACATACGATTGAGGGCGTCACGAAAAACACATCTGCACTTTACTTGTCCAGAAGAGTTTCTTACTTATTTCCGAGTAATGACTGTCAAAAACCGTCGAAAGGAGTGTAAACTCATGGCCACAGCACCAGACTCGTGGCAACAGCACCACAACCACCTGCTACTATTAACACACTTCTACCCCAACCACTACTGCTAGTCCTACTTCTACTCCTGCTAATAATATCACGAGTGCTGCCACCACTACTGCTACTACTACTACTGCTGCCGCTACTACTACTACTCCTACTACTCCTACAGTAACTGCTACTACTACTACTACTACTACTACTACTACTACTCCAACTACTACTGCTACCACTACAGTGGCACCACTACAGAGTAGTGCTACCACAATGCTACCACTTCTTCCAATACATTAGTACATGGTATCGCTACCTCTACTACTGTACTACTACAACTACTGCGATGACTAAGCCGGATGCACACCGGGACAGAGGGGGTAAAGAAAGACGCGCGGCAGAATGAACCTATCTCTGTGGCTCCTGCCCGGTGCGATTATCTGCTGCTGAGAGTGTGCGACTGGGAAATTCGGTAGGTATGTAAACCATATTCATAAGGTAGGTACCTCATACCAAACCCCCCTAGGGAGACGGACCCAGGTGGGCAGTTCTCTGGTAAATATTATCTGCGTTGAAAATATGTATAGTTTCGAAACCACCCACCTTCTATCTAAGCAGCAGCAGCAGCAGCCGATACATCAGCAAATGCAGAAGCGGGTACAGCAGCAGCAGCCGATACATCAGCAATTAGTTGCGGAAGCGGGTACAGCAACAGCAGTACGTGTCTGCCGAGCGTCAAATGTGTTTCACCTAGGTGTTCGAGGTCAACCACGCACCTCAAACCGAAGACGTACATGACCACAGAACATTCGCCGTTCCGTTGTTGAACGTGCACACAGCTCGTCGTAGCACACATGTCCTGAAATTATCAATTTGTACATAAAGGATATCGACAAGGCGGGCGGGAAGTGTGGGTCGTGTTTTTTTGGGGCACACGAAAACACAGTACAGCGAGACGGGAGGTAGTAAAGGCCTGGCTATTGGGATTGCTCCCGACGTGTACCTGCTACCGAGAGCTTTCGAACAGGCAACTAGCTGAATATGGCATTAATGCCTGGTGCCCAAACATTTCCCCGGGTAGATCGACCGAATCATTCAGTTTCGTAGTCAGTCACGGACCGTGGTCGCTGTTAGGTGTACCCAACCCGTCAAGTATATTGGTGCAACATATACAACGTCCGGCAGGTGTGCATTGATGCTGCTGCTACTGCTGCTGCTGCTTCCGCTAAGTGTTTTCTGCTCTTGCTGAGGTTTCAGTACTTTGTACATAAAAGGCAGCTTGAAAAACGTTTTCGAGGATGGAGGGCAATTAACGAAAACAAAGCAAAAACAAATCGAACCAAAATGTGTGGTTGTCCACGTCACTGATTCCGATGGTTGGTGCGGGAAGCAACCCTTCGTTTTGTTTAAGCCAGCTCAGCGATGTTCAATCCCCCGAGCACCGCCACTGTGTTCGATCGAGATTGAGGCATGCGTCGTACTGTACTTACGGCCCCCTTGCTTGCGCCGCAACCAAAAGTGCGAGAAGCAACCCTCGGTTACCGGAGAACTGCATGCCAAAAACAAACAAGGGCCTATCATACGAGTACATGTGTATTCGTGGTGTACACAAGTTGCTTCTACTGGTTGTTCATTATGCGCAACGTTTGATGTGTATCCTGGAACTAAGTAAGTGTACCCTGGAATCACTATATTATCCTAAACAACTGTTGTGGGGTACACACGATGGTTGTACGGCTTGTTCAATATGTTCACGGTTTTGCGTACGCTCAAAACAAGAACCGTTACTGGTATGCCACAAATGCATGAATAGAACCCTGACAGGACACTACTCGACGTCGTGCCATGGAAACTCGTACGAGTTATATCGGTGATAGAGTCCTTAAATGTTTTTTGTCATCGGCGGGTAGTGGTTGTATAAAACAAGAGATTGAACAGAGATTCAGGTCCGCGTGGTTGCATGAACAATGTATATATATCTGGGAGCAGGCGCAAAAACACGCGAAGAAATACATGCTCCATAGATCAACCTTCGGAACATTCAACTCGTATACCTTGCTTTGTTTGCAGCGAACTGGCGTTGGTGGTTGGGAAAACAAGCAATCAAATGCCGACAAACTTGAAACGCTAACCACGGTGTAACCACATTGAATTCCACTGTCTGTGACGAGTAAACTATATTTTCACTCCAAGTAGAGAGAGTCGAACCGTTCACTGCAGATCGGAACCTGCGGATGGACATCGTTGTCAGGAGAGGAGATCTTCGGGACGGTCCTAACAAGGAATACAGGGAAACGTCCATCCTGCTGGATGTCATTCACGCAGACTCGCAAGCGCAGGCCAACCTGCGAGGAGGAAGCGCTGATCATGATGAATCAGCTGCCTCTACCTCCGAGGCGTACAAGCGCCAACACTACTCGCGCCCGGGACATGTGTCCTTCAACGAGCGGAACCACAAACTAGCCACCTTAGCGTTGGAAAGCTTTGGGGGCCTCGGGGTAGAGGGCAGCAAATTCGTCGACCAGCTGCCAACTGGCTTCGTGGGGGGGAGGGATGGTGTGTTGATTGCAAGGAAGGGGGTGGTGAAGGAACGCCTGCTTAAAATCGTCTCGGTGACCACACAGGTCCCCATTTCGAGCAGGGTGTCGAGGTTCAAGCTCCAGCATAGGGACACCAAGAAAGTAGAAGGCAAAGGGGGGGCAGGGACGACAGACCCACACCGATGGCGCGCGGATGGAGCTTGGATGCAGCTTTTGATTCGAGAATAGAAGGTAATAAGAAGGAAGGAGCAAATACAGCAAATGGAGTAGACGAGCCGAACCTTGGCACAGAAGGGAGGTAGATTTAATGCATGGGTTTCCTTTTGTTTCCAAGGTTTTCTTCTTTCGGGAAAGATATGAATGATCAATGTTGAAGATCACGCTGCACATGGTCGGGTGGCAAGAGAACTCATCACATTAACAGGTAGGTGTAATTCATACAAGTGAGGGTATCTACAGGTGAGTTCCGAAAAATGTTTCGCGACCAACAGGGATAAGCCTTAGATACCAATACTGCCTGTATGTACAATCAACAGCAATTTTGGTGCAGTTCGCCAATAATGAAAGACCCTTCATTGCACCAGTTGTGTGACGCTTTAGCAAGATGACCTGGGCCCAGTGCTCGTAAATATGTTTGGCACATATTTTTGGCAGTCGATCCTCGACAAATACACTTAGTTATATGCAGGCATTATCCACAGGTCAAACCACTCATCTCCCGCTCTTTTCCGCCGTCCGCGTAGCTTTAAAGCATAAGTTGACCAAGTCATCGGACAAACACAGATACGCACACCGCACATGTAGGCATCAGACACCATGCTGTACACGAGCCAACAAATGTTGAACGTGGCAATGTATCCCGCAGCGTTCCTACCGTAGTTCAGTATTATTGTGTAACGCTGCCGCCGAACATTTAATGTATATACTGGACTCAATGGGGTCTCCAGCCCCGACGGATGCAGGCTTCGCCCGAGAAATACTCCGTGCCTAGTGCGTTCTCAGCGTGGCGCCCATCCCGGATATAAAAATTATCGTGAAGAAGAAAACTACTAAGCCTTCAGGGTGGGTAAGAGGGCATAGATTGTGCTGATTTTTTTTGACGGAGATGTACCCTAAAACATTAGGGAGTTCCATATATTGATGTGGGAATATAAGCACGGTACGTTTAGGCGGATATTCTGCGGGGAATTCATGAGATTGAATGTTCTGGCAATATGGTGGAGAATCACGTGCATGCTTCGCCATCGGCTGTCACTCGCAGCTCGGGCAAAATATACACAAGGATTTCCGTGTTATTGTCTGTTACGGGGGACCGTAATTAATAGGACCAAATACTGTTAGTGAATATATTCAAATGTATAGTTTTATTTTGTATATCATAGGTCCTATTAACTATGCTCCCCCGTAGTAGTGTCACCACGCGTTCCCGTGCCAGCGGCGTCTATACCTTTCGAGATCAGTCAACACCCACTAGTGAGCCCGTGATCTTCTCTTGGCAAGCGTGGCCAAGGACAGTCTATAGAGATGGGAACCTTCCGACATGTCTAGTTCAGATGGCGTATCTAGTCAGGAAGCGAGCGTGACAATTAAGACGATGCTAAAGAAGCAAGAGAATATCGAGATCCTGGAGAGGAGAACAGAGGAGCAGAGGCCGCGCGCCGAGAGGGACGCGCCTCGGAAAGGAACGGGTGGGGGGGCGGTGGGTGGACGAGAAAAGCAGCTGCGAGGGAACAAGCAGCGTCGACTATGCCGACACCGGGGCTGTGAGCCCAATCAGGCATACCACTAGCTTCTGTATACCGCCCTAGTTTTATCCAGTCGAGAACCCTGAACTTCGATAATGCATAAGCCCATTTTAGTATGTAGCGCAAGAAGGTTGAAGCATACCTGTCAGCACTAGGGTATCTTCATGTATATCACACCTCAAACCCAGTTATGGTAGGTCACGTAAGGTTGACGCAGGAAGAACTAGCATCCCAGCACTATCCTCAAGACATTAGGGATGCGCGACTAGTCTACGGTTTGATAATGGAATTGATTACCTGATACGCGATGGACAAATTTAGGATGCAGAGGTGATGTCGACGAGCGGGGCGTGGAAAGAGCTGCAAGATGAATACATGCCGAGGGCAATAGCCGACAGGCCTAGGTTACAGCGTGAATTACTAAATCATCAGAATAACAGAAAACGAGAACCCCCTGCTGTTACTAGGTAGAGTGGATATGGCAGCGGACGAGCTAGCGATGCTGGGCTGCGGTCAGAGTTTTGAAGAAGTAAACCGCCATGTAGTAACGAACCCCTCGTCCTTGGGCATGATACAAAGTATGTTCATTCTTTTCCGCCCGTCCATCCCCCGTTCCGAGATCGATGAGATCGTCCGTGACCCCTAGGGCCAACGACAGGGCAGCCAAGGATATGGTTTCCAAGGCATTGGTTGTGCGGGGAGTAGTAGATCAGCATGCTTGGTACAACGGAGGTGCGCAGCCGGACGATGGTGAAGGTGCGGGTCCAAGAGGGGAAATCAGGAGGAGGAGAGGCGGGACAGTCAAGGGTGGGCGGCAGCACCAGCACCAGCAGCAGCAGCACCAGCAGCAACCCCCGCAGCGGCAGCAGCAACAGCAACCCCAACAACAGCAGCAGCACTAGTATCCTCAGCAGCCCCAGAAACCGCAGCAGCGACAGCAGCAGCGTCCCCGCCAGCATGATGTCAACCAGGGAGGAGCTTCGCCGAGAGAAACAACCGGCCCAAAATATCGTTGGGATGCCGTGGCTTGCAGATAACGTTGAGATGACACCGGTCTCGCCCCCTTGATCACGGGTGGGCGGTCCCGCCGATGGGTTAGGTATCTACCGAGCCACCACCAGCGGCAATGCCTCCTATGCCCCTGCCGCACGCAAGAACTTCGGCAGGCTGGGGTCTCTCATCGAGCAACACGCTTTCGAGGCGCAAGGGGGTCTGCTCACGGTGTGGTAGACCGGGCCACTCCGTCACAGCTTGCCCGGTATCCCCCCCGCAGATGAACGTCGTGATTTCCAATGCTGTTGCTCCTCAACCCACTCAACAGATGTTCTACGTAAGTGGCCGCCTGTAGGGAGCGCCCTACGGCAGTGGTTGTAATACCTCGGCTGGAGCTTCGCCGTCACAACAACCCTCCTTCAGTACTTCCCCATCCCCTGGCCCAGCGGACAACGACAACCATACGCCTGTCTTCGACCTGCACCTCCTCACCGCGCCGCTTGCGCACAAAGGCGAAAGTACTTTAGCGACGATAGGTTTCGCTCTACTGGGAGAGAAGAGTGGGTGACGGATTGGAGAGCAACCTTTCAAATGACTGGTAACCTCTTTGGCATGATATGCTGTTACCCCCCTCCCCGACAAGAGTAGTTTGGTCGTCCGGCAAGAGTAGTTTGGTCGTCGGTGACATGAGGTCACGGATGGAGTACTTTGGTCAGATTCCGATGGTGATACCAAGCTTTCGGTGTTGTGTTGTTCAAGTTAGGCTTTTGGGACGTAGCATACGCGCCCGGTGTTGGCTCCAACCTGTTTTCGCTTGACGCGGCAAAGCTGAAATGCCCGGTGACTCTGGATACTTACGGAGCTCACATGTTGGGTGGAAAATCTCAAATTGTCCTTAATGAGTGGGGAGGCCGGCTTATACGTAGAGGCCACGCGGACTGTAGAGACCACGAGTGCTGTCGCTGTTGTGGTATCTGGACAGATGCGAAGGATTGATATTACCGATCTACAAGTTTCCGTTGCCTACTCCCATTCTGACACTCTCCGTGATACGGCACGCCAGATGGGCCTTACGGTTTTTGGGAAGGTGGTGTCGTATGCTGGGTGTTTCGAGGCGACGGAGAGGAGGATGGAGGTGCCGTGGACAATCGGGCGCCGCTCCATTAGTCCTATGGAACATCTGTTATATGGGTCTGTCGGGAGAGCAGTCGACGTCTGCCGGCAGAGCGCAGCACATGATGATGATCGCCGATGACTACTCGCCACTGGGATGACCGAAATTCTGGAAGCGGAAGTCCGACGTCCCGAACGTCTTCGCTGGCTTTCTGGCCGACACCAACGCCAAGGGTGTTCCTTCCATCGTGGAGTGTCTTCGCTCGCACAGCGGCACCGAGCCCACCAGGGCGGAGTTCGTGGAGTTGCTCAACCATCATGGTGTCCGTCGCGAGCACACGCCTGTCGAGTTTCCGAAGAATGACGGCGTGGGCGAGCGGCGGATTGCGATGACGCTGGAGCTTTCAATGGCGTCCCGCCTGGAGCCCCCCCGCCGGTTCGGCTAAGCAACAATACCGGCCACGCAGCCCGTCTGCGCTGAATCCCAAAGGTGGGGGAAAATTCCGAAATGCACTCGCCGTACGGCAAATTCTACGTTAGAGCACCGTTTGCGTGGCTGTCAAGTTCTTGAAGCAAAGGTTCCACCACGCCAGGAGGACCTTTACGACCGAGCGGAAGGCGGACGCTTGTTTCTACCTCAACAGCGGCAATCACCACGCAGCGGTTTCCTGCAAGATTCTGCAGGCATCTGGCCAAAGTTTGGTTTCCCGCGGCTTCGTATAGGAGCACCCGAAGAAACCGTTTGAAAGGTTACTGCCGTCGGATAGACGAGAGCTTCCCGCCGCCGCGGTCGCCGTCACCACCGCCCTGGGGTACGCCCGAGCCTCTGAGAGGCCCCGATGTATGGCCCGGATTACCGTCCCCATCCCCACGTCTGCCGCAGCTACCGCCGTCATCACCACCGCAACCGCTGATGCCGCCCCTGTCGCTGTCGCAGCCACCGCCACCCCCCGTCACCAAACGCCGCCGCTGTCGCCGTCGCAGCCGCCGCCATCCTTACCACCGCCGCCACTGTCACCGTCGCCGCCGCCACTACCGGTATCGCCGTCGGCATCAACGCCGTCGTCGCCGCAGTAGGCATCGCAGCCACAGACTTCGCGGCGTGCTGCCCGGGAAGTGGGTTCTACCGTCCTGGACACGGAGGATCGCGATATGCTGAGGGGCGGACAATGGGGGGAGGTTGAACGACACCTGTAGGGTGGTGACGGCAAACAGGTGGGTGGTGACGGCAAGCAGATGGGTCGGACCGAGATAAATGGGAGTAGTTACGTGCAGGGCAGTGACACGGCGGGGGAAGCTGGGCGACATCCGGGGGATGGAGACGGTCTGAGGGGGCGGACCAGAGGGTAGACCACGCAGAACCGCGAGGCTATGGGACATGGGACTCTGTAGCCGATGGCCGCGCGGGATGGTATCGGTCATGTACGTTTCCACCAAGCCCCACCGCGCCAGACTCGCACCCTTTCCACAGGCCCTGCAAGCGAGCTTTCGACGTCGAACTCGTATACTGAAGCCTGTGTTGACGAGTTTTCGGCCATCTTGAGGCAGGCAATGGTCAAGGAATATCAAAGACTGACGATCGCGGGGACATTTGGAGCGACGTACCAACCAGTGGGGCTCAACGTCATTTCGTCAAAGGGGGTGTTCGCCTGGAGGTCCAATAATGCAGTGCAGGCAAAAGCAAGGCTGGTGACACGGGGTTTCAAGCAACACGAGGGTATTGATGTCTTTGAGACTTTCGCTCTGAAGCCAGCAGCATCTTGTTTTCATTTGTGGGGTGCTAGCGCGTGCAAGTTGGGTCTGCATTTGTGTCCTTCTGATTCTGAGCAAGCGTTCGCCGACTTTGGGCAATGATATTTTCATGCCACTGCTCTTTGGCTGCGACGAAATTCCCAGTAGGGTAATCAGGTTGAGCCGCAGTCTATATGGCCAGACGTAAGTGTCGAGGTTGTGGTACAACCACCTTCTCACTCACATGAAGATTCTAGGATTTGAGCAGATCCCCGCTGATGCGTATGTCACAACATTGGTCGAGTCGGGCAGGACTTGTTGACGCGGACTATGCCAATTAAGCCACTGACAGGAGGTCAGTTGCCGGACGGGGTATCGTGTGGGCTGGGGCGTGTGTGTGCTGCTTTTCTAGGACACAGAAATGCGTTACGTTCTCAACCACCCAAGCTGAATATGTAGCACTAGCGGACACAATAAAGGAGGCGATATTCCTGCGTTTCGTTTGGATATTCGTTTTCCGGGGGTTTGGGCCACGATTGATTACTGTGTTCGAGGATACCGAGGGGGCAAGGCACCTGGCATAAATCCCAGTTTGCACGTCGAATTCAAAGTACATCGACGTTCGACCCCACTTTTTTCGGGAGCATATCTTCAAGGAGGAGGTAGTTATTACCCAAGTAGAGTCGGAGGAGCAGCGTGCAGACTTCTTCACAACGCCGCTCAACAACACGTTTTTTCCTCACCAACAGAGTTTTCTGCTGAACCTTTGACGCCTTCTTTCCGACATGTTTTATTTTTTTGTCGAGTGAAGAATATGTTTGAATTATGAATCCGAAGATACTGCCGTCCTTCCTTGACAATTTTCGAGGATTGTACAGTTTTTTTTCTGGTTGTGGATTTCGAGAGTTTTTGGTGTTTCCTGAGTGGTATCAACGCCAAATATTGAAGTGGGGAAATCTATGCGATCTCGCATCCCCGTCGCGATCTGTGAATCTATGGCGGGAGTAGGAGATACGGCAAGACCCTTGTCCGGAGGAACGGGGTTGCTCGCGATCTCTAGCAATACATTTCTTGACTTGAGTTTTATTTTGATTGACACGACTACTCCTGGGGCATTTGTCCGATGAAGTTTGTGATTTATTGTTTTTACAAAGTCGGAGAGACTCTAGGAAGCGCCAAGGGCCGTGTGCGGTCCAAATAAACTGTTTTTTTACGAGGGAAGGTTTGCATAGTACTTCAGGAAATTGATAAACTGGTTGGTAGGACTGAAGAAACACTTATATACCGGGGGGCGCATACAGTTCAGATTGAACGTGTTTCGTTTCTATTTCTGATAACTAACCCGCTGGTTATTGTCGACAGGATTGGAATTTCTACAATTACGTTGGAGTAGATTTGTGTTTTAGTTCTTGAGAGTGGACGAACAATTTTGGATCAATTCCACGGAAAATGCCGTTTTACCTGGCATTGGATTTCTATAATTGGTTTGTTTGCATCAGAGAGAGAGGCCGTGTGTTTGAGCATTTTAACTGATTTGAGGATTTGAGTGTTGATCCGAGAATCAGATTTTTGAGTCACAGATTGGATGCTTAAGTTTCTGAATTTGATATGAGATGGTCAAAAAGAAGAGATATGACGACCCAGCCAAGTCGTACCTTGTCGTGTTACCGACTAGAAGAGATATTGAAGTATAGTGGTGTATTGGTTGTGCTCAAGAAACACGACGGAGAGTCGTGGGTATGAATGCGGAGAATGAAAGGAATGGAGTGTTTCACACGTAGAAAAACGGCCCTGGAAGCATACGTGTATTGACTTGTCAGCCGAGCTATTTACTTGTTGGTGTTGAGTAACGAAACAAATAACCGCGAAGACACCCACCCACACTGGAAGCAATAATATTGAAAACGAACAAACATACACGCAAAGAAAACAATTCCCTCGTCCACGCGGTACTTACTACAATCGTTATTCGTACTAAACCCCCTCGTCTGCGTCGAAGGGGATTGCCCCGGATAGGCAGCTAATACCCTGATACGTGTCAATAGGCCAGCCCATTGTTTCGATTATGATCGCGCTAAAACAGGCACGACACCCGTGCACCGCGATTTTATTGGCCAGACAGCTCAATTGTTCTCAACAGACCACATAATTCCGCCACAAGCCTGTCAAACACCAGCTCCAATCGATCACCAGGTCCGGTTCTTCGGCATGTCAATATCTACTCCACGCGAATATACCTCGGCACGTACTGGGGCAAACAAAATACTACATTCAAGTTCCTCAACAGAGTTGAGACTTATTTTGCACGTATAGCCAATTTTGGAAAAAATAAATGGAAATTAAATCAAACAGTTCGGGCTTATGAAATATACTCAAGGAGCAGTCCCTGCTGCAAGCAGACGTTGCTGTCAGCAACATTCTATGAGCTAGAGGTGTGATATATTTGTGAGTGATTAATAAACGCTGTTTCGGCCATCCGCAGCTAGCTGGTACGTTGCCCTCTTACTCATAAATATATTACAATACTTTATGGAACTCCATGAAATATACCAGGTATTTGATACCTGGCAATGTATCATTTCATCCGCTAGGAAGATCGGGTGTCACCGACATATATGGTGAAGGTAACGGTGTAGTGCGCAACTATGGCAGCTACCAACCTGCCTGTAAACAGGAACTCAATTTTCCGAGATACCAGGTATATGTTTGCAAAAATGATTGGGAGTGGGTGTCCGGGGCTAACGTGTAAATATTTGTCTAGGAGGGTGGGGGGGGGGGGGTGGTACGATCAAATATATAAACCCGAAGGATATGGTACATACCTATATTTCATCTAACATATAAGCGATCGACTTTGTTTTTGCTTCTTTTAATACCAAGCACAAGTTCTCCGAAAAAAAAAACATACCTATGGTGGCTTTCCCCCAGGAAACATTCGATTTGATGAATGACACAGATCAAGTCTGAATGGACGCTCAAACTGTCTGCGGGACATGTGACTTTGGAACACCCTCTTCATATATACGTGCCTACCTATCCCGAAACAAATATTTATTGCTCGAAAACAGTATTGGGGAGCAGGATCAGGCCTGACTGGACAATACCCTACATACGTTGAGCAACTCTGTCGTAGACCGCTGAGTAATTTCGGAAAAGATGAGATAGCCGTGTTGCTGTCGGCAACGATCGACACGTCCGTAGATCGTACGGTCATTAGCGGTCATACCTGATATCGTTGTTCTGCTGTGAAATACCCCGTGTATGAAGCTTTTCAGAACAAGTACTTGTACTTCATGAGATCAAGGTCGCAATACGGAGTTACAGAAGGAATCGGTAAAGTACCGGGCTTTTTCTTTCTGCAGTATAGTACGTATTCACGACGTTGATTTTCTTTTACAGGAATCACAATAGTTCGACTATAGTGTTCATCCGATATCGTATCGCCCCCGCAGCTCTTTAAAGCATGAGTTCTAATACGATCGGGCCCGATGATCCGTCGATCGCGAGCGTCCCACTCTTCTCCGGCTGGCGTGCCGTTGCCGAGAAACTGTAGGATTGTTGTGCAAGCCCTGCCCGACATAAACCTACGTAAATTGTATATCCACGCTCCCTATCTTGGGTTTACGCTTTACAAACGTCTGCACGCGGATTGAACGTGTCAACATTGGCCACACCAGACAAACACATCACACTGTGTCAGGAATGGAACGGTGAAATCATGACTATTCCAACAGCAGTGGCATTTCGACGTTGTTTTTACATTCGTCCTGTACATTGTAAACAACAGATACCTGAATTTGTGTTTACTCAGAGTTTGAAGGAGTTTAATATTTCCCTAAGTCGTTCTTGTATGCCTTCTCCGACAGAGACTTTTCGTTCACGCCGTGCCGATCGCTCGAGAGTGTTTATGATACTGACGGGAACACGACCAGGGTGTTGAAGTGTTGCCATGCTATCGAGTCGCAGCAAAATAATCACGTCACGGCAAATTACCACGTATGTATATATACATAGTAATATATATATAAAATATATTTTTTATATATATATATATATATTACTTTCTTGCAAAAACAAATCACAGGACCTGAAACTGGTCGTATCGTGATTTCTCCTCTGACAAACCAAGGGCAGACAGCGACGGCAAAAAAACAGCTGCATCGTGTGATCTATCGACGTTCGCAACTAACTATCGTGACGGCATCAACAGGCTATTAAATCTTGTATTTGATCAGGGTTTTTTTCTCTCTTCCATGTGTGACAGCATTTATTTCGCATGCCACTTTCATTCGCGTCTATCTCACTCTACGGGGTTGTGACCGTTATGGTACACCATAACGTGGGGTGGAACACCATTCAATTACCGGATGAAGGCACACATCTATCTGCGAACTTTGCTATGAATTTGGTCGCCGGACTGGCGTGACATCTTTGTACGAACTGTGCAAATCGTGAGCACACACACATAAATAATCATTCGAGGCAGAGATATTGGGTTCGACTTCTTCTTGGAAATTGACGTGTGTGTGCGTATTTTGCCTATTTCGTTTTGAATATTTCAGAATACCGTTTTGCGAGTTAGGGGATCCCGGTAGTTAGGAGATCCCTTTAGCCTTCTGAGTCCTCGTGTCTCTTTTTATGTGTTTTTGCCTGCCGGTACGCTCGTCCCTCGGTATGACATAGTTGTAGTTTGTAAAAGTGGCACGAAAACAACTCGCGACTTGAGCCAAAATAGAGTAAGAATGAAACATACATGGCTTGTTTGTGGGTGCTTGAGTCATAGCAAACGAGTAGGCGATACGTGCGCCTGCTCTTGAGGTTTGTTTCGTTGCGAGCAAACTTGGGTCAGCCGTTGTAGGTATGCTGCGGCAGTGCCGTGATTTCTGGAAACAAAGCTATTGCATGCAATTTTCTCGGTCTCACGTAATTATTTCTTGGCGTACTTCGAGCGCGTATGTAAGAACTGATACGGACGAATCCAAACTTCCCACGAAATATTATATTTAGTCGTTGTTTCAATTTCGGAAGTACTATGGTTGGTCGAGACACAACTTCGCCGCTCTCGGTATGTCACGCTCCTGCGCTGCTGATTACGGTCAGTATTCAACATCATATATTTCCCACGAAACAGCACTACTAGATATAGCAATCGGCATTTGTGGCACACGAGATCGAGGGCAGCATGATGAGATCAGGCGGTACTTGTGAATCTTGTCTTGAAGTATCCCAGAAAAAGTTAATTTCGCTCAAATCTTAGTACGGGAGTTTGAGTGCAGAATGGCTGTTTGCTGGTAGTCGAATTGAATATGCCGTAACCCCCAGGAAAATGTATTAGGAGAACTAAACATCGCCATTGATTGTGGGGGGAATGGCACCCTGTTGTTCCAGTTGAAGCACATTTATTTCGTGCTGTTCCTGGCAGGATGAAAGTATGTTAAATCGGCAATACAAACGGTCAAGAAGATGAACGTCACACAGCCTCCACGAAAGAGCCTAGCGCCGTCCTTCGTATATCAGTGCTAGTTTTGTATAGTTGCATGCCTGTACTAACTCAAAGTCAACCTTGCTTGGTAATTATTGGTAGCCGTTTCAGTATGACTACTTTTACCAACGCGCTTTATTCAGGGTGGTACTACCGATGACCATACGTAAGTGGACTAATGATGAGGTGGTGTTCTCACGAACACACCTTGATATTCCAATTTGTCAATTATAATTGGTGTTTTGTTCGTCAGAGAAGATGCACAAGTAAGAAGCTTGGTATATGCTCAGGTAGGTGTCGCCCAACGCGCCTGTGGACCCGGATTATATTTTGGCATGCATCCATTGACGGTTGAATGAATCGGAATATGCTTCTAGAGTACCTGATTACACGATGAGCGGCCATCGTGAATGGACGCTGTTATTGGTACATATCTTCTTCTAATCAGAAACCTAACCGTAACCCCGACCTAACGACCAATTGTAAAAGGCTGGCACTGCTAGTGTTCAAATTTATGCGTCAACTACATTTGTGTATTCTGGATACCTGGTATATATTAATACGCGGTTCCATACAGGCACTATTAATATGATGACCAAAAAATAATAAGGCACGGTTGTGCGCCTTGTCAAGCAACTCAATTTTTGACACTTTGTATTGTTGAAATTTCCGAACGTCTGTTGATGAGACGCCGCAATACATATTACGCCGGCACTAACTCCAGAGTCAACCTTGGTAATTTTTTGTGGCCGTTTTAGTAGTACTGGTAAGGTGTTTTGTTCAGGGCAGTACTACTTATAGACATACCTACGTGGACTAGTGCTGAGGTGGTGTTCTCACGAACACACCTTGTTATACCTTTTTTTTTGACAATTGATGTTTTATTCGTCGGACAAGATGCATAAGTATTAATGTTACTATATGCTCAGGTAGGTGTCGCCCAAAGCGCCTGTGGACCCGGATTCTGTACGGGAATGAATCCATTGAAAGTTGAATGAATAGCGATATCCTTCAAGAGTACCAAGCTACAGGATGTCATATGAGGGGCCATCGTTGATTGACGCTGTTATTGGTGCATATTTTGTTATAACCACATACCAAACCTTACCCCGACCTAAGAAATTATTGTATAAGGCTGGCACTGCTCGTCTTCAAGCTTATAGGTCAACTTTGTACGTATATATTGATACGCGGTTCCAAGTAGACGACAATCGGAAAAAAGTAAGGTACGATTGCGCCGTGGTGGACAATTCAGTTATGCTGATTAGTATCGTTGATTTTTCCGAACGTCTGTTGATGACACGAGGCATTACATGTTGGACACACCTCGTCAGGAACGGTAAGGCCCATCCTGAGCTCGGTGCTCTTGCGGTTCGTTCTACCTTTTGACCAAACAGAATATTGTCTGCTGCTGGGGAGGTGGAAGAGCGAGGACAGACGACGACGCCACCCTGAAAAGATATCACCCAGCATAGGCAGCAACCAGCTCTGAGGTCCATCAGTGTGGAAAGGGCATATTACAAAGCTTTGCACTCTGGCCAATAGTTTCCTGTTTAAGCCTTCGTCACGGGCTCCGTATCACCACCTACCTATAGGTTGCCCCCTCGAAGGCTACAAGAAGCTATACGCAAGTTCATTGTGCCGAAGAAGGATGTACACGAACGTTGCGCACGATACCAGTGGTAAACGTAAGAGGCGAATGCGGGATACTCCAGCTAGTTGTTGGTTGACGGCGCATCGACAGGTATACAGGATATGTATTGGCATGTGATTACGCGTTGCGCAAGATGTGCAGTGGGCCGGTATTTTTACGCATTTGCTGCCCCTGCCTCACAATGCATAGGAAGGCACGCCCGGTTTCACCGCTTTCATCAAAACAATTGCCAGCTAGTTCTGGTAAATTGAACTTCAAGGTGCGCATTCTTGTATAGTGGTTGGTGCTGGTTGCATGGACCCGTTGGACGAAGCCGTGTCAAAGGACGTCAGCTTGTTGCAACTACCGGAACATGAATGAATGTTGCAGATTACATAGACATAAGTATACTCACAATCAAGGACTCTCTCTGCACCAGGCTTGATTCGTCTGAATTTACGGGGTTTATTGCGCAGGAACTTACCTACCTCTGGATTAGCCCTGTGACCAATGCCATTACTGAAGCAATGCTACAACACGGGCCGAGGCTTCGTTCAATTTCACTGAGCCGAATCATACCTTGAGGGAGATAGATATACCCTCGAATAAGAAGCATTAGATACACTAAATGCCACGCCTTCTGTGGCACACACCATGCGTGCCTTTGGGAAGTGTTCGACGCGCTCTCCAGAAACCAGGGAAACTCAGATATTTGTGCCAGGATGCTTTCGCTTGCTCGTGCGCTTGACCCTTTGCCGAATCGATATGGCCCCGCCTGGACGCTCAGCACTCGCCCGCTTTACCGTCCAACCCAATTAAGCTGGGGGTTTCGTCGGCCGCAACGCCGCTGGAAAAATGTCCACCATTATTCACAATGAATGGTGGTCGCAATACACGAAGATAATCGTGGCAGGACGAAGCGACGCAAATACTGAACATGGCCGGATTAGAGGGTTGCTTTAGCCACAACCTGCAGCAAAAACTCGTTTGCTGGGCCTTGTTATGAGACCATTTTTTCCACGAAAGTAGCCTTGGACAGGAGTGGGCGCTTGATGCTCTGCCAGCATAAGCACAGTTTGAGCCCTGCCAGCATGAAGAGCGAACAATGTGGTCCAGAGAGTATTCGTTTTATTTTGTATCGCTTGTGTCCATCTTGGTCGTGGTTGGGCGTCGACGGCTTGGTACAGCATCATGGTACACGGCAATTGGATACATGTACGTACTGAAGCCCACTCAGTGGCAGGGATCGTAAATATAGCCGACAGATAGATATGCAGACAGTGGTGGTAAATACCTGGTATACATGATAAAATTCGTGTAACCAGTACAAGATTTTTGTTTACTGGCATAGCCCCCGATCATTGCGCCTTTTAGTCTCACCAACCCCAAGGCAAACAACAAGGTTTTACTGGAGAGACGAGATGAAGCGTCGTCCGCGTCGTCTTGAACCTTACGCGCTTGAGAGCGGGTGGTCCCCTCCAGCCGTGGAGTGTAGCTCTCGGGGCCGGGCGTTCGATATAGGCCCAGCGCCGGGCACAACTAAGCAAGGGGTCGAGAGCAGGCGGCCGTACGAGTACGCCTGTTGCCGTAGACCAAAGCAACAAAGGCGGGCGACCCCGACTATGGACGCCAACCGTAGCAGACGAGGCAGTGGCGACGTGCCCTTTGTACGTTTAAATTAATTTTGCAGGCTCGATACGGCTCAGCTCGCCAGCGCGCGCTCAAATCCTATGTGGCATCGCACACGCGTACGTAGCTAGAGTGAGGCACGGGCGATTTGTGGAGCATCACATGGATTTCATACCTTAGTACTCGTACGTACTGATATATGTTGTGTACGGAAGGCCGATCATTTCTTGTTCGAGTACCGTGTAAAGTGCTCTTTTAAGGGATGTGAATGAAACTCATAGTCAGCAAACACTACTTTTACATCAAAGAAGACACACCCTGTATCACTTGACAAGTGCTCGAGGTTCATTTTTTTATACCTATATTCTGGGAGGGCTGGGGTTGATTCAACGCTGATTCCTCCACTCCTTCCGCTCGAGTATTATTGTGTAATTATATGAAAATGATTAGGTAATAGAACCTAGGTGCCTTCAATATGCCGTTGTTCGCGTTCCTTGACGTCCGCGGTCGAAATGTATGTCGCACAGCTGTGTCATTGCTGTGGCTGGCGTACCGCTGCTAGCTTTCCTCGCCGCTGGCGTTTGCGAAGTTTCTACATGCATGCTGTGTTAGAGTTGTGGTTGGTATCCTACCGCTCGTTTTCCCGTCGCTCACCGCTTAGTCACTTACTTGTTACACGCCTGTGTCACAAGGTTTGGTTGGTGTGCCTCGGCTCACTTTACTCGCCGTCATTGTTTGATATACTATTAAAGTGCTATTATTTCAGAGTTAGTTGTCGATGCTATGCCGTTGATCATTGACATCGCTGGTCGTTTGAAACCACCGCGGGTCACTCTCCCACCTCTCGTCGATGCTCTGCTGCTGACACAACTGTGTATCGGTATTGTGGACACTCCGCCAATCAATGCTTCCCGCTGCTTGCGGTAACGACATTGGCGCGTGATCATTGCGGTTGATCTCTCGCTGTTCCGTTCTCTCCCTAGCGCTCGCGAACTTCTTTAGTGCGACACAGCTACGCCTCAGGTGTTGTTTATGTACTCCCGTCTGCGTATACGATAAAACTGACAAGCTTAGGTGATAGGTGTGATTGACGAACGCGGGCGAATACCGGTACCGGCTCCTCGTGGATGCATTCTTGCTGGCGCAAACGTGCGGCCCCTTGCATATCTTTTATTATTGGCAGATACAGTCGTATATATACCCAACAACTGCGCCGTAAGTAAGGCGACCGTACAGCAACGCGGGTTTTCCATCGCTCGCGGTGCGGTTGCGGCCAACATGACTGCGCCATACAGGTGTCGAAACAACCAGTTCCGATATTTGCGCTGCTCGCAGCTGGTCAAGAGCCGACTGGGGCGGTTGTTAGGGCGATTCATATACCATGAAGAGTGTGTCCGCTGCTGATGGTTGATTTTGTGTCGGCACGCTTGTGTCCTACGTACATCTCAAGTAAGTGCCATTGGTCGTCGTTCTCGTTGTTTGCGGTTTATATCTATTTATAGTTGTAACAGCAATATATTTTCCCCCGCGTGGTTCACGGTTCATCTGCAGGCATGGCTTCCACGGCTGTGTGATTTTAAAAACATCTGAACGTTTTCCGTTCGGCTGGATAAATAAGTGTACAGAATTGTATTGGTACACAGCAGAAATCGCGGACAAGCATATGTCGTACGACGATCTTTGCGGTAACCGTTCGGCGGGTCTCGCGCGGTTGCTAACCAGCTTCGGCGCACACGGCTGCGTTTCAGTCATCGTCGTTGTTCCACGGATAACTGCTCCTACCGCTCGTCAATTATTGTTCTGCGATAAATGCCGGTGATACATGAATTGTTAATATACAGCTGATGATGCTAAAATTGCCCAAATAGCACGTTGCAACACACTAGATACCACAACCACTGCGAAAACTTCAGGATTACTGACACGGTTGCTATATTTGCGATGCATATACGTATGATCCATAGCTTTCCTCGCACGTCAGAGTTGTCGGTGCAGTGGTGGAGACCGCCCCTTCAAAACGCATCCCGACCCCGCATACACGCAACAGGGGCCGCCCAAATCCTTCGACTACGCGGACGCCACTGGGTCCACACCCCTCACCTTCCGAGAATGGTGCGCGGATAGTAGTGTAGTTGTAAGGCAGGTTTTGTTTGGGGGGTTTGAGATATTACTTGTTATATGGGATCAACCAATTTTACCGTCTTGTCTATATTGGTACACACGTCAAAATCACGATCAGGTCGCCCCCCCGCGATTCAACGTAGACGTGCAGCTAGGGCCTGATTGCCCTTGACGCGCACCCGATTACAGCTCCCGTGCATTAGACTTTATTCACGACAACTGTAGCTGCCACATCTGTGCCAACCTCCGTCGTTGTGATTGCTGCCCGGCATAGCGCGACATTCACATGAAGCTTCGCCGAACACGGTTGTAATATGGTCGCGGCTATTATTACACTGCTGGTGATTGCCCACGCTGCACCTGCTTGATGCAGATATTGTGATATTGCTGATAGAGCTACGTCGTAGCGGTCCCTCGAACTTTCTCCCTTGATGGGGCACTTCTACAGTGAGTGGCCTAACGGAGGGGTTGCTACCCCCTCCCAACTACGAAGCATTGCGGGATTGTTTCGTCGCGAACCGAGCTTAACATATAGATATTTCCACGACTCGCGTCGAAAACGTTCTATTGTTACCACGCTACCCAGAGGTACCTCGGAAATGAGAGGTACTTCGGAAATAATCCCAATTATTGGCCCATATTGTTATGCAAACCGCGATTTCATATCGTACCCTGAGGTTTACAACAATGACCTCTAGGGAAGGCTAGTCCAAGTGCGACGTCTAGGACATAAACCATGGTGTTTCTGATTGTTTTTGTCGAGTTGTGTTGCGTACCGTCCGAAATTATAGAGCCTACTATTAATTTTGTGGAAGCATTGCAACAATCTACAACACGAAGTGTTGTATAACCAAATATTTTGTTCGAAGCCAACTGATATTCGTTTCCGCCCAGTGCAGGCACTTCGGTTGGCAGAAAAAAATACTCTAGGCAAGCACGACGGAAAACAACAAAAACCGTGGGATAACCGTTCGTCACAAGTTTATCGTGTGTACCCGATCCTACACATACATCCCATGTGCGTTGTTGACATTGGTGGTCAAGAGCAAGACTCGATGAACAGATGTTCGCGACATAACCGACCAACGGTCGAAAATTTAGCCGCTTCTCAGAGGCATATTAGGTTCCGCGCAGTGCAGGCGTGTCGATTGGCATAAACAACATATCTGGACAAGCGTGTTTGATTCCAACAAATACCGGCGGATAACGGTTCGTCACAAGTTAATCGTGTGTAACCGCTCCAAACACCCCATGTGCCTTGTTGACATCGGTTGTCAAGAACAAGATTCGATGATCAGATAATGACGGCATAACCGAGGAAGGCTCTAAATTGCATCCACTTTTTGAATTCTAAGTCAGGCGTTTGACTGGTCCCCACTACAGTAATGCCGGATGTAAGCTTGGACGACATGCAAAGACGTACGTCAACTGACTCGCAATATTACCCGTGTTCTACAGAGCGACTCTGCGCGTCGTCCGTTTTTTTTTCGCGCTTGTTATTCGAAACAACCATGCCGCACTCGCCAAAGCTTGGCTGGGCTAACTTGAGGAAAACCTAAACCATGTCTATGAAGATGATTTCATCCCCTCAAAACCTGATTTTCTCATAACCGCGTTGATAGCTATATCAGAACATTTTGGAGACGGCGTTTGACGTTTTGGAATATTCCTTGCCACTATATACAACGCTTAACCATAGCGCCAACGAAACCCACATAAAACTTGGATGTTGAACTATTCTACCTGAAAGAAGCACGTGTACAAGCAAATTGGTAATAGTGATTGCTACGGTATAGATAGGCCGTCAATGCCGTCAGCAAATCAAAAAGTAAAAATCGTTCTCGGCAGCTGGGTTCGGGTAAAAGAAGTGTACATGCGTGTTCCATATACTCTATGATATGGTCAAACTAGTTTCGAACGTTTACAGATGGTCGCCAAGATCCGGACCTGAGTTAGAGGAAGAAATTTCATGATGACATACCCAAATATTCAAATCATTCTATGGAGGGTGCGTGGCGCACTTCTGTTGTAAGTAGGATACATTAGAACAGGCGACAAGACATGGAACACGGCTACACAACTATATGTACCTTAGGAGCACAGAAACAATGGTGCCGCATGCAATTGGATACGGTCAAACTTCACGAAAGCACTAGGGATGCTGTCGAACTAGTAAGTTGTTACCCTATAATCCCTGTGGATGCGCAAGATATCCCACGCAACACACGAAGACATCAGCCTCCTCGAAAACGAACACTGCCGCAGTACAGGGCAAACGTGTTTGTTAGGTCCGACCAGTATTGTGCCTAGTAAGGCATCGTTTTAATTATAAGATGTGCTCGGTGCTGCATCTACAGTACCTACAGCACCATCTCGGTGGCCTTCAACCTAACCATGAGAAGTAAAAAGTGACCACCAGGTACCTGATGAAGCACCAGTACGGTGCGATCTAGTTTTCGCACGAAATGTGAAAATAGAAACCGACACGATGAGCACCTATTATCGTCCACTGTCAGTGTAGCGCGGCATATGAGAGGGTCGCACACTAGTATGGGTGCACACGCCAGCCAAACGCATTCAGTCCGATGTGCGTGCAGTCCCAAGACACATGCGTGGGTGCCTTTGTCATTGCGATGTGCGATTGTCTCACACGGGCTCACACGGGAGAGGCAGGTACCGCCATCTGCTTTGGATGTTTCAACCCCAGGATAGGAGACTCTCCTAGGCCGAAGCATCAAAAATTGCACACTGCACAACAACTCCGACGTATCGACAAGTGGAATGAAAGCCCATCAACCAGAAACTGACAAGCAGACAATGTCTCAGCGAGCCCCTGGTCAGTTATCAAAAACTTCTTCGAGCCTTTTGACCAACACAGCCTGCGGTTCAACGGGCAATGGGAGCACCAACTGTTCAGTCCTCAATTTCGTTCAACGAGGCATCTATCTGACGAATGCGAATTACAATCAGACGCTCGCGCCTAGTTGCTTCGTGGAAAACACCGAAAACAAGACGGAGACGACGACGCGAAATAGGATAAATAACGCACGTACGACATCAACATTACATACTACAGTAGTAACGACAAAAAAACTCGGTCGCACATACGGGTAAACACGAAATAATCTCGAGCGAATATTTGAAAACCCTCCAACAGAAGAACAACATGTGTAAGATTGAAGATATGGTCGTAAAAAATATTTTGCAAGATGTGTGTCGTACTTCGACCGCGCGTACTACGTCTGTTATGTGGCCTTATGCAGGGCGTTTAGTCCGTTTTGTAAGAGGTATTCAACCTGAAGCTGCAGAGTTCAAAGGGTGGGTGTGTCAAAGTGAAATGATGTGTCCGAGGATGCACGCAGATTGCCGCGAGGGGCAAATTCTCCCCACCCCGCGAACCTAATTAGGGGCGTACTAGAAATGAATGCCTTCTATTGTATATATATCACCACTGGCAAACAATATAAAAATAACTCTGTTCGCAGACGTGTTTGGGACTGTATAAAAAACGTATATTTGGACACTATTATCGTCCTAACTGTCAAGCACGTACCACGGGTTATTCAAGGCCCCATTCTTGATTTGTTCTGGTGCATGAGGAATACCAACCCTGAAGCTTTAAAGTGTCAGGACGTGTGCTTGCACATGACATATGAATATGTCCCGCAAGAGTTGTAGCTTGCCACTACTACAACAGTACGTAGTGTGGATTATTTCCGTCCTGTACTCTCGACCTACTGTAACAATACTGTTCTACATATACAATGCCACTATTTTTATAGCTACTACTACGGAACAGTATGGATTATTGAGGATGTCTGTCGCTATTTTCGTGAAAATCTATATGAATGAAGTACACTATTATGATAGAAGAGTAAAACGTAGCAGCGGGATTGTGGGCAACTCTCACCTCGTATGTAACACGTTCTGCTGCCAATACAAGGCAGAATAACGGAGCTGCAAACAGCACATAATCAGTTTTCAGTTTTTTTGCATAATAAACCAAGGTTAGATGCACCTGCCCCCCCCCCCCCCCCCAATAACGCAGCTTTCCAGGTCCTGCATACAGTTCATGCGATGTAGCTTATACGTGCAGATCACTACCAAGCGGGGCTTTACCCTTTCTACAGTAGTAGATTGCTACGGTTATTCTCTATCACCCAATATGTCGATGGAGCAGTCACTCATCAAAATTGGTTCTTGTATTCGCGCTTAGAACCTCTCGAGCGTTTGGCTGTGAAAATTCTCTTTCACGCAAAGACGTCCGGGAGTCACTCGTTTATTATGCCACAAGCTCAATTACACATCATTGTGACTTGATTCTGCTCGCCATAGCAAAAAGGCGATATACGTGTACTATTACGGGGGGCCCTAGTTCACAGGACCTATGGTGTACATAAAAATATTTATATTTAAGCATTTTTATCTACAATAGTTGGTCCTGGTAACTCTGGCCCCCCGTAATAGGAAAAAACTTCAGCTGCTCTGCGCCAACAATATACGACAGGTGCTATTTTTGCGTCGCCTTGCCAGCACCCTGCGGAGCCCTCGCAGTACCTACAAGTGCAATTCCTGCATCGCCCTACGGCAACAGGTCAACCAACTGGGACAACAGACACTGTACCACTGACTATAAAGCGGTGCGACACGTAGGAGATATAGCGCACATGACGTGTTACTATCGGAAACGTCTCCGTATACGGTGTCAGTATGGGGAGACAAGCAGATACGTACTACGCGTATGAGAGCACCATGTGACGTGCTGGTGCTTGGCGCGTCTAATTGATTGGAGATGCATGAAGACACATGGTCAGGGCACAATCAACCACCTGACTGTTGCCTCATGCAGCTCTCTGTTCCTGTACCCTTTTGGCCTCTCCATAAGATAGGCGACCATGAGGACTACACCGAGAACAATAGTGTCCAGGCCAGTACCGACATCCCTGTGTCCTTCCTCTATCAGAATCCATGACAGTAGAGTAAGATTCACTACAGAAAGGGCAGTAGCCGGTCTCTGCTGATTACTATTCCTTATTATATGGTGCGCTACGCTCACGTTTCCGCCAGGGACAGATTACTCGTGTTACCTATGACTGCCTTGACGCCCGGCGACCTCCCCGGGATATCACGTTACACGCATCCCTGACGGGGAAGTATATGTTTACATACCTGGTAGGTTAGGTAGATCAGTGTCAGGGAAGAGAGTGGTCAGATGCCCCGCTCGTAGAAACGGAATAATGCTATGTACCAGATACGAGTATATGTATAAGCTTAACTCGATGTATCTTGAAATACTTTATAAGCGCTGTGCACGTATTCGGGTCAGAAATGGAAATACAGCACTTGGATTTCCGTGAACATTGCCAGGAGGCACGACGTAGGGTGTCTGCAAATCTGGTATGTTGTTTCCCTGCTCAAACATGTTCCACTTGTCCTTTGAGGATTTTTCGTCTTTATGCTACTGCAGCAGAAGACACAACACGATCGATGAGCAGCAGATCAGCAAGGGCCGCAGCGCTCCTACGAAGGCTGCGGCTTGCTCCTGACGGCCGCACGCAGCACCAGGGGGGAGCTACCGCGGCAACTACACTCTGTCACACTCGTTACCAATCGCACCCGATGTTTCTAACGGGTTCTTTGATCAATCACTTTAGACCAGATCTATGTTGTTGTGGGGTTTGATAAAGTTGGGTGGTCCCATGCTCATGTATTACGAGGCAAGCCACCTGTCGTCGATGACCTCACCGCGTCGACTACGCAACAACAGCTGAATTACGCCTCCAGCACTTTGAATTTCAGCAGCGTCTACTTCCAGCAGCGATGACTGCCTACACTAATCTTCACAATACCGAGAAATCTAGTACTCTTGGTATTTGCTTTTTGCCAGGCTTAGAATACATACATGCGAAATACATGCCCGGCAATATTGACGGAGTTAATTGCGACGAGTATATCGCGCCAGTACGTGCCGAGGCATCGTCGCGTGGAATAAAAGGCATCGACACGCCCGAAAACGAAACTGCGGGGTTAGCCGGAGCAAGCATTTGACAGTTGTTTTGCCCGTGATCACGTTGTAATATAGGGACGGTCGAGCTTCTTCGCCACTCGTGCCACAGAGTACGGGTGGCATACCATTTTGGTTGATGTCAACATCTAAACAAAACGCTGGCACATTAAAGCATGTTGGGAGAGTTCCTGCATAACCAAGACAAGCCCCTTCGACGCCGACGTATAGTTTTGGTGTGGCATATCAATTGCAGTATGTACATTGTAGACGGGGTGTTGTTTTGTTTGTTTGTTTGCTTCTGTTTCAGCGAGGCGGGCCTTCGCGCTTGTTTTATATAACCTTGCGGGCCAAGCAGGACAAGCTCTGAGCGTATTTCACAAGGCAGGACGCCCATACACCCAGGGTCGGTTAATGATTTAGGTAGCACCCCATTTCCTTCAACGTCCGCATATTTACGCACTAGTCTAGTTATAATAAATACGTAAAAGTGTTTGTTGTGGTGATACGGACTACGTTCTGGTCTGTATGCGACATCTCGTAGCGCAGAGAAAGCGCCAAGACTGGGTGACGTCGAGAACGATGCGGTGCTGCCGGGGCACCGGCGGAATGTTGGAAGGCCGAACTATTCCGCACCCCCGGGGGCGTAAGGGGTTAAATGAGCACGTCGTCGGCGGGTACGTCCGATAAGGAGATTAATTAAGATCGAAGAGGCGGACGGCGAAGAGAGTAGAGCAGAACGACATGGGATCGAACGTTGGTAAGTGCGTCGAACAATCAAAAAGGTAACAGCACCGGGGTCAATGCGCAACCGCACGCGATTTCTATCGTGCTCAGATTTCCGGTCGGCTTTCTCCACGTGCTCGCAGACGCACATCTACAGTACAGCAGTACGTGGCATCACACGTTTTTGTGAGTCAGCAAAGCGCTCGGTAGGCGGTCAACGATAAACAAAGGAATGCAAGACAGTTGGGTAGAACCCCCGACCCGCGGCAGAAGTTCTCATCGAATCGAATCCATGAAATGCATGATCGTCCGCAAAGAGTCCGGGGCTGTATAATATAAAACGATACTGAAATCGTCTCTCAGAAAGAAAGACGTACCCATGGCAAAAAACGATGAGTCACGATTTGATGACATCAACATAGAAAATGGGCACTCGATCACTTTGTTGGAGGATTAAGTATCCTGCCAGAATAGGGGTAATAAACACAGGAAAAACACAGACCTTCCTACCATCCATATATTACGGGGGACCATAGTTAATAGGACCTATGGTATACATAAAAACATATATATATTAACTATTTTTACTAACAACATTCGGTCCTATTAACTATGGTCCCCCGTAATAGTAGTTTCCTGCGAGATCGTTTTCAATACCGATCGTGAGCGGGGCGCTACAACTCCACCTAGCGCGGAGGTTGTCTCGGGTGAAATCCCCGCCCTTCGCGGCAGGAGGCCCCATTCAATGCAATACTTTACCAATTTTTGACAGCGTTATGTAATACTATGGGATTGTCATCTCATGGCAATCCAAGTAAACTTTCAGGGTGTTAGGGCAGAGACCGCCGTTCACTGCCGAGTGTCGTATTTTTCGATCAAACGTGAACGCTACACGTCGGTAGAGATTCACTGAGCCGCACTAATCCGAAAATAGGTACACTCGTCGTAGACAGCAATGCAACCAACGGCAAGCACGTAACAAACCCTGACGCTACCGAAGCACAGGACACAGGGTACGCAGGAAACTGAGTATTATCTGCAACATCGTGCGTGGCGTTCCGCGCGTTCAGACACACATGCATCGTGCGTGTCTTGCCTACCACGCTCTCGCTATATATATACCTCGGATGAGGTGAATCACCCGAAACTGGTTTGGAAAATCCTGTATTCATCACTACATAATATGCCAACGGTTGGTGTTTTGCGCACGCGTTGCTTCTACTCTAGCCAAGGATGCGTAAGTGTGAGTGACTGGTTACATATTTCCTTATAGCATGGACACACCCCAGGAAATTAAATAGAGCTACGCAATGTACTGCACAAATTCTGCTGATTAAACTCCCTGGTGGCTCGTTGCTTGGGCGGGCTGAGGTCCGGATAATTGGTCTACGTGGGGTGAGAGGCTTTACTCGGTTGGCAATCCTCCTGCCGGCGATATTAAATCTGGACGAAGGACGAAAGTACAGAAGAAGTATGCACTGCATAGATGGACCCTCCGTGGATTTCATCTGGTGGTGCCTAAGGTACTTACGCTTTCTGGCCGATTCTTCGAAAGACCATACAACAAAAGATTTCTCATAGTATAGTTGAAAAATCCGCAAGGGTGCTACAGTGTCTATTTCACGCACGAATGACATAGAGTTTACCTGTCACCACGTGCTCAGGGAGATGATTAACCCACACCGTCTACGAGACAAACCGGGCAACCGTTGGGCATTCATTAGAACATTCTATTCGGGTTTTCGGTATCATACTATATGGTGTTACGGTAAGTACAATACTAGTATGAAACACAGTGGCTGTCGATCACCATCGGGAGAGTCGCACCCTACCTGTCTCGAATATATGGTATATGAACTCGCACAACCATTTATCGGTTGGTGTCTGAAATACAGGCCTATCTTCAAGTAAGTGAGTTATTGCACTACTTCTCAACAACATTGGTGCGGCGTCCCGCCTGACGAAGTGGCATTATTTGACTTTTTTTGTCGTCCTTAGCGCACGCATGGAAGACCACGACAGTAGCGGTCCATGCACATCCACCTTGCGGTTGCACAGAGCGATAGGATAGTCATATTTTGTAGGCAGTCCACTCTCCCAACTCTTCCCCATATTTTTTGAATCAGTGCGCACTCCCTTGATAGCCAAGACTGGCTCAGCGATCTCACAAAGTCAGTGTGATACCAGCCCGTATCGTCGGAGCTATCTGTATCCGGACCGTCGAGAAGTTTGTCTTCCTCGTCGAACTGAACAGGACAAACGCGCCAAAATATTCACAAGGGGATACCGTCATCCCCCGACACCAGTAATGATGCTGTATTCGCATACATGTATCGCACAGCGGTGCTTGAAAAAAGCAAGAATACGTAGACTGATTTAGTTGTGATAAACTCCGCCAAATGCCCACTTTGGACATGAGATAGAGTGCTGCCGCGAGTGGCTCCAAGAGAACCATCGAGCGACAACAATTAGTCGCAACATTGCCTCCCTATTTCGGTAGCAACCCAGGACGTTCCACTCTAATTTCAAGAGTGTATGGATCCATGGCGGGGCACCTCTCTATATATAGGAAGTTATCTTCAATGGATTGGCACGCCAACCTTTGTATACAACAATACTACCCTCGTATCAAGAGCGCAGTGGGGGTCGCATTTCGTATCGCACGTATCGGAGATACCGCAGAGGCGTGCGTAAACCACGAAAAAAGCCGATGTAGGTACGATTTGGCCCAAGCGTTTGGGATATCGCACGTACCGGAGACAGTGTACGCGGGCTCGCAAAGAGGACATAACAGTAAGCATTTAGAACGCAATCGCATACCTTTCGCGGCAACACCCCCTATATCCAAAGTAGCAGCAGACGCAGCTGTAGCAGGAGTACCAGTTGTACACTTGGTGTTGACGGGGTCGTGATGTACGGATTGATTCCCGAGTATTGTTTGTGGATCAGTCGTACAAGAGTATATAGGAAAGTTGTCTGGGCCAGGAACTGTTCCATCCTGCATATATTCAGAAATAGTGAACGGCGCCACGCAACGACCGGGATTTGGGGATCCATCATCCCGATATTATAGTGACCCCAATTTCACTCGCGATTGTGCTCATTGTCTGCGTTGAATCCAGAAACCGCATTGGACATTATTTTCACGGGACAAACGACGATATCGATAACAAACATACGAGTGTAGTCCCCCCGACCCTCGGCACCATTTTGTTTTCCTGTATCGACGTTTCGCTGAAGGTGACGACGTATTGAGCAACAACCCTCGCAATCGAAGAGCCTGTATGCACTTCTCCTCCCACGATATATGTACTACAGGTCCGACGAAAATCTTTGAGTTTTCATGGCAACGTGGTGGACCACGCAACGGCAATAGAAGATTGTCATATATAGCGTAGTAGGCTGTGGAGCCTATCAGGTATACCCTTATAATAGTCGGTGTTTGAAATGTTCGCAATTATGTGTATGCTTAGTTTCTCTAATCTAACATCTAGCCTACGTTCTGTCCCTAGTTAATTGCCTGCGGTATTTCCCCCATATTTCCCGCGAGGAGGCCTTTCCATTCGACGATAAGCAAGATCACTCATACATACATCGATATGCAAACGATGTATCAAAATCATCGAGTTTGATCCATTATCTTGTCAAGTATATACACGACTGACCGTGGCAGAGCAGGCAGCAATGGTTCGTCGTAAGTACTGTACTACGGGGGACCGCAGACTATTATCCATGCATGTACCTTCTTGTATTGGCAATGTTTGGGTATATTCACTAGAGTGATGGTCCGCCGGTATTATAGTGGGATTTAATATATACGAAAAATGTATGAATGAATGAGTATTCAATGACTCAAAAGGTTGTGAAGCAAACAAGATACACTCGCTTACAACCTTTCCGCGCGCAGAAAGGTACCACCATCGGCCTTGTTTCTGGATCAAGTTATAGCATAAAAAGAGCAACGAGTACAGAGCGTTGTGTGTTGTTTTTCCCATTCATGGGTTAAATCTACAGGAATACCCTGATGTTCTGTCGAAGGGATACGCTTAATCTTCACCTGTACGATGGACGCCAGAGGTCCATCGTCTTTTAGCGAATATATGTGAGAACTGCACAGGTTCATACGTCCAACACAAAATAATTCAAGCCATTATCGGTTTCGAGTTCATAATTTGATGGAGGGCCGTGAGCCCACTTGTAACACTGGCACACAGGCTGCCCCTGGCAGTAGTTACAGGCTTGACAACAAATTTCGTAGTAGTAGCATACTTCCAGTGGGAGAAGCACGGGAAAAAATAGCAGTGTTATAAAAGTAGCGTAGTGAATCGACTCGTCCCACGTCTCGAGGTTTTCTCACAGACATATATATATCGGAGTTTATCGCACAGGGCTGCTGTTCAAAACCAAACTGGTCTGATTAACTTGCCCCAAAGGAGTTGCGAAACTCCGGTAAAGGCCCAGTTCGGCCAGGGAATCGTGTGCCACCGAGAGGGGCTCCAGGACACTAATTGAGCAGAAACGATTAGTCGCAGTGTATCTCGTTTGAGGTATCAACACCCGGGAATTTCAAAGCGTTTATGGATGTATGGATCCTGGGCGGGGCATCTATGTTATTATAGAAGTTATTTTCATTGAGTTGGCGCCCTGATCGTATATAGCTATGTAATCATCGTCGTACCAGTAAAGCCGCGGGGAACACATTTCGTACCACACGCATCGGAGACACCTCACAGGTCGTGCGTTAAACTTTCAAAGATACCCGAGTTGAGTACAGTTTGTCCCAAGGGTTTGGGATATCGCACGTATCGGATGCATCGCACTCGGGCGCGTCAAGAAGACACGAGCAACGGGAGTATTCAAAAATCAAATCCATCCCATCCCGACAACACCCGTTGTAACCATAGCAGCAGTCGCAGCTGAGGCAGGAGTAGCAGTGGTATACGTTGGGTTGACGTGATCGTGACTTACGGATTAGTGTTCGAGTCTTGTTTGGGCCTGGAACTGTTCCATCCTACATATATATTATATTATCGTCAAAATTATGAACAGCTCCACCAAACAATTCGGATCAGGGATTTATAATATCGATAATATAGGGCACAATATAACTCGCGATGGCTCCCATGGTCTGCATTGGGTCGAAAGGTGATGTTGATCTTTATTTTCACAGAACAAACGACGATATAGAAAACGAGCATGTAAGGGTAGTCCCCCAGACCCCAGGCCTCATATGTTTCACCTGTATCAACGTTTACGTGAAGGTGACGACGTATTGAGCAACTACCCTGCCAACCGAAGCACCAGTATGCACTCCCCCTTCCAATGTTCCAATGTATTTGCACTAGGCTAGGTAAACATTAATTATTATTGTGTTTTCAAGGCAACGTGGTGAACACTCGAACGGCAATATAATAGAGGATTGAGAGAATCAAGTGTAGTTAGCTGCAGGGCCTAGCACGTATATACGGATAGTTGGTATTTGAAGTGTTCGCGATTCTGTGTACGAATATATCTATCTAACGCCTAGCCTAGGCTCTCCCCCTTATTAATAGTTTGCGGTATTTCCCGCGAGGAGGCCCTTTTCTTAGATGACAAGCAAGCTCACCCATGCATTGATGGGCAAAATATCTCGCAAACGTACGTGAGTTTGCGTCATTTCATTGATATGTTTGTGCCAACCGTATATCAAGTGTGTATCTCAATGTTCGTCAAACAATGGGAAACAACTACAATCCTGACGTCATAAAGAGCGGAGGCGGACCAACTGTACACACGACATATGCGAGCAATCCCAGTACTGCGACAAGGCCAATCCCATCTACGACTGCCCTGTATAATACAAGCTAGCTGATGACGACGACACTACCGTGTGCAAAACCGACAAGTGCACCACAGACCAGTGCTTCGAGGAGGGTGAAACGAGTCCCGAATATACTTTACAGTGATCGAGCGTGAACGCAAGGTAACAGTCTTATGAATGTTTGTTCATCGCCTTTCAAACTATCAGCTAGCTGTTCATAACATCCGATCAAGCGAAAGATGCCGCAGACCGGGATGATCTTTGTCCACGTCTTATTCCACTGCCATGTCGCCTTTTGGCTGTGCCTACCCATTTTGAATTTAAAATCAGACACGGTCTACCGCGACGCCTACTACTGCCCGAAGCACAACAGCCTGAAGACCGACTCAGACGAGATCAAGTGCCACAACTCCGGGTGCACCGCCGACAAGTGCGGCAAGTACCACTGGAAGTTATGTTCCCCGTTCAAGCTCGCATAGCGTCTTTTGAAATACGGAACACGCGTTTCATCCAGCACCGATAATACTACAACCACTAATATTTGGTGTTTGGGTAAAATGTACACTAAAAAGTTTTGCAGATTTTTCGCAATACGCAAGGTAGACAAAGAACGGTTAATGATGGAGGTCAATTCTCAAAAGGTTTTGCTGTAAGGTTTCAATCTGTGGATATCTTAAGGGTGGGATAATAACAGCGTCTTCATGCTCTACCCAGCGCATATGTTCGGAAATCGACCATGCACAAGCATACAACTCGCTGATGCCCTACGTGGATTGCTGGGCTTCAGCTTATTATTATGAAAACCACGTGAATAAATATCGATATAGCTTCAAACTAGGGTTTTTAATCCCGATGAAAAAATACAATGATGACAGTGTAACACCACAGTTTTGATGGTGGTCCACGTTGGGAGGTACACATTCACTGAACCTTCACGTGGGAGGCGTTAACCAATGTCCGCCTTAAGCTCCACGTCGACGTGACATCGTTGAAAGAATGTAACTACCGCTCTGAACCCGGTTAGCATATTCGGAGGTAAACAGGAGTTGTGTCTAACTGCTATCTGCTATATGACCCTCTATGGTTACCACAGGAGGCGGCTATATACTGCAGCAAACATCTGAAAACGATAATTGCGACGACAACTGCCCCCAAGACAACAGACTGTTGCACTGCAAGACAACAGACTGTTGCACTGCAAGAAGCCGCCCGCTGTATCCAAGATCAACCACCAAGCACACTCGATGGATTTATGGCGTATAAGTTTTTCCCTAGTTGTTTTCATGACCCCCTTGCTTCCCTTCCGCTAACCTTGCGAGAAAGAACCCTCGGCCGCCGATGAGCAGCATGCCTAAAAAAAAAAGGAATGCATATTATTATACATATTTATATATACCTTGTACATGACAACTATGCTAATATGCGGTGAGTTTTCGGCCTACACAAATGCGGCGCCCGGTACAGTGTACTTCGACGACATTTGCACTAGAAAGGCGACCAGCAACAACATTCATGCGTTGCGGCTAGTGTTGCAATGCCATACCCGGGATACTGCAGAGCAGTAAAGTTTGAAAACAATGCGTGCCACTCCGTACTGTGGCAGGAGTGGAATTTTCAGTAACAGGATACTGTAGCCAAGTAAACTGTGAAAACAGCCTGTCCTGTGCCATCCTTACTGTGGGACGAATGAAATTTAAAGTACTAAACAAAGCGTGCGAGGACCACCGACAACGAATGTTTTTTTTGAAGCGCGAATGCCAAATACCTTCCCTGTCTCTTCGCGACCACTGACATATTTTATGAGGTGAGCCGGAGTTCAAACTGGTCAAAGGCCCGCCTGCTGGGATAGCGTCTCTAGTCGTGAAGGAGACTGAGAATAGCGCTCGAAAACATGCCATTGAGGGCAATACCAATACTACTTAACACGAATATGCCGGCCTATCTATAGAGTACCGGGTGTTATAAGGTGACGGAGCGACCTATAACCGGTGGTAAAATTTGACGATTTGTTATCTTGACTATTGTAGTACTTGCGTTTATCGTATTATTATTAGAATAGTTTTTTTAAAATTATGATTTGCCTTTTCTGACAATGTGCAGGGCGTTATTCATTCAAAATGAAAAAGCTGACATAATTCATCGAATACCACTAAGTTCATCGAACCAATTCTCCTACTCACTTGCACCCCCCCCATTTACCGATATATTTTACCTACTATGTATCTATTCGCCACGATTCCCACTCCGCATCTACATTCCACCCCCACGCCATGGGAAGTAGTCCTAGGATCTCCCTCCTCCTCCCTTCTCCCACTGGCGGCCTGGCGGTCTCGCAGGGCGAGCTTATATCGGTGCACTCTGCGCGAGATCGCGACCTAGGTAGTCATCGATATGACCTGGAAAAGGTGCTCCTTACAAACCCCTTGGGACACCCTCGCGGTGGAAAACTTTGGTGACCTCGGGAAGGAAGGTGGCGATTTCATCGACCAGCTGGCGGCGAGCATCGTTGGAGGAACTGACGGGGGTCCTTACATACACTACAATATTGTTGTGTGGCGTATCGCAATATCTACTACTACTACTGTCTGAATGTTTATGAATTAGCCACGCTTACACCCGGGCGATACAACCTCGCAGAAAAAGAACACTTCAGCGGCACCTATATAATATACCCCACGCTTGTTTTTTACGTGGTTGGTTATCGTACTGCTCTCCTGGTATACACCTCCGTCCCTTACTATAGTAGCTGTATTGGCAATGAGCCGCGCGAGCGCACAGCGCAAGCGTTTTGTTCTTGGTTCGCCAAGGAAGAAGAGAAGACGTTCAGTCTGCGAGCCAAGCCCCGCCTGTTGGGGTGCCGTCTGTGCCGGTGCGGACTGGTCTCTATCCACACTCGCACCAACTCCAACTGCGACTTCATCAAAAATGAAGACAAGAAAGACTGAGAACAGCGCTCGAGTGCATTTCGTCGAGGGCAACAACAATATAATATACCCCACGCTTGTTTTTCACGCGACCCCACCAGTCTCCACCACAAAAACAGGGGCCGGAGGTCATTTTGTTGGCCTTTCAAGAAACTCGAGCATCGTACGAGCAAGCAATCAGCACGCAGCAGTATCCACTATGACGACAATATATCCAAGACTGACCGTGGCAGAGCAACCAGCAAACATCGTATGTATACGTTATCACGGGGGACCACCGAAAGTAAAGATCTACGACACAGACAACAACCAATGTAATTTATTTACCGACGTTCACTGACACTATTTGATCTTATTAAAATATGAGGATGGTCCTCCGTAATAATAGTCGGATTCGATATACATACGAGGATAATATTTGAATGGGTATTCAATAAATCAAAACGTAATGAAAAACAAAAATATTCGATTACAACCTACGAGCGTATGCGCTTCGAGAAATGTACAAGCAACGCTCTTGTTTCTGAAGCCAGTTAGAAGCACAGAGCGTGATATGTGTTGTATCTCCTCTTGATGGGTTACATCTACCAAAACTCCCCGACGCTCTGCTGAAGGGATGCGCGTACGCCTTATACGGACGATGGACGCCAGAAGTCCATCGGCTTCTGCCATAAACCTTTCTGTGGAACCTGCACAGGTTCAAACGTACAACATAGTGTAATACACGCGAAGTGGAGCTTAACGTTACTCTTACATTCAAATAGTGATATCCTCGTCAGCTCTCCATTTGTCGTGGGTTCCAAGTCGTGGGTTCCAAGTCGGTTCGTTTTTTTTTTTTTAAACACAACATGATTTCGAGACATGTTTCTGAAGCACAGATGGTCTTTGTTCACTATCAATTCTGATGAAATTATTTCAATACAATTAATATTCGATATTTCCCGAATACCAAATAGTTGCAGGTTCAAAACCGACTTTTGTTACTCATTCTTATGAAACCCAGACTAAAACGTCGGGGCAACCTATTTGTCAGATCTCCCTGCGACCGCCTCGAACCCGGTTGCACAGCGCACAACAACCAGTAAAAAGCAAGAGTGGGGCACCAATCAGCGCACAACTATGATGTGGAGGTCAGATGTGTTCATTCCCCTGGACCGAAGCCCCCACCAACGGCTGGGAAATCCATCAGAAACCCATCAATCAGCGCACGGTATAATTGAGTTACTACTGTGTGGCGAAATGAGAGCATGGGGAGCCAACCATCCTGTGATAAATAGAACAGCTACGATACGCAGAGGGAAGCAGGCTAATGCCATGCAGTGGGGTGGCACCGTCACTCAGCGACAGCACACCAATCCGCGTATGTTTAGCGATAACCCAATCAGCGCATAGCGTCAATCGACGTACACCGTTTTCACATGTATGTGTTGAGCGCGCGCTCAGATATACCACTACCAGACAAACACGTACCAAGGTACGAGGGCCGGGTCAAATTTCTGAATATACTACTAAGGGGGACTATATTTAATAGGACTTACGGCATACTGAAAAATCTATATAGTTCGATATTTTCACTAACACTGTTTGGTTCTATTTACTATGGACGCCCAAACTAATAATCGTTGTAGGAGGGTCGGACATCACTTTCGACCCCCCCCCCGCTCCCCATAACGCCCTTAAAGTAATCTGTAGAACAGGTAAATTGTTGCCCTGCTGTTCCCTACCTGGTACGTGTTAAGTAGGTTCTACCGATTACCTCGTAGTATTTCCGTTGTTTTTGTATGAATGTACTAATATATTAAGCCTACATGATACAGCAGCGCAGGTAGTAGACTCGTCGAACAGGGGCACGATGGTAGCCTCTACGTTTGTAAGAGGTGTTACCATTTACCTGGTAGTATTTTCGTTATTTTGTGTTCTTATCTTATTGATTGAACCTACATGATACAACAGAGCGGAGTGTAGACTTGTCGAACAAAGGACACGACGGTCGCCACCACTTCTGTATAAATACTCGGAAAATAATTATATAAAGCAGCCTAACACAGGGAAGAAACATGACGAGCCGAGCGAAACGTGCTGCAGCAATGTAACGGTAGAGTCAAAGCGCATGACACCTTCACAGGCGTAAAACATCGCTGCATTTAATATACGCGGGCCCGTTCACCTTAACCCCCCCGGGCACCAAGGGCCCTAGCGCAACGCATCGCAACGCACCCCACCTCAACCCGACCAAAGTGGCACGTTCCCTACACCAACCCCAATGTCGATGCAGAGAGGTAGATTGAGCAATACGAATCCGACTACCAAAAAGCTGCACCTAAATAACGCATGGCCGTATTCCCTTGCCCCCCCGGTCACAAGGGCCCCTAACGGTTCGGGCTGCCGCTGCATTCACGAGAGCCCCTGCGCCCTGGGGCGAGCCACAATATTTCACGCCAGCCGGTGAAGTCGTCGGCTTCGTGCTCGCGAGCGAAACCGGAATCGCGCTCGGGGCCAAAACCACGCTTGCGGCCGAAACCACTCTCGCGGATGAACAATGCGCTAGCGGGCAACCCCACCGTGCTGTTTGCGCGGTTCGGACAACCAATGTTTGCGCTAACAAGTGACCCTTCCGTGGTATATACCCTGTTGAGCGAACCACTGCTCGCACTTGCGCTCCGATATTTCGATGGCATGCGCACACGTTATCCGTTCTGTTTTCAGAACAGAACAGCCGAGTGGACGACGTCCGCGCTCTGCTCACAGAAGGAAGAATATGAAACGCAGAATTCAGTCTAACCCTGACCCGACAGGTTGAAGACAGCTGAGCGGTCGCAATTGTAGTACTCGAACGGGAAGGTGTCCGTTATGGTAGGAAGCCGGCAAGCCTCAACATCACAGTGAAAGTACCCCCGTCAACCACGCCCAAATGATGTTAGCAGGTCCAGACAGGAGCTGCCTTGACAATGAGAGAACATAGTACATATTTGCGACGCCTGCTGCAAGACCCGCAATAGCAAATAATAGGAGCCAGGAGACAGGCAGTCGAGTGGAAATCATCATAACCAAGAATCGCTCGAGGGCTTCTAAATAGCAATTCATCCGAATATAACTATTAATAGTACAGCAGGAAGCATCGGAATATAGCGTAGCAGAGGCCGTACCACTAGTATAGCAAGGACTAGCGGAACGTCGGTGGATTAGTGCGCAGATTGGGGGTGTGCGTGGTGTGAGTGGATAGGCGACTCGGTGTTTTCCCACAATGCTTTGCAGCATGTGCTTGTGGTGGGCCAACACAACCACAAGCATGAGTAAGCATCGGAAGATGGGTGAGTAAGTGGGCGGATTAGTTCAAGTTAAAATGTGCTGGGTGTACATGAAGTTTCAGAGGATAAACGGTTCGGCTTTATCTACATAGCGTTGAAGCAAGGGCCGGGGGTCAACGAACAGAACCCAATGGATGAGTGAGCATCGGAACATCGGTGGTGTGCGTATAAACGTTTACGGCGCGCGCCGGCGTGGTCGCGGTCGGCTGTCGTACCACTAGTATAGCAGTATGCATCCGAACGCAGGTGGGTTAGTACCGCAGGAGTTCAAAATAATATGGCGCCGAGGTTTACACCATCTTATTTTAATCTTGGCAACGACACCAAAAATACGGCATTGAGGTAGAAATAATAGGTGGTTAGGGTGGAAAGGTGCAGTAGATGGGATTTCCACCACACAGCGTTTCAGCATGGGCGGGTGGTCAGCGAAAACAACGCCAACTACGGGTGGCGGTAATACTGGGCGTTCGAAACACCTTATCGCAACAGCAGCAGCGCTGGACGAGCACGGCACACATGTCATTCCCGCCAGGCTCTTTGGACGCGCACACACGAACAAAATATTTCCGTTGGTGCGGTTGTGTGTCGCAAAGCATCAAATGCTTTTTGTTTTTTTACTTCTACGTGACGAAACCAACTCGACGAGTACTCGTAGGCAGATTGCGACTGTCCACAGCAACGGCCTGGCCGTACTCCTAACACATGTTGCAGGTTGGTGTCGTCAGGCCCGACCTGCTACTGATCCGGGGACAGAGCAGGAAGAGAAGGACTGCAGCAGTAGCGGTTTCGTTATATCAGTTTTGCCAGAAGAAACCCAACTGTACTCGTACTGGTAAGCAGACAGGGCCTGTACAAAGCAACGTTTGGGCCGTGTCCTTAAGACATGCTTCAGGCGGTATTGTCAGGCCCGCTCTCCTACGGGGGGGGGGGGGCGGGGAAGCAGGAAAGTGTCTGCTGAAAATGTCGTGCACCAGTAGTAGTGGAGCTACGAATAGCTCTGTCGCTGTTGGACATAAATATATATATATATATATATATATATATAATCCTTCTCCGCATTCCCGGCCGCTGTGAGCGAAGCTCCATACTTCGATTTTGTCTTCAACTTTGTCTGGGACTCCGCACGCCTTCGCTTCCCTGCCTTCGTTCTTGTTTTTTCGGCCGATTTTTTCGAGGGTCGCGTTTGCCGGGCTCCGACGGGTGTTCTCCTGTTCACGCGTCTCGGAGTCTCGCGCCACCGACGAGCGCGGCAGCCCCTAACTTGAGACATATTTGCTGGGGAAAGGAGACACGGACGTTCTATTTTCTGTCGTCCTGGAAACTTGTTTAGGTGCTGTTGCTCCGCGAAGAACTTCTTGTAACAGGCTTCATCTTAAAGAATTAAGAGTAGTTTTTATCTTTCCGAGGTTTGATCTTTCGGTCTTGCTGATGCTACCGACTTCTACCGACTGCCTTGCTTTGCGGGGCGCCGCCATTAGCCTGTTCGAACACCTCGGTCCTGCTGTTCTCGCTGGCTGCCTTCCTCTGCCTCTCTCTCTTCGCCGGGCGACTACACGCGCCTTCTCGGGGTATCGCGCCGTTCTTGGTACGTGATCGTTGCATATCCCGGTGAGTTTGGTTTGTTGGTGTTTTCCTTTTGAAATATATTGATAACTCGGCAGGTCTTCTGTTTTGCCCGGTAGAATGGAACGAAGCTTGTTGACGAATTCAGTCGAGTGTTGTTAGTTCGATGAAAAAAAAAGCAATCACATCGGAGGGTAGCGTACAGGTGGCCGTAAATGCTTCGATTTTCCAGGGGTAAACTGCTGAGTGAGGCGCATTGGTATACCAGTACCTATAACTACAGCAGCAACAGTACAGTAGTTCAGAGGTGTTCTACTTCGAATATATATGTACGTACAAAGCTTTATTTTCGCCAATGGAATTGAAAGAAGGTTGTTGGCAAGTCGGCCAAATATGACGAATTTCGAAGTGGGGAACAAGGAAATACCTGGTACAAACCAAAACTGAGTACGTGTACAACGAGTTCAAGGGTTGTATCGACAAGCCGAGCGTACACCGATGCTGACCCTGGCCTCGTGAGTTCTACTGCTTCTGCTGCTGCTGCTGATTGCAGTGAGTGTTCGTGTCTTCCAAGGGAAAAAGAGTCTGATCGAATGGAGTCGTACGAGAGTAGGTGCCTCGTTCATAGTTTCTCTGTAACAGGTATACCTGTGTGTAACAGTCTACATTATATCATCGTGTGCGATTCAACTTTGTTTTCGAACACGGTTGTCCACTGCCCTTTTCGCACACTGCACCAATTCCAGTCCCGACGGGCCCTGTGCACGCATACACAAACGAAACAATCTCGCGCGGGTGCGGTTGTAAATCGTGAAATATCTAACGGTTTTCGTTTTTTGAGTTTTACGTATGAATATTAACAGTTCTACCTAACGTACCCCAACTACACGAGAACTCGTACGCAGACTGTGCATGCCTACAGCAACGTTCGGGCCGTGTCCTAAGACATGCTGCAAGTGGTGACGTCAGGCCTGTTTGTGGTATGCGGTAGCTTGATACGGGTCTGCCGATATTGGGGGTTTCAGAGTATTATGTATCGGGGCATTATTTAGTATCCCTCGTGGATGGAGGAATGGAGCTGCTCCTCCGGGAGCAGTTGATGATGTTAATGATACGGCCCAGTCTTTCATGTTAATGATACTGCCTGTCTATTTGTGAGTGGTGCAGCCGATGACAATCTTGGTGCGGCATACTTCCTCTGTGTGGTTTATGTGGTGGGGTCTCTGACAGAAAGGTATTGGTCCAACCTGGTGTGTGTTGTGTTTGTCTTATTATAACTAGTATTTTTTTTGCTCTTCCTCAACGATCATGATATAGACCACGCGTGTATCGCGTGCACGCGTCCGGCAGCTCGTGTGATCAAACACGATATTGTGACTCCGGACCCGGAGGACGCTGAAGGGTTATACTGTGTTGGAGGAGAGCACTTACTGGTGGAAAGGCGTCTGTGGTGGTATGGCGCAAAAGGAGGAGCTGCTTGGTATGGAGGCGAAGCAGGAACGACGGGATGAAGGTGAAGCGCGGTTGCAGCACCGACCAGCAGTATGACTTTGGTGGACAACAGCAGCAACGCTGGGGTGGAGGCCAGAGTTATCAGCTGCAACATGATCAGCGGCAGTATGGAGGCCGAGGGCAGCAACAGCCTCGGCCTCAGCAGCAGCACCTTGGTGGGCAACAGCAGCAACGCTGGGGTGGAGACCAGAGGTTTCGGCAGCAGCATCATCGGCGGCAATATGGAGGCCGAGGGCAGCAACAGCCTCAGCCTCAACAGCAACAACGCTGGGGTGGAGGCCAGAGTTATCATCATTAGCAGCAGCAGCAGCAGCAGCAGCAGCAGCAGCAGCGGCAGCAACGGCGGCAGCCACATGCTGCTTCGGAGTGGTGCACTGGGGCGGCTGATAACACCGATCGCGTGTGGAATCAGCCTGAGTCTCCTCCGCCTGCAGCAGTGTCGATGTATGGATCCTACATGTGCGCACGGTGTGGTGCCCGAGGGCATACGGATGTGATTTGCCGTGCACCCAACAGTGTGTGTGACGACTTCATATTTCATGGTCGCATGGCCAAGCAGTGTATAACTGCCCAGCCTGCTGTCGTCTGCGCGCCGAACTACTACAGTACGCCGCAGGGCTGAAACGCCGGCGCCCCAGCAGCCACGGGTGGAGCCGACAGCGACGAGATCGGCAACGAGCTACTCAACTGAGGTGAGTGTGGAGTTGCCGACTCGAGCCTCCACCGAACGAGCTCTGTGATGCTGAAGAGCCGCGTGTAACGTCTTTGCTGCAGCAGGATTACCCTGAGGAGGTGGAGCTTGGTCTTGCTTTGTCCGGCGTGATGGATCTCGGTGATGCTAAGCCTGAGGGGGTAGAGCTTGTTGTTGCTTTGTCCGGCGTGGTGGATCTCGGTGATGCTAAGCCTGAGGTGATGGAGCTTGGTGTTGTCGTGTCCGAGGCGGTGGAGCTTGGTCTTTCTGTGTCCGAGGTGGAGTTTGGTGTTGCTGTGTCCGAAGTGCGGGAGCTCGGTGATGTTGAGCCTGAGGTGGTGAATCTTAGTGTTACTGTGTCCGAAGTGCTGGACCTTGGTGATGCTAAGCCTGAGGTGGTGGAGCTTGGTGTTGCTGTGTCCGAGGTGCGCAACTCCGGTCAGAAGGGGGGGTCAACGTACACCTTCGACCGGGGGAAAGTCATATGGGCGAGGATGGCACCGAGTGGCTGGGAGTACGGATCTGGCTCGGTTCGGGGGGGGTATGGTGGCGGATTGGGAGACGGGGAGTGAGCGGGGGCGGGGACTAGCAACGGCAGCAGCAGCGGGGAAGCGAGATTTCCCGTTCGACCCTGGGAAACAGGCATATAATATGTTACCAGTGTCGCCCACTTTAGTTTTGGTGGACTGGATCATTTTTGTTTGTCCTTTTCTGTGTTTTCTTTGTGTTTGCCTGGTATGTTCTCAAATGAAGTGTGCAATATTGCGGAAGGTGGGGTGTACCTGGTACCTGGTATGTCTTTTATGACAGAAGCATTTCCACCGCAACTGCTGTCCACGTACCCGTATATCAACCAGAGGGTGTGAGGGAACCGTACCACGTCTGCTACCTGGTTCCATACTGCTGTGTCTACCCAGGCCGCGAGTTGCAATGGCAAAACGGACGTACCTGCGTTGCCAATTACCCAATTGAATATGAGGAAGACCAACTATGAATAGAAATCGGTACTGACGTTGTCTTGTCACCATTGTTTTGAGTGGAATCATCAGGGTGGGTTTGATGGCATGATTCTACTCGTATACATAGTGCAAATTGATGTGACTCGTTTTCTAACGAGTAACCTCGGTTTCTGGCACAAACTGACTTGATTTCTGACGCTGACCCACCCGATTCTGCCCACTGCACCCTGCGGCTTTGCGAGATGTAGTCCATGTCACGGCAACACGGAGCCGCGACGGAAGACATGTGTCGCATCCGTAGTGTAGGGAGCAGGAGGCGGAGGTTGAGAGGTGGGGTTGTGGCGTGTTTGGACGTGAGTTCGTTTCTTTTGATTTTATGGTTGAGGTATTTTGGAGTCGTAATGACATAGCAACATTTTTAGGATGAGTGCTTTGTCGTCTACAGAGCAGGGGGGGCATGGTAGCTGTACTCGGTAACACGACGAAGACTTTCTATCGCAGATGGTGCAGTTCAGTTGGAGTGAGCTCATAAGTAGATGCGGACCATGCACGCAAGGGTACTGACCGGAGGTCTGTCTCTGGTGGAATGATTTTGTGCGCGGATGTCTGTTCAACGTTTTCCTCTACTGGATGTAGATGTCTAAGGCATGTGTTTAACGGGGAGTCTGATATCAACACGTACGGTCGGCAGAGCAGCATGCCGATTTTCTCATCAAACCGTTGCTAGCTTAGATGCTTAGTTTTGGGCTTGACTTTGTGATGAATTTGTGGTGATTTCTTTTGTTTATTTCTTGGTTTCGGATATATTGGGGTATTAGGTGATGAGAACGGACAAGAGTGATTTTTAGGGAATTGGAGAAAGTATTGGGATGTACTCATGCGTTGAGTAATGTTAATACGCCAATAGGGTATGCCGATGATCATGATGAATCGTGCCGTACCCGTTGGCTATTGATTAAGTATGCACAATGTACAGGGGACCCAAAATTACTAGTATCCAGAGTACTTTTGAATTTAGAGGCAGTATGTTATTGACTTTTGCATACTCCCGGAGTGAGAACGACCTACTAATAACATGGGAGCTATTATAGTTCGATTTGAGATGCCCTACATCAGAGACGTTTTGTTGTTCTGCCCTTCGAGAGTGCAAAACAGGGGGGCCGATGCTATCGGGCGGTACGATGTCTATGTGGAGGCGGTGTTACTGATTTTGTTCCAAGGTTTTACCAACATACTTACGTTTGTTTGATTTTTTCCCTTCTCAGTGTTCATGTCTTGATATATTTTAGGAGGTCTCTACTGGAATCGAGCTTGAGCGATTTGGTATCGGGATTGCCGTTTTACATTGGCGATTCTGAAGGGTGGATTTTGGGATTGCCGTTTCAGCTTGGCAACGATGAAGGATGGAATTTGGGGCTGCCGTTTCACCTGGCAATTAGTGATAAGATATTCGAGATCTATCGTATCGAGCACCGGATAGGGGGGCTGTTTGTGGTATGCGGTAGCTTGATACGGGTCTGCCGATATTGGGGGTTTCATATGTTGTGGGGTTTCGTATTGGGTATCGGGGCATTATTTAGCATTCATCGTGAAAGGAGGGATGGAGCTGCTCCTCCGGGAGCAGTCGATGATGTTAATGATACGGCCCAGTCTTTGATGTTCATGATACTGCCTGTCTATATGTGAGTGGTGCAGCCAGTGACAATCTTTGTACGGCTTACCTCCTGTGTGTGGCATATGTGGTGGGATCTCTGACAGAAAGGTATTGACCCACCTGGTGTGTGTTGTGTTTGGCTTATTGTAACTAGTATTTGATTTGCTCTTCCTCAGCGATCATGGTGTAGACCACGCGTGTATCACGTGCACGCGTCCGACAGCTCCTGTGATCAAACAAGGCCCACCATCCTGCTGGCCAAGGGATGGAGATGCAGGAGAAGACCTACTGTATAAGTCGAACAGCAGTAGTAGTGGTGGCCCCTGTCGAAACGGTTTGTGTTCTTTGAGCTCTACCTACGTACGTAACGAAGCTCACCTCTACGAGTACGTACGTGTAGGCACAACGTGCCTGCCCACAGCAACGTTCGGCCCGTGTCCTCAAGACATGCTCAAGTGGTGCGGACCATCTTGCTGGTCAGGGGACAGAGATGCAGGAAAAGATCTACTGTGAATGTCGGGCAGCAGTAGTAGTGGTGGCACCTGCTACGAGAACTCGATCGGACATCACCCCAACACTGCCGTATTTCCCTCCAAACGGTCGGCGTACAATACGCTTTTCGGGGAGCGGTAACCTGGATCATTTGCCTCACCTTCTCCCAGCTGTAGCCTCCTTCCCACCCTTGCTGCACGTGGCGTGCCTGGGAGAGGAAACTGGTGCCCGTTCGTCCGTAATTTTTTCCGCACGTGCTTCCATGCTCGCGAGTCTTCCCTATCGAGCAGCAGCTGAACCTTGCGCGGCGTAAAATCTTTCGAATTGCTGCTACTAAGGAACGTGGTGCCCTTGCGTGGCGTAAGATCTTCCGAATTGCTGCTACTAAGGAACGTGGTGCCCTACGACCACAAAAATATGTCATGATGAAAGCGATGAAATACGTACCAGGCTGTACAAATTTATTAACTAAAGGAGACAAGAAAAGGCCAAGAATGCCATTTATTCTCTGGTCCCAGAACAACTTGATAATAGTACACAACTCAAAACTGCGCTATGGAATCATAGCGAGCTCGCTCCACGTCACGATTTTGGGCTTCAAACTATGCTGACACTTGTAAACACCACATTGTCTAACGTTTGGGCGAGAAAAAAAGGGGTTCCGCTTTCTGGCGACCACGCTGCGAGTGGAAATGTCCCCAACATTATTAGTGATTTCACGAATATTTCGCTTTATTCAACCCTAGCATGTTCATCAAGTAACGCATATAGAATGTCATTGGGCTGGACACTACATACCGCACCCCGATTAAGCCATTTGCCAAGGAGATAGAGTCCGCCAAAAATCGCATGTTTGAGTAAAATGTGTGGTTCTTCGCCAGAGACCAAGCCAAAAAACGAGAGGCAGGCAGCTCTATAGAAAAAACTCGTGATGAGTTCCTCGCTCGAACTGGAGTTACGATGTCCGAAGCAGGGAGAATCAGGCGTGTTGGGAGCGCTGCGGAGGCTCGCGAGCTCCAAATGATGGAGCGACGCCACAGCGTTGCAACTAGCGCTTGCTCGCTGCGATGAGGAGGTCGAAGCCCGCCGACCAGACGAAAACCTGGCCGAGACGTCGCAGAAGGGGAGCAGGCTGCGCGTGCAAGCGGAAGTGCGCTCAGTGCAAGCTGCGCTTAGAGCCAAGGAGGAGCGAAGGCGAAAGCGAGAGGAGAGGAGGCGTGAGGAGGAAGGACCCAGCCGAGCAGAGGAGGCGCGAGCTGTGAATCTGTAGCAGAAAATGGGCGATTGTTTGTCACAGATAGGCAGAGAAAACAAGGGGACAAACTGGTATTATTATACGGAGTATACGGTAAGCAATTTATCACGGAGCTGACCTAGAATCACTTTCATCTCGAGCAGGGAGGTCGGGCCGAAATTAATGTAGATAGATCCAAGAGCGGCTTGGCTTCGAAAGAGCTTCAGGTAGACTGGAAGAGGGGTGACAGCCACAGAAGCATGGGTCGGTACGCGGCGGATGACCAAGCAATCTTTGCTGAAGCAGGTGGGAAGGAGCGGCAGCAACGTTTCTTTTTCACGTGTTTCTCGGCTTGTCATCAGGCTGGGTCTTATGCAAAAACAAATTAGTGATTGCAAAGGGCAGGAAGTCGGATTTTCCTACGGCAAAGAGCCACACCAGGTCCGTGCGCCATGTATGTGCCGTTTTATCGTGGTTTTGGTTTTATTTCAGGGGACAACTAAACAAACAGAACAGAACCGACATTTTGAACTCCACGTGGACCACGTCACGAACGAGAGTCGCTCACGCCGGGTTGGGCGATAAACCTTCACCACCAGCTCCTCGAAGGAAGCAGCGGAATGTGGAACCCCCTGGGGAGCTGCGTAAGGGATTTGCTAGTCGCTGGACCAGCAAGGAGCTCTCGCCCTCGCGGAGCTTAAGCTGCTTGCGGCCGTCGTAGTCAGAAAAAAAACCGTTTGATTGTTTGGATAGTGCTGTTGTATGTAGTCTCGTCCTATTGGTTCCCAAAGTTGTTTCGCCTAGAGCAGCTGCAGTTGGGCGGCCGCCAGGGACACGATGGTGGCCAGGTACTGATGTCCTCCCTCTCCGTGGTGGCCGATGCACAAGTGTTGGAGCTCAGCTGTGTACAAGCGTAATCAAGCATGTAGCGTCGTGACCCGTCATGAACCCAGTCTATAACCTGAAAAAGCAATGTGTAATGCCACAGAGGTCTTGTGCAAAGATATTTTTTTTCACTTTCAGAGTTGACCAGAAAAGACTGCCAGAAAAAATCATTTCATGGTATTTCAGGAGTGATAACATCCCGGAGGAACATTTTTTCCACCAAACAGGCACCATAAGTTGCGATATTGATAAAATCTGATCAGATATGGGACCAGATACCACGAAGCCTATTTTAACAGTCATATAATCACCTCATAAAGAATTGCATAAGATCCGGCCTGAGGCAAGTCGGTCGATTTTAGTGTAGTACGAGCATTTAGTGCGATAGCGGTAGAGGCATCTTTTTATTATACAGCAGTACATATAGGAGAAAATATAGGTATGTAGGATATATATCGTACTGCTAATAATATAGTTCGCAATTTTTATAAAAGTTTTATCCTATTAGTAAGTTCATTAATTATTATCCGAATTTGGAAACTATTGGGACGAGAGTACTCTTAATATTAGTACTAATGGTTTTTTTTTTGCTCTTCTTCTGCTGCTGCTGCTGCTGGCGTCTGTCTTTTTGTACTTGCCGCGGGATCCGTCCTGTCCTCCACGAATATAGAACAAACGGCAACGGTCAAGCATTGAAGCCCTCTCCCTCGTAGTCGCAGAAGGCTGCCACTCAAGCACCATTCCCCGCCACCCCCTGCCGCGGCAAAGGCGCTGCAGCAGCAAAACGCAAACCAAATATTCGAGACAAGGATTTTGGATAATAATCTGCAGCCCTGGGTAAAACGCGAGAGCGAGGGCGAGGGGAGTGGGGAAGGCACCAGCCGCAACAGAGGCAGGAGGCGCGCGTACTAGATAAGAACAGCGCGTTTATGTCAGAACTGCAGCAGAACGGACATGCAAGAGACGTCCGTTTCCGAACCGCGTAGATAATGAGACCGGCAGCGTCAGCAGTCGCCTGCGCAGCTTCGCCATCATCCTCCATCCCCTTTCGCCTCTTTACCTCCCGCTGCAAATTCTATCACCTCTCTCGAAGGTGGTACGTCGCCAAGCTTTAACTTTGCATCTCTCACCGCACGTGGTATGCCCCCCGGTGAAAATTATTTGGTATTTTCGCGCTGGGGCTGTTGACACTTTAGACGCTACATAATGGAATTTGTTGATGGCTGGCGTATTTGCGATACGTTGTGATTGGTTGAAAAAATGCTTTTAATTTCTTCTCGTATCGACCTTCGGACATACATGTATTTGGCTGAAATCGGCTCTAAAACACACATAGTTCCTGAGCCTAAAGGTTGTCTGTTTGGTGAGTACTTTGATTTATTTAGTGTGGATGAGAAGCGGCTCTGCCATATAACGCCACAGAAAATAAATGTCGCAAACCTCATGAGGTCAAGACCGTGCAGCTACAAGCGGCGACCTTGCAAGGTCGTTTGCGAGCGGCGAGCAACACCCTGAATAACGCCGGTACCCAATTGCGCTGAGCGAGCCACTCTTCTTGCACAACATGATCTCACTTTTATTACGATAGATGCGCTGTAGCCAAATACGAAATATGTCGCTGCTCATACCGACTCTGGCACAAGGGATTGATTGTCTACAAGCGGGAGGGCGGGGACGCGTAGCTCAAGATACAAGGCTTCGTTGAAATTTAAAGTTCGCCCAGACTGCTTGTGTGCGTGTTCGTGATCAGTTCGCGCGGTATAGAAGTCAACGTCGTTGGCGGTTTGGGGCCAGATTCTGCGAGGGTTGGAGTTTCCTGTTGAGGGGAGGCGAAGAGACAGAGAGACAGACAGACAGACAGAAAATTTAGGAATATCGGCATCAGAACCCCTAGGTAAACCTAGGCAATTTTATTGTTATAAATATCGTGTTCACTGTTTAAATAGAAGGTCGTGCGCCCAGTTGTAAAGTTGGCGGCAAACATGCTGCACCTGGCAGTTAGAAGCTTGGCAAACCATCTGGTAGTAGCAGGAGCAGTAGTAGTAGTAATAGTAGTAGTAGTAGTAGTAGTAGTAGTAGTAGTAGTAGTAGTAGTAGTAGAAGTAGTAGTAGTAGGAGTAGAAATAGTAGTAGTAGTAGTAGTAGTAGTAGCATCTTTCAAGTGTGAGAAGACCTTGCACTTACAAGAAGTAAGTATAAACGTAGCGGAGTGAATTAACTCGTCGCACGTGTCGAGTTTTTCTCATAAAGACATCGGACTTTATCGCACAATTTACAAGGGTGATGGAAAAAAACAGTAACCAATTGATTTAGTTGACGCAAAGAGTGCGATGAAGTTGCCCCGATTGAATTGACACGTGGAATTTGTGTAGAGCTATACTACCGCCGTACAAGTAAAGCCTTGCAGATCGCATTTAATTTTGGTATCTCACGTATGTATGAAAGATACCGCACAGACAGGGCGTGTGTAACAACAGCAGACGATTTCGGTACAGTTTGGCCCATGGGTTTGGGTTATCGCACTTATTGGAGACATTGTACGCGAGCGGGTGAAAAAGACACCAGCAACCATAGTATTCAAAACACAATCGCATCTCAATGCGACAACGCCCTTTGTTACCATGGTGACAGCAGATGCAGCTGTATCATGAATAATAGCAGTGGTATACTTTAGGTTGACGGGATCGTGATGTACGGACTAGTTTCCGATGAAAATGATGTGGATCAGTCGTCAATGGCATAGGAAGGTTGTCTGGGCCTGAAACAATTAAATCCTGCAGATAGTCAGAAGTTATGAACAGCTCCACAATACGATTCGGATATCTTGATTCATCATCCGGACTTTGTTGGCGACAATTTGACTGCCGATCGTGCCCATTTTTTTCATTGGTTCGGGCAATCATCTTTTTCACAGAACATACTGTGAGTATAACTCCCCCCGACCCCAGCCATCATGTTTTACCTGTATCAACGTTTCACCAAAGGTGGCGACGTCTTCAGCTGTAACCCTGCCAATAGAAGCTCTGCCTTCAAAGGCTTATGCACTAGGTAAGTTATTTGTGATTGTGTGTTCATGGCAACGTGGTGAACCGCCAAATGGCATTAAAAGATTGTCAGAATCAAGTGTGGTTAGCTGTAGGGCCTAGTAAGTTCACACATATGGTCGTCAATTGAATTCTTCGCAATTCTGTGTATGAAAAAACTCTCACGCCTAGCCTAGGCTCTCCCCCTGATTAATAGCCTGCGGTTTTCACCACATGGAGGCCTTTTTATTCGATGACAACCAACCTCACCTATACAGGGAAGTGCCAAAGATATCTCAAACGCATCTGGGTTTATGCCATTCGAATGGTATGCGTTTACTGTATCTCAAGCCGGCCTCCAAATGTTGGACATGTTCGACAAGCAATTAGTAACGGCTACCATCCTGATTTCATAAACAAACAGTGGATGCGGGCCAACTCTATACTATTGAGTGCTTTCGGGGATGTCTCGTACAAACAGTTAACGTTAATGTGCACGAGTACACTCATGGTGAAATAAACTGACCGTGGTAAAGTGTCGCTTTTGTTCTGAGGCCGAAAAGTTTGATAAACACCGTGGACGGTACTTGTGTGACTTTGTCTTTCACCAACCACTACCGACGACTCTAATTCAAGTTCAACCAACCGATGTTGAACAGAGTGAAGGTTTTGCTCTTTGTTAATACTCCGTGTGGGTCTTGCTGTTGCTCTACTGCATTCGACTGATTGTTTGTCGAAGATACCCCGAAACCAACGGTCGAACTTTGACGAATTTAGTCATTGTATGTCTGCCCGACTATTGATCTGAAGCCGTCTATCTTCACCGCTTCGAACGACGCGTCTAATCCGGAAGGGTACCCCTACAACATTTCCTAATTAATACATTAGTCCGGCCCAATTGTTGTTTTCAGTCGACAAAAGAACGCCTGCTGGAATGTTGAGAATTATGGACACGGTATCACCCCACTCTTGGTCATTCTGGGTCATACCATCTTCCACAGGCACCCATTATACAATACCGGTGAGTTGGATTAAGCGTATTTTACTACGTGGTGTCGTACTATGATAAGTATTTATCTGTGTGGTTGCTAATTGTCGTCACGCCCGTAATATTTACCTGCGAGGTTCCTCGTTCGGAGCATACAGCTAATCAGATACATACGTAGCGCGTGGTGTAGTAGGCGTCCGCAATGAGCACGATATCGGTGAGTTTCGTCGATCACGAATACAGGAAATACCAACCCGTCGCTGCGGAAACGCGACGCTGGAGGACTGCGGTGTAGATAGATCTGTGCTGGCTCATAGCCCGGAGAGTGGATAGGCCACACGTATACATATATGTACGAACTCAAATACCACAGACCAGAGGGAAAAATGTGCGATCATGCAGGAGGTGTGAAAATAAATTACCGACGCAGGGTGATGTTCCGCGGTTGTGCGCCGGTTGATTAGCTCACTACAAGCAACTAGATAAGTATTTGATAGTTCTGGGGTATCACGGCAGTACCGACCAAGAGGGCACACGTCACTTTACATTACTCAACATTCCCGGCAGGGCGTTTGCAGCGATAACATGCCGGCAGACAAATAAACGTTTCCAGGCAGTATGTTTTGTCGATGCATACCCTTGTAGGTTTTAACCTCAGCTCCGGATTGTGGCTCACTGATGCCTTCGTTTTCTCAGCTATGCTATGATCTGGCATGGACACGAGTACTGACTAACTCGTGCTTCTGAAACCTGTGCAGGACGAGGGCAACAACACTATGGTGTGCGGCGTGCTCTTGTCGATGACCCGCCGAAACAATTATTCACCGTTGGCCATGAAAGTCGACGTCTACAAAATGGCCCGGGTTTCCTTTCCCGCAAAGAAACACTGCAAGCGATATCATATCATGGGCACGTGAAACAGGTCTTGATAGAAACGTTTTACGTTTCAGAAGTAGTGGATTGCATTCTAAAGTAGCATGGCACACAGTTTTCCGGTTTTTCTCAATTCATACCAACTAGGAGTGCCTACCACGACACAGATTGTAGAAGGCACGTGTTCACAACAGTCCCTTGCGACTACCAGCCAACGAATATATTTTGTGTGTCATTCAGGTTTGGGACGTATCCGCAGCCGACAAATATGTTGCCGGAAAACCGTCGGATAGTGTACCGTTCTTATCGTGATGTTGCCGTTCCTCGTGCACGTTCGTGTTACCTCCAGTACTACTTCTCTCCGGATATACGGGGCAAGGCAAAAATGGTGCGATTCGTTCATTTCATCGTGGCGTTGGTGGCTCTTGGAGTCACCGCTGGGGACCCTATTCCGTCGTCCAAGGGTGAGTTATCATTGGAGAGGAAAGGAGATTTAGAGGCATCTTTAAACCGCCAAGTGTATGATTCGCGTGTATCCGCAACGAACGATAGCAGCTAGCTATCTAAAGCGGAGGGTGTCGTTTGGTTTTCGCGTGCATCTTGGGTTTGTATGGGGCTTTTAAGGAGCTTCAATGACAACTCGGGCATGATCATGTCGACGCAAATCGGCTGTGTGAACTTTTTGGGCAAACAAGCAAAATGCGTAGTCGCGTCGCACATTGTTGCGCGGTGTCAGTGATGAAAAGTTATTAACCGGCTGGCCTCTTCGTTCTAGAAGCGGTAGTAGAGTTCTATAAAATGATAACAAACACTGTTTTGTTCCACCTTCAGTTGAAAATGCCACACGTGGTATCATTTATGTAGCTATAGCTTTGTAAACCCTAGGTATTCACCGTTGCGGGCACTATAGACGCATTCCTATGTTCTTGCCATCGTGCTGCCTTCTTTGCCTCAGCTGACGGGGATGCCGAGCACAACCTCCGAGGGAGGCGCCTGGGTTTATTCCAGGTAGGAGTGTTTTTGTTTTTCGGCATGGTGCCCATTTCGCCCATTAATGAGTCAGCACGGTTGTGTGCTGTTGTTGTTTGTGAGGCTATATACACCAAGAGCGCTGTGCAATAGGAAGTGCGAAGCTTAACCGACAACGTAAGAGTACCCAGGCTATAGAGTCACTGCTAAAGCTAGACGACAAATACATGGACAGCAACATCAATTACAGCTGAGGTCGAGTTTGCGGCGGTTAAACCCCCGTCTTGTCAACGTTTTAGTCTAACCTGCAGCTAAAGCGTTCCAGATACCAATCGCGCATTTTTTCTCGCATATTGTTTTCGATGAGAGTATTCTACGACTTGGCAAGGACAAGCACGTTTTTGGTTAAGTAACGGCGTTGTTGAACAAGCATTTATGTCCGTACTCTTCCTTACTGTAGTGGTCTAGAGCGTCGGTGTGGCTCATGGTGGTTACTTGCCAAAATGACAAATCATGAAGTGTCACAAAACCCAAGCCCCTACCTATTTTAAAACAATCGGCGGCTGCGGAGAGTTTGTTTCGAAGCCTCTCGCTGGTACCACAAACATCACGAAATCAATGACCACCTTATGCGTTGCGTGTGATAGACGTATAATCCAATAGGCTACTCAGCGCCATCGTTGGCGGCCAGAGGGCGTCACGTATACGTTGTCGGTTTCTGTGCGTGCGATGTGTGAAGGTAATAACACGCCTAAATGCTGGGCATGCGTTTTTCTAGAAGGACACGCGTACCAATAGATCTATGGCATTTAATCACATACCGACAGGGTGAAACTCATGGTGGGGATTCAAGGCATCATACCAAGATGACTCCCTGGTAACACCTGCAACATTGGGAGTTTGCGAGAACACGGTGTAGGTCCTCGCCTCTGACAAGTTCTCAATGTTGAGTTTAAAACGTCAGTTTTAACTCATCGTGCATGTATCTGGCACCAAAATGCGAAAAAATAGTTGAAACCAGTGACCGCACCATCTACTACGTAGACTTTTGGATTATTTGTCCGTAGCTCGAGCACGCCCCCAGACCGTATCCGTTCGTTGCTTCAACCCGTCGCTTTCATCTAAACGTTGGGTAGCGCACGTATTGGTCGGATTGCGATCATTTTTCTGGTCGACCAGTCCGAAACAAAGAAGGGGCCATGCTCAATGGCCGTTGTATACAACGTAAACGTCCAAGCTCTTGCCCGGCTTCAGTTTCGGTTACTGAGCAATCGGCATGTAGAGTATAATTTCGCCATGGCCCCAGCGCACGACTGAAAGGACGTCTGCATGTAACGGAAGCCCCCGCCAACCATCCCGAACATGACCCCCACGCAGAGGGTCTACTGCGACTCATACAACTGCTCCTACGGATACACTCATGTCTACAACGCCAAGGACGTTAAGTGTTGGTTCCGCCTGTGCAGGAGGTCCAAATGCTGTGAAAAGGCCTGCTCCAGCTACGATTGCCCGTACGACTCCGAGCATATACACAACGCCGACATTACCGTGTGCCAGGACAGCAAGTGCACCACCGAAAAATGCTGCGACTTTAACTGTGAGTTATGTTCCCCGCTTGAGCTCGCAAAGCGTCTTTTGAAATGCTGAACACGAGTTCAACCCAACACCAACACTATCACAGTCAAATACAATAATTGTTCATGTGCGAAAGGTACTAGGCTTGTTACTTTTTGGTTTTACGATATGCAAGATAGACGAAGAACGGTTCACGATAGAGCCCGATGGGAAGACAGTGTTGTTGCTGTAAGGCGTCAGCCTTCGTACATCCTTAGGGTGGGAAAACGACCACATCTTTATGCTCTAGCAGGCGTACATGTTCGGAACTCGACCATGCACGGAAGGATAACTCCCAAATTTCCGACCATCTTGATTGTTACGACTCGGCTTATCAACTACCACATAAATGAATAACACTACTTTCGTCAAAAAAAGGGTAGTGAATCCCGATCAAATATCGCAAGCATGACGGTGTACCACCAACGCATTGATACGGGCCCACGTGGCGAGTAACACGTTCAACAAAACACTTTCGCGGGACGCTTTAATCGTTATCCAACACCCGCCTGACGGCGACGTCACATCGTAGTCGTCTCTGCCGACACGGTTAACAATAGTTGAGGTAAGCAGGTGCTGTGTCTAACTACTATCTGCCAACTGCCATTCTATGGTCACCACAGGAGGCGGCTATGTATTGCAGCCAACATCTGAAGACGGGAACAGCGTCGACACATCCACCCAAGACCGCGGACTGTGCACTGCAAGAAGTCGGCCGCAGTGTCCAAGATCAACCACTAAGTACACTCGATGGATTTCGAGTGGACGACATTTACCCTAGTTGTCTTCACGGCCCCTTTGTTCGCCCGGTAGCCAAGAGTGCGAGACAGAACCCTCGGCCGCCGGAGAGCAGCACGCCGAAAACAATTGCATAATATTCCTTTTTATATGTAACATATATAATATGACAACTATGCTACTATGCAGTGATATGTCGGTCTATATATAGGCGCCCGGAACCGTGTTCTTCACAGAAACTCGTGCACGAAACGCGACCAGCAACACAAGTTTGAGGTGCTGCCAGTTTTGTAGTCTCAAATCGAGGGTACTGCACAGTAGTAAAGTTTGAAAACTTTTATATCAACCCATGCAACCCTTCCTGTGGGATGAATAAAATTGGAAGTACTTTTAAATAGTATGCGAGGACCACCGACCATAAATGCCCCTTCGGAAGCGTGAATGCCGAGTACCGTATGCCATATCCCCGTCTCTGCGCGGCATTTTTGAATGAGGTGCGCAGACATTCGATCTGGTAAAATGCCCACCTGCTTGGATGCCGCCTCTAGTGTTAAAGGAGGCTGAGAACAGTGCTCGAAAGCATTCCATTGAAGGCAATATATACGTCGGCATTTATTTAGAAAACAAGGTTTTATAAGCTGAGTGATCGATGTATACCCGGTGGTAAAAGGTCACTCTCTGTCATCTTGAGTACCTACGTAATAGCGTTTATTGTGAGGATGGCGAGGAGAAATATTCGTACCAATTCAAGCTGCCTTGCCAGTGGAGACCAATACCAAGAAACGTCCACTTATGAAAGACGAGAACAACTAAATAATAGTCTTCTTACACCGTAACCAACACCTACCTGTGGTAAATCGCAGCACACCCCGGTTGGCTGCGTCCCATGGTATGGAAATTGGTGTAATGGCGGCAGTAGATACCTGGGTATAGTCGGCGCGTATATGTTCTTCTCGTGATCAAGGGGGCGGGAGGTAGATATTATAAAGTTGAATGTGCTTGCCTTTGCTGCTGGATGAAGCTCGATCCTCACGGTTCGGGAGTCTCGCCCATTCTTCCCAACGGAATTGAGCTATCGATGTTCTTGTCCCTGGCGCGATCAGCTACTCTTGTTGAATTACTTCTTGCTGTAGTTTTTCCTGCTTGTTTAAGTATCTTCTTGTTTTAAGTGTAGGTCGGGGTCATATTCAGTATATATTCCGGTTGGTTGGATTCAGGGGCAGAATACTATCATCCGGCGAACCAAACAAATGGTATGGATCGGAGGGGTCGCTTTCTGGTCGTCGGAATGAATATACCTACCTGTCAAAAAAACATGTTATGCCTGGTACCTGGTTCTACGTGTACAGGCGGTGCGCGATGTAATGGTGCGTATCGCAATACCTACTGCTGTCTTTGTGTTTGGTAATTAACCACGAATACACGGTCAGTGCAACCTCGCGGGAGAGGAACATTTCAGTACCATTCATTGGTGTCGGGTACGGCACGGGTACAGAGCTATAAGTACCGAGCTGGTGCTTGACCAATGCGTCACCAATCCCAAACCACGAGCAAGTGCTGATGACGAGATGAGGTAATCGTATGGGCGTATTTCCTACTGTATAGTCGATTACACCACCGGAAGTCGCCGAAACTCCGGAGATTTTAACGTGATACAACAAAAGTTGATATTTCTCATGCATCACTCATCACACGCTATAAACTGCAAATGTTACATATCGTGGTGGTTGATCGAAACAAGCCTGGGTGAAACATTTCAACTATGATGACAAAATCATGGTTTTGGGGCGATACACCTATATAATATCCCCCTCGACTGATTGTTACGCGACGCCACGATTTTTCAGAGCAAAACGATCCCGGCGTGATTTAGCTGGCCTGTTAAAAAACGTGACCATCGAACGAGCAAGCAAACAGCACGCAGCGCACTATCCACTTATAGTTCAACTATATCCACGACTGACTGAGGCAGAGCAGCCAGTAATACTTCGTAAGCACCACCAGATTACGGGGACAATAAATATAATATGGGACTACGGTACAGACAATGATTTATCTATGTATATACCTACTTTTACTGAAACTATTGGGTTCTATTTGCACTGGCCCTCGTTCATAGTGGGATTCGAGGTGGGATAATTTCTGCATGAGTATTCAATGACTCCAAACGTTGTGAACAACCTTAATATATTCGCTTATAACCTACTCTCCGATTCCAGAAATGTACCGGCAACACCCTTGTTTGTGAAGCAAGTTAGAATAAAATGAGTAACAAGTACAAAGGGTGATATATGCTGTATCTGCTATTCATGGGCTGCATCGATTTCAATTCCCCGATGCTCTGTTGAAGGGGTACTCTTTACGCTTTACCCGTACGATGGACGCCAGAAGTCCATCGGCCTTTAGCAAATAACTGTGAACACTGTACAAGTTCATACGTACAACACAAAAAAAACAAGCATTCTTTTAATTTTCGCTATTATCTTTAGATGAAGGGTCGTGAGCCTTCTTGAAAAGGCCCGTCTTAATAACGGGCTGCTTTTTTCATGACAATCGAACAGTAAAAAACGAAATTAAGTGGCTTAAAATAAAATTTTGTTTAAAAAATGTATTTGCGTCCTTTCGAGGGTTAGAGAATATAAAGAAACGAGGAACGCACAAGGGTCAAATAACACCAGAGTGAGGGCAAACAACGAGACAAGCGACCGCCCGCGTCCTGCCCCGGTCGCCGCGATCAGCATCCGATTGTTTCTTGCGGCACCGCCGAAGACGCTATACCTATTGAGACACCTTGGGTGGCTGGTGTCGCCTCAAGTCGCCACGCAGGAAGAGCAACGGGGATACGGCGATCGAACTTTTGAGCGAAGTCGTGACCCGGTCGGTTCTCGTGTGGTTTGCGAGGCGAAGAGGGATAAAAAGATGGCTCGGCGACCGCCTTGTGAAATTCGGAGGCGCCGCTGATGGTCTACTCCGTGCTAGAGGTCGTGGGGCCTCGCGCTGCGGCTGGCCCGGTGTCCCTGTCTGTCGGGAATGAATGGTGAACCTTACCTACGAAGCAGTCGACGACACGTCTCAAGTCTGCGTGGCTTGCTCCGGTATGAGGAACATGCCACGTCGACTTGGACGAACTCTCCAATAAAATAGCACTAAGAGCAAAACAATCCCCAACCACTTCTTGTCGGATCCGTATATTTTTCGTGTCATTCGATTCAAATATCAACCTGCCTGCTTGGTCATTCATTTTCCGACCAATCAGATGCAAATCAAATATATATAAAAAAATAGATTGGCGGAAGATCCTAAAAAAACGTCCTCGCCAAGACAAGCCCCAACACTGGCGGCACACGCCTTGAAGTTAGTTGGAAGCTTCGCAAACAATCTATTATTAGTAGTAACATGTTTTCCAGCGTTTCAATAACTCGTATTAACAGTGGTATAACTGTAGCGTAGTAAATCGTTTCGTCGCACGTGTCGAGGTTTTAGCCCAGACATATCGGAGTTGATCGCATAGGGGTGCGCCGTACAAAAATCATGAATAAACGCATTCAGTCAGTGGTGGCAAAGGATCGCGAATCTCCGGGAAATGCCTACTTCGCCCGTGAGATTGTGTGCTACCATCGTTGCCTACAGGGACACTCATCGAGTGGCAACTATTATTACGGGGGGCCATAGTTAATAGGAACAAATATTGTGAGTAAATTTTTTTTAATATATAGGTTTTTATGTTTACCATAGGTCCTATTAACTATGGTCCCCCGAAATAGTCGCAGCGTATCGCTACTATTTGTTTTTTGCGGGGTTACCCCGGATCTTCCACTACTGTAGGGGTGTATGTCCCCGTGGCGGGGCACCCGCAATAGGAAGGAAGTTGTTTTCGTGGGATTGGCACGTGGAGTTTGTACATAGCAATAATACCGTAAAGCCGCCGGGGTAACATTTTGTATCGCACTTGTTGGAGGTACCCCACAGGCCGTGCGTAAAACTACAACAACAGACGATTTGGGTACAGTTTGGCTCAAGGGTTCGGGATACATTACGTATCGGAAACATTGACCGCCGGCAGTTAGACAAGACACCTGCAACGATTTTGTCCAAAATTCAATCGCATCCCTTTGCGACAACACTCCTTCTTACCGTAGTAGCAGCAGACGCAGCTGTAGCAGTAGTAGCAGTGGCATGCTTTATGTTGACGGGATCGTGATGTACGGATTGGGTTCCGAGGTTTGTACGTGTATCAGTCATACAAGGAAGTAGGAACGTTGTCTGGGCGTGCAACGCTTCAATCTTGCCAAGAGTCTAACATTATGAAGAGCTACACAAAACGATCCGGATATACGGACTCGTCATCCGGACTCTAACTCTATTAGTCACATTTTAACTCGCGATCGTACTTAATGTATGTCTGCATTGGTTCGACTTATTATCATGTTGAACTTCATTTTCACAGATCGAACGACAAATATCGATGACTAACATGTGAGTGAAGTCCCCTCGCACCCAGACATCATGTTTTACCTGTATCCGGATTTCGCTGAATGTGACGATGCATTGAGCAACAACCCTCGCAATCGAAGAACCTGTATGCACCCCACCTTCCAAGGTATATGAACCAGGTCAGATGAAAAATCATTCCGTGTTCAGGGCAACGTGGTGAACCGCCGGAAGGTAATATTATAGGATTGCCAGAGTCCAGTGTGGTTAGCTGTAGGGCTCAGCTGGTATACACGTCGAGTTGATAATTAAGGTATTCGCTATTTTGAGTAAGGATATATTTAATATCACAACCTAGGCTAGGCTTTCCCCCCAAATAAGAGCCTGCGTTATTCCCCGCGAGGACGTCTTTCAATTCGTTGACAAATATACTTACTCTTTCATGGATAATCTAGATATCTCTAAAAAACGGTTTAATTTGTGCCATCGAGATGTCAAGCATATCCACGACTGACCGTGCCAGAGCAGCCAGTAGTACTTCGGAAGTACCGGCCTATGGTCAAGACAATAACAACTCACCTGGTACACACAGGAATATCTAGTTTTTCTCACACTATTTGATCCTTTTTTCCATGATGACCACCGGTAATAGTGTATCTAGAGATATGATAATACGTAAATGAATGGGTATTCAATGACTCAAAACGTTGTGAAGAAACCTAATTCATTCATTCTCTTACAACCTACCTGCTTCCTGAAATGTACCTGTATCACCCTTGTTTCTGAAGCAAGGGAGCATCAAATGGCCAACAACTACACACCGTGATATGTGTTGTATCTACTCTTCGTGGATTACATCTGCCGAAATACCCCGATGCTCTGCCGAAGGGCTGCGCTTGAGCCTTATCCGTATGATGGACGCCGGAAGTCCTTCTCGGCTTTCAGTTCATATCTGTGGAAACTGTACAGGTTGATAGGTAAAACATGAAGTAACCCAATCATTCATATAGTTTTCGCTGTTAGCTTTAGATTGGAGCGTCCTGAGGAGCCCACTTGTAACACTGGCGGCACGCGTGCTGCCTCTGGCTGTTAGAAGCCTGGCAAACAATCGAGTAGTAGTAGCATATTATTAGTGTGAGACAAACCTGTATAAAAATAATGAGAAGAGCAGCGTGGTAAATCGACTCGTCGCGCCTGCCGATGTTTTCGCACAGACCTATCAGAGTTTATCCCTCAGGGATGCTGAAAACCAAGACTCAACTGGTTTAGTTGTCAGACAGGTGTACAAAACTACGGGAAATGCCCACTTCTGCCGTGATATCGTGCGCTACCGCAAGTGGGTCCAGGGACACCCATTGAGCGGCACGGCAAGTTGAAGTGTCTCACGAATTGTGCGGGATTTACCCGAGAAGTTCCACTATTGTATGGATGTATGGCTCCATGGCGGGGCACATCTACTAACAATAATAATCATTTCTCTTAATTGGCACGCGGAATTTGGACATAGTAATACTACCGTCGTACCAGTGAAGACGCGAGGGCAGCCTTTGGTATCGCACGTGTCGGAGATACCGCACAGGTGCGTTAAACTACACCAACAGACGATTGGGGTAAAGTTTGGCCCAAGGGTTTTAGCAGTCACACGTATCGGAGACATCGTGCGCCGGCGAGTACAAAATATACCACCAACGAAAGAAATTCAAATTCGATCGCATCCCTTCGCGACAAGACCCCTTGCTGCCATAGTAGCAGCAGATACCGCTGCAGGAGGAGTAGCAGTTGTATGCTTTATGTTGACGGGGTCGCGACGTACGGATTGCTTTCCGAGGTTTCTCCGCGTACCAGTCGTACGAGGGTGTAGGAAGATTGCCTGGTGCCGCAACTGAACTGTCAAATCCTGCAGAGAGTCAGAAATTATGAAAAGCTTCGCTAAACGACTCGGCGATAGGGATTCATCATCCGGACGAGGAAGGTAGAAATATAACCTGGTGTTTGGAACGTCAACGGTTAGACATATTAAAAAAAAAGAGTAGAAATATCGGAGGTGGGGGTTTCACACGGAACCAACGGGATGTTTCGTACGGGGGTAATACTAGAGAGACAAAGAGGACACTCGTAGCAGGATCAGTCGCACGCGAAATAAGGAAGAGAGTACAACAGCGGGAGCAGCGATATAACCAGAGTCTACATATATCGGTCGAAGCCCAGCACGAGCGGGGGAGAGTCAGGCGCCGAGCAGGGAGCGGCAAAGTTTCATCAGGCATCGTTTTGTTTGGGGTTTCGGGTTTGGTGTTTTGTTTTGTTTGGTTTTCGTTTCGTTTGGAGGCAGGATGGTACTCCTCGGAAACTCTCCCAGTCTTAGCCCTCACCGGACGGAGGAAAATGAGGAGGTGACCTTGGAAGCAGGGTTTTTTTCGGGACATCAGGGCCCGGAGCAGCCCAGAGGCAAGTAGAGGCCAGCGGCATGGTGGGCATGGCACCGTCAACTGAGGGGCCTGGCAACGGTAACGTGCACACCACGATGGGAGGTAGTGCCATACCAGTACGCAAAGTGAATTTCTCGCCGGGCGTTGGTACGTCCAAACTCCGGGAAGGGTCAGTGTAGGCTAGACTACATCCTTACTCGGCAAGTTGATCGACGCCTGGTCCGCAACATGACAGTACGGAAACCCCCAGAGGATCGGCATGAATCTGACCACAACCTCGTGGTCTGCAATATTCGCCTCTTGGGTCGGTTCGCGCCGAATCGGAGGGTAAAAGCAGGCAGCGGAAAACGAGCTATTAATCTACAACGGTTGATGGCCGACCCCGGTCTCCGAGCGGACCTCAATAGGGAGATAACCAAACTTACCCCCCCACCGCCTGGTACAATTGGGAGTGTCGATGATAAGGCAACTGCTCTAGTGGAGACCGTGCTGTCGACTGCTGCTAAACTAGCACCTCATACCAGTCGAAAACAAGGGCCGCTGGGCTGGTGTACGCCCGAAGAGGTAAAAGCAGAGGTGCACTCACGATGGCAGGAGAAGGAAAATGCGAGGACGCAACTACGTGCTAACCCGGAAGACAAAAATCTGCGAAAAGCTGTGAAGATTGCCACTAAACAGCTCAAACGTGCGAGGACGGACGGAGTGCAGAAGTTCTTCGAGGAATACGTCCGTCAACTCGAAAGGCGTATCCAAGAAGGTGATCAGTTTGGGTTCTACAAGCACCTTAAGGGGATGAATGTGGAAGGAAAGAGGACTTTCCATTCGCAGTACATCAGGGACGAGGAAGGTAGATTACTACGAGACGTAGGCCTCATCCGGGGAACGATGGGTAAGGTGGTTCCATAAGCTGCTAAACACAAGGTCATCGACCCTCGATCCGACCATCGTCGATGAGCTCAAGGTCTGGCCCTCGTGCAGTCCGCTGGACGACGTCCCGTCTAGATACGAGGTGGAAGACGCGATCAGGGCGATGGCGAACCGCAAGGCGGTTGGGCCTGATGGTCTCCCAGCTGAACTTCTGAAGGTCCTGGCCGACGAGGGAGACTCGGACACCTTGGGAAGCTTCTACGAGATTATCGTCGCTGTGTGGAGGGGAGGGGTCGTGCCGCAGCAATGGAAGGATGCAACGATTAAGGTGCTGCACAAGAAGAAAGACAGGACGGAGTGTGGTAACTATCGTGGCATTTCCCTAGTCGCGCATGCCGGCAAAGTGCTCCTCAAAGTCATCGCGCGCCGACTCAGCGACTATTGCGAACGGGAAGGCATCCTGCCGGAGGAGCAGTGTGGCTTTAGGCCCGAACGATCGACGGTCGACATGATGTTCGTGGTGCGACGCTTGCAGGAATTGGCAAGGAAGAAGGACACTCCGCTCTTCATGTGCTTTGTCGACCTCACCAAAGCCTACGACTCCGTCGACCGAACCCTCCTTTTGGCTGTCTTGGCTCGCTTTGGGGTGCCACCTAGAATGCTCACCGTTATCCGCCAATTCCACGACGGCATGCGAGCATGCGTGCGGCTGGATGACGGCGAGTGCTCAGATATGTTCGACGTGAAACAGGGCCTACGGCAAGGGTGTGTGCTCGCGCCATTGTTGTTCAACATGTTTTTTACAGCGGTGCTGCGTGTGGCGGAGAAACGTTTCGCTGCTGATAAAGCCATCACGGACAGCTTGGTGCAACTCCAACAAAAGCAGGAGAAGAAGAAAAAGAAGAGGGGGAAGGCACGGGTCGGGCACGCCGACGGACAGGGGAATGATAAAGAGGCCCAGACACTGTGGGCTATGCTCTATGCCGACGATGCAGGCATAGTATCGAGATCACCCAACGGCCTGGAGAGGATGATGACGGTGATCGTGTCAGCATGTGCCGCTTTCGGCCTGACGGTCTCGGAGGCGAAGACGGAGATAATGTGTCTGCAAACGAAAGATGGGGGGAACGTGCCGTTCACCGTCACCGCCGCCGGCCAAGTGTAAAAACAAACGACCGAGTTTGTGTATCTGGGCGGGGCTATCAGCGCAGATTGGACGGGCAGAAGTGTCGAGGTAACGCGTCGACTCCAGAGGGCATGGGCATGCTTCGGACGGTATAAGATGGAAATTTATGACCGCCCGGGTGTGCGCCTACGCCTGAAGGTGCGAATGTTGAGAGCCGAGGTGATCGAAACGTTGCTCTACGGTTGCGTTACTTGGAGCCCGAGCAAGACTGATTACGGTAGGCTACGGGAGGTCCACCACAAGATGCTCCTCCGATGCATCGGGTGGCGAAAACGAAAGCGCGAAGACCACATTCTATCCTATGCTAGCGCGCTTCTCAGGACAACATCTGAAAGCGTTGAGACGACGGTACGCAGACGTAGGCTCTTGTTTGCGGGCTTTGTGACACGAATGGGAGAGGAGCGTCTGCCGAGGAGGGTGATGTTTGGGGAGATGGTTGGGGGTAAGGGTTACTCCGGAGGACAGGAGTGGGACTGGATGAGGTACCTTGAGGAGGACCTCAAGGAGTTCGGCATCAAGCTCGAAGGGTGGCGCGAGACAGCACAGAAAGCCGGCAGATGGTTCCAACGGGTCGAGGAAGGGGCGGAGGCCTTCATGCGGAAATGGCATACAGATGAGAAGGAGGCATCAGCAGAACGGCATAGAATAGCTGCGACCACGACCACAGCCGTTGACGCCAACGCGAGTGTGCAGAATGACAGGGAAGAGGGGGGGGGCGAAAGGGGGACGAGGGGGAATGGCGGGGGGGGGGAGGGGAGGCGGTCTGCCCAACAGACTGAAGCCTGGTTATGGCCATCATCGTCATGATGCACTCCTTTCTTTGGGACCCAAGTAACTAGCATGGTGCCATCTGGGCAACTTTGCGTGTCTGTATGCTCCAGTGCCTGCCTTTGGTATTTTCTTTCCCCCCCGCCCGTGATTATCGCTTTTTTGTCCCTTCTTTGTTTTCATTTTTCTTTCATTCCCGTTTGTACCTCTTTGTGTCTTTGTTAGTATGGTCCGTTTTGCCTTGCCTTTTTTTCGCGTTTTGCTATCTGCGTCTGTTTTAGTTTTGTTTTTGTTTTTGTTTTGCTTAGCTTCATCTTCTTTTTTTAGGTTTTTGTCTGCTATTAATAGTCTCCTTTTTGCTTCCCTGGTGTCCGCAGTGGTGGAGTGCGTATGCCTGTTTTTTTTTTTTTTTTTTTTGCCTCTGTTTTTATTTGAGGTATTTCTTCCACTCCAGAGTTATTGGAGCCTGTCCTGCGACCACGGACTGCATTGAATTGTGAGTTAATGTGAGAACAACAACAACAACAACAACAACAACGTCACCAGGGAGGACAGGACGGAGAATAGGTCACATTATCACCGGGCCGGGTGGACAAGCCCAGGAGTGGGCAAAGGGGGGGCGGTCGGTAAATTCGATGACAGACTGGTGATGAGAGTCTAGCTTGTGCTCTGGCAGGAGCAATGCGTCAGGGTTTACAGAGGGTGCTCGGCCTTAGGGCCAAGTACAGCGACGGGGCACGGATAGTCATTTTAACACAGGGCGTTAAAAACAGGTTCAGGCAGATTCCGGTAGACCCCGACTGCACAGCGGCCTTTGGATACGTACTGAGTCGATACCTCATTGTAGACTTGCCTCCGGAGTTCGGGTGGAAGGGCACTCCGGGGTGATGGAGCGTGAAGTCGGCGGCGATGCAGCATGCCCAACGTAACACAACTAGACCACCTGCGTCATTCTCGCAGGCGGGGGACAGAGCGGTAGCGCACGTGGCGATAGCGACGACGACGGGGCGTCCGGTAGTCGGTTCGCCGTACGAGTGCGTTGTGCGACCAGCGGAAAGAAGGGGGGCGAACGACCCAGCATTCGTGGAGTTTTCACGGATGATGCCACCTCGATAGAGGTACAGTGCGATGAAGAGGGGGGGGGCGTTTGTTTAGACTTGTCGCGGTCGTTAGCGTCAATCCATGTTCAGACTAAGGGCGAGCGGTGAGAGGGGGAGGAGCCGTTACGATATCACAAACAGGTGACCGGCTGGGCAAACGAGCAGGAGGTGTTGGATTACAATGTTCATACGGAGCTGTTTGTCTATTCCCCTGCCAGCACGTAAGGTTCACGAGTTGCGCGCGAGAGTGGCAGAATGGCCACCGGGATGGAAACCGGCCACGGTAAATGAAGTTTGAGTAGTAGCAGGGAAGTTGCACCACGCGCCCTTTGTAATCGTCCCGGAAGGGTCTTCGTTCGTCGGCTTCTGCAGTTATCTAATCTGCATCTTACTGGGGCGGATTGGGCCGGGTTGAAGGGGGAGTGGGGAAGGTACCGGACGCAGCCTGAAGTGAGCAGAAATATGCGGTTGTCACACGAATCAATGACAGACGTAAGGGGGTTGAGGTGAGTTCTAGGGAGTGGGGGGGAGGGCGGGGGGGAGAGGATAACAGCGCCGTCGTTCAACTTCGTTAAGCAGCTGCGCAGTAGAACGCGGTTCTCGGACACCTGCTTTACAGCGATACGTGGACTGTGCATGGAGACAGGGGTGTACTGGAAATTCGTTTTCCGGAGGAGGCGCAGAAACGGACGATCAGGGGAGAGCAGGCAGTAAAAGCGATTTTAAGATCTAAAAACCTGTTGGAGGTCATGGCGACGGTAATCACTGCGTACCTTTGTTGGTACACATGAGGGGGGAGATACCGGCTAGGAAGGTGGGAAGCAGTCCAAATAAGATCGGATAACGAAGCGGCCGTAGCCTGAGTAAAGAGGTGCCGGGGGTGGGGGGAGGATGCGGGTGGGAATCGGGGCTTTGATGAGAATGATCGGGGCCTTTGAAGCGAAAGGGGGGTGGTGTTTCCAGGCAAGGCATGTACGGGGGGTAGATAACCGACTGGCCGACGGATTGGGGAGGTGGAAGAATGAGCAGACCCCCGAGAAACTAAACGCAGAACGCCCCGAAGTCGCTTGGCAGGTTCAAGAGCTGGGAGACCGGGAGCAGCTTATGCGTACGGAGATATTGCGTGAGAGTATGCTTTTGGAAGAGTTGCGGCTTAGACTACAAGTACACACGCGAAATGGCGGGGGTGGGTGAGTGGGAAGTCTTGCGTGCGGAATGGGTGCTGGTTGCAGAAGGGGATGGGGGAGGCAGAGTTTGCGTCAGGGTTAACAAAGTTTTAGGGGTATTGTTCCGCGAGCAAAGGGAACCTGGATTCGACAATCGCGGCTAAGTTGGTGGCTGCTCAATTTTATTACGAGCACTTCGTGGGGCTATCTTTGCCCTTTCGTAAGAGGCTGATCAGATCGGTGAAACACGGAATCGAGAGGGCGCGGGTAGATAAGAGTACGCGGCAGGGAGTGAAAACGCCACTCACGGGGGGTATGCTGGCAAAACTGCAAGCGAACATTCCCTTTCGGGGGGGTGGGGGGAAGGGTAGTATGGATAGGTTTGGCGTTGTCGTTTTTTCTGATGTTGCGGGCATCGGAATTGTTCGCGGAGGAGAAGGGAGAGTTTCACAATACTTGTTGCTTGCGGATGGTGGATGTGACGTTTTCAGAAAAATTGAGCAGCTGGGGAGAAGCAGGAGGCAGGAGGCGGAGCAAAAAGATATTTGGTTCAGGGGACCAAGATGAGATCAAGACAAGATGGGGACCGCCTTAGTAAGGACCAGGTAGGGGTGGGGGGTAGGAGAAGAGGGGGGGGCAGTGGCCTGTTGGTAGATCGTTTCAGCATGTACAATGGCGAGGATCTCACAAGGGAAGAGCCTTTGGTGGCGTATAGGGGGAGGGAAGGATGTAGGGTATGGTCTAGGGGACAGGCAACGCATTGTTCAAGAAGTGGTATAGCAGACGTTGGGGGGAAGTGGAGGAATGTAGAGACGGGGGCGGGGGGAGACTGGTTACGGGCGATTTCGCGTTGCATTCGGGGAAGATAGGGGGGGCACAAAGACTTGCAGCCGAGCCAGTGCCAGAGAAAGTGAGTATAAAAAAAGGAAGGTGGTCAACGCACACGCTGATGTTGTATGTTAGGGCAATCAGGGAAGACTCAGTATTGGTTTCAGAGGCGCTAGGGGAGGGAGCCGCGGTGTACGAGATACAACCGGGGCAAGGGACTACATGGGGGTGAAAATATAAACATATATGAACACCGCGACCTCGGAAAGGGAGGAGTTCAATTCACGGTGCGCGACCGGTAGGGAGGTTGGCTGCGGTTTGTCATGTGTTTTGGGGAAGGCGTTAATACGCGGGGACGGGAAGGGGCGGCGCGGCTCCTTCCCCCCCCCCCCTTTACCTTTTTTTTATCGGTGAAGGGGATACATACGCACGTGGGAAAAATCAGCTGAGCATCCCCCTTCCCCCCCCCTTCAACTGTTTTCAGAGTTCAAAGCCTCTTTCTTGGAAGTAACATCCAAATCAATTTTCCTCAATTTAACTCGCGGTAGTGCTCAATATCTGCATTGGTTCCAAAAATAATTTCAAACTTCATTTTTACAGAACAAACGACTATTTCTGGAACGAAACGGTGAGAGTAGTCCCCCCGACCCCTGGCATACTATTTGACCTGGATCAACGATTCGCTGAATATGACGACGTATTGAGCAACAAAACTGTCTAAGGAAGAGCCTGTATGCACTCCACCTTCCACGGTATATGAACTAGGCCAGATGCAAAATAGTTGTGTGTTCAAGAAAACGTGGTGAACCACCTAGTAGCTAAATTAGAGGATTTCCATAATCAAGTGCAGTTACCTGTAGAGCCTATGAATTGCAGGTATACATACATAGTTGATGATTGAAGTATTCGCAAATCTGTGTATGAATACAATAATTTTAACGCCTCATCTAGGTTCTCTTGCCTTTTAATAGCCTGTTCTATTGCCCGCGAGGAGACCATTCTCTTTCAATAGGAAGGAAACTCATACATACATCGATGGGGAAATGAGCTCGTAATAAGCATGCGAGCTTGTGCCATTTTATTGGTATGCACCTACCGTATCTCACTTCGGCTTCCCAATAGTTGAACAACAATGAGTAACAGCTACAGTCCTGACGTCACAAATAGTGAAGGCGGACCAACTCAATACTTTTGAGTCCTTTTGGGGACGTCTCGTACTAAATATTTTGCGTCGATGGGCACGAATACACTCGTATTTGAATAAAGCGACCTTGGTACAGAGTAGCGTTTGTTCGGATACTGAAACGTTTGATACAACACCATGGTTGGTACTTATACGGCTTTCATTTTTTCCAACCACAACCCGACGACGCTGATTCCAACTCAATCAACCTATGTCGAGCGCTGTGAAGGGTTTCTTCTTGTTTTGTACTCTCTGTGGGTCTTGATGTTGTGTCCTATTATGCCGTACCAGGTACGCTCTACTACATTCGAATGCACGTTTGGCGACGATACCCCGAGACCAACGGTTCAAGGCTGACGAATCCTGTCAGTGTACTTCGGACCGGATGTCGATTAGAATCCATCTATCTTCGCCGTTTCGAGCGACTTGCCTTATCCGGAAGAGTAAACCAACCACAATATACCTAATTTTAATATTCCGCCCCATTGTTGTTTTTTTCCCCGACAAAGTAACAATTGCTGGAGGGTTGAAAATACATCACAGCATACCACGGCACCCATGGTCATTCTGGAGCATACCATCTCCCACAGGCACCCACTAAACCGGTGGGTTGGGTAAGGAACAATGATTGTTTAGGTTATTTTGGTAGTATGGCAAGTAGGTGCCAGTCTCTGTGGTTCATCGTTCTCATCACGCGCTCTACATCTTCACTGAGAGGTTCTTCGTTCCGAGCATACAGCGTTTCAAACACATAGGTAGCGTGCGGTATGGTAGCTGTTAGCAATGAACACGATACCAGTGGCGTTCGTACACCAGGAGAGCAGAAAAGACTATCCCGTCGCTGCGGAAATGCGAAGCTGAGGGCCTGTGTTATAGATAGACGTGTGTGTACTGACTCATAGCGCGAGATAGACTGTTTTACTTATATCCAGACATTCAACGCAAAACGAAAAAGTGCGATTCGTTCCTTCCATCGCGGCATTGGTCACTCTCGGAGTCGCCGCTGGCGACCCTATTTTTTATATGCCATCGGCGAGTGGCCATATCCCTGCCTGCTCCTCGATGGGAAGGGGTGGAGGTTTAGAAACATCTTCGAACCGCCAAGCGTATCATTAGGTGTATTTCACAAAGAGCGATTGTACCTATCTAAGGCGGAGGTTGTCTTTTGGTTTGAACGTGCAGCATGCGTTTGTATGGGGCTACGTGAGTAGCTCCAATGACAACTAGGGCATGATGAAGTCGACGAAAATCGGTTGTGTGAACCTATCGGTCAAACAGGCACATTACATAGTCCCATCGCACCTCGTTGCACGGCATTCGAGATGAAAATGTGCCTTCGGGCTGTTTTCTTTCCCTCAGGAGCAATACTTATCTACAAGATGATATCAAACACTGTTTGTTTGTAGCTTTAGTTGAAATTGCTACACACGGTATCCTTCCTGTAGCGATAGCACTGCCAACTCTAGGTCTTCACCGTTGCGGACATCTACATACGCACTATGGTGTCTTCGCCATCGTGCTGCCTCTTTTGCTACAGCTGACGGGAATGCCGAGCACAGCCTCTGCAGGAGGCGGCTGGGTTTATTCCAGGTCGAGGTGTTTTAAATATTCAGCATAGTGTCTCTTACGCCCATTAATGAGGCAGCACGGTTGTTTGCTGTTTAGTAAGCCTATATATACTAAGGGGGCTGCGCAATATGCAGTTCGAAGCTTAACCGATACCGTCGTTGTACGCAGGCTTTGGGGCCACTGCTAGAGCTAGAAGACAAATGGGTAGCAACATCACCTACCGCTACGGCCGCGCTTGGGGTCGTCTCGTCGAGGGTTTGAAAAAACCTGCTGATGGTAGATGAGATTATTCTACGACTTGACAAGAACAAGCAAATTTTTGGTTTAGTAATGACAACACCTTCTGGTAAACGCGTCCTTGGATAAGCACGCACGCTTGAACATTACTCATTTCCCGGCTAGTAGTCTCGAGCGTCGGTGTGGCTCATGGTGGTTCCTTGTCAAAATTAGAAATCAGGTAGAACCACCACACCCAAACACCGATTGAGAACGATCGGCGGCCGCGGAGAGTCTGCTTCGAAGCCTGTCGATGATATTAAAACACCACGAAATCAATTACCACCCTATGCGCTGCGTGTGATAAACGTAAGCTCCAACAACCTTCTAAATACCATCGTTCGAAGGCAGAGGTCGTAACGTATATTTAGTTTCAGGTGTGGTGCGTCCGATGTTTGATGGTAAGAACACGCCCGAAAGTTGGCATGCGCTCTTCGAGAGGGGAACATGTACCAAACGACCTATAGCGTGGAGTCTCATACCGAGAGCGTGAACTTGGTTACGTCGATTCAAGGCAATATCTCAAGGTCACTCCCTGGTAACACCTCCAGCACTGGAAGCTTGTTTCGTGAACACGGTGCGGGTCTTCGCTTCTGACAAACCCTCAACGTTGATTTCAGACGTGAGTATACTACGCTGCATCGTGCATGTAACGGGGAAAACACATGCGTCGAAATTGTTGAAACCCGTAGCCCCAACATCAACCACGTAGCGTATTGGGTTTTGTCCTCAGATCGAACTCACCCCGAAAGACTATATCAATTCGTTGCTTCGACCCGTTGCCTTTATCTATACTTTGGGTAATAAACTTTCTGGTCGGACTGCGAAATTTTCCATTTCGACCAGTGCGAAACAATGAGTGGTGCGCGCCTATATAGAGGGGGGCGTGTCCAATGACAGTTGTCGTCAACCTCCGAGCTCTTGACCGGCGTCAGGTTTGGTTATTGAGCAATCGGTATGTAGACTGAGTTTCATTCTGGCCCCATCGCACGGACAGAAGATCGTCTGCATCTGAAGGAAGTCGTCTGCAACAAACTCTGATTTGACCCCCCCCGCAGGGGTTCTACTGCTGCTCATACAACTGCTTCTCCGGTTACACTCTGGTGAACTACGTCGATGATATCTGGTGTTGGTGTTGCCTGTGCTCGAAGTCCAAACGCTGTGATAAAGTCTGCTAAAGCTACGACTGCCCGAAGTAATACTAATTAGTACACGACACCGACACTACCGTGTGCAAGGACAACATGTGCACCTAAGCTTAGTGCTGCCAGGGAGGCGCGACATGGTCACGGTAAACCCCACACGCAGGGTGTCACTTACGCATTATGCAATTTTCAGACTTCCATCACCTTGAAAATTGTTGGCTGTCGTGTTGTAAGGTATCGCTAAGCAACGGCCGTGAAGGTTCATCTTCGAGGACTGCCCGGTGTACGCCATTCATATTGAAGTGAGTGGTTCAACGTCACAGAAAAGGGCCCATTTTCCGTGTTTGTGAGGCTAATTCGTTCCATTTTAGCGGCAGCGACGGTCTACTGTGACGGTTTCCAGTTATCCAACTGTTACGCTCTGATCGACAACGCTAATCACGAGGAATGTAAGCACGGCAAATGTGAGAAATCCCAGTGCTGCAACAAGGTCTACTCCGGCTACGATTGCTCTGAATACTACGATCGAGCAGACGACGCTGACACTACCTTGTGCAAAACCAACAAGTGCACCACAGACCAGTCCGGCGAAAAGGGGGAGACGAGTCCCGGATATACCGCACAATGATACAGCGTTAATGGTAGGTACCAGTCCTAGTAATACCTTGTTCATCGCCTTTCTGACTATCGGATAGATGCCCATGACATTGAATCGAGCGAACAACGTCCAGGGGATGAAAGGTTACCTCGTACTATACCAGCTTACATATTGCCTTATCCACTATATTTTCCCATTTTAAATTTAACATCAGGCACTGTCAGCCGCGACGCATACCGCTGCACCTACCACTACAATCTGAACAACGACTGGAACGAGATCAATTGCCATCACTCCGATGCACCACCGTCGTGTGCCTTGCGCGGAGATTAATGACCCGGTAGTTTCTCACGTGGTTACCTTGAGATCGGTTAGACCTGGCGGGCTCGTCGCGCTTGACGTCGTACACACGCAGGTCTGCTGTACGTCTACAGAGTGACGGGTATGAACTCGTATCAAAGGCGGACGTTCGGTTGTATTGTCGTCAACCGTCACTGACTTTGGGGTACGGGCACGTCGGTGTGTATGGCACTGCCATGGGGCCAGCACTGCCCGTTTTCAAAGCGTATTGTTTCAAGCAGGGTAAAGGCCGCCATCAACCATGCACCAATACCCATCACACATCAAGCCTTCAAAAACTAGTCGCAGGCTATGCAGCCAGTCTTTAGGCCGGATTGATTAATCACCAGCCAAAACAAAAGCTGACCCAGTTGCAATTTAATTGATGCACATTGGAGACAGCTTCGTGCCTGATGACGATGGCTTCAGCACCGTAAAGAAAAATCATGTCTTTCCGCCCAAACGGGTCTCGACGGTTGAGCAGCATCTTGACCCAGTAGACGAGTAAACACCTCTTTACCGAGTTGGGTCCAGTGGTCCTCCACAACTTTCTGGGAACAAGTGATCGAATGCCCCCATCCAGGCATCATTGATGCGAAAGTAAAAAAGAATATCGCCAGGCGGAACTACATGAGCATTCCCCGTCCCTAGAGGTCGTGCCCCAATCTTGATAGCGAACTTGTACGTCGTCGAGAAGACGTCCCAGCGTCTTCCCCAAGGTTAACGACAGCATGTGTGTCAAGAACGTAGGTTGTAGCATCTTCTCCCGCAACTTCCTCGACTTCCATGTCGTCCGCCGGCGCGATATCGCCGTTTACCTCGGCCATCGTAACGTCGTCTCCCCGCCCGTCATTCGTACTATACTTAGATACTGTTCCTCTTGAATTGTAAGGACATTCTGGTGGTAACTCCGCCTTTAAAACAAATCTCAGGATCACTTCCGCCATACTGAGAAGTATTGAGGTTAGGCTGACTGAACACAGGTTCGAGTGCCAGCTGAATCCCTCAGACCAAATGCTGTTCGTCGTCCTTCATGCATTTTATAACATATCCAATAAACTGGTCGCAGCCATAGGCAACTCAGTCGCAAAATATGACGACTCGACCGCGTAGACAACTGATGTCCCGCGAAGAGATCGTTCGGCGGAAACATATATCTTCCTAACCTCCTTCGTTCCAACGCGACAATATGTCCTTTGACGCGAACAGGAAAAACAGCAGAACGCTCGACTACCGTCGTATCCTGGAGATGTTCTGGTACCTTTCCAACAGACAAGCGGTTTGCTAACCCAGCTTCCGGAATGGTATCTGACAAGGGGCGCCTAAAGCAATTGTTGCACGACTGCAACTTGCCCGGGTTTTATTCGTCGAACCCGTGCACACTGAGAACTAGGCCATCGAGGCCACTGGCAGTATCAGGCGGATAATTGCGAAAATTCGACATTTTCCGATCACGCCTTTTAAGGTAACGTAACGCTTTGAGAATATCCTTGTGAGGTATTTCACACGGCGTCAACGTGTGTTGTTCAATATCACCGGTCCTCTTGTCGCATATACCGCGAGGAAACCTGAACACAGAGGACGGGTTTAAATGATTGAGTGTTCAACAGTTGCCGTTCGATTCCAAATTTATGAAGATAAATAGTTACCTTTCCTGGAGCTGTATACACAACTCACCCAGTGTTGCTCACTAACATGCGTTCGCTAAAATAATCGATAGCCGCCAAGGGAATTCCGGGTCGAAGTGGGCCTGTCAATTCGACGTAATCTCTTGCACCGTTGTTGACCAAGCGGGGTGTCCATAGCAGCAATTGGCCGTGATGGTATAAACACTGGACATAATCGTGTCGAACGACGAACCTACGCTCGCGAAGGATTGGGGGTAGTTGTATCTGTGAAGCTACAACAGCGCAAAGCAACGTTGCAGCGAATGGCAGCAAAGTCATGATGAAGCCTCCAACTCGAGCCAGTTTTGACGATAAGCCGAGGATTAGGTCACAGACAAAGATTTCGATGAGAGTTACACAAACACGAGTATAGGAAAACCAGGGCTATTGTAAGAGATACACAACCCTCGGCAGATATGGGCGGTTGTTGCCGGGAACTAACCGACCAATCTTTTTCACATTCTTGTTTTCTGGCTCTTTCAAGTCGGCCTTTAAGTCAGACATTAATTCGAAATTTGCAGCCAAGTATCGGGCAAGTCTTCGAATTTGAACAAACGCGATGGTCACATATAGGAGTCCTCCTACGGCATACGTTACCTCCAATTCTGACCGAAATATTTGTCTCAAGTCGTAGACGCATCTACTAGTCTCGACGGCGGCAAGCTCTCAGCCACTCCTACTCCTGCTGCTACCGATGCCGCTGCAGCTACAACCTGTGCGCTCATCAGAGTGTGCTGTTGTGTGTTGGGGGGTCTAAGCGAACGCACGAGGTATATCCTGGACAACAAGCACAATGCATGGACAGGTTCTTTGACTCAGGGCAGGTGTACCTGTGGTCACCTCTGTTCAATCATGCGTTCTACGATAGAGGCGGCCCATTTCCCCAAATACATTTTCTGAATAGCGGGGTTCTTTTACGAAACAATCGTCGGAATGCCAAACTCGATTCCAAAAATGGCGTTATTTCAAACTTGGGCCTTGGGGGTTCTGATCGGGAAGCTATTTTATATTTCGCTGGAGTCGTATTTCGAGCCCCTTAAGTGAGGAATCTGAAAAAACGTAGGGTAAACATGCATCAGAGTAGGCCGTTGATGTGTCATGTGTTCTCCCATCATCTGGTGTGGTGGTACTGTTTCTCTTTGTCGCTTACCGGGTATATATACCCGCCGCCGCGACAACTCGTAGAAGAAGCATATTACCTATGTCGATCGCGGCCGAAGCACTCGCCGGCCGAAGCGAATCAGCAAATGCAGCAGACATAACCGCAGCAGCAGCTGCAAAAATAGGAATACGCAGTCAGCGGCAGCAGGCAGCAGCTGAAAATGCCGAGCAGCAGCTTGACAGCAGAACCTTGTGGTGATCGCACTGCCTCCCTCTGTCGCGTATGTGTCTGCCGTCTCGACAACCTCAGAAGATTCATGAATGTGTCTATCACGGCCACAGCCGTCGGCGGCGAACGGCATGCTGAAGAAGAAGCCGCATTGCGGAGCTGCTAAAAAAGTTTTCCGCAGTCAGCAAAGCTGCAGCAATGCTGCTCAGGAGCGGCAGCTGCATAAATCCAAAGCCTTCAGCGGCCAAAGCTCTCAGAAGCATCAGCAGCAGCTCTTCCTGGTTAACTACAAGGAGGTGGTTTCGCACAGCTGAGCCGACGCGCCGACTGAGGTGTACCCGTATGACATTCGCTTGGCAATTGCTGAGCTCCTTAGACAATGGTGACCTTCACGGCAGATTTGATAATCGAGGCTGGCCTCAACGCAGACTTTAACGAGTCGGGAAATATTACTCGTAGAAAGTAATGGTCGGTGAAATCCTCGTGACGTTGGGTTTCTCACCCCTTTGGCTACACGATTGCTTTAAGCGTTTGTTCGGCTACAGAGCCAAATTTTAGTCGCTTGGACAAAGTAGGAAATTCGACGCGGGCAATGTTTTCAAAAATCTAGAATTAGTCTTGAAAATAGCAAACAAAAGGAGGGTAGTTCCGTATAGTGAATATTTAACGGTTTTCAGCATGTCGACTGCGTTACTGGGAACGAGGATATCCAGGACTAGTTTACAATAATCAACATACGCTACAAATAACTTCGCGTAATAAGAAACAAGAAACTTGGGCCTGACCGGATTTCTTGTTTCGGAAGGGGCGCGCCTGGTTTGCAAGGGTCAATAAAACGATCCCTGAATATCCTCGTTTTCTGTGAATCTCATCCTGTTCCAGACTAATCGTTTTTTCCTATATATAGCAGGTATTCATTGTTACCGCGTACCAGGACTGCATACCACACCCTGGAGCATAGCGAACAGTCTCAGTGACTATTAAAATCTGCATAATTATGCAAATAAATGACTGTATGGTGTGGTCCACTTTTCCAGTTTATTGAAACGCATTGAGCTCTATTATCTTGACAGTTTCTATCGTATGGTCACTCTCTGGTCCTATTCTCTTGACACACCCATTATTGAGACAGTCCCCGTAACCAATTGTCCGGGGCGTACCAAATTGAAGGACCTTTTCCTCCTTGAACTGCTAGGCAAGTTCGAACTTATATATGTATATGGCATCCCCTAAATTGTCTCGACGATTACAATTTACAGACCGTCCCCTGCATAAAAATCTCGAAAACTCCATTTGATTTCGTGTGCCCGAAGACTTCCTCTATATTATCCAGTACGAAATAATTAAATGGAAACCGAGGTCAATTTATTTCATTGTTTTGGTCAGATAGCAATTCCAAACCGGAAACAAAATAATGATAGCTTTCCTCGAAGATTTTGATATTTTTGAAACGAGGTTTGCACTTTGAATCACACATTGGACCTGTAGTTTTTTTTTCGATTTCGATTTTTTTTCGGTTCCCCGAAGACGGAAAAAAACTCTATTTTCAGTACGAATTAATTAAATTGAAAAATTTATTAGACACCCCCCCCCCCGACAAAATATTTCGGACAATTCAAAATATTAAACAAAACTCACAGATCAATTGGCCCGACGATTCAAATGCATACACAGCTTCAAAAATGTATAGTCCGGACCATTTCGATTTGAAGACCGCCTTATAAATCAAATGGTCGGGCGGTTATGAATAATAGACAGCAGTATACAAAACTGCTTATTCGGACAATTTCAACTAATTCAAATCTCCTTATTAGTTTCCACAGGCAATGCCATTTGTAGGCAGTGTCCCAAATCAATTGCCCTCTCCCAAATAATCGCCCGTACATTTCAAAATACCAACGCGCGAACTATTTTGTTCTGTGAAGCGTTTTTTAAAGATTTACATATGAACTACGTACGGACAAATAATACAACGTTAAAGTGGCGGTGTCCCGCCCTTATCTGATCATGCCTTGGACCATAGACCTGTCGATAGACTGTTGCCCCTTCAGCACAGTCATGCAGTTGTTTCATTCATTATAACTGTTCTGGCAAGTGATGTCAAAGACCGCATGAGGTTGTATAGACAATTGATGTCGGATACTGTTTTATAATTGGATTTGTTCGGACAACTGATATAGGTTTCTGCCCAAAAATTGGACTTATCCGGACCATTGGTATTTTAACACTTTTTATCAAAGAAGATCGCCCTAACGAATGATTTGAGAGACTGCCCAATATTTGGAAATGCCTGAAGAATGGAGGTTTGTTTCTTTTGAAAACTAGGCATTGTCCAGAGAGATGATCTAGGAGACTGTACTTATTGGTTGGCATTGTGCGTTTAAATGGTTTTAAAGGCTGTTTAATAATAATTGGAATTGCTTCAGCAATTCGATTTCGGGTTATTAACACGAGTTGAACTTGTCGGGCATTGCTTTGGGATAATAATGCCAGTTCATTGGAATTGTTCGGACTACTGGTTTCTTTTCTCACGAAAAAACGCTACATCGGCCCGTCGCAAGCTATAAGTTTCATGCACACGCGACCGAGTTTCCGCAAACATTTCTGACGCGCGAGTCGAAAAACAAAAGGAAGCGCAGAGGGTAAGCCACAAGACACGACCCCCCGTCTGCCATGTGGAGATCAATTTTTCGCCCGCGATCAACATTTCCCACGAAACAGGCCGACGAACGGTTGCTTGGTTACCAGCGTCGGCATGCGAACGAGCGGCTCCTTTGAGGGCATTACCCAAAACAGGATGGGTAGTGTCCAGTTCGAACCCTCGTGAAACTCGATGGAAAAACTTGATCGCTGACAAATGGCTCTCGATAGTTGTCGACCGCAATTTCTTAGTGGCAAAGGCGTACGCTACGTACTCAAACAAATGCCACACGTTAGTCATCATGCTGTCTCCGCCACGCTCTAGGAATACAGGCATGTCACAACGTACCCGAACGTCTACCCATGCGCCAAAATGCCCTTGATAAGTGCGTTCAGACGAGGTCGCAATGGCGTTTCGCATGAGTTCGAGGCCAACACCGAAGTACAGAGGGATGTGCCCGCATCCCCCAGGTCCTGCTCCTGCCACGGAATGTCGGGTCGAACAGCCCGCAAATTAACGAGGACGGAGGCACAATCCCACCATGAGATACCATCAGCGGCCACGTTAAAAATTCCACGTGCGTGTTTTGCGTCAAAGTGCCAACCAGAGGACAACTCGAGCACACCGAGGAGACGCATTAATGCGCCAGATCTCGGCTCCTTTCCCCCTCGACAACGCCGCACCCACTCGACCGCTGCTTCGTTGTCGCCACGTAACAACACACAGTCCCCCATGGCGAACGGACGTTCATCACACGCAGATACGAGGACCGATGCAGAAACTACCATGCCCAGCAATTCTAGAACGTTAATTGATAAATCCTTCTCATCTGCAACGGACTTACTCGATCCACAAAATCGAGACCGCTCTCCTGCGTCATACTCGTATCGTCAAAAGACCCCAGTTTCCAAGCAACAACCCCCGACCGCGGCTTTAGATGCGTCCGAAAAAAGAGTACGTCTAGGGGGGCGCTCAAGCAAATTATACATCGGAGCCGCCAAGGTTCCTCCGCGCGCGCCCCACACTTCCTCAACGAACCACCGCCAGAACTCGAGGTCACCATGGAACTCGGGTCCCCGGGCGAGACGCCGCCCGGGGTTGGCCATACGGCAATCAAAATTAGCTCCGGCAGCAATGCGCGGCATACCAACTGAAGCTAACAAGCGGTTAACGAAAAAACGCCTCGGGCGTACAGCAAAGGAAACATGCACGAGAAAGCCAACGAGTTGCGACACCTGCTTCGCAGAAGCAGATGCACGAGACGAGGGCCACTCCTTGAGGATATTGTGCAGCTTGAGGCGCTTATGAGGCGGCAACGTGACGGTAAGCTCCTCAGTATCAATGATCCATCCCAAAACATCCAGTTGCGTGTCCCAATTAGTAATGTTCTTGGCTGACAGGAGGGGCGGATCGGAAACATCACGTTCGCCCAACAAGCGAAAGTGCTCCGACGCCAGTGATTGTAATGCACGCAAGCAACGGCGGCCGTCCGGCCACCATTGCAACTCGACAAGAATGCCATCGTCCACGTAGTACCTAACAAAAAAAATGCTCCCGGTGTTGCCCCCTGAACCAGGAACGGGCCCACAATCACGCGGGATAGCAACGACCCGAACTCCCCGCGGCGGGGAGAGTTCAACGTGCGCAACGGCGGCAGCCCCTTGATGGGAAACGTCTGCGCCTTGAAAGGTAGAGTGGGTATGAGCATGCTCGAGCGCAGATGCCATCAACCCCCAAAACCCAGGACTATAGCGCCAACCAAACTGCAAGCGCAAATCCACGACAACGTGATCACCGAAAACGTATCCAAAATTCGGCGCGCCTGCCGGATCAACCAAAACCTGCCGAAAAGCGTCTTTGACGTCCACACGGCACAACAGGATTCGAGCGCGACTACCATGCGTGTGTCGCAAAAACAGCACCTGTAACAGCACATCTAGAAGCTCATGGCTGAGCTCGCACGATGGTGCGGAGTCAAAGTCAGTGTCACCGTTAACGCTGGTCCGACCGCCCTCGCGCGCAAACGTAGGATCGTGAATAATCCTTAATTTGGGTTCGAGAACGACACTCAGCGGTGAAAGGCGAAGACCCTGAATCTCGTCTGCATATCGCAAATCAAACACCATCGCTCGGTCGTGCACCACGTCTGCGCATATCTTATTGTGGATAGCCCCCGCATGCGTGGCGACGACCGGGTGATTACCATACGCGAGTTCTGTGGTAAAATCCCCCCCCCGTGCGACGACGACAGGCGCGCCCGGCGCCAGCACACGAAGCAACAAAGAAATACGAGGGCATTTCTTGATCTCAACAAACCAGTGCTGTACGACAGCAACGTTAATATGCGGAGAGAAACCTGAGGAGCCGATGGTGGACAGAAAAAGGTGAAAACTGCCTTGAACCTGTCGCAAGGGTGAGGAGCTGAGTAATGCGACCTGATCGAGGCTCGCTGAGCCTCGCACAGACACCGCTTGCACCACTACCTCCCGAGCGGCAAGCCACGCATCTACCTCATCTACTCGCAACGCATCCAGACGCACGTCGGCGACCGCACCTTGCACGTACGCGGTGTCAACTGGCAAAAAACTCGCACGCACGCCCACACCCGTACCTTTTTCTGAGAAGGGAACCGAACCCGAAGTCACAGCGACGCGATCACGCCCGACGCCGCCATCGCCAGCCAGAGCTCCTAACGCACGCCTACGGAACCCCCCCGCTCCTTCGCGGGTGGCCTGCCGAGTGCCCGTTCCACAACCGGCGACGTGCGCCGTCGCCGCTCCGCCGCCGGCCCGCACCGCCGCCGCCCACCCAGGTGCTGGCCCAACCAACAGGAAGGGCCCGTGTCTTCATCCCGAACCCGAGCCACCACCACCCCCGGCCCCCCCGCGACCACCATCTGGGCGGAGCACCAGAGCCCGCGTCCCGCTAGCTTGCGCCGCCGCTCCACCTCGCGTTCCCCCAGCTGGAGCCGCCAATCCGCCGCCGAGAAGAGCTGCAGGAGAGGAAGAGTTGGCCGGGGTATTCGCATGCACGAATTTGCAGTCGGAATACCGGCATAGGCCCGTCGACGCGAATATCCTGCACACCGCGGCGCTTCTCTTTCTGGCCGGACCCGTCTAGGCAGGGGCGAGGCTTTGGCCCCGCTTGGGTGCCCCATCCCTGCTGTCGCGTGGAACTTGAAAACCTTCCACGAGCTTCAGGACGTCGCCACCGGACGAGCAAACGTTGCGTGTACGACCAAACGCTGGGACAGGCGGCGCGTCAAACACGGCGTTGAACTGAGGGGGAACAGTCTACGGACGAACTTGCTGGGCAAACCTCATGAGGTCGTTCACCCACAGGCGCAGGTCGTCGTTCACCTTGTCGCTCATACCACCCCGTGCCGCGGAGCCGGAAAGCAAAAGGATGTTCTGGGCGGAGCACCAGAGCCCGCGTCCCGCTAGCTTGCGCCGCCACTCCACCTCGCGCTCCCCCAGCTGGAGCCGCCGATCGGCCGCCGAGAAGAGCTGCAAGAGAGGAAGAGTTGGCCGGGGTATTCGCATGCACAAATTTTCAGTCGGAATACCGGCACAGGCCCGTCGACGCGAACATCCTGCACACCGCGGCGCTCTTCATTCTGGCCGGACCCGTCTTGGCAGGGGCGAGGCTTTTTGGCCCCGCTTGGGTGCCCCATCCCTGCTGTCGCGTGAAACTTGGAGACCTTTCACGAGCTTCAGGACGTCGCCACCGGACGAGCAAAAGTTTCGTGTACGACCAAACGCTGGGACAGGCGGCGCGTCAAACACGGCGTTGAACTGAGGGGGAACAGTCAACGGACGAACTTGCTGGGCAAACCTCATGAGGTCGTTCACCCACAGGCGCAGGTCGACGTTCACCGTGTCGCTCATACCAGCCCGTGCCGCGGAGCCGGAAAGCAAAAGGATGCTCTGGGCGGAGCACCAGAGCCCGCGTCCCGCTAGCTTGCGCCGCCGCTCCACCTCGAGCTCCCCCAGCTGGAGCGCTGATCCGCCGCCGAGAAGAGCTGCAGGAGAGGAAGAGTTGGCCGGGGTATTCGCATGAACGAATTTTCAGTCGGAATACCGGCATAGGCCCGTCGACGCGAACATCCTGCACACCGCGGCGCTCTTCTTTCTGGCCGGACCCGTCTTGGCAGGGGCGAGGCTTTGGCCCCGCTTGGGTGCCCCATCCCTGCTGTCGCGTGGAACTTGGAGACCTTCCACGAGCTTCAAGACGTCGCCACCGGACGAGCAAACGTTGCGTGTACGACCAAACGCTGGGACAGGCGGCGCGTCAAACACGGCGTTGAACTGAGGGGGGACAGTCAATGGACGAACTTGCTGGGCAAACCTCATGAGGTCGTTCACCCACAGGCGCAGGGCGTCGTTCACCTTGTCGCTCATAACAGCCCGTGCCGCGGAGCCCGAAAGCAAAAGGATGTTCTGGGCGGAGCACCAGAGCCCGCGTCCCGCTAGCTTGCGCCGCCACTCCACCTCGCGCTCCCCCAGCTGGAGCCGCCGATCGGCCGCCGAGAAGAGCTGCAAGAGAGGAAGAGTTGGCCGGGGTATTCGCATGCACATATTTTCAGTCGGAATACCGGCACAGGCCCGTCGACGCGAACATCCTGCACACCGCGGCGCTCTTCATTCTGGCCGGACCCGTCTTGGCAGGGGCGAGGCTTTTTGGCCCCGCTTGGGTGCCCCATCCCTGCTGTCGCGTGGAACTTGGAGACCTTCCACGAGCTTCAAGACGTCGCCACCGGTCGAGCAAAAGTTGCGTGTACGACCAAACGCTGGGACAGGCGGCGCGTCAAACACGGCGTTGAACTGAGGGGGGACAGTCAATGGACGAACTTGCTGGGCAAACCTCATGAGGTCGTTCACCCACAGGCGCAGGGCGTCGTTCACCTTGTCGCTCATAACAGCCCGTGCCGCGGAGCCGGAAAGCAAAAGGATGTTCTGGGCGGAGCACCAGAGCCCGCGTCCCGCTAGCTTGCGCCGCCGCTCCACCTCGCGTTCCCCCAGCTGGAGCCGCCGATCCGCCGCCTAGAAGAGCTGCAAGAGAGGAAGAGTTGGCCGGGGAATTCGCATGCACGATTTTGCAGTCGGAATACCGGCATAGGCTCGTCGACGCGAATATCCTGCACACCGCGGCGCTCTTCTTTCTGGCCGGACCCGTCTTGGCAGGGGCGAGGCTTTGGCCCCGCTTGGGTGCCCCATCCCTGCTGTCGCGTGGAACTTGGAGACCTTTCACGAGCTTCAGGACGTCGCCACCGGACGAGCAACAGTTGCGTGTACGACCAAACGCTGGGACAGGCGGCGCGTCAAACACTGCGTTGAACTGAGGGGGAACAGTCAACGGACGAACTTGCTGGGCAAACCTCATGAGGTCGTTCACCCACAGGCGCAGGTCGTCGTTCACCGTGTCACTCATAACAGCCCGCGCAGCGGAGCCGGAAATCAAAAGGATGTTCTGGGCGGAGCACCAGAGCCCGCGTCCCGCTAGTTTGCGCCCCCGCTCCACCTCGCGTTCCCCCAGCTGGAGCCGCCGATCGGCCGCCGAGAAAAGCTGCAGGAGAGGAAGAGTTGGCCGGGGTATTCGAATGCACGAATTTGCAGTCGGAATACCGGCATAGGCCCGTCGACGCGAACATCCTGCACTGCGCGGCGTTCTTCTTTCTCGCCGGACCCTTCTTGGCAGGGGCGAGGCTTTTTGGCCCCGCTTGGGTGCCCCATCCCTGCTGTCACGTGGAACTTGGAGACCTTTCACGAGCTTCAGGACGTCGCCACCGGACGAGCAAACGTTGCGTGTACGACCAAACGCTGGGACAGGCGGCGAGTCAAACACGGCGTTGAACTGAGGGGGAACAGTCAACGGACGAACTTGCTGGGCAAACCTCATGAGGTCGTTCACCCACAGGCGCAGATCGTCGTTCACCGTGTCGCTCATACCAGCCCGTGCCGCGGAGCCGGAAAGCAAAAGGATGTTCTAGGCGGAGCACCAGAGCCCGCGTCCCGCTAGCTTGCGCCGCCGCTCCACCTCGAGCTCCCCCAGCTGCAGCCGCTGATCGGCCGCCGAGAAGAGCTGCAAGAGAGGAAGAGTTGGCCGGGGTATTCGCATGCACAAATTTTCAGTCGGAATACCGGCATAGGCCCGTCGACGCGAACATCCTGCACACCGCGGCGCTCTTCATTCTGGCCGGACCCGTCTTGGCAGGGGCGAGGCTTTTTGGCCCCGCTTGGGTGCCCCATCCCTGCTGTCGCGTGGAACTTGGAGACCTTTCACGAGCTTCAGGACGTCGCCACCGGACGAGCAAAAGTTGCGTGTAGGACCAAACGCTGGGACAGGCGGCGCGTCAAACACGGCGTTGAACTGAGGGGGGACAGTCAACGGACGAACTTGCTGGGCAAACCTCATGAGGTCGTTCACCCACAGGCGCAGGTCGTCGTTCACCATGTCGCTCATAACAGCCCGCGCCGCGGAGCCGGAAAGCAAAATGATGTTGCTTAGAGTATGCCGGCGAAGACGGGCCGCCGCGGATATGAACGAGACGTCGACAGGTGCCAGCCGGTTCAGGCACGCGCGGTCGTCGGCGACGTCAGGCGAGAGTCCAACTGTAAGAACGGCCATAAAAGCCTGGCGCAAGAGGTCCAGGCCGTCAGCGACAAACACCAGGTAATCGACAGGGCGGTCGGCACGTGGACCATACATGGTCACATCAAAGTTTCTGACAGCGCGAAGCTGAGCCGTCACCCTCGCCGTAACGTCGACGCTCTCACCCACAAAGAAATGACTCAATGTCTGCGGTCGACTCGCCGAGGTTCGGAGGCAAGCGTCCCCGAAGCAGCCAGTGTTTGCGTGACGACATTTTCTTCCAAAGAGCCGTGTAGTCAGTCAACTGTGAGTTCTGTACATGCCGCTCCCTCGAGTCCCCGCCGTCTCGCACGGAAGGCTCACGGTCGCCAAAGTTGTCCACAAACAAACTGCTGAATCAGGACCTCGACGTCGGCGGTCTTAGATGCGCCGCCCGCGACGGCGTCCCGAAGGCTCGCAACAGGCAGGAGCACGTTGTCCAGAGATGACTTGACGCCGAGGATCTCCGTATCCATGCGGGAAAGCTCGGAGGACACCTGGTTTTGCCAATGCCGCACGTCAGCTGTCGATACCACTCCCCCCGAGGCTGCCGGCATAGATGGAGGACTAGCCGTAGCAGCAGGAGTAGCAGCCTCAGCAGCAGTAGCAGCAGCATCGTTGGCCTGACGAGAGGCCACAGCAGCGTCGGTGGCCTGGCGAGCCTCGGCTTCGGCTCGTCCAGCACGGCGTGCATCGACCTCCGCTTGCACAGCAGCTACCGCAGCATGAGCATTCGCCTCGGCTTGTGTTTGCGCAGCAAACAACGCAATCTGCACACCTCGCGCCGCAGTAGCCGCGTTGGCACCGGCCTCCGGCGACTTGCTCTCGTCGGACATCCCGAACTCAAACTAGTCTGTATCACACCTTGAACCTGTAGCGTTGCCTCTGCTTCAATGCGCTTTTGCGTGTAGGCTGCGGCTACGTACCAGACAAGGTGTATGTACCAAGGGCTACGATTCAGGCTACCGTGAAACATCGCATTCATCTGATTGGCTAAACTTCTTACGTACGTACAAAACTCACATTCTCTCATTCTTCCGAGAATACTCCGCAATTGTTCGGACAACTGGTTTTGGAAGCGGCCTACTCTTTGGAATTGTCATGTGACTATCGAGTTCAAGAGGGCGCTCTTTTTTGAAAGCTGGCAGATACTTGTGGAGCTGCAGCTAATGTGGTGCGTACAAAACTATACCAGGCCACAGTAGCTATAGTATTGTTTCTACAACAGCTTCGGGAACGTCCTGCACACCCCATCCTTTGCAAGGTGCAATATTGTGCCATATGGCGAAAAGTAAAAACTCAATGGGGTGGGTCTATCATGATGCAATTAATAGCTACGCGGACATGACATTTATCGGGCAATCGATTACGTTGGCGGCGCCTTACTGAATTGTGCGGACAAATCCAAGTACCTGAAATCGCCGATATCCGTCATTAAACCACATAATAACCAGAAAACCTCAGCACGCGACATCAAAATTTTCGCAAATTAAATTTATTACGCAGCAGCAGACGAAAATCAATTCTCCAGACAAAACCAATTGTAGACGGTTCCCGAAATCAGTTGTCTGGATAATCTCAACTAGTATAGGCAAGACGTCAAATCAATTGTCTGAGCAATGCTTATGATCGGGCCAGCACCCGAACTCAATTTGCTGATATTTCCCAGTAATTTTTACAGTCTCGGTTATCAATTGTAGAGACGATTATTTAAAATTCAGAACAGCACCGTAAACATATTGCACACAAAATTCCACCTGATCGATAATTTTCAAAATCAATTGTATGGACAATTCCAAGTCATAGACAATCACCGAAAACCGTTGTATGGTATTTTTTTAGAAGTGGGCAATCGCCGAAATCAGTTATCGGGGCAATCCCTAATAATCGACAATCGCCAAAACCAACTGTCAAATAACAAACTAGTTCACAAAAAGCCTTCTGAATCGAAAGTGGACACAATACACTTGACTATTTGAAATAAGCATCGTCCAAGGTGTGCGCGGGACATATCATACACCAGGTCCATATGCTTTCACGGTATCAAACATGGCATCCAATACCCCAACCATCTGAATAGCATGGCGTTATACGGATGAGCTGATGTTATACGGGTTAGATTTGTTTGATTTCGCCTCCTATCATTTCAACGCTTTCCTATCATTCATCAAATCATCGAAACTTTTGCAATACGACTGCTTTAGTCTATCGTTTTTGTCCAGGCTAACCACGGTACTTCGGCGGGACGGTGACGACGGTGACAGCGGGACGGGACGGGACAAAAGCCGTTCAAAAAGTCCCGCCGTGCCATCCCGCCGACAGATTCCCTCCTGTCGTCATTTACCGTCACGTCCCGCCGGCAAAATCTCTCCAGTTGGAAATTACAGTCCCGTCCCGCCGTAACGTCGAACAAGTATCGTCCTGTTTCGGCGTCACACCGAAAAGGTACCGTTCCGTCCAACCAAGAGACAAAACAATTACCGTCCCGTTCCACCGTGAGAACGAAATGTGACCATCCCGTCCCGCCGTGACACCGAAAAATCACCGTATCGCCGACCAAATTTCTTCGTTTGAAAAATATCGTACCGTCTCGTCTTGAGGCGGCCTCCGGTGGACATACCTTGCCTGTTCCACTGCGAGATACAATCGTTGTCCTTCGTTTTTATCCATTATCACCTCGAATTACGGAATTAACAAATACAAACGACCTGTGCTAAAATTCAGTACTAATTTTCCCATACAAATACATGTCTTCATAATTCGTGCACAACTCCCGTACTACTCTGAATGAAAAACGCATACCAGGTATAATAGTACTATCAGTAGGCGCATTACGCAGCTTTCCAAATTGAGTACGGATCCTTGTATCAACTACCATGGTACCTGGTACTCAACAAACCAGTCGAAGTCACAGTTCATGACGTGTTTTCATCTTTTTAATTTATACCAGTACACAACATGAAATTGCTACGCACCACATTTGGATATGTTTTCGAGCCCAAATTGTGTTGGTGATGATGATCAGCAGCGGGTTGGTCTTCGTTTTTACATCTTGAAATGAATGTAAGTACAGACATCACGAAAAGTACAGAACAAAGGAAAAATTACAATGATACCAAGTAGTAAGTGTGTAAAGTGGTATATCTGGTGTTGTTGTTGCTGTTTTCTTCATGAATCTTCATACTCTATGTTTCCACGCACAACACCTGTCACAGCCGCAAGGTCGCCACCACGCACAAACAGCATAGGAAAATACTCAACTCATGACCCCACCAGTCCATCTGCTGTGGTGTGGCCCAAAACAATGATCGGTGACATGCCATCAAGCGAGACGCGAAACGTGCGCTGTCAAGGATGTCGGGCCGGGTATTCCACACTTGACCTAGTAGTTTGGTGTCAGTAAAAAATGTCACAAGGCAAAGTGGCCGTCTGTCAAGGGGTGAAGGAGCTGTCTCTTAACATGTTGCGTGTGACCGGCACCTACGCCATTAATATCTTCGTCGCGATCGGGGTCGATCTACCAGCAGCGAGCGGCACTAGAATCACCACCGCCATCGCCACCACCTTCACCACCACCCACATCCACCTCTACAACCACCACCAGTAAAATAGCGCAAACAGAACCATCGGAACAACCACCATAAGACGACACTGCTCCAAATAACCTGGGTCAGGGATGGGAAGAAATCAGCAGAAAACGTCCCCCGTGTAGTGGCGGCAGTTCTCGGAGCTTGGGCCGCAGGTCGAGAGGAACAACGTCTCTTCGTCGCTCCCTTCACGCAACCAGAGGTGTGGGAAAGTCTTCACTTACAATCGCGCCGCCCTTGCATCCGAAAAGAAGAAGAATAAAAAGTGCCGTCCCGTTCAGCCGAGGGGAATTTTTAACCGTCCCACTGAGACCCTAAAAGAAAATTCCCGTCCCGTCTCGCCGAAAAATTAAAACCACCCCGACCCGCCAAGGGGAGCAAACGTTACCTTGCCGTTCCGCCGAGGGAGAAACAAGAACCTCCCCGTTCTGCCGAGGTGAAAGTATTTACCGTCGCACTCAAACCGTCAAATAAATTTCCCGTCCCGTCCCGTTGAGAAAATTAAACCGCCCCAACCTGCCGAGGGAAAAAACGTTACCGTGCCGTTCCGCCGAGGAAAAAACAAATATCGTCCCGTTCCGCCGAGCGAAACAAATGTGTGTCGTCCCGTTCCGTCGTGAAAATATATCCCGTTGAGATTTATCGTCCCGTTCTGATAAATTTGTATGTCTTCATGTTACCGTTCTGTTATCGTTTTTCCCCCCTCCAACCCAGTTAAAGCTGTCCCGTCCCGTCCCATCCCGCCACGTTTCTCAGTCACTGTGAGATCCTTGGTCTTGTTCATCTCTATGCCATCCGACACGTGACGGAATTGCCCTGTCATTATCAAAATGGAAGCAATTTCAGTTTCCAGGACTCCGGAATAAAGAGATAAAAAAAATATATCCCACAGGAAAAACAAGTACTATACTAGAAGCATCGTGAAGAGATAGTGTCAGGTCGGTTGTTGCCTAGGATCAACCACCACGAATATAAAAAAAGCTTGTCAGAAACCGAGTGATATTAAAAGCAGACACATGTCAAGTGCAATACATAATAAGTTGTTTTCCGGAGTTTGTGTAAAACGCACCCGTTTTTTTCGTAAGTGTGAAATAGGAAAAACAACAGATGTGATATCGCGGATATTTAATTTGCTCATCTTTGCAAGCTGCATGCTATACTCCGCACATAATACAGGATTTACATGGCCTCAACTATATGAAACCCAGCCGGGACCGGCTGAAATGTTTCGTGTTATATGTACGAGGTGTTCAAATCCTACTGGAACAACATTTTTCAATTACTCGTATTCTAAACAACACATTACTTAATCAATATCCCCGTAGAGATCAATACCCCTGTTGAGATACGTGTAGTTAGTATACAATAAAGCCGAAAGGCTCGCCATGACCATCTTCTTATAATAAAAGCACGGCTGCCAAGCTACAAGAGTATGTTTGAGATGTTTTGAGACAAACTCAAGAAATAGGTATGCCACAAGTGGTTTCTGGCCTAGTCCATAGTCTTCAACATCTCCTAGAATACGTTCGTCAGAATCGATTTGGGTGCTGTTTCCTGAGGAGCCGCCGACAATAATAGGCACACCAGTTGCACTACAGAGGTATTGCGACAGAACGACAGCCAGACAGCCAGTCCTAGAGACAGCCAGATAGACAGACAGAAAGACAGACAGGCAGACAGACGGGCAAACTAGAAGAGGTGCAAGTCAACACACCCTGTGGTTCCTGAACGCAGGTCCTAGCACGCCAAGCACCATAGGTCGCGTGTGTTCGGATGAATATTTTCTGTGTTTTTTTCAGGTCCTATAGGCAGAAGACAGCATACATTTCGAGACAACATGTCTGGACCTTCAATTGAGCGGGACAAGTGAAGCATACGGCAACTACACACCCGTAGGCTCACACAACGGTTTGCCACCAAAAAGGGTCAAGTACGTGTTAAAAGGCATATCAAAAAGAAAACGCCCAAACCAACGTGGCAAATATGGTGTTAACTACGTGCTTGGTATAATGCCGACCGTTCTAAGGTAGAAACCGATTGTCGTTTTGGGCATGCCATGACTTGTACCGAAAAATCTGCAATGATCCCGTAAAACGCAAGACAGACTTCTAATGTCCTGCCACACGTTGGGGGCAGGGGAATACGTATCATCCCTCTCGTGCCTTTTCAATCGGTTCCATCAATTTTCAACATCAAGTTGTCACGTTGATGGCCCTTTCCCAGAAAATAAGAAACTGCGATGCACATAATAACACGACACCATCACTGCAGTCTAGTTTCTTTTCATGATTGATACACTCGCATCTAGAGCCGGTCGCCCCGGTGGTTCAAGTGGTTAACCTCGAATTCTACTTGTTTGAGTCCTGGGTTCGAGCCCCAGGAGGGTCGGACTTTGACTTTATTTGCAAAAATAAAAAAAAGGGATTCAATTGTTGAGAGCGCCTTGCAGCGTGGGTAGGCACACTTCGATGCGAGTCGACGAGGGAAGAAAAGGCTGAAATCTTCTTGCGATAAAAAATGAAGGCACGTACCGTAGCGGGAAGGGGGGAGAAGAGCCTCCTATGTGACCCCGGATCTGAGTTACGAGTTGGAAGGAGAGAGAGAAGAAGATGTGCGAAGATAATGAATGGGATGAAAAAAATAAATAAAATAAATAAAAAATGGTTTAGCCGGTCGCCCCGGTGGTTCAAGTGGTTAACCTCGAATTCTACTTGTTTGAGTCCTGGGTTCGAGCCCTAGGAAGGTCGGACTTTGACTTTATTTGCAAAAATAAAAAAAGGGATTCAATTGTTGAGAGCGCCTTGCAGCGTGGGTAGGCACAATTCGATGCGAGTCGACGAGGGAAGAAAAGGCTGAAATCTTCTTGCGATAAAAATGAAGGCACGTACCGTAGCGGGAAGGGGGGAGAAGAGCCTGCTATGTGACCCCGGATCTGAGTTACGAGTTGGAAGGAGAGAGAGAAGAAGATGTGCGAAGATAATGAATGGGATGAAAAAAATAAATAAATAAAAAATAAAAATAAAAATGGTTTAGCCGGTCGCCCCGGTGGTTCAAGTGGTTAACCTCGAATTCTACTTGTTTGAGTCCTGGGTTCGAGCCCTAGGAGGGTCGGACTTTGACTTTATTTGCAAAAATAAAAAAAGGGATTCAATTGTTGAGAGCGCCTTGCAGCGTGGGTAGGCACAATTCGATGCGAGTCGACGAGGGAAGAAAAGGCTGAAATCTTCTCGCGATAAAAATGAAGGCACGTACCGTAGCGGGAAGGGAGGAGAAGAGCCTGCTATGTGACCCCGGATCTGAGTTACGAGTTGGAAGGAGAGAGAGAAGAAGATGTGCGAAGATAATGAATGGGCTGGACCGCCGGGGATCGACGGTTGGCTAGGAGTGGCGCTCCCGCACATGGACGAAGGTTGGCGCCTATACATTGACGCCGGTAGGCTTGTTCACGTCGATATTTAAAAAGAGCCCTGTTAAATGTCCATGCAGGGACGAAGATTCCACTTTACTGTCGTAGTTCGGTTGGGTGTAACAGCGGGGAGGCTCTGCTATTGATTCATGTTACACCTGGTCGACGGTTCTATGAGCTGTCTATCCAGTCGCTGTTGATCAAGACTGTATTGCAAGGTATGTCACGAGCGCTTGAACTGGCGGAAACACGCCCGCGAGTTTGGTCTATTCCGTGGGTTATGTTGAACTCATACCTTGATGAGGTTTGGGGGTAGAGTGTTTTGGCAATGGTTAGAGCATAATCAATATTATATATAAGTATATATATATATATCCATCGATAGGTCAGACAAGGCATTCGCTAATGGCTCAGGTGTGTTGCACCCAGCACATTGTCTGACGTAAAGTGATATTGTATTTTTTCTGACGACAGTCTGTCAAGGCGTATTTCAGGGATTGGTGCCGATCATGCTGAGCCGCGATTATGTGGCCATATACACGACCAGTTACATGTTGGTAGCAGCGTTGTACGTGCAAGGGACGGGGTTCGTGGCCAGAGTTCCGAGCTGGGGGGGGGCGGCGGAGCCGTTGTTCTTACGGTAGGACGATTTGTTCAACGCGGAGCGCTACCTGAACACGCGCCACTTACCTCCTACCAGGTATCGTTTTCGGGTCTAGTAAGAGCGTGAGGATATGGCCAGGCGTTTAGAGCGCTGAGAGAGCTAGTAAAAACAGGCGTAACCCAAAGTGTACGCCCTCCACTCACTTGAGGATTGGAATTTGCTTGACGCTTGCGGCTGGAGGCGATCTGCCGTAATAATATTCCGATGAAATGTAACAGGTGAATCTGGGATAATGCGGGGCATGTGTCTCGTAAACAAGTATCTGACAAGGGTTCGCAAAGACAGCCATATATATCATGATACTGTATGGGGTAGACTGTAGAGGTCTCGGAAGAACCTCAGGTGCTGGGGTAGTACAATGGTGTTGGGCCAGTGGGTGTCTCAGTCGTCCAATGAATCGTACTGTATAACCCAGACAGTAAAGGGAGAGAGATAAGTTTATGAGGAAATACATGTGGGTGTGACTCCGAGTTGGATAATGCGGTAGGCATGTCAGCCAGCTGCTCTCCCTTCCAAGCCACAAAAAATGACAATACCCAACGCAATTCGAAACATATAAAAAAGAAAGCTCCGTTTCACGCGGGTCTTTTGTTAAGAACCTTCTTCTTTTTGTTTTGGCGAGATATTCGCAAATTCGTGTTATTTCCCCGACATCGTACTTGGTTTTATATCTAGGAACGTGTTGTGCCGTTTTTCTTTGGCACCGGTTTTAAACAGATCTCGGTGACCAGCCTCACGTGAAATCAACGCTTTTTTTCTTTGACGAGGTTTGGTGGAGAAAAATAGAGAAAACCTCATATGGGGGGCGAAGGTGATTTCGTTGTTTGTGGAATAACTGAAACTACGAGCCCGAAAAACTCGACAGGTTCGGACGAATTGGACCTCACCTAGAGGGGTTTTTAGATTGTCCGAAAAATATGATATTTTGAGCGAGATATGGCCGCTCAAAGTTTCAGAGCGACACCCACCCACCCACATACAATACATCGAGCCACACCACTGCGGCACACACATGAACACAGACAACTACGTCCGGGAGCACACCCACCCACAACTACTAGCCCTGTGAAGAGGGCTGGGCGCAGTTTGGGTGCCAAGGCTTAGCGCGGCAGAGCGGCTGGGGGGGTCACGAAACGTGCACCACCTGCGGAGGAAAGAAAATGATCCGGAGCCAAAAGAACCACAGTCTGCGTTTGAAGGTGGGCAGCAACCTGATCTTGCTGGAGAGGACGACACCAACTACGAAGGAGTTCAAGAGAGCTAGAGGAGTGATGGCACCGCATACGGTGGAGACATCTAAAGATCGGGCAGGGGCGCCACAGAAGGGATCGCAAGGACGCAGAGTTCAGGACGGGGTTTCAAACGCTGTTCGCTTGGTGGAACCTACCCAGCAGCAGCGCTCCAGCTGCAGTAGCAGCAAATGAGGTCGACGAGCAGCCGCCCGAGAGGTTAGAGGGAACATACTCTAAGAAAGTGTCACAAGTATATGGTGACAACATGACCTTTGAGATCTCGGGAGGGATGGGAGTGGGCGCTTGTCAATTTTTTGAGCGTTTGTTTCGTGCGTTTGCATCACTCATTCCTGTTCCCTCAGGTATCACCCCGGTTGCAACTCAATCTGGCACTTGTAGGGCTAGACCAAGGCTATCGAAAGGCGCGTATTCAATTTTTTCGTGAGTAGTCTGCTGGCAAGGCTCCCCGTCACAATTTGCAAGGTCCCCCGAGATCTGTGGGGTAAATGGGCCCGGGTGTACGACGGCGGACTCGAGGGCTAGCTCCAAATCCGGGACGTCAAGAAGTGGGCGAACCACCGCTCGCCCACTGGAATCGCAAACAGCGTGTTCCTGGCTCAGAGTCACGCCACAACATCGGAAGAGCGCAAGGCCAAAGAGCAAGCTGCCCATGTCGCGGCGCGCGAACCCCGGATGGCTTCTAACGCCGCCATCGATGGCATGTCGAAGTCATTCAATACCGAATAGTAGAACACATTACCTGGCATGTAGGATATATATTTTGTGAGGCGTTGTTGGAGTTATTAGTGATGATATTGGCGCGATGGTGGTGGGCAGGAGAACGGGTGCTGTTGTGGCATTGAGTATGCCGTTGGCGTGGCGTTGATGTGGTGGTGGTACTATATTCCATTATATGCTATGTATATACGTACATACTTGATATCTTCTATTATATACGATATGATATCCTGTCGTACTCTTCATGATGCTCAGAATGTATGCACTACACAACATAGTGCAGTAGACGGGTTCACGAGGAGGTGTCAAACAAAGCATCGTCGATATTGGCGTATTCGCATGCTGTCCCTAATAATGTACGGCAGTATATATGATCACAAAGGGCATTTTGGTGTTTTTTTTTTTTCCAAATTTGGGCAGTTGTTTCTCGAATGTGGCCATTTGAAGAAAACAAAATTGGGACATGATTTTAGTTCATCTCACCCCCGCGGTTCTTGCCATCTTTGTTTCGCCTTACAATTCTCGCAATTGAGCGAGAAAAATGTGGAGGTCACAAGAGGGCAAACCTTAACCGGATGGACTATACCAGGAATTATTAGGAAATATATGACAGAATATATATTGAGAACACGTATGTATGTTGTCCGATAGGAGGAGGTTACGCTGTTTGTCTAGTTTTTGTCTGAGGGGAAGGGGCGATAGCACGTGATCGTACATGGTACGACCTCACATCCTGCGACGGTTGGTCGTTTTTCTTGATTGCACGTACCTAGGTATAGACCGTGTCCAGGTTCCCAATGCCGTTTGGTTTCGGCGGATTCACCGCTCGTTTATGCCCTCGAACCCTCCGCTCCGAGTTTTATAGGGCGGTTACATGCCTGTTGGACTCGAGATTATATACCAGGTATAGACTAGTGATATATTCTGTTTGCGGTGCTGTACTCGTTGTTTGCTACCTACTATGGTATAGCTTGCACATATTGCTCCTTTTCTAAACTGATGTATTTGTTGTACGCTGTGTTGACATCCTCTACATTGGGCCGATGTAGTCTAAATATATCGTCTGGTTGTTTCAATTTCGTGCTCTTCTGGGGCTTTTTCAACCCGAACCCCTTTATTATTAGCCTCGCATTGCGGCGAGCTGTATTTCGGCTATATATAGCAGTGATGAACATATATCCCAGGTATATAATATATATTTATTATTAATACAAAGTCCCCCTTCAGGATGTGGGTGCGTAGGTAGAATTTAATCCGGGGGGTATCGCAAGGTTACAAGGAATACGAAGCAGGTAAAACCTTGCACCTGTGTTTTGAGTAAAAATGATCTCGGAGTAATCTGAGACATGGGCTACTGAATTAGTCCTAAAAGTGAAGAGCGGTAGCCTAGTTTTCGATGCTTTTGCATTGTCTTGGCGTGCACCTTGTAGGTAGGAGACATGGACTACCGTACTGCTGAAAAGAAAGCGTGGCAGTCAGAACATTTTTGACGGGGTTTGTATCATCCAGGTACGTATCGACTGCGTGGGATCTGTATCTGATACATCGATATGTGCGATCCTCGGTTATCTAAAAACCTCTACTACTGAGTGGGGTCCCCACGATCTGCAGAAACTACACATGAGTGGTAATCGCACAAACATGTCCCATGATTAACCGAGGAATAGCTTTGCGTGCGTGGGTCCGCAGGATCTGCAGGACCTGTTGATCGGCGGGATTTTTGTGTGGTGTGGAGGATCTGTAAAATCCGGATACTTCACACTTGTTTGTATCATGCTTAGCTGGGAAGGATCTGTATGAGGCGGATATTTCACAGGTAGGTGTGTGCCTGAGTGGTATCTGTCATTGTGATCAGTACATTTTTACCGGGTTGTGTCTGTATGATCTGCCTGTCAGTGAGATGTGTGTGATCTCAACGATCTGTGCATCTTAACCGGGATGCGATCTGTAAAATTTGCAGGATCTGTATGACCTGCAGGATTTCTGTATGATCTGGAGGATGTGTAACACATGGATACTTCACTCTTGTTTCACCATGTTTACCAGCAACAGGAGCAGCAAGAGAAGCAACCGCGTGGCACGGGCAAAAGTAAAATATTGGTAGCCGCAAGAAAAGCAACCCGTGCCAGCAACAACAGCAGTAGTAGCAGCTATACAGCGATTGTGTGTAGTAGCAGTAGTAGCGGCAGCAACACCAGGAGCATCATAATGATAAGCAAACCGCGTGACACGGGCACATTGTACAAAGGGCAGTGAACACTCAGCTACAGTATTACACGCAACGCTATACGTGGTACGAAGATCCGATAAAGAATTAATGGCACCGCGATACCCAAACCCATATACAAGGTTTGCACGTGGTGGATACAGCGTACAGTCTCGAGCACACGACCACTCAGCAGTAGTAGCAGCAGCAGCAACACTTTGCAGGACTCGGGCAACACTCGATTCGAGCAGTACCCGTACGCCTGTTGTTGTTGTTCTTGTACTGCTGCGTACTGCTCGAGCACCACTCGAGCGCACGAGCATGAGTAGGTTTCCACGCATGGCCTATTGAACGACCAAATAAACGGACACGGGACCACAATCACTCGATTGCTCACGTAACGAGCACGAGCCAAACACCAGCGCGGCGTGGCCAAGCAATCACGGCCACACTAGCACTCTGTAGGAGCAGCAGCGGTAGCACCCAGGGGTACTAGAGAAACACTCGACACGAGCAGCACTCGTACGCCTGCTGTCGCTGTTGTTTTTACGCTGCGTACTCTACGAGAATGAGCTCGAGCAGCACGAACAAGAACAGCACTACGACGGGTGTTGTTGTTGCAGTTGCAGCAAGAAGCGAGAAAATCAATATATTCGCTGATAAAAACACGACGGTAGCGGTAGGTTTTTAATCCCCTGGATGGCTTTCCGGAAGTGGGACCCCATCCCCAGAGTTGCTTGCTGGGTCACGTGACTTTGACCATGTAGAGAATGGGCCACAGAGCCCGGCAAAATTCGACGCTTGCACCGTATTGTCCACGCCGCCCACCTGCGGGCCCCGCAGGAGGAAGCACGAGAAACGACCCGCGGCCAAACGAGAAAGGAATATCACTACAGTCTTTTATCTGAGTTACACGTGCTACGATTTATCATAATTACTGTGTTGGCCGATCACCTCATAAGGATACGGCGTTGTTGCCGTGGAAGCCGACTAACACGAACACATAACTGTACAACAATATACCAGGTGGCCGTTTTCTGATTACGGCTCCAATCAAACAGTGGTAGCCGCATACAAAACGTCCCCAGCAAGAATCGTGTTTCAACTTGTACGTATTGTACCTGGCACACCAATCCGAAAAAAACATCGTGATACCGTAAGCATGCGAGGCTACAATAGTGACGTAGCCGTTCGATACCCTTATTATGCGGACCACTCCCTCTCCACGTTACTACCTTTTTTATCTTGGGGGCCACCGTACATATGCGGAACGTACTCCTCTCCTAATTGTCATTAAAGAGAACTCCCGACGAACTTACGCGAATACGTTGTCGGAGGCGCCCGTGCATACAGGCAGGATGGTCAATGGAATGCCCTACGAAAATAGGGCGTAACCGTCGCAAATGGCTGATGCCAGTTGGATTTAGCGGCCATCATCCGGCAAGACTGCTAACCTGTCCGTTGTGCTCACCTCTCCATCGTCGATTACACGATCAACTATTAATTTGAAGCAACACCGACGGCGACAAAGCTGGGTAGTTGTATTATACTCAACATCTGTTTTGAGGAGTCGCGTAGTTTGATAAAGTTCGGATAAATCAATACCCTCCCCCTAATATTGAGAAACAGCCTGATGAGGCAACTAGGATATACAGGGGCGAGATGATCAAATGTTGTGTAGAAGACGATTCAGCGAGTACGTTGAACCGACAAAATGCACCAAGACGCGTAGGTGCTGGTGACCTGTCGAGCATGATGTCAAGCCGAATTATATCTCTGCACTCATAAATAGCACAACGTATCACATACCACGATTTAAGACGCGAAATACTTCGAGCAACGTGTCTGCCAGTAAAGGCATCCAAACCGGCGTGTGAAAGTTTAGTCGAAGCGGTCAATCTGTCGAAAGCGGATCAACTGTCCTACATTTTTTGTTGTAAGGCTCGAACATTTCACACGCGGAGGACGCCGCGATCAATACACGATCAACGTCTGGCTGTTCAGGCACATCATATGTCCTTCCGTGAGTTGGCTCCCTTTCGACGACGGCATAACACCTCCTTAGGACCTGCTGGAATGTGCCTTCGACCCGGGCAACCAGACCACCCTGACATGTTCTCCAGCACCATATCTTGCACAAGAAAACTCTCCTCCAGTCGGAACAACCCGCAATATTATTGTAGTGGCAAGGGAACCGGTGTACGTTAAACGATATTACTTGGCCCTTTGCCAAGTTCTTCGTTGTGGGGGTCCCAATCACATGCTATACATTGTCTTCTGAGGTTGTCTCATTCCAGGCGTAAATGGAACCCTAAAGATGTACGACCCTCGGTAATACAAAGCGTGTGTGCTACAACCGTGGCTTACGCATCAGGACATACATACAACCTGATCGCTAACCGCCTTGGAGCAGGTAGATGATGCGACGATAGTATTTCTGACCCCGTTTTGTTATTATGCGGGTGTTAGGCGGGCACACCGCACGCGATATACCTGAACTACGACGTAGAATAGGCTTAAAGCCTGGCTTTCCGGTGCAGAGCTGGCTGGGCAGCCCGAGATATTCGCTTTTGCGGTCCCGGTGGGCCAGGTATCGATTCTCTCTTCTTGATGGCAGTCGGAGAGCGGTGTGTACGACGAGTTTGTCATCGGACAGCTCGGGCCTCATTTCAGGGTGATCGTTTTACACAGAGGTCACAAACGCGTTTGGAACACACATGAAAACATGCGGTTCGGGGTGATGCACCTGACGAATGTATCGACATTTTGAGGGCAATTTTGGGTCGTTTATCAGTTTCAAGTTGTCGCTCCCGCAAATATTGTTTTCGTAACATTAGGACGAGTTAGATGCCATAAACAACGGTAATATATGCCCCTAGCCCTGTTGGTACCGCTGTCCCGTTCTTTGGGATAAGCTACTCGAATTATCGAGGACGTTGTCCTAAAAACGAGGCCACGTTACTAAAGGGGTTAACCTCTCAGTCAGCTCTACACATAATTGGCTACGACCCATCGCAGCCGGAGATTCGAATTTTGATCGGAACACGCTCGTACGAAACCCCTGACTACACTGGTAAGCTTTTATGAGCTATTCAAGCTAACAGCTACATCATGGCGCCTTGAAACGATGTCCCCCAAGAAATATTGTGTCAAACCAGGAGCGTAGCGTACAAAGTTACTCGATTAAAAAGTCGACACGCTCTGTCTCCTACACGTACGTATAGAACCATATCTAATTGAATCGCTATCCCTGGGTTCACGTCAATCAAACCCATTATACCAGTATGTTAGAGTTGTGCTCTTTGCTACACCTAATCAGTACGGGTTCAGCTCTACTGCAACTGGCCCCAGTACGAAAGTTCCGTCGCTCATGTACGCTATATGTCTTGGTCGTTCTGTACCACGACCCTGTTTTGTCCGATACTTTAAACTCAGGTCTCTTCGATTAAGAGAATACCTTCAGACACAAGAACTGCAACTTACAGGTTTTCACCCCAGTAGTGGCACACAGCTCACAGTTTACAGAGTATATGTCCGATGTTGACCGAGGTGTCTGGACAATATCGTACCATAATAGGTTTCGTATAAAACGAATGGCGGGTACATATACCAGTGGCCGCCAGTCGTCGACATACTGTACGCAGTAGGTTGCTAGCCCACTATGCGAGATAACCTGTGCGGTGTAGAAGGGCATACGATTATCTTGAAACACATTCTAGAGGAAAACTCGCGCGGTATTGGCTATGACCGCTGAGTGCGTGGCCTGAGATATGTAATGAAATATTTAACGTGCGCCGGCTATCCACACATTGTGGACCCCGCCTGTCAAACTGTCTAGCACGAAATATATTGTATCCGCATGAGGTATTGCAAGCATGATGCTCATCTCAACAAACATATACCTCAACATGAAGATGCTTACCTGTTCTGCATGGTATACCAACAAACAACCGAACATCGTTTTTTTTTTGCATTTTATTGTACACGCGCGCGCTTCAGTCCCTTCGTGAAACCAAGTCAACTATGCTGGCCTTTGCAACTTGACCTTGGGCTGTATACAACGTACTTCTCATCCAAACCTGACGCAGCAACGGCTGTCACTGCCATCTAGGAGACAGCTTTAAGCCGTCGCGTCCTGGTCTGAGGAGCTTTACTACATGGAAAATTCGTCCTGGAATTTTTATGCAAATAAATGTCAATATGATGCCATGTATTTCAGCTACTGTTTCAAGAGGAAGCTCCGAAACAGATCATAAGTATAACTGGCCCTCAAGCTCTATTTTCCCAGTTCAAGTAAAACACCTTAGATTTCATTGTATGATCCAGGCTTGTCCGAACATATTAACGGCCTCCTCCAGCCGGACACATATTGACAAAAAACACACATACATCGCGGCTGACACATTCCAACAACAGTCGCTCACACCTCACAGCATACACATTGTCTGCGTGGTGTTTACAAACAATATGGACTACAATCGTAGTTGACGTACGAATCAAGTGCAGTATATATATATATATATATATATATATATATATATATATATATATATATATATTATACCAGGTATATTATTCTAGTTTCGACTAAATCGTGTAGACGACGTTTTGATGATCCGTCTAGCGACGTGAACAGCGAATGGGCACGGTGAATGCATCCGGTATAGACTGCAGTAGAGACGTTTTCCTGTTATAACCATGGCACCCTCTGGCCGGTGTAAACTGTCTTTCGAGAATCACATCAGTATTTCAACGATCAACCTGCACCGGGGTTCAACCTGTCTACTGTACGTAGAATGATCATGTCATCGACATGCGCAGGCGTCATGGAAGCGCGACCTAAACGCGCAGAAGTCACATTTTTTTTAAAATTGGCACATACCAGGTAGTAACTTTTTTGCGGTCTATCACGCCTAACAAATAAATAAGAACACCGGGGGATGATGTACGCCACATGCCTCGGTGTTATGATGTAGCCTGCTCAACTTTTTTCCCGCCCCATTGGAATAAGCTTTAACTTGACAATACGCAAAACGAACAATTTTACATGAGCATGCTTTCAGCGGGCACATCAACCCCTGCCATTGCCGTCTTAGGGCCAGGGCGAGGTCGTCACGCGCCCGTTTCAAATACCTGACGACCAGAATTTTTCGGGCATGAGCTGTTGACGCAGTCAGCTACAAAACCATATTATGTAGGTTTTTTTCTTCTCTGGCTTTCTTAGGGGAGCTGCGCAAGAGCACACACATATTCTTATGACATTACTGTTCTCCTGTACCAGGTATATAGCTAACGGCATCCGTTTATCGGTAAATTAATGTGTAAAACGCACTGACTACATACTCTGATTACATCTGATCTGTTTGTGGAAATAGTGTGGAGTCAGTACTAATAATGCAAAAATCTAGGAGAAGAAGGTACCTGTAAATTGATAGTGATCTCGAACAAATTTTTTTTGCGGCTCAAGCGTGACTAAAAAACGTTGCTTGGGGTCGAGGTTGCGACACAAACCTTTATTACCGGGTGAGTATTATACACCACATGAAAAACATATATTCTCCCCAACCAAAAACGTTTCTTGGTGCTCAGGGTGAAACAGGTGTTTGAAAAGATACAGTAGATGCACCAAAACAATATAGCAGTCGGAGTACCGAGAGTTTTCGAGTACCGGCGGCCAGGATAATATTGTGAGTACCGAAAATGCCCTACTACTGAGAGTACTGAGAGTATGAGCGGTGTGGAACCTCGAGAGTGCAGGCAAATATGTACTTCCAGTAGTAGTAGTAGAGAAACACAAACTGCTTGGTGAATATATTTAGTACAGTGTCAGCGCGCAGAAGAAGTAATACGAAATTTGTCGAGATGACCAGAAGAGTAGCATCCCGGGGAGTCATTGATTAAATCCTTAACGAGGAATAAAATATAGATTCCGCGCGAACGGCTGTCGCTTGTAGAATGCAGTCGCAATCCAAGTATAAATCCATCCTGAATTGTGCACAACCCCGTACCGTAAACTAAATATAGAACAGAAGTATTACCCAGCTTGCTAATTTCGGTATCAAGTCTTCAATCTACGGAACTCACAATTTACGTATTTGTTTGTTTCTTCGTATCCACAGGTATCTCTTCGCCTGCAAACTAAGCCCAGCTCAGCTAGCCACACTCTTGCCTTGTCGAACCTAGCCATAGAGCGAACGTTCATCCGCTCAAATATAGCGGATAGCTCTGTTTAAAGTTTTTGCGGTTTTCGTCCGATATTTCTTTTTTTCTCGGTCGCACAACCATATACACTACTACTGTACAGTTATTACGCTCCAGAAGCGGTTGGACACATCTCACAGTAGGCCTACCATCAGAACTGTGGTAGGAAACAAGCGTACGCTGCAACAACGGTTTACGTACGGAACGAATGGAGGGCATACGCGTCCGTTGCTGGCGAACCGCGGCGCGTCGTGTATATAATATAGACACTAGTTTGACAACCCACTGTGTGAGAGAGACACTGCGCAGACATGACGAAGTGCATATATCATGGCTGAAGCCTACTAGTGTGGTTCGGTTCCGCCTTCGTGGCGGTGTGAAATTGTACGCGTATATTGATACATTTTCTTGATTGTTTCATGCACGCCGGGGATCGATATGTTCTTGAACGCAGTCGTTATACGGCCTACGACAAAAAAGTTGGGCACCAGATAGTGAAGACGCGGTGACAGCGTCCCCTTGCAACCCAGTTGCCACCCTTTTCGAAAAGCAAAATATGCTCCACGCAAGCAAATAAGACCGAGAAGGCAGATTACCCCTCGTTCGGCATTCCATTTACGCAGAGCGTGTGCTCGACCGCTTGTGCTATCCTTGTAGCTAACTCAAACCAGGTGCACGCCCGATTTCTCGGACGACGGCGTGTGAGGAAAAACATTCTCAAGGACGGGTCAGTCTCTCCTATAATGTTGACCTGCAGCGAATGTTCCATCAGCAAAAAAAACAAGTCCCTTAGTTTTTGCACATTACATAGCAGTCTGTGCTATGGAGCATTTTGTCCCATATGTTTACGTTTGGGCGTGCTCAAGCCAGACGGTATGTAAAATTAAATGCACTTTGCTGAGACCCTCTAACAACCGTCGCACATGCCACACGTCTAGCACAATAATATTTAGGTTTTTTTAACCAAAGTATAGAAACAAAAAATATGGTTTACTTCAATACAAACGACCTGTGCTAAAATTCAGTACTAATTTTCCCATACAAATACATGTCTTCATAATTCGTGCACAACTCCCGTACTACTCTGAATGAAAAACGCATATAAAAGTACTATCAGTAGGCGCATTACGCAGCTTTCCAAATTGAGTACGGATCCTTGTATCAACTACCATGGTACCTGGTACTCAACAAACCAGTCGAAGTCACAGTTTATGACGTGTTTTCATCTTTTTAATTTATACCAGTACACAATATGAAATTGCTACGCACCACATTTGGATATGTTTTCGAGCCCAAATTGTGTTGGTGTTGATGATCAGCAGCGGGTTGGTCTTCGTTTTTACATCTTGAAATGAATGTAAGTACAGACATCACGAAAAGTACAGAACAAAAGAAAAATTACAATGATACCAAGTAGTAAGTGTGTAAAGTGGTATATCTGGTGTTGTTGTTGCTGTTTTCTTAATGAATCTTCATACTCTATGTTTCCACCCACAACACCTGTCACAGCCGCAAGGTCGCCACCACGCACAAACAGCATAGAAAAATACTCAACTCATGACCCCACCAGTCCATCTGCTGTGGTGTGGCCCAAAACAATGATCGGTGACATGCCATCAAGCGAGACGCGAAACGTGCGCTGTCAAGGATGTAGGGCCGGGGATTCCACACTTAACCTAGTAGTTTGGTGTCAGTAAAAAAATGTCACAACAAGGCAAAGTGGCCGTCTGTCAAGGGGTGAAGGAGCTGTCTCTTAACATGTTGCGTGTGACCGGCACCTACGCCATTAATATCTTCGTCGCGATCGGGGTCGATCGACCAGCAGCGAGCGGCACTAGAATCACCACCGTCATCGCCACCACCTTCACCACCACCCACATCCACCTCTACAACCACCAGTAAAATAGCGCAAACAGAACCATCGGAACAACCACCATAAGACGACACTGCTCGAAATAACCTGGGTCAGGGATGGGAAGAAATCAGCAGAAAACGTCCCCCGTGTAGTGGCGGCAGTTCTCGGAGCTTGGGCCGCAGGTCGAGAGGAACAACATCTCTTCGTCGCTCCCTTCACGCAACCAGAGGTGTGGGAAAGTCTTCACTTACAATCGCGCCGCCCTTGCAGCCGAAAATTAAGAAGAATAAAAAGTGCCGTCCCGTTCAGCCGAGGGGAATTTTTAACCGTCCCACTGAGACCCTAAAAGAAAATTCCCGTCCCGTCTCGCCGAAAACTTAAAACCACCCCGACCCGCCAAGAGGAACAAACATTACCTTGCCGTTCCGCCGAGGGAGAAACAAGAACCGCCCCGTTCTGCCGAGGTGAAAGTATTTACCGTCGCACTCAAACCGTCAAATAAATTTCCCGTCCCGTCCCGTTGAGAAAATTAAACCGCCCCAACCTGCCGAGGGAAAAAACGTTACCGTGCCGTTCCGCCGAGGAAAAAACAAATATCGTCCCGTTCCGCCGAGCGAAAAAAATGTGTGTCGTCCCGTTCCGTCGTGAAAATATATGCCGTTGAGATTTATCGTCCCGTTATGATAAATTTGTATGTCTTCATGTTACCGTTCTGTTCTCGTTTTCCCCCCCTCCAACCCAGTTAAAGCTGTCCCGTCCCGTCCCATCCCGCCACGTTTCTCAGTCACTGTGAGATCCTTGGTCTTCTTCATCTCTATGCCATCCGACACGTGACGGAATTGCCCTGTCATTATCAAAATGGAAGCAATTTCAGTTTCCAGGACTCCGGAATAAAGAGATAAAAAAAAAATATCCCACGGGAAAAACAAGTACTATACTAGAAGTATCGTGAAGAGATAGTGTCAGGTCGGTTGTTGCCTAGGATCAACCACCACGAATAAAAAAAGCTTGTCAGAAACCGAGTGATACTAAAAGCAGATGTTACAGCGCCGAGAGGCTGTTACAGCGCGACGGCGCTACGAGGAGGATAATACGACGTGAGACGACTGTGTTGATCAGTGTCACGCGTCGGGTCTATTTGTATGAGCAAAGGGTAAGCTTTCACAAGCTCCTGAGGCCATATCTTTTAGGGGCAGGAAGGATCCCTCGCATGGGAACGCCTTCGGTTGCGTGTACAAAACCAGTAAAGCGGTATCGTAACCACCCGGTGTTTACTCAACGCCACCCAGAGACCAAAGAAAGAGCAAAGCCAAGTGATCTGTGATACCCGTCCTGTTAGCCCCACGCCCCGTGGGCACTGCTGTGCCCGTCGTGCTCGTTATCGTTCTTGCCCCTCGGTTGATCGTCGGCATCAGCGTCATTGCAACTACTGCCCTGCTGCGATTCACTCGTCAAAAGGAGCAACTCTACTCATCCTGCGAGACACGTCACGAACAACAATACGAAAGGTTAGCCAACCTGAGACATGTGTAAGGAGCTTGTGCTTCTAGGGTCTGAGGGTTGAAGCCTCCCGTATCATGGTGAACCCAGAAAGATTGATGTGCAGTGCAAGGAGAGTGGAGTGTTGGAGTGTTGACGAGAAGGGGGACCCTTTGCGCGTACTCGTACGATGCACAAAAATAATACGAAATTGGAAATCACATTTCACCTACTACTGCTGTACTCGTACTCGAAGCTGACGTTTTTCATTTCTGTTTTCATTTACAAAACATTCTCGTGATCACGTCACATGGTACCTTTGAGGGCACATCATACCACGTACCTGGTACCTCATATCACGAATGTTTGCTGGGTAGTCCATATTTCGCGTAGCTGTACGTAGGTATGTGCAGGCACTTCCTACGCTCGTACATACATGTATTTTGTGCTTGTAAGGGCACTTGTTTGCTCGACTTTCGGCCGTCGAACAATATGCGTGCTCACCAGAACGAGCAGGCGTTGTTGCATACCAGGCATGCATTCATATGCATGATATGCATGCTCGACGCTGTGGTATTTACGTATGCTGCCAACGGTGCTCCGCCAGCTGTTTGCGTTTGTTTTTGAAATGATGTTTGGTCTCCGCATGCAGGCATACGTTTTGCTCGTGCCCCGTCTGTCCGTGCCCGTGCCCGTCCATTTGCTCGTTGTTCATCGTGTACGCACGTTTGTTCGTGTCTAATAAATGCCTGCATGTCTCAGACCAAATGTTTTTTTTTAACCAAATATAAACAAAAAGTGTTGAATACAAGCCAGAGGTGATGTGCATAATACCGCCCGCATACGCTCGTTTACCGATAGTAGAGTTGGATAAATCCTCTACTTCACAACTGACGCGTGTTTGTTTGTTTGTTTGTTTGTTCTTCCCTAATATAGAGCTCAGGCATGACTCATACTTAACATACAGATAACCCCGTGCGAACCCGAGTGCTGTGATTGCTCATGACTGTACGTTACGGTTAGGTTATACTTTCTTCCTTTCGGGATCCCATCCTTCCCGTGCTGTCATACAATACCCCGAGCGGAACAGCAGGGCCGGAACACCTACAACTGTGAAGCAAGGACAGGAAAGGAAAGGAAAAGAAAGGAAAAGAAAGGAAAGGAAAGGAAAGGAAAGGAAAGGAAAGGAAAGGAAAGGAAAGGAAAGGAAAGGAAAGGAAAGGAAAGGAAAGGAACGGAAAGGAAAGGAAAGGAAAGGAAAGGAAAGGAAAGGAAAGGAAAGGAAAGGAAAGGAAAGGAAAGGAAAGGAAAGGAAAGGAAAGGAAAGGAAAGGAAAGGAAAGGAAAGGAAAGGAAAGGAAAGGAAAGGAAAGGAAAGGAAAGGAAAGGAAAGGAAAGGAAAGGAAAGGAAAGGAAAGGAAAGGAAAGGAAAGGAAAGGAAAGGAAAGGAAAGGAAAGGAAAGGAAAGGAAAGGAAAGGAAAGGAAAGGAAAGGAAAGGAAAGGAAAGGAAAGGAAAGGAAAGGAAAGGAAAGGAAAGGAAAGGAAAGGAAAGGAAAGGAAGAAAAAAGAGGAGGAATATGGGCGACCGCGAGGCCGCCAACGGCAACGATCAGGGCTCCAGCAGCGGAGGCAGTGCACGCGGCGACGACCCACCTCGCGGCAGGCACAACCGGGGTCGCGGCCGCGACCAGGACCACCATGGCAGCCGCAGCGGCCGCGGTTCGCCTAGCGGAGACGCCAACAGCGCCTACCGCGACCACCCCAAAGGCGTAGGAGGTGGCGCGATGGGTGACCGCGACAAACCCAGCAGTCATGGTCATGGGCGCAATCAGGACCGCGATGGTAGCCGCCCTAGTAACTCCAGCCGCAGCCGTGACCGCAAGAAACGCCGCCGCCACAGCAGCCACGGTCGCAACAGCAAAAACGCAGCCGTCGCCACCGCGGCCACGGTCGCGACAGCGAGGAACACAGCCGTCGACACCGCGGCCGCAACCGCGACAGCAAGGAACGCCGCCGCCGCCGCAGTCAAAGCCGCGGCAGGGATGAACGCCGCCTCCGCCGTAGCGAGGATAGCAGCCACAGCCGTGCACCCCGCGGTCGCCGCCAACGCAGCAAAAAGGGGACATCGGAACAGCAACAGCCCCCAGGGCCGGAGCGTCGGAGGGAACAGCCGCCGCTGCCACCGCGACAGCTTCAGCAGCCGCCGCTGCCGCCGCCGCCGCCGCCGCCGCCGCCGCAGCAGCAGCAAGGGGCGTCAACGCAGCCACTGCTCTCGACACCGGCGATAGGCCACCCGGTAGGCTACGCACCGCAACCATGGAGCTTGGGTAACATGGGGGGGTATTCTCTCGCACATTACCCGCTCGTACAGGCGCCCCAGGCGCAAATGTTACACCAGCCGCAGTCCTCGTCAACGGTATACAGTGGGCAACATGGAGCAGCACTAACGCATCACCTCCGTCCCACTCCCTGGATGTGGCGGCCGAGCCCGAACGCGCAGACGCCTCAACCAGCCGGGGTGGGACCGCCCCAGACCGCCACTCACCCAGGAGTGGGGGAACCCATCAGCCCGAAAGAGGCCCAATGGGTTGTGAACAAGATCGTAAGCGACATGGGAATGTCCAAGGGCCAAGACGGTTTTGTGGGGCTGGTTGTAGACCCCCAAGGCGAGCTCTCATGGAGGAACGACCCAGTGCTGTTCGTCGACAAGTTTACGAAGACCACGGCACAGGTCGAAGGGACGGCGTGGGCCATGCCCCAAGACCAGTTCTCCACAGATGGGATCAACCCTGCTCGGCCCCGAGCAGATAGGCTGACGCCGTGGAGACTCGAGTGCTTTGGGAAGCTCAGCGCAGACACCCTGGCAACACGCGACCTGATGAGCCCGCACACTACGGTAGAGGTGCCTCTCGTCCAAGGAGGTTTATGCCACATACCTTTCGAGGAGGTTACGGCGAAGGAGTGGTGCAGGATGCTGGTAGCTGAGGTAGCACACTCAGGGCAGGCACAAAGGAGGGCTGCGGTAGCGCTCGACGAAATAAGGCTCTTGCAAGGGGAGTCGTGGATGGCCGCAGCTCGCAGGCTGGTGCTGCATGTGCGCGCGGCAACCGCAGACGAGACGAGGCCGCATGCGTCAGAAGAAGCGTATTTCTGGAGGTACGTTTCGGGGAGGCAAGTGGCGGAGTTATGCGAGCGAGCCGTCAACCTCTTCTTCGCCAGTGCCTCCGACCGCAATGGGATGGAATCTCTCCTCGTTCAAGTGGGAACTGACGTAAAACGGCACCTAACTCCCGTGCACGTGGAACCCGGCAAGCCTCTGAGTGACGGCATGGTGCGACGCGGGGTGGTGTCTCACGGGATATTCTACGGCATTGTCGAGGCCCTGCTCACCCGGTGCAGTCGCTACCCCCTGGCCACGACACCAGCGGGACGGAGTCGGGGCAGCGTAGCGGTGTTATCGCAGAGCCAGAGACTACCCCTGGGACCGGGCGGGGCAAGCGACTATCCGCCGAGGGAGGAGCGGAGGGGAGGGGGTAAACCGCCCACCCGGGAACCGCCCAGGGCGTGGAGGAAGAAGGTAGAGGCGCTCCGGGACAGCGCGTGTGCGGCGCTGGCTGCGGTGAACGGGGGACTATTCTCCGAGGAAGAGGAGGAGGAGGAGGACGAAACGCTTGGCAACCGTCCCCACGTCGCCGCCTTCGCCAACGTCCGCGCTTCCACCCCAGGGGCACACGGAACCCCGTTTGTAAGTCGTAAAGGCGGCCGCGACGACCGCCCGTACAACAGGAGCCGAGAAAAAGCGGACAACAGGAAGGAAGGGGAGGAGCTGCCGAGCCCAGAGGCCGAAGACAGGGTGATTATAGACGCCCTGCGTCAGCGAAGGGTTTGCTTCTTCCGTGCGAGGGGCTCCGATTGCCCTCACAAGGATGCCGCCACCGGCAGAGAATGCCGCTTCTCGCACGACGAGGACGTCGTGCCCTACGGGCTCTACCCGCGCAAGAACACCCCGACTCAAGGCCCGCAGCTAGAGCCAGGAATGCTCACGGCGCTCGAGATGTTTGAACGCGTACACGGGCGATGAGGGCGGGGCCAGCGCGGGTGCTCCCCAGGTCTCGCGGGCCTGAAAGTGCGCCCCAGGGGGTTCTCTCCTGGGGAACAGCAGCCAAAGCGAGCAGCGAGCGCAGGAGCGGGGGGGAGAGGAAGAGAGAGGCAGTATCACCAAGGGAGGACATGTGGACATTAGTGGAGAGGGGGCCGCAGATGACGTATGTATCGTCCCCGCACAGCAGCACGACGAGCAGCACGGCGACCACGCGTTAGCCTCCCTAGGCGTCGATGACCCAAACGACGCGGCGGCCATAGGTGTGGGGTCTAAACAGGTGTGGGTGCGTGCGTTCGTGTGGCATCACACCAAAACTAGTTGCCGCATTCCGGTGGAGGTGTTGGTCGACACAGGGGCAGGAGGTGGGAATTACTCCTCCGCGGCATTCGTACGTTCCGTCGAGCGCAGCGGAAGAGGGGGGAAGTCGGTGATGAGCTCGAGGGGACATGGGTGGTTGAGGGCAGCCCACGAGCAGTGCCGTCCCTCCCATGAAAATTTCGGGGTCGTGTGAGCTCCCACTGGTGTTTGGCCCAGAGGACAGGGTGCGCAAAGTACTGGTGCGGGTAGTCGAGGGTCTCCCATACGGCCTAATCATAGGGGCGGCGTTTTTGAGAAAGAATGGAAGCATTATCAGCTTTGCGGCCGGCGGGGGTTTCAAACCGGCACCAGAGTCGCCGTGGGTGCCCTTTATCTCGTCAACGAGCGTCTCCAGCTCGAAGACGGCGGAGCGGAAGGCGGTGAGCTGGCAGGCATCAGTCCGACCGAACGAAGAAGTAGGGCCGGACACAATCGGGAGCAGGGCAACGTGGGAGCAGTTCTGCGCGGTCAAGCCGCCCCATGGAGAGGAAGAACCAGCGGAAATAGCCGAGCTGCCAACTCAACCCAGCGAGGGCTCGGCGGCCTGGGAGGACGATGGAACCCTGCAGTGGGAGTTGCGACCAGCCCGACAAACGGTGGTGCCGGGTTTCGTCAGCGTGCAGGTGGACGCTTATGCCAATGAAGCCCAACCCCAGGACAGGCAGCTGGCTGTGGTAGAACCGAAGGCCTCGTATGACATGGAGACGGGAGCAGAGCTGGGAATTGCGCGCGGGGCGCAGTGGTGGTACCCCGGAACGCCGCTACAGTGCAAGGTGGTGAACCGTTCGAAAGTGCCCTTGACCCTGATCCAGGGCGGAGTCGTTGCTCGGATTTACGCCGTCAACACGAGCGACAAAGAACGCATGCGGATGCTGTTAGACCCCGTCGTGCCGGCGGACGGCACAACGGGGAGGAAGGAGCAGCCAGCACTGGTGACTCAGGAGGAAGGTGGGGGGGCGGGTGCCGACGTGGTGGACTTGACCCTGGCCAACATTGCTCAGACGAGCGCACCCGTGAAAGCAGCCCTTATTCGAGTGCTGGAGAAGTACCGCCACGTGTTCCCGGCAAGTCCGAAGATTGTCCCGGCGTGCAACCGCGCTAAGCTGCAGTTGCCTCTGATCGACAGCAGCTGCAAGCCCCACGCGGCAAAACAGCGACGGTATTCGCCGGAGGAAACGGCCATGATCCAGAGCGAAGTGGAGAAGCAAAAGAAAGCAGGGACCATCCGCCGGTCGCAGTCAGCGTGGGCGGCAAACTGCGTGGTGGTACCGAAGAAGGATGGCACGGTGAGGGTCTGTCAGGACTTTAGAGGGCTGAACGTTTGTCTGGAGTCCAACAGCGGGTTGCTGGGGGACATGGCAAGTATCTTCGACAACATGAAGGGCGCCACGTGCTTCACGTCCATCGATCTAGCGTCGGGTTTCACCCAGCTGGAAATTGCCGAGGAGGACAAGCACAAGACAGCTTTTCGCGACGCCCACGGTGAGCTGTGGGAGTTCAACCGGTGTGGCTTCGGGCTGAAGACCCTCCCTGCGGGCTTCGCCGCCTATGTAGGGGAGGCGCTGGGTCCTCTAAAAGGAACTGGCGTTCAGAACTGGCTCGACGACATCATTATCCACACCAGGCACGTCGACGGGCACGTAGATCTTGTGGAAAAGGTACTGGAGCGGCTCCACCAGTTTGGGTTGTCGGTGAACTTGCCCAAGTCGATTTCGTGTGCCGCGCAGCAGGAGTTCGTCGGCATGGTGGTCAGCAGACTGGGAGTACAGCTATCACAAGCGAAGATCGAGGCGGTGGCTAAACTCTCTCGCGCCAAAACGGTGGAGGAGGTCAGGGCGCTTTTGGGCATGGGCAGCTATCTCACGAAGTTCGTGCGCGGATACAGCTCGCTCGTAGCGCCTATTTCGGACCTGCTCAGTTCGCCTCAAAAAGGGCAAGGAGGCTCCCAGTGCCGTGGGGTGAGGAGCAGGACAAGGCTCTGAGGGCGCTGATCGAGTTCCTAACATCGCCACTGATCCTGGTGTTGCCCAACTGGGAGGTCATATTTCGGCTGCACACGGACGCCAGCGAGCTGGGCGCTGGGGCCGCGCTTACGCAGGACACCAGAGGAGCAGAGCGCGTTATCGGGTACGCGAGCCACAGATGGTCAAGGACGGACGCCAAGCGGTCCGCAACTGAGCGAGAGGTTATGGCGGTGTTGTGGGCCATCCAGCATCACAGGCCGTACTTGTGGGGGAGGAAATTCGTTCTGATCACCGACTGCTCCGCGCTCTTGTGGCTGTTCAAGAGTCAGGCCCTCTCGGCGAAGCTCCACCGGTGGGCGCTCAGGTTGATGGAATACGACATGGAACTCCAGTGGCGACCGGGGGCAAACCACCAGTTGCCGGACGCCCTATCGAGGCTGCCACTGGGCGACGCGCCGGGCACGGACATCGACGACTCATTCCCAGACGATTCTTCCACCAGGTCCACATACCGAGGCCCCAAGGGACCGGTGCTCGACGGCGTGTTGCTCAGCGAACTGGGGGCGGACGAGGTGGACAAGCCAACGGGGAAAAATGCGGCGGTTGCGGCCAGCGTGATGTTTACCCTAGACAGAGTCGCCGACGCAGACACTGAGAGCGCCGCTATAATGTCTGCAACAGAAGAGCGCCCAGTGGCCGTGGTGCTCTGCTGTGGGGGGGGAGGTGGCCTCATGGCGGCGAAGGGGCTGGTTGCAGTCAAGGGGGCAACCGACCACGACTGGAGGGCACTCGAGTGCGTCAGGGCAAACGGATTGGATGAAGGAGTTCGACTGGTGAGAGCGGAACCTGGGGGGGAGGATTGCAAGAGGCTCCTAAGCGACTTGAGCCCGAGCGTAGTGATGGGAGATGCGTCCAGAAAGCCAGCTCAGCAGGGGCCCGGTGGAGCAGCAACCTTGGCAAAGAGTATGGTGAAGGCCTTCATTGACTTGACAGCCAGGGTGCTTTTGCTGGAATGTCACCCGAACCTACTCCGTTCGACGGAATGGGCGCAGGCGGTGCTGCCTGCGTTGAGGGAAGCAGCGTGCACGGTGGAGACAGTCGAAGTCGCGGCGAGCAGCGTGGGGGTTCCGTCGGGGAAGAGGAAAGCGTTCGCTGTCGGCGTAAGGAGTGGGAAGCCACGAGGGGAAGGTGAGACATTAAGGGAGTGGAAGCGGGACCTCGAAGGGCGCGACTCGGAGTGCACTTCTCTAGGGGGATTCTTGGGGAGGAGTGGGACCTATTTCCTCAAGTGGGGGACGGAAGAGAAAGGGATCTTTTCTTTTCATGATCCCATTCTTTCCATCACCCGGGCGCACGTCATGGGCGAGAAACCCCTAGACGGATCGTACAGACCACACCCCTTGAACGCAGGCGAGATTGGCCAAGCAAGCGAGCTGAGCCTCGCAGAGTACAAGAGACTTACCACCGGACGATCGGACTACAGGATTCCCCCAACTGTCAGCAGGGGAGCAGCGGCCACGATACTGGCAGACTTTGTCGTACCACTCATGGTAAGAGAGGTCCTGTTGGAGTTGTGGGCAAAAGGGCTGTTGGCGGAAACAACCAGCGAGAGGCAACTCCACGGTACAGGATCGCTTGAAGGTTTGCAGGCGCTCTTTGAGGAAGATCTAGCTCAAGTCACGCCGGCGGTTACGAGGTCAAAAGCGGGCGCGGGGAAGGGCAGGGCAACAGAGAAGCCAGCGCAGGAGCCAACGCCGCTCTCTACGCAGCCGGTGCCGTCGCTACCGCCACCTCCACCATCGGTGCAACCCACAGGAGGCGCGCCGCCGCAGTCAACATCCCAACCTCAGCTGAGGCGGCAAGCACCGAGCGCGGAGTACCTGGCGCCGCTTCCTTCCATGATAGATCAGGTAGCGGAAGTGCTGCGTGATGCGCCCCGACTGGCACGGCGGCAGAGGGAGGATGCGCGACTGGGCCCGATTGGGGGAAGACTGCGAGGGGACGGCGACAGACAGACACCAGAAGGGACGGTAAACTATGTTCTCGACGACAACGACCTACTTTGGAGCACGCCTCAGGGGGAGGCCCCGAAGTTGGCTATCCCTCGAGCGCTAGTGCCGGGCGTGCTGGCACTCGTGCACAGTACCTACGGCCACCCTGGCGTGGCGCGGACTTTCCTGCTGGTCAAGGGCAAGTACAGATGGCTGACCGTAGCCCAGGATGTCAGGGAGTACGTGCTATCGTGTGGGTGCAGAAGGAGGAAAAGAGCGCGGAGCCAACGAGTGGCCATGATGCCTGCCCGGTTACTGTGGCCGTGGGAAGTGCTCGAGATGGACCTGCAGGATATGAAGCAGGTCTCCAGCGCGGGGAACAGGTACCTGCTGGTAGTGGTGGATCGGGCCAGTAGGTTTGTGTTCGCGTACCCGTTAGAGTCCAAGGATTCCGTGGGCGTGGCGAGGAAACTCCTGGAGCTGGTGCTTACGTTCGGCGTGCCGCTGTCGATTAGAAGCGATGCCGTGGGGGAGTTCACAGCCAAGGTAGTCGCCCACCTGTGTCAGTGGCTGCGGGTACAGCTGGATCACGGTCCCGCCGACCACCCCCGCAGTCAGGGAGCCGTGGAAAGGATGGGCGGGTGGCTCCAGGAGGTATTGGCGGAGCTCTGCAAATCTTGGCTGGCGAGGTGGGACGAGTACGTCAGAGCGGCCTGCTGGATTCAAAGGACCACGCCGGACCCGTGCCTCCCTTCGGGTGGAACACCCTTCAGGATCCTGTTTGGCCGCGACGCGCGCACAAACTTGGACGCTCTTACTCCGGCGCTGGACGGCGATGGCTTTCGCACTGGCCTGGACAATTTCGTGGCGGAGAAGCAACAGATGTTCCTGGAACTGCGGGGAATCCTGGAGAAGCGGCAGGAGGACAAGAATAAGCGACGCGTACGCCACAACGCAGCCATTAGGCGGCACTCCTCGGGTGAGCGGGCGCGAGTGGGAGACCTGATGCTGGCAAAGGAGGCCGACAGTAAGATGGCGCGGGAGGGCACTCACGCCAAACTAGCGCACGAGCATTGGACGGGGCCGTGGCAGATGACAGCCATCGAACAGCCAGGCATCAGTTACCAGGCGACGATGAGCGGCCGCCGGATCAGGAGGAGGACGGTTTCGGCAGCCAACATCAAGACATTTCACTTGCGGCCGGAACGTCTACGCCACGCGTTCGAGGACGAATTCGCGCATCTGGCTTGGGGTGCGGACATGGGGCTGGCGGACACCTCGACGGTAGCGGTGCCACTTTACACTCTGACAGACCGGCAAGCCGTTGAGAGCACGGGAAGCGGATGGGAGTGGCAATACCGAGGACTATACCAGAGTGGGACAGAATCGGAGTGGCTACCGGAAGAGGAGGTGCGGGACAGCTTCACCCCACTGCAACTCGACGTCTTCCATGCCCTATGGGAAGCGTACAAGGGAAGGGACTGCCGCCCTCGGCCGCCGGAACCACCGGCGAAGGGGGAACGTGACCAGGCGCTGCGAACGAGAGCGCTGCAGGATTTTCCGGCAGGCACACAAGTCAGGCGGTCGTTCGTGGGATCTGATGGGGTGAGCCAGGTGGCGGTGGGGCGAGTTTACGACTTCCAGACGCCGTACTGGCGAGTACGGTACCCGGACGGAGACTGGGAGGAGCTGAGTCGCAGCCAAGTGACCCGCGGAGCCGAGGAGCACCAGAATGCCGCCGGCCGGGGATGACCTCCGCCAGCAACAGGCGAAGAGCGGTAGCGGTGGATCGGTTAGGGTGGGGGGGGGAGACGCAGTCGGCTGCTGGAGTGACCGTTTTGCTCCGACGCAAGATTGCGCCGGGCAGGGGGGGTGTTACAGCGCCGAGAGACTGTTACAGCGCGACGGCGCTACGAGGAGGATAATACGACGTGAGACGACTGTGTTGATCAGTGTCACGCGTCGAGTCTATTTGTATGAGCAAAGGGGAAGCTTTCACAAGCTCCTGAGGCCATATCGTTTAGGGGCAGGAAGGATCCCTCGCATGGGAACGCTTTCGGTTGCGTGTACAAAACCAGTAAAGCGGTATCGTAACCACCCGGTGTTTACTCAACGCCACCCAGAGACCAAAGACAGAGCAAAGCCAAGTGATCTGTGATACCCGTCCTGTTAGCCCCACGCCCCGTGGGCACTGCTGTGCCCGTCGTGCTCGTTATCGTTCTTGCCCCTTCGTTGATCGTCGGCATCAGCTTCATTGCAACTACTGCCCCGCTGCGATTCACTCGTCAAAAGGAGCAACTCTACTCATCCTGCGAGACACGTCACGAACAACAATACGAAAGGTTAGCCAACCTGAGACATGTGTAAGGAGCTTGTGCTTCTAGGGTCTGAGGGTTGAAGCCTCCCGTATCACAGACACATGTCAAGTGCAATACATAATAAGTTGTTTTCCGGAGTTTGTGTAAAACGCACCCGTTTTTTTCGTAAGTAAGTGTGAAATAGGAAAAACAACAGATGTGATATCGCGGATATTTAATTTGCTCATCTTTGCAAGCTGCATGCTATACTCCGCACATAATACAGGATTTACATGGCCTCTTCTATATGAAACCCAGCCTGGACCGGCTGAAATGTTTCGTGTTATATGTACGAGGTGTTCAAATCCTACTGGAACAACATTTTTCAATAACTCGTATTCTAAACAACACATTACTTAATCAATATCCCCGTAGAGATCAACACCCCTGTTGAGATACGTGTAGTTAGTATACAATAGAGCCGAAAGGCTCGCCATGACCATCTTCTTATAATAAAAGCACGGCTGCCAAGCTACAAGAGTATGTTTGAGATGGTTTGAGACAAACTCAAGAAATAGGTATGCCACACGTGGTTTCTGGCCTAGTCCATAGTCTTCAACATCTCCTAGAATACGTTCGTCAGAATCGATTTGGGTGCTGTTTCCTGAGGAGCCGCCGACAATAGACACACCAGCTGCACTACAGAGGGATTGCGACAGAACGACAGCCAGACAGCCAGTCCTAGAGACAGCCAGATAGACAGACAGAAAGACAGACAGGCAGACAGACGGGCAAACTAGAAGAGGTGCAAGTCAACACACCCTGTGGTTCCTGAACGCAGGTCCTAGCACGCCAAGCACCATAGGTCGCGTGTGTTCGGATGAATATTTTCTGTGTTTTTTTTAGGTCCTATAGGCAGACGACAGCATACATTTCGAGACAACATGTCTGGACCTTCAATTGAGCGGGACAAGTGAAGCATACGGCAACTACACACCCGTAGGCTCACACAACGGTTTGCCACCAAAAAGGGTCAAGTACGTGTTAAAAGGCATATCAAAACGAAAACGCCTAAACTAACGTGGCAAATATGGTGTTAACTACGTGCTTGGTATAATGCCGAGCGTTCTAAGGTAGAAACCGATTGTCGTTCTGGGCATGCCATGACTTGTACCGAAACATCTGCAATGATCCCGTAAAACGCAAGACAGACTTCTCATGTCCTGCCACACGTTGGGGGCAGGGGAATACGTATCATCCCTCTCGTGCCTTTTCAATCGGTTCCATCAATTTTCAACATCAAGTTGTCACGTTGATGGCCCTTTCCCAGAAAATAAGAAACTGCGATGCACATAATAACACGACACCATCACTGCAGTCTAGTTTTTTTTCATGATTGATACACTCGCATGTAGTAAATAAGAGTTTTCAGCGGGTGGTAGGTTTTATCGCTCGGCACTGTATGAAGTAGGTATCTACCAGAAAGCACTTTTCTTCGTTTTATGAAATGAGCGAACATAAACTCAATAGACTTGCACTTGAAAGTCCTATTTGACGCTGGTGACGTGGTTCAACACCATTTCAAGCAGAGGATGTGGTTAACTACTATCGAGCAGAGCTCGTTTGGGACGGGTGGGCACGTTAGAATATAGTGACAGGGCAAGATTTATTCAGCCCTTACCTTGCAGTCGTACAAAGTTTTTTTTCGAGTTTGGGAGTCTCATCCCGAGTGCCGATGAAATATCGGTAGAGTAGCACCGACTAAGTCGCAGTATTACAGAGGGTCAGATAATATATTGTCTTTCCCGACACGTGCAATGTCACGACGGCAACTACACATTGATATACGCCGGTGGATGATATATTTAGTTTGTGGGTGTCCTGTCCGAATTTTTCAGTATATTTCGAAGTAGGCATTCAAGGTTGGGATGCAAAGAGCGACTGCTCGAGAGTATTACAGAAAAAAATGTACTCAGCGAAATCATGGCTTTGGTTTCATGACAACCCAATTCCCGACTCTGGGTTAGTTTCTCGAAGACGATACGACGTAGATGATTGGTTAACCTACAACGCCCAGGAAGCAAGCGACGTTTAGTGTTCTATATTCGCTCTAGGATTGTGGAATACTTCTTGAATGGTAATATGGCATTACATGTGTTGTATTATTGTACCTGGTAGACGACTAGCGTTTTTGACACAGAAGATAATCAATGCAATGTGTTTTGAAGCCGTGTCCGGCGGTTGAATAAAACTGCTAGGCTTTCCCGTTGGTCCCCGGCGATGGAAGAGTAATTTTAAGTGGTAAACGTGTGCGCTACGCGGCATACAGAACAGACGAAGTATACGGGCGGCGTACCACAACCGACGTGGTCTTTAACAGATGACCACGAGGTATTTACGGGCTGCGGCTCGAACTCATCTCACGTACTCGGAGCCGTCCCACGGTAGGGGTGCACCACAAGTTCCTGAGCCCTTACCAATAGGAACTCAATATCTCACCGCAAAAAATACTTGGAAGAAATTCGTTTGTGCCACCCGACCGGCACTTGTATGCGCTAGTCCTAAAACGAATACACGAGTTAAATGTTCGTCGCCACTGCTAGTTCCTCACTTGAAGAACTCAATAGATCAGAAACCTTTGTCCCACAAGGTGCTACCCCTAAAGTGGGGTGACTCCACACACTGTTGTTCCACCGGTTTTTGAAACAAGCTCTCAATCTGAACCTTAGTCCTTCAATCAAATTCACTATCCGGTTCGTGGTTTGTCCCTATTTATTGCGGTAAACAACTACGTACCAAGTTTAGACCATGAAGCCGTAAACCAACGCACAAAAAAATTAAAGCGCTGTCCCTTGTGGAGAAGTAAATGTTTTGTCGTAAAGCACATTTCCCGGCGAAGGTCATGAGTTCGTGAAATGCCGTGGTCGTCGCGTACCACAGGTAACTTTCCCGAGCGGATGATGATTTCCCATACGGTGTAAACACTTATGGCGCGTTTATGTAACACCCCCTTTACCGTAATATTCAAAGGTGGATTTCCCATGGCATTTGTGTGGTTTGAACCTACAGCGGCACCATTGTCAATCAAAGAGACATATATACCGATAGTACGGAACACAATAAAGATGTTTTTGCTTTCCCCCATACACTTAAATGCGATATTGTTTCATTAAATATGACTATATTCGTATGGCCCACCCGGTTAAAGTGTGCAATCATTTAATTACAGAGTAACTATTGTTGTGTGGACGACATAATTACCCCTTGGTGCCATAAAATATACGGTAAAAAAGGAAAAGATTATATTCGAGATCGGGAACCGATATAATAAAAATCTGCGTTTTTTTTTGGTAGAGATATTTACGCGTCATGGTTCACTGATTACGTATCAGTAGTACGTAGCTTACTTCGACAGCAGCAGTGGGCACTGTTTTGTTATCGCGCCTGTGAGACTACCAAGTGGGTACCGCACGGAACGGTGATGGCAGACTGGTAGAACACGCAAACAGACAGGGCCCGTGGCTTGCAGCTGGACAGCGGTCGCTCGCTGGGCCAGATATTCGTGATTACTTGGTCAGGAATTTCATTAATTCTGATTGAACATCGGGTGTGGAGCAGAGATGGAACGCTTCATGCGTGCCACAGGAAGTTAGCCAGCGCGGAAGCGTGGGCACTGTGCATCGCATCGACGTTTCTTAGGTGCAGAGACGGGTGGTTATCTGTATCCTTCACACCGACGCTACTTGGGGAGCGAGTTGTGTTGCATCTATAATGCAAAACCAAAAAACAGGGGAATAGCAACGTTTGAAATTTCTGATCGAGCACATCCAATTAAAATTGAATTTTCGAAACAATAAACCTGGCAACGATATATAATCGGACCACCTTGAGGGAAGGCAGATATACTATGATACTCGAAATCAGATATACTACGATACTCAAAGTCAGAGATACTACGATACTCGTAATCGAGAGTGAGAAATCGCGTATGCTGAAACACCAGCTCGTGAACAAAGCAGTGTTAACAAATTGATCAATCCGACGACGAGGCAAAAGAGTACATACACGACTGTGATATGCGTGAGTGCCCACGTTGACTGATAAAGCGAAATTCACCAGGAGAGCGTGCACGTCCGCGTATACGGCGCTGGGGATCCACCCATTGGTCCCACAGGCGATGTTTTGGCTTTCGCCAAGTAATGGCCGCCATGTATAATGTGCACTCAATATGAGCACTTGTTTCGCATTACGTTGGCGGATTTCAAAACCTCCTCGAAAGAGGTTTCATTTCGACTCAATAACACGGTACGGCCCGAGACGACCACGGCGAGTGGCAAGTCGAGAGGTACAAGGAGTAGGTCGAGTGGTCAGAGTAGCAACGCAGGCCGACGTTCAGTACGTCAAGCTGAATACACTGTGATAACGTCACACGGCGAAGCTGACTACCAAGTTATTTGAATGCTGGTCCACAAAAGGCAAGCCTCTAGGATTGGCCGACAGATGTTCATGACGCAGCTATCTCGGTTAGGTTCAGCTGGACCGCCGGGGATCGACGGTTGGCTAGGAGTGGCGCTCCCGCACCTGGACGAAGGTTGGCGCCTATCCATTGACGCCGGTAGGCTTGTTCAGGTCGATATTTAAAAAGAGCCCTGTTAAATGTCCATGCAGGGACGAAGATTCCACTTTACTGTCGTAGTTCGGTTGGGTGTAACAGCGGGGAGGCCCTGCTATTGATTCATGTTACACCTGGTCGACGGTTCTATGAGCTGTCTATCCAGTCGCTGTTGATCAAGACTGTATTGCAAGGTATGTCACGAGCGCTTGAACTGGCGGAAACACGCCCGCGGGTTTGGTCTATTCCGTGGGTTATGTTGAACTCATACCTTGAGGAGGTTTGGGGGTAGAGTGCTTTGGCAATGGTTAGAGCATAATCAATATTATATATAAGTATATATATATCCATCGATAGGTCAGACAAGGCATTCGCTAATGGCTCAGGTGTGTTGCACCCAGCACATTGTCTGACGTAAATTGATATTGTATTTTTTCTGACGACAGTCTGTCAAGGCGTATTTCAGGGATTGGTGCCGATCATGCTGAGCCGCGATTATGTGGCCATATACACCACCAGTTACATGTTGGTAGCAGCGTTGTACGTGCAAGGGACGGGGTTCGTGGCCAGAGTTCCGAGCTGGGGGGGGGCGGCGCAGCCGTTGTTCTTACGGTAGGACGATTTGTTCAACGCGGAGCGCTACCTGAACACGCGCCGCTTACCTGCTATCGTTTTCGGGTCTAGTACGAGCGTGAGGATATGGCCAGGCGTTTAGAGCGCTGAGAGAGCTAGTAAAAACAGGCGTAACCCAAAGTGTACGCCCTCCACTCACTTGAGGATTGGAATTTGCTTGACGCTTGCGGCTGGGGGCGATCTGCGGTAATAATATTCCGATGAATATAACAGGTGAATCTGGGATAATGCGGGGCATGTGTCTCGTAAACAAGTATCTGACAAGGGTTCGCAAAGACAGCCATATCATGATACTGTATGGGGTAGACTGTAGAGGTCTCGGAAGAACCTCAGGTGCTGGGGTAGTACAATGGTGTTGGGCCAGTGGGTGTCTCAGTCGTCCAATGAATCGTACTGTATAACCCAGACAGTAAAGGGAGAGAGATAAGTTTATGAGGAAATACATGTGGGTGTGACTCCGAGTTGGATAATGCGGTAGGCATGTCAGCCAGCTGCTCTCCCTTCCAAGCCACAAAAAATGACAATACCCAACGCAATTCGAAACATATAAAAAAGAAAGCTCCGTTTCACGCGGGTCTTTTGTTAAGAACCTTCTTCTTTTTGTTTTGGCGAGATATTCGCAAATTCGTGTTATTTCCCCGACATCGTACTTGGTTTTATATCTAGGAACGTGTTGTGCCGTTTTTCTTTGGCACCGGTTTTAAACAGATCTCGGTGACCAGCCTCACGCGAAATCAACGCTTTTTTTCTTTGACGAGGTTTGGTGGAGAAAAATAGAGAAAACCTCACATGGGGGGCGAAGGTGATTTCGTTGTTTGTGGAATAACTGAAACTACGAGCCCGAACAACTCGACTGGTTCGGACGAATTGGACCTCACCTAGAGTGTTTTTTAGATTGTCCGAAAAATATAATATTTTTAGCGAGATATGGCCGCTCAAAGTTTCAGAGCGACACCCACCCACCCACATACAATACATCGAGCCACACCACTGCGGCACACACATGAACACAGACAACTACGTCCGGGAGCACACCCACCCACAACTACCAGCCCTGTGAAGAGGGCTGGGCGTAGTTTGGGTGCCAAGGCTTAGCGCGGCAGAGCGGCTGGATGATTCGGAGCCCAAAAGAACCACAGTCTGCGTTTGAAGGTGGGCAGCAACCTGATCTTGCTGGATAGGACGACACCAACTACGAAGTAGTTCAAGAGAGCTACGAAGGAGTGATGGCACCGCATACGGTGGAGACAGCTAAAGATCGGGCAGGGGCGCCGCAGAAGGGATCGCAAGGACGCAGAGTTCAGGACGGGGTTTCAAACTCGGTTCGCTTGGTGGAACCTACCCAGCAGCAGCACTCCAGCTGCAGTAGCAGTAAATGAGGTCGACGAGCAGCCGCCCGAGAGATTAGAGGGAACATACTCTAAGAAAGTGTCACGAGTATATGGTGACAACATGACCTTTGAGATCTCGGGAGGGATGGGAGTGGGCGCTTGTCAATTTTTTGAGCGTTTGTTTCGTGCGTTTGCATCACTCATTCCTGTTCCCTCAGGTATCACCCCGGTTGCAACTCAATCGGGCACTTGTAGGGCTAGACCAAGGCTATCGAAAGGCGCGTATTCAATTTTTTCGTGAGTAGTCTGCAGGCAAGGCTCCCCGTCACAATATGCAAGGTCCCCCGAGATCTGTGGGGTAAATGGGCCCGGGTGTACGACGGCGGACTCGAGGGCTATCTCCAAATCCGGGACGTCAAGAAGTGGGCGAACCACCGCTCGCCCACTGGAATCGCAAACAGCGTGTTCCTGGCTCAGAGTCACGCCACAACATCGGAAGAGCGCAAGGCCAAAGAGCAAGCTGCCCATGTCGCGGCGCGCGAACCCCGGATGGCTTCTAACGCCGCCATCGATGGCATGTCGAAGTCATTCAATACCGAATAGTAGAACACATTACCTGGCATGTAGGATATATATTTTGTGAGGCGTTGTTGGAGTTAGTAGTGATGATATTAGCGCGATGGTGGTGGGAAGGAGAACGGGTGCTGTTGTGGCATTGAGCTTGCCGTTGGCGTGGCGTTGATGTGGTGGTGGTACTATATTCCATTATATGCTATGTATATACGTACATACTTGATATCTTCTATTCTATACGATATGATATCCTGTCGTACTCTTCATGATGCTCAGAATGTATGCACTACACAACATAGTGCAGTATACGGGTTCACGAGGAGGTGTCAAAGAAAGCATCGTCGACATTGGCGTATTCGCATGCTATTCCTAATGTACGGCAGTATATATGATCACAAAGGACATTTTGGTGTTTTTTTTTCTTCAAATTTGGGCAGTTGTTTCTCGAATGTGGCCATTTGAAGAAAACAAAATTGGGACATGATTTTAGTTCATCTCGCCCCCGCGGTTCTTGCCATCTTTGTTTCGCCTTATAATTCTCGCAAAAAATTGAGCGAGAAAAATGTGGAGGTCACAAGAGGGCAAACCTTAACCGGATGGACTATACCAGGAATTAGGAAATATATGACAGAATATATATTATTGAGAACACGTACGTATGTTGTCCGATAGGAGGAGGTTATACTGTTTGTCTAGTTTTTGTCTGAGGGCAAGGGGCGATAGCACGTGATCGTACATGGTACGACCTCACATCCTGCGACGGTTGGTCGTTTTTCTTGATTGCACGTATCTGGGTCTAGACCGTGTCCAGGTTCCCAATGCCGTTTGGTTTCGGCGGATTCACCGCTCGTTTATGCCCTCGAACCCTCCGCTCCGAGTTTTATAGGGCGGTTACATGCCTGTTGGACTCGAGATTATATATAGACTAGTGAGATATCCTGTTTGCGGTGCTGTACTCGTTGTTTGCTACCTACTATGGTATAGCTTGCACATATTGCTCCTTTTCTAAACTGATGTATTTGTTGTACGCTGTGTTGACATCCTCTACATTGGGCCGATGTAGTCTAAATATATCGTCTGGTTGTTTCAATTTCGTGCTCTTCTGGGGCTTTTTCAACCCGAACCCCTTTATTATTAGCCTCGCATCGCGGCGAGCTGTATTTCGGCTATATATAGCAGTGATGAACATATATCCCAGGTATATATTATATTTTTAATAATAATACAAAGTTCCCCTTCAGGATGTGGGTGCGTAGGGAGAATTTAATCCGGGGGGTATCGCAAGGTTACAAGGAATACGAAGCAGGTAAAACCTTGCACCTGTGTTTTGAGTAAAAATGATCTCGGAGTAATCTGAGACATGGGCTACTGAATTAGTCCTAAAAGTGAAGAGCGGTAGCCTAGTTTTCGATGCTCTTGCATTGTCTTGGCGTGCACCTTGTAGGTAGGAGACATGGACTACCGTACTGCTGAAAAGAAAGCGTGGCAGTCAGAACATTATTGACGGGGTTTGTATCATCCAGGTACGTATCGACTGCGTGGGATCTGTATCTATCTGATACATCGATATGTGCGATTTTCGGGGATCTAAAAACCTCTACTACTGAGTGGGGTCCCCACGATCTGCAGAAACTACACATAAGTGGTAATCGCACAAACATGTCCCATGATTAACCGAGGAATAGCTTTGCGTGCGTGGGTCCGCAGGATCTGCAGGATCTGTTGATCGGCGGGATTTTTGTGTGGTGTGGAGGATCTGTAAAATCCGAATACTTCACACTTGTTTGTATCATGCTTAGCGGGAGAGGATCTGTATGAGGCGGATATTTCACAGGTAGGTGTGTGCCTGAGTGGTATCTGTCATTGTGTTCAGTACATTTTTACCGGGTTGTGTCTGTATGATCTGCCTGTCAGTGAAATGTGTGTGATCTCAACGATCTGTGCATCTTAACCGGGATGCGATCTGTAAAATTTGCAGGATCTGTATGACCTGCAGAATTTATGTATGATCTGGAGGATCTGTAACACATGGAGACTTCACTCTTGTTTCAGCATGTTTACGAGCAACAGGAGCAGCAAGAGAAGCAACCGCGTGGCACGGGCAAAAGTAAAATATTGGTAGCCGCAAGAAAAGCAACCCGTGCCAGCAACAACAGCAGTAGTAGCAGCTATACAGCGATTGTGTGTAGTAGCAGTAGTAGCGGCAGCAACACCAGGAGCATCATAATGATAAGAAAACCGCGTGACACGGGCACATTGTACAAAAAGGGCAGTGAACACTCAGCTACAGTATTACACGCAACGCTATACGTGGTACGAAGATCCGATAAATAATTAATGGCACCGCGATACCCAAAACCATATACAAGGTTTGCACGTGGTGGATACAGCGTACAGTCTCGAGCACACGACCACTCAGCAGTAGCAGCAGCAGCAACACTTTGCAGGACTCGGGCAACACTCGATTCGAGCAGTACCCGTACGCTTGTTGTTGTTGTTCTTGTACTGCTGCGTACTGCTCGAGCACCACTCGAGCGCACGAGCATGAGTAGGTTTCCACGCATGGCCTATTGAACCGCCAAATAAACGGACACGGGACCACAATCACTCGATTGCTCACTCAACGAGCACGAGCCAAACACCAGCGCGGCGTGGCCAAGCAATCACGGCCACACTAGCACTCTGTAGGAGCAGCAGCGGTAGCACCCAGGGGTACTAGAGAAACACTCGACACGAGCAGCACTCGTACGCCTGCTGTCGCTGTTGTTTTTACGCTGCGTACTCTACGAGAATGAGCTCGAGCAGCACGAACAAGAACAGCACTACGACGGGTGTTGTTGTTGCAGTTGCAGCAAGAAGCGAGAAAATCAATATATTCGCTGATAAAAACACGACGGTAGCGGTAGGTTTTTAATCCCCTGGATGGCTTTCCGGAAGTGGGACCCCATCCCCAGAGTTGCTTGCTGGGTCACGTGACTTTGACCATGTAGAGAATGGGCCACAGAGCCCGGCAAAATTCGACGCTTGCACCGTATTGTCCACGCCGCCCACCTGCGGGCCCCGCAGGAGGAAGCACGAGAAACGACCCGCGGCCAAACGAGAAAGGAATATCACTACAGTCTTTTATCTGAGTTACACGTGCTACGATTTATCATAATTACTGTGTTGGCCGATCACCTCATAAGGATACGGCGTTGTTGCCGTGGAAGCCGACTAACACGAACACATAACTGTACAACAATATACCAGGTGGCCGTTTTCTGATTACGGCTCCAATCAAACAGTGGTAGCCGCATACAAAACGTCCCCAGCAAGAATCGTGTTTCAACTTGTACGTATTGTACCTGGCACACCAATCCGAAAAAAACATCGTGATACCGTAAGCATGCGAGGCTACAATAGTGACGTAGCCGTTCGATACCCTTATTATGCGGACCACTCCCTCTCCACGTTACTACCTTTTTTATCTTGGGGGCCACCGTACATATGCGGAACGTACTCCTCTCCTAATTGTCATTAAAGAGAACTCCCGACGAACTTACGCGAATACGTTGTCGGAGGCGCCCGTGCATACAGGCAGGATGGTCAATGGAATGCCCTACGAAAATAGGGCGTAACCGTCGCAAATGGCTGATGCCAGTTGGATTTAGCGGCCATCATCCGGCAAGACTGCTAACCTGTCCGTTGTGCTCACCTCTCCATCGTCGATTACACGATCAACTATTAATTTGAAGCAACACCGACGGCGACAAAGCTGGGTAGTTGTATTATACTCAACATCTGTTTTGAGGAGTCGCGTAGTTTGATAAAGTTCGGATAAATCAATACCCTCCCCCTAATATTGAGAAACAGCCTGATGAGGCAACTAGGATATACAGGGGCGAGATGATCAAATGTTGTGTAGAAGACGATTCAGCGAGTACGTTGAACCGACAAAATGCACCAAGACGCGTAGGTGCTGGTGACCTGTCGAGCATGATGTCAAGCCGAATTATATCTCTGCACTCATAAATAGCACAACGTATCACATACCACGATTTAAGACGCGAAATACTTCGAGCAACGTGTCTGCCAGTAAACGCATCCAAACCGGCGTGTGAAAGTTTAGTCGAAGCGGTCAATCTGTCGAAAGCGGATCAACTGTCCTACATTTTTTGTTGTAAGGCTCGAACATTTCACACGCGGAGGACGCCGCGATCAATACACGATCAACGTCTGGCTGTTCAGGCACATCATATGTCCTTCCGTGAGTTGGCTCCCTTTCGACGACGGCATAACACCTCCTTAGGACCTGCTGGAATGTATGTGCCTTCGACCCGGGCAACCAGACCACCCTGACATGTTCTCCAGCACCATATCTTGCACAAGAAAACTCTCCTCCAGTCGGAACAACCCGCAATATTATTGTAGTGGCAAGGGAACCGGTGTACGTTAAACGATATTACTTGGCCCTTTGCCAAGTTCTTCGTTGTGGGGGTCCCAATCACATGCTATACATTGTCTTCTGAGGTTGTCTCATTCCAGGCGTAAATGGAACCCTAAAGATGTACGACCCTCGGTAATACAAAGCGTGTGCGCTACAACCGTGGCTTACGCATCAGGACATACATACAACCTGATCGCTAACCGCCTTGGAGCAGGTAGATGATGCGACGATAGTATTTCTGACCCCGTTTTGTTATTATGCGGGTGTTAGGCGGGCACACCGCACGCGATATACCTGAACTACGACGTAGAATAGGCTTAAAGCCTGGCTTTCCGGTGCAGAGCTGGCTGGGCAGCCCGAGATATTCGCTTTTGCGGTCCCGGTGGGCCAGGTATCGATTCTCTCTTCTTGATGGCAGTCGGAGAGCGGTGTGAACGACGAGTTTGTCATCGGACAGCTCGGGCCTCATTTCAGGGTGATCGTTTTACACAGAGGTCACAAACGCGTTTGGAACACACATGAAAACATGCGGTTCGGGGTGATGCACCTGACGAATGTATCGACATTTTGAGGGCAATTTTGGGTCGTTTATCAGTTTCAAGTTGTCGCTCCCGCAAATATTGTTTTCGTAACATTAGGACGAGTTAGATGCCATAAACAACGGTAATATATGCCCCTAGCCCTGTTGGTACCGCTGTCCCGTTCTTTGGGATAAGCTACTCGAATTATCGAGGACGTTGTCCTAAAAACGAGGCCACGTTACTAAAGGGGTTAACCTCTCAGTCAGCTCTACACATAATTGGCTACGACCCATCGCAGCCGGAGATTCGAATTTTGATCGGAACACGCTCGTACGAAACCCCTGACTACACTGGTAAGCTTTTATGAGCCATTCAAGCTAACAGCTACATCATGGCGCCTTGAAACGATGTCCCCCAAGAAATATTGTGTCAAACCAGGAGCGTAGCGTACAAAGTTACTCGATTAAAAAGTCGACACGCTCTGTCTCCTACACGTACGTATAGAACCATATCTAATTGAATCGCTATCCCTGGGTTCACGTCAATCAAACCCATTATTCCAGTATGTTAGAGTTGTGCTCTTTGCTACACCTAATCAGTACGGGTTCAGCTCTACTGCAACTGGCCCCAGTACGAAAGTTCCGTCGCTCATGTACGATATATGTCTTGGTCGTTCTGTACCACGACCCTGTTTTGTCCGATACTTTAAACTCAGGTCTCTTCGATTAAGAGAGTACCTTCAGACACAAGAACTGCAGCTTACAGGTTTTCACCCCAGTAGTGGCACACAGCTCACAGTTTACAGAGTATATGTCCGATGTTGACCGAGGTGTCTGGACAATATCGTACCATAATAGGTTTCGTATAAGACGAATGGCGGGTACATATACCAGTGGCCGCCAGTCGTCGACATACTGTACGCAGTAGGTTGCTTGCCCACTATGCGAGATAACCTGTGCGGTGTAGAAGGGCATACGATTATCTTGAAACACATTCTAGAGGAAAACTCGCGCGGTATTGGCTATGACCGCTGTGTGCGTGGCCTGAGATATGTAATGAAATATTTAACGTGCGCCGGCTATCCACACATTGTGGACCCCGCCTGTCAAACTGTCTAGCACGAAATATATTGTATCGGCATGAGGTATTGCAAGCATGATGCTCATCTCAACAAACATATACCTCAACATGAAGATGCTTACCTGTTCTGCATGGTATACCTAACAAACAACCGAACATCGATTTGTTTTTGCATTATATTGTACACGCGCGCGTTTCAGTCCCTTCGCGAAACCAAGTCAACTATGCTGGCCTTTGCAACTTGACCTTGGGCTATATACAACGTACTTCTCATCCAAACCTGACGCAGCAACGGCTGTCACTGCTATCTAGGAGACAGCTTTAAGCCGTCGCGTCCTGGTCTGAGGAGCTTTACTACATGGAAAATTCGTCCTGGAATTTTTATGCAAAAAAATGTCAATATGATGCCATGTATTTCAGCTACTGTTTCAAGAGGAAGCTCCGAAACAGATCATAAGTATAACTGGCCCTCAAGCTCAATTTTCCGAGTTCAAGTAAAACACCTTAGATTTCATTGTATGATCCAGGCTTGTCCGAACATATTAACGGCCTCCTCCAGCCGGACACATATTGACAAAAAAACACACATACATCGCGGCTGACACATTCCAACAACAGTCGCTCACACCTCACAGCATACACATTGTCTGCGTGGTGTTTACAAACAATATGGACTACAATCGTAGTTGACGTACGAATCAAGTGCAGTATATATATATATATATATTATACCAGGTATATTATTCTAGTTTCGACTAAATCGTGTAGACGACGTTTTGATGATCCGTCTAGCGACGTGAACAGCGAATGGGCACGGTGAATGCATCCGGTATAGACTGCAGTAGAGACGTTTTCCTGTTATAACCATGGCACCCTCTGGCCGGTGTAAACTGTCTTTCGAGAATCACATCAGTATTTCAACGATCAACCTGCACCGGGGTTCAACCTGTCTACTGTACGTAGAATGATCATGTCATCGACATACGCAGGCGTCATGGAAGCGCGACCTAAACGCGCAGAAGTCACATTTTTTTTTAAATTGGCACATAGTAACTTTTTTGCGGTCTATCACGCCTAACAAATAAATAAGAACACCGGGGGATGATGTACGCCACATGCCTCGGTGTTATGATGTAGCCTGCTCAACTTTTTTCCCGCCCCATTGGAATAAGATTTATCTTGACAATACGCAAAACGAACAATTTTACATGAGCATGCTTTCAGCGGGCACATCAACCCCTGCCATTGCCGTCTTAGGGCCAGGGCGAGGTCGTCACGCGCCCGTTTCAAATACCTGACGACCAGAATTTTTCGGGCATGAGCTGTTGACGCAGTCAGCTACAAAACCATATTATGTAGGTTTTTTTCTTCTCTGGCTTTCTTAGGGGAGCTGCGCAAGAGCACACACATATTCTTCTGACATTACTGTTCTCCTGTATATAGCTAACGGCATCCGTTTATCGGTAAATTAATGTGTAAAACGCACTGACTACATACTCTGATTACATCTGATCTGTTTGTGGAAATAGTGTGGAGTCAGTACTAATAATGCAAAAATCTTGGAGAAGAAGGTACCTGTAAATTGATAGTGATCTCGAACAATTTTTTTTTGCGGCTCAAGCGTGACTAAAAAACGTTGCTTGGGGTCGAGGTTGCGACACAAACCTTTATTACCGGGTGCGTATTATACACCACATGAAAAACATATATTCTCCCCAACCAAAAACGTTTCTTGGTGCTCAGGGTGAAACAGGTGTTTGAAAAGATACAGTAGATGCACCAAAACAATATAGCAGTCGGAGTACCGAGAGTTTTCGAGTACCGGCGGCCAGGATAATATTGTGAGTACCGAAAATGCCCTACTACTGAGAGTACTGAGAGTATGAGCGGTGCGGAACCTCGAGAGTGCAGGCAAATATGTACTTCCAGTAGTAGTAGTAGAGAAACACAAACTGCTTGGCGAATATATTTAGTACAGTGTCAGCGCGCAGAAGAAGTAATACGAAATTTGTCGAGATGACCAGAAGAGTAGCATCCCGGGGAGTCATTGATTAAATCCTTAACGAGGAATAAAATATAGATTCCGCGCGAACGGCTGTCGCTTGTAGAATGCAGTCGCAATCCAAGTATAAATCCATCCTGAATTGTGCACAACCCCATACCGTAAACTAAATATAGAACAGAAGTATTACCCAGCTTGCTAATTTCGGTATCAAGTCTTCAATCTACGGAACTCACAATTTACGTATTTGTTTGTTTCTTCGTATCCACAGGTATCTCTTCGCCTGCAAACTAAGCCCAGCTCAGCTAGCCACACTCTTGCCTTGTCGAACCTAGCCATAATAGAGCGAACGTTCATCCGCTCAAATATAGCGGATAGCTCTGTTTAAAGTTTTTGCGGTTTTCGTCCGATATTTCTTTTTTTCTCGGTCGCACAACCATATACACTACTACTGTACAGTTATTACGCTCCAGAAGCGGTTGGACACATCTCACAGTAGGCCTACTATCAGAACTGTGGTAGGAAACAAGCGTACGCTGCAACAATGGTTTACGTACGGAACGAATGGAGGACATACGCGTCCGTTGCTGGCGAACCGCGGCGCGTCGTGTATATAATATAGACACTAGTTTGACAACCCACTGTGTGAGAGAGACACTGCGCAGACATGACGAAGTGCATATATCATGCCTGAAGCCTACTAGTGTGGTTCGGTTCAGCCTTCGTGGCGGTGTGAAATGGTACGCGTATATTGATACATTTTCTTGATTGTTTCATGCACGCCGGGGATCGATATGCTCTTGAACGCAGTCGTTATACGGCCTACGACAAATAAGTTGGGCACCAGATAGTGAAGACGCGGTGACAGCGTCCCCTTGCAACCCAGTTGCCACCCTTTTCGAAAAGCAAAATATGCTCCACGCAAGCAAATAAGACCGAGAAGGCAGATTACCCCTCGTTCGGCATTCCATTTACGCAGAGCGTGTGCTCGACCGCTTGTACTATCCTTGTAGCTAACTCAAACCAGGTGCACGCCCGATTTCTCGGACGACGGCGTGTGAGGAAAAACATTATCAAGGATGGGTCAGTCTCTCCTATAATAATGTTGACCTGCAGCGAATGTTCCATCATCAGCGAAAAAAACAAGTACCTTAATTTTTGCACATTACATAGCAGTCTGTGCTATGGAGCATTTTGTCCCATATGTTTACGTTTGGGCGTGCTCAAGCCAGACGGTATGTAAAATTAAATGCACTTTGCTGAGACCCTCTAACAACCGTCGCACATGCCACACGTCTAGCACCATAATATTTAGGTTTTAACCAAAGTATAGAGACAAAAAATGTGGTTTACTTCATTCACGGCCTGCCGTGTACCAGGGTATTGCATTAAGGCACTACTTCCGTGACTCGCTATTGTGTGAGAGAAATAGGGGGCTAGCGAGCACGAGTTACTACGGTACACCTGGACCGCAGTTTAGTGATAGCAAGTGGCTGCAAAACCTGATTCGATCTGGCTGATGGTCTTGATATATGTTCTTGAACCACCCACGTGCGCTGGTTATCGATACACACGTGACGGCAGCGACAAAGCTGTGAACGAACAGTTACGTTTTGGCATGGACCGTGCGGGCATTACGTCAACGTACAGTGGTCACATGAGTGCAATTTATGAGGATACACACAGCAAAGTATTGGTCAGAAAGTCGTACTTGACGAATATATATGTAGAAAAACCGCATGCTACTTCGAAAGTTTTGTCAATTGCCTCGTACAGTTTCATGGGCCGCGGGTCCTTGTGTTCGTCTAGTCAAGGTTTTGACCCGCAGCAAAACATATATTCATCTCGATTCAAATGTGCAACCACGGTAACATTTCAACCGATCATTTGCTTCGAGCACAGCTACCGCTTCGATTGTCGTTTGTTCGCCAGATCGGATGTAGGCCGCCCTAGGCTCGTCTGAAACACTTGACGATACCATTACGTTTCCCTGAACAATCAAGCGGTCGAAACCGACTACTACAGGATTACCTGTATTTTTTTCAGTGAATAATAGAATGCAAAAAGAATGTACACAAACGTTATGTTCTTTGTGTTTCTCGAATCGAAGTTCCGCCGTTCAAGTAATTTGGACAGCTCGGTTAGTTATGATCAGTGTCTCAGGTGTGTCCGATGCGTTTTTCGATATATTCATGATCAGGCCCGACAGTAATCTATCGCTCACCGCAGTTTTCACAACGTTCGTTTTCGACTCACAGCCTACGTAGAATGTGTACGATGGTTTCCAAAGTCTGAGAAAAATATCCAAAAGGTATTTAGTTAATCAACCGAATGCACGATACACGATATATAAGTGACTGGAGAACCGTGTGGCGCCGGCGAATATATTCCAAAGATACAATTTAGACGACCCGTAACGCTTCACTCAACAGTACGCTGGCGTGTCAAAGCGAAAAAGACATCTGAGAAACGAATTTAACAACAAAACTGGCACCGTCTTGCACGTGTAATATTTTTTTCTTAGCCTTATACTAAGTATCTGCAATTCAGCGTTCAGCTTGCGCTCTATTTACTACCAAACTAGTGACGACGGTTGCAACTCATTATGTCAACGACGATTTTTTTCTTACATGTAAGGCTGTTTCCTATCTATGCGGTTCGATTTCGAGCTTCAGATATGTATTTTTCGATCTCAAAAACGGATGAACCTGCTTATTATGCAGTCGAAATATATATGCAAAATCAGACCGGAATTTTTTCGATTTGAGAAATCGATGACCCAAGTCGTCGGATTTTGGCCCGAAATCCGACGACCTGGGTCATCAGATTTTTAAATCGAAAAATGGCATGCTCTCTAAATTCAAGATGTTATCCATGACGACAGCAAACAGCAGCAGAACGATCTATGAGTTGGAAGGTGACACAGCTGTATAGCGGCGTCGCTTCGAGCCGGACGCTCGGGCGGCGGGCGGCGCGACCCTTCGTCGCCAGACGTCAGTCGCCTGGCGCGGGCTCGGACCTAGAGACCAAGATAAGCGCACTCGGCAGGCACCTCTCCGTGGATACGTACGAGTACCTGTACGTACACTGTTGTACAGCAGCAGCAGCAGTCAGTCACAACATGGAACCCAAAATACCAAGACAGGTAGCTCTAGCGCACTCGCCACGTCTCTTCGCCGCCAGACCAGAGATGGTCAGCCTTGGCTCGGACGCTTGGGTCCTACGCGCAGTGCAGCGGACCCAGCGCGTCTCTTCGCGGCGCCAAACCACGAAAACAGCAGTTGGTCTCGTCATTTGCTCAAATATCTAGACACACAATAAATCTGATTTTAACGCATTAGAAGGCTGTTTCGATTTGCCAACTTCAAATCTGAAACTGCGATCGGGCCAAAATCTGAAGCTCAAAAATCGAACCGCATAGGAAACGGCCTGATAGGTCAAACCGTCTTGGCACAGCAACCGCAATGAGTAGCGGTCGCATCTTCAGCAACCGCAATGAATAGCGGTCGCATCTTCCCCCGACATACATAGGGTAAGTTGGTGTGCGGGGTATCGCGCCTTACCACCGCACAGCAACACCACACCCTTTCGAGGTTGTGTGTTTTGGTGCATGTACTTCTTTGCGGGAGCGAGACTTTACTGACGGCATTCCACTCGACTCGGGTTTCCTCAGATATGTTGGGAATAAGCTGTACATACATTTTTTTTCAGAGACGGCAATTTGAACGCTTTTCCTGATTGTCAGCCGCGACAACTACCACCACCATTACCGTTTCAAAGCCGGTCCTATATCGTGGTATGCTCGTCGAAACCATTTGAGAGTTTTTGCTGGACAGTCGAGGTAAACCACTGCAAGCTGACATGTAGTTCATTGACTGCAATCAACGTCCCCCTCGATACAATGTCAGTTGAAGTGTCAAGTGTCAAGCTGCCTCTTGTGTCACAGTCTGTCCGTTCAATTCAGAATGTTACCTTGGTGATGGTGTATGGTTTTGTGTGATATTATTTTACATTCAACTTGAAAGATATGCCTGTCACGAATCGAGCCATTTTCAGTTGAAATAAAATCTCACTCGTTCCATTCGCTATACAAATATTAGTTTTTTTTTTGCGCAAGTGTTTAAGTTTAGTTTTTTCCCCAAAACAGACAAAACGGAAAAATGGGAACGAAACAAAAAATGGGAACGGACGGTTTTTTTTAGAAAGCAAACCAATTGTGTACAACTCCAAGAAAAAAAGTTGACAGTCCTGTGGGGCTGTACAGCAGCCTTCGAATGATCTGTCGCTCAGGCTGGAAGTCCTCGGCATCGCCGCGGTAGCCAGCATCTAGAGAAATCACAATAGAGCCAGCGTATATCGCTTTTTGCGCCCACCCGAAGGCACGAGATGGAGCATGACCGTTCTGACGAGCTCCTCTCACAGGGCTGGCCAAGGGGTTTCGCAGGATCATTTTGGTTCTCTGATACACCACATGGTTCTGGAGATACGGCTTGGTTCTCATTTTAGGCTTCGTTCCCATTTTTCCGATTTGTCTGTTCCAAGACAAATATGGGTTTACCTCCTCCTCCAATGCGCACCATATATATGTTATTATTTGTGTCTGTTTAACAAAGGTAGCTGAAAACATATATTTTTGGTTTAAGTGATTAAGAGGGTAACTTCAAACTAGTTTGTCGAAAGCGGGACACGGCCCATGTAAGGACTGCAGCCGGCGCGCTTCCAGTCGAGTTACACACAGTTTAACCACATCCGGGATACCTCGAACAAGGCATATCGCGTTTTGACGCTGTCGGTTCTAAGGTTGTCGCTTCGCCAGAGGCAGAAAGTACCTTCAAATAGCCAAGTGGCCACCTGTGCGAGTGACGTATACGCTCTGCACTTATAGCATGCACAAGGTTAAGGCGAAACAATAACAAGAACTACATATACCATGCGCAACAAACACTGGAAGTAAACCGTAAACAGTAAATAGCAGACGCCAAAATACCGTGGTCAACCTAACTCAATATTGCCCGACCATTGCCTAACGCAGCATTCGAAATTCAAGCCCAATCATCGAGGATAGTAGTCTCAAACAAGACCTTCATTCGCCAGCCTGAAATGTCACAGAATCGGATTGTATCCTAGATAGATGCGTCTTAGGCTTGATCGGAGGAAGTTATAGTTCACTCATGGTCGTTGCAGTTACCCCTGTACCTCAGGGAGGCGCACAATAGTATACCTGGTACGTTTTTATCGTGAATTTGACTTTCCAAACGTTTTCAATACGATATTACCGTTTGTTAAAGGAACAGTTTGATGGAATCGTTCGATACGATATCCAACACAAACCACGATTGCCCTGCGCATATGAAATGCATCATAAAGTAAAAAATCAGTATCAAGCAGCCCGATCAAAAATCGAATAACAACCGAAGAACAACCAAACTGACGGGAACTAAAGATTCAAAATGTGCAAATAATATAGTGTAGGGGAATATCGCTGGGTCCAATGCCGCCTCTGGTTTTTTCCAAACAAATAGCAAGGCGCCTCTTTAGAAAGCAGGCAAAGCAAACGGCAGGCCTAGTAAAACAGGCATATATCTGCACTTGTCGTCTATTCGGAGTCTGTGTAGAACGAATCCACAATATGTAAGGAGTTCAATCTGGAACGGATTTCCAGTACTTATCCGTTATATATAGTGCGACAAATAAGAAGCGTTACACAAAACCAAAATTGTATAAAATGATTACACTACCCCAGCAGATATACTTTGAATTCAGTAATGTTCGAAGAACGGAACGATCACTCATGAATGAGTATCATCGTATACGAACCGCTGCGTACCTACCACGATATTTCATATATGACTTCCGACAAAACGAGAATGAAGTGCTTGCGCACTTCCCTTCCTTCCCTGTTCTTGTTCATGCCCTCCAGCCTGCCTGGATAAAAGAAAGCCGGCGTCGTCTGAATCCATTCCCGTTGTGTTTGCTTCGGATTACCCATCCATTCAAACAAACACTGCACTGCAGGTGGACAAGTTGAATGAAGAAGATCAAGATATATTATAATACAGAAGAAAGACAGACAAACAGACAGACAGACAGACGGACAGACAGACAGACATACAGAAAGACATACAGACAGACGGACGGACAGACAGACAGACAGACAGACAGACAGACAGACAGACAGACAGACAGACAGACAGACAGACAGACAGACAGACAGACAGACAGACAGACAGACAGACAGACGGACAGACAGACCGACACACAGACAACGAGTATCTAAAGGTGCCTGTCTATGGACGCTGCATGCCGTGCCGCACTTGTGATACAGAAGGGTACACCAGTGCAGTGTTATTAGGTCACGTGTTGTTTTATGAATATACGCCCTGCTGGTATCATTTGCAGAAGAAAAAATATAATTATCAAGTATGAGGAACATATGAACCGTTGAAATGCAGCAACGACCTACCTTGGAATTAAACAACCAAGTATGTCCCAACTGGACAAAGATGTACTCACGCACATCTCCGAAACAAACGCTCACAACAGCGGAGATAATAAGGCTCCCACGTTTGTGTTTGGCATTGTACGGAAATTGCCACACACGGTTTGTGGTTGTGGGTATCCCTAGGCTTGTAGTACAGAACGAAGACCCTGTCAAGCATCACGGCGATGCTCGATGGCCTGTCACAAAGGAACAGTGGAGGAATACCGTTCATGTACGTGTTTTCAATCATCTCCATGAGTTCGTCACGGCCACATAACCCTATAAAAATGGTTTTACTCCACGAGAGGTCACCATGCAGGATTAGAAGACATCGCTGCACCAGACTGAGGTTACGCAGGAGGTAGTGACCACGACGCATTCACTTGGTGACATCATGAAATAGTTGAGCGTTTGATGGGGTTTAGCGTCCGACGCCCAACGAGCCTTTACCACCACACATATACAGTCGGTCTGTACAAAGAGAGGATGGGACGATTCATAGCCTGTTCATGTAAAGGTCGTGCTTGTTTAACACTCGTGGCTGGATTCAGCACCATGTCGAGCAGTGGAAGTCGTTCATTGCTCGAACCTCTTGTTGTGCAATTGCTACGACGCACCTGTGGCATCGCTGCGCGTTGTTACCCCAACACCGTAGTCACAGTAATAATCACTAAACTTCGCGAGCCACTGCCGTGGAAAGTGCACGATCGGACGGAGCGTTTTTCAAAAGGGTTAGCCAGTGAGAACAAAGTGATTTTAACGACAAGGATCGAAGCCTTGGAGTCACATCGTGGTCTATGGAGTTTGGAAATGGTCCTCGGTACTGGTATATTACCCTTAAAGTAGCGTCAAGTAAGTCCGAGTGCATATACAAAGGTTCATATGACCCGTGGGTGTTCCCGGCACGTGGAATTGCCCTAGCGCATATCGAAATCGATAGGCATCGGTGGATATGATGTTCGGTTTATGGGGTTTTTGTCCAAACATGTTGTTCATACATGAATGTGTTAGATGCGATCGAAGTTGACATGCCAAGGCCACACGCACATGTTTCCAACCTGGAAGACAATGTAGTGAGCGAGTCCATAACCTTGACTTCGTGCAAAACAATATCCGTCCGGAAGGTCAGTCACACGACAACGATTAGATGTCGGGGTCTGGCTGAAGTACGACGGCCGGGAGATAGGCGATGATCTTTAGCACAGGGTATGAATGTAGCAAACATTTGTGCGGGTGATACCGCCTGGGATGTGTCATATTCTTCAACGACTAGCGTGTTTCCAATGTAAGCAGGAGGCAATGTGTTTGGTTCAAACGCTTTGCTCGACGCTGAGAGAAGACCAATACCCCCGTGTATATGTCGGATAAAACGAAAGGTGACAAGCCGTAAAAGTTTGAGCTGGATGGCATGCACGATGGTGCGGCACATCATAACGAACGCGACAATTAACGGATGACCACAAGGTGATCTCGTCGTTCCATTAAAACCTTTTCGATGTACATTATTCCTATCGACTTCGCAAGAAGCTCTGACTCTGAGAGATGCTCCGTTAACCAAATGCACTATCAGGCTTGTGGGTGTTTCCCACTGCCGTCAGCAAACAAGTATCAGGTGTAAATAATGTGGAGGTATACAGATCGACTTCGAAACACCACGGGCTGAAATTCTTTTTTAGGCAACATCAACGTTGGAACCTACATGTTCGCGGTGTCTCAGTTTTTTCGTGGCCTGCCGTTTTTTTCGTTTTCCACGGATACCGTTTCAATAGGAATGTTGATGGACCGTTAGATGAAAACAGTTCTCAAGCAAATATGTTAAATACTGAAACGGTGCAGCGCACATGTCGACGTACCGAAGACAATTGCCAAGGCTTGAAACCTACGACGATACAATTGCCAAACAACTATCCATCTACCCCTTGAATACGGCAGACACGCCTCATTATCAAGGAGGTAGTTAAAGCACACTACGGTTTCAATACAATGCGGATGACTATGTTTTGTATTATTTGTAGGCGCTAGAAATGCTTAGCTGAAAACGTTATTATAATACCTGCAGTATCATGCAAGAGGAAGTATCGGTGCTACTCTAGCTCTTTGCTCCCGAGGGGGCCAGGGGCGATGTCACGTGATACTATATGGTATGACCTCGAAACCTGCAACGGATTGGTGTTTTTGTTTGTTGCGCGTGCCTGTGTTTCATCCGTGGGGCTGTGTCTCATTCCCTTTTGGTTCCGACTAAATCGCCGCCCAATCTGGTCTAGGACACGCCACTCCAGGGTCTTTGGAGAGGCCACATACATGTCTATTATTCTCGAGTATTTATGTACTGGTACGACGGTCCGTTTTCAGTTTGTCGGGTTGTCTGTTGCCTTTATTTCAACCTGCGACCTTGATTAGTTTACCTATATCGCTCCTGTTTGGTACATACCGGTCGAGTTATCGAGTGTTGTGTTGGTATGGTCTATGGCAAAGCAGTACGATATTTTTTGTTGCCCGTTTTCGCCTTCTTCCAATTTTCGCGAAACGTTTCACTTCAGAGCCTATTAGCATGTCGCGCAGCAGAGGGCTACGTTTCGGAGATGATAACCGGGATGAAAATATACAAATGTAAAATCATGACGCTGGGTTTGATACGATTCGGTTTCCCCGAAACACTGTGTTGGCTAGCTTTATCGGCTCCAGCTTATGTGCAGTCACAGCCGAATATTGCGGAAGCATATCGGCTAAAATGTCCCGTGTAATGATGACTGTTCCAATCAAACCGTCTTGGCCAGTTCCCGGGAAAGCTCTTGTTGTAAATGCTGTGTTCTGTTCGGACACTATCTTGCACATTGAATAAACCGGAAGCGTAGGCCTGCAAAACGTGATCGCGACGTAGCTCTGTCTGTATGCACCGTACGAGAGAAATATCCCGAGAACAACCCCGGCGAAAAATGACGGGGAGAGTCTTCAAGTCTGTGCGTGGTTAGTTGGGTGGCGTCTGTCATCGAAAAGAAAGTAAACACCCCCATAAACAAGTTAGTCCACTCATCGGCGAACAAAACTTGATCGTCGAACCTAACGGGTATGCCATTAAGTGCGGACCATTCTCTCTCCACAACAGTAACTATATGTAGGTCGAGAGAGACAACGTGTCCGCCACGAGTTTTTGGTGAGTTTGCTTCGACAAGTTCAACCACCGACCGTACATGCGGGGACCGTCGCTAGAAGGGTTGTGGTGTGGGTCGTCACCGCCCCATGTTGCAGGTTGAAGTAGATTGTGGCTGCCTTCATTGGGGCAAGATTGTCTAGGTGTCGGTTCACCTCACCTTTGCGTTGTGGGTGAGACGATAAAACATTGTTCCAAGCAACACCGACGGATACCAGCTCTGTAGGAGGTCTGTAGTTGCGTTTCACCAAGCAATAGTTTTAGTGGCTTATTTCGGACAGAGTAAAGTTCATTCAATACCGGCCCTAGATCAGATTGCGGCAGTGTTGCTCTAATGCGGAACAAAGAAGCAACCGAAGCATTGTGTATAGGACCACTGAGCGAATACCATGATCCAGACGAAAAATCAAATTGTTGTTATGATGTTGCGCATGATGCGGAACGGCAATATGTCGCTTCACTCGAGCAACTCATCACAGACCACACATAAAGTCGCAGAGAGCTTCCAGTAACAAAACAGACAATGGATGTAACGAAACAGACGTGGAAAAGAGACGTTACCCCGGTCATCCCGTCGTTTTTGGTTCAACTGCCCTTAAATTTATCGAAATATGTCCGTAAACATATAGTCGTCATGCGACGGACAACGATCCCAAAGCACCACAAATGTCTGGCTGGTCACCCACATCATGTATTATTCCGTGAGTAAGTTCAACTGTTCCCGACAGCAAAACGCCTGCTGCTAGATCGAGCATTGATCTCGGGCAACCACGCCACCTCTGCTCATTATTCAGCATCTCCTCCTGCACAGCCATCCCCATATTCGGTGAGGACAATCAACAACACATGCAGTAGTAGCTATTGACGTGAACAATACGTTCCTGGTCCTATGCTAAGTAGTGTAGTATACTGGTATATGACATGTTCAATTTACATATATTATGCCGAGTTTCTGTCGTTCAGAGCGTACTTGAAACAAGACACATGTACAACGCGCAGTACAACAAAGCGTGTGCACCGCAACAGTGGATTTCATACGAAACAAACTGTCGGATATGAATACTAGTAGGAGGTGAACGGCCATCAAGCAGGTTAATATGTAGACAGCAGGTCGCTTCGAGCAGTCCTGTGAGATGGTCATCTGGCCGATGAATCGCATATATATGATGAATCTCAACTGTAAGCTAGAGTGAACCTAGAAACGCCTTTCTGGTTAGAATCTCGCCCCGTTGCCCGAGATAAACGCTCTCCCCGTTGAATCCGTGCTTGGTATCGATTCATCGTTGGCGGCAGTCGTAGAGTTGGCTGTTCGACAACTGTTTTCGTCTCTGACGAATGAGGGCTCACGGTAGAGTTATCTTAACACCGATATGACACAAACGCATATGCTACACATGGCGTCCCGGTCTTGGTGGTGTCGCACGTAAAAACAAATCTATGTTCTCTCCGACGCAATTTCGGTAGTTGTGATGATTTTTGGTATGCGCGCGTTTTTGTCGCAGCTTGTCGCTCTCTCAGCTCTTGTTTCCGAGACTTTATCACGAGTTTTTAGTGTCCACCAAAGCCAATCTCTACCGTTAACATCCCAGACAGTTGGACACTGCATGGGTAGCCATTGCGGTTTAAGAGTCCGCTCTAGGTTGTCACGCGCTCATCAAAACTCTATGACGACGCTGTCAGAGGAGGAACAGCATTCCATCGTCTTCAACTAATCCTCCACCAAAAACGCTTAGTCGAACTTGGAGGTTAGCGTACCAGCCTATTCGAGATAATGGTTGACGCCCTTTGTATAAATATGTTGCAACTGTACCTCAAACCCCGACCTTACGTTTAAGTTGATCAGACTCAATCATACACTTAACTAGTTTTGTGATTTTCGTATCGGACACAGTGTGGGTGAATAACGTTAGCCGAATAAGGTTAAGCTCTACTAAAACCGGTCCTTCAAACAACCTCCGTGGTTCATGTGAAACACATTTCTTAAATATCATGTGTTACGCCCTAGTTCGTCCGATACTTTCAACCTTATTTCTACTCAAGCCAGAGAGTGTGTACAACTACAGGAAGCGCAGGTTATACTCTCTCACACCAGTCGCACACGGGTAGAAAGTCTGCGTACGTTATCTAGCTGGGTGTGTGGACCATATTCAGTAGTGCCTCCCGTAAGGAACGATTGCAGGATACATATATAATTTAGCCGCGAGCCGGCTACACACTGTGGGCAGTGGGGTCATGAACCATTGTACCAGTTGGCTATTGATCTGGAGGAAAGTTTATGATTAACATGACACGCAATCTAGAAGAAAACTTGCGCCGGGTTTGGCTGTGAACGCCTGGTAAATTGCCTGATATATGTAATTCAATGTTCAATGCGCGTCGGCTATTCATGCATCGTTGACGGCACGCGTAGAGCTGTCCATCACGAAAACTGTTGCTTCATCGTGAACGAGTGCAAGACTGACGGTAGCATCACCCCAACAAAACTATATAAAAAAAAAGAACTTACAAATGCTATCCTTTTCTACGCGGAGTAACAATGAATAATCGTGTTTCGATCACTCCCGGTTTTGTGTGTATAAAGCATTGTATCGTACGCGCGCGTGTCAGTGCCATGGTGGAGCCCACTTCACCATTACTCTCGTCTTTACAACTTTGTGCCGAGCTAGAAAAATCACATGTATCCTCTCAACCGGATGTAGCAACCGGTGTTTCTGCTCCCTGAGAGTCAACTTGAGGTCGTCGCGTGCTCATCTAGGAGTCTTGGCGACACTAGTAACTCGCCCTGGGACATTCAAGACAGTGACAGTGATATATAGATCATCTCCAGCTTAGAAAAGAAACTCCGTTTCGGAATTGTATCGGTATCGAAGTTGCAGTGGAACGGACATATTAGTTGTGATGTATGACTCCGTTCGCCTCGATATCATATAAGGCCTGCTCCAACCAGTCAAGTATGAACAACTACACACATCGCGGCTGGGACACTCAGACAGCAGTTGCGTGCTACGTATAGCCGACATCATGTTCGTTTGGTGATTGCGGAAGAGTATGAACCACAATCGTGGTTGGCATACGAATCTAGAGCCGACATCATATACATACCTGGTATATTTTCACAGGCCAGCGTAGTCAACATAGACAGGTTGGTGATGGCCCGTTTTGCGGCCAGAACAGCTGGTCGTTGTGAATCGAAGGGCACACGAAATATTCCTCAACTACAAGCTTGAAAACGTTTACCGCCACCTGGCCGGTATACATCTACATTTCTTCGCCCTTGTGTTGGTGTGTCAATGTTCCAACTGCACTGACTATATATACATTTTCAGCAGACGTCGTACAGCTATCTGCAGCGTGATGAATGACTGTGGCATTGAAACGCGTAAGTCTCACGGCGGCGTACTCGCAATGCACGAAAGTCACCACTTGTACGCGATATTAGCTACCAATTGAACTCTTCTGCGCGGTATCACACGTAGCGATTGAATAGCGAAACTAAGAGATGGTGATGTGCAGACCTTGGAGTTATGTTGTGATTCGCTCAGCTCGTATTCTCGAAGTTTTCGAATTGTTTTGTTTAAGATGCATTTGTGCCACGGCAGTAATACATACACGTAACGTATCGTAGGGGACGGCACCCGCTGCCATCGCCGTGTAAGGATCACCTCTAGGTCGTCACATGCTCGTTCAAAATACTCCACGGTCCTGGGATATGGTCCTGAGCTACACTAAAGCAATACGTACAGATCACAGGTTCGTCATCGCCTGAAAAAGAAGCTCCACTCCGCATAACAATGTCGAAGACTGCCTTACAGCTAAAGTTCCGCCGCTTAGTTATAATGAATAGCTTGGTTTAAATTGTGGCCCGCTTTTGTCCGATCCGATTTGGATTCTGTCCTGCCCAACCCGGACGGCATGTACAACAACATACCCTATATCTGACACGGTCTAACATCAGCCGCACTTAACTCCTAGCTGGTCTAAAGCTAGTAACGTGCTTAACGAAGCGTGTACACAGCACAAACACGTTTATGAACGCAGTCAACACAGGGAACTTATTCCAGTTGCTGGGGAACCGCACCCCGACGTGTACATGTTTGAGAATGTAGCTTATCACTCCGGTGCGCTAGACTAAACTCTCTGTGGACAGGGGGGAGTGCTTAAACTCATGCTGGAAGCCCAATGCAGGGAGAGCGTAGCGCCGTTTTGGTGACGTGACGCTCTATGCTCGTCCGGCAAGACAATATATCCAAAGATAAGATTGCGCAAGGTATCTATCTATTCTTGACTGCACCCACAGAGCTGTGTACGAAACATTTTTATTCGTCGTGCGATGTTTCAGGCATTACTAAAGTGTTATGTCAGAGCATAGCAGTCGGCAATAGACCGAACGTTACTACTCTACACACTGTAACATGTTTCGCGGGGTAGCTCCCAAGACAACGCGACAGCACCACCGCGCGGTAGTGTGTTTTTTCGGGGATACCCTTGGGCGCAAGCGTGCACCTCGCAACTGGTGTCTTCGCTCACTCCGCTCCCTGCTCCGCGGTTTGAACCTTCAGCTTTAGGCATATGTGCAACCCCGGCAGCATGTTGGCGTATGCTAGAGTCCGAACACGGCTACCGCTGCGATTGCCGTTGCAGGGTCAACTGTACGGGGTATCTAGCCGGCTTGGAATATCTCACGCGACCATCACGTTTCCTTTGACAATATAAGCATCAAGGCAGTCGACTACAAGAGGAACTGCATTATACAGCCTGCAGAATAATATGCACCAAAGGCTAGGAGGCTGACTCTCGAGCCCAAGTGCCGCCGTTCGGGTTATCAGATAGCTCGGTTGTGTACTATGATCGGTGTTTGTTCGACACGTTGCTTGTTTTACTCTTGCTCAAACCAGCCGATGTAAAGTCTCCACCAAGTCTTTCAGAACACTAATCAACAGTTTCCACCATAATACAATTTCACGTTGACGATATCTACCGTAGTGCGTGGGCGAAACAGTGTTGGTTGAAGTTTACCGGGTGGAAGATATATACCCGGTATATAAAAATATCAGTCGCTGGTAAATCATGGCTAGTCAGCAATCACATTTTAGACAATAGTTCGAGGACACTGCTTGCGACGTTAATAGTAGACTGCCGTGGCAAAGCCGCGAACGATGTTGCTGAAACGCAGTACATTCGTACATTCAGACATGGCGCCGGCTTAAAAACGAAACGCTGTCTGCGTGACATGATACGTGTAGTTCGGAGTTCATCGTTCGGCGAGGATCGGTACCGCACTCATGCCGACGGGCGTTTTAAAGTGATACCCTGGTAAGCCATTAATTAGCGATCGCATGTTTTCCCGACACAGCTGACAAAGCGATTTGGTCTGCAGAGTATCGCTTCCAACTACGAACCGCAACGCCATGTGGTAATGGGAAGTTGTGTGTTAAATGCATGGTATCGATTGCATGCGATATAGTGTTTCTGGACATTGGATTCCCGCAGACATGTTAGTTTCGAAAGAGCGTGCCGCTCTTCTCGAACGCGGTTTGCTTCCCTACGATGTTTTGTTTTGTTCTCCTGATCGTGGTTGGTTGGTACATCTCTGTCACCCCAGGTGTCCCACTTGGACACCCCCTGCTAGTATTACTTGGCGGCGAGAGCATTGCTTCCGCTATCGTTTTGTATTTTATTACTTCGTGTACCCAGAGCATGACACTGCAGATAGCCCCGAGCTGTCTCGGATGATAGCTAGACCCGGCGAGCAGTGGGGAGGGGGGGGGGTAGATGGAGACCGATCGCCGTTGTCGTGGATAGACGTTGCGTGCCCATGGAGTCATGAGGAATCTAAGAACAGGCTCTGTCTGGCCTCCTGGTGTGAAATTCGTTAGAATAAGTACCGTTCTGTAAGGGCCGTGTTCAGATGTGAAAAATAACATCCGAGTGGTGCTTCTTACACCATCCGAGCCGAATCGCCCAGAGAGAGCTCTGCAGTCTGAGTACCAGCGGATTCAAGAAACGAAATAGGGCCACGGCGAGCGCCGGGCTTCACGGGAGGCGGACGAATGTGCTCACTGTGGCCGAAAGGGAGGAGAGCTCTACCCAGACCGAACTGGTGGCGAGGTGGTGGCGATTAGGGCGAGTAGGGTACGATGCTGAGAGTAGTCGTGCTGATTGAGTTTTACTGGACCGGCGGAATGCGTTCCAATGAGGCGAGGAGTAGCTACATCCGAGGGAAATTGTTGTTTTCATCTTCAGTGTTAGGTTTTCGTTCCCCTTGTCGTTGCGGTGCTGTGCTATACTTGCTCTTTCGTACATGCCACAATAAGAAAATGCAAGTACATATATATAAATATAGATTCATGTCGCGTCCAGATTGTTTCTTGGTGGAGGCACTGACCTCTCGTCATTTGCAAGCCGTCCATTTGCGGCGAATTTTTCGCATGATCTGTTCGTACCTGTTTTCACACACAGAGCAACCGCCATTAAAGCCGTTAAGCTGTTGGCTGTAAAACGTTCAACGCAGGTAGGAAGCATATGAAAAGACTACGAATTTCCTCTGGACTGTCAAGGCAAACGGGGGTAAGAAAAAAACAATGATAGTGCCTTCAAAGACGCAACAACCCTCCGCTATGGATGGTATAGCATATCAGGTATTCATTGTCAACCTCCAAATTGTGAAACTTCAGCCGTTCAAGTCAGAATGCCACCTTGTTGATGTTGTATTACCAAGGTTGGTCCGGTTTGTTCAACTTTACGCCCGCCCGAGCCAGTCCCTATTTGAAGCTATATACCGCAGACGAAACATACTACCGGGTACCAATTCCCACCAGTGATGTATTGAGCGGTGCAGTATGCAGATGTGTCTTCTTCGATATGGCTTGTCAAAGTTTCTGGCCTCGAGACACGTATATGTGCATTACCCGAGCAAGACTGATATAACCTTAAATCCTGTCAATTGGAAACTTCAGTTAGGTTTTACCTCTGAAGCACAATATATGTAATCGAATCTTGGTTAACAGAAAGGCTAAAATAGTTTACCTTGTATATGTTGGTGCAGGTATAAATAGCTTGATTAGGAATTTAGATAGGGGGAAGAGGGACCGACCCATAGAAAGACTGCAGCCATCGCTCTTTCAAACGAGTGACACACACGTCACCGTGTATTCGTAAGATGTTCACCGAAACTATCGCGCTCTGACATTGTCGCTGGTATTTCTCATCCCCCACTCACGGTTTCGTTACACCCAACACGACGGTGGAAGCACTACTACCAAGACACGAAAAGCGTGAAGTATGGTGCGATTTGCTCCACTCATTGCGGCTTTGGTGACGTTCGGAGTCACATCTGGTACACCTCTTCCATCTCCCGAGGGTAGGTAAAGGGATGTGTGCGTATGTATAGCATGGGAACGACTTTCGTCCATGTAGACAACGATTGTATCGAGCGTACCGTGTCCTCTTCTTCTAAATTAATGGAATGCTGGAACACCACGCAGCGAGAGAAACGAGACGGAGTGCATCAATGCTCTTGCATGTTAATATTGTATCTGAATTGGACGTGGAATGATTACAAGTAGTCAAACCTGTAGCACAAATGTCAGTTAAAGCAGGAAGAAATACTAGAAGGGGCTTGCATCATGCACAATAAACCAGTGATAAGTCTAGCTTCGGTGTATGTCGCTCTATTCGGAAACGACTAGCTAGCTACCTGCTGAGTGCCTTTAACCTATCGCTATGAAAGTGATTGGGACGACAAGTCGTTGATTGTATTCGACCAAACGTGGCCCTTTAACTCTTAACAGCCACCGGCAGTTCCATTATGAGTTAACATTGCCCTTGTAATAGCGTCACAAATTTGAATACCGAGACCTTTGTCTTGTCATCGTCGTACCACCTATGCTGCATCAGCCAAGGCGAATGATGAGCTGGGCCTCCGCGAGAGGCGGACCACTGCGAAACAAAAGGTTTGAAGTGACACGGGTTAAAATCCCCTTTCAATATCGTTGGTACCCGCTCAACGCCCACATCAGTGCGCAATTACGACACCAGAAGGGTAACTTAAACCAAATATGACTACCGTAGATAGATGTCTACGGACGGTAGAGAACGCGTCGGCAGCGCCCACGTGCTCCCGATATGTACCTGAGATCGATGTGAGCCTGGTAAGCGTAAAGGTTTTGTTACAAGATACACTAACCCTATGCACAGTGGGTAGTTGTATACTCTTCTGTACGGAGAGTCAATGACAAAAAAAAAAGAAATGTTCGAAACATCCATATATAAGTTTAAGTTCCGACCAATCCAGCTCTCAAATATCAAACGATGCTGTTGACCCCATCCACTTACCAACGCCGGTTGCTGTTTTTTACACCCCCTCAGCATGTCTACTGCGACTCCTACAAGTGCTCTCACGGGTACGCTCTGATCGACAACTACGATGCCGTCACGTGTAAACGGGGAAAATGCGACCAGTCCCGGTGCTGCGACAAGATCTGTTCCGGGTATGACTGCCCCAAACACTACGAGCTAGTCCACGACGCCGACACTACAGTATGCAAGGACTACCAGTGCTCGGACGACCTATGCTGCAAGAGGGGTGAGGCGTATTGAAGGTAGTACAGCCGAGGGTTCCAATAGTTTATGACGTACAAGTGACAACTCGACACGTCGCTGCCTCTCTGTGGTACATGTTGCATGTTTCGTCCCCAACAATCTGTTACTGATCCACCTCTTCTACGGGATAGATCTTCAACACCGTTAGTTGCAGCGACTATTTGTTGAGGGCTATGGTTTCGATACCGGGCACATGGAACTGTACTACATGTCCTGTGCTGGAGCGCTTCGAATAGGGGAAATCCTTCTCGTCGTTTCGTCATACCTTCGTGAACGCGTCTGAGGCGATGGGCATATCCAGTCTTTCACACAGAAAGGGGGCACGCAACTCGACGAGGGTGACCAGATATTTTTGTTCGTCGCTGCGACCGTCGATTCCGATTGAAACGTCAGAAACGGTGTACTGCGACTCCTTCACGTGTTCCGACGGGTATATTCCGATCGACCACCCCGAACGCAAGAAGTGCAAGAGCGGCGAGTGCAGTGATTCCCGGTGTTGCGACAAGGTATGCTCCAGCTTCCACTGCCCCAGGAGGTTCTCACCGAAAGGAGACTCCGACAACACCATCTGCAGGAAGGATAAATGCACCAAACGCCAGTGCTGTGACAAGGGTGAGACGCTCCCCGAGTTGCCACTATGCGGGCGTTACGACTGTCTACCCTATTTCTGGGGACCTATAGGAATTATGGTCTACGGTACGTGCTAAACCCCTATATACTTACCTCTGTTTATTAACAATGTTGGCTTGGCACCCCATAATATCAGTCGAAAAATCGCTGCGGTGCCATGCTTCCTGGTATACCCACGGTACGTAGGTGCTTATATGTCTCGTCGATCTCAGTCGTTTATAACATAGACGTTGAAATCTCGTCGCAGATTTATATAGTATTTCGTCCCTCGATCTTCGACGTTCTCATCCCGCGATTCATTTTGTTTGAATATGTCCCGACTTCTTGGGCTCTTAGAATGCGCAACTACAACTTAGCAGGATCTTTGCGCGTGAATATAAACGCTTTGTGGCGTTGCGTGAAGAAGATTATATTTAAGTCATGTTTCGGGTGCGACACAGAGCTCTTAACTGTGCGGGACGTAGAAAACATGGCACCACCGACGAGGCCGCATTCCTCCGCGCGAGCAATGTTTCTTCGGTTTCACGGTTGATACGCTTGCGAAGGCACTCTTGCATTACGAACCACCCTGACTGACGAGGCGTCAGCTAGAGACCCAACCAAACGAAAAACGATTCGTTGCAGACATAAGACATGGATGGGAGTACTCGCACAGTTGTGATTGAAATATGTATCGAACTCTACTTGTTGGTGAGGTGGTGCTTAAGGGAGATGAAGAGCTCTTGGAAATATGAGATTCGAGACATGAAGGTTCTATCTCGACTGTACTTTCATTGGCAATGTGGAGGTCTGCGGTTTCATGGTAGTACTGGACGAAACGGGTATCGTTGCCCCATATGATAGGATTTTCAAACACCTCGTGGTATATTTGTTTCCCGAATACCTCGAGGTTTATAACCACCTCGAGGTTTCGCCCCGGTAGTTAACCCTACACTCTTTGTTGTTACTGGCGACCGCCCACGAACCTCAGACGCGAAGTTCTGCGACTCCCTCAAGTGCTCGGATGGCTCCATTTCAATCGACAATGCTGACAAAGTACAGTGTAAGAGGGGCCGGTGCAAGGAGTCTCAATGCTGCAACAAGGTCTGCTCTAGCTTCGACTGCCCTGACACGTACTCCCCGGTGAAAGACTCCGACATCACCATATGCGAGGACTCAGGGTGCAACGAAGACCGGTGCTGCACAAAGGGTAAGCTACCACTAAACAAACGTTTCTGGCATTCACCGACATAATCACCTGATCCAAAGCAATCTAGAAGAGGGTTTCAGGCGTCAGATACTTACGACATCTGTAGTTCAAGCTCCATGCAGACTATTGTTGTGGTTGGAGTGGCTTGCTACCGCACACGACTATTGCCGCAAGGGATCGGTTGTTAGTGTACTGTCATGAAGGTCATGAAACGGGTGCACGCAGATATAAACCACCGCTGAACCACGATTTTGATTGGGACCCATGCGACGAAGAAGTGCTTATACCCCTCTTGTCGCTGCGACTGACAATCCCCTAAAACGTCAGACATCGTGACCTGTGAGGGCTTCAAGTGCTCGAACGGCTTCATTCCCGTCTCCAACCCATCTGAAGTGTCCTGCGAAAATGGCGAGTGCAGCGAGTCTCAATGCTGCGACAAGGTCTGCTCCAACTTCGACTGCCCCAGGTTGTTCTCTCTCATCCAAGACGCCGATACCACCGTCTGCAAGAACTCCAAGTGCAGCAAACGCCAGTGCTGCGAGAGGGGTGAGAAACCCCATCAACGTAGCAGTTATTCACAGTTATATTCATTATACACTGGTCCGCTGCCTCGATTTTCGTTACGCCCAGAGGTATTAGTTAGATGTCACGGCCATCCGAATTGTCTTTATCATAGCTGATAAAAATATTCTTGGGAGTTGTACTGCAGTTTCATGTCTCGTCGTGCCCCACGATTACGGTTAGGACGTATTGACGCCTCGATAGGGCTGGTACAGTGTGGTCCGGAATGGGGTCGGACGAACGGGGGTACTCAGCTGAAACTGAGCACAGACCGCTGCGACTATTTGTGTACGTAACGCACGAGGTTATACCTGGCGCGTTGGCATAAGTTGATTGCCGAAATCTTCCTTTAGGTGAGAAAGCTTTCAATAAGGTAGACAGCTTCCAGAACCTGCAGCCTTATAAAATTTAAGGTGCTACCTCCGTTAAACCATCCCACGCGTTTGCAGTCGTTTTGTGGGAAACTGGCGTTTCGCGGCAGAGCGGGACAAAATAACTGCCGCTCTCGAGAACATATTGTGCTGTATGGTTTTACCCAACATTTACTCGGTAAGGTAGTTGATACCCCCGTGCCATGTTTCGACGGACAACCACCAAAAATGTTCAGACACGAGGTTCTGCGACTCCTTCGAGTGCTGGGACGGCTTCATTCCGATCGAAAATGCCGACAAAGTGCAGTGTACGAGGGGCAGGTGCAAGGAGTCTCAATGCTGCGACAAGGCCTGCTCTAGCTTTGACTGCCCTAGAAAGTACTCCCCAGTGAACGACTCGGACACCACCGTGTGCGACGATTCCGGGTGCCTTGAAGACCGGTGCTGCACGAACGGGGAGCGGCAGATATCGCTCGTATTTTTTTACATAGTCCCGCATACCGAGACGTCGCTCGCATTTGGTGACATAGTCCCGACTACCGAGACGACCGTTGAGGGTCTGGGGGTACATAAGGGCTGTCCGATATGTGTGTCGGTGGTGGTTCAACTCCATGACGACTTGTTTGGGCCTAGTGCCTGAGTACATCGCATGATACTCGCCTCAAATCGTCCTTCTTTGCGCCACTGCCACGCAACGCATGCACATAAATTGCGGCTTTCGCTATTCCGAACACACAGTGCCCGACTGTCATGCAGGCGTTATAGTGTTCACCGCCGTACGGAGTCATGTTACATTTTCTCACCCGCTTGAAGGTCCCACTCGATTCCACCCTGCTGTAAAAAGATAAACCGTTCTCAGACCCCCCCATCTCCATATTCAAATCGCCTCGAACGGTTGCGCGTGACTCCAGACACGAAATACTGCGACTCCGTCGACTGCTCTCATGGTTACGCTCTGATCCACGACGCCGACGAGGTGCGGTGCAAGAGGGGAAGGTGCAGGGAGTCCCAGTGCTGCGAACCGGTTTGCTCGTCCTACGAGTGCCCTAAGCACTACAACCCGAAGAGCGACTCAGACGAGATCAAATGCCACGTCTCAGGATGCACCACCGACAAGTGCTGTGACCTCCACTGTGAGTCTTAGGCCCATGCTATATGCGATTTGGATTACTGCACACATGATCAGCCCCCCTGGGCATACGAGGCACCAGCGACCGCCTATTCTGGTGATACGATTTGTGCTACGTTGTTCTCTCGCGAAACGCAAGGTTGACGCCGAACGGTACTGGGGTTGTCGGTGCATTTACAACACAACCACGTCCGGGGTATTAAACTGAACTCTAATGGTGCTTCGTTATCTTGTCAAGAGTTACTTTGCCAATCATGCACAATATGTATGATGCAAAGAACGCAAGCTACGGTAAGCTAAACGTATGAGGTGTATCGCGTGTCTTCTTGGAGAAGCAGTCATCTTCAATCAAAACCTGGCAGCGGATGTCAAAGATTATTCATTCCGTGCCCCGAAACAAAAAAAACGAAAATCACTCGAAGACATGAATGACGTTAAAACGCTGTTGGTGTAGGTCCTCAAATTAGGAACCCTGTCGTACAAATTGTTGAGGCCAAGGAAGAACCGCCGCTACAATGTCACATTCAGACCACCATGGAAACCTTCACAACTGTCGCAGGGACTGTTGGTGACTGCTTTATAAGTAAACTGCGAAAGAGACACCACAAAGTGCCACAGAACGTCTGACATGGTATGGTGGTTTATTGAAACGTCCATCGCGTACGAAGCGTAACCTGAACCATCCCGCTCACAGCACAAATACAACGAAATGTAGCGGCTATGGTATGCAACTGTCGCGCAATCCGGTACGAGGACCCCGCCTAGGTGTCGTACTTATTGCTCGATGCAGGCTACACGGGTGTAGGAGGACACAGGTTGTAGCCTGTGCCAATATACCATTTTTGTTTTTCGACGTCTTTAGGTTGAACGCAACCGTGCCGTGATTTGAAATGGATACGACGAGGAGGTCCGAAGAAGGTCGGTGAACCTGCTAACAGCTTCATGCCAACTTGTTTTCCACACAGGATGCGTCAAACTCCTGTAGCTGAACACGACTAAAGACGGAAACGATATCACCCAGGACTTCGGAGACAACCGCGTTGTGCTTCGTGGAGAAATATATATCTCTGGGTTGTGGAACGTTGCGACGGGGAAAACAACATGGATGGCGAGGGATGTATTTTTATGAAGAAGTCGAAGGGTAAGGAGCGAGTGCCCTTCGAATGGGCACACTGCTTGTAGGTTGAACTAGATGCATTATACACGCGTTCTAGTAGTACCATTCAGCCGACGTTGATCCAAGAGAACCGGTCCGCGTTGTATTGAAACATTCCTTTATTTGTGAAAGGTTTCGGAGGAACCTGTGTCCCCTCCCTACCTAGTATCGTATCTGGTTGGGTTGAATCTGACAAAATAAGATGGTGTCGTTGTCATTTTATAAGTACCGTTTACCTACGTGGAAAAGTGGTAGATATCACTTTCCAGGTATACTATACGGGCTACTGTAACTCTGTAGTTGACTTGTGTTACCCTGCGTATGTGTATGTGCCCTTCATAAATGCTGCAAATATCTCCGCTTTGTTCCTACGGAGTTGCTCGAGATAGGATGCTCGTTTCAACCAGCATTTACACGCGCTTATGTAGTTACATATTCAGAGTTGCATTTGCGCCACAACGTGAGACAAACAATGTTTGCGTTTTCCTACGAATGGTAAGATTCGGGGGTGGTGCAGGTGTGCCGTTATTCGTCGCCAAACCAAGCGTATCAACTGAATAATTCCCGTGTACATTTCGGATGCTGTTTCCCTCGCTTACCTTATTTGACGAGATGCATATGTTTGAATCTTCGCGTACGAAATGTACCGTCGGGTATACAGGTGGTTAGGATGCACGTTCGCATGTTGCTGAGTTTACGGCAAAGAGTGGGTGTGCGTGTTGATTATCGCTTGTAGCCTGCCTGTAAAGCTTGGTTTACCGGGACTCGGCATGGAGGTTTCTCGGTTCACTTGTTGAACGACAAACAAGACGTATCCGCTGGTGGTGTCGCCTGTAGACTCTTTTCGTTAAGGTTGGTGGAGAAGCAGCTTTGACGGTTGCAGCGTCGAAATCGAACCGCAAGCAGCTGCTCTAAACTTAGCGTGCAGTCTGAATGGATAGTTATCCCGGTATAGTGAGCTGCGGTTCGTCGGCTGCTTAGTGGGACCACATCCTTCGTGTGCGGCGGTGGCGGTTTGGAGTTCCCACTGTATGGCAAATGATACTGGTGTTTACACGCGCATAGCTTGGAACAAAGACGTCCGAACGTTTGCTGGCACGTTCACCAGTCGGCTGTGCTTTGGTGCATGTTATTGATATGTATAGACGATCTCCGACTGCTACAAAAAACACAGGTCGTATTGTACAATGCTTTCATAGAATTTCCGACAGGTCTGGGAACTCCCAGCGGTAATGGACCGTTTTCAAACTACACCAGTTTTGGGGTTTCGACACTCCATAAGTGTGAGGCCGTATTCTTGCGCGTTGATCAACGTCGACCACGGGGAGATAATTAATGTAAAAACTGCTAACTCGGGACGTCATGCAGGCCCCATCACAACCACGTTCCAAGAGAGAACGCTTGCTGCATAGGCATGATGCGTCCACAAAAATAGGGATCTCGTCCGCAGGAGGGATGCAATCTACAGTTAGGTTGGTGAATCACCGACAGTGATAATTTTATTTCGCCTAGACCAACAATCGACCTTGAGAAGAATTGTCTGTAAGTCAGTCGAAAACCCTATATACTTCACATGCAGCAGGGTACAAATGCCATTCCATTCCAAAACTTGGGTTGAAAGGATTTTCGGCAGGTGCTTGCAAGGAGGAGATCCGATAGTGACAAACGCTTGGGTTTTTAGATTCAACCCATATGGTGGCAGGGCCCCTGGACTACACATTCGTGGGGGAAGGTAACATGCACCATATATCTTGGGTTTGCTCGTTACGAACGTTCGAGGGGAGATGGTGACGGTTCTCCATGATGTCGCGGCGGGTGAACCATCGGTCGCGGTATGTCCTCTGCGACACGCAGTGCTGCATGACAGGGTCCACCACCGCTTTCACATGGCAGCGCATCTAACCTGGAGTATCATAGACCATTGGCATTTACAAGACGGCTTGGCCGCGGGGATGCCTAGCTCGTGTGCGACCTTGCAAATGCCCGGAATGCCCTAAAGAGAGATACAACAACACCGGGACACCGTGGCCGCATACCTAGTACGGGGCAGTCCTTCCGTAGGGGGTGTACAGGGAAACAAGCGGTTGAATTATTTCGGTGTTTTTTCGTGAGCAGGTATCCATTCATCACATTCCAAAACTACGTTGGTAGTCCTTCCGTAAATACGACATTTTTCTTCAGGTGTTTCCCTTCATCCTTGATTTTGACTGTGGTGGTCGAAGCCGTGAGTTGACGTCAGGCGGCCGCAGCCAAGTGAGGTCGCCTTGGGTTTGGTATGAGATTCACGGGAAGCCTACAGTGCAACACCTGATGCTCAACTGAATATCACTTTTTTAGCGGTTTCATGCCAATGGTTGGGCAGGAACTACAGCCAGACCAGTCTACAAATAGACCCACTAGAGAGCCCCAGTTCCGAAGCGAAATTTCCGAATATTAGTGCATCCTTGTTTTTTATATTGTTTTTCGAGCTGTGCTCCACCACGATAAAGGTCTACCATGTGACCTGTGGATACTGGTAGCACCATGCCGATTAGAAAAAAGAACAACAACTACCGTCCATCTCCCCGCAGGGCACACACGCGAAATACAGCTAGCTACACTTGCTCAACGTGTTTTAGGGATATATGTATTGTATTATCTCGGTGTTCATGTCACCTGCACGAAACTATAACTTCCGTGACCACAAAAAAAAAGGGAGAGCGGTGGCGCACCATGTCAACTTACTCAGTTAACCGCCACCAGCTCCGACCTTACGATCTTCACCGGACGATCACGGTTACTAAACTAGTGGTAGTCGGCGTATCACTGGGCAACAAGTGCTGCATGCAGTATGTATACAGCCTAAACTGAGGACTGGCCCATGTGTTATCCTCGTTTCTCGTCGAACTAAGATACACGTTCATGCGATCCGACTCTTGCCAAAGTGGCCGATGAGCACATGTCTCTAACATGCTGCTCACCCTCCCGCGGTGCTTCACTACATGATTACCATTTCACGTTGAATCCGCAATAGTTCACACTAGTTGGACAGGGCACTTTGGTGCGAATACTTTTGTTTGGCCATGCACCGACTACCGGCGGGGCGTTGACGGAAATTGAAAGACCAAACGTGTTCGAGGTTTTCACGTGTGCACAACAAGGTCGAATCAAATCCGCGATAGGGTTGGTGACATGGGTTTGAGCTCCTCGCATGACGAACTTCATAGTTCACCGAAACCATGAAACAAAAGGATCTGCTCCCTCATCCCGAGACCATCTGCTATGGGGTAATTCTACATCTATAAAAACGTTTTTTCGGCAAGTATAATGCAAACGGTGGTAGCTCTCGTGGGTAGCTGAGTTTGTCAAATATATATAAAGTTCATAACGCGGTACTCCGGAAGCAGGGGTGCGTTTCGTGAACGTGGTTTACCGACGGTTTTGTTTAGTACGTGTCGTTCCTTGCGGAGCCACAAACGTTGTGCGTTATACGTGGCGCCCATGTGGGTTGGGGTGATTCCATGCGTACTGAAGAAACGACGAGAAGCTTCCTCGGTACACACGAGGAGGGAAAACCGTTATTTTTTTTCCACCGTCCTAGTTCTGACCCAAACCCACTGGCCGGTATCATATAACACTGCCAGTTGCGGGGTGTGTACCAATGATATAGTTTGAAAGGGCGTACGCGAAGACGTGTGGTTACCCCGATATATCCTAAATGTTGTAGCTGGCATTACATTGCCCACGTGCCGCTCAGTGGGGTACTTTGGGCTATGAAGAAAGCCTGTAAAATCGTTTTTTTTTATCAAAGTTTCGCGAGTATTGTGTTTTACCCCCGCTGTAATCACATCGTCATCTAATTAGCTAGTTGACACGAAGACCCTTCCGCGGTTCTTCTAGTAAACGAACTGCAGCGAGAAACCGTACAGATACGTAGGTGTAAGAAACAATCAAGGTTTACAAACAGAACGGTTGGCAAGGGCCCGGTTTTCTGTCGTGTCTTCCGCGTCTCAGCTTGTCACGGTTGATTCTCAGGTACTGTTTTCCCCCTACAAACGACCACTCTCATTGCGTGATCAGATATTTGCATCCTTGTCAAAAGTGGGATCGGTCAGTCTAACGACTACAATTGCCAGCAGAACAAATTCCTGTGGGCCAACTTACAGGCCAACTCTTGGGCTTCGTTACCACGCCACGTTCGAGTCCGGAACATTCGTGGACCCAACGAGGGAGTAGCGGCCGAGCAGTTCCCAAAGCTCTGTCAGCGATGACGTTTGCATACATCTCTTCACCGATATTTCAGATGCTCGACTCGGACTCGGGTGCGTGTTCGTTGCGCTGACTGCTACGTTCATGCGACCCGTTACAGGTCGGCTCTATTGTCTCAGCGGATGCACACAGACTCGGGCTCGCCAGGGTTGTCACCCAGATCGATGTCCGACCAGAATGGACCAAAAAACATATTTGGGGTGCAACAACAAGGGAGGCGTTGCATGGCATTGAGTAGTCGCCATGGAAATCCTAGAATCAAAATGACACCCATATGGTCACCGCATGCTGCGCTGCCTTCGGGGGAAGAAGTACGATCCCTTTTCGCGTTTTCAAGTGATTTCGCGTTTATATTTTTACAACGAATTTGCTTTGCTCGGTGTGTGTTACAGGAAATGCGATGCCGTGACGTACTCTGGCAGCAGCGAATCCGCAACAGTTTATGGAGGTGTTGAGGAAGCTTCAACACGTGCAAAAACAGGACCGTTGAAGCGTTGTACTCCTGATTCTACCCGACTCTCGGACAACGCCATGAAACTGTTAAAGGTCAAAACAGCAAAAAATTGAACGGTCCACGTAGAAGCGGCGTGAACGACTCGGACTTGAACACACGTTGGGGAACCAGTGAGAATCCAAGTTCGTGCCATGAGCGTTTCCACAACGCGAGCATGGAGCGAGACGATGATCTCGCGACGACATAATTTTCGTTCTGAATGACGTTTGTAACCCCATCACGTTCACATGGCGAAACGGGTATACCACGAGGGATACGACACTAGCATACACCTATCTCTTTCGTGTATGACGGGGTGATAAATGCGAAGTTTGAAGAACTGAAGTTTGGTTTCCGGCATAACGTACACGCCATAGCCGTCCAAATTCCTCGCCCGCCTGTCGCAGGCCAAATATTCGACATATCGAGGTGTGGCGTTAGGGAAACGATAGTTTCGGAATGTCGTGGGCAACACCCATCGTGAAGGCAAAATCTCGCCAATGTGGGAAAAATCACTGGAATGGGTAAACCCAAAGAAACCTCCTCGCAAACGGGCTATGCGAAAACGTGATAATCGGGCGATATTGATTTGTCCGCGACGAATAGACTACAACCGTGGTCGTGGAACAGCCTGAAATCAAAGTTACAGTCGAGAGCTCAACACCCGGCGTCCAGCGGCGATCATGGCTATCATCCGTGCTCGATTAAGTTTGGATATACCCTGCAATATGAGGTTTTCGATATGCCGATTTGCACGATTAAAGGTCGACGAACACTCATCGTTAACCCGACGTATTTTGAGGCATCACTATCATGGATCACGGATCAAATATAACGAAAACTCGTGTCGCAGTACCACACACTGGCGTCAGTGGTGGCTCCGGAACGGTACATATGGGCAATGACGGGGGAAATGTTTCCACGGCGCCATGAATCCCCCAAACAAAACAAACTAGGATCGGTTGAAGTATTGCGTGCTACTCTCAAGCGTCAGGAGAAGGGAGTCATATTGCTTTTGCACAGGGATGTCCCCGGAACCATGTCATACAATGTTATATAGGCAAAGTGATTAACTACAATATCACGTCTGGTTGCGCTAGGCTCGAGGTGTGACTATTTCTTAGGGAGACACAAGCTACGACAGAGGTGCACCAATCTGCTTATAAGATTTCTGACTGGAGGAGCTTAATGCCTCACCCAACAGGTGACATACATACGAATGAAAGTGCTACACACTGAAACCTGTCATGTTGCACGTAAAAATGTTAGTATCGCAAATACTGAAAGACATTCTGATTTAGAATGACATTATAAGGGCAAACGTTCTACCCTTCTCATCGAAAGTGTCCAGGTGCCAATTGCACGTACCGATGTCGTCTGCGTGCTTGACCAGAAAATCACCAAGCTGACGGCAAGCAAGTGACCTCTCACATTCAACACATTGGCGCAGGATATATATGTAGTATTTCTCTCTGGATATGAAAGGGAGAGCGGGGGAATAAAGTCCTCTTATATCATATTAATCGGCTCCGTGAATTCTTAACTGCAATTTACCCCGTTGAAAACATAATAATTATATGAGATATCACCATGCAGGTTACCAAGACATCGCTACTGCGGACTGTGGTTACGCGGAGGGTAGTGATCACGACGCACTCACGTAGTGGCATCATGAGATATTTGAGCGGTGGACGGGTTTCACCTTCCGATGGCCAGTGACCCCTACGCCACCACACACCTACATTCCGTCTCTCCAAAAAGGGGATGGAACGATCAATAGCTGTATATCAGAAATTTACACTTGGGTAACACTCGTAACGCACCTGTGGCATAGCTGCGTGATATCACTCAAATACTGTAAGCACAGTATTAACCGCAAACCTTCCCGAGCCACTGCCGTCGAAAGCGCATGATCGGACGAAGCCTCTTCGAAAAGGGATGCACAATAAGAATTAGGTAATTTTAACGATGACGATTTAAGCCTTGCAGTCACGTTGTGGTTTAAGGAGTTTGGAATTGATCTTCAGTGCTCGTATGCTACCTGTAAAGTAGCGTCAAGAAGGTCCAAGGAGATATACAACGTGTCATATGATCCGTTGATGATCCCGGCACGTGGAATTCCACCAGTGCAGCTTGAAATCAATACGCATCGGTCGATATGATATTCGGTTCATAGGTGTTTTGTCCGAACTTGCTGTTCATATACATGTTAACTGCGATATAAGTTGATATGCCAAGGCCACACGCGCGTGTTTTTAACCTGGAAGACAATGTATTCAGCGAGCACATGACCTTGACTCCATATTGGAACAATTTCCGTCCGGAGGGTCAACCACACGACAAAGATTGGATGTAGGGGCCTAGCTGAAGTACGACGGTCGCGGAGTAGGCGATGATCTTCGGCACATGCAAGCTATCAATGTGGCTAACATCTGTGGGGGTGATACCGCGTGAGATGCGTGATTTTGTCGACGATTCGCGTAGTTTCAAAGTAGGCAGGAAGAGGCAAAGCGTTTGGTTAATACGCTGTGCGCGACGCTGAGAGAAGACTAATACCCCTGCTTGTATGTCGGAGAAAACTGTCAAGACGTGAAATGTTGAGCTTGATGGCATGCATGTAGGTGAGGTGCGGCATATCATAACCAACGCAACAATCAACCGATGGCCACATGATGATCTAGTCGTGTCGTTCATTTTTTCTCAATGTACAGTTGTTCCAATCGACTTGGCAAACAAGCTCTGAATCTCAAAGATGCTCCGTCAATGTACTCCAATATCGGGGTTGTGACTTTTTTCTAGTGCCGTCAACAAGTCAAGTATCTGGTTTATAGAATGATGAGCGACTTCGAAGAACCACAGGCTGAAATTATTTTACAGGCAACATCACCGCGGAACTTCCCTGTTTCGCGGTCTGCTCGCTTTATCGTGGGTTACCGTGGTTTTCAGTAACCACGGATACGCGAAAATGTGGATGGACCATAAGATGAAAACTTTTCTCAAGCATTTTTGTTAAATATCAAAACGGTGCTTGCTGTGAACATGACGATTTACCAAGACGTTACATTGGTTTGGACCCACGGCGATACCATTTGCCATCATATGTCCTTAAGTTTTAAGTTACGCTGATGCTCTAGTTATTTGCTGCAGGTGGAGGACGGGGGGGGGGGGGGGGGGGGCGATAGCACGTGATAATATATGGTATGACCTCAAATACTCCAACGGATTGGTCGGTATAATAATTATAATTCTCGAGTACGTATATAGCGGTACGGTGCTCTGCTCGCAGATTGTTGGGTTGTTTATTGCCTCTATTGTTTCCTGCGACTTTGAAAAGGGTACATTTATCGCTCCTGTTTGGTACAGGTCGAGTTATCGAATGTTGTGTTGTTATGGTCTATGGCAATGCCGTACGAGATTTGTTGTTGTCATTTTTGCTTTCTTCCTGTTTTCGCGAAACGTTCTAATTCGGATTATAGTAGCATGTCGTGCAGCTGAGAGCTGCTTTTCGGAGATAGCCGCAATGAAAATTTACATAGATTATTTACCCTGTGTTTGATATGATACGTTTTTCCGAAAATACTGTTTTGCTTGGTTTTATCGGCTACAGATTATGTGCAGTCGTAGTGTGAACCAGCTTTCGCGCGCTGCGTGACCTACAGCAGGGGCGGCAGCAGTACAAGCAGCAGTACTACAGCAGTAGCAGAGGGAGTTGTGCGCAGCATGTATGTCTCTGTGCTGCTGCTGTTGTTTCGTATGGTGTTGTCGTTGCTGGTGCTGCTTCTTCCATATTATATAAGGAAGGGGGAGGGGGTGTTCTCGTAAAATAGTCGAAGCAGTCTGCAGCAGTACGAATATGTCGAGAACACCACATTAATTTTGTCGGCGATTGTTTTTTTATCCTAAACTCTCAAGATGCTGGGAAAGATCAGCTCATACGATGCGATTTTGTTATCTCGACTCTGGACATAGATTCAAGCCATAGTCTAACAACCCGCCTCTTGAGGGGGAAGGCCGGTAAAACACAAATGACGGCCTCTGCATCATCTCCCGGCCCCGCGGTCTAGGGGGACACAGGTTGCCCGCGGCGTGGTTTGCTCTACATGCAACCCAGGAAAGAAGCTATGCTTCGGAATCGGACAGAGATCGGGAGAAGTTGAGACTTCTGTTAGAGAGATAAACAGAGTTCACAGTTTTGCTATTATTTGTCTGCGCTGTACGTGCGATATACAAGCTGTAGCCCCGTGCGAAAATTGTACGTATTCGGGAGAGAGTATGTATATATCGCTACGCGTCATTATAGAGCCCAACGAATTTACTAAACTATCGACATGCAAGACTCGATTATAAACAAACCTCAAAGAAAGGAAGAAACGTCCGGGCAATTAACCGGCGACGATAATACCGTCAACTCGACACAATATATTGTATGAAATGATTTAATTTTGCAGTCTTACGCCTTTCTACCTGTTTTTTTTCACATACGTAGTATTTTGCCAGGTATCTGGTGTCTAGTTGGCACACCCTTGTCAAGTGGCGGCACAGGCCTGTATTGGTAGTGTATCATCATCTGGCTGGCTTCTGGGACTCAAACCAGATTTTCCAAGTTGAAAGTCGCAACCTGCAGGTGAACAACAGAAAATGGGAAACAGGTGAAGCAATCAAAAATGTCAGTATGTGCTCTTGGACGTACATCCCCCCTCAACTAACGTCAATGGCTACGTAGCGTGTGCTGTACGGGTACGTGTGCTGGGCGACCTACACCATCGTTCGTTCAAGCTGTTGAATGAAGACTTGCGTTGTCCTATGGCCCGATGGTTAACCTCCTCGCGTAATATGATGGGACGTTCTGCGGTATGTATGGCTACTACATCGCATGAGCTACCTCGTACGTAGTTCCGCAGCAAACTCGTTACCATCACTCGCAATGAAGAAGATGTACTACATCCTACTACCAGCGGTTCAAGAGGCAAACTGACAAATGATGACAGCTTCGTGTGAAGATATGGCCGAGGTAAGGGTAAGGGTAAGGGACGCAGGTGTATCTGGCAGCTGGGAAGCAGTGCTTCGCTTCTTCTTATATAGATCTTCTTTATTGATGACTAGAGCGGAGGAGGTGCTCTGGTAGAGAAGTGAGAGGTAGAGGGGTGGGACTCGACGCTCAGATATATTCGTCCCACCCCACGCTACAAGCTCTCCTAAATTCCTCTTATCTAACGTACTCCTAAATAACTTTCCTATGGCTACCGAACGTTCTTCTGCTAATATAAGAACTTCTCACTTTACGACCCTATCTGCGTTAAGGAACATTACTCTTGTCTAACGGCCTATCCGCCTTAGAGAACATTCTTAAAATACGGTTACTCTCAACTACCGGAATATCCGCCGGGTTAATTCATTCTTTGGATTATTCTCGTATTCCTCAGGCTACGAAACTGCCGACTATATTATCTATATCTATAGCCCATGAGCACTCGACTCATATCACATTAGCCCACCCTGAATAGTCGTATATGCAGACCACAAGATGGTCGAAGGATGATGACAAAGTTTATCCCAAAAGACCAGGAAAAGGTGGTCGAAGATGCAGCTATTCGAAACAAAAGAAATGGGGCTATAGATCCCCCCACACCTCGTCATAAGACCCAAACTATGCGAAGGGGTGTTTAATTGGAACAACCACTGAAAGGTATAGACCGAAGGAGAGGAAGAAATAACTCAAAGCGGAAGCGAAAGCAGATAAAGGCAAAGCGAAAACCGAAGAAAGAAGAAAGAAAACAGGAGACAGAACAAAAGCCGAAGCGAAGGCTGAAGAAGAAAACTAGTACCGAAGTGAAGGCGAAAGAAGGGCGCACAAAAAGGTGCGAACGGGGGTTGGTCGCCGAACCGGGTTGGCAAACTAGGAAACTCGCGAAAGGAGGCAGTGACCGCAATACAAAAAAAAACACATATATTTGGTAGGAGTAATGCCTTGTCTTGTGGCGGAGGTCTTAACGTGGTAGACATCACTCAAGATAAACGGGGCACTGCTAAAGTGCAAAGAGGGCTGCGTACACTAGGGGCTATTAAAACCGGGAGACGGAGCGAACAACGCTGCGTCTGGGAGACCTCTTCGTGGTATGAACTATACCAGCAAACGTAGCAAGGTATTTAACTCAACAAGAAAAAACTGAAGAAGATCCGCAAGGAGATTAGCCTAATGCGTGCAGTTCAAGGTGGTAGATAGCGCATGGCTAAAACACTAGCGTGTGCAACTCGGCCAACAGGGGCGACATCAAAGATGGTGTCGTTTGCCACAGAGCAGAGGGGCGCGGGGAATACCGAACAAAAGATGAAGAAACCTAAGAAAAATAAAACAAAACACTATCGGGACAAGGAAACTAACTGAAAGCAGAACACAAGTCAGGGAAAATCGATCTTGGTAGAACCGCCATGGTTGATAACTCTGCCGCCTTCCGGGGTGGCAATGCTATCCGGACCCTACTAGGCAAACATAGAAGAAACACGGGCGAGCTGGAAGCTCGATAAAATCTTAGCTTGATGGCCGTCTGAAACAGGGGTCGGTGGAAACCGACGAAGGCCAGGGTACAGCCCAGGCTACGACACGATTTTACCTCGGCGTAGTATTGCCAACAATTTGCGGTAGGGTAGTGAAGAACAAACACATGTGAAAATTACGGTATCGCTACGACTCGGTAGCCTGAACGTAAGAAGGCAACACGGAGGTGTAGGCGACATGAAGAAAACAAAAGGTAGGCGGAAACAAATGCACCCAAGAAGCTGGCTGCTGGTGACTATTGAAGACTTATCCTGAAGAACTACTTAAATATATTGTTGACTAACCAGAACCAAGTACCCAGAACAAAAATAAAAAGCTAAACCAAGGCTATCCATGGGGGGGAGTGGAAACCGTGGGGGCTCCGCGGGACACATCAGAGTTCCGCAGCAGCCCACGTGCTAGGCTCCCGTTCCCATGGCGTTGAAGACACCACGATCCGTACACGGCGCTCCGTGCTGTAGTGTAGCGGGCGGGTTGAAGGTCGATCTTGATCAGCCCGGGGTCATCCAGGAACCGGATGATGTAGGGGCCGCCCGGTGAAGGTTCCTGTGGAATTCCCGAAGAAGCGCCCGGGGGTGAGCGGTGAGCAATCTTGCCCAGTCACCAGAGGCCGTCGCGCGCTTTTTACCATATGTGCGCTCCGGAGGGGAGGATGGTGGTGCTGAAGTTGTGGAGCCAGAGGGGGCGGGATACCAGGGTGTAGCCGGGGCGAGAATTATTTGTCCTTGGGATTGTGCCAGTTCGCGGTGGGCAGCGCCGATGCGCATCTGGCGGTAGAGGCGGTTCGTCTGGCGGTGTTGTGTCGGCGCTCATGACCAATAGAGTAGGATGTTGCGCCGGAAGTGTTGAAGGTCCAGCTCGCGTTCCCAAGAGGGGCTGAGACGTCCAGCCCAGTGGGTCTCGTACAGAACGGCGATGACCCCGCCGCGGCCGCGTACGAGTTGATGGCCGGTGATCTGCTCGACCTCGAGGCGTTCCGGTGGGGGAGTGACGTCGTCGACGGTGACGTGGTAAGGTGGGGACTTGGCGGCAGAAGCTGTGTGTACGTACGTAGTGAGGTCCGCGGGCAGATGCTTGGGGATATTGCGGGTGTCGTCGGGGTTCCGGCAAGGTTTGCATCGTTGAGTCCCGGAAGGTCGGATGGAAGGTCGAGGAAAAGTACCTTGTCGTGAAGAGGGCGGTTGTCGGGGGTGTTCGAGGCGGGCGTCGGTCCAACGGCGAGGACCTTGAAAGGCCCATTCCAGTTCAGGGAAAGCTTCGTCTTGAGTACCGTTGCGTCGGTGCCTTTTTTGACGCCTTGGCGAATGGTTGAGGCGGAGTTGTAGACCCAAACCCACCCGCCGACGGTGAAGGGGGGGGGTGCTCGGAGGGCGGCCATGATGGGCGCGTTGCGGCGCTGGAGACGCGAGACGGTGAGTCGGTGTAGTTCGCGGACGAGGGAGTACGCGAGTCGTTGTCGGTCGGTGGCGAGGTTGATGTAGACCAGACGATCGCGGTCCAGGCTTTGGTGGCCGCCGACGTTGTCGGGTTCGAAGACCGAGAGCGGGAGGCGAGGAAGGCGGCCCATGTGGATTTCGTTAGGCGCAAGCCCTGTAGCGGCGTTCACGGAGTTGTTGTAGGCCGACGACACGTGTGGCAGCAGCACGTCCCAGTCGGTCTGCTGTTCGTTGCCGACCATAGAGAGCATTTGGGCCAACACATGATTGACGCGCTCGACGCCGCCGTTGGTGCAGGGGTGGTAGGAGCTGGTGTTGACTTTGCGGATACCAAGGCGCTCGGAGACGATGTTTGCAAGCTTGGAGGTGAAGTGTAGTCCGTTGTCGGAGAGAAGCGTAACCGGGCACCCCCAGAGAGGGATGTATTCGTTCAGGAAGATGTCGGCGGTGCCGGCGGCCGTGAACTGCGCCGCTGAAACGGCAAACATATCGGTGCGCCGGCTGAAGCGGTCGGTGAAGAGAAGAATGTGGACGTTGCCGCGCGGCGTGAGCGGCAAGGGTCCGAAGTAGTCGACGCTGACGGTGATGCCAGGCCCGTTGGGTAAAGGAAGATAAAGGATGGGCCAGCGAATGGTGTGCCGGGAGGTTTTCCGCGCCTGGCATTGAAGGCAGCGGCGGATCCACCAGCGGGTGGAAGCGTCCATGCCAATCCACCAAAAGAAACGTGCCAGCATGCGGACCGTTCGGGTGACTCCTAGGTGTAGAGAGGTGGTGGCGTGGTAGGTGTTCAGCACCCAGGGGCGCATTAACATTGGCACGTAGATGCGTGGGGTAAGGGGGGCGGGTGGTGGTAGGCTGTTCCCGGGTGGGGGTGGGGGTGGTCGTTGGACCAGGAGGGTGGTTTCGTCGTCCGTACGGTGCAGCTCGCTTTTGGAGGCAAGGGTGAGGACGTCCGGAAGTTGTGGGTGCCGGGCCGAGGGGATGAAATCCAGGAGGTCGTTCGGCGGGGGGGCAGGGGATTCCAACGACAGGAAGCGGATGGTGGCGCAGCACAGGGGCTCTGCTCGTTGTTCTCGCGCCCAGTCTTTGAAGGTGTAGTGCTCGATGCGGGCGAGGAGGTAGGGGTCGTCATCGGGTTCGACGATGGGCTCCGGGAGGGGCAGCGACGGTGGTGCTGGTGCCGGCGGAGAAGGCGTTGTTGGGAGGGTTGGGGTTGGGTTTGGGGGCGCAAACGGGTCGGGCGGCGCGGGAGCTGTGGCTGAAGGCGCCGTAGGAGGAGGGGGTCTTGGCTGGACCCCGGCCGGCGGCGTGGGCGCACTGTGGGTGGGTGTAGATCGTCTGCGTACGACAGGTTGTGGTCGACGGCCGAAGCGATAGTCGGCTGTGGTTCGAGGGGTTCCCGCGGCAGCGGCGATGCGATGGCGGGTCCGAGAACATATCAGGCCTGAGACGGCTGGTTCCGTGCCGCCAGTGGTGGACGGCGGAGAGATGACGGACGGCCTGGAAGCCGAGCCTGGAGGAGCTGCGCTGTTCAAGGCGGCGTTCTCGGGGCCAACAAGCAGTCCAGCGGTGGAGTCAGGGGTCGCAATAGGCCCGACGAAGGTGTCGGGTGCGGGGGAAAGGGTGGGGTGCTCCATACGTGGTCCCAGTAGGCGGAGGTCGCGAAAATCGTCGGTGGTGAAGGGAAGCGGCTGGATGGTTGGGATGGGCCTTGAAGGGGGGGATACGAGCCCACCCAAGCCGATACCCGGGGCGGGAGGGTCGTTCGGCGCGAAGCCGCAGGGGCGGATGAGGTAGATGCCGACGGTGTCCGGGCCGGTAAGGCGGTTGCGTCCGGTGCGGTCGGCGTCGGTGGCTAGTTGGGGAAGCCGGGAGAGGAAGTCGGCTTTGCCGTTGGCCGTGCCCTTCCGGTATTCCAGCGTGTAGGTATACGCCGAAAGGAACTCGAGCCAGCGCCGGACGCGGGCGTTGTGTTCTCCGACCTTGGCAATGTTCTAGAGCGCCTTGTGGTCCGAGTAGATCTGGAAGCGGGTGGACCATAAATGTCCACGGAGGCGTTTGATCGCCCACACGATGCTCCCGGCCTCGAGGTCGAGGGGTGTCCACAAACGTTCGGAGTCCAGGGTCGCACGGCTGATGAAAAGGATGGGTCGGACTGAGCCGCCGGGTTGTTCTTGCTCAAGGGTCGCGCCGAAGCCGTCGATGCTAGCGTCGCAGTAGAGGCGGAAGGGGCGGGAGTTGTCGGCGACGGCGTCCCAGTCGGGGTAGACGAGGATAGGCGGTTCGGCAAGTTCTTGGAGGATGGCGCGGACGGTGGTTTCCATGGCGGGGGTGAAGTCGAACATGGCGCCTTGCTTGAGTAAAGCGTTGATGGGGCGCAGACGTCGGGAGAGATTCGGCAGGAACTTGCCGTAGTAGTTGATGCCCCCAAGGAGCGAGCGCACTTGCTTCTTGTCGGTCGGCATGGGCATTCTGGTGAGGTCGGCCACCTTGTCGGAGTTGGGGCTGTAACCGCCGGCGGAGATGGTGTGTCCCAGGAAATTGACGGTGGTGGCGCCAAGTTTGGCCTTGGCCGGGGAAAGTTTGAGGTGGTGCTTCCGGAGGCGTCCGAAGAGAGCTCTGATGTTGGCAACGTGGTCGTTGGGGTTGGGTCGAAGACGATGATGTCGTCGAGATACGCGGCGACGCGTTCCAGGCCTTTGATGACCTCGTTGATGAACTTAACGAACCAGCCGGGGGAGGCGCTGCTGCCTTGTGGCATAACAAGCCACTCAAATAACTGGTTCGGTGTGCAGAACGCTGTCAAGGGGATGGTGTCCTCGTCGATGGTGATTTGGTTGAACGAGGAGACCAGGTCGACGAGGGAAAAGATGCGACCTTTACTCAAGGAGTCGAGGACTTCGTCGACGCGGGGGATGGGGGGTTGTCTGAGGGAGCTGATGGCGTTGAGCTTTTTGTAGTTGATTGTGATGCGAACACCTCCGTCGTTCTTGGGGATGGCGACTATAGGGCTGGAGTATATCGACGTGGAATGCTGGATCAGGCCGGCAGCCAGGTATTGGCCCAATACGGCGTCGGCCTTCTTGGCGAGGATGGGGTTGATCCTGTAGGGGCGGGAAGTGACCGGTGCGCTGTCCGGCGGTACCGTGATCTTGAACGGCATTAGCGAGCACGAGCCGAAGTCGGTCTTCGACGTGGAGAAGACGTCCTGGAATTCGCAGAGGACGTCTCCCAAGTTGTTGATCACCGATGAGGTCCGTCCAGAGCCGTGAAGGTCGAAGTTGACGTCGCGTAGGTGCAACGGCAGGCGTTCCTAGAGGTCGAGGAAGCTTTTGCGCTGGTCAGCGTCAAGCCGTGCAAGGAGCTGTGGGCACGGGGCTTTTGGTGCGGTAGAGGGGTCGGCTGTTGATGGACTCTGGTCGGCCACCGGGATGTTGTCGTGGAGGGCATGTACGTCCGGAAATGGAGGGGGGAGCGGCGGGTCCAAGGAGGGATGCCCAAGGGTGGCGAGCGGTACCTGTACCAGTGGGGAGCAGGAGGTTCCGCGAAGGTGCTGCATGGTTCCCGCTGTCTCGTCCCAGGAGGATGGGGTGCTGCATGGTTCCAGCAGGAACTACGCAGGCCCATACTGCTAGGGCAGCGGTGGGGGTCTGGAGGTGCATAAACTGGATGCTTAAGCGGATAGAGACGGAGGTGGAGAGTGGGGCTGAGATGCCGGAGCCTCCCCATGAACGGGGGGCACTGTGCCGTTCGCAGGCGTCCGTGGCTGACTGGGAGGCCTTCAGTTGTCCCATCGCGGTTGAGGTGATAAACGACTGGGGCGAGCCGGTATCGAGCAGTGCCACGAGTTCGCGGCGGGTAGTGGCGTCGGGGCCGCTGTGCACGAGTACCTTCGTCGTGAACGACGCGTCGTCGACGGTGATGATGCCGCCTCTAAGGCATGGTCCGTGTTCCGGTATCGGCGGCCGACGGGTAGGAAGGTGGCTGTGGGCTGCGGTGTTGATGGTGGACACTTGGGCGAAGTGGCTGATGGGATAGGCGTCGGGTGTAGACGGCGGTAGAAGCAGCCCAAGTGGGGAGTTGGGCGGTTGCCGTGGAAGGGTCGGGCTTGTCTCGTGGATGCCGTCGGCAGTGGGGAAGACCCGGGTTGAGTCGGTGGAGGCGGGTGTTTGCTCTGGGTCGTTGGAACTGGTACCAGTAGGAAGTTGGGGGAGGCGATCGGCGTCGAGGCTTTCTCAAACGTCCATCAGTACCCGGCCCAGCAGATTCCGACCACGCCAACGCGTCGGAATGCAGGCGTCCGGATGGTCGGCCTTGAGGCCTATGCCCCAGATGAGGTCGTGTGGGCTGGCCTCGGCAATGTGTTTGTCGACCGTTGCGCCAGCTCTCGCTGTAGCACCGAGTGTTGGCGGAACTTGGAGAAGTTGATGTTGAGGACGATGTTGTAGCGGTGTCGCTCCCAAAGCCGAAAACGGTGCGCCTAAGTGCTTTTTGGGCGGCCGGGTCGCGGGTCGCTTTGATGCGGCCCACAGTTGTGGTGTCCCCGAAGAGCGCAGCCTTCTGCGCCATCATCATCTGCTCGGTGCAGTTGTATGTGACGCCATCGTGTTCGATGTCGCACAGGTACCACTGCGAAAAGACGGAAGAGGAGTCCCAGAAAAAGTGAAAGGATGAGGGGGCCTCTGCGGTGGTGTGAGCTGTTGATGGCGTGTTGGTTGTTGGGGGTGGGGGGCGACGATAATTTTTCCTATCGCCACCTGGCGTCGACGGGGGTAGAGTCAGCCACGATCTAGCGGTGCTGACCGGAACCCTCGTGTTCGCGGGGGAATTGCTCGGCAAAGCCGAGGTACCGGGAGGGTCCACGCCGGGGCTTATATCCGGGCGAGACGACCCTGAAAGGTTAGGGTAGACGATAAATTTTTCTATAGCCACCTGGCGTCGACGGGGGTAGAGTCAACCACGATCTAGCGGTGCCGATCGGAACCCTCGTGTTCGCGGGGGAATTGCTCGGAAAAGCCGAGGTACCGGGGGGGTCCACGCCGGGGCTTAAAAGCCGGGCGAGACGACCCTGAAGGGCCCTGGCATCCAACCTTTGGAGGACAGGGGGATACTCACTAGGATATACCACACCTGGGGCCCGTGTCCACGCGTTGCACAAAGCAGGCGAGGAGGACGGGGCAGGAGGCTCAGGGCATGTCCTGGTCGACGTTGGTCGCGAGTCTTCCGTTTTTAATACGGGACTGTCCCTCGAGCTCAGGGGCAGCGGTGGTGTCAATACCGTGGCAGCGGGTGGAAGCCCGTCGTACGCGGGTCCAACGCTGTCACAAGAAAGGCGCGCATGCTGGAACAAGTGCGTATGGAGCGGCCAATTAGAGGCAGGCTCAGGGGGCGATGGCCCGGTCGACGAAACGGTAGTTTCGTGTGAACCGGAACCGCTGGTAGCCGTACTCGTCGAGACGTTTCCCAGGGTAGCAATGTCTGGGGTCTCGGCAATGGTCGGCAAGTAGCGTTGCTTACCGCCGGAAGACGTCGAGTGGAGTATCCTGGTGAGGCTCGGCGTCTTGGCCTCCTCCCGCAGACACCTCAAGGCAATCACTTGAGCAAGAGGGTCAGTGCTTGAGCAAGTGGCTGGGAAATGGGCTGGGTTAGGGGGGGGGCATGCGGGGGCAGGGGTCGGGGAGGCGTGGTGCACGTGATTTACGCGTGCGTCCTGAGAGCCTCGGGTGGTCGCAGTAGATGCTGTTGATGGAGATGCGGCAGGTGCTCCATCATCGGCTTGACAGTTGGTGCGGAAGATTCCCGGCTGCCGTTGGTTCGGGAGGTTGGTCGAGTTGTTGCTGCCCATCCGCATGTTTGCGGGGGCGGCTGGTGCGGACGTGTTGGTCGCAGGGGTATGAACCTTCAACGCGGAAGACGAGGGGGCAGGCTCGATGCGTTGTTGTCGGAACTGTTGCCCTGGCGAGTGTCGGTTGACGTTGTCGTATGCACGGCCGTAGTTCTGGCGCCAGTTGTCGGAGCGCCCGTTGTTGCCGCGGTAGTTGCGGGAGCGGACGTGGTTAGAGCGGTTGTTGTTGTAGCTGCGTCGACGGTTGCTGTTGTCGTAGCGGTTGGAAGTCCGCTCCAAGTTGCGCTCGTGTTGCCCCCGGCGGTAGGAGAGCATCCTCTGTTGCCACTGGCGGTAGGCCTGATCGTCGTCGTTTAGCTGTCCGAGTGCCGGGTTTAAGATGCCGGACGTGTTGAGGAAGCTCTTGGAGCAGGTCGTCTGGCTATGGTCCGTGCCATTGCAGCTGAGGCAAAGGTCACGGTGAGCGCGTAGAGCTTGGGCGTGGGACACCGCGACGTTCCGCCTCCGTCATGGGCTCCGTAGAGGCTCTTGTCATCAGGCTGAGCGCTCGTGTGGAGGGGGGTGCTGCCGTCGTGGGAGGTGTTGTCGAGGTGACAAGGGGCGGTGTCGCCGGCGATGGCATATCCGTTGTGGGGCGGGTGGTTGGGGGTGTCGGAGGGGTGGGTCGAGACTCGGTCGGGTCCATACGTAGCCGCGGCCGGCGTGGGAGTGGAAATACCTTAGCTCGAGTAAAAGGGTGTGGACGGCCCCGATGAACTCGGACGAGGCACCCTCGGTGGCGGCGCGGGCCAGAACGAAGGTGATCGACGGGTCGCAGTCGGGTGTAGACAGTCGCCAGACGCGGTGTGCAGCTATAGAAACATCTGAGGCTATCGGGTCGCGTGTACTCTGCATCCAGCGGAGCTTGGCGTCCAGAAAGACCCAGTCATTTGACTCAAAGCCGAACGTCTGCGGTTGCCGGTGCCCAGTGGGTTTGGGGGCTGGCAAGGATTGGACCGGTAGTGGTGCCTGGGACATTGTGGTCCCAGCTTGGTTCTGGGGGCGCTGGGAGGTGGTGGTCCTAGACATCGCGGCGGACGTAAAGGGTGGTCCAGGGTTGCGGAGCCGACGGCTGCGGTTGGGCCGTGGTGGCCGTGGTCGCAGCTGCAGTCTCGTAGGTGGGGTCGAAGGGGTTCGAGGAAGGGGTAGGAGAGGGCGGTAACACGAGTAGGAGGTCAGCGCTCTCTTTCGCAAGAAGGAGGAACTGCTCGTGGTGGGCTTTGAGGTCCGCGCGGCGCTCACGGAGAGCCGTGGGATCGCCTTGGTAGTGCCCCGGATTGAGAGCAGGGGTGGAAGTTTTCTGTGCGGAGACTTCCGGTTTGATGGTAGGCCCGGCACTGGTCGTGCCTGCTCCCAGCGGAGAAGATCCCGGTGTGGTGGGGTGTAGAGCGAGGTCACTCAGAACGGTTTCGAAGGCGGGGGTGTCGTCGTCCGTGGCGCGAGAGGACCTTGCGGCATACCTCGCCTCGCGGGGGTTGGTGGTGTCGGTGGCAGGGGCGCCGGGCATGTCAGTGGAGGAAGCTTCCTCGGCCATGTTTAGGCTGGTGGAACGCTTGTACTGGGGCGGGAAAAGGTTTGGCGGAAGTTGGAGAGGGCGGGTGGATCCAGGCTTGGATCAGGGTAGGCGGCTACAATACCAACAACCCGATCTAGGGGACAGAAAGGAGTGACGGCAAGGACGTACAATAAGGGGTATTGAGGGCGGTGTGCCACAATTATAGTGCCCGTCGAAGGATATTTTTATAGTTGAGGACGCCTAGCTAGTTGCAGGCGCCTCGCGTGTGATTGACGGTAGTCGCGCCCGAGTCACTCAAGTGATATCAGTTGAACCGAATTGAACAGAACTCCGTCTGAAATGTCCAATGTTCGTAGTGATAACAGGGCGTGACGATTACTGGGCGTGGGCAGTGCAAGACCTTTCGTTGGGATACGATTAGAGTACCCGTAAAGGAAACGTGTAGGTCGAGTCGGGGGGGGAAATTGCAGCAGGCCGGCACTATTTGGTAGCTGCACAGCATATCGGGCGATTCCCTACTTGAACGGTGGGCAGTTTTTTGTTCCGTGGTAGAAACAGACAGCAACCGATACATTTCGGGGGTCGCGAGGCCCGATACGTTGTGAGATACTTAGGGTATCGTAGAGGTGGCACAAGTGGAACAAAATAAAAAGAAAAATAAGAAATAGACCCCGGTACGTAAAAACATGGAAAAGAGTATCAATCGGCTTCTTTGGGGGAGTCGAAGACGCTAATCCGCCGCGAAGGATGTTGTGTATTATTGTGTTAGTTTGGCCAGCATTTAGTTCATCACTCTCGGAAATGGTCACTGTCCGGGCCACAGTTACTATGCGCCATATTCGAGCAGCTTGCAGCTGCTGTTTTTTTGATGAGCTGGACAAACATTGGAGAAACAGTTGTTTACTTGTTTGTGTAGCCTTTGTGTTGTTACGGTTCTAGGCAGCCTGTACCCTGCATTATTTGTAAAGGCTGGTGGGGGTGGGGTGCGTTGGAAAATAACACTACTTGTTACAAACTTGAACAGTGTCTACCCTGCTTTGATTTAAGGTGGGAGCAAAAATGAAAAGAAGAGAAAAAAAAAGGAAGGCACACGTCGAAAACAAAAAAGAAAGGGAAAGCAAACACGACCAAACTAATATTCGGGCCAGATCAGGTAGCAAACATTCTGTTTTGATGTGCTACAGCTGGGGGGGGGTAGACGTATACAGCAGCAGTAGACAAGGGTGCGCGCCACAAAGCCTCGTTTCGTCGGTAACGCTGAGGAACGTGCACGTAAGAGGCTGTAGCCGGACATATTTGTGCAGCATATACATATATACCTTATTTCTGGCTTAAAACTGGCAAATTTAAATGCGCCTAGGCAGCAGACGGACAAGGTTCGGCAACATAAAGCCGCTTTAAGTCGTTAATGCTGGAAAACGTGCACGTAAAGAGCAGTACAAAAAAGCTCTAAAAATAATAGACATCGTTTGTATCCTATACGCCGTGGGGGTGGGGCATAAATAGCAGAAATCCGATTAATTTCCGCAGCATGCGTCCTGTATTTATAGTAGAGCAGCAGGAAAGTAGTGCATCATAGAGCCTGTTCTGCATGGTAGAAGCAGCGTGTGGACGAGCAATCTGAAGAGGGGTGCAGAAATATAAGCTGGTCCCAATGAGCAACATTTAAAATCCTCCTGCAGATATATTCCTAAAGAGCTACGTGCAACCATAAAATAATTGTCTACAGGTATACCTGGTATTCCCAGAGCGCTACCCGTACGTGTGTGTTCTTCGCATTGTATATACGTGCAACCAGGTAAGGTTTGCCTACGTACGAGTATAAATATATGCATTCCTATACGGTGGATGTGCTACACCATCACATCAAGAAAGGGGCACCGACCGTGCATCGCTTGTCTACCTAAATATATCGTGAGGAAGGAAGGGGGGGTTCACGGGTGATTTCGTCACTAAAATAGTGTTACGTACCCTTATTATTGGTACGTCGCTCGTATACCAGACTTTGTAGGCTACTATGTATGTGTCGAAATCCTGAACCCAAGGCATTTAAATAAAATACCAGGTACATTTATGGCTATTCTCGCTGTGGGGGGGTCGCCAGTAAGGTTAATTCATACGTATACTATCGCTCGTATCAGGTACCAGGTACCAGGTATGGTCTTTCAATAACTCGCAGGCGAATATCCCACGCGATGGATACCAATGGATACAATTCGCAATTATAGCCGAGCCGTTCGTAGGCTGCTCACATATGCATATAAGATAAATGGCGTATTTAGTCACACAACCGCTGTTCCTAAAAAAACATTACCACGTATCAGTTGTTGTTGTTGTTGTTCTCACATTAACTCACAATTCAATGCAGACCGTGGTCGCAGGACAGGCTCCAAAACTCTGGAGTGGAAGAAATACCTCGAGTAAAAAGAGAGGCAAAAAACAAAAAACAAGCATACGCACTCCACCACTGCGGACACCAGGGAAGCAAAAAGGAGACTATTAATAGCAGACAAAAACCTAAAAAAAGAAGATGAAGCTAAGCAAAAGAAAAACAAAAACAAAACTAAAACAGACGCAGATAGCAAAACGCGAAAAAAAGGCAAAACGGACCATACTAACAAAGACACAAAGAGGTACAGACGGGAATGAAAGAAAAATGAAAAAAAAGGGACAAAAAAGCGATAATCACGGGCGGGGGGGAGAGAAAATACCAAAGGCAGGCACTGGAGCATACAGACACGCAAAGTTGCCCAGATGGCACCATGCTAGTTACTTGGGTCCCAAAGAAAGGAGTGCATCATGACGATGATGGCCATAACCAGGCTTCAGTCTGTTGGGCAGACCGCCCCCCCCCCCCCCCCCCCCGCCATTCCCCCTCGTCCCCCTTTCGCCCCCCCCCTCTTCCCTGCCATTCTCGCGTTGGCGTCAACGGCTGTGGTCGTGGTCTCAGCTATTCTATGCCGTTCTGCCGATGCCTCCTTCTCATCTGTATGCCATTTCTGCATGAAGGCCTCCGCCCTTTCCTCGACCCGTCGGAACCATCTGCCGGCTTTCTGTGCTGCCTCGCGCCACCCTTCGAGCTTGATGCCGAACTCCTTGAGGTCCTCCTCAAGGTACCTCATCCAGTCCCACTCCTGTCCTCCGGAGTAACCCTTACCCCCAACCATCTCCCCAAACATCACCCTCTTCGGCAGACGCTCCTCTCCCATTCGTGTCACAAAGCCCGCAAACAAGAGCCTACGTCTGCGTACCGTCGTCTCAACGCTTTCAGATGTTGTCCTGAGAAGCGCGCTAGCATAGGATAGAATGTGGTCTTCGCGCTTTCGTTTTCGCCACCCGATGCATCGGAGGAGCATCTTGTGGTGGACCTCCCGTAGCCTACCGTAATCAGTCTTGCTCGTGCTCCAAGTAACGCAACCGTAGAGCAACGTTTCGATCACCTCGGCTCTCAGCATTCGCACCTTCAGGCGTAGGTGCACACCCGGGCGGTCATATATTTCCATCTTATACCGTCCGAAGCATGCCCATGCCCTCTGGAGTCGACGCGTTACCTCGACACTTCTGCCCGTCCAATCTGCGCTGATAGCCCCGCCCAGATACACAAACTCGGTCGTTTGTTTGTACACTTGGCCGGCGGCGGTGACGGTGAACGGCACGTTCCCCCCATCTTTCGTTTGCAGACACATTATCTCCGTCTTGGCCTCCGAGACCGTCAGGCCGAAAGCAGCACATGCAGACACGATCACCGTCCTCATCCTCTCCAGGCCGTTGGGTGATCTCGATACTATGCCTGCATCGTCGGCATAGAGCATAGCCCACAGTGTCTGGGCCTCTTTATCATTCCCCTTTCCGTCGGCGTGCCCGACCCGTGCCTTCCCCTCTTCTTTGTCTTTGTCTCCTGCTTTTGTTGGAGTTGCACCAAGCTGTCCGTGATGGCTTTATCAGCAGCGAAACGTTTTTCCGCCACACGCAGCACCGCTGTAAAAAACATGTTGAACAACAATGGCGCGAGCACACACCCTTGCCGTAGGCCCTGTTTCACGTCGAACATATATGAGCACTCGCCGTCATCCAGCCGCACGCATGCTCGCATGCCGTCGTGGAATTGGCGGATAACGGTGAGCATTCTAGGTGGCACCCCAAAGCGAGCTAAGACAGCCCACAGGAGGGTTCGGTCGACGGAGTCGTATGCTTTGGTGAGGTCGACAAAGCACATGAAGAGCGGAGTGTCCTTCTTCCTTGCCAATTCCTGCAAGCGTCGCACCACGAACATCATGTCGACCGTCGATCGTTCGGGCCTAAAGCCACACTGCTCCTCCGGCAGGATGCCTTCCCGTTCGCAATAGTCGCTGAGTCGGCGCGCGATGACTTTGAGGAGCACTTTGCCGGCATGCGCGACTAGGGAAATGCCACGATAGTTACCACACTCCGTCCTGTCTTTCTTCTTGTGCAGCACCTTAATCGTTGCATCCTTCCATTGCTGCGGCACGACCCCTCCCCTCCACACAGCGACGATAATCTCGTAGAAGCTTCCCAAGGTGTCCGAGTCTCCCTCGTCGGCCAGGACAGTCAGACGTTCAGCTGGGAGACCATCAGGCCCAACCGCCTTGCGGTTCGCCATCGCCCTGATCGCGTCTTCCACCTCGTATCTAGACGGGACGTCGTCCAGCGGACTGCACGAGGGCCAGACCTTGAGCTCATTGACGATAGTCGGGTCGAGGGTCGATGACCTTGTGTTTAGCAGCTTATGGAACCACCTTACCCATCGTTCCCGGATGAGGCCTATGTCTCGTAGTATTCTACCTTCCTCGTCCCTGATGTACTGCGAATGGAAAGTCCTCTTTCCTTCCACATTCATCCCCTTAAGGTGCTTGTAGAACCCAAACTGATCACCTTCTTGGATACGCCTTTCGAGTTGACGGACGTATTCCTCGAAGAACTTCTGCACTCCGTCCGTCCTCGCACGTTTGAGCTGTTTAGTGGCAATCTTCACACCTTTTCGCAGATTTTTGTCTTCCGGGTTAGCACGTAGATGCGTCCTCGCATTTTCCTTCTCCTGCCATCGTGAGTGCACCTCTGCTTTTACCTCTTCGGGCGTACACCAGCCCAGCGGCCCTTGTTGTCGACTGGTATGAGTTGCTAGTTTAGCAGCAGTCGACAGCACGGTCTCCACTAGAGCAGTTGCCTTATCATCGACACTCCCAATTGTACCAGGCGGTGGGGGGGTAAGTTTGGTTATCTCCCTATTGAGGTCCGCTCGGAGACCGAGGTCTGGCATCAACCGTTGTAGATTAATAGCTCGTTTTCCACTGCCTGCTTTTACCCTCCGATTCGGCGAGAACCGACCGAAGAGGCGAATATTGCAGACCACGAGGTTGAGGTCAGATTCATGCCGATCCTCTGGGGGTTTCCGTACTGTCATGTTGCGGACCAGGCGTCGATCAACTTGCCGAGTAAGGATGTAGTCTAGCCTACACTGACCCTTCCCGGAGTTTGGAGATTGGAAAGTGTACGACACTCCGCGAGTAGGTGTGGCAAAGAACGTGTTGAGGAGCGCAAGCCTGTTGTCATCTGCGAGGAGGAGTAGTCGCTCTCCGTTGTTGTTCAATTCATCGCGCCCGTATTTACCCATCACCTTACTGCCGGCACATCCGCTCTCTCGCTTGCCGGTGCGAGCATTTGCCTCCAAGAGTACAAGTAGGTGATCCCCACTTGGGACCCCCGAGACGACTTTGTTCAGTTCGTTCCAGAAGTATTCTTTCTCGCGAACGGGTGCATCCAGTATCGGCGCATAGCCGACAACAAAATAAACAGCATTTGATTTGCCCTCAAGTTGAATGCGAACTTTCATCAGTCTGGCACTAACGGACTCCACCTCGAGACCATCTTTGCCCACACCTGCCACAATAGACTCTCTGACAGCTAGTCCTACACCATGGGTGCCCTTCCTCTCGTATTTGCTGCCGTCTGCTCCAGAGCAAAAAATCGTGTATCCAGCTGCTGTGAACGTGCTATGCCCGTCTCGCCTAGTCTCTTGGAGACCTACGACATCGCATCCTAGTTCCTGGCATACCTTCAAGATGACCTCGCTGTGGCCGATGCCATTTTTGCCTTTGAAGGCGAGTGTGCGAACATTGAACGTACCCACGACGAGTTCCCCAGCTCTGTACCTAGCCCTAGCATCTGAGCGTAACCTTCGAGCTTCTCTGCGACCTTTCCGACCTTGCCTCCTCTTCTTCCGTGCAGCGTGTTTTTTCTCCTCTACCCTCCGCTTTTCCCAGGCGGTGGCTTTCTTCCGTTCCGTGTTTTTTCGCCCGGCCCGGTTCGTGCCGAGGTTCCGACGTGTTGGGGGCAGCAATCCCAACGCGCCTCGACGCCCATCATCTCCTAGACGACGTCGAATGGGGTGCTTACTCACGTGGATCCTAGCCTCTCTCCTCCGTTCGCTACGAGTTCCACGCTTTCCGCGACGGTGATACGACACGGCTACCGCAGGCAATACTGCCGCGTGGAAAAAATCCGCGAGAAAAATTTCCGCCATATCGCTGGCCATCACCGCCGGCTCGACCATGCTCGAACGCTAGTCAGACGCGCAAGCAAGGTCAAGGCCGCGCTCCATTGGGAGCTCTAGCACGTGTTGGGGAAGCCGCAGGCCGGAGCTCCACCCCGGCCGGGGAGCAGCCGAGGGATACTGCTGCGGGTGTACTACCAGTACTACAGCAGCTTCTTTGTAGTCGTGGTAAGGGTCAAATCCCATACAACGCTTGTCTATACAGGAAGGTGCAGATGAAATGGCGGGGGGGGAGAATGTGAGCAGTTCCACCTACTTTTTACGTGCCTTCCCCATGAAAGGGAGGGCAAACATCGAGGCGGAGGGGGTCATTGTTATAAAAAACGCTCTCGTTGTTGTGCGCGATGAGCACGATGTCATTTGGGGGGGGGGTCTCCAGGTGCATTCAACCACATGGTGTCACGTATCGTGGAGGTGATCGATCTCGTCATTCCACGGCGGAGACGGGGTACGGGGCGCGGAAAAACATACCTCATCACACTGCATCACACTGCCGAGAGCAGCAGTAGTACTTACAGGACAAGTACCTACTAAGAAACAGCAGAGAGAACTTGTACGTACTTGTACATGTATGTGCCTGATAAGGGGGGAAGAATGCGTCTACTCACCTATACTAAGAAGGGAGAAACGTCTACTGTCGCCACTAGGCAGCTTGTCACAGTTGTCGGCACTAAAAACGCACTCAGCAACGCAGGTTCGAAAAGAAAACAAACGAAGAAAGAAAATAGACAGCGAGGAAAACGAAAGAGAACACGAATCAAGGAACGAAAATAAACAAAAATAAAAAGTTGACTTCAAAACCAGTTGCCTCCCGGGTGGGGATGGCTCACATGATCGTGAGAAGGTCTACAAGAAGCGCTGCAGTCCTCAGCTTGGCCAGAAGGTTCGTCGAATGCGAAGACGTCAGATGTGAAGATATGGCCGAGGTAAGGGTAAGGGTAAGGGACGCAGGTGTATCTGGCAGCTGGGAAGCAGTGCTTCGCTTCTTCTTATATAGATCTTCTTTATTGATGACTAGAGCTGAGGAGGTGCTCCGGTAGAGAAGTGAGAGGTAGGGGGGGTGGGACTCGACGCTCAGATATACTCGTCCCACCCCACGCTACAAGCTCTCCTAAATTCCTCTTATCTAACGTACTCCTAAATAACTTTCCTATGTCTACCGAACGTTCTTCTGCTAATATAAGAACTTCTCACTTTACGACCCTATCTGCGTTAAGGAACATTACTCTTGTCTAACGGCCTATCCGCCTTAGAGAACATTCTTAAAATACGGTTACTCTCAACTACCGGAATATCCGCCGGGTTAATCCCTTCTTTAGATTATTCTCGTATTCCTCAGGCTACGAAACTGCCGACTATATCATCTATATCTATAGCCCATGAGCACTCGACTCATATCACATTTGAATGGGTAGATCAGTCTGAAGTATCATCTAGGTCCTTCAAACCCAGACGGGCTAAACGCCACGCAGCCGAGTGACTGCCCTTCAATAAACTTCTACGCCTTGAATCTGCTTGAATGTAAACTACTCTCTCTCGCGACTTACTTACACTGTCGTGGTATCGGTTAGTTACCCAGGCTTGAACGCCAGCTCAACTACGCTACGGGTCGGTGCGTGCGAGAGTTTCAAACTACCGTGTTTGAAATGGGAACAAATATCCTCCATGGTAGCACCAGTACAATACCTAGTATGTATATGTTACTATTACGGGGGACCATAGTTAATAGGACCTACGGTACACACAAAAGCCCATATATTCGCATATGCTTACCATAAATATGTGGTCCTATTTACTATGCTCCTCCGTAACATTATAGTCGATGACACCTTGAAAGAATAAGTGGTCTTCGTGCAAATTCCTTGAGAATTTCCGCCGCTGTTCACGATAGGCTTTGCCCACCCTTGTTACTGACATGTAGGCGGTCAATATTTCCCGAGCACACTAAAAGCACGCAACAGACAAGATGCTCTTCGCTCTTGCCTGTTCCTTTTCTTATGGTTTTTGACTTAGGGCTGAGGCAGCGCGGGAACCGTCGACACAGACAGGTGGTAGCTGATTTTGCAAATATACCATGCGTGGAGTATATTTGCAAATATATTTAGCCACGTCGAAACCGTCTTTTCTTAAAAAAAGGTGCGGCACAAAAATAGCCCATCACAATCGTATCGTTCCAAAAAGCAGTAAACAAAGTGGCCTCCAAAAGTATGCGGTTGCACACCAACCAGTGGCCTTACAAAAAACGAAACTTGAACGGGGAGAGTGCCGAAGGCTTGTTGGCCTTTTTTTCTGTCTCGATACGGTTTTGGGGTTTCGTGATCGCCGCCCGAGGTTCAGATGAAGGATAAAACCCCTCTCGTGTGAGTTATATTGTCTGAATAGATAGAGACTACCAGGTATATTTTATTTTATTTCGATCAAAGCTCAAGATGAGCGGACGATGTTTGTCAGCTGCGCCGGTACAGTTTGTCATCGACAACAACACCCCAAACACCCGTCGTCATCAAGTACTTTCCCTACCAGGGGAAATTAAGACACACAATGGAGTACAGAAAAATAAAGAGCGCACACGGTGGAACTCCGAACCGTTTCATAGAATAGATGTGTACATCGAGATTAATTACTGGTGTACGTATCGTACCAGATATTCAAAATGTTAATTACATTGACAAACGAAGCGAAGTCGCCGGGGCAATGGCATAGATAGGACTCATCTCCCTGCAGGGGTGAAAGCTTATATGCTAAAAGGTTCCTGAACGGTTCGAGCTCTCTAACCAAGACAGTTTAAATGATGGTCCGTATGACAATTACACTGGTATAATAGTTCTGGGGTCTTGGGCCACCTCTCTGACGTCTTTGTTGGATTGAGCCAATAACGTGATTTGAAGTAGTACAATACTATCGCCCATAATCAAGTCTCTTTATGGTAGGCCTCGCGAATCTTCTTCGAGGGGATCCAAAGAAACCGTATTTCGCTCGTCTCGCACACAGCAGTGGAGTTCATATGCGTTCCCCTCTCTAGAGACCCCAAACCCGACAGTAGTGGTGTTGGTATTGTATAACCCCCAGTCTCGTGTTACCCGCGAGCTACAACGAGCTGGTATATGGGTGAAACCGTGGATGAAACTCAGGATTATACTGACATCCTCTGTCGAGGGCTGGTGTCGGCTGGCTTCCGATTAAACGTGGGCAGCGCACGACGATGTTCGAGCGTCACCGTGCACATGCGTTCCTGCAGTTTCATGGTGCATTGTGCAATGTGCACATACGAACGGGTTTTTCACCCATGCACAGGGTTTATATGTATCGCCAAAAATGTTCTACCGCATACGTGGTATACGTCCTATAATAAATTATAGTAGGTAAACTGGTGTTGAAAATCGCGGTGGACAAAAAAGGGGTGTAGGGCCATACACATTGCCCGCGCAACAATGCCCGCATCAAGCGGTCACCCTCATTGGAGCATCCCACTCACGCTGCCCCTCGACTCTTTAAGAAGATGCCACCGGCAATCGAAAACAGATCCGGCCATTCACAGTGAAAATGTTTGGCGTTCCTCCAGCACTTACCTGTAGTAAGCCTGCACCACTTATCGGGATTCAATCTTTTTCGAGAGAAGTACGATACGGCAGGTGGGCCTATTAGTTCGTGTTGAGCTGCTACATTTCTATCACTGTCGTCGCCCACAAATCCATGGATTGGTGACTTGGAGTACTTACATTATATCGTGAATTTTCAATATTTTAAAGATAGCCCCGAGGGACGCGTCTCCAAACATAAACTGCCCGCACCCCTGGCATGTAAGGTTCTGAATAAGCCGTACCAAGCGCCATGTCTCACTATATTGTACGATACCAGAAAATTAAAATAAAACTGCTAGGTAAAGGCAACAGTAAACCCCTGCACGCAAGCGTGTGGTTTATACGTGCGCCAGAATGCCTTTATCACAGTAACACACCTGACAGTGTTCAAGCTTATTCAGTGCTAAAAGCGAACCCGGCATCAAGCTCGAAAGGCGGCACGAGCCTAACCATACTGCGAGAATGTTGTTCAAGCTGATGGAGGGGGAGGCAGAGTCCGTCGTACGTAGCTCGTATGGGCTAACAAGCGAATGATGTTCAGTTTGGCCTCCTTTCACGGCTATGGCACGTTATTTCCCTCGGTATCCGCTCCACTGTCATGGCTCGTTAAACCAGTGCTCCGCCGTTTCCATCACCCATGAAGCTGCAGTGGCGGTGACGTGATCATATGCAGCAGTGTCGTGGCATTGCGTAGCTAACGCAATCGATCGCCACATTGGTTCCCGTCGTACAGCTGCGCTGGCTGTACTGTCACTGAACCATCTTCATCGATTCCGACGACGTTGTATACCATCGACCAACGTGCCACTCCGACTACTCTTCCGACAATGGGATACCCATGGGTGTGCCAGAATAGCACCTATGCAGGTCACTGGGTAGGCTATGCGACCTCCCATGACACGCTTATTGCCCTGTTTGTGGGCAAATGCCGTTGGGTGACATAAGCCCGCAAGGCCCTGGCTTTACGGGCCTTGATATCCCGCTTGTATTCGCATGGAAATCCTTGACAGGGAGTGAATTCCCATGAACGCCGATGACACGTATTTGATAGCCATGACGATACAATGTACCCCCATCGCGTTTCACCTCGCCTGGTCATTCCGCCTTTTCTTCTACCTTAGCATGTAACGCGTGATGGATTTGAGTGCCCAAGGATTTCATTCCTTCGTTTGACGCTACGTTCGTATTACGGGGGACCATAGTTAATAGGACCTATGGAATACATAAAACCCTACATATTTCACCATTTTTACGAACAATATTTGGTCCTATTAACTATGGTCCCCCGTAATAGTTTATTAATAATTCGTGCGCGTGCGGGAGTGCGAATTTGTGTGTGTAGTTTACTCCGAACCGATGTTTTAGTTCATGATTAACATAGATACTCGCATTCCAGAATCCACGCGTAGCATGACACTCCCTACTTGTTGGCATTCTGCTCAGACAGCCATCGTCATAGATACAGACAACCACGTCTACGAACGTAGTGGCATTCTGTACACGATGAGGCAATGCATAAAACATTAGGTACGAGAGAAAGTTAGAACATGCAAGGCCGTATCGAGTTTACCGATTCATTAAATTTCGACTAATAGAGCATGCGCAACCGGGTCCAAGGGGTTAATTGTGAGAGAACAGAATCTGTCGCATGCGTCTTATATTGTTTCGCCTCGTTCATGCAGGTGTCCTCGGTTTCGTTTTGTCTTTGTGCAGAATGTGAATCGGCAAGCTAAGTTCACCTCCAACGGCGACTGCCGGAGTCCGCTTGTCTTCAGCTTCGTGTCAAATCTATGTTTTTCCAAAGTGAACAGTCGATCCCAAGATTATATTCGGTAGGGTAGGTTGTAGCGAAATGCCCTACAGGATGTTTACCGAAGCCCCCGGTAGGGCCGTAGTACCCTCTCAATCATCACAGAGTGTTCAGCACGAACGAAAGATCCTTCCGGACACTCCCGTATATGGGTGGGTGCGAGCTCGATATGATGTCTTCGACACATCGATAAACGGGGTACAACATTAGAGACAGCCCACGGATATTTCAATGAAGTAGTTAACCCCGTTGAGAAACCCTGGGTACCATACCCGTGAATAATTGTACTGGCCCGGGTGAAGCACACCCAGTGGTAATATTGGTCAGCTTACGTTGCTAGTTATAATATGAATATCTTCTCTCTTGCTTGCGGCGGTAAATGTTTGGGAACCCTAGTAACCTAAAGCCTCATTGGTCTTTGTGTCAAATTTCTCATCTATTCATAGATAACCGTGACTGCCGATCACGAAAACCCTCAAGCAGGTTCCGTCCAAAGTTTGACCCGGATGCATCGTGGAATGGTTGACTACCCCTCATCTGGAGTTCTCATCCGCCAAAGCCAACACGAATGCCAGGAAAATATCTACTTTCCACATGGAGCAGCCTGAGCATGGAAACAGTTTCACCTAAACCACGCCTTCCACGACAAAGGAATTAACTGGGGAAAAAATTACATCAACTTTGGATCACGTGTATCGTTCATCGTGTTGCTTATCCCGCTCAGTCCGACCTTCCCCACCTTCCGGCCCCCACACAACATCATTTCGATTTCTGCCACCAACATACACCGCGCAAGCAGTATGGTGCGACACGTTCTCTTCGTCGCGGCTTTGGTGACTTTTGGAGGGACACCTGGCGCCTCTCAATCATATCCCGCGAGTGAGTGTGGATCTTTCAAACACCCCGCACGTACCACGGCGTGAGTAGGCGTAACGTCGATTGCTTTTGACACACGTCTATGACCTTCGAATCCTACCCAAAGACACAATCGGAGACACAAATAAGTGCGCTTAATCTGAAGCCCAACGCCGTGGCATCCTGTTCGAATGCGTCATGCATAAAGGCTAACACATTTCACGGGTGAGAAACCTCACTGTCTAGGCAATTGTGTTCCTAAGCCCCCCTTGTGGGATGTGCCGCGGGCTATACGTGTACGTATGCCGAAATTTTGTACTTTTGCCACCTTTTCTCTTCGTACGAGCATTTTTCGGCAAAACGGCAAGTAGTCGGGGACACGAAGCCTGGCCGGACACATTGGTTGAGGTCTCCGCGCGATTCGTGCACTCTAGGGCGCGTGGGTGGCGCTCCAAGATTTGTTCCCCCGGCGGGAGTGGATAAGACGATTTCCCTGGTCTCAGGACGAGAGGCCTTATTTTGTACGTACGTATCGGTACATGTTGTCTGTTTTCTCCACTAGGCTCTCATGAGCTGTAGCCACACAGCTAATAAGACACATACGATGTACACAACAGACAACATGCACAGTTCCCATCGTTCTAACGCTGCCGCCTACACTCCGTGCATGTGCGACACACCCAAATGCGCAGTGTTCCTGTGGCTTGTTGTTGTGCTTGTCGGAGCCTACCGTCTATATTCCACCGTGTGCCAGATTTGTTTTCGTCCAAAGGTGCCCAGGCTGACATATATTCTTGCATTTACTTTTGTGTGTTGTTGCACGGAGCACGGACAACACCGCCCAGGCAACAATAGCAACAGCGCACACAGCGTGCTTACCCTCCAACTTCCTACACCACCACAACCCTGCTGCCCAGCAGTGTCAGCAGTGGGCACACCTTGCGCGTATGGACGATCGTGCTGCGGCTATCAAAGTTGATTTATGGAGATTTCGATGGATCACTTGACCACGCCACGACCACGCTATCATCACTTCCCTCACTCCGTGCTGCTTCTCCTGCATGTTGCTGTGTGTGATCCAACATTGCCACTGCTCCAGCTGTGCTCAGAAACGTGAGCCAACAGCAGCCTCAGGCAGGGTGCTATGCTCATGTGGGAGGATCCGCGCAGCACGCTCAGTACTACTGTAGTGTTCCTTGTCGTTGTCATCGGCATTGGCCTATGCACGTACCTTTCGCAATGAGCGACTGGCCGACACGAGTACACCCAAAACAAATCGTTCACACAAGCATCGTGTACAGCAGCGTTCGTACAAAGCACTGCTGACCTATGGATCCTAGAGCCAGCAGATAGGGGATCAGTACACGTACGTCCCTTGGTCGCAGTGCGCGTACCTTTTGCTTTTGTCATGACTCATGGTATTTTGCAGCAGTACTGCTACATTTGCAGTCGTACCTCTACAAGCTACTCCACTCATGTAGGAGATCCTGCTAATATGCCTTGAATTGTGCCAAAAACACGACGTATAAATCGTAGGAGCAATGCTCTAGCGCAGGTGGTGTTCTTATCCTGCGTTTATGATTCGTTTCCGAGGTTCGACTCGCACCATTTATTTATTATTTTTTTTCCGCTCTCGAATCTTTTTGTACCAGTACGTTCACCTTGCTTTTCTGAACGCATGATGCAATGCTAGTTGTGTGTGTTTTACCGAAGGCAAAGCGTTTGGGCGCGCTTACGTGTGGCGTGCGGTCAAACCTCAACATTCCAAGGTATGCTCGAGAAAATACTATTAATAGGTAGTGTAGATACTTTGTACACTCGCAGTACTTCCGGTTTTTGTGATCCAGAAACTGCAGGTCCTCGCAGTAAGTCCAGGTTCTGCACTATCAATAGTGCCTACTTGAGGTTCAACTGCGTACACTTTCGGGTTTGCACTAATTCGGGGTTCGCCACTGCTGCTGTCGCGGGTACTCCCTGTTGTGCTTAAAGCATCTCGGGGTTCTGTCCAACGGGTATGACACTGCGAGTACAAGCCTATGAATAGGATTATTTTGTCCGTTGGTAGCGTTAGTAATGCTTCTTCTGCGAGTACTCGCAGTATAGTACCGAATTATATCCTCACTATGCCCAGTATACTTCGAGAATTAAGTACTGTACACTTCGACCACCTGCGCCCCGTGTGGATAATTCCCAGGCCCATTGTTCGGCTCAAAATACTCCCAGATAGTCCCACGAGTGCGGGAGTTGGATCTAGTTACTTTCGCTGGAGACAACTCAGAGTACTGTGAGCACTGACTGGCATTATTTCGAGATGTAGCCCTGCGAGGAATACGTACCGCGAACACTCTCAGTATCTCGAGGTGTGTGTGTTCGTCACTTTAAACCGTCCTTTCCTACCGTCGACATCCAGCACAACCCGTGGGCCTGCCGATTCGTCAACCCTATAAGAGATACTAGGTATGTGGTCACAAACCAACGCCACAGAGATACTATTCCGAGGTTCTGTATTCTGTACTGCGGGTATTTACTGTACTCCCGTATTCTCGGGGTTCGGTACTGCTCATGCTCTCATTATTCTCAGTATTTGGGCCTTCTCAGTACTCGCGATAGTATGGCCGCCAGTACTCCAATACTCTCGGGACTCGGACTACGATTAGTTCTCGAACACTTATCTGTGAGGAAACCTTTATTTTACATTGAGCTCCAAGAAACATCTACGATCTTGGAGGAATATAAATTGTATGTGCTGTGTCTTACTCGGCCAGTCACAAAGAAGTACGGCGCAAACCTCGACCTCCCGCGACTTCTCTACTTCACTAACGCCGCAAACATTGAATTGATCACCGCAAGTCATCTGTTCAGGATCAATTGTCCACTTACTACCCGCACCCTGTTTTATTTGTTGTGGCGATGATCCCGCACTAACTCCGCAAACAGTGTAGGTTGTCCTTTAAAATCGGTGTGTGCTCTTCACTGTAATGATGGTTGGGTGCAGCTACTACTTCTAAACCGGTGTACAGGATTTCATACCAGTCTTATTTCGCTCTTGCGCCACTCCCCTAGACACCTCCCGCAAGGGAACCGTGTGTACGCTACGGATACAACCTCCGAGAAAAGGATAATAAATCCAGCAGGTGCATATAGCGCCCACACAGTAACACGTACGTGCTGGATTATAACGATCACGAACGATTTCACTTTGAAATGCGTGTATTTTCTCGGATCCCTCATTTCCGGCTGCCGAGGGTTCTTTCTTCAACTTTCGTCTCTGAGGGAACCACGCGGGCAGCCGGTGTAGGACGACGCACGTCGGTACCCCGGTCGCGCTCGGTGGCGGTACTCGGTGCATTAAAAGCGGTGCATTGAAAGTCGCAATTGACTCAGTTTATCTGGAGCTTGCTTTCCGCGTCGCCGAGCCGTGCAGGTGGTATCGAAAGCCACACATCATCGTTTACCTTTTGGTTGTTTTTCTACTATTAATACTAAGCGTTTTTCGTACGTAAATAGTCGGCCAAACGTTTTCAACCTCCCTTTGCCGTATAGTTTTGTCAACTGCAGCAGAAGAAGCAGCAGTAGCAGCACAAGCGCCAGTACCAGGACCAACAACATACACCAGCAGCGGTGCCCAGCAGCACACACCTGCCTCCCACCATCTGTCTTCTTCGGAAAAAATGGTACGAGGTATCCAGGCACTGGTATCATTCCTAGGTCGTTGCCCAATCGAACGCTTTCAGCAACACGTATTACGGGGGACCATAGTTAATAGGACCTATGGTGTACATAAAAACCTATATATTTAACCATTTTTACTAACAATATTTGGTCCTATTAACTATGGTCTCCCGTAATAGTCGTAACTGGTGAGAGCCATAGAGCCAGGCCCATACCGCCTGTCGTTTCGCTGTACTGCTCCCTGTCTCAATGTAGCACCAGACATGGGCCACACCGCACGGCTGTCTAGCTGCGATTCAAATCGTACTGCCGTAGTTAATAGGACCGAATGTTGAGGCTAATTTTGTTTCAAACTATATTTTCTTATGTATATCACTCGTCCTATTAGCTATGGTCCCCCGTTAATAAACGCTCAGGACATTTCGATACGACGAGCTGTGTGCGCTTCCCACAAAAAAAAAAATCTCGGCTGTATTTCCTTCGCGTTGTAAATGTCAACCATTTCAAAATAGCCCGCTTATCTGTCTTTTTTTTTACCAAACTCGGCAGTAGTAGCAGATACGGCAGCAGGAGCAGTACACGTCTACCGAGCGTCACATATATTTTCACTTAGCCCTTTGATACATGTACGCCACGCACCCCACACTGGGCACGTACATGGTCCCTCCCTTGGTCCGTCTACCTGGGGGAAATTGTTACCAGGTATTAAACTACTGGTATCACACCTATTTTAAATAATCATAGTAGCAAGTTGCTCAATTGCTCGCTTTTAGCAGCAGCTAACAGACAAAACGGAAAGGTAATCGCACCGGGCAAAATGTTCAGGTTCGAGCCCATTTTGCCAGCCGTTTCCCTCTACTGCCCTTTGTCTCGGTGTGCATCCGTAACCGGACTGCCCGACTGCCTGGCCATGTATTCAAATAAAACAGGTTTTGTACGACGACGATAGGAAGCGGTGTGCACTTTCAAGAACAAATAGTGTACTCGGCCGAATGTTCGCTGCGTTGAAAAGCTGCGGAGTAAATCTCGTCGTATTTCGTTTTGTTCGCATTGAACATCTTATCAGCACATGTACGAAGTCTTGGGAAAATTGTGGCTGCCAAAATTTGTGCACTAACACCTACTTGAGCACCAGAGCCACCCCCCATGCACTATAACCGTCTAAAGCTCCCCTGTAAACCTCGCACGAAAACGGGCAACTCGCTACTGCTTCGCTCAAGCAACCGCACGAGCACTCTCCAGCACACCAGCATGACCGGGTTGGTCTTCTTCCACTAGCTCACACCCTGAACCCCAAGATTGGAGTTTTTGCTTCCTTTTATCCGGAACAGTCATTCATGCAAAAATATATAAAAGGTTGTCACAGCGGGATAATTGACGTGGAGGTCATATCGGGAGTTTTATTGTCAACGTACCACGCATGTGTTGCGAAGTTCAGGTTGGAGCGAGCCAACGTATTGCTTTCCACAGATTTCAAGACTTCCCTGCGTTTTCGCAAAGTTGTGACTATTGAGAAAACATGCCGAAGAGCTGGGCTCGACCTCAGAGGCGAAGAGTGTTGCCAGGGGCATCTGTATGTCGCTTGAAACTGAACCATATGTAGGGGCCACCTCTTATGCCTCGTCCAACACGAATGACTTGTCAGCAGCGTGACGCACGTTCATAACGTTGCCTATGCCGAGCTCATCGTCGCCGCCACAGGACATGCTCCCCTCATTTTTAGCATCGATGAAGCATGTGCCACTTCCAACATTATCAACAACAGGCGAACCGGAAACGGCTCAGACAACGACGTCAGTAGCCAAATCAACGACAACCATCTCAGAGGACATTATGGCCCTTGGACATTTGTTAACGAAGTTGGAGATGGGACTTGCTTGCTGATAAGTATCGCCTACCATGTTTTCAACAACCGGAAATGATTTTGCGATACCAAGTAAGTCTGCATACGTTTGATAGCATGCACAAGGTAGGGGCGGGTTCCGTCAGGGGAACGTTCAACTGGCTCTTTCCACGGGGATACGCGAATAGTATATCATGCTGTTAAGCCCCGCTCGAACACAGTACCAAAACATTAAAGACTCCCTTAAACTCTGGGAAATTCCCGGAGTTTGCGACTCATACCGCCAATTTTACAACGTCCAAGTTCGAATGACGCTGGATGGTCGAGCCTACCCTTTTACCTTTAATCGCAAACATACTTTATGTTCCTGTACTCCATTTTTCCACCTGAGGATAAATTATTCGTGCGACAGCCGTACACGGCGGGAGAAAACCCTCGTTTACCCATACCTGCTGTAATTGAAGGGCGCGTGCCTACAGCAAATTTTGAAACCTCACAACTGTTCTTCGAGGAACGTGTGGCATGAGCTTGTGTACTGCTCCGGATAAACAGTCGGACTCAGCTTCTCCGGACTATGTTTCTTACCGTTGAGGTATATACTAAACGAAGGCTCTCATTTCCGCTAAGAACCGCTATGCGCGGCTCCCTTTTCGCCTGGCGATGACCCCAGGATTTCACGTTGACCGCCTACCGAGGGGAAACCTTGCATGTAATAGGTCTCAGGTGTGATATCTTTGAAACACAGGTTATCCTTTAACTATATGGAGCGTCTTCTATATTTCGGTGGCTTAAACTCCAGTGCACTTATCCCAAAGGTGCTGCGCTGTCTTAGCGCATGCCGCTCTAAAAAGAACACGTGTGTTGCCGACGCCGTGCCCACAGTCTAACGATATTTACCTATAACCTTTAACAATAGTATGGAGGTACTCCCAACTCAAGCAAAAGACATACGCTCAAATCGATACGTTAACTTGTTCCGTGTTCAGCCTATGTCTGACCTCCGCTAAATATATGGCCTAGCTAAATCGAGTCAAACCTGTTCGCTAATAATGTATCAAACTGACAAATATTGGTCGGGTATAGGTGCATTGCAAGTTAAAGCAGTGAGAGTGCTAGCCTCGGAGTTTTGTATTGTTCGATCCGGCTTACTGCTTCCCGAGGTACATACTACCGAGCATCACATTTTGCGTTTGATGTGACATGCACGGTGGCATGCTAGTCGTTCTATCGAAATATTTGAACACCTTATTGACTATCCATGTCTCGCTGCCGTGTGTCGTGTGTGTTATACCAGGCACTAAAAGCGGCGAGCATGCCCTTCGCGGTAGGCGCACCACGTCGGACCCTGGGCAGTTCCAGGTAGAAATATGTTCAGTACTATCCACTTCCTGTACTTGTGTTGCAGTACGGACGCTATCTGCAGTATACCATCAATATACCTGAGCGAACATGAAACACGAACTAGGCTTATCATTCGAGTTAGATAACCTCACTAGGAAAAATATCTGTGTGTCTGCGCGTGCGATGTCGGTGCCCCAGGCGCGACATATGAATATTTGTGGATGAGATTGTTGTATTAGTGTGCGCCGAGGTAGGGCGGCCGGCTCGAAACAATGCCAATCTATGATCAATCCGCGTATGGGGTTGATTTCTGATCATAGTGCGATTCAACCTTGAAGGAAACAACCCTGGAGACGGCTGCCAACTCGCCTCGATTGCCTCTCTCTTCGCCCCCGGCAGAAGTACACCTGTAAGTTCTTCGAATGCGCCGGAGACTACGTTCAGATCGACAACGCCGTTAGCGAGGTGTGTAACAGCGGCGGGTGCACGGTGTCCCAGTGCTGCGACAAGACCTGCTTAAGCTTCGACTGCCCCGCGGTCTACTCGTCGAAAAACAACTCTGACACCACTGCGTGCGAAAAATCCGGATGCACCGCAGATCTGTGCTGCGAGAAGGGTGAGAAGGACCGCCACACAACGTCGCACGCGTTTGATGAGGACATCACATGTGTAAGCACCACTATAATATATGTAAACCCTCCTGGCGACTGGAAAGGTCTACACATATGTAGGTACCGTTAGGGATTGTTGATGTTGGTATTTTTCGTGCTATTATGGCACAACACAGAGTGCTCTTGACGCATGCGTCGAGTCAGAGTGCTTCACGCGTGAAGATACGTGTACTCAGCGCTATAGCACTACCAGTGGTGAACCCAGGTTTCATGCTTTAGTGAAGCACGCGCAAACGGACTGCAAGGCAGAGGGGGGCACACGCCGTGCAAGTGAGAAAGGTTTGTATTATCAATTGATCTGCGGTCGGCAGAGTCCACCGAAGACACAGGCACCACTGGCTGAAGACGAACATCACCGAACTGTTATACGGAGAGGATTCTTCCCACAGCTACACATTCACTGGAGAGCTGCAACCTATACTACAGTACCGCACTACTGTATTGACTAACGAAATTGTATTACGGTCCCCTTTCGGTCCTCCACAGTCTGCTCTTTTGATGTGCACAACTTTGCGTCGTTTCCGCCGGTTGCACTGGGTGTATAGGGAAATTTCCCAGCGATTCCAGTCTGCAACGTGTTATCCCCCCTGTGCGTTTACCCACGTGACTCCTTGCGCTATGCCACGTTAAGGTCGGACTTTTTCATTCTGACGTTGCTCGTATAAGCAGCTCTATATCTCACTATCAAAATAATTATCAAAGAAATTTCTTGGCACTACATGATCAACCATTCTTCGCACTACTTTTGTAGGCAGTCCTATGTTAAAGCTATCAATCAGCCCACCAAACCAACCGGTAGTTGCGCACTGAAGTAAACCAGCGAAAGGGTATTCATCCACGATGTACAACCTATTATGTGGGATGAGTCACTTCCTGATTGAAAAACACTGGCACCACCTTGTTCAAGCACGCGCGTTGCTCAAAGTCCTGTGCGGCACATTAAGGGTTCGACCTTCTAATGTTTTTGGTTTGTAGAATACAAAATTGGATCATTTCGGGCAAATATTTGCTGTTGCTGTGTGTTCCGTAAACTAAATACCGTCCAGTTGCACTGCTTGAGTGGAGGCCTGCAATTTAACCCGGCACGGCGTCCACCAACAACATCACCCTGACGGTCCTACGTGCTTCTGCCATAACATCGAAAGCAATCATTTTGCCGCGACCAACACAATTCACAGATTAAGACCAACCCTATCAAAACGTAAACCCTGAGAAAATCCATTCTGCAACACCACCAGCTGCTCGGATGTTTTTTTCTCGATTGGCGACGATTTCAACGTTCGTTCTAGGCGGCCCAAGCGCACACAGTCTAAGTGCTGCACAACATGGAAGACGTACTCGGAGCATTGATATATAGTATAGCTATAACTAGCAATTGGCGCAGCAGGATACATATGTCCGTCGTGAAATTGTGGGCGTTGGTCGAAATACTACCAGATGGCACATTATGTGGAGAGCTGCTTGCGAACTCTTCGACACATCGAGCAAAATGTGAAGAAACGCCCCGATAACCGCTCCTGCTTCCACTTCAGGCACCCCACGCGGATGATGGTGTGGGACCTGGCAGTCAGGTATTGATCCACATGCGAGGGACCTTATATATGTGATAGAACATGCTATTAGTCCATGTCGTTGGGGTCGGAGAAAGCCAGAAGCACATTGGGGTATCCCTGGGGGCGTCCACAACTGCGCATGAAAAGAAATACACAGGATCACAATAGATTGAACGTCAACAATTCACGTGTTGTTACCAATACTCGCATTATATACCCATATGTGTATCATACGAACGTCTAGAGCCTGAAACAAGTTTACTTTTTTAACAACTTGGCCTCGTCGAGCTACAGGTGAAACACCTTTCCGACACAAGGTTTACGTGTTCCGAGACCGAGTATGTAAGAGAAATTTTTGGTTTCGATTTTTTTTGCAGGTAAATTTCCAAACATATTGTACTCCTCAGAGTACGAGTGTATACAAAAAAACGTCGTGCGATGCCCGCATTCATGTGCAGAGCAGAGTACACCAACAATATTGCATGTATAGCAGTCGCCCCACGAATCAACATGTGGTCACCAGCGCCTCCTCACCGTTCATTGATTTTGCCATCGCCTCCTTCGAAATTTACGCGAACGACTACGCAGCTTTTGCTTGAAAACCAGCTTGAAACTCCTGCATGGCCCAAAGAGAATTCTCTGGGTGACATCTTCGAGGGCATTGGCGTTCGCTCGCTACAGTATCCATCATTTCAGGCGGTGACATTGCGTCTAGCGCTTGCCCCAGTGGTTTATCACTTCCCGTGCCCTGCTGGCAAGCCTGGGCGTCCTAACTGTTGCCTTATATGTGATTGCAGTGCGTCGCGTTTTGTTCCCACTTGGGTATTGGCCCGTGCTCGCGGAGAGGTCCATGGCTTGATATGACTCAGAGACCCAGCAGAAAAACAAAAATTGCAGCGGAACACAGACCCACGAGCACAATATCAGCAGCACATACTGGTAAAACCCCCGGATGCCCGTGTCAGAGGCTGCTGCGCTGGGCGCCGAGGCGGAAGTCTAGCACCGGGTGTTACTTTTCAGCTGCTGTGGTTGCTGTAATTTGCCTCATGGGTTCTCTGGTTTTTCCGCGGGGTATAAAAGTTAAGTCTCGTTCTCGAAAAAACAACGTCTGGAGATGTTGATGCGTGCAGACGTAACATTCGTCTAAATCAACAAAAAACACTAAACTGCTTCGACAACCAGGCAAGGAACCGCTACAATGCACTTAGTAGACCTTGAAAAACAAGCGTTCACCCGACAAATGCACCTGATGTATGTGCATGCCATCGCCGTCTCCTTGGAACCCAAAACCGGCTTGGTTTATTGCACTCCAGCCCAGCTTCCTCGACAAGTGCTGCCCTCAAGGTTCCATTCGTTTCTACCGTGGTATTGCAGGATTATGTGCTCCATATCAATTAACTAACCTTACCCACATAACCGCCCCTCCCTGTGGATAAGGTACCGAATCAGAAGACCTGTACTGTGACTCCATGACGTGCCCGGACGGTTTCGCTTTGGTCGGCGACGCCTCCCAAGTTCAATGCAAGCGGGCAAAGTGCAGGGAGTCCCAGTGTTGCCGCAAGGCTTGCTCAAGCTTCGGGTGCCCTAAGAAATACTCGCCAGTGCAAGACGCTGATACTGTCGCGTGCAAGAAGGCCGGATGCACCACATCTCAGTGCTGCGAAACGGGTGAGAGGCAACCGAGACGACCTGGCACTAGTGTGTCAGTAATGAAGGCATGTGTTATAGCTAAGGTTTTCGCCCACGATTTGATGTCTATCTTAGTACAACATTTTAGAGCGATGCCGTTCACTCCCAAACTGCGTTTTTTTCAAAACCCCGACTCGAACAACAAGAACTTACTCATCCACACAGTACTACATTGTTAAAATCGTCGTCTCCAGTAAAGAAAAACATTCCGGCCGCTGTGCGGACGAAATTAGTCGTTCGCCCCGTACAAACCCCGGCCGTTATCTGTCCGGACCAACTTTTTTTTTTGTATTCCCATGTAACCACCATCCCAATTCGTATACGAACCCTGAGACAAACTCAACCCTGTTCATCCGACTAACCAAACTCCGATGTCGATGTTTTAACGGAAGACGCGACAGTTTTGACCACCCAAACAACAACTGGATCATATTCGATTCACACGTGAAAAACAAGGCCAACTTTGATCACACGTTCATGAAACCAAGTCAAGTTTGGCTTGCAGAGAAAAACCATGTCCGCTTGAATCCCAAATCGAAGTGGGAGACAGTTATGACCCAAAGGTTATGACCATGTCATTTTCGATAGCAAGTCTAAAACCAATTCGCGTGGACCGGAGGTGTTCAGTGCACTGCATCACGGCTTTGCCCGCGAGATCGCCTTCACTGTCCCACTTTTTGTTTCGACATGTGATCAAAAGCAAACATTTTACCGCGACACACTAATCTCCACAGTAAACATATCCTGGTGACCAGGTAAATTCTCTAAAAAACCAACCTGCGACTCCATCAAGTGCGCGGACGGTTTCGCTTTGATCGATGACGCCTCCAAAGTCATATGTAAAGGGCGCAAGTGCAAGGAGTCCAAGTGCTGCGCCATGGTCTGCTCGAGCTTTGAGTGCCCTGTCATGTTTCTGCCGAAGGAGGTCTCGAACAGTATCACATGCGACATCTCCGGGTGCACCATCAACAAGTGCTGTGTCGCCGTTTTGATCTGTGAGTCGCCGTTACCATCGTAATGTAGATGGTGTCGTTTGAAGCACAGAGCGGGCCTTCCACCCTCCTTAGCAATTCAAAGGGTCGGGAAAGGAACTTCTTGCACACGCGCTTGTTTCGGTTTGTTCCTCACGTCCCGGGCATATTACATCCTCGACGAATGGCAGTTTCTGCGGGTTGCGTATGGACCATGAAATTGACTGTATTCCGCCAACCTCAGGCGTCTGCCAGTATTATCGCTGGCATTCATAGCTTTGGTCACATCAGTATTTATTGCAGGAGGACCATACATAACGAACCTGGTGAGTAGCATTCTTGACGAACTTCGCGAGAACATATTGGCGGCGTATACGTACGGAAAAACCGACCGACACCGGAACTCAAGCCTAATGGGTTCAAATTTCATGCTCATAAGACATACATGCGGTACGCAGATTTTCTGCGGGAGCGATACTCTATACCGACATGATTTGATTTGAAGTGTTTGGCAAATCCTGCACGCACACCGCTTCGGGGAAGCGAACGGACCAGCAGAAAAAACCAGACGTGGGCAAAAAACCACTACATAAGCGGGGGAAACAACTCCCACACGCTGTCCCCACAGTTAAGGCCTCCACATGAAGTTACGTATGGTGTACCTTTAGTTGTCACATAGTTAGCTCAGCTGAAATCAAATCTACGTACTAACATAATATATGGCCACCTCCCAACTCCACAGGATGCGGCTCACTACTGCGATCCGAAGGCGGGAAAGTCACCAACACCGCCAAATCAATGGATTTGTCGGCACGGAGTACGGAATTGAACGAGTGGGGCAGAGTCGTGCACCAAGCACTGATAGTGGGTTTCAAGAGTTTATCCGTTACGCGTTTGTCGATGGCGTGCAAAGAACGCTGCTTCGTTGAGCACATCGCAATAAGAAAGTAAGTGTCGCACGGCCAACTCGGCTTCATGTATGACAACACCCCGTCTTTGGAAATACCTCGACAAAAAGGGGTGTTGTCTGTATTTGGAACTCACATAGTTCCATATTTCAATGCAGTAATTGAACTTAGCTTTTTGCTGGGTGGGATACTGTTTGGGTACGATCTGGGCTATGGTCTTTCTGGTTTGTTTGTTTATGCGGATTTGACAGAGATCTGGAAAACATCATTAGTCTGATGCTGCCCTATATATTGAGAAAGATATTTATATATCTGTCCCGATGCGTAGCTAGGTACGATGCAGATCCGCTGCACATTTTTCAGGTCTGCGTCAGCTGACACCTCGTTGTTGGCGTCGTCGAGGGGAAAACACGTTCGTTTTTTGGCTTGTCGACGGCAAGGTTGATTTGAATGATCTCTATGGTTAACCGGATCGTCGGTCAGGTGGCGAGTGGCAAGGCACTTATATCAGTTGTTGGCTGCCGGGTGAGGTCACAGTGTCTACTGCTCGTGTAGGATGTACACTCGTCGGCTGCCTCGTTGGACGCCATACCGCATTTCCTGGGATTTTTCTTCTGGCGTGTAGCCCGGAGAGCAAAAAAGGAAACGATCCCGATATCAAACTGCCGTAAGATGGCTTCCCGGCTGTGATTCGTTTGGTTCTGTCCAAAGGGTCGACGATCTGCTCGTTCGTTTCTATCTAGTAAAATATACTCTAAGAAGCTTTCATGGATTGTCAGCCAGGTCCGAACGTTTAGTGTCCTGTGGACTGTTCGAAACCAGACGAGGTAAATGTTCCGACAAGTCAGAAGAGCACGGCAGTGTCTCCTGCCTAACCTAGACCTAACCTACCAAGCCGATACGGACAAAACTAGAAGCTATGCACAAGGTCTTGCTACTACGCCGTGACCGGCCAGGCACATCCCGTCATCACGACGCATGATACGTGATTTGTGGACGAAGCATCCATATATCGTGAATATTTGAAATGCTTGCAGCAAACGGTTTCATTTAAGAACGATGAGTGCAGACGACGTTGGGGACGAAGCATCCATATATCGTGAATATTTGAATTGCTTGCAGCAGACGGTTTAATTTAAGAGCGATGAGTGCAGAGGACGTTGGGGCGGGTGACATGTTCGTCGTGATCTCAACCGCGAATCTGGTGACTGCTTCAAATTACGCTACGGATATCGAATATGCACCTATCTTGGTTTCGAAGTAAAGGCGAGAATGCCATGCAAGGATTACGACGTCCAATAGGATAGTAATCGCTGACAGTGTGCAAGAGGCAACCATACGCACTGAGTACGCTTGGAGCTGACAGCATCAGCTGCGAGGCTAACTCCGAACGTTCAGGATAATGAGTGTGAAATGTTTATTACTTATCACTCGGCCAAGATATCAAACGACCGGAGTCAAGGACGTATCCTCGAGTTACAAGTGGTCACTTCAACACCGAAGCCCTAAATTTGATGACCGATTACAGGTAACGCGTGGTTTTGCTCTTGTTCATGGCCTAGAACAGTCAGTACAATGCCGAGCTATGGTCTGCCGATATGTGAGCGAAAATCTTCCACCGAGTCAGCATGAAAACGGGTGAAAGGTTATAAGCTTCAACCTGATTATTCACTGCTTCACGTAACACATCTTTGACTTTTTGTGGCAAACTTGAAGAAAATGGTTTGCTCAGGGAATACAAGAACGCAGGTTTAACACATGCAATTGATCGCTTTACCCACTTGAAAGATGCACATGACGACAGACCCAACTGCGGACACAGCCCGTAGTCATGCCATAGCCGATGCCCGGAATGCACACATTGATGTGAACCAATTCAACAGATTATTCGCGTTTCTATCAACGACGCGTACCACTATCCGTGCGCATACCCTTATTAGATCTTGACTTCGATATCGACCACAAGACGGCACCTCTAGGCTCCGCCCAATATATTAATAACCCCATATTGGGCGCGTGGCTCCTCCTGTGTTGGGCGTTCGATAAAGTAACCCGGTGAAAGCCAATAGACTAGGAGCTCCTTAATCAATGCGCTGCTTGATTACGAGTCAGCCGGCCGTTACATATCGAGTGGTGAGGTTATTTTCTTCATTCACTTGCTCGCCGAAAACCGGTACAGGACGTCTACAGCCTACGGATACAGCTAAGCGAGAACTCGCCATTGTACTCGTGGTGTCTGCATTTAGCGGAGCCAATATTCTGCGCATGGTCATAGCATTGACGTCAAAATCAAGGGACGAGGCGTTGCACTAATGCGAACGGTGACAGGTTACCGGAATTAAATATCTAAATTTAACAAACACTCGTGGCCGAGACCAGGCGGATGTAAAACATACCTGCGGAGACAATCGACTTTGCAGCAAACTCCACAAGCTGCAAACAATTTCTCGATATGTCACTCTTTACGGTGTGCTACCTTGGTATTTATCCATAGTGCAAAGGCGGGGGGAGGGGTTCACCTGTGAGGGCGTTTGTGTCAGCTCCAGGCCTTTCGACTGCTGCTAAGGGTTCCATGACTCGCACTTTTCAGTTGTATCTGTAAATCGCTCTAGGGGCCGTGTACATGGCTTGTCGTGGATGCTACGCGCCCTGTCTAATGTGTCCTTTGTTTTCCCTTGATCGGACAAGGTGTGCATACATCCCTTCCAATATTTAAATGTTCAGCATTTGATTACGAACAATATCATTACCCGTTTTGTTCATACTTCGCAGCATATATATGTGAAATTTTAACGAGTTGCTAACAGCACTCTGAGAACATGAATGAATATCTTCGAAGCTGTTAACGGGTCAGACATTGTTTTTTCGAGCGACCTGCGCGTGCTCCGAGACAGGTAGATCGCTTTGAGGTGATAACGTTTCGTTCTGACTGGTCTCCAATATGTGTAGGAAATCAACCGCAGATCGGACCACAACACTGCGGGAATGAGGCCAACATGATTCTCGTGTTTGCCAACAATATGTGTAGGAAATCAACGGCAGATCGGACCACAACACTGCGGGAATGAGGCCAACATGATTCTCGTGTTTGCCCAGTACGGAGAGTACGCACCCCTTCATAAAGAGGGGGGTAGACAACAACACACCAACAAATATACCAGGTACACAATTATACCAGACCAATCTTACACCCACATCATAGTTCGTCGAAATTTATTATGACTCGTGCTTTCCAGCCGCACTAGGCGTGCTTATCCTCTCGGTTGTAACCGCAGGGGGTGTTTTCGAATAGTTCCTAAGTTGTTCGTGATGGTGCCGTCACGTAGGGGCAGCTACTGTCGCGAAACGAGCTTGGACACGAACATTGCGCCTCACTTCATTCACAGATGAACCATCTTCAATAATACTTTGGAATAATCGCAACTTGGGGATTTCCGATTTTTGACTGCATGATTGAATTCGGTGACATTCTGCAGGACTTGGGATAAGCATGGCCCACTTTACTTTCTGTTTTTGTGTTAGCTCGTGTTAGCTTCTCATTGTGCTTCTGAGATTTGGATAGAACTCATACTCGACAACACGATTTTCTTGCCGTACGTCGGCAAGATGCGCAGCGTGGCGTGTTTTCGTCGCAGCATTAATGCGACCGGGCCACACCGTTAAGGTAATTTCTCTTTACGTCGAACATTTCTCGAAGTACGCCAGTGTGCCATATTTGATAAAGCCGAGCCGGAACATGCTAGCACGTCTGTTGCTGCAGTTGCTGCTATTGTTCGCCCACATGTGTTGGAAATTGATGCCGTACCTTCACATTGCGTACTTGCTCCACCTGGTGCTAGCTGCAAGCACCTGCTCCCGTACTTGACTAATGCACGTGACGCTGTTTTGGTTCAACACCCGCCTCGACAGTGATGGCTGTGCGATACTCGACTCAATCTAGATGTATTGCGAATGCAACTACTAGTGACCCTCCAACCAGAAAGGGCCTGGTATATCGAAGCGAACGCCGTCGGGTAGGAGCCTTGTGTGCGGGATTTAGAGGCGCATAGTTATCTCAGCAAGCCAAACAATCAGGGGCGCCGAAAACGACGGCAGTGAGAGCAAGGAAATATGGCTCGACGAATTGCAACTTACCATACCATGGCAATTGAGTGCCCACGTCAATAAGGTCGATATGAATCAACCCTTAAAACAAAGCACAGACGTTGTGGGATACATACCGAGTATGGGAGATGATAGTGGAATCGATATCGTTCTCAGAGACTAGAACAACGTTTTCTTCGAGGCGGAGTGCCCACCTTTGCTGAATAGGACCCCGCGGACTCGAGCACTCGACATAGACCCATCATCGAGCATAAAGTGTTCTAGAAAGCCAACTCTTGGCGGAGCCATGGGAAACGTTGCGGTTTGTTTTATTAACGCAGAAGGACTGGGCGCGAGCATCATTCAGGGTCGAGCATTATCCGACCACGCTGCGAGCGGGTGCGAGGATCAGTATAGACTTGAGCAGTAGCTGACGAGGCGGTGGGGAATTCCAGCCATAGCCGGCGTCCCCGGTGGCTTGGTAGGTGGTCCGCGTGGCTATCAAGACCAATTTCGTGGGCTCACGTCTCGCAGAGTGCATTCTCGTGGGTATTGATAAGCGGACAGCGCGAGAGCGTGAGTTAGCTTTATTCGATGAAAACCCACGAGCAGTGGGAATACTGAACGCTATGCGCGACAAAAACAAAAGGTACGTTCCGGGGTGGAGAGGGGTGGACACCTGTGGCCACGGCCTGTCCAGAAGCTCGTTGAGCGTAAAACCTCCCACGAGTAAGGCTGGAAAGTAAACGTGATTTAAAAAAAACAAAACAAAACATGTTTATTGCTTCGGCCGGGACGATATAGGGCTATCAGCTGTTACTAGCGTGATATGATGTAGGGACGACAACCTGTGTCAGCGAACAGGACTCAGGTGAAAGTCCAAGGAGTTTACGACTGGCGTGGGACACAGACGGGATGACTCAGAGCTAAATCTCACTGCGTGGGTAATACTTGCGTAACTTTGTCCATGTACGGCAGAGGTGGTCTCATGTTGGGTCGCCGGACGACAAATCTCCGCATCGAAATGGAGGGCCTCACTAGTCCGGTTCAGTTTTATCCAGTATCTAACAAGGGAAAAAGAGTAAAACTATATACCCTACAATCTATTTGGCTCCTTTCAATAGTGTAGCGAGGGGGGCAACGACGATTCGACAGAGGACCCTGTCGTCACTTCAGTGCGGCTGCACGTATACGTTTTGGCTTCGTAGCGTGCTTAACCGAGACACATGAGGAACAAATACAACTGACCACGACCTACAAGTCTCTCTCAGAAGTGCGGCGCTGCGTGAACCTCGTATACATACGACATGGGGACATCACAGCGGCGGTAGGTACGGTGTCCTTGCTGCTCGCGATTGACCTAGGATTCTTATAGCTCTGTCATAGTTACGGTTGGAAGGCCCTGGGTCGGTTCCCCTGCGGTTCGAAGTATAAAGAGGGCGGACATAGCTTTTGCGGGTGCCCTTACGTGACTCCTGGTTGAACTATAGCTGCATATTCTATAAATCGTTGCCACTACGCCATCTGGCACGTGTTGAATGTAAGTCACAGTCGATATACGAGTTCTCCCTCAGAATCTAGGCATACAGTTCTGCGGCAGTTGACACGGATGTGTCCATCGTGTGCATCGTTCCGTTGCTGCTTTGCCGGTCGCACGAGTTGCACCCGGCTATTGCAAAGACGGCTGCGTCACAGCCGTGGCTAGCATGCTGCTGCTTGAAGTCCCTGTCGCTCGGGGATGGTGTCCAGAATTGCTGACACGGTTGTGTCAGAGCTGAGGTTGACCCTGACACCGGCTGGCGCAGTCGCACGGCTGGGTATCGTTCAATACAAGTGTGGCTTCACTCTGGGCACCAAGGTTTTACTGGCCCCGTAGTCTTACATACGGTTGGAACCACCGCCGACACACAGTGATCGCTCGAATGTTAGTGTCGTCGCTGTGGTGGCGGGTACTAGCCATGTCAACATTGATTTAACCGTACTATCGCCGGGTCGGACATCAGGTGACCTTAGCGGTAAATAATACACCCCCCCCGTTTCAGTCGTTCGATATTCACACGATATAGCCAGCACGTAGACACGGTTGACGGTGCCCGACGTACGTGACGGTAGTGTGGTTGTATCGCAGATCCGACCACTTCTGTTGCATGGACTCCAAGATCAGCGGAAGGAATCGCAATCTCTTCGTTAGTCGTTTAGTGCACATATTGTGTGTGTCGTTTATTGTTTACTCTGTTTTTTATTTAATTTTTCGCTTGCATGGGTGTTTGGTTATCTGTTGCTCCGCGTAAAGTTATTCCGTTGTTTCGAAGGTAGATTTCTCGTCTATTCCTGCTGAACTACACTTTAATCCACACGGGTAGCTGCTGGGTGTGGTTGATTCATCACGGGCGGCTTTTCCCGTGATTGACTTTTTAAATACAGTTAGGGGTGGGGACACGATGTAACTCATGGTTCCGGTTATAACGCTGCTGGTAGCGCTGGGGGCACACAGCTCTGGAGACACTGGTATACCAGGGTCACGACCAATAATAGCTGGTTGAAGCCAAACCGGCGCTAACGCTTGTACACATCCGGACAAAGTTTAGTCAGGGTTACGGTCGTTTTTTTTTTATTTTGTTATGGCCAGTGCATGCCGGAACAGTCTAGCTGCAGCAGTCCTCTCACAGCGTGGTTACGTCTAATACACAGCGATTGCGGACGAAGTGGTGTCGTCGCGATTGTAAGTGCTGGTGAATGTGCCAACACAACGTGCCTAGATATTTTTTTCCGGCTGTCTTAAGATTGCAGTTCCAATAGCCCAAAGTGCTCCGACTCGCAGCCACTGAATATGACACAACATTCCGATCGCGCGAATACGCTGACGACGCCGGGTTTCATTCATTTCCCGGCGACACCGCTGTTACCTATTTCTCTCTTCCCTTGTGGTGTGTACCTGTTCTGCTGATCGAAGTACAAATCACGTGCCAACGGCTGTTATATCGTTACTACTCTGTACAGTATACCATCGATAGGCCTAAGGGGTCATGCATAACAGTTGATGCGTCTGTGCGAGCTAGAATCGAAAAGGCAAGCATTCGCACGTGTGTACCTCACCTTGACCCCGTGGCGCTGAGTGTTTGGTTATGTGAAGGAAATGCTCCGGGTACTATATCTATAGGTAAACGTTACTGCAGTAATGTGGGCGGTATTAAGCAGATGCACTCGGAACAATGTCAATACAGGATCAAGTGGCTTGGAAGGTTGATTGTAAAGCAGAAAATAACCTAAACGTGAAGTAAATAGTTCACGAAACGGATGCCACTCGGCAAGATTGAGGGTCGCTTAACCCCGCGCAAATACTCAGTTATTTGGACGTCAGATGCTCCAACGGCTTAGCTCTAATCACAAGTCTCCGCCGCGGCGAATATCAAATCACTAGACGCACTGAACCGCGCTGGGACCTGGTCTGCTACAGCGGCGACTGCCCCAGCGGGTTCTGCCCTATTGCACCTGGTCTGCTCCTGTTGCAACTGCTCGAGCAGGATATTTCACGTGAACGATGCTAATAACAAAGTGTGCAGTCTCGACAATTGCGATAAAGAAAAGTGCTGCAATGACGGTGAGACGTATATGACGTAGAACTCCCCAACAAACGGAGTATTATTTGGATAGGAGGGATAATTTAGCTCACTCCGACTAGCTCATTGTCGTGCGAATGGCGGCAATCAGGATGTATGTGTACGGAAAAAAGGAGCCTTCAAGCCCGGAAATCTTTCCGCAGATCGTCACACATATATATCAAAACCACTGCATGCAATGTCATGTGGTCTATCTCACAGTACTTGTGCCGCTGATACAATCAACCTCTACTTATATTTCGTATGCGGTTACATTCCACGCCTACCAGTTCGCCGACGGTTTTGTTCTGCTCGGCGTCAGAGGCGTTTTATGAGGAAGGAATCAAGTTATAGGGCAAATCCCTTAGAGACACCAAGACACCACATCGTCGTCACCGAGAAAAGTCTCATGTTTCAGCCTCCGATAGACCCTGGCCGCATAAGAACATGTGACTCGTTCCCTTCGGTTTTAGACATATATATTAGGTACGTGCAAGTACGATATGCGTACATCATCAGTCCTTTTAATATGTTTGTCGACGTTGAAGTTCACGGTAACCCTTGCGGAAAGATAAGAGCTCCATAACTATTTGGGTGAAACTCGAACGCAGAACGCCTAACCGATAGCCGCGAGGAATACATGAACAATGAGACTCCACCCCCGCACCACGTGGAAGGAAAATTCGATTTTTATCTTCCCCATCTGTGCCCACTTTAAAATAGTTCAAGCTGGCCCGTTATACGATAGAGGTAGCACATTTCCTGTATTTGTTTCTGAAAGAGGGGGTTCCTTGAGCCCAATCTTGATTTCGAAAAACAACGTTTCGTTGACTTGGGCCATGGCATGCTTCATACCTTTTGATTTTTGCTGAAGTCCGTTTTCGGGTGAGGTATGGAGCTCCTTAAGCGAGGAGCCGCAGCAGAATTTGGGGGAAACCTCTATCGTAGATCGCCTCAGCTTCCGAACGAAAAACCGAGAAGGTTGAGCTCGAACAAGTCCGCTCAAGACCGTATAACAAACCCTCCGTAACCACGCCAGCTTTGTGTACGGTCTCATGTACTCAGGGTTACTCGGACACCATGCCCCACGAGATTCTCCCCCCTTATCGATCTCCACAACGCTGCATCAGTCCGGTCCTTCGAGGTCGTCTCTGCGGCAACCACGCCTATTGTCAACTGACCTGGTATTTGGCTCCCGGACAACGTCCTGGTCTCACCAAGAACCTGGCGGTTGTGCTCAGCTCCCAACCTCCACTGGAAACGTGGCTCGAAAGGGCAAGGGGGGTAATTTACTCCAAGCTGTCCAAGTCTACTTCCCTGGGCGACTACGGCGGCCGGCGCAGGAGGCAACTATGCAGCAGTGGTCTTGTGTACGCAGCGTGCGCTGTTACAAGCAATCATTGAGCATCTCTGGGAGAGTTGGAACCGCGGCGGCTTCCTCAAAATGAGGGATCTTCGCTGCCCTCTCGTCGGCACTTCCTCGCTATACCCCTGACATCGGGGCCGCCAACCAACAAATAAATGCCTCCTCTCGTGACATCCTTCCCAGCCGGACCTCTGCGTCACCCTGTTGAAATTGGCCAGGCTCGACAACTACAGGTCTCTGGTGGCGTTCAGCATGTCCGCGGAAGAGGCAGCACTACCAAGGAGCCCAAGGGCAAAGGCAGGCTCGGCGATGCAAACAGAACTGGATTTGTTTAAACAGATGGGAGGATATAATTGGGGAGGAACACACAGTACAGACAGACTGCTGGCTATAAAAACCTTCCTTCCCGCAAGCATTCCGACGTTCACCTGCCCTCACATCGCGCTTCCCTCTCGGCGGGCCGGTTCACACTGAATCTGCCGCACACTGATATTCCGGTCGAGGGCAGTTTTCATTACTTCTCGGTGTTAATCTTGGACTTCATACTGGCGGCTTCCCGTGTAAAGTGGTAAACAATCTATTAGAGATGAATCTTGGTCAGTAGCCATCATAGCCGCTACTCGATAACACCTTCGTCATCTGGTATGAATTTACGCGTTCAAGGTACAACATACACTATTATTTTTGTGACTTAAAGTAGGATACAGAAGCAGCTGCCTTTTTACACATATATATGCTGCTGTGCACCCGTACGAATATAATCAGTCCCAGTGACAAGTAGTACCATGCATCTATTGTAGTACGTACGTACAATATCTACGGCGCGAAGCATAGTAGTATACGTACCTGCCATTATTGGTAAATAATAGAAATAATATCACCAGTATTCCTCCGGGGCCGGTAGCATAGTTTAGGTTTTGGTTGGAGTAACAACATAAGCTACACGGGGGTCATGGATATGTACCCCGAGATGTATCGCATTTGCAGTAAAAGGTGGGGTTCTCTTTGTTGCTTTATTTGGACAGAATACAAGGGTATTTCCCTATTATTTGGGTAGTCTTTTGTTGCGAGCTGCGAGCGAACACGCGCACAGGCAGCCCCTTGGAGCTCACTCTACTTCTGCTGACAATCATCAGCTTCCAGCTGACCAAATCAATCAACACTGTGACTTAGGGTCACCACACCATCTTCTTATTCTCTTATATTTGAAGCTCCACGTACAAGTCACCTGACAGTAGCGGCTACGTGTTGCCTCGAATATTTCGATTGTACATCGGCAACCACATCTCAACGTACACATCAGCTCCGCACCGGTACACACGACAATCGCCATACCTCATATAATTGCGTGACTCGCATCAAAGTCCTTTCCACCTCAGCCGGTTAACGAAAAACTATTACCATCACCCAAACCAATGAACATGATCCCGTCGGTGCCTCGCCCGAGACACCAAAATCAGATAGCCGACCATTGGCCGTTTTCGTCATCCGCCCTCACGGGCATACGACGGCAGTATAGTATCGAGATGCTTGGTGGGCCGTGGCCTCCATGTACAACCGCACCACTCGTGTGTATATACGCAGGCGAAGGATATGCCAAATACCCATCGAACGCACTACGCTACACACTTTTCTCTCCACAACTCAGACATTTTTCATACGCAGAGAACCGACACTCATTATCGAATCCAGGTACATAAATAAATATCATCTTGCACCGATTGATCGAGCCATCCGTCCACCCGCAATACTGCTACCATGCCTTTCGAAGTGCGCGGTGGACCCGAACCCCCTAATCATTTCCTACACTACACATCACGTCCGTCGGCGCTTACCCTCCCAGAGGGTCTCTCATGCCATACACGGTTGAACGGCAAGCTTTATGTTGGTATGTCATTCGTATACTTCTTGACATCGATACTCGTCACACATTACCCTTCTCTTCACGCCTAGACACATACGTGGGAGACCGTTCCGCGAATGTTATATCCACAACCAGTGACAGAAACCATGCCCACGGCCCATACACTAGCCAACCGAGAGCTTTGTCCATCATCTGGAGCGTTGTTTTCCTCGCCGAGGATGACTACTCCGCCACCCCCATCGGAGCACACCAATTTGACTACCAGCGATACGTATCCGACTTCCCGGCAGTCGCTAAAAGGGAAACAGAAGTAGACCGCCCTGCATACGCCCTCCTCTCGTATTTATGGCGTTTGGGTTTTGCGGGGCCAAATATCCTTACTATAGTTGCAAGGGTTTTCCCGGCTTCCACATTGCGACCACAGATGTCTGGGAGACGTCGACACGGGCACGATTTGCGCTATAGACGAGTGGAAGTGTCCGTTGCAGTGTAAGGAGCATAGATACACATGCAGGCCGATACGCCACACAATGACCGACAGTAGTACAGAGTAGTCTCCTCTTTTCCGCAGCCCCCTTATCGGAATAAGGCATACGATCGTTTGGCAGTTCCACCCCCTCCGGAAACGTACACGATGACCCACATCGCCTCGCCCGTTACGGATATCAATACCGTATCAATTTATTCGAAGGGAACGAAAACAGACGACGAAAGGTATAAGACAGGTCGGCCATAATACCGACACGTCGCAAGCCCACAACGCACAACAGCGACCTTCCATAACATTTTTTTTTCGATCGCATCGGACGGCAGAAATACGGTAGCTCTCAGCCCACGGCGTTATCCAGCAGCCCTTTCAGATTACGTTCAACTCAAAATATGTATTTTCATATTTTCAGTGCAGATTTGAGGGCACGTCACTGCCTATGTCACAAGGCAGTCACATTTCGACCCTTCCCGCATCCAATACAAGATCACCACGAAATAATAATTATCCAGGCGGTATGCTCACATTACATGACCATTTGAAGCCTTACCTCGGTTCCGGTACAGCACGTCACAGCCTAGGTCATAAAGCGGTCACAACACAATCAGGCTCGTCGGGGTACCGGAAGGGTCCACAAAGACTTTGCCTTAAGGCTGTGCGCCGTATACAGTATTACCGGTTGTAATACGAGTATCGTAGGAAAGCCTCCCCTGACATCGCCCTTGTCACTGAGCAGTAGGCACCACTTTAGTCCCTCCCTCGCAGGCCGTTATGTCACATCGCGCATGCCACGCCGCATCACAGGTCCCGTACCGAAACTTGGAAATAGTGCATCCGCAGCCCAGATCAAAGAGCGGAGACATTCATTACCAATACGCGGGGCAATGCCGACCCGTTGAACCACTTCACCCACCACAAACCGTGAAAAAGGGCCGGGCACGGAAAGAACCATTTACTTTCGTCACAGCGAGTCATCGCACGCTACATAACAAACCACTTAGAGACATTATACGATAGAAATTCACCCGATGTTGTCTGAGATTCCTCACTTAAGGATCTCCATACTTGTACCTCACCCGAGAAGGCTTGAGCAGAAATCAAATTGCATCCTGATGAATAATCTCATGACCCAAGCATAGAATAACGTCATCCTTCGAAAGGAGATTGGTCTTCCGACGTGTTTCAGTTATGGAGCCCCGTCATTCAGAAACCATTATGCGGAAAGGTGCTACCTCTATCATAGAACGGGTCCTTACCCCTTTGAATATATTATCCCGTCGTAATTCACGTGTAACCGGCCCATGTTACGTGTTGGACAGCTTCAAATAATGCACGACTCGCTTCCGGCTCATGACGTTATCCGATGTCGCGGGCATGATTGTGCGCGCCAAGAGTATCGTCGTGGGTCTGGCGATGGTCTGCCAACTAGACCCCACCCTATCGTTGGACTACCTGCAGGCGGGCACTCTTTCCAATGGTATCGGTAGCCGCATAATATCCCGGCAACCCGTGTTTCTTGCTGATTAAATTCACTGGATGGTGCCGTCAATGGCAGACGCTGATGGCAAACTACGTATGACAGCTACAACGGCAGCGTTCAAAGACACGCAAGTTTTTTCCTTTGTAGGAAACCTTGGCTTTGAGGAAACCCCCCCCCTAGGGCGTGGGCGTCGCTTTTTATAGGAGACTAGGCCTTGACGTCGTGTAGGCCAACCTGAAAGGCGGAGCGCCCGGGAGTAGCGTCTATCAGCATACTAGCCGCGCTTTAGCCAGATAAAACAGGTCAAGCTCAGGGACGTCGGGGTTCGCACGGCGTTACGGCCCCGAGTCGGGCGCGCGCCGATGTAGCGGGGAGCAAAAGGGCGGTAGTTGAGGCCATCCTACTGAGTTGTCGGTCTATACTTCCACGACAGTGTGACCGCAATACTCTACCAACAAGCGGTATTCTGACCGCCCCTTCCACGCATACCCGCGTCTAGGTGGGCCATGTCAGATACAATTGCCCTCAATGATGAGCAGTCGTGCTGAGTTTTCCCTCATAGAGGAAATCCTTCTATCGTAATTTGGGTCTGCATTAGCTCCGGCCATGAACTGACGTTCATTGTGCTTTCAGTCCATATTTCATTTGCTTTGTTAGGCATGAACGTAGTGATTGTATACATATATGGCGAGGCCAGTGCGCAGCACTGACTTCGTTTAAACACCAGGGCTCCTTCACGACGGCACGAAATTGCCCACACACGGGCCAGTATTGAGCGTGGCATGACAGACGGGAACGCAGAGACCCACTGGGCCAAGAAATTGTATTTTACGACTCTTTGTTAGAGGTGCCTCAGGTACCAGCAGTGGGGTCGCGGAGCAGAGGCGTGCCCGGGCAATGACAAGTGAAGGGAGTTACAAATAGGTTTTTACCTCTGGATCCGTTTGTTTCTCTTTTTCAGCAGTAGTATATGTCAACGGGGTGGACTCACGGCCATACTTGCGTAGATACTCAGCACAGAGACGGGGCGGCCCGATCTTGTTTGTACGTTCTCCTTTCGTTTGTGTGCGGGCTGTTAGGCTGGTTGTACACCTTTTCCGCTGCAAACTACGACCACGGGCCGACATGTGGGGAGGCAGACTCGTCCGGGATCAGCTCCGTATTAACATCAGTTGTTATATCAGTTTGTCTAAATTACGTTCAACATCGAACATTTATCCAGTTAGACCAGAGCACATACTCGAGAATCTCTTGACGGCCAATTACGTTATTTGGACCGCTCCTCGTCGGCACGGCCTAGCAAGGTCTTAACTTCGTTCGAAGCCGGCGTCGGTCCACACAAATGAATAAACCCGCTCGGACGTTTACGGGTTTCAACCACAGACGTACGACGTCTGGCCCGTCGGGAATAATAGGTATTGGAGCGAGTCAACTTGCGCCGTTTGCTACACAGTTTAACGCAAAACGAGCTCTTCAACTTCGCATCAACGGTGTGTTTCCGCACAAGCGGACCTTTTACGTCACAATATGCCCCCCCCAGCGTCGCATCCCCCCCCAGACTGGTAACGTCGCCCAACTCTAGAGATGAAAGGGCATGGCTTCCTCTTTTTCAACGAGGTGTTTCCTCGTAAACCAAAACGACGAAAGTAAACGGCAATTCAATCGTGATCCGTGCACGAATCCTGACACTTCCATATATAGGCTGTTATTTCTGGTCGACGGTTGGGCATGCGTGAGCGCTAGCTAAGTAGAGTGATTCATGCTGTATTCCCGGCAAAATCCATTTTTTTAACTTCGTCAAAACGGTACCGACTTTGAACGTTTTTTCAACGCCTTCCGTTAACGGCAACAGGTCGACGTCGGCGCAGAAACGTTGCTGCTCGACCGCTCATTGCGTACCGCAAGGGTACGCACTTCCTGTCTTTCTGGGAAAGAGCAAGAATCGGCGCAAATAGCCAGCGGCTGTTTAACGCATACATCACTCGTTGACGTTTCCGACCGTAGCCACGCCCGTATAGAGCGAGGAGCTGCTTTTGTAGCAGGCGTCTTGAAGTCAGCCATTCCGTTCGGGAGCGACTTGATCATTGCAGCGGATCCCCAGGAGAAATACACCCCTCGTTGGAATCCATGAGCTCAGCGTTTGAAGGTGAATTGGCCCTTAATAATCAGGGGTCACCCAAGGAATGAAGCACGACGGTGCAGACTTGTTGGCTGTGGAGCTGAACAAACACATACCCAATCTATATCACTCGCATGGGTGAACGAAGAAATTGGCATTTTCGCAGAGAAGGGTTGCATAGCTCGATGGGGTGTAGTCGCTTACATCACACGATACCCTCGTCCCTACATGGCACTAACTCCAGAAGTAGAACAGTAAAATCTCCGCCGTTTTCGGGGCGGGCAGCGTTTGAATATGATGGGGAAGCACGCATAACGCACGATGGACGGAGTTCGGAAGGGTAGCCTCATGTGCATGGGCATGCGCCTACCAGGTCACTATCGATCACAAAAAGCAAGTTTACATCATACTCCTCGGGATGCTGCTTTCAGGCAGTACTTTGGTCTGTGCCTACCACGGCCGGACAGCTTTGTGCTTCGGACAGTGTGCTCTCCCGTACATATACCACACGATTACCATGACAGTCGTAGAAAGCTTGAAGGCCCAAAACCCACCGGTGTTATTGCGGTTAGACGACGTCAACATCCATAACTCCCGCGCCTCACGAAGTCTCCATCCGGACCAACAGTACGTATTAGCCAGATATGCAGGCAGTTTGGCCGTCTTCGGTTTCTATCACGCAGGATATATCATGTCTGTAGATAAATGTGTGTTCGAACCTTCTACTGGTTTGGTGTTTCAAAATGTGTGTTGCGTTTGGGGCGTGCAGCGGATTAATGACCAACCACACCAACTGGATAGCTAGAGACAACCTTGGAGGTAGCAGTCTCCGCACACTCAATTTCGTTCTAGACCCTCCAAGAGCTAGCCGGGACGGGTACCAGTGTGCCCGTGGCAGTTTTCGCTGCGGGCCTACACACGCGTTCCATGTGCAGGCCGAACACAGAGGTTTGCCGAACCGAGACGCCGACATCCCAGTAAGAAAGAACAGAGGATTTCGATCACACTAAGAGAGGTGGATTGAGGTAAACAATATATCGAACGAGGCGGCGTGGTACGGGACGGCGGACCAGGTTCAAACGATCAAGGAAGGCACGCACGCCTCTTCTAGGATGTGGGCAGGCCCCCGCGTAGTCGGCTACAAGGTAGCCAGGGATGTTCTGGACGAATGGTCTGAGGGAAAGACAACGCCAGAGAAGGCAATGCCGTGTTAAACGCGGTTCGACTGTTTTACAAAGCTCGACCAAAGCAGGTCGCGTGTTGAACGGTGTTGCTAGACATAGACAATCCATCATTGTTTGACGCCTTCATGCAAGGAAAGGCAAGCGACTCCCGCATGCACAAGCCATCCTCAATCTAATATGGCTCCAGATTGGCAATGGTGTCACCCTCCGCCTACGATGGGTAGAGTCTGAGGATAACGCAGAACCGGGCGATATGTCCAGACCAGATAAAGGAGAGTACAATACATTGGCGTAACGATATTCTAACCTTCTTTAGGAACATCGGAGCTAATTCGATATTGATCGTATGCCAACTCCGGCGTCGCCCCAGCACACCCCCGGGGAATTCCCCAATGAATAGTTCGCAGTACCGTTGTACTCACTCTTCAACAAAGCCTTCAGCGTCGGAGTAGACATTTTGAGTCAGGACGCTACACTCATGCCCGACAGGTCGCGGGAATGTTTTGGATTATGTTTGCCTCTGATCGTCATGGCCCTCGTACCCGACCAACGACAGACGCGATACCCATCACTAGCGGCGGCCATAGTTGGCTCACTACTGATAGCGGTAGAGGGTGATTCACAAGCATTTTTCAGGACGCATCATTAGCAAGGCCATGTCGCGTTCATGTTCTCGCGATGGTCAATGCGGAATGTAGAGGTCGACGTCGAGGTAGTATAAGTATACGAAAAAAAAGTACTATCACAGTTGGATAGTTTCGGTCTCGATAATCTGTGTTTAGGGAAGGTGGGGTAACACCCGACCACCTGCAGAACGACACTTCCACTCAAACCAATCCTGTCCCTCGACTACCTTAAGCGAACCCCAGACGATCATCAGAATGCGGTTGAGTTTGCAGCCATTCATCACTCTCTTTGTTTCACCCTTGCTAGGTGGAGACAAGGGCGGAAACATGAATGAAGATAACAAATGTGTAGTAACGATAGCCGGCAAAGGAGCTATGCTGGGACTGCCAAGACGACAAAGACGAACCTGTTCGCTTCTGTCAAGGGTGGGTAACTAACAGCACCACTATATTTCATAGTAACCAACAGCAGACGCTTAAGGTACACGAAGGCGCGCTATCGATAAGAATCCAACAGTTCACTGACTCGAGATAGGCGGCGCGTTCTACGATAGAAGTAGCGTATTTCCGCTACAACGGTTTCTGGACGACGCGGTTCCTTAACCGAAAATGGTCGTAGTACCGATCTTGTGTCCGATGTTAGTATACTTGAGCCATGGGGTTGTTCATCGGGATACATTTGTTTTCGTTAGAACCAGGTTTCAGGAGAGGCATGGAGCCGCTCTTTAAGGGAGGAGCCTCAGAAAAATAGGTTGGACCTCTATCGTAGAAAGGAGGCGTTCTACGATAGAGGTTCACCCTAAATGGTCTGAGGCTCCTCACTTGAGGAGCTCCGTACCTCACCCGAACCCTTAATTCAGCAAAACTCGAAGTGCCTCCCGATGAACAACCCCATGGCCCAAGTATGGAAATACGTCATGTTTTGATACAAGCTTCACGCTCGGACGATTTTGGGTGAGGCAGCTCCGTCATTCAGAGAAAGTTTTAGAGGAAATAGCCTCAAGCGAACAGATCCGGAATGAGCCGGGAGGCTACATCTGAGTTCTTCGCCAACTTTCTATTGTCCCGAAAGAACAACGAAAGGAAGACTGCAAAAGAGGCGCAGCTGACGGACGTCCGACACTGTATTCGCTGACTAGATTCTCGTGGCTTGGTGACGGCAAACAGAAACGCACGCTGGAGACTGTGAAGCAGTTGGAACGCCGACCTCGTAAGCGTTCTCCTCGACAGTCGGGGCTCGCTTCCTACGATACACACAAAACTCACTTTGACCAAACTTCGTCTCCAAGAGTTGGGGGTCACAAACGACTGAACTGCCACACCGAGGATGAGAGACCCGATGCGCAGTGATCTCGTCCCGCAGCACAAGGCCTTCGCTCGGGAAGAACAAATTATATCGGAAGTAGGGGTTAAGCAAGCGCCACCGCTGCTTCACACCCACCTCGCAGAAATATTAACGCCCCTCGGCGCGCGCTTGAAATGAACAAAGGATAGAGTCGAACTAGTCAAACAAGCAGGTGGCCATACCATGTAAGGGTGTAAGTATTCAGTCCGTCGAAACAAGGAGATTAGCTCACACGGACTCTGACTCAACGTATATCACAGTTTCCGAGTAGTTGGTGTGATGTTCATATTTGTATGGGGCACAAGACGTCGGGATGGCGCGGACCACACTGTTTAACGAGGAGCACATCGAAACGTGCCCTACATGAGCAGCCGAGGACTTTGTTAGTGTGGGTACGCACGGACGGTGGTAAATGAACAAAGGAAACCTAAACCGGAGGCCCGCCGTCGTTGAAATAGATGTCGCCACTTCTCAAACTCAACGACAAGCAGGCAGGCGGGCGCGTTGGATTATCTATACTCGTTTTCCGACCAGGCGCCGCAGTTTCACCAGCGTAACCATGCGTTCTACCGTCGACCACCAGTGGAAAGACCTACGCACGGTCTCGAGGTCCATGCGCTTGATGGGAGGTAGTCTCACCGGGTTCGAAAGGGGAAGACATGGTTGGGGTCATTTCTAAGAATCCATACAGAACGTTCAAGGAAGTTCCTGTGAGCGAGCAGAGTAGGTCATGGGCAGCCTCCGGGAACAGCCCGAAGTTGTGAGCGCAGTGGGATATGGTCAGCAATAATTGGAAAACCGACACAGATTAAAAATAACGTGAGTATTGGAGAAACAAGGGAGACGGGTTGTTCCCCCGACGGGAGCCTAGTCTCGGACAAGAGTTCTCCCAACCGGGCAAGACCGCAGGGGGGAAGAGTAGATTGACACCACCGGCAGTGGGAGGTGATGTCATCGTTTCGACCCACACTATGCCGGAAGATGAACAGAAACAATAATACTGCGTGCTTATCCGGAACTGGGATAGGAACGGTCCCAGCGAGAGTTCCATCATTGTACCACATGGACGACGTTAGGGATTCGTACCCTCCCCAACGATGCCCAAGTATTGAATGGTCTAAGAATTCCCACAAAACACATCAAAGAAGGTTGAGCTCGAACTTGTCACTATCCACCTACCCAACCACGAAGCGTCAGGCTACAGAGCATCTAGATCGATGGACATCATTTGCTGTAGTTCTTGTGCACGTTTTCGAGGTGTATGACGCCGCCGCAGCTAGGACCCCGCCATTGAAACAGTCATTACAGCGACGGGATAAAATCATCCCCCGCCACGGGAGGTGATGCCCCTGTTTCGACTCACACTCTATCGGTAAAAAAGCACACCCGTATCTTTAAAGTTGATTTCAATGTGAAATAAAAGCAGACAAAGTGCGGGACTACGTTAGCCTGCTCTACGTCAGGAGACGAACAGCACACACCTGTGTTATACTGTCCACGAATGAAACTGGTATTGTCAAACTTCTCGACAACAATAACCACCGGAATCACGTCCACCGCTGTTTTGTTTGTCAAGCTATTTCGTATTGTTTTGCTCTAGCTCCGAACGTCTCCATCGAGTAAAACTATGACAGGGCGGATATGAGATCGTTGGTGCACTCCCAGTGCGAAAGCGACCGCGCTTTCGTGTCCTCCGTCGTGGCAGACCTTGTTGCTGACGTTTCAAATTGTATTTTCATTCGGTTGAAGAGTTCAGATTATTGTACGGCAGGATCGTCCGATAGAGGTTTCTGGGTCCCACCTGCTCGGTTCACAGCTGAAACGAAATGCTCGGTTACAGAACAACGTTTCGAACATTCAAGCGCCTGGAACAATATGCTCAAACGTCAGAGACGAAGGCAGATATGATGAAGGACACGAAACGTGCTGCCGCGTTGGCACGCCCATGTGAGTGCACCGAGGATCTCATGTCTCCCCTGCCAAACTTCAGCTCGATTGAACGTTTCGGAGCTAGACCAGAAACATCAAATATCTCAAGAAAACAAACATTGGCTGACGTTTGTCTACTCTTGTCCTACTCTAGACCTTTACCTGTGTTGTATGGGCAGTGCAACATAGGTTCACAGTGCACAGCAAACTAACACAATATGCACCAAATGCTCAGAGCGTACGAACACAAAGCATACAGAACATGCAACACACAGCGCAAACACACGATACAGCGGGCGCACAGAACGTGGGCAGCCGACAGCAGCACACCGGGTGCACACCACACAGCACACACGAAACAGGACGCAAACCCACTGCGGCAGTATTCTGGTGCGTCGATACCGCTCCCAATCTCCGAAGGGAATCTTGTGCTGGTGGGACAGCTTTGGTATGCTAGTGAGTCCAAACCGATTCCTTTCATTCTAACGATGTCCTTCGTGGTGGGACCAACTACCCTGGAATATTGTGCGTCGCCACCGCTCCAAATCAACTAAGGGAATCACGTGCTGATGGAAGTGCGCTGGTAGACTGGTTGATGGCACACTCTCGAAATCATAAAAAGGGAATGCCGTGCTCGTGAAACTGCGCTAATACACTGGTAGATCGCTGCCGCCCCGAACCATCATAGATATTTAAATGTATGTGGAACTGCGCTGGTTATCACTAGTCCAAGCCACCACAACTGAAATCGTGTGACGGTGACATTGCGCTGGTAGGGTTCTGGTGAGGGCAGCTCAAGAACATTTCGGCAGATTCGTATTAAAAAGTTGTTTTGAATGTAACGGCAGTACGCATGCCTCGGCTATCTCCAGTAAACTTCGTGCCCTCTCGTCTCGGACAGCGATATAGGCAGTGTTCGTCGCACTCGTTGCACCGAACACGCTGAACTACCCCTGACGTCAGACTGAAGCTCTGCGGAGACCGTCGGTAGAGGCCAGACACGATTCGCAAAGACGCAACGCATTGAACACAGTATAAGCGGGATTAGCCACGTCATAATCATGGTTTGCTCAATAAGCAGGGCTAGACAGAACGCATATTACTTTTACGGCTTCATAAAGCAGCGAGCAACGAAACTAAGACAATGTGGTCGCACACCTGGCCTTAGAAGATACCAGGTACAAAAATTAAGAGTGTAGTGCCACAAAAATGTTGACCTTTTGATTGGCACCAGTACACGTGTGGGGTATAGTGATGTTCGTCCACGCATCGGATAATGCGTACTATCCTCGTCGTGACATTTCTCTCAATGGACAACTTGTTTTTCTCCTCTGGTATTCAGTGAAAGTACAAAAGGGCCAGACGATGTTGGGATGCTATTTGGATGAAGCTTGTCAATAAGAACGTCCCCAACACTTACCGTGAGTGAACATTTTCCCGGCTAGATGAACCTCAGACGCACGATCGAGTACAACATAATGAATCGAACACACGGTGGAACTCTGAAACATTTCGGGAGATGTAAGTATCAAAAATGTTATTATGCGTTTAACTGATAGACATTCTAAATGAAACGTAGTTGTCATGATATCTGAATTAGCGTCACCCCCCTGCGGGCGCTCAACTCTTTGTCTGAAACGTTTCTGACCGGTTCAAGCTCAGCATAATCCAGCATTCGTAAATGTTTTACGGGACTTCCTCGCAGACGTCTCGATTCCGATGGGGCCAACAGCGTGTTCCGAGGTTGTGATTCCACGGCTACCCTAACATCGCTCACGTTCACTATGACGGGGGACCATAGTATCAAGTACCTACGGTACAGACCCAAACCTATAGATTTCTTAACTTTCACTGACACGATTTGGTCCTATTTACTCTGGACCCGCGTAGTACTGCTCCCCTCGATAATACACATCGCGAAACTTCATTGGGAGCATGGGCAGAAACCGTCGGCCGTCTTCTGGGAAACAACAGTTTAGTCCACATGTCCTTCCCGCTGTCCTGACACCAAAACACCGACTGGTTTCGGTATTTATTGCGCGAAACCGGTAATCGGGGTGATGCCTGTATCGACATCCTCTGCTGAGGGATAGTCTCAACAAGCTTCAGATTAAACGTAATCTGCACTCACTGCTATCCGAGCTTCACCAGGCGCATAGTTTCCCCTGGTTTCAGGGCGCGTTGTGCGCTTGCACTGTGCACACGAACTGGATTCATGCTGCGTTGCGTACAGTGTCTTCGAGGTGAATTGTTTCGCTGTGCACACGACCTGGTTTCGGACCGACGTTCAGCGTGTTGTTTTCGTTGGCAACCAAGTCCTACCGTGTCCAACGGTACATGTGGTTTTCAAAATCGGTACATATGACAAAACATACGACGGGATCTAGGTTCATATATTTACCCGACTGACCACGCGCGTATAGGGTGGTCTCCCTTCATTGCGCATCCTACTTGAGCAGCCCCTCTAGTCATTCAGAGGGCACCACCCACCATCGAGAGGAAATACACAAAACCGCAGTGCGTAGTTCTGAAGTTCTCGACAACGTCTACCTGTTCTACATTTGCACTCTTAATACTTGGCGAGTGCTCGAGAAACAACGATAGGCAAGGTGGGCTAGTTAGTTCGTGTGGTGCTGCTTCCTTTCTGCTGATGACGTCGGCTAGAAATCCGTGAACTGTTGACGTCGTGTAATTACGATACAGAGTGACGTCTTGGGAATTACAAGTGAGTTTATAAGGTAGAACCAAGCACGCAACCTTAAAATATGCGCGAATTACGATATTGGGCAGGCCGAACGAAGCACCATATCTCACTGTACAGCTCAGACATGATAATAAAATGTTCGAAGATGATCAAAGTAAAAACAGCATTAGACCCCTCCTCGCAAGCGTATGCGCAACACGTAGGCCATACTGCCTTGGGCACAACAAACGTCTCTGCAACTAGTCGGTTTACCCAGTCCCGGAACCTAACCCAGCATCATATTTAAAGGCCAGCACAAGCGAGACCATAGGGCCCAAAAGTGCTTAGAACTGGACGAGGGACGTCGTGCGTCACTAGTAGGGACGCACACGGAAATGGTGTGTGTTATTACTTATGTCTACAGCCGTACCATGGTGTTGCCCTCGATCATCGTGACACTGTCGGTGCTCGACACAGCGGAGCTATCCCGGTTGAATCCCCCAGGGTACTTCTGTGGCTGTGACGCAATTGCATGTCTCAGTGTCATGGCAATGCATAGCACACACATTCGTTCGCCGGGATTGTTCCCCCATCTTGAAAGCAGTGGTGTTCTGTCGGTATAAGCTTGATTGCTTCCGACGCAGCGTACTCGTATTGACCAACAAGCCACTCTCACTACCATGCGGGCCCTAGGACACCAATAAACGTGACCGGACTAGGACCAGCGTAGCCCACAGGGTGGGCCATGTCACCCCCAAGGGTACCACTAATATCCTAGAGATGGGTAGGATATCTCGCCGTTCACAACGTGCCACATGCTGTGCAAGCCATAAATCCTCACGGGAATGGCATGAAGGGCAAGGAAACCCCCCTTGCTTTATCATGCTGAACGGTGCCAATTCACGAAGGCCCATGAACGCCTGAGCCTCTCATACCATCGCCATGACGATGCTATGGGGCCCTCTGCCAAGCCTTGGTAGATGCCCCCCCGAATGTCTCTTTCCTTCAATGCCATGTGAATGGTTCTGAGTACCTTGGGATTATATTTCATACTATTCACTTCACGTTTATATAGCATGATCATTCGTGCGTGTGCGTGAGTTCGAATTTGGGTGTGTGGTTTACTGTATAGCGTAGTTCCAGTACACGCCTAATGTATATATAGTGGGTTTCGCGAATCCTCGCCTACATTTTATCCGGTCGACATCCAACAAAGGCCGTCATCGTCATAGAGACCGGCATTCGTATTGGTGAAATCACTACACGTCACAGAAGGGTTTCCCAAAGATGCACGTATAACGACGTTAGGGTAAAAGGCCGTATCAATTCACCGGGCAGTCGAAATGCAGAACGTCAGACAGGTAGACCACCAGTCAGGGGGCAATCAAGATACGGTTAGGAATACATCGTTGTAGAAACGTGCTCAAATTATATTTGCCCCCGGCGGTTACTCGAAATATATGCTTGCCATCCCCGTTCCACTGGTGAGCTTGAGAAATCCGCGTTTCTGTTTTATATTATCTACTGTTAACTTAGTGATCTTTAAGTGCTTTGATTTATTTGTGTTTTTTTTTGTGATGTTGCCCCATGTTCGATTGATTTGTGTGCTTCATTCCAGTTTGAACCTTATCCGTATGGAGACAAGTTGACATCGAATTTGTTTGCCGCCATCATATGCCGCTCTGCTTGAGTTTAGTTTCACAAATGTTTGTGTTGTCCAAAAAAACGGGAATTTATAGTTTGACTTCAGTAGGGTTTTTGACAGAAAACCGTTTTACCGAAGCTTACTGAAGTACATCGTACGGCCGCAGTAACCTCCCTAACGTTACCGGAGCGCTCATACAACAGCCAAACCCTGCCGGAAATTCCGGTAAGATCTGGTATGAGGTCAATAGCGGTATCTGACACTTTGGTACGGCCCGCGCAACATTTGACCTAGCCTCTCGACACCTTGTTGGAGATGGTGACCCCACCGTTAAGGTCCTGGGCATCGATACACCTCGAAACTATGGCTTTAACGCCGATACACCTCGAAACTATGGCTTCAACTGTTTCTACTGGGCAACATCGGTCAAACCCGGTGATTGTGCTGGTCGGCAAAAAATGCTTGTTGTGTGATCGATGTCTCCTCTCCTGCTTGCTATAGATATGCGTGACCACCCGCGGACACTAAAGCCCCTTTTGTCATTGTGAAATGCCTCACCGACTCAATATTAACCGCTACGGTGGAAGCAGGAAAACCGTCAGGTAGGTTACGTGCAGATGTCAGCCACTATCCGTCCTGGAATTTTCGACTGGCTCTCGTCCTATGAAGCCCAAACGAATGCCTGGATGTTTGCCATGAATTGATTTTCGCTGGTCGGTTGCTACTCAGACTAGCCTGGGCGAGGCAGACGTTGCGACCAACCCACAGTTATCACGACAAGGGATTTGTCTGAAGTCTTAGACCATGTTTGTACCGGTTTGTTTCATTCGTCATATTGGGTATTCCTCTCGCTCCGCGGTTGCCACCCTCCGCGCCCTACCCGTAGAGCATTTTGGGTTCTACGAGCAAGGCACGCCGCGCATACAAGATGGTGAGACGCATCGTCATCGTCGCCGCTTTATTGACTATTGGAGTCACGCCTGGCGACTCTGAGCCATCTTCCACGGGTGAGTGTGGGCCTTGCTAAAGCAAAGTCGGTGCGTACCACGGCGTGGCTACGCCGGGCGTTGAGGAAATTTTCACTTTCACCACACGTATACGTATCCCACCCGAAGACCGAATCAGAGATAACCTAAGCACTCAATCCGATTATCAACGCGTTCGGCTTGCTGCTCCAGTACTTCTCGCATAGACGGCACTGCATTACACGCGTCAGATAACTCACGGTCTAGATCGTGTAGCACAAAATATCTTTGTTGTTGGATGTGGCGCGGGAACTATATGTTACAGATACAAGCCCAGAATGAGGGATCCTAGATTTTGCAGATCTATATGGCAACGACACAGCAACATGTACATGATTATGCAACTGGCGAATCAATCTACCCTGAAACATGGACATACGTATATACATATATACCAGAGACCGAAAATAGACGATAGGACCGAGGTGTAACACCTTTCAACTACGGTTGGGATTCCAACTAGGTTTAACAGCTCCTCGTTTCAAGCGGCCCAATCGCCAGTGAAGAAAATTAATAGGCCTCAGTATCCACCGCCGTCGTCGCGCATATCGATTTCAACGGAGGAAAGTCGTCACCGAAGTTATGCTCCGCTTTGAAAGCGTCTTGACTATATTTGATGGAAATATATTGTGTTACAGCTATCTTATGCGGGAGACGTAAGTACGCGCTCGTGGATTGTTTACGTCTGACTGTCGTTTTCGTCGATGACAGCTGAAGCCAGGCTGAATCGATTATAGCCCCTTCCATCGGTAGAATGGTATCACACCGACAAGTTTCGATGGCCTCGAGATACACCGAACGTTCAGCCTGTCGGAGGTATAGGCTCCGAACACATGAAATTAGTCGCGGCGGAAAGCAATGATGAACTGACGAGTGCCTTCCGCGTGTCGATAGCTGCACGACTCTACCGTCGACCGCTTGAGCTATATCTAGCTTCGTGTTCTCCGAGTTTGTTACCACCAACCGTTCTCCTCGCGAGGTGATTTTGTCATGAGTCATGGCATTTCCGTCGTTATACCGCTATAGTTTGAATCGTCCGCATCGATGTCTCCATTTTATCCTCTCGCGTGTGTTTTGCACCAGGTGTTGCAAACGGCGAGCACGGCCTCCGCGGCAGGCGTACCACGTCGGACATCATTTATAAGGTAGCGTTATTTACGATACCATCCAGTTCCCTTTCTGTTGACGCAATATTGCCGCTATTTGCAATCCAACGTCCATACGCCTAAGGGGCAATGCAAGACAAAGATAGCTGAGTATCCAAATTACTAAAACTCATGGGTAAACATGCATGTGTTCTCGATATCTATCTCAGTTCACTATGTGTCTCGTAGTGTTCAGTGAATGATACACTGCGATAAGTTTGTTTGATAAATACATAATGATGAAGTCTCCGCAGTAGTGCGTGATTAGGTAAGGACGTAAAGTCGGAAGAATGTTTTTTGTTGATTGATCGGTGTATGGCGTTTTTTGGCAACCAGATCGCAACCCAAACTCGAATAACACAATATCGGAGACAGCTGCCGACCCGCCTCAAGTATCGATATCTCGCCCCCTGCAGGAACTCACCTGTTTCGACTTCAGGTGCTCTAAAGGCTACGCCCTGACTGACAACCCCCGAGACAAGATATGTAGCCCCACCGGGTGCAAGGAATCCCAGTGTTGCAACATGACCTGCTCAAGCTTCACCTGCCCAGTGGGCTACTCCCCGAATAAGGGCTCTGGCTTCAGCGTGTGCCAAGAATCCGGATGCACCGAAGATCTGTGCTGCGAGATGGGTAAGAAACGCTCCCAAACAATGTTGCATGCGTATATCTAAAAACACCATATGCATACGGAAGCACTACCATACCACAAAGAACCAGTCGGGCCATTGGGACAGTTCATATATTTCTTGTCGCCATCGGTTACTCGTGTTCTAGGCGTTTCAGACGGTATGTGAACGAAATTGTTCGGGGTGTCTACTACGGGGGACCATAGTCCATAGGACCAAATATTGGTACTAGAAATTGTTGAATATATAGGTTTTTATGTATGCCATAGTTATATTAACTATGGTCCCCCGTAATAGTCGCGTCATTGAACCCCAGATATATCACCAAGGCTCTCCTTAGGGTACTGTGGTGTAAATTCCGCAGAATACTACTGAACGTTGCGGTCTTAGTTTCCGTACCTAGGCCGGCCACGACGGCTACAGAAAGGGGGGCAATATCAGCGTTATGTTGCACCCAAACGTCGACTGCTCAATCTCCAAAACGGGCCCTCCTAGCGTTAGGGCTGTTGGGGCTAGCCAAGACCGGCTCTTTAGGGTTCCACGCACATTATGAGTCCGTTTTGGCGAGTTTTGATCAGAAAACTTGGCACGCGCTTTATCAGAGTCTTCGCTAGGGATTAAATACTGCACCAATCGTTTTGTGTTTTGGGAGCCAAGACACAGTAAAAAAAGAACAAAAACTGTTCATGACCAAAACTGACGAAAATAAAATAAAATAAACAAAGTTGATGCAGTCCTGAATCTCTTTGTCTTGCCCGTAAGTGGTGCAGTAAGGTATCCATGTAGAAGAAAGAAACACCGGTGTCAAAAAAACATATTTTATGTATTCCATCGTATTATCTTGATTTTGGTAAAGTATATCGTCCACACGCCATATATATCTCCTGGGGTAAATCGATTTATGCGTTTTTGAGGGTTTCGGTACTTACTTGGGGCATGCCTCAAAGAACGTCCACGCCGAGTTCCAGCGGCAGCGGTTGTTGGGCTTTAGTTTAGATTTCAATGATATTTGACGGGAAATATATTTTTTCTCAATTTCCCGACGAAATCAAATCGGATCGGCACAAACTTAAGGTCGGCACATGCGCTGCAGGCCCAGTAACATTGCCGCCAAAATCGGAGGCCTAACCCTTCCAAGTGGTTTTGAAGGAACATGACGAATACAAACGTTGCTCGCCCAGCCCGGCTCGTATAAATATACTCAAACCGACAGCAACCGCCGCATCGACTGCGAAAAGGGGGGTTTACACGACACATACATGGTGTTCTTGACCCATGCGCCGACCCGGAGTGCCTCACGATGGGAGACACGTATGCACGGAGGAAGACAACACAGCGTTGTTGCAGTACCAGTGCTCGACCCAGCTTACGTGTGTGAAGAAAAATACACCAAAAACCATAGCAAGGCAGACGTGTGCGCACACACCTTTCTGGCAGCATGGTGTTAGTATTTACGCTTCGGGCAACAGAGCCCGGCTCAACACAAACAACACTCGCTGAAGACCCACACCCCCGTGCAGTTAGGCGAAGAGCCCCCCTTGGCACAGCTACACGTTTAGAACAGATCTGAAATGTATACTCCTGTATGCTACCGTCCAACTATGCTGACTATTGTAATGTCCAGAAGTCCTCCGCCGTGCCCGTTTGCTATGGCCTATATTGAGGTACACGTATGTGCTTCATCTCTGTTTATGGCACCGAGTATGACGGCAATGTCACATACACATGAAGAATATGCCAGTAGACGAAAATAATGGGGACTTAAATGGTGTCGATATACACGGGTACCATAAGGTAATATTGGTATTGACGATTAAAGCGGAACGCGAACGTTCTGGTGTCCGTACCTGGCTGCGTAACAGCAAATCTACAGCAATATATATGCGCTTGAGGGAACTGTTGTGAAATTCCCGCAGATATCTTTTTCATCGTGGCAGTCCTAGTACTATATCGTCTGGAACCAATCCCAACGAGTCCAGGTGAATTAGCGTCGTCCCGATTATTTCGATGGCGATGCCTCTGAAACTCCAGACCCGGTATACTCCAACTCGTTTGAGTGCGCAGACGGCCTCACTCTGATCGACAACGATCTCGAGGCGGAGTATAAGGTGGGAGTTTTTCAGGGGTTCATGTGTGAAACGTGGTCTGCTACATGAAGGATTTCTTCCATGACTACCTGAGCAATGCCACGGTAGGGGTGGTTTCTTAGTGTTTTGCTGCTCGTACGACTACCTCAATAACTCACCTGGCACATACATGCCGTTCAAAGACTTTTGTTTGTTTGCACAAGTCCAATCAAAATGTCTGTCCGCTTGGTAAATATGAATTCAATCATCCAATCGACGCATCCAACTAACCGGTAATCGCGTGCATGGGGAATTCAACCAATGAGAGACATTTCGCTCATGGCCCAACCCATCTCGAGGGAATAAGTATTTTTTCCCGCGCTGAAACACGGGTTAGACTGATTGCTGAAAATCGTTCAAAACGCTTGTATTCGGGCATGACTGTACTTGTTTGCCTTTTTGACATATATTTCCCACTCCGTTTGCACTGCGAAACGGGCGGCGTTTGATGGACCGTCGCACGGTATCCATTAAGACGAACACCAACAATTTACTAGTTTGTTCCGTGCCATCAAAGGCAGACCTTTCCCAGTGACCAATGTTTGGTTTCGATTTGCAGGAAGCCTGACAGATACTAGTATATTCAGGTCAACCATTGTTTGGTCCTGTCATCAGCTCGGGCGGGTCGCCCTCGATTGACGACTCGAACCTATCCTAGGCTGAGCCCGTCGACATGCGCTTGTAGCCGCATTTTCTGCACAACACGTGGTCAGCTGCCTAGCCTTAGCCCCCTCGGTATTGCCTACTCAGTGGTTGTGGCAGTCCTGTCGCCGTGTTTCGACTTCAATGTTGGCGTGTGCTCGCGAAATCGTTTTGGACTAAATACATTGCAGATGTCATCCCGTAGAGAAACAAATAGGTCGGCGGGACATCAACCCAGAGGGGCAATGCATACGGCTCACATTTGTGACACCGAGTATCCGCAGCAGCCGCTACTTCGTTGGCTACGGAGGTGGACGTCTGGCCTCGGACGACACCGGGCGTTATTCTGCGGCTGGCATTCTGACTGTCTCTTTCCTAAATTTCCCTTGTACTTGTCCCCGTGACGAAATCTGCATTTTGTATTTCTCTTGTACACGAAACCAAATCTAACAGACAAATCGGAAAAATGGGAACGAAGCCTAAAATGAGAACCAAGCCGTATCTCCAGAACCATGTGGTGCATCAGAGAACCAAAATGATCCTGCGAAACCCCTTGGCCAGCCCTGTGAGAGGAGCTCGTCAGAACGGTCATGCTCCATCTCGTGCCTTCGGGTGGGCGCAGAAAGCGATATACGCTGGCTCTATTGTGATTTCTCTAGATGCTGGCTACCGCGGCGATGCCGAGGATTTCCAGCCTGAGCGACAGCTCATTCGAAGGCTGCTGTACAGCCCCACAGGACTGTCAACGTTTTTTCTTGGAGTTGTACACAATTGGTTTTCTTTCTAAAACAAAACGTCCGTTCCCATTTTTTGTTTCGTTCCCATTTTTCCGTGTTGTCTGAGAAGTTACTGAATAGTGCAGACAGAACCTCCTCGTTAATGAAGTACAAATAAGCTTCAACTGTCTCCCTACCATGAATATGTTACAACTCGGAAAAGTTGAGTTCACCTTCTTATACCTACATAAACATGTTTTCACGCGGTTGGCGCATTCCATCGACGCTCCTGTTGCAACACCTACGGCGTTGAGTTGTATTCCAGCACAGCATCCTCGAAACGTGCCGCCCTCAGGGTTATATCCGTTTTTACAATGGCGGTAAGGCTGTTACTCCACATGGACAAACTAACATTCCTTACATAACCACGTCTCTTAATTAGGTGCGGAATCAGGAAACATTTACTGCGACTCCATGACGTGCGCGGACGGTTTCACGTTAATTGCCGACGCCTCCCAAGTCCAATGCAAGCGGGGCAAGTGTAAAGACTCCAAGTGCTGCGCCAAGTCCTGCTCAGGCTTCAAATGCCCTAAGATATTCTCGCAGGTGCAAGACCCTGAAAATACCCTGTGTAAAAAGGCCGGGTGCACTCAAGCGGTATGCTGCGACACGGGTGAGAGGCAATAGAACCGACGTCGCATTGGTTTGTTGCGATTACCGCAAACACTTGACGCGTTCTAAGATGGAAGTAGCACGGTTCGGCCAAAATGGTTTCTGAATGACAGGGTCCCATAACCCAAAATCGTACGAATTCCGACAGTTTTACGCTTCGGGCAACAGAGCCCGGCTCAACACAAACACCACTCGCGGAAGACCCATACCCTCGTGCAGTTGGGCGAAGAGACCCCTTGGCACAGCTACACGATTATAACAGATCTGAAGTGTATACTCCTGTATGCTACCGTCGAGCTGTGCTGACTATTGTAATGTCCAGGAGTCCTCCGTCGTGCCCGTTTGCTATGGCCTATATTGAGGTACGCGTATGTGCTTCATCTCTGTTTGTGGCACCGTGTATGACGGCAGTGTCACATACACATGAAGAATATGCCAGTAGACGGAAAGAATGCTGGCGACTTGAATGGTGTCGATATACACGGGTACCGTAAGGTAATATTGGTATTGACGATTCAGACGGAACGCGAACGTTCTGGTGTCCGTGCCTGGCTGCGTAACAGCAAATCTACAGCAATATATATGCGCCTGGGGGAACTGTCGTGAAATTCCCGCAGATATCTTTTTCATCGTCGCAGTCCTAGTACTATATTGTCTGGAACCAATCCCAACGAGTCCAGGTGAATTAGCGTCGTCCCGATTATTTCGATGGCGATGCCTCTGAAACTCCAGACCCGGTACACTCAAACTCGTTTGAGCGCGCAGACGGCCTCACTCTGATCGACAACGATCTCGAGGCGGAGTATAAGGTGGGAGTTTTTCAGGGGTTCATGTGTGAAACGTGGTGTGCTACATGAGGGGTTTCTTCCATGACTACCTGAGCATTGCCACGGTAGGGGTAGGTTTTTGGGTGTTTTGCTGCTCGTACGATTACCTGAAAAGCTCACCTGACACATGCCGTTCAAAGAAGTTGGTTTGTTTGCACAATCCGAACCAAGATGTCTATCCGCTTGGTAATTATGAATTAAATGATCCTATTGACGCATCCAACCAACCAGTGAGAGGCATTTCAGCCCGAAGGTCCAACCCATCTCGAGGGGATAAGAAATTTCTCCCGCGCTGGAACACGGGTGAGACTGATTCCCGATAAGTATTTACATTGCATGCATTTGGGCATGAATATATTTGTTTGTTTTTTTGCCATATATTTCCCACTTCGTTTGCACTGCGAAACGGGCGGCGTTTAATGGACCGTGGGACGGTATCCACAAAGACGATCACCCTCAATTTACTCGTTTGTTCCGTGCCATCAAAGGCAGACCTTTCCCTGCGACCAATGTTTGGTTTCGATTTGCAGGAAGCCTGACAGATACTAATATATTCAGGTCAACCATTGTTTGGTCCCGTCATCAGCTCGGGCGGGTCGCCCTCGATTGACGACTCGAACCTATCCTAGGCTGAGCCCGTCGACATGCGCTTGCAACAGCATTTTCTGCCTAACACGTGGTCAGCTGCCTAGCCTTAGCCCCCTCGATATTGCCTACTCAGTGGTTGTGGCAGTCCTGTCGCCGTGTTTCGACTTCTTTTTTGACGCGTGCTCGCGAATTCGTTTTTGACTCCATTGATCTTGCACATATTATCCCGTAGAGAAACAAATTGGTCGGCGGGACATCAACCCCAGGGGGCAATGCATACAGCTCCTATTTGTGACTTCGAGTATCCGCAGCAGCCGCTATTTCGTTGGTTATCGAGGTGGACGTCTGGCCTTGGACGACACCGGGCGTTATTCTGCAGCTGGCATTGTGACCGTCCCTTTCCTAAACTTCCCTCGTACTTGTCCCCGTGACGAAATCTGTATTTTGTATTTCTCTTTTACACGAAACAAAATCTGAGAAGTTATTGAATAGTACAGACAGAACCTCCTCGTTAATGATGTACAAAAAAGCTTGAACTTTCTCCCTACCATGATTTTTTCACAACTTGAAAAACTAGATTTCATCTTATATTTACAGATACATGGTTTAACCCTCTTGGGGCATTCCATCGCCGTTTCTGTGATACCCAACACCTACGACGTTTAGATGCACTATATATAGAACAGCTTCCTCGAAACGTGCCGCCCTCAGGGTTATATCGGTTGTTACAATGGCAGTAAGGCTGATACTCCACTTGGACAAACTAACATTCCTTACATAACCCCCTCTGTTCACTAGGTGCGGTATCAGGAAACATGTACTGCGACTCCATGACGTGCGCAGACGGTCTCACGTTAATTGACGACGCCTCCCATGTCCAATGCAAGCGGGGCAAGTGTAAGGGCTCCCAGTGCTGCGCCAAGTCCTGCTCAGGCTTCAAATGCCCTAAGATATTCTCGCAGGTGCAAGACCCTGAAAACACCCCGTGTGAAAGGGACGGGTGCACTCAAGCGGTGTGCTGCGACACGGGTGAGAGGGAAAAAAACCGACGTCGTATTGGTTTGTTGCTGTTACCGCATAGACTTGACGCGTTCTAAGATGGAGGTAGCACGGTTCGGCCAAAATGGTTTCTGAATGACAGGGTCCCTTAAACCAAAATCGTACGAATTCCAAAATATGTTTTGAAAATGGTGTTGGCGTATACTTGGACCATGGGATTATTATTCGGGGTGCAATTTGTGTTGATCATAGACTAAGTTTTCGGGAGACTTACTAATAGTAGGGAGCTCCTCACGCGAGTACCCTCAGAGTAGGTAAGGTGAACCTCTATCGTAGAACGCCTCACATCAAGTATTCCGGTTCATCGAAGTTCTACTGGCGTACCTGCACGGGCACCATATACGTAGTAGGCCCTGTCGAACACTCTCGTCATATACGATTTAGACTGCATGCTAACGTATTGGAGTCCCGTGCCTGGTGTGATGAGAACATCACTCCTACACTGCATATGCACTTCAAGTAAATGCCGCATTTGTTTGTTGCAGCACACTGCGACATTTGCGGCGGTCGTAGACCTGTATCTTGCGGAAACCGACTCCGAAATGGCAGACTTATTAGAGTGGGTTAGCTGCGACAAATGACTATCGCAATCAAAAACAAGTCATGGTCTGCTGTGACTTGGGCAATGCTTGAAGAGTCGCGGTTTCGCCGACAGTGCCAATACTAAAAACCGAAAAAGTGGTAACATAGCCAACAGACCCAGTGCTGTAATGTCGTTGGCTACGCCCTTGATTGCGCTGTCTACCACGTCCCAGTGAAGGTCGCTGACACGACGCTATGCGAAAAGACCGGATCATCAAAGAGATGTGCCGCAAGACAAGTCAGACTTCTTGCTGAAACCGTTGAACAAATTTGTTTTGCGCGTATCCCGCACGTCATCGCCTCCCCCCTAGATATGGTGTCAGCAATCAGTCATTTGCAGCACATCTTCCCCGATGAAGACCACCGTCACGGTCTCACCCGTTTTTATCATGTCATGAAAAGCGAATATTTCGTCGCGACAGACTAACCTTCATTCAAGATTATATCCTTGCCATCAGGTGCATGGGCAGATAAAACAAATTGCGACTCCATCAAGTGCGCCGACGGTTCCAAGTTGATTGACAACGCCTCCAATTTCCAATGCGAGAGCTCCACGTGCACGGCGTCCCAGTGCTGCGCCAAGTCCTGCTCAGGCTTCAAATGCCCTAAGATATTCTCGCAGGTGCAAGACCCTGAAAACACCCTGTGTGAAACTGACGGGTGCACTCAAGCGGTGTGCTGCGACATGGGTGAGAGGGAAAAAAACCGACGTCGTATTGGTTTGTTGCTGTTACCGCATAGACTTGACGCGTTATAAGATGGAGTTAGCACGGTTCGGCCAAAATGGTTTCTGAATGACAGGGTCCCTTAAACCAAAATCGTACAAATTCCAAAATATGTTTTGAAAATGGTGTTGGCGTATACTTGGACCACGGGATTTTGTTTCGGGGTGCAATTTGGTTGTTCATAGAGTGAGTTTTCGGGAGACTTACTAATAGTAGGGAGCTCCTCACGCGAGTACCCTCAGAGTAGGTAAGGTGAACCTCTATCGTAGAACGCCTCACATCAAGTATTCCGGTTCATCGAAGTTCTACTGGCGTACCTGCACGGGCACCATATACGTAGTAGGCCCTGTCGAACACTCTCGTCATATACGATTTAGACTGCATGCTAACGTATTGGAGTCCCGTGCCTGGTGTGATGAGAACATCACTCCTACACTGCATATGCACTTCAAGTAAATGCCGCATTTGTTTGTTGCAGCACACTGCGACATTTGCGGCGGTCGTAGACCTGTATCTTGCGGAAACCGACTCCGAAATGGCAGACTTATTAGAGTGGGTTAGCTGCGACAAATGACTATCGCAATCAAAAACAAGTCATGGTCTGCTGTGACTTGGGCAATGCTTGAAGAGTCGCGGTTTCGCCGACAGTGCCAATACTAAAAACCGAAAAAGTGGTAACATAGCCAACAGACCCAGTGCTGTAATGTCGTTGGCTACGCCCTTGATTGCGCTGTCTACCACGTCCCAGTGAAGGTCGCTGACACGACGCTATGCGAAAAGACCGGATCATCAAAGAGATGTGCCGCAAGACAAGTCAGACTTCTTGCTGAAACCGTTGAACAAATTTGTTTTGCGCGTATCCCGCACGTCATCGCCTCCCCCCTAGATATGGTGTCAGCAATCAGTCATTTGCAGCACATCTTCCCCGATGAAGACCACCGTCACGGTCTCACCCGTTTTTATCATGTCATGAAAAGCGAATATTTCGTCGCGACAGACTAACCTTCATTCAAGATTATATCCTTGCCATCAGGTGCATGGGCAGATAAAACAAATTGCGACTCCATCAAGTGCGCCGACGGTTCCAAGTTGATTGACAACGCCTCCAATTTCCAATGCGAGAGCTCCACGTGCACGGCGTCCCAGTGCTGCGCCAAGTCCTGCTCAGGCTTCAAATGCCCTAAGATATTCTCGCAGGTGCAAGACCCTGAAAACACCCTGTGTGAAACTGACGGGTGCACTCAAGCGGTGTGCTGCGACATGGGTGAGAGGGAAAAAAACCGACGTCGTATTGGTTTGTTGCTGTTACCGCATAGACTTGACGCGTTATAAGATGGAGTTAGCACGGTTCGGCCAAAATGGTTTCTGAATGACAGGGTCCCTTAAACCAAAATCGTACAAATTCCAAAATATGTTTTGAAAATGGTGTTGGCGTATACTTGGACCACGGGATTTTGTTTCGGGGTGCAATTTGGTTGTTCATAGAGTGAGTTTTCGGGAGACTTACTAATAGTAGGGAGCTCCTCACGCGAGTACCCTCAGAGTAGGTAAGGTGAACCTCTATCGTAGAACGCCTCACATCAAGTATTCCGGTTCATCGAAGTTCTACTGGCGTACCTGCACGGGCACCATATACGTAGTAGGCCCTGTCGAACACTCTCGTCATATACGATTTAGACTGCATGCTAACGTATTGGAGTCCCGTGCCTGGTGTGATGAGAACATCACTCCTACACTGCATATGCACTTCAAGTAAATGCCGCATTTGTTTGTTGCAGCACACTGCGACATTTGCGGCGGTCGTAGACCTGTATCTTGCGGAAACCGACTCCGAAATGGCAGACTTATTAGAGTGGGTTAGCTGCGACAAATGACTATCGCAATCAAAAACAAGTCATGGTCTGCTGTGACTTGGGCAATGCTTGAAGAGTCGCGGTTTCACCGACAGTGCCAATGCTAAAAACCGAAAAAGTGGTAACATAGCCAACAGACCCAGTGCTGTAATGTCGTCGGCTACGCCCTTGATTGCGCTGTCTACCACGTCCCGGTGAAGGTCGCTGACACGACGCTATGCGAAAAGACCGAGTCATCAAAGAGATGTGCCGCAAGACAAGTCGGACTTCTTGCTGAAACCATTGAACAAATTTGTTTTGCGCATATCCCGCACGTCATCGCCTCCCCCCTAGATATGGTGTCAGCAATCAGTCAATTGCAGCACATCTTCCCCGATGAAGACCACCGTCACGGTCTCACCCGTTTTTATCATGTCATGGAAAGCGAATATTTCGTCGCGACAGACTAACCTTCATTCAAGATTCTATCCTTGCCATCAGGTGCATGGCCAGATAAAACAAATTGCGACTCCATCAAGTGCGCCGATGGTTCCAAGTTGATTGACAACGCCTCCAATTTCCAATGCGAGAGCTCCAAGTGCACGGCGTCCCAGTGCTGCGCCAAGTCCTGCTCAGGCTTCAAATGCCCTAAGATATTCTCGCAGGTGCAAGACCCTGAAAACACCCTGTGTGAAACTGACGGGTGCACTCAAGCGGTGTGCTGCGACATGGGTGAGAGGAAATAGAACCGACGTCGGGCAAGTTATTCAATAATTTCTATATATTGTAATGTGTGGTAGCTAGGATGCCAGTAAACATGTACAGTTTTTCACGCAAGGTTTGTTTCGAATTGCAGTCATCGTATTAAGGTGATGTATATCACTCATACAACACCCTGTTTTTTCGACATGGACATTGAAAACACAGATTTCATTTCCATACTCAAATCATGCCAATTAGGACGTCAGTTGTTCCCCCCCCCCCCAAACCGAAGTCAACTTCGGCCCTTTCACGGAATCTTAGACAGGTTTACCAACCCAAGCAACAACTAGACACATTCCAAAACCCAAACGAAAAACACTGTCTTTTTGACCACCTTCACGAATACAATGCCATTTTTGGCCTGCACGCAGAAACCGAGTCGAGTTCGACGTTCACAGTATCACCTTCGATCCCAACACGAACATCAAGATATTTCTAAACCAAACGCTGAAACTATGTGAATTTCGAATGCCAAGTTTTGAATTAACACCCTGAAACTAGCCACGTCCAATGCACTGCAGCACGGCTTCCCTCGCGAGGACTAACGCCACCGTCCCACCGATGTCTTTAGTACGATCGAAAAACGTTTCACTACGCCAAACAAATCTCTCCTATAAACCCTCCCTTCTGGCGACCAGGTAATGTCTCGAAAAACCCAACCTGCGACTCTTACAAGTGCGCGGACGGTCTCGTGTCGATCGACGACGCCTCTGAAGTCAAATGTAAACGGGGCAAGTGCAAAAAGTCCCAGTGCTGCGCCATGATCTGCTCGGACTATGCGTGCCCTGCCTTCTATCAGCCGAGGGAAGACTCGGACAAGGTCAAGTGCGCCCTCAACGAGTGCATCGCCTCCGACTGCTGTATCGGCATATTTGTCTGTGAGTCGCAGTGACCATCGTAATGTGCATGTTGCTGTTTGAAGAACTTGGCGAACGCTAGAACCTCCTGGGCATTCGAAGGATGGGTAGATGTGATCTTGCAGAAGCGCTGTCTGTTTTTGTTTCCTGACGTCCCAGGGCATATTTCGACTCCGCCAACTGGCGGTTCCTGACGGTTGCGTTTTTAACGGTAGTTTATCTGTAATCCACCAACCTCTAATGTCTGGCCGCAGTATCGCTAACATTAATGGATTTGAGCGCACCAGTTGTTCGTGTGCAAGGACGGTAGGGAACACACCTGGTTTGTAGCATGACCAACCATCTTGGTCAGCACACATTGGCTGCATATCTTTAAGGTAATACCTAAATACACCCGATATGAAAGCCTAACAGGTCGAGTTTCATGTTCATATCACATGAGCTACGCAGATGTAAAGCAAAAACAAGAATCCATGCCAGGTACAAGGCATACATCATATGATTTTGATAGTTTCGTAATCCTGCACGGGGATTGCTGCGAGGACGATACGGAAATATAATCCCTACATGCCAAAAGGAACACTCCTTAAGAAGGAGAAACTGTTTCCACCCGCCGTCTACACTTTTGAGGCCTCACCATTTCATTCACGATAGAAGATTTTTAGTGGTAACACAGTTAGTTCCGCTCAAATGCAATATACGGACTAACCTTCTATACGCCCACCTTCCAACTCCACAGGAGTCGGCTAACTACTGAAGTTGGGATCTGAAGGCGGGAAGAACGTCACCGGCACTACCAGATCAATCGATTCGTCCGCACCGAGTACGAAATTGTACAAGGGGGGCGACGTCGTGCATCAAGCACTAATAATGGATTAGGAGAGGCCTATTTCGTTACTCGTTTGTCGAAGGCGTGCCACGAACGCTGGTTCTTTAAGCCCACCGCATGCACTTGGAAAAGACCGCACGTCCAACTCGGCTTCATGTATGGCACAACCGTCGTTGGAATGCACCCTTCCACTAACGGTGATCCACGACAACAGTTTATGTCTGTGTTTGGTAGTAACATAGTACGATTCTTCTTTTATTTATATACCCTTTTCTGTTGTGGTACGCTCTGGACTGTAGTCTTCCTGGTGGGTTTGTTTTAACAGAGTTGCTAGGGAGCTGGACATTCGTATTAGAGTCGTCTGTGCACTATAAAAGGAAAACATTTCCAAAAGAATGCCCAGGAACGAACGATAAAAAAAAAGCTTCACCTTTCCCAGCTCAGCGCCCGATGCAGCTAAGTTAGTTGCTTTGCTGGGTGAACTCCACCGTCTTTCTTTTCCTTCTTGACGGCAGAGTATATTTTGACGGTGTATATGGTTAGCAGCTGCGTCGTTTGAGGGTGAATTGGTAAATCACTTCTATCCATTCACCGCTGCCGGGTTGGGTTGTAGAGTCTACTGCTGGCTTGAATCTACACCGGTCGGCTGCCTCTGTAGACGCCGTACCACATGTGGCGTTTTCGGTAGGTTCCCTAGCAACGCTCGGCTAGCGTGCAGACCGGATAGCGCAGTAAGAGACGATTCCGATGTTTCAAACTACTGGAGCATGGCTGGTCGGCTGTGGTATTTATGATTATGTCAAAGAGGGCCGACGCCTTGCTCATTTTAGTTTTTTTTATACAGTATGTTACAACACAGTTTCGTGCGTTGTCAGCCAGGTAGGTCCGGATGGTCCGGGTGCTGTTGACTGTTCGAAGTCATACGAACGGTATGTTTCGGCATTTCAGAAGATCAAAGCAGTTGTCTCCGACGGAAAATAGACCGAAACTACAATCGGATACGGCCACAACAAGAAACGTTGCACAAGGTTTTTCCACTACACAGTTACGGACCGGATACATGGCATTACCCAAAAGCATGCTACAGTAGGCGATTCTTGTACGAAATATCAATCAAACATTAATATTTGCAATGCCTGCTTCAAATGCTTCGAACGCCAGAGCGACGTGTGCAGACCACGTTGGAGCGAGTGGTATATTCGGCGAAGTCTCAACCACGAAACTGCCAAAGGCCTCTTAATATGCTAGACATATATATATATATATATACCATACGCCTTGAAATAGGCTTTGATCTGGAAGCGACAACGGTATGCCAGGGTTACGACGGCCCATTCGAAATTAATTTCCGTCAGAGAAACCTGTCCACTACCTTCAGGCTCAGCCTGGAGGTGACAGCACTACATGGCAGGTGCATGTCGTACGCTGAGGATATTCTCCTAATTCTATTCATGACATAATATCTGAGCTAGCCCTTGTCCTGGCGCTGAGCTCTTGACGATAGGGTTTGGACGGCCCGAGGCGATGACGTATCCTTGAGAAGCGTGAGCTCGTCTGCCCACCAAAGCCACTACGCGATCGGCCAAAGCTATCTGACTCGATTGATCGTGTTGACGGTATTCCTCCAACAACAGTCAGTACAATGATGACGATAGGTGTCCGGTATGTAAACGAATTTTTGTTTCGGGTATGATTGAGACGAGTACTACTGTGTAAGGTTAGACACCATTACGTATTCCTTCACGTAATAAACCTTTCATTGTGACAGACGTGGAAAATTTGGCCTGGCCAGAGAGTTAGACCACGTATATGCAACACATGCAAGGTCTTACGTTATGTACGTGTAATCACGATATGATCGCAGGACCACCCGCAGACAAAGTGAGTGGCCATCCCATAGGCGATGCCCGGGATACTCCAATTATATCCATCACACAAAACAGCTTAATTGTTATTATATGCTCGCATTCACCCTCTCCATGCACACCTCTCCCAGATCATGACTTCGATATTGACGTCTAGACGACAGCTCTCGGTTCTGCAGAATATTGAACCAAACCCATCTTCGGCCTGTGGCCAAAGTAGTTTTGGATGTATGTAAAGCAAGCCGGTGGACGCCAGTAGTCGACTAGTTCCAAAGACACTGTTTCGTAGTTCCGAGTCTTCCGGCTCACATGTTGATCGGTAGTGGGTGGGGTGCGTTGACACCGTACCGGTATAGCTAAGCGTGAACACAAGTTCGTTCGTTGTGCGCATGATCAAAGTATCGAGGTCAACATCTGGTGATGTCGCGTTGCTGTGGTATGTTCCGTTCCAGAATTCCGTCCCTAAATGTTTCAAGGTATTGTACACATGTGGCCGAGACCGCGCCCTTACACAACGCGGGCCTATCCATATGGGTGCGGGGACAGCTGTTACGGAGAACCATAGTTAATAAGGCGAAATATTGTGAGTAAAAATGGTTGAATGTATAGTTTTTTATGAATACCATAGGTCCCATTAGCCATGGTCTCCATTCATATTTTCGCAGAAAACACGTCGAGCTGTCACAACCACCTCTCGATTAGGCACACCTCTTCGCGTGATCATAGTATCGGCGTAGAGATGACATGACGTGGCGTTGCAGTAACGTGTTTAGTATCAGGTTGCTGTCTGTATAGGTTTCATCGTAAAGACACATGTGGTCAAGACCACGCTCTTGCTGGCAAAACGTGGACGTAAAGTAATGCTTGTGGGGGCAATGAACATGGGAGCAAACTCCACAGGCTGTCAACAAAGTCTTGGTTTGACAAACCCAGTGGTGTTCTACTTTGGTCAATGTATCATCTCTGACTGGCTTCCCTCTATATTATGCTAGGGGAGGGGGTCTCCTTTACCTGTGAGGGAGTCGGTATCAGCACCAGGCCAGCCGCCTGCATTACAAGTGGTATGTTTTTCCCCCTTCAATCGCCTCTGCAAATCGCTGCAGGCCTCATGCGGACGGCTTTTCGTAGGTGGTAGATCTCCTGTCGCATGCGTCTTTCACTTTCCATCGTTCCGACAAGATGACACGTGCAGATCCCAACACAAGGAGCCTCAGAAGAACATGGCACCATTTCTACCGTAACACGCCTCGTTCAGTCAACTTTGCAAATTAAACTGTGTACATTACCTTTGTAAAAAAAAACATTAACTCTACTACGAGGTCGTGCCAACCTTTTAACCTGATTCCCGCCGTATTGACCCCCCCCTGCCTTGATCTTCCCTGGACGCGATCCCACCCATCTGGTGCCGCCATATATATTGCTCCCCGGAGAAGCCGCCGGAGGCTCAAAGGTTGCCATCTTCTCACATTCCTCTCACACCGATACTCCAACCCAAGGATCACGCCACGTCTTATTTGAAAATGCGTTCTACACTGAAAGAAACACAATATTTGGTAGTAGAAGGCCTCCGCGTGTGCACCAAGCCGTGGGTTATATCCGTCGACATCAGCACACTAAGTCCCTTTGCGGAGTCTTCTTTTTAAAGAGCTACATATATGTGGTTGCCCAGCTTCCATGTAGATATTTTTCATCGTACCTGCTAAAGGGAGAAAAGGCAACGAAACGACACGTCAACGATGTTAGTTATGTTTTGTGCTGTCTTCGCGTATTTTGTTGTTGTCGCCCATCTCTGAGTTACCGGAGTGTGTATATTGTGCTTGCCGTAGCCAATACGACTTTACATCGGTGTTCCTACTGTAGTTCACGTGTCGGAAGATGGTACACTCTATCGACAGTGTGGCCGTTGTGGCAAAACGTCTCCCTAGGATGGAGATTGGGGGCGGACGCCGGGTGCTCGAAATTTGGACGATCACACCAAATATATGAGCATCCTTCGACAAAGTTGGCCCTGAATATTTTTTGAGGCAATCGCATGACAAGCTATACCCCCCACCCATACCCTGGCCTAAACAAAACTGAGCGGACAACCCGATGAACAATGGAAGCCTTAAACGGTATTCACTTATTTGCGGGTCTTCCTTCCAGAGTCCCCATGCCTCACGCACAACTGAGTTTCGCCGAGTCTTAACCATCCCGTTGCCTTCAGTAGGTGTCATTAAACACAGCCCCTGTACAAAACGCATGGGCTATATACCAAGACGTTACCAAGGTCGGGAGTACCGCCAGTGAGCAACGCTTCAGACATACCAGGTAACGCGACACGTGTGTCATAATACGGGTCACTAACGCCATGGTTAAAGTACGAATCGGAAAATACTGAAAGAAACAAAGATCCAGCCCAATTGAGAGATAGTCTGTTAGAGTAGCCCGGTCGGTCAGAAATATTTTGAAGAATGTTGCCCTATTCCTATCAACCGGTGAATTGAAGAGATTGCATCCATTACGCCGAAATAAAACATGCGCACGGTGGGAATAGTAAAATCACTTCTACTGCGGTGCCCATCATGTGTACCCAAACCCCTTAGTTAGGCAGGATTGGCACCACATCAGCAAGGGTGGGTGTACTCGTGGCATGCATGGCCGCAATCGTATGAACATGAACCCTCCCGTTCATCAGTTGCTAAGACTGAGCTTGTCGCGGTTTGTCCGACCAGGCATGAATCGCTTGCACCGAACGCGAAAATCTGCCGGGTCTAGGACGATTCGCCTAAAAAACCGTGTGGTGCACCCTACTCCTAACCATTTGAAACAATAATATATCACGCCAGCTGTGGGTTCCATTGGTTAAATCATTGATATTCAGCTTTGAAAGCTGCTTAATACGTCTCGTCTATATCGCATGTTTTTAATGGAGTTTTTATCCTTCCTGGATAGCATTCGGAACTCAAAGGATGTGCTTTTGATCAAGAACTGCTTCTTGCAGGTGGAAGACAGAACAGGGCCAAAAGATAGAGAAACCACGCGAAAGAGAAAGTGCGCATGCAAGTCCGTCTTCGATCAAAACATATTTGCGGCTACGTAGACTTACGAACCCAAACTTGCCAGTTAAGACGCCTCGACGATCAACCAAACACCTTATTTCCGTAACTTGCTTGTAAGTATTACGCCCTGGCTATGCTGCACAACATACGATAAACGTAGTAACACTTTTAAACTCGTTCGTAATTTCCCCCCCCAATGTTACCTGTACTCCGTGCATAACTGTACCGCATCGCGGTTAGGCGTACCGTGTCTAGGAAGTAGGTACGACTGTAGATTCAACGCACAACTGTGTGTGCGACGCTTCTGTCTATTGAACTGTACGTTAGGCAACTGGACAATGACCAGAACGTCTGTTGTACTGTAGCCGCCAATGCGCATTGATCACGACAATTGGCTGATACTAAGGAATTAAGAAAAGTCCACCTCTGAATGAGAGTGGATTGTGGAAATACTGGTATCATCAGAGACAAACTCCGCGGGTATTTGAAAACCCTCTCCCGGGGTGTCTTTACGTGTCGTTGCAGTCGATGCCGTTTTTCACTGTATAGCTCGTGAACTTTAAAATATTCATGATGTTATCACTGAGAGCTTGCGCAGTGAAATGCACTCGCGAATGGTTTCGTGTTTCACTGTTCAGCTCGTGAAGTCAATCGAATGCATTAAGATGAATGTGCGCAGTATTAAGGTACTTTGAAATAAAAAGGTATCCGTAGAACAGCGTCAATGCCCCACTCAAACAATACACTTTAGCGACTCCTATATAAAAGTCGACCGCAAGGGTTCAAGGTTAACCACGTGTTGAACTGAACTCGAAATGAGGCATAGTAACTCATTTTCCATGCTACACGTTAGTCGGTGGAAAAATGATGTCCGTGATGATGACTGCATTGCGAGGGATGCCGAGCCGATGATGAGAGGGGTAGCGTTTGACGGGATTAACGAGCGCAAAAAGGACGGCGCTGCGATGAAATCGTACAGGACGGGGTCATACGTAGTCCTCTCCGTAAAACACGACGTAGCTATAGCAATTTCAGAAATGGATTGAGTCCCAGAAACTGATGCTGTATCGTTATCTACTCCAGGATTCGATGAACTCGCCGATGTATCTCTCCAATGAGCCAGCTCTGGTATTTCCGTTTGCCCTTGAAAATGTGTTGGGAGAATTATCGCCCCTTTCTCCCGTTTTAAGCGTCGCTGAGTTGTCGGAGGTCTACCCCAGGAATGCAAAGGCCGTGAAAGTATTGGTAAAAAGTACTGCCCCTTTTGGTGGAGGCGATATTTTGTACGATCGTGACAAGTTCATCGTAGAGCTCATGCCGGGTGGGGGCTGCCATGACGCCATACTTCTCCAGCTCATTCCAGTTTATTTCCCATGTGGCGTCGTAGCACACTACGTTGGTAACACCCCGCTCCGTAGTTAGCATGCGTGCAAAGTAGAAGTTAGCGTTGCAACGCTACTACCTATGCGAAGCTTGCTAGCGACGCTCGAGTTGTGCTCCCTCTGCTCGGTGAGAGTCGTGTTGTTGTTGACCGGTCATAAGTTGAGGACGGAAGGGGTTCATACGTCGACCTCGATCTCGGTCCGTGCTTTCCACCCGCTATAACCGTGGTCATTTTTCTGCTCGTGACCTCAACGAGCGCTGTGCAATCATACATACGTCGTTGTTGCTGTTGCCTTCAGGTTGTGGTACCTGTCGATACCGACAAAGTAGCTGACGTATGTGTATTGCGTCGTACTTACTTACAATACCTCGGGCGAACCGGAACTTCGGGGTTTCCGTTATTTCACGGGATGGTTTTGCCATTGAAACACTCACACCTTGTACAATACTGCCCAGTTTGTTTTTCGCCCTTAATTACACCTGGTGCGAGCTTTTAGTACCTTGTTCGGGTTTTAGATTGTACCATCACTTTGCAGTATTTGTTTTCTGTCCCTGGTCGAGATGCACTGCTTGATCCGTTTTTTTCGCCACACTTAATGCAACCAGACCGTAACGTTGAAGTAGATACTCATTCTATCGGACAGTTCTCGAGGCACGGGGTTGTTCCATATTTGGCATGATCTAGCTGGAAGGTTTTCGTACTTAGTTAGCTGTAGTTGCTGTTACCATTCTGCCATGTTTGAAGATGTTGGATCCAGAAGTTTATCTCCCTACGTACGTAAACCTTGCATAAACGTGCCTTCTTATGGTAGGGGGGGGTCTCACGGGAAACCGCCCGACGGCAACCTTCGCATTCAAATAAGAAACCACGCTCGTCCGGTGCAGTTTCGGAGATCACTCGAGCGGCACACATGTGCGAAACATCGGACTATAACCTACGAAACTTTTCTATATCCTGGAGTGCGGGGGGCAACCGTGGGTCGACAGATTACACTGTCCGTATTTAAGTTCGACCCTGCCTTAGCCCTGTTGAGTTCCGTACTACACTCAACCAGGGCACGCGGAGAAACGTTGCGGCAGACCATAAGCTACGACCTTCGCTTAGCATTACGTGAGTTGCTTTCAACACCTTGATAGACGATATGGTTGTTCTATAGCGGCTGGCTGTGTTCTCGCTGCTCGCGATTCACTCACGTTTGTCATGACTGTGTCAAAGTTCTGGTTGAACATTTTGGATTACGTTTCCCAGGGATCGAACATTTTACGTGTCGGACAAATGGCTGTTTCGGGTGCTCTCTTGACGCTCGCAGTTGAGCAACAGCTACCGAGGGACCTCTACCCCTGCGGGTTGGTCGCAGTTGGTATACCATTGCTTAGGGTTTCGTTGGAATCTTCTGTTAAACAGCTAGAAACAGAGACACGGATGTGCAATCGTGGGCATCGTTAAGGCTACTATTTCGCTGGTCCCGTGAATTTTTTACTTCTAAATCACATACGGCTGCTTCTCCGTCACAGTCATATTTGCTGCTGATCAATCGTCCAGTTGCTGGTGCATGGTATACACGCATTGCTGACACGGTCGAGTCAGAACTCAGGTTCACGTCGTCATGGTTGCGGCGGGTACTAGCCATGCCGACAATCCATCGCCGGGGCTATCGGAAAAGTGGACCCGACGTTGTGTTCGGACACAAACGCCCCCTCCCCCCACCCTTCTCCGTTGTCTTAATTTACGCACCAAGGCGAGCACGTGCACTCGCCTGAGGGCATTGTCAACTATGTCTATCCCCCCCCTTTTCTACCTTGCCCATCCAAAAGGTGCGGGAAGTGATAGTGTGACTGTGTTGATAGTGTGGTTGTGTCACAGATCCCACCACCAATGTTGCACGATGTTTCTGTTCTACGACGGTATCGTCGGGGCAGTGGTTCATACGTACGTTGTGCATTCAACCTGCATGGCGTAAGGGTCCCTCTACGGCTGATATTTTGCAGTACGGTCGTGTCATACGTTGGATCGGTATACTGCTCATAGGCAGCGATTACGGACAAGATAATGCCGTGGCGACAGTGATTTCGAGTTTCCCTGATAACCCAACCCCACCGGGGCTACGTCTCTGCTTGTCCTAACGCTGCGATGGGTGCCGCCCGCACCGGGCTAACTCTCAACGATCATTTCCGACACAACACACTAATCGCGCGAACACGCGGACGACGCCGCACTTCTTACCTACGACAACTATACCGCTGTGGCTTCCTTCTTCTTCCGCGCAAAGACGCGCTCCTGCGCTCTATCGTCGTAGGCCCGACATTGGTGGAAGATTGAGAGGGATAATTTGGTTGCACCAGAGTCGCGGTAGGGATACTATTAATCGCGTGTCCGTGGGACACGGTTGATTTAGTTCTATGCCTTACACGCCTGGGTAAAAGAGACGGTTGATACACCGATGGTTGCATACCGTGGGTGCCCCACTGGGCGCGCCTGGTCCTCAGGAATTGAAGACACAACCGCCAGAATGGTGGCTTGGCGTATCTCTTGTCGATGTTTGTCCTGATCACGGTCGATACACGGTTTGGACCAAATGTCGTCCAATCATTCTTGGGCTGCACTGCCGCAAATCGACATCGGTGCACAGCTGCCACGCGACAGAATATATTGGGTTGAAGTTGCCCTGCATGTTGTCACCGCTGTAGGCTTGCTGCATGAACGTCGCCATACGGGTGTATACATGACGTTTGAAGCGAAATGTGGCGAATTATCTTGTGTGACGAGTACGCCTCAATACGGTTGCGCGCACGATATGGGACGAGTTTTCTTGTTGGGGGATACCGATGTAGTCTCCTGTATATACCAATATGCCAGCTTAACACATGGTCTATGATTGAGGCGTTTAAGATCCCCCGTACGCCATAAAACCATATACAATGTTCGCGTACTTAATCGTTGTGGCTGAACGAAAAGATGACTCCGTCGTGTATTATGTGCATGAATTACCTATGGGATAACGTGAACGTTGTGGTATATTTATGTCACTTTGATGGTGCAGATTAGTCCGCGTCCGTGTTGACGTGACTAGGTAACAGCAGTAAATACCACTAGACCTGCGTCGACGACACGGTGTCCTAGCTGCGGTCAGTCCACCACTATGGCGGCCTGAGGCATCTAGGATTTGATGTAAGGTTTAAGATCGTTTCTTTTGGAAGCGCCGATCCATAGCCGCGGTGGCTGCAGAGCATCACTACTCCGGTCTAGACGATGGTCAACGTTACCCAGGGGGATTTTTCAAAGGCCTTCGGAACGTTGACTACTGTTCCGGTCTCACGGTATATACCCGGGTAATTATAAGAATCCGCGCTGCAATCGAGGGCGATTACGGTTGCGAGAAAGATGATGAAAATGTTTACGTTGTTTACGAAACAAGCACCAGCTCACTACAGTATATGGTAGGGCAACTGCGGGTGCCCTTGCGCAGGACACTAATCCAGCAGGCGACGGTGTCTCAAAGCTGACGCGGAAGTGGGTGAGAACACAGGACCGTCGTCGATTTCCTACTAGCACGGGGCCTTCCGCGCGTACTAGCTACGATACTTTCTATTAGGATCCACCTCGACGACCATTAACCCCAGTCTGGTAGGAAGTGCGGACTGCAAGACAACAACCTATTTGGGTAGGAAAACCTACTGAGGAGTGAGGCCTAACCTAATCCTTTACTTTTGTTTAATGATCGGTGACGACGAAGTAGAATACTACAGTAAAATGGAGATCCAATCCATGGACTCATAATTGGCACAAATAATGGAACCATTGATTATATCGAAACGTCTCGGAATTTGTATCGAAGCGAAGTCACCTCCTCTTTTCGCTCCCGAAACCTCGTGAGCTTTACGAACCGGTCGCGAAAGTCTTGAGAGTATTGGAGGATGCCGCGAACCACGCGCTCGACACCGACCCTCTCGGCAGCCGCGGCGGCGGTTACCGCGTCCGCCTCGGTCCCGGTGTTGCCCGTGGAGGCGCCGCGCCCTAACCCGAACAGAACGTTGGCGACCTGGGTGGACTCCTCCAGGCTGCTGGAGCAGCTGCCCTGCTTCAAGCAGGGTACGTTGGGAGCCAGTGCAATGCTGGACCTCACCCGTATCTTCCTGGCTACAGGCAGCAGCTGTGCGGCGGGTTCGCGGGACGAGGTTGCGTGCGCGCTAGGCGGGTTGGTGTCCATGGTGCCCCCCCGCCCGGGCGCTGACACATGGCCCCAAGTTCTGGAGGCTGCGGAAAGGTTGGCTACCTCCGCTCGGGCCGGAATCTCACGTGCGTACCGTGAGTTGGAAGCCACCAGGCCATTGGTGGGACACGTCGTGGACCTGCTCCGGTCCTCGGGTATCCTCCTGGAGTCCGAGCACTGTGTGTTGCTCAACGGAGCATACGAGGAAGGGGCGGTCCTTCAGCCGGGAGTCCGAGCGGGGGATACTTGGACGACGGACCGTGCGGCCCCGCTCGGGGCGGTTGAAGTCGCCGGGGGGGAGAACGCGTGGGGTGCCTCGGCGGGAGCCGACTTGTCTGGGGCCGAAGGAGCTGTTCCGAGTGAGGCTCCGCTTGTTCATCCCACGGAACCTAGGAGTAAGGACGACCGGGAGCTGATAGAGCTAACAACAACCACGCACCCCCCCCAAGGTACGAGTGTGTTTGCCGTTTTCTCGCGTATACGAGGTTGGGTTGGTCTGGCACCGCCGTCCCCGCTGGCCGTAGTTCAACAACGATGTACGGGTGCAGGGCGAAAAAGACAAATTAGTATCGGAGATTGAGTACGTGGGGACACAGTTTGGTATCGAAGATTGTGGAGGGTAGAGAGTATTTAGCTACGATCGCGGTATGCACTCTCACTGCCAATTGACGTGCGTATGCGGAGGGTACTCGAGTTACTCGAGATGGTAGTAGGTGCCTGTGCCCCGTGCTCCCTCTCGTTACGGCTGTTTCTCTCGTTGTACTGTTGTATTCTCTCGTTGAACGGTGGAGCGGAGGGTCTCCCTCGATACGGCTGCACTCTTCCGCTGGTACGGAGTACAGGATACTTCGGCTTTTTTCCTCTTGCCATGAGTACAGTACGAGGCCACGATGTGGTTTTGACGCCCTCGCGCGGGTACTGAATACACGATACTTTTAGGTACAGGATACAATTGAACTTTTCTTTTCTTTTCTCGCTCGTACTGGCTACAGTACGATGCCTGTATTCTCTCGTTGTACTGTTGTATTCTCTCGTTGGACTGTGGAGCGAAGGGCTACCTCGATACTGTTGCACGCTTCCGCTAGTACTGAGTACAGCATACATTTGTATTTTCCCGCTCGTACAGACCACTGTACGAGGCCGCGATTTGGCTTTGACGGGGAGGCTGCACTCTCCCGCTGGTACGGAGTACAGTATACTTCTGTATTTACCCGCTTGCCATGAGTACAATGCGAGGCCACGATGTGTTTTTTTGACGCCCTTCCGCTGGTACTGAGTGCAGGATACTTCTGCATTTCCTGCTTGTCCTGAATACAGCTCGAGGCCACGACTTGGTTTTGATGCCCCCCTCGATACTGCAGTATGCTCTTTGTACTGCTGTATTCTCTCGTGTGATGGGGGCGAGTTGTACTGCTGTATTCTCTCGTTGGACGGTGGAGCGCATGGCTCCCTCGATACTGCTGCACTCTCCCGCACGTAAGGAGCACAGGATGCATTTGCACTTGAGTTGTAGATACATTTGCTCGTACTGGCCGCGGTACGAGGCCTGTATTCTCCCGTCGATACTCCCATATGCTATTTGTGCTGCTGTACTCTCTCGTTGGACGGGGGCGAGGAGGGTGTGACCCTGGGTATGGTTCTGTTGTGCTCCCTCCCTCCCGCTCGCTACGGCTGTTTGCTCCAGCTTGATGAGGGGGTGGAGGGTAGGGTCTGACAGGGTCTGGTACCGTTGTGCCCCCCCACTGCTGTAATGCTGCATCTACTGTTGCTTCCCTCCCCCCCTCTCGATACGGTTGTGTTCTTCCGCTTTGACGAGAGAGTAAAGGGTATGATCCTACGGGGTCGGGTACTGTTGTGCCCCCTCTCGCCCTCTTGATCCTGCTGGTCTCTCCCGCTTTGACGAGGGGGTGGAGGGTATGATCCTACGGGGTCAGGTACTGTTGTGCGCCCTTCCTCTCTCTCGATACTGCAGCATTCTCCCGTTGACAGGAAGGTGGAGGGTACTATCCTACTGGCTCTGGTACTCTTGTGAACCCTCCCGCCCACTGGAGGCTGCTGTTTCTCCCGCTTTCTTCGACGGTATAGAGGGTATGATCCTACAGGGTCAGGTACTGTTGTGCGCCCTTCCTCTCTCTTTATACTGCAGCATTCTCCCGTTTGACGATGTTACAGTGGGTATAATCCTACGGGGTCTGGTACTGTTGTGCCCCCCCCTCTCTATTGGTAATGCAGCATTCTCCCGTTGACAGGAAGGTGGAGGATATGATCCTGGTGGGTCTGGTACTATTGTGAACCCTCCCGCCCACTTGATGAAGCTGTTTCTCCCGCTTTGAGGAGGTTATGGAGGGTATCATCCTACGGGATCTGGTACTGTTGTGCCCCCTCCCTCTCTCTTGATACTGCAGCATTCTCATGTTTGGACGTTAAAGTGGAGGGTATGGTCTTTCATGGTCTGGTACTGTTGTGCCCCTTCCCGCAGACCTGATGCTGCTGTTATGTCCCGCTTGGACAAGGGAGTAGAGGATATGATCCTTCGGGGTCGGGTACTGTTGTACCCACTCCCGCCCACTTGATGCAGCCCGCTTTGACGAGGTTAAAAGAGGTTATGATCATACGGAGTCTGGTACTGTTGTGCCCCCTCCCTCTCTCTTGATATCGCAGCATTCTCCTGTTTGGACGTGAAAGTGGAGGGTATGGTCTTCCAGGGTCTGGTACTGTTGTGCCCCTTCCCGCAGACCTGATGCTGCTGTTGTGTCCCGCTTGGACAAGGGAGTAGAGGATATGATCCTTCGGGGTCTGGTACTGTTGTGCCCCCTCACGCCCACGTGATCCTGCTGTTTCTCCCGCTTTGACGATGTAACAGTGGGTATAATCCTACGGGGTCTGGTACTGTTGCGCCCCCTCCTTCTCTCTTGATACTGCAGCATTCTCCCGTTGACAGGAAGGTGGAGGATATGATCCTGGTGGGTCTGGTACTATTGTGAACCCTCCCGCCCACTTGATGCTGCTGTTTCTCCCGCTTTGACGAGGTTATAGAGGGTATGATCCTACGGGGTATGGTACGGTTGTGCCCCCTCCCTCTCTCTGAACACTGTAGCATTCTCATGTTTGGACGTTAAAGTGGAGGGTATGGTCTTTCAGGGTCTGGTACTTTTGTGCCCCCTCCCGCCCACTTTTTGCTGCTGTTGTGTCCCGTTTGGACGAGGGAGTAGAGGGTATGATCCTTCGGGGTCTGGTACCGTTGTACCCCCTCCCGCCCACTTGATGCTGCTTTTTCTTTGGCTTTGACGAGGTTAGAAGAGGTTATGATCCTACGGAGTCTGTACTGTTGTGCCCCCTCCCTCTCTCTTGATACCGCAGTATTCTCCCGTTTGACGGGAAGGTGGAGGGTATGACCCTACGGCGTCTTGTATAGTTGTGCCCCGTGCCGCCCACGTGATGCTGCTGTTTCTCCCGATTTGACGAGGGTATAGAGGGTATGATCCTACGGGGTATGGTACGGTTGTGCCCCCTCCTGTCCACTTGATGCTGCTGTTTTACTCGCTTTGACGAGTTTATAGAGGGTATAATCCTACGTAGTCTGGTACTGCTGTGCCCCCTCCTGCCCGCTTGATGATGCTGTTTCTCTCGCTTTGACGAGGTTTTAGAATGTATGACCCTACGGGGTCAGGTACTGTTGTGCTCCCTTTCCCTCTCTTGATACTCCAGCATTCCTCCGTCTAACGGGAAGGTGGAGGGTATGATCCTAAGGGGTCTGGTACTGTTGTGCCCCCTCCTGTCCACTTAATGCTGTTGTTGTGTCCCGCTTGGACGAGGGAGTAGAGGGTATGATCCTACGGGGTCAGGTACTGTTGGGCCCCCCCTCCCCCCTTGATACTGATTTTTCTCCCGCTTCGACGAGGGAGTAGAGGGTATGAACCTACGGGGTCTGGTACTGTTTTACCCCTTCCCTCTCATTTGACACTGCAGCCTCCTCCCGTTGGACGGGAAGGTGGAGGGTAGGATCGTAGGGGGTCTGGTACGGTTGTGCCCCCTCCCGGCCCCTTGATGCTGCTGTTTCTCCCGCTTTGACAAGTTTATAGAGAGTATGATCCTACGGGGTCTGGTACTGTTGTGTTCCCTCCCTCCCTCCTGATACTGCTGTTTCTTCGGCTTGGGCGAGGGAGTAGAGGATATGATCCTACGGGGTCTGGTACTGTGGTGTCCCCTCCCTCTCTCTTGATACGGCAGCATTCCCCCGTATGACAATAATAGTGGAGGTTATGGGCCTACGGGGTCTGGTACTGTTGTGCCCTCTCCCGTCCACGTGATGCTGCAGTTGTTTTCCCCGCTTTGACGAGGTTGTAGAGGGTAGGATCCTACGGGGTCTGGTACTGTTGTGCTCCCTCCCTCTCTCTTAACACTGCGGCATTCACCCGTGTGGACGTTCCAGTGGAGGGTATGATCCTACGGGGTCTGGTGCTGGTGTACCCCCTCTCTCCCTCCTGATACTACTGTCTTGACGAGGGAGTAGAGGGTATGATCCTACCGGGTCTGCTACTATTGGGGCGCCCCTCCTCTCACGATACGGCTGTGTCTCCCACTCTGACGAGGAGGTGGAGGGTATTATCCTACGGGGCCTGGTACTGTTGTGCCCCCCCCCTCCCTCCCTCCTGATACTGCTGTTTTTCTCGCTTTGACGAGGGAGTAAAGGGTATGATCCTACGGGGTCTGGTACGGTTGTGTCCCCTCCACGTTTTTTCTCCCGCGTTTATGAGGGGGTAGAGGGTATGACCTTACGGGGTCTGGTACTGTTGTACCCCCTCTCTCTCTCGTGATACTGCAGCATTCGGGCTTGGCTTACCTTTCCCTTCCCTCACCCTACGGCCACGACCGTTGCGTCACCTCGCTACCACGATCAGTTTTTCGTCTACAGTTCCAGCAGCTTATCGTGGAGATGACCCGGACCTGGAGGAACTTGGCGGGGAGCTACAACTGGTACAATTTCGCACGCACCTTACGCGCGGCAGCCGCTCTAGCCTAAGACATGGTCCTGAACTCCGAACGGGCGATTTTTGGAGCGGACTCTCACCCGGGGAGAGTTTGTTCTCAGGCGTTCCAAGTGCCCCGCCGTAACGTCGGGGGTGCTCACGGATAAACTCCCCAACTCGCGCGGCCTTGCCAGGGCCCAGATCGACCAGGACCTGAAGGACGGGCGAGCCATCCAGAAGGCGCTGGGCGTAGGGTCTACGGCTGTGACGGCAGCGCCCCATACGGGCGCCAGCCGGGGGTGGGGGGCTTTCGGCGCGTCTGCCCCCCACGGCTTTTGGACGCTCGCGGTCAATACTGCCCAGGAAGCACCGCCGGCCGGCTTCGCCCCGCTAGCGGCAAGGGTGGGGCGCGGGGGTGCGGCAGCCGCGCAGTCGGTGGTGCTCCCACTCCCATCGGCAGGGGGGGGGGCAGCAAGGAGGAAGCGCGGCAAGGGAAGGCAGGGCGCAGGCAGCGGCGGCCGTGGCAGTGCCCCGCTCCCACCTCCATCGAACCGTGCTCTGTCGGCCATCGTCAGGTTCAACTCCGTCATGCAGGATGAGCAGCAGCACTTCCAACCGGTTCCGGGCGGTCCCACGTGCTACAAATGCACCGCTGCCGGAAAGAACCCCAATCACGACCACCGGGTCTGTGCATTTATATGTTGCTCCCGTTGCAGGCGCGGGGGACATCGGGGATCCGCCTGCCCGTATTAGTATGCGTGCTAACCGCAGCCATGGAATGGTTGCCTTGCATGTTGAGTAGCACACGGCGAGGCCCTACACCACGTTCGCCGCAGGAAAAGAGTGGCGGGGGTGGGGGTAGGGCGAATATTGACTGGCGATCCCGGTTCGGTCCCTTAATTGCCCAGGTGGCGAGACGGCCGAGGTAGTTAGGCGCTGGGACGGCCGTCTCCGCGCGTCTGACTTGTAGTTTCTGACGTTCGGTTCCCTTTTTGACTTCGAAGGATAGTCTTTGGGGGCGGCCGGCGCATACCAGCCAACAGGTCGCAACAGCGGTTGCCTGCAGAGGCTCCATGGTTTGACGATTGCTTGGCTGGGCCCAACCGGGGACGTAGGCGAGGGCGTCTCTTGGTCTCGCCGACAACCGTGCCTAGCTGGCGTGTGGTCCCTTTGGCTCACGAGTATAAAGGGTCGGGGGGGGCGCACGTATACTAGGAAGCCGACCGTGATTTTGGTCGTCGACTCTCCGTTGGATGGGGAGGGACCCGCTTGCCTTATACTAATATGAATCGCGCTCACGGGTGGCGGCGCACCTTTGGGTCTCACGTTCGCTCTCGATACTCCAACACCACGGGTTTGGGGTTTTCATATCGGTGTATGGGTTTATGTATGTGTTTGGTTTCTTGGTTTATTTCAAGTTTTTACTGGTTCGACAGTACTCAGACACCAACGCAACTCGTTATCCACACCTTCTCTTACAGTATTAACATCCATGTAGATACGCACGGAGTTGCGTTGCCGGTGTCTGTGCAGTCCTCATGTTTTCTCGACGACCCGCCTGGATACACAGCTTCGCTTCGACGCTTGCTTACAAAGACTTGCTTACTTTGTACCATGGGGGCAGAATTCGGCCCCTTGTTTATCGATCACCTCGCCAATGTTGTCACGCGTGTCTTCGAGGGGCTGCTTTTGGCGCGATACAACATTCCGTATACGATTCTTGCTGGCAAAGATTCTCTTACTCCGTCCCAGGGTGGCAGATTCCGCCCCTCGTTGATCCGAGTACTTCCATTGAGGATACACGCGCGTCTCGCGCGGTTCCCTTTCGCAGTATGTGATACTCCGTACATATATGGGTATCCTCTACGTTGATCCGATTGTTTCCATTCAGGATACACGCGCGTCTCGCGCGGTTCCCTTTTGCACTACGGAGTCATATATGGGTAACCTCACCTCCTTTCCCCCCATGGCGCGCTGTAGGTGGTTGCCGACGGTTGGCTCCGTCGCCTGGATCGACGCCACGAACACGTGCGGCCCGTTCTTTTGCCCACGCCGCTCTTGGATACCGACGAACGCGAGTGGGTGCGCACGGGAGCCCTGCCCGCCTCGGGAGTGGGGCCGTCCGTAGTGGACGTCACTCGTGACCCCTTCCAGGGTCTCCTACGGCGTATGCCGTTGGATGCTCCGATATGGAATCCAGGGGGGGATGAGAGCCATTTCGTGCCGGGGGTCGTGCGCCGGCATGTAGGCTTCTGGCACGACATCATACTCGACGAGCACCCGCTCCGAGACACGCTGGTGGCGTACTTACGTGACGGAGTGGATATTCACGATCTTCTCCTTAGAGAATATCGGGGTCCGTCGAGCACCTGCTCGTATGACGTCGCGCGTTTTCCCGGAGCGGTGTTCCACAACCGTATCCCGCCACGGTTCACCAGATTTGTGGACGACGAGGTACTAGCCCTCGTGGATCGGGGGTGTGTTGTCAAATGGGCGGACGTCCAAGCCCCCGGGGGGCCGCAGCGGCCCCGCTTAGTCATGGCATTGTCGGTAAAGGAGACAAAACCGCGCCTTATCGACGACGCGAGACCATTGAATAAGCGGTGCAAGACGGCCCATTTTTCGCTGGATACGGTGGCGCGGGTGGCAAGCGTCGCTTCGAAGGGGTATTATATGTCTTCGCTGGATGACGCTTCCGCCTTGCACCACATCCTCTTGCGCCCTCCGCCTGGCCGCTCTTTGGCTTCTCGTACGGTGGTATTGATTATTGCTGGTGCGTCTTGCCTTTCGGATTCAGTTTAAGTCCATGGTGCTACCATACCCTTAGCGAGGCGAAAACATCCTACCTTCGTTCCATAGGGATCCCGTCGTTAGCGTACCTTGAGGACGCGTGGTTGAGTAATCTCCGCACATCCCACGGGCAGACGGCACAGGAGCAATGGCTGGCAGCCGGGGAGGCCACGCACGTGGCGATGCTGGTGTCGTTCCTGTGTGGTCAGTTTCTGCCGGCCAAGAAGTGCGACTTCCGGCCGACTAGATTGCAGCAATATCTAGGGATGGTGTGCGACTTCGACACCACCACCTTCCGGGTTCCACGAGATAAGCTAGACAAGCTGCAGCAGCTGCTGCGAGCAGCTCTTGACGCCGGAGGTCTGTCCTTCCGTACGCTGCAGCGTATTGCGGGCAAGTGCATGAGCATGTCGGTGGCGCTTCGGCCGGCATCGCTGTGGACGCATGCTATGTTCGCGGTGCTCGCGGAGCTGGAGAAGTCCGCTCAGTCCATGGTCGACCTTACGCAAGATTCTAAGGCCGACCTTCTGGGCGAATTCCAGCTGTGGCTAAATTTGACGGCTACCTCGCAAGAGGGGCCGTGGCAGCGGGCGCGACGCTTCGTGGCGGCCCTGACGAAAGGATCGTCGGATGCATCGTCTGTCGCATGGGGGGGCGTGGTGAACACAGACTCGGCCACCTTCCCCGCGGGTGGGGTGTTTCCACCGGATTGGTTGTCAAAGCATATCAAGCAGAAGGAAATGTATGCCCTCTACCATCTACTGCGGCAATTCCGCACGCGACATCCGGTCGTGTTGCGGCGAGCCCAGGTACTCATAGACGTGGACAACCAGTCAGTGGTGGGTGCCGTTAACCGTTGGCGCGCGAAGAACCGCGAGACGCACGCTCTACTAGTGCAGTTGTTCGAGTTGCAAGTGGCGTATGGAATCATGCTATCGTTGATATGGATCCCGACGGCGGACAACGCGGTCGCAGATGCTGTTTCGCGGCCGTCAGGAGACGCCATCATCCGCATGTCGCCGGCATCGTTCCGAGCGGTCTGGGACGCTATGGGCCCTTTCAACATCGACCTCATGGCATGCACGGCGTCGGTGCTGTGCTCCCCATGGACTGGGGAGGCACTGCCCTTTTTCTCTCAGTACGACTGTGCGGGTTCGGCCGGGACCGACGTGTTCGCGCACGACGTGCCCCTCGTTCCGGATACCAGTGTCCCTGCGGTGGGGTTTTGTTTACGACTCCCGATCATGGCAGGCCACATTGTGCAACACTTGGCAAAATGCGAGGCCCGCGCAGTGGTCCTCTTGCGGAATGTAAAGGCGTATTGGTTCCCGTTGGTGCAGCTAGCCGCAGTGAGGTCGATCGAGGTGGCCGCGGTGGCTGAGGAAGGGTGCTTTCAGTGGCCCAGCCCAGATGGTGGTCTCAAGATTCGGCAGTACCTTCGCTGGCGGATGATAGCATACGCATTAGACTTCCGTACCACAGGGTGACGGGTGCCCAAGGTTTCTGCTAATACCGGGCAGGGACGAGCAGCCATCACATAGTAGTGTGCATATAAATTTCGATTTTCGGGCGTCTTCGAGCACTCACCGAGGCTTACGTTCCCCTTCCTGTGGTGTGCTCTTTCAAACAGAACCGCACGGACGGGAATCACGTTCAGGGTGGGCCACCTCTTCGGTCGGGTGGCAATGGCCAGGAAGAAAACCTTGCACTCTTTAATTTCTGCTGGAAGTGCGGCACTCAGCCGGCTCGATCATTGCGGGCCCCGCGGTATCCGGAGCGGGTGCCGGTGGTGGTGGATGTTGATAAGATGCAAGCACGGTGACGCCAGGTACCGGCGGCGATGGAAGGGCGACCCGGACAAGTCCGACAAAGCAGGGTGGCCGATGACTTTGACGCGTTTGTGCTCGTTGTTTCGGCGGGGGTCCCGGGGTTGGCAAACAGCTACCCCGGACGATGTTTTTAATTTCCTGCTTCTTCGACACTCAAGGGGAAGGCACCAAGACCGTGCATGAAGCGTCTTGTCCCGGTGTGGGCTACGCGAGCGACGATACGTGCCCGACGGGATCTTTTCACGGGATCTTCGTGTTCTAAACGGTACGCGGCCGAGCCTATCCGAAAAGGTTTTGTGTCGAAGCTAAAAAAGGCAATGAAAAAAAGCGGGCAGGGGGAGGAAGGGGATCCCGTCCGCCGGGTAGGAAATCCGTGCTCGAGCCCGCTGGTAGATTCGTAACTTACCTTGGTATCTGATGAACAGGAGCAGGTCGGGGTTCAGGTCAATCAGGCCGCGCCGTTACTGGAACACACGCTCATAGAGCTGCTGAGCGACATGCGGTTGCGCGCTCAGGTGGCTAACTCTCTGGCGTAGCGGATTTCACTGACCCGAGATATCGCTTTGTATTCTTTGGCTTTCTATTCGATGCGTAGGTTTTACGATATTTCCTTTACCATGGGTTCGCACGTCTTGAGGCTCCCAGCATCTAAGGGTTTGATATTCAACTTTCTGTTTGGCTAGACGCTGCGGGCCTGTAGTGACGCGGTTGTAGTGTTAGCGGACCGGGACTGCCCGGCGATTTGCGCCTTTCGGGCGGTTACAGCGTGCATCGCGGCCGCACAGCGGATTGGGTGGGACTTAAGCACTGGGCACCTCTTCCCCGTTGCGACGACAGAAGGTGGCCGGGGCCGTCTCTCTCTATCCGCGGCCCGTATGACGGCGAACTGGCAGAGCTATCTGCGAATGGCAGATCTACCGGACCACTTCACGATGCACTCCTTTCGAGTGGGAGGCTTGCTCAGCAAATCCCTCGCAGGGACGGCTGTGGACGAGATCATAAAAATTGGCGGCTGGCAGACAGAGTCAGATACGAAGTACTACATAGGGGCTACCTCGAGCGGACAAGTGCGGGGTGGCAAGAAGAAACGGGGTCAGAGCTATGCGGACGCTAGCGAGCTACCGTTGTCGCCGGAGTTCAGAAAGGACTTTGCGGCGTGTGCGGGTAAGGACTGAGTTCAGGTGATATAAGTTTAGGTGAGACAGTTCTGCTCCGGAACAGCGATCAACAAAACAAAGGCAATCTGAAAAGTAGGCGTAACGAAGTATGGGCGGGACCACACGCCGGCGCAGGAGGCTTCATCCAATCCAATACTTACATTAAATGGTCCACGGTAGAGAGCCAGAATACTACAGTAAAATGGAGATCAAATCCATGGACTCATATTTGGCACAAATAATGGAACCATTGATTACATCGAAATGTCTCGGAATTTGTATCGAAGCGAGGTCACTTCTTCCTTTCGCTCCCGAAACCTCGGAAGTAGATGTGGTCACGCCATTTCTTGAGACCATCCCACCCACCCGGCAGTAGGGTGAGTATTCTTGGGCTTGTATACCCAGATTATTTACAGGTACCAACCCCGCGCAGAGCTTTGTGATTCGCCACGTCACTCAGCGCGGTGGGAAATACCGGGCGTGACCTCCTGCCCGGCGCAGGAGGCCTCATCCCACCCAATACTTACATTAAATGATCCACGGTAGAGAGCCAGAATACTACAGTAGAATCGGTATCGACCAAAATGAAGGAAGCGATTTTGGAACATCAATATGCATGAGGGCTGAGTGCGCGCCTGATCGTTGCGCATTTAAGCTATCATCCCCGCGCCAGTGAGCATACGTTGTGAGAGAATTGCTGCCCATCCTGTAGCATTTTGGCTGTTTACAACCTTCACGAATAGGATAATGCTGCACGTCATCTAACGCATTTTGCCGTGCATGAGGGCGTAAGCTAGCTAACGGTGAATTCAGATGCATCCAATAATATAGAAAATGTACCGGAACCCCAAGCGTGGGCTGTAACGCTGGCACGTCTTCCCAACAGGCTCGAACATGACAGAAGGAGGATCACGTAATCCGGTACGTTGACATCCGCACCGCGTAGACGAGGCTCATAACTTATCGTGCATAGACGTGCTGTACGCTCGACATATGTGGTAGCGACAGGCTGCGCTGCAGGTGTTTAACCTACCTGGCTGGCGTTTGGAACCCAAAAAATGTTTTTCATGTTTTGCGTTGCCGGTTGCGGGTGGAAGGTATTAAAAAGAAAACGAGAAGTGAGGGTGTGCGCTTTCATGTCCGTCCTCCATCAAGGCACATACCCGGTTGCGTCGAGGGTGTCTCGCGCGTGGCTGTAGTGAGCAACCAAAATAAATCGTTCGTTGGTGCTTACTCGTGGATGCTTACATAATCCTACGTTCCCGATGATCGACCTATTGTTTCCGCTTTTCGTACTTTCTTGTACGTACGTATGTTGTGGTCAATGCACCGCATAAATTGAACGTGGTTGTACTTCATGTTTCTTGCGTTGCTTGGCCTCATGATTGCTGCAACTACTCGTACCCAAGTCTTCTGCCCGCGTCGTACGTACAATATATCTAAACAGTAGATACTGCTGAAGGCCAAACACATAATATCGACTGCGATGTATCTGCTTATTGATCAGTCCTTCATGATACTAGGCAGTGGCTACATAGACTGGTGAACTGTAGCCGCCACTCAACATTTGCCATGACAAAAAACGGGTATTGCTCAATTCTCAACAGCCATACCCCTGGTACTATATTTTGTACTATGACCCCCACGCCAATATATACATACAACAGCCTCACAAGCGCGAGCAACCTACATTTCCGGCGTTATACACGGGAATATACTTTTTTTACGGTACAACCGGGGATATATAGAACATATCGAGTGCATCTCGAACCAAACCGTTGTCCCCATGACATTTTTACTGCTACTGCCTCGGCTATGTAGGGTACGCTCCGCACGTCCTTCTTAGGACTGCTTTCACATATAGTTCTTCTACCTGGTTCCGTGTACAAATCTCGGAGACGCAAAGAGCAATCTCGATTGTCCTGCCGAATCCGAGTTCAAAGTCGTCCTATTACCAGAGCATCTATCCCTTCATACACTCACGACTGCAACAACACGGGAAAGATCACAGCCATACCTCGAGTCGATACTGAATCACAAAGAGTGAAAACTCCGCCCTCACCGGCTGATTGCAGATCCAGGTAGGGCTGATTGGCTCCGCGTGAGGCCAACTTTGCCCCCAGGAGCAACTTAACTACTTTGCGGCACACAGAGATGACATTTTCCCATCCCTATATCGACATCGGACTCCAGCAAATTCTACATCCCCAGGTCGACATCGGGAATACCTCGTGTCGAAAATACCCTGGACGGTGTGGAAAACTCGTCCTCATCATCTGATTAATGATGCACGCCGAGTTCATTCAGTAAGCGCGCGGCTAGAGTTGCCGCTCGAGAGAGGTCCGACTTCACGCCTCGCCCGTCGATGATACTTCTTGATCACCGGATCAGAAGACCATATGTACATCTACAACTTCATACACCGGAGACAAAATTCGATATCTTTCAGGGCGAAACCATCCTGCCCAGTCTGGAAACTCCGCCCCCCTCGGCCTATTCCTGATTCGACCGGGGCTCATGAAACGGGCGCGCAGCTAGAGTAGCCCCTCACGGTCACGCTCAAACCACGTTGCACCCGGAGATGTAGGTACTCTTTTCGCGGACCAGACGCACCTTTCTTATATCTACAGCCTCAACAACGTGAAGACGAGGGGCATACCTAGGGACGATAGCGCCCTGCAATTTGTGGAAGCCCGAAATCTACCGACTGATTTGCGGTCGGCGTGTTCCGATGGCGGCAGCGTTCACCAGGCGTCAACCCACGGAACAACATATAAGTTCCACCGCACCCCATGATTAAAAACCCATTCCATACAATTTCAGATCCGACTAACCGGTACGAAAACGAAATTGCTCGGAGTCGACAACGCCCCGCAAGGTGTGAAAATCGCAACCCCGCAGGCTGATTCATGATTCGTCTGAAGCTTAACGTGGAGTGAGCGAGCACGGAACAATATATCCTCGAGACAACGTCGTGCGCTCGGCGCGTTCTAAGACAATTCATTTGGATCCCTGGACCGGGCATTGCCCCACACAATAATTTCGATTCTACACAACCATCTGAACGAAAGCGGATATCCCCCGCGTTTCAACCGCCTCGCGAGATGTTGAAATCAAACCCCTGTGGCCTAATTCATGTTTTGATCGAGCCTTATGATCGATGTACTGTCGTACCCGGGGATTAAAAGTTCGTATCCCCTAGGTCAGAAATCATTACATACATGTAGAACTCCAACTTCGCAGAGACAGAAATATACACCACCCGGCATCGATATCACGCCGCAGGGTTGCTCTTAGATTTTTTGTGCAGAGAAGCACATCACAGCGCACGAGGAATGAAGTTCATATATTACTATATTAGGAACGCAGGGCTTACGGTACCAGCAGAGCTGCGCATGTTGCGCTAGTTAGTATTATGAGAGGGTGCACCACTCACGCACGTGCGGGTACTGTTAGGGTACGTTGCGTGCTGTCTTCACGGATCGGTTGCACGTGTTCTCATATCGTGTTTTTTATCCCGAAAAGCAGGCTGATACCTGATTCCAGTATATTAGGCCGTATCGTAAACAGCAGTCGCAAATTGCAGAAACAAAAATGAGGAATATGGCGTAAATTGTTTTTGCCCTACTTGTCCCGTCCTCAAAACAGCAGTCACCGTTAATCGCGCATCCGACTCCATCAGGCCCTCAGCTCATTAAAAGGGCGCCACTTCCTGTCGAGAACCGTTCCAGACGAAACTAATAGATACCCTTGCATTTCTCGTCCGCACCTTCCTGTATGCCATCGGCACTACTTCCGAGCATTGAACCCGTCTCGATGAAACCACGTTCGCTAGGCGAGCTTGCATGAATAAGTACGGTCGTGCCGCTGCCCTGCCGTGGCTGGAGTCGGCGACGAACGGACTGTTGACCTGGAGTAGTTACAAATCTGTTTGATAGAACCAAGACCCCATCGTAGACACCCGACTGCCCGCATGTCTGTCGTAAACCATGCTAAATCGACAGGACAACCCGCGATACTTTACTATACTATACCAGAGCGAGTCGTGAAAATTTACGCCACAAGCTAACAATGACCCCTGTACGCAAGATATTTTCGAAGGCCTACGCTATAATGGTTTGGGCACAGTCAACTACCTGGCGGAAAATCGGCTTACCCAGTGACAAAAACCTATCCCGGCATCACGTTCCAAGGAAAGCGTGACTCGGACCGTAGGGTGTGCAGGCCTCGAGGGCTGGTAAAGAAGAAAGAAGGGGCATTAGCGCGTGACTGGTATGGGCAGACAAGCCGATGGTGCCCATGTTTACATGTTTTGGCGGCCATCGCATAGCGTTACCCCCGACCATCCTGCCACTGCCAGTGCCCGTCACAGCCGTCCTAACCAGTATGCTGCTCATTATACATGGAGCTTCTTGAGAAGTATGTAGCACTGCATTGCTCAGTAGTAGCCATTCCTGGTACACGCCAGGACTTGCCGCGAAGCCATGTAGGTGTAAAGCTCGTGTGGCTTCAACAGCATTTATTGAACAAAATGCCATTCCCACTACACCACGGGCCATGAGAACCAATTGGCGTGCCAACAAACGACCGATGTAGCCGCCTGCTTGGGATGGCGATGATCTGGCACTCTTCTTTGCTTTCTACATGCCATTCGACTCCACGAAGCGCCATGGCAATGACAGGAGCAGACTTGAGATCGCCTTGGAAACGTGGGTTTCACCCGGGAAATATCGTGAAGCCCTATGAACGCCCATGGCACGGCTATGGTAGTTCTGCCTTGCCTCGCTAGAGGCTTCTTCTCGAAAACATTTCTTACAAAACGATGACTCAAATGGTCTTGGGTGCCTCACCTTCAATTCCATACCTTACTTTCCGTGCCTAGTCTGCCATCATCCGTGCGCAAGCGGCCTAGAGTATTTGGATGTGCTGTTCACATCGAAGCACTGTTTCAGTGCCTACGTTACGCGTAAACTCGGGTTCGTGGCTCCACTAGTGATATGCGAACGGCTAGCTGTCGAAGTTCTGCGCCGCCAGTTATTGTCATAGCGACCGACAAGCTCTGTGGTGGACATTTGTATGCGACCCCAACAAATATCGCAACAAAGCACCAAAAATATGTTTTACACGCAGCGTCTGAAGCATTTATTAGACATTATTTATCAAGCAGAACATATAGTAGAACACGAAACTAGGTTTGTTCGACAAACATGCGGCACGCCATACTTCTCTCCCGTTGTGCCTTGACATATTTGTTCGTCACAATGTCATCTGTATGGCGTGTTGTCTTTAGATAGCGTGTTAATAATAATATGTAGGTTATTTTTAAGTCTGTCTTCCCTTACCGGCGAGTTTGACGGCAAATATTTATCGGTGTCGACCGTACGGGTGTGCACCTGCTTCCTAAAGTATAATTTAGCTGAGCTCAAATGTATTTGTCACGTCATATGGTGATTTCATTCAGTTTTCGTTTCACATATTGGTGTTCTTTAAATGAAACAGTAGGTTCGAATGTTGTGTTAATGTAATCGCTAGGTAGGTACCCTACTAATCGTTACCGAAGTGGTCGGCCCGGGCACAGTGCCCTCCCTAGCGTTACCGAGACATTCCCTCAATCCCGATACAAGGCACTTTCGTTCGGCGCTCCCACCTGACATACCCCGAGTACCGGTGAGATTTGTTGAACGTACCCCTACAACGTTTCGTCTATACCGGTAAGGTTCATACTGCAACCATTACATAGGGATATTATATTGTAAAGGAGAATCAACCGTGGGTGTAAGATACGAGAACATTCTATTGTGCCATACATATGTATTTTCAGGTAGGTGTGAGATATACAGCAGACGAGGTTACCAACGGCGGAGTAGCGAGGGGGGTATGTGTTGGAGGTTGTGGGAGAGTAAGTCTTCAGGGTATAGTGATGGTAATTTCGGTTCAGAGTTTCTCGGATACAGCTTTCTTCGCGAGAAAACCATCGAAAAGTGTACATCCGTGATACATACATATATATCCCAGTAGAGTAGTAGTGGTGGCAACGACGATACGTTCTAAAACAAACGCATTAATGGTACATCATGTCGACATGCCTGTTTAGTTTACACCTTCTTCCGAAACGTATGCACGTGGTACAAGCCACGCTGTATACTTCGTATATGTTGCGCTAAAAGGAAAACTACTTCTTCTCGGAATGGCACTGACCTTGCCCCAACATGCGGGCATGTGCAATGCCGACCTCATATTCACCAAACTTGGGCTATGCTTGGTCGATCACGTCTATTATAGCACTTGCATGATATATGAACAGCTACACTAAAGAACTATATTTTCAAAAATACTCTTCCTTCCTACGGGATGAGGTGAGACGTGACAGCATTTCGTTCGTCACGTGATTATTCTCATGAAGATGCGACCAAACGTCCCAAAACGCTCAGAACACACCGAGGGTTTACACATACATCTAACTGGATTTCGTGGTAGTCTCGAACATTTTCTAAGCCCGGGCTTGCAACTGGAATTCCTGCTGTTGATATTGCAACGATCGCTTTATTCCTCGCACCTTTCTCAGACGGCATTCGCAATGAACCAGGGTCTGAGCCCTTTGAACTTCCCTTCACTCTATATATATATAGCCCATCGCAGGGCGCACAAGGCACTTTGATCCTAGTCGGAGTTGCACACATATATATCGTAGTGTTTCCACGATAAATGGAATTTACCTTGAAGCTGATGCATTAATTCAGAGTTATGACTGGCTTACATTTAATTTGCGACAGTCGTCGCACGGAGCGAATACATACAACAACCTTGACGTGGCATATCCAAAGCAAGGAACACAATAATATCGCACGGGAAAACTGATACGACCGGAGTCTCGATCGCACACGCATCCGCTCCCAAACGTTTGTATCAAGACCCCTGAAGGCCCACACTCTGACGCACGGGCAGTGTTCAAAGGTTTACAATGTGTTACTCGTAGTTCAGTTTGAACTCTAGCGATCTCGTATTGATTGTGCGATCGAAATTGCTCAGATATATAATAGCAAACGTGAAGCTCTACGCTTTATTAGACTTTATTATTAGGGGACACTAACCTATTTCCTAGACTGACTCCTGTAAACCGTCTTGTCCCAACGACCAAAAATAGTGGCGCGAAAAATGGTGCCTGGATGGCCTACAGCAGGCACAGATTCGGAATGGCGCGACAGTAAGAGTAGGATAATCGCGGTTAGCATCGATAAAACAGTACGCATCAAAAGTTTCCTTTATTATAGCACTTTAGAGTGTGGATGTTGGTGTCCGGCGATTCGAGTAAACTTGAGTTTGCAATATGATAGGCGAAATGTCCTCTGACTGGTAATTGTATTACCCCATACTCTTGTGTTGGTATCATGGTCCAGGCGGAGGCTAACACAGGCTAACCATTCCGCCAAAAACTACGACCATGACTGTCTTCCAAAAGCCAAAATATGGCCTGTGGGTAAGCATACTTGGTTGCCCACCTTCCAACGGAAAATCAATGCACATGGGATACGATCTGGGACGTTAAGAGCCCTAGCTTGCTACCTAAAACGGAAATATGGTATGTCAGAAATCCATTCCGATACCTGGATTCATCCTGCTGTCGCCTGTGTCGGGATTCTTGACAAAAACGTTTGGGCGGCTTAAATCAACGTGGACTTCAGCCGACTACAGTCCCCCAAGTGAATTATGGCGCGCGGCATCTTTCATCCATTTTCACCTTCCCAACTGTACTCCGAAAATAGTACAGGTGAGTTGTAAGATGACAATAACCCGATAACAGGCAGCATGATTCAGGGTTAATTTCTTGAGTGGTTCCTGGTACGTTGTGGAACAATCTCAGATAACCACTAACGAGGTCTATTGTACTCTGATGCCTAGTTCAGTTCACGAAGAAATCCACGAGTTACCTTGACAGTTGCAAGCTAAATGTCATGTTGCACGTTTTCAGCTGACCCACTCTTACTCGGCATATAAATCAACCTACCACAAGGCGTGATACGCGAAATACGTTATCCTTCATTCGGATGAAGACTCCCCGACGCAGGAAAAATGCGCTTTCAACTCGTGGCGTGTCTACCCACACTCGACTGGATGTACCGTCCATGTCCGTATATTATCCGACACATTGGTCCACGGCAAGGCTACGGATGAAACTTCCTCGTGCCGTCGAGGAACGCATCCGATGGCGTAACACCTGAGGATGGGTTTACTTTACACATCGAGAAGCGACCCCCCTTCACCCACTCGTCCTCTTGTACTTCTTCAAGATAAGCTCGCCCCGTCGGTGAGGACAATACATATACGTTACAGGATGGGTCATTCAACGATGTGCAACTCCATGCAATACATCCTCACGTCTATACCGTCCTTCGGAGATGATTTGTCGTTTTTGCCTTGAGGTCGGGTACGGTTCTAGCCCTGTTGTGCGAGCGTTCGCGTGCAGTAGAAAATCACGTATGGCGTGCGGGACACCGATTTACTAACAAGGTGAGACCGGAAAGCGGCATACAGGATAGAGTAAACTCCGCTGCTTAACGAAAACAAATCTACGTGCTGAAACAATGCACTTTAATTAACCCAAAAAGACGATAAAGTGTTCCCGAGGTACGGGTGAAGTTGCACACATACGCAGACAGGGGTAAACGATGTGTGCGACATGTTTAATTCATAATCCTTGGACACTCAGAGAATCCGCGTCGAGGGAAACATTTTCACCATGCCAACTATTGGTTTGATTAAATACGTTCTCCCTGGCTCGGTCTTATTTCATGGCAAATCGTCCTGTACCGTACCCACTTGTGGTCCTTCCCAACGAGGTCTGAACGCTAACCATATATCGTACAATGGTTTCAGGTCAGGATATCATGACCACGGTGGTCCGTAGGATGAGTTCTCGCGCGTACGATATTTTAGCTACCTCGCACGTATCTATACACATCATTTGACCGTCCCGAAAGAAGATTCTTCTCAGAAAAGCGTCAGTATATATATAAAATATACCAGGTACCAGGTATGTGTATAATAATAGTACATATATATTACATATATATATATATATATATATATATATATATACATCTGTGTCCCTGTCCCCTCGCATTCACGTAACGCGCACATCAAAGAGAACGAGGTTGTCATATTTCCGTCGTAGAGTGCCGGTTTCCACGAGAAGCTGCAGTTCCGTGTGCGCGGGCTTGGCGGTGTTTACGCGGGCTTGGCTGTGTTTGTACCGTCTCCATACCTATACAGCCCGCACAACGAGGTCGGGACGATAACAAAGTACAACACTTCGCCATTTAACGTTGGTGTCGTTTGTCGTTTTTTTTCTTCGATCTGAAACTCACTCGTTTATTGTCCCCAACACGACATTTTGGATTCACAGCACTGCAATCACGACCCAGCCAAGATTGCCAGTATGGTTCTAATGGCCCCATTCATCACAGCTTTGGTGACTCTCGGTGTCACCGCTGGAACCAATGTCCCGCCTTCTATAGGTGAGTCGATGCCGCTGTCCATATCGCACGCGGGAAGTATTTAACCGGTAGAGGGTATCTCGCCAACGAATTTGCATTTGTTTTGCCAACAAACACGCGGCGTACTCCCGACAGACGTGTTTTGTCAGGTGTTTGTTGTCCGAATATTCCGTGAGACGGTGATCCGACTACACCTGGTGTTGAGGGGGGCATGTATGTGCGGTAGGAGAAGGTGCGTGTAGTCGGGCTCGATGCGTTCAGCACGACACGGATAGTCGAAGTGCGTCTATCCTCCGACATCGATGTAACTGAGACCTAAGGGGTCATTGATGACGCAAGCCATGCGATCACTACGTCTACGATCAAAAGTGAAAAAACCAAGTGCGCCTCACCTGTGGAATAACACAAAACAATGATACCTTCCAAAGGTGACCCATGTTCGGCAGTTTCGCAATGCGGTTCGCACATTTTGCGTGTGAATCTAGCACTTTACTTTCACCCACAAAAAGAAAAATCGACGGCGTGCTTTTCTTCTTAAACACGCCCATGTGCATCGCATGTATTTCACAAACATCCATACGGAAAACGCCCCCAGCACGACTATAGCAGTAGCCTACCAAACTTGGTGATTTTCGACATTCAAGCATTTTCTATCCTAAATACGTCGGAGGTGCGAACCATACAGGTTTTTCATCAGACTTCCTAAGAGGACCCGCAGGCGATTGGGCTGCGATGGGCCTTTGCCGGAAATGCCACACAGCAGTCGGCAACATATCTAACTACATCGTTTTGGCCGGCGAAAATTGACTACTTCTTATTACACATGTAGCCCATCACTGATAGGGCCTTCATCATGGCGGTTGGAGGCCAATTCCAAATGTAATATAAATGTGTATGCCCCCCGAAACATAAAATACTGTTAGTATTTTTCTGAGTTATTTTCAAGCTGTAATTTTTCAGACCGGTAGTGGGTCAATCTAACGGTGAGACACCAACCGGTTTCAGTTAGACAGGCTAAATCAGGGACACCCGGAACAACTGTTTGTTGAACACCTCACAATAATCGACGACAAATACGGCAACACAGAAGCGCTGTCATGATCGCCGGACGGTTGAAGACATTAGCTTATGAAAAAAATCAAACTTTTTGGCCGGTTTCGGCTCTCGTGACGTGAATAAGCCCTCAGCTGATATCGTTTTTGTGAGGTATCGAAACGCCAGAGGTCCAGGCACCATCACCAAAGAGTGCAACGTTCTAGCTTCTTCGGTGCTCTCGATAAAAACAGGTATATCACCTGAAACAAACTCCGCGCTTTATGCACAGCAGATCCTCCGTTCCATACTATCCCGATACTGGGATTTCTACGTGTCCCTTCGGTATATTCCGACCTATTATTGCCGGAGCGCCAGGTGTACCGAGGCGTAAAACGTTCGATATGACATATCCCGCTTTGAAAATATAGAAACGTTCGACATGGCATCAAACTCTGCCTGCAGTGTTAAAGTCAGGGTTATACTTGGCGTTACAATTCGTGAAGGACAGCGCACACTACTAGCAAGAGGCGAGGTGCGCTCCCCGGGGGATCATAGGGGTGGTCGCGAGAAGACCCCCAACAGGTCCTTGGACCCAAACCTCTTGGACACCACTACAGTACGTAGAACTACTCAAGAAGTGAGCGTCATTCGTTCGTCATATCCGGTACCAAGATGCAAGGTTATCTGGCTTCAAATGGTATGGGATTTGGCAAGTAACATAGGTTCAGATAGATGATGCCGACCAGCAGTGTTATGCATACAACCTAGTGGAGCGTCGCTTCCTCAGCATACATACGTTGGCAGGTGGAGAAAGGAATATATCCGGGGTGGAATGATGGGAACCACTCTAGACAGAGCAAAGAGGGCTCTTTCCCACGACATTATTCCGACCTACTGCCGTGCAGGCGTCTTTGTGCCCTGTGCCATCCCGAAATTATTGGGAAACAAGGATACCCGTGTATCCACTAGATGTTATGATCTCGGGGGTAATAATTGAAGCCATTTTCCTAAATGAATTGTCATTCGAATACTAAACCACCTCTTACTCTGTTTCGCGAGCCACGCAACCCATCCTTAATCCTCGGACAGATCGAAAACCATAATTTTGTTCACGTAACATCGTAAGTCCCTATTGAAGGGAAGCCACAACGGAAATCAGCCTGAAATTGCGGAAAACATAACAAGGAAGGGACCAAACTAATTGCCACCCGTGACGAAAACAGACCCTCACATGTTTGGATGACAGCGGAAACAAAAGTAATTGGTTCTGTCCGCCTTCGCTGCGATGCTACTTACGCATGTATGTATGGGGGTCTTCGGCAAGCCGCACTATTTCGTTCTGTATTAGGACGCTGCCCAGATATATCAGGACAACGGTTGAGTTGCGCGACATTTTACCACCGACTGATAACCCTGGTGGGAGCATGTAATACCTGTTGTAGACCTCCGTCCAAATGTTTTAATCGGTTTTGGGTTTTTATCGGCTTCCCTTTTAGAAGTTTTGAAGTTTCAAGGAATGTTTTGATCGCGGGTGTATTCCAATGGGTAACAAACCGTGCATACAGAGTTTAAGGCTGAATCTTACGTTGTGTTGTACGGTTCACGTTTTCAAATGACGCAGCCTAGGCGTGAGTTTTTCAGGTCGGGGCCTACCAGGCATGACGCAGCCGAAATGCGCTAGTTTACGCATTGTGTGTGTTCGTGTTTATTGTGCGGAAACGTAGAATACCGAAAATCATCCATCGCAGAGATACAACCACACCTTCGTTTTTCGGGAAGGCGCTCACCGACCGCGATACTTACGCGGAACAGTGTTGCCCCATTGGCTATCGTACTGACCGCCTATATATGGTTGTGAGGCGCTCGTGACGCATATATTCCCCCAATGGTCGTCGAAGGTTCAGTTTAAACTCTTTGTTATCGATATCCCCTGTCGGTTGCGTCCTCATACACTGTGCAGCCGCCTCTGTCAACGCCAAGCAGGGCCTTCGCGGCAAAGAAGCCACTTCGTACCAGCAGGTATGAAGTGCTCAAGAATTTCGTAATGTTGTGCTTATCGCACGACTGGATCACTTGTTAGCATGGTGGTATGAGTTGCCTCTTAGATTTTGCCGAGTGTGTCCCAATGATCGAGTTGCTGGTTCGCAGGCGCTTCGTCCCATTGAAACCATGCATCGTGCTTTGTGATTTGATTCAGGGCATGAACAACATATACCAGGTACCCGTTTTTCGTACACGCGGGGTCTACACGCGAGCTCTGGTCGAAATGTCGCTTTCTATCTTTGAGCGTTCTGAAACTCATGATAGTACAAATGCTCAAAACGTGGTACAGCATTCATTTTTCTTCCACATTTGAAACGTACGAGAGATATAAGATCGAATCGTTATGGACATACGTACAGGTAAACCGCAAGGCTTGTGTGGTGATTTGATCAGATTGGACTGCGAGATATTTACTTTTGAGACTAACGCTTAAAACCTCACAGACTCCTTTGATATTGTTGAACGTCCGGCACCCTTTTTGTCAAGGATAATTTGTTCATGTGCATACCTTGTCCTCCGGACTTGTTCAGGGACTCACGCACCACACGAAACACACGGAATGATGCAGGGTCTATATTACCTAGAGTTGGCGTGGGCATTCGTACAGCGCCTAACGTACCAATATATACCAGTCTCTTACGCATTTCCTCTCATTTACGGGGTTTCTGGTCAGGATCGGCTCGGAGCAGCAAAGCCTACATGGTGGCTAGGACATAATGGGACAAATGCGCTCGAGTAGTTGTGCTAAACGTTGAGGCGACACGCCATGGGTCCTTCTGGTAGCGGACGACTGCTCCTTGTCTTGAAATACATGATAGTGCTTATGGATACGATGTTGCCGAGACATTGCCTGCATCCTGAATTCCTAAATTTCCGGTGCAAAAGGTATAGCGACGACGTATACATAATATATAAAAGGAATGGCAAATGTCGACAAGACGCCCCGTTGTCCAATAGATCGTGAACGTGATATTACGTCTAATACATGGCAAAGGTCAATGCTGGTGTCAATTGCAAATGTTCGAAAGAGGCATTGAACACATACTGCAAGCGGTGGTAACGAAGCATTCTCAGTTGGGCAATCGGTTCAAACCACGTCGCCCATAGAGCCTGCCCGCCAACAACCTAGGTCAACCCCATTGCAAACATGCGTTTGGTTGCATGCCGGGCCGTGTTAACACACTGCACCAACCCGCTGATGAGGCGACTGAGATTTCAAATTGTTCTGCAACAGCGATGCTTAATATGGTGCATTTTACTTACTTCCGACTACGGGTCATGGGCGAACAAGGATGTCAATACCTTTACCCGTACATATACGACGCTAGTATCGCCACCGTCAAATCAACTCCGCTCCGCTGAAAAAAAGCCTGGAGGCCATTATTACACGACTGTCGTAATAACGGAACGCCATCAACAAACGGTGGTTGCCCATCATTAAAACACGCTTGACAAGACTGATTCTCCACCACAGCATTCAAACCCGTTTGCACCGTTCTCATATACGCCGTCTTCGGTAAACGCTTTCCCTGGTTACAGGTGAAGTACTACTGCAACTTCATCGGCTGCCCCAACGGCTACACCCCAATCAACCACGCATCTAAGGTGGAATGCGACAACGGAAAGTGCAAGGTGTCCCAGTGCTGCGAAGCGTTCTGCTCGTATCACGCCTGCCCCAACAACTACGTGCCGGTGTCTGGCGCTGGAAAAATATTGTGCCCTGACTCCGGGTGCACGACTGAGTTATGTTGCAACTACGGTAAGCGCCAGGTGGTAATGACTCTGGGGTTTAGCGAGACACGGAATAAGCCACACAAGCGCTTCACATTAACCGTTAAGAAGCTGAACTGTAGTGTATATCGGAATGTTGAGGTACCCTCCGGATGCCGTGTGACACCCCCTTCGCTCGCTGTACAGCGATTGTCTCAAACGTCCGTTCCCTATCTTTAATGCTGTCCCGAAGGCACGATATACTCTTAATATAGTGTACGGGTATGTTTTTTTACAATACGCGGGATGCCTGCTACGTCTGGAGACGATGCATACTAAAAACTTGAGGTACTACAATTAAAACAGTTACCAGCTTCAATTAGTGAAAGTACCGAGATGCACAGAGTGCCGCAAATATTTTCAGCCCCCAACACGGCTTTTAGGAGAGAATTCCGGTAACGACATGTCATCAGACTTCGATTGCTCCTACTTATATAGTGGGGTGGAATTTGTTTGCCATTGCAGCGGGCGACGGCATCGGGTGTCACAACGACGTAGATTGAGTTAAACACTGTGAACCAATATAAACGTTTTGCAACACAGATGGGTATGCACTTTGGTTTGGCGATTCCCACGTTAATATATATATATATATATATGTTCTGACGGACTGCAATGCACTCTCTAGGCACCCTTCCAAGCGCGTTCCTCGCAACCGTTCGTGTTGTTTTGACCCTTCCTCACATTAAAATGTTACCTCGATGTGGCACATGTATTTACCGACACCTCAGACGTGGTCTGCTCGAGGTTCAACTGCCCGCCCAAGTACAACCTGGTTAATGACGCTGGCACCACGTTTTGCGCGGACACCGGATGCACCAACACCCTCTGTTGCAAGAAGGACGGCGAGTCAGCCTGAGACCTGGTGCCTGCATTTGTAGACCGTCTTCTTCGCGCATACGATTCTTGTCGACATACCTCAAATGAAAGGGTGGCAGGTAGACTGCGACCCTGGCCGCCATCGAACGTCGGGCATACTGTTCCATGTGATGATGGTATGGTTCGAAATATATTCCACCTCTTGTGTTTCCGCTCGTAAATGATTTCATCCCCATTGTGGCCTAAACGTTTACGAGAACGTCCAAGGTGGTCTGCTCGACTTACAAATCCCCCCTCAACTAACGCTCAGCAAACAACGTTGACTCGGCCGTTTGCAAAAATACTGGATGTACGAAGGACCCCTGCTGCGATATACGCCGTATACGTTTGCATGTCGACTGAGAAAATCGGCCTTGGTTCACATATTGATGAATCTCATCCTCCGATGGTCTTTTGGGCGTCATCCGCCCAGTACAGTAAAGGCGACTCCCGGCCCATGGTACACATAGAGCGTCAACCGATCGAATCTTCGCAAAACAACACGAAGTAGAAACCGGCGCCCACATTGTTGTAGTTATAGTAGTCGTATTGATGGAGGTAGCGTTAGTACCACTATAGAAATACTAGCTGAAATAATACGGAAACCGTACCTTTGAAGTAACTTCAAGCAACAACGGACGGTCACAACTTGGGCTCCGCTACGATACGGTGCACTTATCTCCAAAATCTTTAACCGCGGTTGTGGTTTATGTTTGGACTAACACCTCAGACGTGGTTTGTTCGAGCTTCAAATGCCCGAACAAGTACGACTTGGTGAACGACGCTGGCACCACTGTCTGCGCAGACACTGGATGCACCAAAAACACGTGTTGCAAGAAGGAAGGTGAGAAAATCGAACCAAGCTTGGCTGCATATGTAGACCTTCCTTTTAGCCCAAAACGTTCCGCTCCGATGTGCTTGGATTGACAGGATGCTCCGGTACACGGCGGCCCTGACACGAACAGACAATGGTCCTTACCGTTCCGATCAGTCATGGTCCAATGTCAACCCAATTTTCTACTTTCTCGTACGTGAACGCCATCGCTCCGGATACGGCTGGTCATTTTACTGCAACATCAGACGTTGTCTGCTCGAGCTTCCAATGCCCCAACAACTTCATCTCGACTGGAAACGCTGGTGCTACCGTATGCAAGGATACCGGATGCACAACGGACCTCTGTTGCGAGAAGAGCGGTGAGCTTCGCAAGCTGTCTGGGTCAAAATGGCATCGTTTCAAGTTCAGCTAATAGGCGTTTTTATTAAGGTCTCCTCGCTAACAGGCGTTGAATGGCAATGAGAGCGATCCTCAGCTCATTGCGAACTGAAAGCTACAAACTATCGACGGCGCCAAATCCAACAGCGGGGTGTGGACACTTACTTCAGATCGATAACGGGGTAGTATGGTGTTGGTGGTTACAGCGCTAGATTTTCGGTAGTATTTGCAGGAAGGAGTCGTGGTACGAGTAGACGGAGGAAATAGCAGTAGAAGAGTGAAAGTATCCAATTTGAGGCGAGTGTTCGTGCTCAGCTAAGGCTACTGTGCGCCCACCTCTGACCATGTCTCTCTTGCATGTGACCGTTGTTTGTTTTGAACCCCCAGACGTGTTCTGCTCGAACGTCACATGCCCTAACAAGTACAACCTAGTGAACTCCGCTGGCACCACTGTTTGTGCGGCCACCGGATGCACCAACGACCTGTGTTGCGAGAAGGACGGTGAGACTGCCGCCGAACCCATTACTGCACATGTAGACCTCTTTGTTCGCGGACAACATCTCGACATGCATGGATGTATAGGGTGACACTTGAAACAAACTACTGCCGACCTGGTGGCTCCAATCGAGTATCGTAGGATCGGTTTAAATTTCCAGATTTTTCGTGACCGCTCGTGAACGACTTCGCGACGTATGTGGCTTGTTTTTGGATGAAAGCATCAACCGTGGATTCCTCGGCAACAGACGCTGAAACCACTGGTTGCAATAACACTTGATACGAAGGACCCGTATTGGGGCGAAGTTCGTGTTGGTTTCCAAGCTATGAAGGAAAGTTGGCCATGTTTCAGTTATTGGTGAAAGTGCTGTTATGGTGACCTCTTCCCACGACCGTCGAGTAAATGTAGGCGATCTCCGGCCTAGGGTACGACGAAAGGGACAGCAGGTCGAATGCACCTGATGGGACTGAACGAAACGGAAGGAGGCTTCCATATTTGGTTAGCCGTAGTAGTGGTAGTGGGGGTGGTGGTAGCAGCGTTCGTACTGCAGTCGTAGGAGCAAAATTAGGAAACAGACAAGAAGAGGAGTAACTGCAAGTAGCACAGCACGTAAGCAATTAGGTATCGGTTTCACGATGCCGACTCGAGGAAGTACCTGTGCTCGCTACGCTACTGTGCGACCATCTCCAAACCATTTTGCCGCGGATGTGACCTCTGTTTGTGCGGACACCACAGACGTGGTCTGCTCGAGCTTCCAGTGCCCCAACAGGTACACCCTGGTGAACAACGCCGACACCGCTGTTTGCACGGACTCCGGATGCACCAAAGACTTGTGTTGCGAAAAGGAAGGTGAGAACGCCATGTCGCTGCATATGTAGACCGTTTTGTTCGCAGAAAAGGTTACTCCCTGACATACTTGGATTGACAAGGTGCCCAGCACACGGTAGCCCTGAGACGAGCAGTCAGTGGGGCTTACCGTTCCGATCAATTAGTCCATGGTGTATCGTCAATCCAATAATGGTGTTTTCGCGCGGGAACGATACCGCTCCGGGCATGGTCGATCATTGTACCCCAACATAATATGTGGTCTGCTCGATCTTAACGTACCCTCACGACTACAGTTCGAGGGGAGGCGCTGGTACTACTGTGTGCAAGGAAACTGGATGCAAAAAACGGACCTCCAGTGCGAGCCAACCAGCGAAGTTTGCACGTATAACGTGTAGCTGCATCTGTAGACTATGGGTTTCGCACGTACTATCCAATGAGCATGTACCCGGACTGAAATGTGCATGACATACTGCTTTCCCGGCACTAACAAGCGGTCGGTTCTACCTTTCTTGTTGACTGTTGTAGTTGATACCTTCTGCGTGACCGGCCTAGCGCAGCTGCGCCAGGTACGAGCACAACGTTCAGCTGTGGATTTCAAAGTCAAATGTGGGGTCACATATGTGAAATATGATAACGATCAAAGGCAGGCTTACGTTAGAGATGCCACTCTGATCGAAAACATAGCACCCATTTGAACTCTGAGACCGATACGAAGGGGTGTGTATATTTCCGGTCAGAGTGGTCTATATGTGATGGTGATCGCTGTCAGTTCGACGACGACCAGCGTTTAAGGTGAACCGTCGCTCACTCCGTCAGAAAATGCTAAACAAGAATCCCTCCCGACCTTTGTCGGTGTTTTACATTATATGTCCTATTCACATACAAAGAAACAAAACCAACGCGCGGGAAATCTTATGACGACTCGCACCCCAAGTACGGAAATAAAAACAGGCAAACAAGTGCCAACCAATTTGTCTAAATCATGCCCAAGAAGCTTCAACAGCTCCCCTGTTGGGAATCCCTTTCAATGAACTTCAATCGTCGCCGTTGTCAAATTAAACGGCAACTGCTGATGCACAAACGTTCTTAATAGAACGATACTGCGTTGATGCTAAACGACAATCGTCGGACCAACAACGAAGTCATCATATACCGTATACCCGCCGTAACATAAAGCACTTAACGTTTACGCCCATGGTTTCTAATGCTTGTTCCCACGAACGCGATGGCTTCTTTCAACCCACTTCTATTCATTTCGGACTTGTTCCTCCAGTAGAGATGCAGCACAATCATTTAACCGGCATCCAAGCCAACACCAAACACAACATCAAACCCACCCCTAAGCTCATGACAAGGTTAACTTGACAGGCTGCTGCGTTAGCGGTGGTGCTGATAACACCAAGATCGATATGTACAAACACTTCCGGAGCTTCTGGTGGTGTCGAGGGAACCGCACCCAAAATCTCCCTCTTCCCCCGGTGTCGGCGGTGGCACCACCGTGTAGTTAGCAGGTGTAGCTAGCCACCATCATCACCACGAACCCTAGGCTTGCGCGATTCTTTCGTTGCCACTGCTGTCGACCGCCATCGTTCCAGGCCGTTCCGTCTTGCAGCTACTACCCCTGCTCTTGCCGCTGACCCTGATACTGCTGCTACTGCGGGCACTGGCCGTGGGAATGCCGCCGCAGATACGTCATGCTGCTGCTGCTGCTGCTGCTGCTGCAGTCCCGCCTGGTCCTCGTTTCTCGCATCCTTGCTTTCGTTGCCATCTTCAGTTCTTGCCCGCAAGGTCACCACCTGCTATCCCATGTTCGACGCTGAAGTGTCACACTCTGTTCAGAGCGCTTGCGCTTAGTCCGGTTTTGTTGCGGTTTCTTCCAAAGACGTCTTTTCGTGCGCGTATACCGTCCTTCACTCCCTCTAAATGGGGATACCTCCAACTGCGGCCCCTATCGCAAAGAGTGACGACGTACACGTTTCATCGCTGGATTATCTGGGCCGTGACAGGTCGTACGTAGCTAGACATGGGCCACGCTAATGTTGCAAAGAAAGTTGAAGCGCTGTCGTGTTCTGTTTTATCGAGCACTGCTTACGGTTTCAGCCTTGGTCGAGGTACCAAGTTCATCAATACCCCGAATATCGCCAATTCTAAAACTGCCGTCTACCTTCGACGTCTTGCCTATATCCTAGCTCACGATACAGTGCGATACATCAAGCTATTCTGCAGCCCAATACAGTGCGATAGATCAAGGCCACAGCTGTACCAGGGAATACCCAACATTTTATATGGTTTGTGACAAGAGTTAAAAGTATGCATCTTGCTTTCCAACGAACTTGCTGGGGATGTGACCGCCTATGGGAATGAAACTCATGATGTGGTATGCTCGAGCTTCCTATGCGCCCGCGACTACAACTCCGCCGAAGATACCGACTCTGGTGTATGCCATAATACCGGATATGCAAATAGTCTCAGTTGGAAAGAGAAACGGCAAGGCGTGGACGTCGTCTGTGTTAGTCGGCCCTCGTTTCATGTATTAGGGAAAGTATCGGTGTAAAGGTATTTCTGCTGGCGGGGGTCAAATGTGAATGGAAGCGATCCGCAGTCGATTGCACCCTGAACGTGTGAACCTATCGCGGTCTAATCAGCTCACAGTACGCAGAGACAAAAGGCGTCAGTGCTGATCTCGTGGTTGTAGGGGTGCTGGTTGCATGAATACAACATGATATATAGAAGCAGTAGTAGATATAGTGCTGCACGACGAGCGATGAGTCTTTAGAAAGCATAGTTGTGTTTTTTCACACGAGTCATGCATGTCTTAGCCGTTCAGTCAGACATCAAAAATGGAACTTCCTAGACACCGCACAACCACACTTGGGTCGAGGTTCACTTGACACGGTCCCACCCAGTGTCTACGATGTCAACGAAAACATACCCTTCGCCGGTCAAGCTTCCCTCTTTATCCGAACGTTTTGACTACCCACAGCGTCAGGAAACCCATACTGCGACTCAATGAAGTGCGCGGACGGTTTCGCTTTGATCAACGGCGCCTCCAACGTTCAATGTAAGCGGCCCAAGTGCACGAAGTCCCAATGCTGCGACAAGGCCTGCTCAAGCTTCAACTGTCCTGGAAATTTTCCGCTGGTGAAAAATTCTGATGCCATCACGTGCAAGAAGGCCGGATGCACCGAAGCTCTTTGCTGCGAGAAGGGTGAGAGGCAAATACAACGACAAGGCAGGCGGGCCCGAAGAACACCGCTTGAATTTCAAGACATCCTGTACGTTAAACGTCTAGTGGCCACTAGAAATTTCGCGACACGTGTAGAATCCGTCTTGTATTCCTGTCATTGGCGTTTGAGACTGATGATTAGTGACTCGCCGCGGGATAGGATCCCTCGTGTGCTTCATATAAACATAGAGTCAATTGTTCTGTTTATTGGTTGGTTGATAGATAGCGATCATCGCTGCCTCAGTGCTGTATTCTGTCGCAATCAGCCTCAACGACGATAGATGGGTACCGGTTGCGCCGTTTTGTTGGGACCAATGACAACAACGATTAAACTCCAGACATGGTCTACTAGAGTTTGTTCCAGTGCTTGGTCAGGAAGTGTCGACTCGACCACTGGATCAACGAGGACTGTAAGAGAGGTTGCCACGAGACCCGTTGTTGCAATTTGTTATATTCTATCCCCGAGGGACCTCGTCGCCAATTTCTAGTGAAATTCGTTGACACGTCCGTGTTGAAGGTCGTCGAAGAACTGTGCTGTCAGAGAGACGATCTCTTCTTCCGAGCACATGACAAAAGCATGCTTCAAGAGTTTTGGAGTTTCATACAAATTCCCTTAACATGGTCCACTAGCCTCGTTGAAGAAACGTCTGCGCGGTGTACTGGGGGGGAAATCACCCTCACAGCTTTACTCGATTTAGTCGTATGATCGAATGACGACCGTTTGCAACGATCAACTTAGCGCGCGAATGTACTTGGCCCCAACGCTTCGAAATAACCGCAGGAAACCCGTTCTGCGACTCTATCAGCTGCCCTGTCGGACAAGTTTTGGTGGACAATGCTCCCAACGTTCGTTGTAAACAGTCTACGTGCAGGACGTCCCAGTGCTGCTGGTCAGGTGAGACGTGCTTTGAAAGCACACTCATACAAGATTGCATTAGTTAGTGGCAAGTCATCACCGTCCCCGTACGCTGACGCATTGGTCGCGTTCAACCTAATACATCACGGCTTCCGCGGCGACGATCACCGCAATTACCCACTTGTTTATACCATGCGATAGAATGTTCACCCTTTACTCCTACAATCGATTCTCCCTTATAAACGCTGGTTCCCACTAGGTATAGCCCCAGAAAAGCCATACTGCGACTCCATAAAGTGCGCGGATGGTTTCTCTTCAATCGACAACGCGTCCAGCGTCCAGTGTAAGCGGCACAAGTGCAAGGCATCCCAGTGCTGCGACATCGTCTGCTCGAGCTTCAATTGCCCTGCCCCATATCTCCTGAAGGATGGGTCGGACGATATCAAATGCGACACCTCTGGGTGCAACTCCGTGAAGTGCTGTATGTCCCCTGTCTAATGTGAGTCGTAGTTACTATCCTAATGCGTTGTTAAGTTGGACGTACTTGCCGCACCTTTATACATATTTTGGATTCTTCAAAATCGACATCCCTAACGTCCTGAAGCACGATTCAAACTCACTGGCCATAGTTTCCTTGGAGGTTACCTACTGACAGCGGCGCTTGCTGTATGTGGTCAGCTTTTCAAACGTTTGGCGTCGTCATCCCTGGTGCTCACGACTTAATCACACCAGTGGTTGGGTTACAATTACCGTAGTAAACAATCCGAGCGGGTAGCTTCATCAAAATGTTTGTTCTAAACACATCGTCATGTTATCGTTACGGCAATACCGTCCGGAACCCAAAATCAAACACCAGTTGATTGAAGTTTCTTGAGCGTATGTCATGAACCGCGCACACCCAAGGGAAACAATCAATCCGTACCGATATGGGTAATCTGATGTTACTATTATCACGATAGGACACACAGACCGCGTCGAGGCAGCGCTCCTATTCCGAGATGACGCCCCGCGTGGGGAGAGCCATTACATTCAAGAGTAAAAACCAACTTTGCCCACTATCACCACACTCGATGCCTGGAGGTATTGAAAAGTTCGCACAAGGAGATCCGTCAAAATCAAATATACGGACTAACACGCTAATTCCCCATCTATCCACTTTACAGGATGCAGCTAACCAGTGCAATCGAGATATGAAGACAATAAGGACGACACCATACATTTCCAAGTTACTGGATTTGTCCGCACCGAGGGCGAAGTCGTCCGCGTTGTGCGAAGTCGGCCACCAAGCGTTCTACATGGGGAATTGGATACTTTAAACTGTTACGCGTGTGTAGATTGCCTCTAGGGGAACGCTATTCGAACGAGCACACCGTGTTCGAAAATTCTCGCACGGCAGTTTGACTGGATGCATGATACACAAGTTGTTCAAACCCACCGTTCGGTTGACGATGATTCTCGATAGCTGGTCTTCATGCGTTTGGTAACAACTCAGTTCCCTATTGCAGTGGGAAATATTAATATAGTGTTGCTGTATGGAATGCTGTCTAGGTTCTATCGTGACACTTGATGTCCTGTTGTTTCGTTTCTACAGAGTTGCTAGATATATCATGCTGTTAGTGTGATATACGCGTAATTTGATTGGGAATACACTTTTCGATGCGCAACAAACGACGATAGATAATTGCTGCACATCTACTCGCTCTGCGTCTGGCGCAGCGTCGCCAGTTGCCTTGTCAGCGGTGAACACCTGACGTATCCTATAGTTGCCCCGCTAGTTCATGCCATGGCTGCTTCTGCTGTGTCTATTGTTCACAAATTAGCCGGCTGAGTGGGAGATGGCAAACAGTATGCATTATCAGGGCGTTTGGGAGTGAAGTGTATATAATCTACTTCTGAATGACAGGATATGCACTCGTCGGCTCCGTCGCTGGACAAAAACCATCGACCTGCTACGTTTGTGACGTTGTTCCGTGGCAACGTTCTACTGGCGTGTACAACAAATGGCTCGGAAAGAGATGATCGCGATGTTTAACACTGCAGTAGGTTGGCTAGCCCGTTGCCATTCGTGTGCTTCCGGCAAAACTGGTCGACGATTTGCTATGGGCTTTTCATACAGGATTTAGTTTCATGCTGTTTAATGGGTTGTCAGTCAGATCCAGAAGTTCCGGCCTCTGTGGACTATTTCAAACCATGCTAGCGCCTAGGTTTCGAGGCTTTGGGAAGGCAAGATAATTGTCTGTGGAGTAACCAAACCTTGAACTGCGAGCGGGAACGTCCACAATTACACGCTTGGTACAAGGGCGTTGCCAATGGGCAGTCATCGACCAAGCACATCGCATCAACGACGAGCGTAATACGCGTTTTTTCGCAAGAAAATTAAATATATGGTTCATATTTGCAATGCTTGGAGCCAACGCGTTTGTTTGTCGGGCGATATGGTATGACCACAGCGAGGGGGGCGACATGTTCGTCGCAGTGTAAACCGTGAAACTTACAATAGCATCTTCAAATTATACAGATAAATCACGCACATCTCAAAAAGCATCGGATAAGAAACTGAGAATAGCATGCCAGGAATACGACAGTCGTGATAACACCATACTTTCAGCAGTGTGTATGGGGGATCGATATGAACTCAGCTCGTGTTCCGCTTGGAGCTGAGACGCCAAGCACTCAAGATTATGTGTCAGAGAGATACACGTTATATCTCATGAGCTAGCACTCAGTCAATCACTGCGTTTCATGTGCCAAATTTATAGCAACCTCAGGGTATAGTATATCCCGGAGAAGTCAACGGTACAGTAAAAACGCTGAGCGAGCAGTTAATGCTATTTTTGTTTTTGTTATTGTGTTAATGCTGCCACTATATGATTCGGAACAATGATGAGCGAACGTGTGCCCGTTGTGTAAACAATAGTCTGCGCTCTTGTAGAATTGACAGAACAGGTACTACGGTGTATGCTTCGAACTGGTAAAGCACTAACACGCTTTCGAAAATAAATGTATGTCGCGGACTTCAAATATATTTCGTTCTAGATGGCCTAACTAAACCTGTTCACACATTTAACCTACCACGTGACGTACGTGTAGTAATTGTATGAATGCAGCACGAACTTCGGACTAACAGAGTGGTCTTGTTCGTATCCGATGCTCAGACTGTGTGAAGCAAAAGCCTTTTGGTTTATCTCAACGGCAGGCATTTCTCTGTGTAGGTAAAACCTCCTTAGATTATGACTTCGATATTTTCCCCGAGGCGGCATCTATCTCTCGGTTTTTCAGAACGTTGATATTTCCCTGTGTTTAGGCCTGTAGCCCCATATTTCTGCTGGGTGTTAGTGGAGTAGCCGGGTATGTCAGTAGGCTACACGTCAGTAGTATACGGGCTTTTTAGCCAGTGTGCAGACTGGGAAATAGTCTACCGGCAGCTACTCATTAAACGTCTTTGGTATTTCCTTGTCATCGTCGGGCATAGCTCACGTACGTGCGCACGAAACCACTCCAGCTAGGAGTGCACGCGCGTTCGTGAATTTCAATTGCGCCACGTGTATTAAGCAGGGCTCACTCCCTGCGCGTGATCACAATCGTGGAGTGACCAGTAGTATATTCGGTGATAGTTCACCGTCACGCTCGCTCGCTGCGGGCGGAAAATTGTACTAACGCCGTCGCGCTCGCTCGCTGCGGGCGGAAAATTGTACTTGCGGAGAAAATAAAAACTGTGGCAAGCTTCTTTTTAGCCAGTGTGTAGCCTGGAAAATAGTCTACCGGCAGCTACTCATTCAACGTCTTTGGTATTTTCATGTCATCGTCGGGCATAGCTTGAGTACGTGCGCACGAAACGACACTGGCTAGGCGTGCACGCGCGTTCGTGAATTTCACTTGCGCCACTTGTATCAAGCAGTGCTCACTCCCTGCGCGTGATCACAATGGTGGAGTGACCAGTACTATACACGGTGATAGGTCACGGTCGCGCTCGCTCGCTGCGGGCGAAAAATTGTACTTGCGGAGAAAATAAAAACTGTGGCAAGCTTCACAAGCTGTCACCAACCTCTCGATTCGTCACAACCAATTAAATGGTGTGCTACGCTGGTCAAAGGATCCGCCATGATTGGTGTGCGCCCATCGTGCATGGGGGAGATCCCACCCGCTCGTAAAATAAAGCCTCTGCGTCGGCTCGACCCCATTACAGTTCAACCATATGTTTAATGCTACCTTGGGCTCAGGTGAATGGTATCTGGTAGGCCCTAAAACTTCTTTTTGTTTGATATACCATATGATTTCATTCGGTCCGACTACTTGGTGTATGTATCCCTTGCGATATCTCACACGTTCCACATGTGATGGCAAAACTCCTGTTTCACTCTCTCCATTTACTATTTACAGTATATCCTCACTGTTTTACAAGTTGCTTGCATACCTCTTCTTCTGAGGGAACGTCTTCGATGTTGAGGATGGGTCAGACGATGTTGGCATTCGACGACCGACGCGTGTAACCACAGAGGTATCACGGTTAGGGAGAAATATAGGTCGCCTCATCTTATGATATGTGCAATATTCATTGGATTTTTAAAAAAATGTGTTTTTACCTCGGCAACGGGATTGGCCAAGCGCTCAATTTGAGCGTGGGTTTCGTTTATGATATTCAGAGCGGTGATGAGGTGCACTGTGTTCCCGAGGTTTAGTTCCTGACACACAGTTTAGTTTTTGTTCTACATTAACACGCGTCGTCCGATACACTTTGTCCAAAATCAGCATACGAGTTACACAATATTTTGGTTTTCTGAAACTTTTGAGGGGCCTCTTTTGATTCCTGCAAGGCTGAACAACAGACTGACGTGATCACACCCAGACCTGACCACACCCACCGGGCGCGAACGTAGATATAGCTGGCGGCAGGAGCCGACGGAGGCCCACCAGCTACTCGCTTCTTGCACTCACCTGCAACTAATATATATGTCGAAAGAGCAGGCTGCGTCTGTCCTTGTTCTGGATACTATATATGGTGCCACCGACTGCAATTGCGCGCGCCTCAAACCCTTAAATCTACTCTGTGACAAACACAAACCCAGTGCCCATGCGGACTGGTTGACATTCACCTATATATCTATGATTAGCTCAACCAACTACAACGTACGCATATGTGTGTACGCGAAGAGGACACAAGACAAAAAACAAACTTCAACAACGAATGGTATGCTTGTTCTTTTGTTTGTTTTTCTGCCCTTCCTCTGATTGATTGCTATCGATCTCTGGGTTACTCGCGTTCGCGTATTTATTGTGCTCGTCGTAGACAGTAAGATATCACGACTTTTCGTCGTCTAGTGTGCGTATCGCGGTGAACTAAATTGTCGCCGTGTCGTAGTCCTCTTACAATACAGGTCGTTTATCCGAAGGATGGAGACGGAGGGCGGATAACGGATGTGCCGATTGTTTACAGATAGAATCAGCACACACAATGCACCAGATGTGCTGTGGTTTATTGAAAGCAAGTCAAGATAAAACGATGAACGTGCATGTATTCATAATATCCCTGGTACATGCCAACTGGGTTATTTTAATTCCTTTTTTCTAGTTATTTATTCGAATATTTCTTCCAATCGCACGCGATTCACGTTTCGACCAATCGGGAATTTTGCATTTGAAAAAAGAAACTACGCTTCGTTAATCCATGTCGCGGTACTTCAAGCTTGTGTGATGAAATTTCGGTGCAAACGGCGACCTCTTCCTCCTTTGACATTGTAAACTCAATGGAATGCATGATATCTAAACCTGAAACTTGCGAAGTGAAATGTGTTGATACTACCGGAGTAGCGCATGCTGTAGTGGCGGCGCTGCCGCAGATTGGCATGCAGTAGCTAACGCTAGGCAAAGGGTCGGGTAGAGTAACAAAAGAGTGAACTACTGTTTCACAGCACAGGTACTAACGCAGTTTCATATCCAAAGAAACCGATATGCCATACAATATAAAACCCAATGTGTTATCGAATATTTCTTGCACTACTGACATCCTGACGAAATTCAGTCGCAACCACGGGCGCACGTGAAACAGAAGGAACGACACCCGACACCCGCACAGGTCGGAATCAAAATCGTTGCACCCGTTGTGCGCAGCTGTGGTGTTTTATCACCCTTGCTCTTGTGAACTCAACTGTACGCAATGTGTTGCGTATGTGCAATATTTACATACTTGGAGCTGATGAGATGTCTGTCGAGCAACAACTATGCCTCACATCTATCTACGAATCAGGTTCGCTGCAACGTGTGCCTTATAGAACACAACCGCACAATTTGTCAGTTTCAGTGAGTTGCACTAAACTCGGAAACATGTGAGGTAGCTCCAGTATCCGTGCCACGCACACCATGTGTGTTTCTGACAGGGTTCGGTGTATTGAAACCGGCCTTCGTAAATTTCGTATATATATGCTTCAACGGCGAAGCCGGCCTGAAACCCCGCTGAAGATGATTCTGAAGCTTATTTATGTAGTTTTTTCGTATGATAAACCTTATGTTTCCGATGAAGTCGATGGAGCTGATGATGCAGGCGGTAAAACGGATAAAGCTGATAAAAGCTGAAGTAGCTGGCAAATTAATGAATATACCGCTAGTCCTTATGGAGGCGAAGTAGTAGTCACTCGTGCTCCACATGGTTGCAGTGATGATGGTATTGCCGCAAATTCTTGTTATGTCGCCGCTCCAGAAGACTCGTTTGTCTGGAGAAATATTCGATGAACAAGTTGCTGTGAGTCTAGTGGCCGATACTCTAGTAGTTCCCGCTACGCAAGTCGCAGCTGTCCAAGTTTGCCTATAGTGATACAGCTGTTGCTGTAGCAGTCAATTACTTCCAGAGGTACCGATAACTGAAGTAGGATGATGACGACGCAACTCTGACAATGCTGGCCAAGATGCTTGGCCGATGTGTTGATCCGCTGAATCCTTCGTCTTTTAATCTGCTGGAGGCGTCATTAAACGTCACTGAATGAAGAGTCGATGTGCTTGATAAAGATTACGCTGTTATCGGTGAGGAGCAGCTGACAGGAGAGGCCACCTTAAGGAGGATAAAGGGGGGATAATAACGGCGCGACAATGGAAGCGCAGTGTTTGAGAGGATATGCAGTAGTATGTGTAGAACACGGCGTAGCAGAAAACATATCATCCAACAAAATGTAGTTCTGCCGTAAATCTACTCCACCCTCGCATGCGTTTGTCGCAGCTTGCTTCCATCAAGCCACCTCAGGGATTCCATTGAAGGAGTGATCAGCGCCATTTTTTTCCCCTTCGAAATAATTTCAATCGTCGAAGGGGTCGTTCCGGTTATGCAAATATCTCGAACACTTTCGAGCAACAAGGTGCTCTCGCGTTGCTTCAAGACCACGAGAGTGTGCTGCCACCGTGATATCAAGTGTAGCCTGCAGGAGCTTGGTAAGTTCTTCTTAAAAGGCCACACCGGGTGGTGGTGTTCATGGCGCCATACGTCGCCGCAACCTCTTTCCATCCGGTTTCTTGCCCTCGTGACGCCGTATCAAAACGGCTGTAGTGATTCCTCCATGCGCAGTTAGGAGCGTGCAGGAGTACAGATTGGTGTTGAAGTGCCGATTGGAACTACCAAAATAATGTCAGAGACCACATCGGGTGAGGGAGAAATACTTAGGACAAAATACAGCAGTGTCGTTCGCGTCGTCCTGGACGAGTCGAATGACGCGTTCATATGGGCCGACCCCCGCCCTCTTGCCATGCAGCAGATTCGTCGGACTCGAACGTTTAATGTAGGTCAGGCATCCTAAAACATCGCGCTTTGAAGACGTGCCAACTGCCGCAGTAGGCAGCTTTAACGTTGAGGCTCAAAAACGTACGGGATGCTCAGCTGGGCCAGGAATCAAGGCGGGCCCGGTCAGTAACTGACGAGGGTGTGTGAGGTGCACTCTTGTTTGTTTACTGCTCCTCTAGGCACAATATATCCCATGTGACCTTCGACCATAGTTAGTTGTCAGCGAACCAATCCCATCTAAACATTTTGCGATTATGTATCTGCAGTGAGATGCAGAAATGACAATGTCGGACTATATACCACCAAGTACGAAATACACATCTACACCTATACAAAAATTTATGTACGGCAGTGGAGGTTTCCGGGTGGACCGCCAGACGGCAATGCTCGCATCTAAGTGGGAGCCCGCACTAGTTCGATTGAGTACTTCACCGGGATTCACGAATAAACAAAACAAATACAGCAAGCGAAGCTTCTCTGAAGACGGTAGTCCGGGGGGCCACCGTGGGGCGCTGACGACAATATCCGCGTGTATGTGGGAGCCCGCTCTGGTGAGGTTGAGTTCCGGGAAGGATTCAGCCGGCACACATGAGTACACATTACGGTAGAGTACTAGCTACAACCTTTTCTCAATGATGCGAGGGATGCGTTGAAACCAGATTGTCGACAACGCGGGGGGTTTCATATCAGCAATGACTATCTAACTTCCACGCGCGAAGCTGTAGACAAACGTCGCGATTGAAGTCGTGAGTGGCTGGCCGACACAGTGATATGCTTCGGTGAAGAAGGTGGGGTAGTGTGTTAGGTACCTGGTTTGCGTTTATCAAACAACAAGGGCCTGGACGTTTTCCATGCGTCCAATTAGAAACCAGACAGTTTTTCCCTGCATTAGGGTCTAGCATTATAAATGTTTCCTGTGCCGGTTTTCCGGAGCGGGAGACATCAACTGACCACTGAGTTCCATGTCCATGTTGAACTATGGCGGTTTGTGCTACAGAGCGCACTCGGCTCACCCGTTGCCACTTTGCAGGCCTCACTATGTAGCGTATCTTCGCAGTCGTGATCATGGACGGTATGCACCGACGGGTCTGGAAATGGGTTGAGGGGGGGCTTGGTGGGCAGTGTGTGTCGACGAAGACGCACGAAATCGACTACGCCCTAAAGTGGAAGCTGAGGATAACCTGTCCATTATTGGTTTGATACTGTGGGACATTGTTGTGACGAACACATCACAGCACACGCGAGAAGCCATCTCGGTGCGCGGAGGTAAGGTGCCCGCTGCTCACTGACTGGCGAAATCGTTGTTGGGAAAAACCGCGTCCGGTCTTGCGATGCGAAAACATTGTAGACGAATACGTTCTCTGCATCCAAACATGGGGAATACGTCGTAGATGCCAAACCGAGAGTCAGCAATAAAACCTAACTCCCAACGGAAAGATGTACGTGCGTGGGTTCGTGTTGTTAATCGGATGTTTCTCGATTTGATTGTCTTACGTACATCTCTGGCTTGCTGGGGCGTGTACGCTGGGCGTGTCATGTTCAGCATGACGTTGAATCGTTTATTCGAAATGTCGCGTTAAGATTCAATATCGTCTAGGCGAAGTGTTGTCACCACACATCGTGAATACGTCTGTTATGAAGATCGAAAATACACTCTGAACGTGTGAATTATAGGCGGATACTCAGGCCAGTGACCCAGACATGTAGCACTCATGCATTTGTTTTATATATCTAAATAGATCTGAAACTATGGACACAGATTCATAGAAGGAATATGAATCGAAGACTGGTGGAGACGGTCTCAGGCAGCTTCATGTTCAAAGTAAACAATACCCACCACCGCCCTAGCATCACCATGCACGTGGGAACGAGGATATGTATGGGGGGTTGTGCACTGTGGGCACACGCACGCAAGGGTTCACACTCATTCGCATGATGCCCAATTATCAACATACGATGACCCTACCCTCTCCACGGGACATCTCGTCTCCGTAGGAGGGGTGTAACGCCCGAGGTAAGCGTGTCGGGGGATATGGGGCAATGTATTTGGGCCGCTCAGCCCCGCAGCCAACGAGCAGCCACACTATATTTTGGAAAAGAGCTGAAGCAGCCCCTCCCCTCATACGAAGGCATCACCAGCAATCGAGAGTTGATGCAGTGAAACACCGAAAATACTTCGGTATTCCTGGACTCCACGCATCTACCGGTACTTCGTCGGCACTTTTTTCGAGGGTCCAACCCATCCCCAACCAACTTCGATTCGCCAGGTCAGCCCGCAAGACGCGTCTAGGCGGTCTCCTACAGACATGGTACTAGGGCGGAAGTCTGCCAGATAAATATTACCTGTTAACTGTTAAGCAAGTTTTGATTACATTATACTGGTAGGCGCTATATTTCGGTAACTAACTGCGAAAAATACGCCACAGTACGCACTGCACATAACCATTCGCTGGCTGCGGGCGTCTCTGCCATTACGAGGAACCAGACAAGGCGCAAAATGTGCTTGATTGCCGCATGTCAACCATGGCACACCAGCAATAGACGAACGGTGCTACACTCAGAAGCAAGAAACACTTCTGCGCGAGAGCAGATTTCTAGTAGTGCGTATGCCATACGAGGTCGGGCAGCGGGCATAATTAACCACATAGTTGCATTAGTTCTCACAACATCAAACCGATACAGCGGGGCGACGGTCACGACTGTTCGAAGAGAGAGGCGAAGGCCCTCCAGAAGAAAATCGTACGGCATGGTGAGGCCAATTATGCAGTATTTATCAGCTACAAAATTCGACCGTCGGCTACTATACCGCCGGTTTTGCCCTGTAGTAGGTGGCCATGCCATGACACTGTTGAGCCCATGCCACTCTCAAGGCGATGACACGAAGAGCCACGGTGTCTTTCTTGCGATGCCATCCAAACCCGCGATAGTTCGTGAGCACGCATATAATAATAGCCCCCCCCCAGCGTCACTATGACGTCCCCATGGAGACGCCGAGGTGTCGCCTGCGTCGCCATTCTAGGTGTTTCTTTAATACACCTATCCTATCTGAATGTCGTTTTGATTTGATGCGAGGGTTTTTGTCTATTGAGTATGTGCATCACTTCAGGTTTGCGTTTATAGTTCTCGCTTTCGTGCCGCGTGCGGGTTCGAGTGTTTAGGGCGGGTTCGAGTGTTTAGGCGTGATCTCCACGTCAAGCTAGTGGTTCAGTTGATGCGTTGCACGCGTACTCGCCTCTGCGAACCCACGCGGCGTGCGCAATTTCAAATATGTAAGCACTGTCATCGTCTGAATTTATTCATCGTCCTATCGAATATTTCCAGCCAATCTTCCAGACAGAGATTTTTCTCTCCTATGATAGTGCGAACAAAACATATTATACTTCTTGCGTAGTATATATATATATATTTTACTCTGAGTGATATATATTTAATTTATATATGTGTATATATACATATATATATATATATATATATATATCACTCACAGTAAAAACTTACGCAGGGACATGTTGTGATTCTTGGCAGCCGTTGACACCACCAAGCTGAATAAAAGTCAGCATTGGTCGTCTCCATGATTCGAACATTCCAGAGAGTGAGAACGCATGGGCGAGTTGCAACCCCCCTAAATACCAGCTGTCCTAGTTCATCAGTCGTATGTCCTTGTCCAGGTTGACTTGGATATGTGTCTCGGGATATGTATATATATAACCACAGACCAGAAATCATTGAGTGAAATTTCAAGTGCGAGGAAAATAATATTGTAGAAAACAATAAAGCATAAACACGATTACGAGTGTTATCGAAAACGTCAATTCTCAATTTGGAAAACCAGTTTCTACTCTGTCGGTACAACTCATTTACCACCCAGAAAAAACAAGAATAAAATGCGCCAAAGAAGTTTGAAACTGCATTTCCATGCCCCCATACTGCATATTCGACACGCACAACATTATTTGAGACAAAGTAGCACACCAGTCTAAGTGCAGTGGACAAAAACGCACAAAACCCCAAATCAAGTGTTTACCTGACACAAACGTTGATTCCTAACGACCCCATGTATTGTCCCATTACCGCCAGTTTGTCACGCCCTGATTCGAAATTAGCACAATTCCGAGTGAGTAAATATTAATCGAGTAAATGTCTAGTTTCCATAGGGGGGGAAACTATGGCAATGGCATTCACGGGCGGACCGAGCACCAAAGGGATGCCACGCAAGTGGAAGACATGGGCATTGCTACTGATGGACTAGAACGTGGTGCGCGAATTTGCTTGTGTTTGTGTTTGTTGTTGTGTTCCGTGTATGTTTCCAGGGCCGGAACGTGATGGAGCAGTAGTGCGCAATCTGTTGCCGCCCTCAGCAGCATCTTATCCGACACGAAACACAGACCGCAAGATGTTTGCCGTGCTCGTCGGGGTTTGAGTACCGCTGCTGTGGCTGGGGTGCAGAGCCTGTATACGAGTCGCCGCGGCGCTAAATGATCACACAGACACGAGACAGACCCAGGAACAATTTGGGTTTCACCGTGTATCTCTATCTCGACCTCACCGTATCATATCACACAAGAAAGTGTTTGGAGTCGACCAGAAGATGTATATTTTTATCGAATTTCCAGACGGTGTTTCACAAATAAAACGGATATCCTTCATATTTGGCTCACGGTACCGACGGAAATCCAGTCAACAAAGCGTGGGTCGGGAAAGCAATGTACTATACGCATTCCGCCTCAAACCTATATTATCCTCGTGGCGAGTACGAGGTGTGTTGTTTGTGGTTTTGAATCTCGCCGGTCCTGTCCCGCTGACAAACCTTGGAGTCTGATTTTGTCCTTTCATATTCCATATCAGTTCCACGACTTGTTCAATGAGTTTTCCTTGGCATGCTGGCTTCACGTTCGTTCCTCGTTGTCAGATACCGACTTACGTTGTTGCTTTTATGTCATATGCGGGTGTGTGCTTTGGACACCGAACAGCTCATCTACCCGTAAACATCCAGCACATCTACTTCCCGTGCTGTTCAGCTGCCTGTTGTGTAGGTTTTCCCCTGGTGTTGGCTCCAACCTTTCTTGACAAAACACGGACACACAAGCAACATGTCTCCTCGTGGAACGACTCAAAAATTCGTGACGAGGAATATAGCAGACCCCTAAGGAAACCCATTTTTCTGATACTACGAGCTGGGCCAGCCATGAAGCGGGCAAACAATCGTGGAGTCCTGCCTCGTGAACCACTGCGAACTACCAGGTATAACTTTGAATTTGATGTCACTGACCCTGGCATATCCATGCATGTGCAACAAAAAGGATGTGAAAGTCGCTTTCTACGATAGATAGGGGTAGCCGATTTCCGCTAAGAGGTCATCTTAATGACGGGATTTCCATCACCCAAAATCGTCGGAATAATCAATCATGTTCCGAAACATGACGTGTTTGTATACTCGGACTATGGGATTATTCGTCGGGATGCAATATAATTTCTGCTCAAATCAGTTTTCGGGTGCGGTATGGAGCTTCTTAAGTGAGGAGCCACAGATTATTCCGGGTGAACCTCTATCGTGGAACGCCTCGAAAACAATGACATTTTTATTCTTCGACTCGAACTCGACGAGATATCGGCAAAATTTCAAAAACACCTACTTTTTCACACTATGTTTCAGCTAAACTCACAAACAAAATCTTCGTTCTCGATCAAGGTGGATTTTGGTGGATATGCTACTACTGGGGGTATAAGGAGAAGATCGACATCATCAGTTTCCTTGACCAATTATTTGCCCATCACGACATATGGCCAAACACGATATCCCGTGCTCAAATCCAACAGAACGTGAAAAACGTATTTACTGCAATGCAGCGCTCAATTTGGCGAATTTCGATCTGAATTTTCGGCAATGCATTTGTGACGCCCGTGCATAATTAACTTGCTCCGGGCCTTCTGATTTGTCGTTTTGTAGAGTAGTCGAGTAGTTCACTCGGTTTTTCATGTTTTCATGTTTTCGTGGGAGGGTTTCGGTCGTATCTGTAGAACAAAAAAAAAAAAAAACGCACGACACGTCTTGGTTGTTGCATGGACAACATCGTGTTCAAATTTCATTTCGAATTGCGTGAAATCGATGGCTGCATGGCTGACCTCCTGAATAACCGGGGTCGCCGTTGTCCCAGCTCCTGTTAAACTGTAGAAACTCGACTTAATGGTTGTTGAACTGATCCTGGTGATGAAATGTTCTCATTCACGTACGAAGGACTGCATCGGTAGCTTGTTTGGCCGAAGTTGTTCGATTCGTCCTCCGATCCAGTCCTGACCCGATCAAGGCAAACGCTGGACCCAACCATCAGCTGGCATACATACGTAGTCAATCAGCTAAGCAATCGAAACCAGTCAAGGCTGTGCCGCTCGCCCTTCGTGCTGTTTGCTGACCTCCTCCGGCTTATTTCCCTCCCCATACAGCATTGTGTTTGCCGTGACGACGGCACGCGGCCGATACAAAATGGTGCGATACATTTCTTTCATCGTGGCTTTGGTTACAGTCGGAGTGGCAGTTGCTGGCACGACGTCGTTCGAGGGTAAGTGGACGTTTTGCTATGTGCACCTCACACATGCTGATGTAGAACTCTGTGTTACTCGAAGAGTGTTTGGTAGACAAACGATACGTTTTATACAATGGCCAACCCGGTGGCCTACTACCGTACATGTACCACGTACACTATAACACGACGCAATTCACGCGCCAGACAGACGACCAGCTAGATCATGTAGATTGTATCCTGACGTTACGATATGTAGCGAAGGGTCTGTAAAAGGCAGATCACTCTCTAGACGCACGTCATCTATCATGCAGGTCGTATGGTTTCCATCCGGAAAAAGTGATATGGAATGTAACGATCAGGAGCGAATCTGCCTCGGAAGGTATAGATCATGAAGAGGGGGTGGATGATATGTCCGAAGTGTGAGGAAAACGCAGTTGAGATTCCACCATAGCTGGGTGCATCTCTTCTTCTGGATGCCCACCCGATGGAAAGGAATTGTGTCGGCCAGACGCTGTACCGTCTGTTGTAACACCCACCGCTTTCAACGTAGGGGAGCCTTCGCAGACGTCGTGCAGGCGATAGACGCACCTCGTTCTGCTGTCGGTAAATATAGTTTCACCTCAATCGCGAGATAGATGTACATACTGGTACGTTGTTTCATCGTCCAGCATTAACGATATGTATATGATATTAGACAACCGGAGTTCAGCCTTAGCTTAGTAAAATCTCGTCACTCCCGTTGCTATATATGGGACCGAACAGGCACATAAACATCGTCGCTGTACAGTGCGAACAGAAAAACAGGATGAGTTTATGGCTAAGGATTTTTTCGGGCTTGTTACAAATCATTTTTTATTTTATATGACCAATAAATGGCTCCGGCGGCAAGTGAATGCTGCTACGACTCTCCTGGCGACAACATACTGGACGTATCGGTAGCAGTGTGCTCCCAGAATAGACGTGTTCTACGATAGTGGTTTACCCCAAACCGTCTTAGGCTCCTTGCCTCATGAGCTTCACCCTTGACCCGACAACTGACTTCAGCAAAACTCAAAATGCATCCCAATAAATAACCCCATGACCCAAGTATGCTTAAAGGCGTTTTCTCGAAACAAAATTGACATTTCGACGATTTTGTGTTAGGGAGCCCCGTCATTCAGAAAGCAATTAGCGGGCTTGTGCCGCCTTCATTGTAAACGTGTCAAGGTATTATCCACCGATACTTTCACGTCGAGTAGATGTGGCAACCAACGGTGATATTCAATTCCGAACATGCCCTTATTCTAACACGCCGCCGGATTTGTCTTATCGCCATCCCATCGTGGTGTTGCACCAGGCGAGAGGAATGGCGAGCAGGGCCTCCGAGGCAGGCGCACCGCGAGAAGTCCTAGGGTATGACCTAGAACAACGTACAGTACAACCACTTACATACTGTACGTTTCGTCAATTCCGCTCTATGTAAACGGTACAACGGATGGATATGCCTGACAGACAAAGCAAGAAAGTATACGTTTAGTGCTCGAGCTCGAAAAACAAATTTTGTCCAATGTCCCTGTGCACTCGATTGTTGTAATCGGTTAGAAGTGTGTCTAGTCATGTTGAGTCGACGTTTAAGGTGCAATACGTTTCGGCTGATGTTACTTTAGTAGCGGGGACTAATATCAGGAGGTGGACCGGGCACAAAATCACTTGGTCAGCCCTGGGTCATCCGTCAAGTAGCTAACCGTAGTTGCGTGTCAACATTTTGTAGACCACTGACAACACATCATCATTGGTACTCTCCTCGCCCCGGACAGATGTGGGTCTGTTTCTGTTCCAAAGGTTTCACTCAGGTCCACCGACCCAGCCAACAAGCATGTATGGACAGCGGATGCAGCGAATCTGAGTGCTGCGAAAAAATCTGTTCTAGCTACGACTGCCCCAATTATTTCTCCCCCGTGGAAAACTCCGACGCATACGTGTGCAGCCTCAAGAACTGTAAACCTGAGCGGTGCTGCGAGGACGGTGAGGCGTATTTCACAAATATATCCCAATCGATAGATATCGTCCTTTCATGCGAGGAAGAATTTAGCTTTGTGCCACCAAGCTGACTACCGTGCGACTTCGAACCGCCAGGGTGTAGTCTATGTCTCAGCGCAACGTTTGTTTGCTCGTTCATCATTCATGTAGGGGACTTAAAACTCACCTGGATAGAACTTTTAGTGAGGGTGTCGCTGCAACTGCGAACTGCTTCCGGGATTGTTCCAAGAAAGCAATTGAGACCAGTAGTTGGCGCCCATATATTACACTAGACGTTGGTATTTTTCACAAGTGTCCAAGGCCCGTAGGACGAGGAGTGTATGAAGGGGGGCTAAGCCATTTTAGTCCGGAAGATATCTGAGATCAAGGGAACTTTCTGGGACTGCAGGTATCTAGCCAGCAAATATAAACTTCAACCCCCTCCGTCACAGCCTCACCACGAGGGCACATGAAGGGTGTGCGTGAGGATTTTGAGTATACCTTGCAAACCCAACGTACTTCTGATAATTATAGGAAAATCTATATTACCGTTGCCGTATTCCTTGGCGAACTTTCTTAATGTCTGCAAACAATCCTACGTTTCCATTTCACGTTGATGCTTTGTGGATACCACCCAGCCAGTTATGAGACAATAGATTAAACCGTCGTTTTTCGACGTGCCTCGGACAACCTCGTCCTCCGAAAACATCGGTTCTTCCTACGGAAACAACTATTGTAGATCATTCCGAAGGTCTGAATTCGGTCGGAACACTGTTTCACTGCTTCCGCTAGCTCTAGGTCCCCAAAGGCCGCACAGAGTGGTATTTTCCGCTGACGTTTACCGTCAGTATGATACCCAATCTGCGAAGAGTAGATATTACATGCGGCATTCGTGATGGACGCAATTTGATGGTTCTCGTGTCTGACCTGGTCGCGTCCTGCATCATTCGAACCTCAGAGACGGGCTACTGTGCCTCGTTCAAGTGTCCCTACGGTACGGCGCATATCGAAAATGCCAGCCAGGAGGTTTGTATGAACGGCAGGTGCCGTGAATCGCAATGTTGCGGCAAGGCCTGTTCGAGCTTCAAGTGCCGCAAGTCGTTCTCGCGAGTGATAGGCGCCAACTCCATTCTGTGCGATGACGCCCAGTGCACCAACGAGCAGTGCTGCGGGGAGGGTGAGTTCCTTTCGGAATATTCATAGACCGTTACACGAGTGCAGACATTGCTGTGTACATGTATGCAATGATCAAGTATACTGACGCCTTACGATACTAGCCACACTCAGAGTACGCAGATATGAAAAGCAGTCACCGCCTCTGTCCCAGGTTGGTGTGAGGAGCGCAACCACTGTCTAAGCTATCTGCGTGGGTAGTATAAATATTTTTCTCGCCGTATACGTACTGGTGTTCGACGGATCGCTAATTCATCCCATCTATCCTACCTGATGTTGCTGTCTGTGATGTTCTGTCTTGTCAAGACTGCTTACTCGTGTGTACGCTTTCAAACACAGCAAAGACGCACTAACGCCCAGTGTGTTGTTCCATCTGAAAATCACGACAATACCTCCGATACCTCAGACGTACCATACTGCGACCTCTTTGAGTGCCCGGATGGTTACAGTCCAGCGGACGACGCCAGTAAAAATATGTGTTGGAAGGGAAGCTGCACGCTGAGAGAGTGCTGCGCGAGGCACTGCTCAAGCTTCGACTGCCCCGCGGACTACTCTACGCCGAAGAATTCCGACACCATTTTGTGCAAAACGAAAGGATGCAACGAAGATCAGTGCTGCGAGAAAAGTGAGAAACGTCGCAAAACGAAGATGCGCGCGTTCGTGAAGAATACCATACTATAAATGGGTCCTCCAGCGCATTACGAAAAAATAACCGTGGCGACACCGGAGGTCTTCAGGTGCGTACGCAGCGTTGATCGCTCGTGTGGTGTAGCATCCATATGACGTGTTGCATTCATCCGATCGAAGGGATAGCATTGGCGTTAAGTGCCGTCTGGTTTGCGGCCCAAATAATCGTTTGGTTTGATAGTCACGAGCGAACGTCTAGTTGGAAGTACAGAGATCACAACTCAATTGCCATTCAATAAAACACTACTTTAGTCGGAGTTGTTCCTCAATCCGGCACCGGGACGAGCGTTTAAGTTGTGGATCCGTCACGATGTGAAAGCTCCACGTGTAATAGATAACTTCAAGTTGAGCGGAAGATCATGCATTCGTCAGTTGTATTAACAGCCGGCGCGTCGAGATTGATATCAACCATCCAATGGTTACCAACCCGAGATCCACAGGCATCCGGTCTACGTACCAACTTGCTAAATACCCTCCAGTCAACTACAAAAGGAAGCGTTTCCCCGCGGGAGCTGACGTACTAAGACAGATCAGACGCCCCCACGTTCCCCTTCAACAGCGTTGATGTGGTGTGGATACTACGCCGACAGTTACTGGACAATCGGACAAACAACCTTGTATCGACATGCCTCGGACGACCTCGACCTGAATGGTTCAGAATACGACCTTGGGAAAAGTCGCTTCTTTACTACGGAGCTGACCGAGTACTGTAGATCATTTCGAAGGTCTGACTTTGGTCTGAACACTTTTTCACTTCTCCACCAGCTGTAGGCCCCTAACGAACAGACGCGGTAGTTGCACCTTGTTCCGCTAAGCATTGAAGTCAGCATGATACCCAATCCTATGAAGCGTAGCTACCCCATGCGTTAGTACTGTCGGACGCAATCTGGAGGTTTTCGTGTCTGACCAGGCGGCACTCTGTACTTTTCGAACCTCAGAAACGGCCTACTGCGCCTCGTTCAAGTGCCCCCGCGGTATGGCTCATATCGACAACGCCAGCCAGGAGGTGTGTAAGAACGACAAGTGCCGTAAATCGCAATGTTGCGGTAAGGCCTGCTCCAGCTTCAAATGCCAATGGACGTTCTCGCAAGTGATAGGCGCCGACTCCGTCCTGTGCGATGACGCCCAGTGCACTGACGAGCAGTGTTGCGAGAAGGGTGAGGTGCATTCAATTTATTCATAGCCGGATACGCGGGTATAGACATTCCTGTACACAAATAGCGCCTCCTAGGATAGAGGTAGCACAATTCCGCTACAATGTGTGCTGAATGACTCAGTCCTAAATCGTCGCAATGCCAATAATATTTAGAAAAACGACTTTCTTGTATACTCGGGCCGTGGGATCATTCATCGGGATGTGATTTGATTTCTGACGAAGTAATTTGTCGGGTGAGGTGTGGAGCTCCTTAAGTGAAGAGTCTCAGAACATCTATTGTAGAACGCGGTAGATGAAGTAATAAAGTAGACTCACGCCATACGATACTAGCCACATGCGGAGTAATCCTATATGTGTAGTAGTAACCGCCTTGGTCCAGGGTTTGTTTTGGGAGAGTAACCACTGTCTCAGGTTTTTGTTCTTGCATTTCTCTACTCGCGGGTAACGTACTGGTGTTCCACGTATCGCTACTCCATGCTATCTATCCGACCTGATGCTGCAAGTTGTGATGGTCTGCCTTGTCAAGTCTGCCTTCTCTTTTATTACGCCTTCGAACACATTGAAGGAAAACTAACGGGGACAGGGTTGTTCCGTCTCACGTCCTTACCCCCGATATCTCAGACAAGCTATACTGCAACCTCTATGAGTGCCCGGATGGTTACTCACTAGTGGACAACGCCGACATTCTACCGAGATGTGGGGAGGGAAGGTGTACGCCCTATGAGTGCTGCGATAGGCACTGCTCAAGCTTCGACTGTCCCGCGGACTACTCTCCGGTAAAAGACGCCGACACAACCGTGTGCAAAAAAAACGGATGCACCGAAGATCGGTGCTGTGAGAAACGTGAGAGACGCCCTTAAGGAACGTTGCCGTGTTCTTCAAGAATATCACACGTCGCACGCGTTGGTGATAAATGTCACAATATTTAGCAGTACTCCAGTACGCTTAAAAAATTGTGGCGACACTGGAGGTCTGCAGGTACGTACGCCACGTCACTCGTACGTGTGGTGTAGCACCTACATGAAGTATCGTAATCGTGCGATCGTAGGGATAACCATTGGCGTGTAGTGCCGTCTGGTATAGGACCCAACAAATGGTTTGAATCGAACGTCCGAGCGTAAAATTCAAAACTACACATAGGTTACAACACAATCAACGATCACTAGAACACCAGCGAGGTCAGAGTTATTGTTGAGTCCGCCACCCGGACCAGCGTCGAAGCTGTGGAATAGATAACTCAAATTTGAGCGGAAAACCTCGCATTCATCAGTTGTATTTACACCCGACGCGTGGACGTCGAAATCATCCTTCCAATGGTTTCCAAACTGAGATCCACTGGCACTCGGTTTACCCAACATCTTGCTCAATACCCACCAGGGAACTCCAAAGGAAGCGCTTAATTGCTGGAGCTGACGTACGAACACAGTAACGACGCCACCACGTGCTCCAACAACGGCGTATTATTTTGTCACGGAGCAAGGAGGCGTATGCGGGGTGTGACGTTGTTCCACAACCCCGCAACGTGGGTTGCGAGGGAATTGTCTGTGAAGTGTTTGTCCAAGCCCCTCCAGTGAACGGTATATGTCTTACGTACATCGTCGTTTGAACTCTCAGAGCCGTTTCGGCTGGCGGCATTACCCCCCGTCGTTCGAAAGCACAAATCTACAGACGACGATCCACGAGAACGAGTCCACACTGGACGTGGTACACACCTGCTGCAGTTTCGTACTTGTGGCGTTCTACGATAGAGGCATCACATTTGCGGGAAACACTTTCAGCTCCCCCATGGCGTATTTACCCAGCGCCTCGCGATCCAGATTGCGTTGGATCCTGGCTACACAGGAGTAGGAAACCAGGGATCTTCGCTATTGGGCGTAAACCGTACGTACAACCACGAGAGGCGTCTAGCCTTAGTGGTATTCATGTCGTTGTCCCGTCGAATTCCGTGTTACCTACCTTGGGGAGATATAGGAGCCTAACAACAAAATAGGGTGAATCTATATAGTAGAACGACCAAAGTTATGTGGGGAAAGACCTACGCCTCTCTATATATGGTGCACTTGGTTTGGAACTGAAGCTCGGCCTGCGTTCACTAGGATGCGGACAACTGCTATATTTTAATCTATGTTCTTCGATGATAAACGTTATAGGTGATGCAGGGTAGTGTACGATTCAGCCTTCATGCCAATGCGTCAGCTCTGTGTATGATGCAGGTTCGTCGGTTGCTTCGTTGCTTTAGGTGACCCAGACGTCCCCGAACACTCTTTCTGCCGTGACCTACAAGGTTGGCTTATAAAGTTTCGAGAGATGTCTAGACTTCAGGTTCATCGTCCGAATGGGTGCTGCATGAACTCTCTGTACCGGTCGCGCGTTGGGGGGGTCGGTTGCAGAGTGTACTGCTGGCGTTTGCTGGTGCAGAGGGTGCACACGTGTCGGTTTCTTCGTTTGCCAACAGGCGACATGCCGTCAGTTACGTTTTGGTGTCCTGGAAATGTCTGTATAGCGCATGTACTAATAGCTCGGTAGGGCAGGATTCCAAGGCTTGCTCCGGAGGTCGGTTGGTGATGTGTGCTTCGATTGATGCATGGACTGGTGGGTCAATGAATGGAACGTGTTGCGACTAAATAATATATGACCGCCTTAGACATGCATTGAAATCTGAGTCTAGTATTTCCGTGCGGCGCGCGCAGTTCAGCTCGTTCAAGCTTCTGCGTTTCTACTAAACTAAATATGAAGGTAGCTCCCCTTCTGACCGAAAGAGGAACCAATCAACTGGGTGATATCAGCAAGTTAGATACTCATATGGATGTCCCGTCATGCAGGGACGGCCACAATCACAACCTTGGCGCAATGTGCATATTTTGGCAACGTCACTGAAAGGGCACATCACATGAACGACAAGAATGATACCTACGTCTTGTAAAAATATTTTTTTTACAGTATTCAAATTGTCTTGCTTGTAGCGAAACACCTTTAATGCGAGAGTGATAGGCCGAGGCCAAATTACGGTGAATAAAATATCGGGTGAAGGTTTCGAAGTGTTGAACCGACAGGAACCCACTTTCGGTGCACCACTAGGTGCGGGATTAACGCCCCTGAGCATGTCACAGTATCCTAAAGGACTGTGCGAGCGTTTGTACTTGAACTGCGAATGCCGAGACAGGACTACGGCCGGCATCGAGAAAATGCGCCTTTCGTTCATTGTAACTGATGATAGTATATACTCCGCGAGTGAAGGCTGGCTGATATATAAATCCTACGTATAGGTGAATAACTGCATATGTGCACCTTGACTAGTGATCGTGTGACGGCCTTTCCAGCGAAGATATATTTCTGGAACAATGCTGGAGAATGATTACTACAGGGAAGACATGCCTTGACTTGAGCACGTGCTGCCACGCGAAACAAATGTGTTCTTGTCGGACATCACTGCCGTAGATGTCCTGATCAGCGTGGTCAAACTACACATCCCAACACGTGCAGAGCACGACGCGGCACATCGAAAGTGACTACAGTATTGGAGATGGTGGCACCACAAAGTGTGGCCAAATCGACCGGCCGTCTCTCAACCACCTTCTGTAGTATGAAAGGCAAACACTTCTGTCCCATCGGTTTGAAGCGGATTTGCTTGTCTCCACGCCGCATCATGTAACTCGTACCTGAAAATTATTTTCGTGACTTATGTATTGACCCTGGAAAGCATCTCTCTTCTGACAGCTCAGTAGTAGTAAAATGGTCCTGTGTTTATCGTCTGGTTTGATTTGAGCTATATGTTGGCATACGAGGTCGGATGCCAGTATCGTACGTCCTCGGTATCCGATATGTAGTCTCGGATTGAGGGTGATGGTTGTTACCCATTACGTGGCATGGTTCGTCCCTTGACATGTGTCTTCGTCGGACCAATATAGAGCGTATTCCCGAAGCGCTGCTGAAGCCAACCGCCAATACACATCCACGCATTTTCACATACCGTCTGCTTAGAGCGTGGTTTGCCCATCGCGTGCAATGTAGTCCGTGGGGCCGAGAGAACAAGTGGGGGCTGGTAGTACATTCAATCAAGGGCTTACAGCCCAGACAATTCCCCGGTGGGGGCAGACGTATGTGACAGCTCCACGTACTACGACTATAACTAAACGTGTCACGAGTTGCCTACGTCAGCAGTCCGCCTTCATATCGCGGGGCGTCATGTACATTGCGTGTCACAGACTCTCGGTGCATTCCCGGGTGTGCCATGTTGTTTAGTTTGCCGGAAAGGTGTAAATCCCCCGTCCGAGATTGCATAGGTTTGGATACGATGATTGCAACGTGCTTCCTCTCTCTCCTACTGTGTATATATGCTGGGACGTATAATTCGCAGACTCCTCTTGAGAAGACGACCTCGATACTGTCAGTTCGTTAAACGACGTATGACTGCAACGACCTGTGTATTTTGAAGAAATTGACGTAAACACAAGGGGCTTGACGAAGGCGGGCTGGCGCCTGTTGTGCCCGGAGGAGTAAGCAAGGTGAGGCCACAAATGGGGCAGTACTGCTAAGGTATACATTCCAGCTATATCGTGCATGCGTACCGTTAAACAAACAGCGCAACCCGATTGATTGAACCCTGAAAACATTCGCGCTAGTATGTGGTGTATTTTGCTACAACCAGCACTCGAAATATTTAGTTTTTAATGAAATCATGAGGCACTTGAAGGTGACCAGATACGGTAGCTCGAGCATCACTTCGATCGAATCGAAAGTGGAGTATAGTGGTTACTGGAAGCAGTTCGTTTCATTCCTAGGTTTGGAACTTCCGGGGGCTCAAGTAGCGGTGGAGTGGAGACGAACCACGAAAGATAAGATTTGATCTCTGGGTGGGTGTATCGCGCTTCCTTGAAATAGTTTTTTCTACAAATAAGGTGTTCTGTTACTAACTACCTTGTACTGTATACTCGTATGCATTATGTAGAAAGCTCCGTAGTTTTACTCTGTAGTATTCTGTCTCCCTACCGTGGATCATTCAATGTAAGCATTGGATAGCTAGAGGCCTCCTGCGCCAGGCAGGAGGTGCCGTCCGGTATTTCCCCGCACGCTGAGTAAAGTGGCGACTCACAAACTCTGCGCGGGGTTAGTAACTGTAAATGATCTGGGAATACGAGCCCAAGCATACTAACCATACTGCAGGGTGGGTGGGATGGTCTCAAGAAACGGCGCGATCAACTCTACCCCCGAGGTTTCGGGAGCGAAAAGAATAAGTGACCTCGCTTCAATACAAATTCCGAGTCACATCGAAATATTCAACGGTTGCTTTATTTCTGCCAAAGTTAAGTCCATGGATTGGATCTCCAGTGTCCTGCAGTGTTCTGGCTCTCTACCGTGGATGATTTGATGTAAGTATTGTATTGGATGAGGTCTCCTACGCCGGCCTGTGGTCCCAACCATGCTTCGGTACGCTTCCTTTCAGATTGTCTTTTCAGTTTACCGCTGGTCCGGGGCAGAATTGTCTCACCCAAACTTTTTTCACCTGAACTCAGTCTTTACCCGACACACGCCGCAGAGTCCTTTCTGAGCTCCGGCAATAACGGTAGCCCGGTAGCGTCCGCGTAGATCTTTGCACGATTCTTCTTGCTACCCCGAACTTGTCGCGTCGAGGTAGCCCTGATGTAGTACTTTGCAACTGATTCTGTCTTCCAGCCACCAGCTTTCATGATGCCGTCCACAGGGTTTGTTGGGCGAGCCTCCCACTCGAAAGGAGTCCATCAATAAGTGGTTCGGCAAGTCTGCCATTGGCAGATGGCTTTGTAGGTTCACCGTCACCCGGGCCGCGGAAAGAAAAAGACGCCCCCCGGTCCCGTTTTACCGTAGCAACGGGGAAGAGGTGCCTAGGAGTAAGTCCCACCCAATTCGCTGGGCGTCCGGGATCTGTTTAGTAAGCTCCGTAGTTTTATGCTGCCGTAGCTTGAAGATCCAAATACATAACATGACTCGTATCTCTGATCATACGTCCTCGGTCATTATGCAGGTGGATTCATGCATGGATCTGGAGACTTCTTCAGTGTTGAACCAAAAGGGCCGGACTTCGTTGAGAGTGGAAACTGGTTCCCGCCCAACGTGAACGGTGCGGCCTCTCTAACATTGTCGGCGTTCGGCGGTCGTAGCTATTCACTGGCGTTACTGGCGTAGCGGAAGTAAATCAGTCACGGGGGGGCAGAGACTTTCTTATACTACCGGATATGATATACTGCTACGAGGTCGAGCGGTCTCCTCTGCGCCATGGTAATCATAATGATGCGCACTGCACGTTCCTTCGCTCAGAGGTGAAATATTCTTGTATGGGATATATGTTGTTCGCTGTTGTGTATGTATGATTTTTTCGAGCAGCAGCAACAAAGTAGAGTTCTTGTTACAGCCGCGTACAGCTCTCAGACGCTAGAAAGGTCTCACGCTCGTTACATCTCTAATCCCGGCTCACCTGTGTTTTGTGAAGTGCCCCAGTGCAGTCATGATGAGGTCACGCGCAAAGTGAATCGATCATATTGTGGTAGTGGCAAGAAGCCGGAGTGAACAGTCAACGAAGCACCACAGACACAACGACGGGCACGACGGGGAAGGCGGAACACGAGGGGCTGGGGATCGATAGGACAGGTTTCACTCATCACTTGGGTGTGACTTTGTTTGCTTCACTTGGTGGTGTTTGAGTGAACCCCGGGGGGGGGGCTGCACCTCGCTACTGGTTCTGTACCCAAGTTCGAAGGCGTTCCCACACCGGGGATCCTCCATGCACCTAACATACCCACCGAGAGGATGCTAACCAGAATATGATCGCAGCCTATCGAATAGACCCGACACGTGACACCGATGAAAACAGTCGTCTCGAACAGTATTGTCCTTCTCTTGCCGCTGGTCACGACAGTCGTAATGTTCTGAACCTCTTGCCCTGGCGCCACCGCCTGTAACATCCACGCTGCCAGATGAATGACCACCGTCGACACAAAGCGGGCACTCCGGTACTAGTTCGTCGACAGCGGGTGCGTTTTCCTCCTCGGTCGGCCCGAAGGTTGCAACACCCCCCCTGCCCCGCGTTTATGACCGACACTACGGAGAGGGCAATATGATAATGCCCGCTGCAATACGTGCGTCTTCCACCTCCGCACCTCGACGTCGACTCGATGTTGCAGCTCCTCCCCTTCCCCCAGTGTTGCCATCAGACGATAGTAAGAAAAGTCTCCATCCATCGCCGTTGATTAGATGTTGCCGTGCCCCTCCTTTCCGCGGTGTTGCCCATGGACCGTCGTTAGAAAAGCGGCGGTTCTGACCTTGGTTCAGGGGTTCTTCAGCATTCCTCTTCCGTCCATCGCTGTCGCCCCGATGGTGCAGTGTCTCTTCTTCCCGCGTTTTTCGCCTTGGATGGTGCTGAGAAGAGCGGCGGACCTTACCCTCGCACATTCTTTACGAATTGCAACAGCCAGCGCCTCATCTGCACAATACGTTCGGAGCATGTACTCATTTGACATAAATACGTTTTGATGGTGGGAGTCCCTCTCGAAGGACTACATCTGCACTTTGGCAATAACCCAAACATGTACGCTTTCGGCGAGTCACAGACGCTCCTGTAAGGTACCATGGTCCTGCTATTCTACCTAACCTTTGACTGAGACTTTAGAGAGTCCCCGTAGTCCTTCGTCGTACGGCTAAAAGTGGCCACACTACCCAGAGACTGCGGTGACTGTACACTTTGTCACTCTCTCTATATATGCGCGCTTGACTGTATGACCTGTTGTAACGGATCCCTGAATGGTATTCCAATATATTCACGTGCTGGACTGTGTGGATATGGTAAACTTCAGGCACTTTTGCCTGGCGGTTCAACGTGCGCAGTGGACAGTGTCGACGCTGCCACCATTCCCGCTTCCTTTCCAGACTTTTCTAACTGTACCCTCCTTCCACCAGCGTTTTTGCCTAAGTTAGAATCCGTCTGCCAATCAGAATTTTTTCCCAGATGTATCCGGTCTCTTGGTACGGATACCACGGATTGAAACACTGACAAAATATAAAACAACCGTTGTGAGATATCGAGAACATTTATTTAAAACTCAATTTTGTGCCTCCACGCTAGTGTTTTGCAAGCTGTGTGTGATACTTCGCTGCGGTCGAATACGACTCGAATCCTATACATGTGTAGGGGTTAAGGTAAAGGGTCTCCACTTATGTGAAAGCGGCCGGAGAGATCTTGCCGTACGGTCTTGAATTATCAGTCAGTTTTACTTCGGTTGGAATTATTCCATCCTTTACTTTTTTGTACCGAGCACACATGTTGCGAGCTACCAAGAGGATTGGCAAGACCAAGGATCCATAGAGATCTTGCCATACGACCTACTAGGAACAGCCCAAGGGTCCTCAGGGGTCTTGCCATACGGCGGTTTTAGAGTCAGTATTTGAGATTTTATCTCATTTTTTCTTTTGTAGAAAACCAATATTGCTATACGGCTTATTTATAATCAGCACTTTGGGTTTTACATCCTACAAGGAGACGTCGACATTTTACGTACTGTTAGCCACCCAGCTGCCATGAATCGTTCAGATTGGTGTCTGCCTATAGTGCTGAAAATCAAATACAGTTATTGAAACAAACGAGCTGATCTCCAACCCCCTAGAAGCAATAGAAATAGGCCCAGCGGTCCCTAGCGATCTTGCCATACAGCCTATTTGTAACCAGTTTCAGTACACGTTGGGTTTACAACTTTCGTATATATGTTCAAAGCATACATTCTGCGAGCTACCCCCCCTTCATGCCCGTGTGTTGAATAAGCCATGACGTGCATCTCCAACATGACACAGCAACGTACTCCTCCGTTTGTTGTGTGCAAGCTAATCATCGTCGTGCTGAAACAATCTCGCACCGTGTGACCCGTGCCCCACAAGGGCTTGAGTAGCTGATCTCCAACTGGTCCGGTTGCCCTTCTACTTTCCATTTATGTTTTGCTATCTGTCCTTTGAGTATTGTACCTGGCACTCGAGCACAACGCTCGGTCTGCATGCAACACAGACAATGATGCGACCGGAGAAGTCATAGAGGGTCAAACATGCCTCGTACTTTAACTCTAGTGTCCAAATCGTCGTACCATCGAGTAGGTGTCTTGCTACAGATACACAACACATATACGTCGTTGTTTTCGTTACTACTGACTGATGCACTCTACGCATCACGGCAAGAATACTAGTCACCAGAATTTAACGTGATTTTTTCAAAGTTCCAGGTTTACCAGCCAACAATGCACAGCAATGTTGTAGAGGGGTTTCTCGTTCTATATGGTTAAGTACGCCCAAACAGCGTAAGGCTCAACATGGTTTGTTTCCGGTATGCCCTAACGGAGCAAATGGTAAAGAAGAGCATGCGTTTATTAGTACATACAAGGCCTTTGGCGTGTATCGGCACCAGTGGGTTACATTTGATTTTGACGACAATTCGAGGTCAGTTGCATGCAGTCATTTATTGACGAACATGCATGCGTGTGGGATCATGCACGACGAGCGAAAAGACGAACGCGAGCGAACGGCAAACGGCGCACGAGCGACGTGCATGTCGGCATGCATTGACCAGACATGTATATTGAAATCCTTCCGAAACAAACAGGCAGATCACTACATGCAGCGTGAAGACATAACAGCATACTGCACGTATCACCATCATATAAAGCAGGTAACAACGAAAACTCGTGGATGTACGCATTCGTCGAGTACGCCATAAAATATTATCTTTCGAGACCGAACGTGGGGTTATACAAAGAAGCGGGTTAAATCATTTCACTGTTTTACAAAGACTCGGATCTCCTGCGCATGTTTGGCGGACACTCCCATCTCCTGCAATGCCCTTCGATCTCCCTGGGTTCACTAGGCTACAGAAGTGTAAAGCTCTCAGACACTAATTGAGGACCCGTCCTGGTTGGATTGTTGAGGCCGGCCCACCTTTGAGGCGGGGTCACCTGTTGTTTGATAGTTTGTGGAGTGCCTTAGCGCAGTAATGATCGGGTCACGCAGAACGTGAATCGATCCAATCCGTTTCTTGCAAGGCGCTAGAGTAAACATCAACGAAGCACCACAGACACACGATGACGGGTCCGACGGTCGAGGCGGGGCACGAGGGGCGGGAGATCGATAGGACGGGTATCACAGACCACTAGGCTTTGTCTTTATTTGCTGCACTTAGCGGCGTAGTAGTAGTAAACACCGGGGGGTCACGGAACCTTGTAATTGGTTCTGTACCCGAGCCCGAAGGCGTTCCCACACGAGGGATCCTCACTGCCCCTGAACGATCCACCCAGGGGATGCTGACCAAAGCTTGCCCTCTGCCTGTCGAATAGATCCGACACGTGACGCTGATCTGAATTGTAGTCTCGCACGGTAATATCCTCCTCATAGCGCTGGTCACGACAGTCTCAAAAGCTCTGTACCTCTTACCCTAGCGCCACTAGCTGTAACATGCACTTTTTGTTCTCCGAATTGGGGCAAACGAAATCATCAACAAGAAAAAAGGTGGTAGAGTGGAGCTCGCGTTTAATTTTGGTTCCTGGACGCGTCTGTGATGGAAAAAAGAGCTGTAGGGCCATAATGGGCCACTCGCTAGCCCATCTGCATAAAACCACGAACATCACGTTCTGCGCCGTTGGATCACCGTCCGCAACTTCACAGGTGTGTAAATACCGTATTTCACCTAACAAGAGCAGAAACGGCCGAGAAAACATGTGCGATATTGAAATTCATTAAACATGGTTCTTGTACATCAAGACCTGCTGCAGCATTACAACAACGTTCACATATCGCACAAACTTTAAAGTGTCTTTCGTGCCCTGTTCCTCACGTGCTAACTCTTGTTCCTGTGCACGATATGTCACTGCCCGAAATCAACAAGAAATCTTGCCTGTAGGTATAACCGTCTCGTCGACCTTGGTACCATCGATGGGAGTCACCGTCCCGTGTCAACCGCAGCGGAGAAAATGGTCAACGCGCCAGCGGTTATCACGCGCATTGCAAAGTTGTGTATCGACAGATCGTTGTAACTCAAATCTCTCTTTGTTTTTGTTTACTTTTATTTTATATCGTTATCAGTTTAGCCTTGACAGTGAAGGTCATGGTGCCAACCTATAACACACCACACCTTCAAGAGGGCGTTGTGAGCCTGATACATTTAACTATTCGCTAGACACTGGCCAAAAAGAGGGCGTTGTGAGCCTGATACAATAAACTATTCGCTAGACACTGTCCAAACAGCCTCCACGAGGTGTACGCTGCTGGTGTTGGCCCATTTCATCGACCGCTACCAAGGTTGTAGCTATGGCAAAAGGCTTCCGCCGCTCTATAATACACGATAAAAACAAAATAGTGTGTTCCGTATTTCGCAGGTTCCGTGGTGGAGGGCTAGGTCAGTGGCATGTGTTGTTGTTTTCGTTTAGATATACGACTTATCGAGCGAGGGCACAATTGATCGCCTCAACGAGTCGCGGACATGTTGCCATGAGAAAATCAGTCTCGGCAATGGGAAGTGCCGAATCCACCTCCGCTCGGCTGAGGCAGACCACAGGCACAACAGCACAATCGGCGAAGGACCTGCGGACACTGAAACGTTGAACGACTTAATGTAGGACTAAATGCCGACCCATCACGGCGGCAGAAGCCCCACCGACAAGTCAACCTCCCAGCAATCTACTGGACGCGTCTCCCACCGCACGACAAGACCCTTCCAAAAAAGACTTCGAACGAGCGATGTACCAATCTTTCGAGAGCACGTATGCAGCTTGAAGTTGTCGCCCAACAAAGCACCCGCCAAATAACCGGAACTTGACAAAAAGCTGATTAATGTAAAACAACGGTAGATAATTGAGTTTCAACTCCTAAAGGGAGTGGTTGAATCTGGTCCAAACGCACACAAGTCGGACACACGTGTGACCCCTTCCTGGCAGTCGTCCTCAGAACCGCACAACGCTCCACAGACGCGGTGCACGTATCTACAGGTCTGGTCGACTACCCGCAATCACTGCTGCTGACTACTGTGCGCCGGGTGAACGTCATGTTTCAGCTGCCCTCACAATTCGTGTTGAAGAGGCGATGGATGAGATCGTACTAGCTATATGTCACAGTATTCTCTTCAGAGGTCGTTCTGCAGTCCTTGCTGGTATTTTTTTCCAACAAGTGATAGCCTTCTGTGAAGTTACAGGGAAGGCAAAAAAGTGGTTAGCCAGTCCCGACCGTTTTTTTTGCTGTTTTCGTGGAGGTGAGCTTTCTGACGTTTTCGTGTATTGTCTACACTGAGGTACCGGCTGCTGGCCGTGAGCGGAGAACGAACAAAGGGTTTGCTAAGCCGATGTAAAGCATCAGATTGTACGTGCCTAGCCATGACGTTGAATATGTTTAGCTTTCATTTGCCTTGGGACCACAGGAGCCTTGGTCAACTATCACCGCAGCCTGCTGGTCTCAGCCTTAACTTATATTTGGCAGATACATACCCTTAGCGATCGATTTGTACATAAAAACGAAATTGTGTGCATAACGGTGTGACGTGCTCATCACAATGCGAGGGAGAGATCCGCTTCGCAGTTTCATGACAAAGGACTTTCAACATAATATGCGAACGGCATAGCAAGAGAGTAAGGGCTGGCAAACAAAACATCGTTTTACAAACTACCGTAAATTGTACTCGGAATAAACGATACACCAGAACCGTTCTGGCCTTTGATTGCACAACTTGTAGCCCAACAATGTTCGACCTCTCCCGGCATGGACAAATATCAATAATAATATATATGCAACATTCTATGATACATCAATAGAACCGAACTTCGGCCCGAACCTTTGTTCGACCGATTTGTTTATCCACATACCTCGTGTGGTGGGTAACTCGGTAGCCACCAAACCATTGTGCTGCAGATACGGTAGGTGTCTACATGGACATCGCAGGCCATACGATAGGTAACCGATGATCTCCTAGGGCTATGACATCAAGATAGTGTCGATCGGCGCCTAACCCGCACCTGGGCCGGCGGTGTTTCGAATGAATCATCCTTGTAGCTTGCTCTAGCGTTGAACACCTGCTTCGACGACCACCACAACGTGTGCGTCGGCTACGTGCTCGCTTCTTTGCTGCACGTGTTCCGTCACTAATTTCGAACGACAGGATACACGTTTTTTTCGTACACTCTGTGTGTACCTATTGCCGTAGTGTTTCTACTCGATGTGTGTTCGTTTTCTTTCTTGTAACGCTGCCACAGGCCTTCCAGCGATACACGTAGGTAGACATGTACACACCGCTAGGCAATGAGAGACCCCCCAAACTTCGACTAGCGACTAATATGTACCTTAACGTTCCACGCTATACTGCTGCAATATATACCCGCACCTATGAATGTGTCTGGTGGAAAACGGGGAGATGAAGAGCGCTTCGAGTGGGCGAGGCCACCCTAGTTTCAGGTGCAACCCCACCTGGCAGTCGTTTTTCCACCGGATATAAATATGAAGTAAAACTCACGCAGTAATTACTTCGTTGAGCGGTGTATTATCTGTCCGATGTGGGTCACAGTGGCCGCTGCTGGTAGGAGGGAAGCGCCCGAGTTCAAGCTTGGAACAAGAGTCCTGTGTGGCTTTCGAACCACACGATGAATCCGCCATATTACGCATGGAGTGCCCTATACGTCCAAATACAGTATTTGGTGTAATAGAGTTTGCCACAAACATGTACCTTGGGGAATATGTTCTGTGATGGTATGGGCACTCTTGTGCTGAGATTCATTGTTTCTGTTTCACAATCAAAGAGGGTGCCACAGCGTTTTGCCGTCCGTAATTGTTCATGGTCATAGATGGTTCGAAATTTCTCCCGTGTGTGTATGGTTTTGCCAACAGTGCACCACTAATCGGAGGCGTGATACGACGGTCATATCATTTTTTACCGAAACAAGCATGTATCAGTGACGAATAAACACAAAATATCGTCTAAATCAAAGTCCACTCCGTCACAGAAAAGGGTATGACGTGTATAATAGAAGGAAAGACTTGGGCGGGGGTCCCTATACTCCATAATATATATATATGTTAAAATGACGGATGACACTGCAACGTTGACTATTAATAGTCATATAGAAAAACTCAGTATTTGTACTATCGGGATAGGATGGTTTAATCTGGGGATCTACAAGGATAGGTTGGAGATATTCGGATAAAACTGGTACAAAGTACGACCTAGTAGGGGTTTAGCTGTTCACATATATATATATATATCATACGTACTCCTTTGCTGAACTCGAAATTGTGAAACAATTTGTTGGTCCGGTATGAAACGTGATGTTTGGTCGTTCAGGTTGTTTACCACGTTATACCCGTTTGACACCGCATGCCAGATTTTTTGCAAAATAAGAGCACGTGCGCAGCTTAAGCTTCATCGTGGCCGCGCACACCGGGATGGACGCGATCGAGGTTGTACGTCCCCCTGGCAGGCGTTATACCACCGGACAAAAGTTGCAAGAAGCGCGGAGGAATGATTGCGCTGTTAGCGGAGTAGCATTTGTCCGACGTGGGCCACGGTGGTTGCTGCGGGTGACACGGGAGCGTGTGGACAATATCGTGGAACAAGGGTCAAGTGTGGGTCGGCCGCCGCGGACCAAAGCCCGCCACACTATGATCAAATCGAGTCGTCTACGTCACAAAATAGCACCAGGCGTATTATTTTCGTGTCAAATCGGCTCCGTGTGAGGTTGTTTCCGGGATACTACAAGCACCGCTGTCTGTGTAGCGGGCCATTTTGCTATTAGCGTACCAGTTGGTCCCACGATTCCGTCCGATAATATAGAGTTTCTTGCGGCAGGATTTCATGCCGTGTCTTTTCGCCGACGGAGAATTTTGTGTACACATGTTTGTTCCTGTTCCCTTGTGCCGAGGGGTATGGGGAGGGGGTGAAGCTCTGTTTTGTTTGGTTATTTTGTTCGTCCTTTAGATTGTTTTCCTATAATACTGGGTTTTGTAGGACCCGGGACATCTAGAGGTGGAATCGAAAAAACACATGCATGCCGTCGATTGCTTGGTACGATTGCACGGAAGGTGCGTATCATGTTTCAGGGTCTTCGGAAAATACACTAGTGAACCTCTACGCTTTCGTGGTGGGAAACCTGTAGTATACGGTATTTTTTCAAAATTACATGGTATCGGTACTTAAATAAATAGGCTTGAGGGTTGAATTTGAATTGCTGTGATTCCTAGGAGTCAGGTCTTTGATCATTGGGGCGAACACCTTTTTCGGACACACTTCGCGTAAAATACCTCTTTTCGTTCAGAAACAAAATATAACGTTATGGTGGTTTATTCCAACCGAGACGCCATCAAGAGAAAAAGGGATATTGTGCCGCACTCTCTCGCTGTTCAGTACGGATAGTGAGATCCAAACAAAGGTGACCTGCTGCACGCGGCATTGGTGGTGGGTGATGCAATTGAGGGGAGGCGTTTGCTTGAACATGGCTGTAATTCATTGGTGTCGTATCACAACGATGTAAGGTGCGACACTGACGTGCCGTCCAGAGTGTCTCAGACACAACGATTACACTCACTTTCTCTCTGGATCGTATCGTAGAACTTGTAAGCAAGCGGCCTCCCCGCTTCGGAGATGGTAGGGTCATAGCGAAGGAAGCACTAGTGTGTGCTGTGAGCAAAGTAAAGGTGGGAGTCTGGAATTGAATGGAATACAGAGACTTCAATAACACACAGAAGGACACACTATAAAGGCTAGACAAACAATAGCTGCTGCGGTGGTGGTGAGGATTTAGATGATGATATCTAGTACCTGGCACCTGGCACCTGACTCTCTAGTGTCGCAGCAGCCAAACAAAAAATGCCCACCAGTGCTCTCTCCATCACCGCCACCACCACCACCACCACCACCATCAGAAGCAGCGACAAATTTCTCCGCTGGTGGTGCTCGTCCATTGATGGTGGTGATCCTTCCCTTGAAGACCTGCAGTTTGTGATCTGACGCGTTCTACGATAGGGGTAGCACATTTCGACTAAAATGGTTTCTGAAGGACGGGGTTCCTTAACCCAAAATCGGCAGAATACCTATCTTGTTTCGAAAAATGATTCATTTGTATACTTGGGACATGGGATTACCCATCGGGATCCAATTTGATTATTGGTGAAGTCAGTGTTTGGGTGAGAGGTATGGAGCTCCTTAAGTGACGAGCCTCAGAAAAAAAAATTGGGTGACCCTCTACCGTGGAGCGCCTCATCTCCGATATACCTGGTACCTGGTACCAGGCGCCTGGAACGCGAAGGAGCATGCTAGTATTTCCAAGGAGAATCCCGAGTAGTTGGTAAGTAGATGTTCAAGAGGAATCCATTTTTGAGACCTCAGAACGTATTTCAAGAAGAGGGAGAGGAGGATGGGACGACTTCTCAAAGACCTACGCAAACCATGTGCGTTTCGAAATCGGTGGTGTTTTCGTAGCGCGCGGTGACCGAAGGAAACGGGCGTATTAGTCTGAGAGGTAGGATGAACTATACAATATTTACACAGGTCAAATGAAGCAACGGCACTACTCTGGCGAAAGAATAGTCGAAAGTCTCTGCAGTCACAATTACAGGATGACAGGAAAGTCGACGTACGAGTGGAAGACGATGCCGGACCATCCGGCGTAAGAGAAAGCATATCTTTGAATGTGTGTCGAAACCAACTGTAATACTGTTTTGTTACCTTTGCTTGACTCCAAGTCGTTGCGAGTACGCTTGTACATCGCTTTTTGGCATCGGACCAACTTTATAATGGATATAGATGGTTAGATGTTTGAAGAATTACATAGAGGTATCGTTGTGCCAGCTGCGTGTACCAATCGCACATGTGGTCTTCAAGTCGCTTGAAACCGCGCCACCTTTTTATTTTCCCCCTGGAATACAGGCCGGCGAATATCCTGGGAAAAATAAACGGGTGGTCATCCTTTTAATCTAGTGTCGTCTATCGTTATGATGCACGCGAAAAAAATAGGGAAATCGAGCTTAGCATGCCACACCGGTTGCTCAACACTAGCAACAACATCGATTCCCCCCGAATACTAGCTGTCATGACGGCCACAACAAACCAAGCGGAACTGTTATTTATGCAAACAAACTTTGGCAGAACTTAGACCAGTCTTGGTACAATCGTGTAGTTCCATGCATTCAAGATGAATGTTTGGCAATGCATACCAATGCAACATCAGGCGAGGTTAATACGATGAGCGTAATACGCTTGGCATACCACAACATTTGTCCAACACAAGCGAACATGCCGTTTTCACGTCTGAACCAGCCAGTACGGCTGTGTTAACCATGTTTCTTGATACTGACCCCAACCGAGCCGCCGCAGTAAATCCCAGCATACCGAAATGTATAGGTGGGGATCGAGCCTACGGTTCGAGCAGTCAAGGGGTTGGGCGTAAGCAGTTCCGGCCAAGAGCGAGTCTTCACACAGTAAAGCTGAAAAAAAGAGGATAGTTCCGAGAGGGACAGTGCTTCACAGGGTCACAAATACTATTTTTCGTCCGACTCCAACCTCCATAGACCAGAGTGGAAACCAGCCAAGCGAAGAGGACGACTTAGACCTACTCTGGTATTATTACACGTAATGGGTGCGCGTGATCCGTCCAAGCGCTCATACACGTCAGCCACGAAGTATTTCGCCGAAGACACGATTCGCGTGTGCCTGGCGGTCTACTTGTTGGGAGAGCAGGTCCACGTCTGACCACTCAAACACCTCTGATAAACGCCACACAACCCAACCAACCCACGACAGAGCCTATGTTTTTCGCGACGACCTACCAATCAATGTGTTCATCCAACGTCTACGCCATCGTTCAAGTAAGTGTCAAAAAATATATGATATATATATCGGTGTCAACCCGCAACCACTCGAAGTGTGTCACCACCTTTGCCACCAATGCCGTTGTTCACGTCCAGATATATATATGCCCGTGGCGGTGGGGGGAAAAAAAATCGTGGAGATGAGCCCGAAACTCAGTGGTCGCTTCGTGTTCCCCGCGTCCTACATGCCTACCGGAAAAACAGTGAACTGGACGGGGAAATTCTGAGATCAGCGTGTCGCAGTTAGTTGTTATTATCTTCCTGAACCCAATGTCAAACTCTCCTTCAGGGGGCCACACGGGATTCGATAGATAGTGTGGTTTTCTCAGACTAAGTGTCCATTATGTTTTCAGCCCTCTTCCAACTGTTAACAGTGGAATCTAACAATTACCAGGTATAGAGGTAGGTAGGGAAAACGACATTTTTACATCACAATACCACCCACGAGACAAACAAAGCTGTTGTTCAAAAGGGGATTTTTTCTACGAGAAAGCGTGCATTCACCGCAACATTCTTGGTTGGTTTGCCACTCCATTGTACGCATTCAATCCGTCAAACCGTAGCCCTATCCCTATCGCTAGGAAGACCATTCCACCATCTATTGGACTACATGAATGACGTACCATTTGGCGCGCCACCGACGCTGTTTGATTTTGAATTTCGATGTGTGGCAATGGCAACGACTCACGTGACGACAGATGCAAGGCCCTAACAGAGCCCACGAGCCCTGGGAGCAACGAATGAGTGCGTAAACATGAAATATACCAGGTACGCGTTAGGGCCCGCAGAACGATTAAAGTTCAGAAGCAGCTCCATATTCAGAATGCCAACACAAGAAGGACCACTGTTTTTCTTAGCTATTTATTGGTCACTCAAATTTTATTGGGGCGAAAGTAATATGTTTTAGTATACAGTTCGGCAGACGGGCTCACCAAGGTTTGTTTCTGAAGGTAGGCCTGTTTCCAGAAGGCCTGGTTCACAGGCCACCTTAACACTGGAGACAATACAGCAGCAGTAGTAGCTGCTGCTGAAGAAATCAGAAGTTTTACTATTATTTAATAAAAGATCTTGCTGACACGCGTAGGAGTGTATTGTGCCTGGCGAGGACCTCTGAAACGTTCGGGTTATTGCGCGTGCCTTGGAGTTGGGTAGACGGTGTGTTTGTGGAAATACACATGTACCGGTAGCAGTGACGTTTGTCGAAAGAAAAATATCGTTTTGTGTGCAGATGCATTAAAAGGAAACATGCAGGGGGCTCGCTCTGCATAATAATATAAAATTAAATATGTGAATACCTGGTATGTGAATGCCTTGGAGGCGCGGATGTCGCTGCAACGAGTGACGTACCATATACCTGTAGCTACGGTGATGAATATATATGTTGTCGGCAACATGATTTGCTGTGGGTTGTATGTATGCCGATGATGTTGGGGAAAATGATGTAACGTTTTCCATCTGACTACGCGCTGCTTGCAAAAAACTGTACTTTCATTTGCAGAAGGCCACACCACAAGGACGCAATTATTGCTCCGGCCTTAAATGTGGCAGCTTGCCACGTACGTGCTTCAACGTTGTGCCCTGTGCCTTTGACGCCGCATTCCACATTAGATTGTTCTTGAAACTCAAGTAGCAACGTCAGCCGTGAGTTCAACCGATCGATCGATACTAAACCTTGAATAATAATGTATGCATGATGCATGAGGCACGTGCCTAGCGTTTCATCACAACCACTTGCACAACACAGCGGATGATCAAGAACCAAATATTTTTTTGGGAGCTTTTGCTCTACGTACATGTGTTGGGTTCTGGTGTATATTTAGGCGATGGCATAATTTTTATATCCACCCGTGCGGATCTTTCAGCTGGGGTAATATAAGCCCCGATTGATCCTGGGTCAAATTGGACGAGGAACGTCGCACTCAATCGTCGGCCGCTGGGAAAAAACATAGTCTCACTCCAAGAGGTGCGATACGTGTATATTGTATAGGGTTGTTTGGCATAATATTATGGTGAAAATGGTCTATCTTTGACGTTGCTGTTTCGACGAAGACAGGTTTAAGCTGCAAATCGTAATAGACTGCAACTATTAATAGACAGCGGGGCAAAACTAGAACATGCCTTCCGCATTTCGAGATACACCGTGAACTCCGAGGTCCGTGCTAACACCCGTCAAGCCTACGCTATGGGCAACACGGTGGACTGTTGCGGCGCTAAGGGAGTCATTCTTATTTTATGTCTGATAAGTTGTGCCGCTCAAAGCCACTAGGCCGGCTGATTACCTCATCCCCTTTCAGTCATATATGCCCAAAGAAAAATAAAATGAGAAACTCAACTAAACTGAGGAACTAAACCTCGACTTTTGGGGTGCGCTACTTAAAGTAGAAAATATTCATAAACCGCTCTTCGTCGAGCACAGCACTGATTTACTTGAGAGCAGCCCACGCCAAACTAAAGGTTGTTCAATAACGGTATCACCATTCGATGTTAGGCTTGATCAAATTCAGAGGTGTTCGTTGTTGTCGGGACCGTACTATTAGTGATACAAGGTAATAAAAAATCAAAGTTGTTGAAGGGTTTGCAACGTGGGACCGCCGCGGGGTTGATTATCGGTCTTCGTCAACAAAAAAGTGTTATATTCAATTCTGAGTGAGGGACAGAGGTTTCAGCCTTGCACCAGTAACGTCACCGTGGTATCCAAGACAGCAGTACCCTCCTACCAAAAATACAACATATTTTGTGCCGAGTCAAGTGGCGAGCCTGATTGACCAAAGCATCCGATGCACAGTTTTCAACCAAAATTCAAAGTGATTCGCACAGCTGGAGATGTCCTACTGCAGCGGCAGCTACCAATCCTGGGCCTGCAGGTATAGGTGCGCTACTCTAATGCTTTTTAGTAAAAGCATCGTGGATTCTTTCGATTCTTCGCGGGGGTCGTGCTGAAGGATATGCCCATGAAAACCAAGGATGTTGTTGTTTTCATGATCATACGCCACGTATGGAGAGAAGATCATTTATGATTGTCTCCACGGATCAGAGATATATACATATTGAGGAGAATATCCGTCTAGCCAATGGAATTCGGTATCCACCCGCACGTGGTTGTGGCAGGACCGATACATGCCTCACGGGAATCCACACTCAACCGATTGTCCAAGACGTTGAAATTTCTACTGCGCATTGATGTTGAACCCGACCAACCGGTGGTGTTATAGGAAACCCATAGTCGTAACCGACCTGCCAGCCAAATAACAAGACTTCCGTTGAACCCCAAAACAAACAAAAAGCAGTAAGGATATATCATGATTCACCGTCGAGTGAAGGCACGAAGATGAGCAGCGGTTGTCCAATTTCGTCTAGGGAAGGACCCGGCCAGGCGCTCGCAATGGTCGAACAGCCGATGCATATGTCGACAAACCCATACGTGTACCGATACGGAACTCTTGGGTCCGACAATTGTCCAAGAGCACAAACCGAACACGGGTGGAACTCAAGCAACAGTAGGCTTCGGAGACGTACAATGCACCAAATAGGCGTTTCGTGTAGCCAAAGTATTATGAGCTACCCTCGATCACCAGACTACTGCGGTACACCAACAGTACGTGATGCCGCGGCTGTCTTCGCAACCCTTGCGGCACAGGCCACGCGCGATATGCCACCGTAATCCTGAGACATTGTGGTGCACCCTTGCCGCCTTCCAGTGTATGCCAGCTAGTGGTGGCCTCCTGTGCAGCAAATACGTATGCAGTATAGCGGTTGGCATGTAGTTGGGGTTTTGTTTCCAAGTATTTAATGTCCTTGCTTCGTGGAGGTGTAGGCTGATGGACGTCTGGGAATCGTGAATAAGGTTCACATGTTGAGCCATTATTAGACAACTGACTGCGACGTGTCAAACGTAAACATCGTTACTTGATTTAGAGTTTGAGGACCGACGGAGACTCATGCTACCCATGCCGAGAGCTGTTACATTCAGCTTCTGCCGAGGTTTGGCAGAGGTGCAGGCGTACAGACAGCCAAGAACTTAAAAGTGAAACATATGCGTATATTACGGCTGAACTGATAGCACCAAAATCATGAATGTATGTTTCAAACTGCATGAAATCACACAAAGCAGCTGCTGTTGTGACAGCAGGACGGGCAGGGCATGATGCTCTCTCACAGGATTCGAAGGCCTGCTAATGATGCAAGCCATCCGTCGCAGTTTGGTACAGCCAGTAGAAAAGGTGCAAGTAAGTGGTGATTTCTAAACAGCATCATGTCAACCGAATGTCTCTCTACGTAGCTTTTGCAGAAATTATGTGTACGCTGGTACTGACCAGGGCACTCCTTGAGGTATACGATATCCATCAGGACTAATACTTCTTAACTACGAGTGGAACTCACCAGGTTCGCAGCACAGGTAGTCGGTGCACCCGGAGGAAGGGCACTGGATGTACGCAGCGCCGTCCACCGGAACGAAGTTATTGGGGCACGGGTGGAACGAGCAGAACGCCTCACAGCACTGGGACACCTCGCACGGGTCGTCGTAGCACTCCACCTTATGGGCATTTTTGATCGGAGTGTAGCCGTTGGGGCACCCGATGGAGTTGCAGAAGAGATCGCAGCACTGTGACACCTTGCACTTGCCGTTGTTGCACTCGACATTCTGAGCGTCGTCGATCGGAGCGAAGCCGTTAGGGCAACCGATGGAGTTGCAGTACAGCACCTGCAGAGCGGGAGGAATGGCATAGAATGCCAGGGTCCGTTGAACATGCTTTGGATGGGTACACTCTCGAAAATGATATTTTTTTCTCCTTGAATGTTGAGTCTGATCGAACACTTTTGTAGGAAGTAATTGCCTTGCGCTGGACCCGGCGTTATTCAACGGATGGTTCGAAGTTAGACATATATTCTCCAGGTGAGTGCGCGATCGTGTCAACGTTGACCATCAACGTGAACCCGTATAGCAGGTTATTTCGCTGAGCCATTCACGCTTATCCTAATCGAACGGACATTGACCCCAATGGCCGTTTACGGCGAGACGAATTCAAAATCATAACTGGTACCGCTATTGTGGGCACCACTGTTGACGGCACAGATATTCGAACAATCGATGTACTGCTCAAACAAGACTCGCCACACGTAATTCGGGACAACATCTTGCACCGGGAACGCCCTTGGCTGTTGTTACATGTTGGTTTGGCTCAACGATACGTGCAAACCGTATGTTGAAGTGGTTTTGGAACAGGACGCGCATGCGTTGTTAAGATTAGGTCAGGGTTAGTGACAATTGTATTGGAAGTAAGAACCGCGGACTGCTACTGATGCGTGAGTGCATGATTCTGGACTACGTGGTCGTACCGGCGGCTTGTACGAAGAAGCGCGCCTCTCGTGGATCTCGTGGTCGCCGTCGCCTGCGGCGGCTGCAAGGGCCACGATATTAAGGCGCGGCGAAATAGCAGTAGGTTCACACAAACTGTGCAGTTAGGGTTACCTAAACGATCGTCGGAGAACGACAGCACATGGCAGCGTCATATGAGGCCGGCAGTAGGGGGGAGATGCATGAGATAGGCGTTAAGAATAGGTGTAGTGGGAGTGAAGGTTTGAATACATCCGTATGCTGATATTTTGATTCCACGCACATCAAAGCCGTAACATCTAAGACGCATCAGATCCGCTGACAATAGTCAGCAATAACAAAATCAGGGTTTATGTGTGCAGACAATAATCAAGCTCGGACGCAACGTTGCCACACCCTCCGCTTATGCCGCTTCAATCGGCCACCCAACGCCTACATAACTCAAACGTTTTTTGCTTCAGGGTTAAAAAGGCTGACGTCCGTCGCCTGATGGAGGCCAGGGGCGACTGGTGAGGGGCCCTTTTCCTACCCTCCACCAACTACAAACGTCAACCCTCCTATCCTCTTGAACGGTACAGTCAGCGGTATCTACTCACCCTCGGAAGACCGCACATGAGCTCCAGCCGTAACGCCGAGCGTCACCAAGGCCATGATGAAGGGAAGAAATCGCACCATCCTGTTTGAGTCTTGAAGATTGATTGAAAGATTACGACTGTGTGTTTCCTTCGTAGAGGTATAAAAACGTTGGCAAAAAGGGCATGGAATAAACATCTTATTCGAGAAGGAAGAGGTTCAGTTGTATGCGAATGGTCCAACTACTCTACGACGTCATTAGGGTCAAGATCGCTTGTACCAAAGGAATACCCCGGACCTAAGGGTATTATGGTGGTTACGTTATGCATCATTTTGGCCCTCGTCATCGCCTGGTTTGATGGGTTGGATATATATGTGATTATCGGGAATTGCCACAAGGACGGTTAAAACCGAGGCGATACGCAGAGATACGTTTTTGTTTTTCAGACAGAAACAAGCTACAGGCACTATAAATAGGAAACGTGTCCGCTAAGCGAGTCGTGCGTCGGACAAGCGGCGACCGATCAAGCCACAGATGAACTTAGGTCTAAAACATGACGTCAATATGACAGCAGAGCAGTCGAATTTCGCATTGTGTCCTCCGACCTATATTCCGGGTTTATGGTAGGAACGAAATTTGGCGTGAAAGATTGTTGCACCGATAATTGAGACACACATTGTACAGTTTACGTGCAAATCTTGGAAAATACGAGACGATGATGGATATACTGCACCCGTGCACCACGATATTCAAGGCCTTGAATAACGATTAGATGCCCTGTAGGAGAATAAATCACATAAATATATTTCCCCTGTCGGCCAACGCCAAACATGCCACTGCACCCAGTGCCTCGACGGGACTTTCCTTATCATGTTCACGAGCCGCACAGCAGACACGTACTCCATAGATCGCGACGAGGTACTACAAGCTCCACTATGCCCGATGCCTGAGTCTTCACTCATGGGCAACAACACCCGGCCAGCAGGTATTTCTACCTGATGTTGGTATATATTTTGTGTCTTGCCTAAGCCTACCAGCGATACACGGAGCCACACACAGACATCAAGCAACATCTGACCCATCAAACGCTCTGTATAAACGACTATTCCGTACCAAACTGCTACTGCACTACTGTAAATTTTCTTACCGATGAACAGGTCTGGCGCAGAACGAGAAGGTGAAGAGTGGCTAAAGGTGGTACCGTCGCCTGGGTTTCAGGTGCGCCTCGACTTGGCAGGCGTTATTCCTTCTGATATAAGTATTTGAAGGCACGGACTAACTACAGCAGTTTGCGGTGTGACGTTGGCCCGACGTGGCCGCTGCCCCTAAGAGGAAGACGCTCGGGCCAAATCTTGGAACAGTAGTGAATTGTGGGTTTTCCGCCAGTAAGGCAACCCCGCGAGATTCGCATGGAGTATTTTACCTCAAAATATATCACCACATGTACTCGTTTTTTCCGGGACGAGACTTCTTGTGAAGTAGGTTCCGCGATTGTATTGTGTGGCAGGAGGCCCCTTCGTATGCTGTTATGTAGTCATGTTCTGTACCACATCGAAACAAGTTGCCACAGTGATGCTCCGCCTGGAGAGTTTTCGCGGTCATACAAGAGGTTCCAGAAACAAATACTGCACTCATGTTGTCTAAAAGGCAAGGCGTACAATGCTTCTAAATTGCGCAGTGATAATGTCCAAAAGTGGGAAATAGCGGCAGGCTTGACCGTTCAAGCCACCCCACCTATCGTGGGTTCCGCCGGAGCACGAGTATCCGCGATGATTTCCACAGCTCAAGCGGCCTAATAGTTTTGGATGGCGAATATCGTTGAGAAGACCACGTTGTGCTGTCCATTTGATGGTGTAGCATCGAGCATACTAACGAATGCGATACCAAACGGTGTTTACCCCGCAGAATACGAGGTTGGTGTTCCATAAGTCATCCTCAACCCCAGCAACCATGCGGTGGTCCAAACTATGAACCAGCCAGGGCGTTTGACGTCCCATTTTCACGACAAAAGCCGAACCGTTCACATTGAACACACGGCCAGAGCCCACAACGAAAATGTGGCGGTTTAGCCTACGTTTTTAGAATTAATCTCAGAAGACTTAGAAACAAGCTCAAAAACGATTTTGTTTTTTGCAGAGTAGAGCTTGAAACAACCGGGAAGCTTCCCCCGAGAAGGAACACTTCGTCACATACGGATAAAAATGTTGTTTGCCCGACGCTGACACCCATTCTCCAAAGTTTGAACCACCGTAGTACGCGTACTGTATCGCAGTGCAGATGAACGTCTGCCCAGAAGTAATTTGTCATAAACATGCATCGCGGGCGCCTGGCTGTCCGTTTGTCGGGGAAATAGGCCCGCCAGACCACCAGAACGCTCGGACAAAACCAGCCGAAACCACAACGTAGCTCCTGCTTTGCTCCGTCGTGAGGTCGGCAATAGTCTGTTTCCAAGATTTCAATAACAAGGGTCAATATTTCGACAAAAACAAGAGCGCCACATTCATCCGACGGTTAATCTAGGCAAAACATAAGCGATACCATCACCCCTTCAAGGACCTATAACCGATCATACATGCGCATGTACAAAACGATACCATGCGTGCGTGTGGATTGCGCTTGGTATGCCATAAAGGTATTGTTCAACACCAACAGTCTGCCGTTTCAAAGTTTGGAACCAACCAGTACGTACGTTTGTTGCGTAGCCCTGTTTATCAGATAAAATTACACTGAACCACTACATGCACGGCCACGCTCCACAACGTGCCAGTGTGACTGTTGGACCTACCTGTTTTCAGGCCGCAGGGATCGTGCGCGGTGCGAATCGCTCCAATCGTGGGGTTGCTGTCACCATCGATGTACAGCAACAAAAAAATATAGAAATATCGCGAGGAGAGGCATGTTTCCACGGAATCATCAACTTCTGTTGGCCTGACTCCAACAACCATTCTCCGAACGTTCAACCAACCAAGCTCCGAAAGCGACGGATGGGTTTTTGTTCAACCGAGTGAACTACTGCTGCACCTCGCTAAAACTTCACGACAGTCATGAACTTTGCCGTCGCACGCATGGTTCGCGTGTTCCTGGCGGTCCCCCTGTTGTTAGTGATACACACCTACGTCTGGGCACCGCCCCCCAACCTCCTGACAACTCCTGCAAGCCAGTCAGCCCCAGGGCAGTACTCGTAGTCTTCTCTTTTCCGAGCTAGCGAGGCGTTTGGGAAGTTCGTTATTATGCCAAGGTTACACCGCCGACACTTTTATGGTATGGCCTGATGTAGTAGTTTGAAGATACAATTAGGGTATTTATTGCATTGTACACCTATTTGAATGTTTGTCGTATACTGGTAGTGACCAACGGGGTTCAGATAACCTGAATCATCTCTATTGATTGTCGCTTTGTATCCCCTGTGTCCTACGTAGCGATCGCCTATGCAAAATATTTTTTCAAAACTGCCTCAGTCCGTGATAATGCCAAACGGAACCGCATGACATTTTGAGTTGCTCTCCCTGAATTTTATCTCGTTTTCGTTCGGTGTTGGTTTGTTGAATATCGGAGTATATTTCATTCCTGGTACCAGGTACATAGCTTGGAAATATCTTTTCAACATAACATACTCCGCTTCTGGGGTATATATTTACTACCCGGCGGTACGAAAACACGCTCCAACGTAAGTGCATCAAACTTCCTTCTAACCTTTTTAGGACTGTAGTCCCACTTTGAGCACATGCCACTCCAAATCTAAGAAGGTTGTCCCCACAACGAAACTGTCGCAATTTTTCGAACAATGCCGCCATACGGGCGGGTGCAGGCGTCTCTTATTTCGGGGTACCTATGTAAATTGGACCAGGAATTGTCTGTAAAAAGAGCGAATAAAAATGGTTTTTGTATTTTTCGTGGGTCCTATTAAATATTGTCCCCCAATATAGCAGATCCCCTTGTTCGGTGAACCACGAGCGCAGCAGCATCGTAAGCGGTTCAGCGTTCAGGTACAAAAACATGATGATCGAAAAGCGGTCATATTTGTTTTACGGGATGTAAACACAACACGTGGGTTGCACATTGTACTGTTATACTGGGAGTGCAAAGATGGTCGGGGCAGATGTGCGCATTCTTCCCGATGCCGAAGAGGGTTCGGCTCAGCAGCTTTCACTGGCGCGGTGCGCCGCTTTCCGTATGGCGTGCTCCTTAGGCCACGACTATAATAGAAATGGTAAAGCTGCTGCGGAGAAGATGTTTCATTTCTCTAACAATGATAGACATTGAGTAGGAGTATAGTGTATCGCTGCTGAGGCCTCTCAAGGCTTTTAGCGTGAGCGCAAATAAAAAAATAGTGCGACGATCAGATCATTTTTTGTCAGGACAATAGATAGGCATTGACTTGCTGTAACGGTAACATATAAACACACAAGTTTCAATATCGTCCTACAAGTACTGGTGTAATTTGTCAACTCCGTCACCGTCTTGAGTTCCAGGTATGTGATAAGAAAATGTTCAGGGGGGTAACCCTGTACTCCATATATTGAAGAGCCGAAGGACACTGCAAGGGTCATATGCATATATATATATTCGTGGAAGCCCAGAGTACTGAGCAGGCGAGGTGTGCCCCGATTCAATGCTGAGACGTATACACGCCAACGCGCCCTGTGAATCGTCGGTCGCTGGTGAACGTTAGTCTACTCATTTCAATGCGCACGTGTATTATACGGTTGTTTGACACTAAATGAACAAAGAACAAGGCCTTCGATTCAGGTTGATGTCTCGACGTTGACAGGCGTAAGCGTATAAAACACAATCCCCACATTGAGACATCCCGCGTACTCCGTGATACATGCGATTGCATATATATGCTATTCGTATGTGTATCATAATCCGTCTAGCCAACGCAATAGACGTCACCGTGGTGCACTCGAAACGGCCACATCTCCAATAAAGAAACTGGCTGCGGTGAGTCCTATAGGCGAAAAACGTAAGCTTGACAACTGTGTTCAGCTCCCGACGAGCTGAACGCTGGCCCATCGCATCCACAGCTCTACTGAGGTCGTGCCCACGAACCTTCAGCATGTGCTCGGCGCTATGAAGTAAACTATTGCATTCTCGTCGAAACCATTGCGCAGTTCCCGTGTGAAGAGCTAGGCCAATGAATGCCATGTATTGTTTGTCTTGATGATGATGCACAACGTCGTTATCGATGGCATAACTATCGTCTCAACTGGTCCGGCACCCTTCGGAATGTGCAAGAGAGTCTTGGAAATTGGGAATCTTCGAATCCTCCCACGCAGGGTTGTGGCAGCATGAATGAGCGCATACACTTCTTCCGGGAGTGCCCCACTAGACCGATAATACATGTGAAGTTTGGATGTTTTATGTGTATTTGAACTCTGAAACTGGCCAACTCATGATGATAGAGTAAAATCCCAACCGACTAGCCAAACATGCGGAAACTCGCCAGACGGGCCTTCTACCCAGCACAAATCAATTTCGACAAACCTCCCAAGTCAGCAATATATCTAACCATCAAGAAATCACATGAATATTTCAGGTGTCGTGCAAAACCGCACGCGGCAAGGAACTAGCAACAGACTACGAGCTCCTTCAGATGCAACAAGGATCGGAACATGCATACATGTGCCATTACAAAAGCAAAAGTTTTCAAATCTTGTTTGATAACCCCAGTCGGACACGAGTGCAAGCAACAACAATCTATCGGATGTCCTCAGAGGCGTACAATGCACAAGATAGCCCGTGCGCGTAGCCAAAGACATGATCGGCTACCCCTAAGCACTAGACTACTGCTGTACACCAGTTGTACGTGATGCCGCAGCTCTCTTCACCACCTATGCCGTAGAGGCGTTGCACGAGATACCGCCTTCATCTTGGAAATTATTGTGCGGTACTTGCCGTCTTCAAGCGTATCCCAGTTAGTGGTGACCTCCTGTGCAACAACAATGAATGGGTAGGCAATATGGTGGTGGGGGTGTCAAAAGTGCATCAGCGGCCTTGTTAGGCTCTCTTTTCGAATATTTTCCTTCTCTTCTTGCGTCGAGGTATGAACTCGTGGCCGTTGAGGAATCTTGAACGGAGAGGGCCCATGATAAACCGTTACAAAACCTGCTACGGTGTGGTTTTACATAAGCTTCCGATTTTTAACAGATGTACAGGTCTACTCATTGGCATCTAAATGGAAGTACAAGGCGATTGAGGTTGTTACAGCACGGCGGCTTGACCATGATCTCATCTCATTGGCACTTGAAGGCCTGCCAATGGTACGGCCAGATTCGTCACCGTTTGTCACGGCCAGTTGAAAAGGGGGCTATAACGTGGTATTCTCACAGCACGATGATGATAAAATATCTCTAAATCATGCGAAGGAACACGATATTCTCCGGCACTGGTCAGGGTGCTCCTTGAGGTATACGATATCTAACAGGACAAAGACTCTCCAACTACGAGTAGAACTCACCGGGTTCGCAGCACAGGTAGTCGGTGCACCCGGAGGTAGGGCACTGGATGTACGAAGCACCGTCCACCGGAACGAAGTTGTTGGGGCACGGGTGGTACGAGCAGAACGCTTCGCAGCACTGAGACACCTCGCACGGTTCGTCGTAGCACTCCACCTTGTGGGCATTTTTGATCGGAGTGTAGCCGTTGGGGCAGCCGATGGAGTTGCAGAAGAGATCGCAGCACTGTGACACCTCGCACTTGCCGTTGTAGCACTCGACATTCTGAGCGTCGTAGATGGGAGCGTAGCCGTTGGGGCAGCCGATGAAGTTGCAGTAGCGCACCTGCAGAGGAAGGAATGGTGTGAGGGCCCAGGTTTGCGGTTAAATATCCTTTACATGGCTAGGCGCTCTAAAGGTATTGTTTTCTCGATTTCGATAACCGCGTCTGTTGAAGTGTCCGTTTGGGGGGCAGTGACTTCGCGCTGGCTCCGTCAGCGTTCTACGGATGCTTCGGCAATACAAAAACTTGGTTCTACAGAAGTGCGAAATTGTCTGAACGTCGATCATCGGCGTGAACTTTTGTATCGGGTAGACTGGCGTAACCATTCATGCTAATTATAATAGAACAGGCATTGATACGTACATACATCTGTTAGCGGCGGGACAAAATCAACATCATACCCGGCACCGCCTTTTTACATTCAACTACTGTTGACGGCAAAAACATTAAATCGATCGATGTGCTGCTCAAACAAGACCCGCGACTTCATTCAGGACAGCAGTTTCGCACCGGGCGAGCGCTTAGTTGTTGATATGTTTTATGTTGGCTCAACGATATGCGCACAATTTATAGCTACCTGGTATGTTGTTTCGGAACCAGAACGCGCATGTATTACTAGGATCGGGTCAGGGTTAGTGATGACATACTTAAATTAATTAGAACGGACTGCTACGATTCGTACATCGGTCTGCATCAGATGATCTTACAGGCGGCTTGTAGGAAGAAGCGCGCCTCCCGTGGATCTCCTGGTCGGCGTTGTCAGCGGCGGCTGTAAGCGGGCATGATAGTAAGGCGCAGAGTGACAACAGTAGATAAAAGTGAAATGGTTTGTGAGGGTTGCCAAAACGATTGTTGGATAATTACCGCAGATGGCAGCTCCATATGAGGCAAGCAGTAAGTCGCGAAGTGATGCTTGAGATAGGCGTTCACTATATATGTAGTGGGAGTGGAATTAGAAATACATCAGTATGCTGAGGTTGTGATTTAATGTACCTCTAAGCCGTCACATCTAAGACGCATCGGATCCGAAAGCAATAGTTAGCGATGACAATATCGACGTTTATAGTACTGAAGACTTAAGCTCGGACGCAATGTTTCCACTACCCCGCTAATACCGCTTCAATCGACCACACCAGGGTTAAATACCTGAAACATTGTTTCCTTCAGGGTGAAAAAGGCTGATATATGTCGCCTGATAGAGGCCAGGAGCGACTAGGGTGGGCCCCGTCACCTGTTCACAACCAACTTCACAAAGTCTCATTTCCGCTAGGGCTGGATGGGCAGCGGTATCTACTCACCCTCAGACGACCGGACATGGGCGCCAGCCGTGACGCCGAGAGTCACCAAGGCCATGACGAAGAGAAGGAATCGCACCATCCTGTTTGAGTCTTGTGCCTTGATCCTGCGACTGTATGTTTCCTTCGTAGGCAGAGGACAACGTTGGGACAGGGGAAATGGGGCAACCATTATTTTCGCAGAAATCGGGAGGGCTCCGTAGTATGCAAACGTCTCAACTATTCTTCGACGCCATTGGTGCTGAGATGACTTCAAGAGGAGGGGTATCTCAGAGGAAAACGGGGGGGGGTGACTATGCCATGGTATATAGGTCAGCCATTTTCTTGAACTGGTTAGAAGGGCTGGGCATAACGGGCAAGTACACGAACTGTTTTGCGATTGGCGGGAATGGGCAAATTTTCGACCTTTGCTCCCATAATAAGTAAGTAGAGATATTTATTGCGGTCTTCAGGCAGAATTGAGGGTCAAGCTTTAAAAACGATCAAAAATAAAGCAGTGTACTGCAAAGAGACACCCGCGTCCGACAAGCGGCGACCGACCAAGACACGGGTGAACGTGCGTGTATGCAATGCTGTCAGCGTTGCACTATCTACGCCGACCTAACGATCTAGCACAGAACATTCCGGGTAGCCAGATCGAACGAGCTTTGGCCTGATATATTGCTGCACCTATAGCGTAGATACAAGTATTGCATTTGGCGTGTAAAACGCCGACAACACGAGACTATGATCGGCATACTGCAGTTATGTACCACGCGGTTTGACGCTCTACAGGGACTATCCGATTCTCTGCTGCAGATTAAATCGCATAGACGCATTTCTCGTTTCGGCCGGCGTCGAACATGCCACTTCACGCGGTACCTATCTATGCGGAGCCGTCTTTATCTAATGCTCGAGCCACCCGGTATAATTTTTCTTCCTGGATCGGCGTCCTCGACCTAGGCCTAACCCTAGCCTCAAATACTACTAATCGGAAACACCACAATAGCAGTTGTTTCTACCAAATATTGGATACATTTTATTTTGTGTTGGGTAAGCCTAACAGCGGCACACGAAGGCACACACATACACCCCGCTATCAAGCAGCATAAGACTCTCCAACTACCCTGTAAAAACGACTACTGCGTAATACCTGTAAAAAGCTAGGCAATGTGCTACTCCTGTACATATTCTCACCGATAAAAGAATGTCTGGTGCGGACCGAGAAGATGAAGTGTGGCTATTGGTGGCACCGTCGCTCGGGTGTAAGGTGCACCCTCACCTAGAAGGCGTTCTTTCACCCGACATAATTATTCAAAAGCACGGAACCGTTCTTTTGTACTTTTAGCGGTGTAACATCGACCTTCTGGGTGTCACAGTGGCCGCTACGGGTAACGGGAGGATGCTTGGCCCATAACTTTGAACAGTGATCATTTATTTGTGGGTGTGCAGCCACGGAGTAAACACGCACTATCATGATGAAAATCGTATGGCCTACGTCAAAATATTGTATAAGGCGCAATCGTTTTCGCCGTTTACCGGCCTCTTTTACGGGTAAAGTGCAAGCACCGCTATCTGTGTGACGGGCCTTTGATATACCGGTATTGCTGTAGCTCAGTCGTGCTTCTTCGTCGCAGCGAAAAATCGCCACAAGGGAATTTCTTCGCGGTAGTGTCTGAGGTCCCAAACTAAAAGATTATCCATTGAAGCTTTCTCTGGACCACATTGTAGAATACTCGTAAAAACATACCGGGTATCGTCGTACCACCACTGTGGATCAATCGCAACAGTAAGTTGTGAATTAACCCGGCCACCTATCGAAGTTTCTCCTCGAGTAGCCAGCATGGCTTGAACAACCCGAACGGCAAAAAAAAACTTATGGGTGAATGTCGGCGACTCTAAGACAATGTGACACATACATGCAGTAACAAGATGCATTTGATGCCCAGAATGCGAGCCTGCCATGTAATAATGTTTCTTTAACAACAGCAAAGGCATGCCGCCTCCCACTTTTGGGTCACTACATTCTAATTTTTCGTTTTCTTGAAAAAAACGGTGAAGAAATCATTGCAAACACATAACCGGTCCACGAAGTAGATACTATATGTCAGATGAACTGACAATTCGGACGTATTGTATTGCTGGCTTCAGATGGAAGGCTTCCACAGGACCAGGGTGTGACTAAATCTGAGAAAGACGGCATTCTACCGGGAGAAACTACGTCTTTTCATGGGTGGGGTAGTCACATTGCACGAGGTATCCCAGTAGTATTTGTCAGGTTCACCCGACCGTAACTGCCATACTGTGCAGTGAAATGGAAACTACGCATCCTTCGAGGAAAGCGAATGGCTCCAGGTTGGACACCAACCATAGTCTGCCACATAATTGGTGTGTGTTTAAGGAGATCGCGGGCGGTTCCCTGGTTGGTACAACAGGCCTTCACTTGATCCTTTTACCCAAACATATAGTACAGCTCAGAGTTTGCAAAAACGCGAAGCAATCAAATGTCTTTGGCGGAAGGGTGATACAACTCTCCACTACTAACGGCATGTGACGGCTTTCGGGGCGCTCCTCGGTAAGTTCACCGATCAAACTATCCCATGGGATGTCGCGAGGTACAGGGCAAGCTCTAGGTTCCATTAGACAGATATATTCCCTGTTCTCGCCCGAACGAGTCTATGAACAACTCCCGTACAAATGTTACCGTTTCCGATCCCTTACCGTACAAATACTGGACTCAGTTTCCGTGAACCTATGTCGGCAATTCATGTGCGCTTTCAAGTACCGTACGACACAAACTCGTGAATCTGCCGAGTTCCGAATTTCCTAGCATATGTATCTGCACCCCGACTTCGTGTTCCCGCGTAGTATTGTAACGCCCAAGCTTGCCAATCCGCAAACAATGAGCTGGTAACCTCATTTTTACGCAGGCCGCGGAGCTCACCTTGAATATCGGACGCCGTGGGTTCAAATGCCACCTGCTCCAACCATGTCTTTGCTTCACTTTAACCTAGGCTTGTTTTTCTTTGGACGGTCTCGTAACCAATTTTCCCGAGGCATGTATGAAAAACATTACGTCAGTGGAAAGTATAAGCACTGGTTAATAACACCACCTGAAAAAGCTCCAAGATGGTTTGCGACGTCACCCGACCTATGCGAAACACGGGGCTCTGTAAGCTGCGCTTCGACGTGGCTCATATGCTTAAACGCCTAACCAAACACTATAGTGAGAACAAGGGGGCCTCTTCACAAATGTTGAGATTGTAGGCACGCTTGCGGAACGTCTTCTTTCAAACAACAGACATACCCTGTTCTCTCCATGGCTCGCGGGGTTTCCACTCGCAATATTTACTGTAGGTCCAGAAGTATGTGCATACCGCCGTGATTTCCGTTTTTCGTACTGACAATACTTGTGGGGGGGTGTGGTAGCCTAATCGTCTCCCGTCAGGTACCGTAATTGCTCTATCCCTGCAAAAAATACCGTGTACTCCCGTGATGGCTCAACACAGCCCCATCCACACAAACTCCGTGTATCCCTGGTAGTGTCCCGCCCGGTCGAGCACCGCACTACCTGTGTACCGCCCAAACTACACCCGGGTTTTCCATTGTTGGTTCAATCCCGCGGGAAAATTCCTTCGAGCGAGCATTTTGTTTCGGACGAGAGCCAGCCCTGATTATTCTAAAACACGGGTATTCCATTTTGTTGATCATGGACACGAACATAGATGGTCTTATCTCTGGTTGTGGATTGGAGAAACCAACCGTGGAGAAACTCAGGATGGCAACGCAAGTTGTTTCCGGGTCAGTCATCGGTTTGCGTAGACTGCCCCCCTCTACGCTGGGATATGCGCCTTGTTTTGTCCTTTTTCTCGGGTGCGACGTGTGCCAGCCCATTCACTCCTTTACCTTCGTCAGTCTCACGCCACTGTAGGTGATACTGATTTTGTTGGAGCGCGTGCCTTGACGTGCTGAACGCTTATGGCCATGGCACGGAGCGTGCCCCCCAAGTACGTACGTGCGTACGATGTATGGAAAACATATTGCTCAAACCCACTTCATGACAAAGAAAAAAGAAAACCACGGCATACTCGAATGAAATCGAAAGAAGGGGGAAGGGGATCGAATGACTCGGTGTAAGACAGCAGGACTACATCGAATGCTTGAACAGGCACAATATAAAATCGGGTTGGTATTTTTGAAGTCACAGATGGGCTGCGGATGTCCAAACGCCAATGACACAAAAAAAGACGAATGCTGCCCATGGTTTATTTTATACAGGCTTCTTCGCATGCCCGATTATTCATTCCTATGGCGTTTGCTGTCCGGCACTGCGCAGCATGAGCTCCAATGTATGGTTGGTGTGAAACGCACAGTCAGAGCGCTTGTCGCGACCAAATGTCTCCCCGATTGCTCCGGAGAAGCGATAGCTTCATCTTTGATACCCGTATCTCAAGCAACTGCAAGCAGTTTCGTTGTATCTCGGATCAGGTCGCGGGTCTACAAATTTGCACGTCTCAGGTAACGAAAACCTGCCCTGCTGTTGACACACGGCACATTTTCTCGATGTGTAAGCCACGTCGGTAAGCTCAAGCGTCATGCTTCCTCATCTGCCAGAGAAAGACGATCAAACTGAGTTTAAATCTTTCACCCACGTGTAGGTGTTCTGTCAAAATGCTTGGCACTTTCAAAGTATGTGCAGCCAGGAAACGCAACGGTATCATTCTCCGGACAACCTCGGCGTTGAGGCCTCCGAACGGGTAGACCCGTCATCGTACTGCACCAGCTCAACCTTTGAAATATCACCCTGCTATTGTTCCAAAAGAGGGCGATCCTCCTTCACCCTCCTAAAAGTGCGATAACGTCTTGGTGGCGGAAGGGACTGAGCCGTGCTTTAGGTCTGCGGTTTTGTATGCTCATCTTGAGGGAAATAGGCCTTGCCGATATATAACGTTCAGTTTCACGCGCAAGATAACAAGTCGTCGAAGTGTTGAGCATGTAGCGCAAGTTAACGAGTACATAGTCGCGAGCGTGTTGGCATTGCAAGTGAGACTAAAACAAGGACGCTTGGGTAGCATGGGTAATCTGCGATATACCTGACACGGGGCAGCAAAAATAAAGGCGAAGCCTGACCGCAAAATACTCGGAGATGGGAATTGGGCCTTTCAAACATTTGTCCTCACACTTCCACAGTGAAAAGTACAAAACATAATATACAGGCTAATGTTTCGGGTGATGACATCTAAACTTGTTTTCATGCCCAGCAAGGCTCTCCTCGGAAGCCAGTAGACAGTTTGGTGCGTTTTTCCGCGGGATTGAGCGACTACGAGTATACACAGGTTAAATTTCAAGACGGGACACAGCTACACTAGTACGATACTTGAAGGGAATGGAATATATTAACACGGGGTTTACACGATCGTGGTCTTGGATGGGACACGGCACGTGTGACACTTGGTAAAATTGGATTGAGCCATGACGGGCAATACACGCCGTCGTTCTGACGGGGCGCACCAAGTACAATACAAGACGAGACAGAATACCACCATCACGGGCTTAGACAGGCGATGCTGCTGGACGGGACACGGCAAAGTTTAGGCCGGTGCACTACGTAAATTTGCTCACTACATCTGGCATATGGTTCACGGTAATTCTAGTTAATGTCTGAAAGAAGCATGCATGACGAATGTGATATTCGAACACGTCGCGTTCGAGTGTTCTCTTGAGCACGAAAGCCTGGTGGGGTATTGGGATACATCGGGATATTTTGTGGAACGCGTCGAATAGACCCCGCAACATCCCGGGGGATCACTTAGTCAGGGTAAAGAGTTTGATGTAATTGCAAACACCAACCCATTATCGGGTTGATATAGTACACTACGAGGAAAAGTCAGAGAATGCCGACATCATATTTCCGGGAACGCGATACATTTTTGTCCGAGGTACTATATCGGACTCTTAGGTATTTGTGTGAAACTCTACTATTACGGGGGGGCATAGTTAACAGGACCAAATATTGTTAGTAAAAATGGTTAAACATATAGGTTTTTATGTATACCATAGGTCCTGTTAACTATGGTCCCCCGTAATAATAAGGACGGTAGCGGTATAAATGGTATTCATGAGGCGACGGGAGTATCCCGAACCCCATGATATTTTTTGCGGCCTATTGACCTGTAACGTTTACAAGGAAAATCCTTGCAACGCTGCCATCCCATGTCGCTATTCAAGGCTTGCAAACCATGTGTCCAAACATAACGTTATAATTCACGAAATTGGACGTTACAAGGCCCACGTTTGGGCGGAATGGTCAGACGCGGGCCCGTTTCCCCAACCGGCGATCCGCCTGGCCCCCGCAAAGCGCCAGTATATATGGCGTACCATATAGTTTGCATCTGCCCTAAGCCTGAGCCGGGATACTTCTCTGGCGTTTGAATGAATGCCATCGGTTTGCCTCCCAGATTATCTTGCTTCATCTCCCCTGCGTGGAACGTTCGTGACTGGGTCGAAACGATCGCACACCTACGGAACACGCTGTGATTCTGTGATGTCTCCATCGGTAAAAATGTGCTCCCGCTTCTAGTAGCAGTATTTTTTCAGATATTCCTACGGTGATAAACTTCTCACAGTTGAGGTTGTTCTGCTGCCTCCCCGATCTACGAGTTTTCAAACATCGATCCAGATTCCCCATCTACAGGGTGAGCGTCTCGGTGCGCGCAGGGTTGCAGTTCACCGAGGTTTGGACGAAAAGGATGAACGAAAACGTGCTGGTTGCTGTGAATCAACACGGCAAACGTTTTGACATTCCAGGCATATTATTCAAAGTACTTGACTCTTGCATGCGCCAATATGGTTGATGATACTCCATCGAATTCATGAGCACAACGTGTCAATCTCGCCAACCCTCGACGGTGATGGAAATTTTGCTGCTCGTCCTGTTGAAGCTATCGCGGCTACTGGTGCTCTAAGGAAGAACCATGGTGGCCCAGGGTTCAACGTCCAGGTCACGCCAGCTATTTTCTGTGCTGCCGGCGAATCGACGCCCCGGAGCAATTTTCAGCCCATACAACGAGATAATCCAGAGGTAAGATGAGTACAGAAGATTTGTCGGCGACCTACCTTACAACCGCGAGGAAATTCTGGACGGCACGCCGTGGTGGCAGAATTGTTTGCCGTGATTAAAGGTACAACTAAATTGCAGCAGTCTCAAAGTTCCAGGTACAAACATAACAGCAGTGCTTCTACTCTGCCGAAGTTATTGAAAATGTACAAGGAGCCAGTTTACGGGAAAAATGAGTACAATTGGTACTTTAATTTTGATATTTCTAAAAGATGGCCAAATTATCTCCCTGTTACACATAGAGGCAACCGTGGCCCACACCAAACCAATGTTACGCCGCTAAAAGTGCGAAATAATTATTCGGTGCTCTTTACTAGCTTTAGCCATGTATGTGAAGAACGCCTGCCAGATGGGAACGCACCTGGAGCCCGGGCGACGGTAACTCCTAGAACCACTCTTCATCTTCTCGTTCTGCACCAGACCTCTTCATCGTTGAAAATTTGTGCTACCAGGTACATGCTAGGCGTTCTAAACCGCAACAGTCGCTGTTATAGGGCGTTTAAGGGGGTCAAATATTACTTGATGGCGGCGTGTATGTATGTGCTGCCTCCGTGTGTCGCTGGTAGGCTTACCACTACACAATAAAAGAGGATATATCATTATGCAGTAGAACTTGCTGCTGCCCTGGGATTGCCGACAAGTGCAATTCGAGCATCGCGCATGACGGAACCTAAACGACGCATGTGGTATATGTGACGATGCTGGCGGTATGTCTGAAGCACGTTTCTACCGTATGGCCCAAGATAAAGCGAAGGACGGTTCCGTCGAGGTACCGGGTGCACTATTAATAGCATGTTTGGCACCGGCCGACACGAGAAATACCTGTTTTCCCTATTGAGCCTGCGGCAGGGCATTCGATAGTCGCTGCAGAGCCTCGAATGTCGGGGTACATGGCTGCAATAGGTCCATCATGGTCTCGTGTTATTCACGTTATACATACACCCCACAATACGATGTTCCTCTGAAGTATCGGCGCAACATTTTTCATCTCAACGATCGTTCCTACAGGACAGAATGTTCTCTGCTATTAAATAGTTCCATAGGTCAATGTAGATAATGACAAATTTGACTGCCGTCACATTGACAGCATGTTATCTACCCATATTTGGCCGTGTTTTCGTCGGTCATGGTTTGTCAGCGCCATAGCCACTTTGCAGTGCCGGTTCCTATCGCTAGCGTTGGTCGATTCATCCTGCGTTCGGTCTGAAAAACGCAATTGTTTCGGATATCGAAGGCTCAAACGTCGACAATATATATGCCACGCGTTCAACCGCCCTTGCGGCAATTCCCACCAGTTCAATAAATCCCCCGTAAGCCCAACCCTTCTACCCAAGCCAAGAGAGGGCCAAACCATCACCCCAAGGCGTAGCCACCACCACCTTCCCTCCGGCATATCCTCGTTTACAAGCCATCTCGGCCATAACGACGTCGTAGAACACCTTGACCACTGACATGCTACGGAACCCCCCCGATACCTCTCCTACATTGATGCTAATGCCATTCTTCCTGTTCCGATGTTGCCGAAGGTCTGCGCAAAAACACACACAGTTGTAAGAGTACCATTAAAACACAAAACGCAAAGAGGATCGTGCGATTTATTCCCCTCGCCATGGCCTTGGGGTCTCTTGGCGTCACGGCTGGTACCCATGCCCGGTCTTCCGAGGGTGACTATATACCGTTGACTGTACGGCCCACCAAGCGGAAATGAGAGTTGACGCGTGTTGTTGGTTGAGGATAAGAAATGGGTCCTACGCGAGTCGTTCCCGGCCTCCATCAGGTGACGAACGTCAACCTCTTTTATCCTGACGGGTTCCATGTTTTAGATATGTAGCCCTTGTGTGATCGATTGACGCCGCATAATAAGCGGGCGGTGTCGAAGAGTTACGTCCGCGCTTGAATCCTGCCAATAATAGGAGTAGACGCCGATATTGGTAACGCTGGCTATTTTGTTCGGACCTGAGGCTCTTTGGATGTGACGACCTTAATGTACGTGCAAGCACAACGGCAGCATTTGAAATGTAAATTAGCTTCATTGACTTAAAGGTATTGTTAACGCCTATCTCAAGCATCACCCCGCCACTGCCTGGTGTATTGGAAGCTGCCAAGTGCGGTCGTTCTCCGACTTTGGCAACCCTTACTTGCTATTTTTCATTTTTATACTGCTGCTACTCTGCACCCTAATATCGTGCCCCTTTCAGCCGCTCGCAACAGTAAAGCGCGTGCCCGGCACTGAGTGCTGTCCCGAATTTTATTTGTCGGGTCGTGTTTGAGCAGCACATCGATCGATTTAATTATTTGCCGTCAACAGTAATGCGTACACTAGCGGTACCCGGAATGAAATTGATTTCGTCCCGCCGCAAACAGATTTAAAGATCGATGCCCGTTCGATTACGGTTTGCGTCGTGGAAGGATAGGCCAATAAACCCGATATACGGGGTCACGTCGATCGTCAGCGTTGAGACGATTGCGCAAAACTTATGTCTAACATAGAACCATTCATAAAACAACGACGGGGCCAGCGCAATGTTTGGAAAACGCTTGAAGCGACCCGATTGACAAACAGATAACCCGATCATTCTCTCGAGAGTGTTCCCCTTGATAGGAGATGCAGCAGCGAATCTGGGCTTATACACCATTCCCCCCTCTGCAGATGCGCTACTACTGCAACTTCCTCGGCTGCCCCAACGGCTACGCTCCGATCGGCGACGCTCAGAATATCGAGTGCTACAACGGCAAGTGCGAGGTGTCACAGTGCTGCGATCTCTTCTGCAACTCCATCGGCTGCCCCGACGGCTACACTCCGATCAAAAATGCCCACAAGGTGGAGTGCTACGACGAACCGTGCGAGGTGTCTCAGTGCTGCGAAGCGTTCTGCTCATACCACCCGTGCCCCAACAACTTCGTTCCGGTGGACGGCGCTGCGTACATCCAGTGCCCTTCCTCCGGGTGCACCGACTACCTGTGCTGCGAACCCGGTGAGTTCCACTGGTAGTCCGAGAGGCTTAGTCCTGATGGATATCGTATACCTCAAGGAGCACCCTGACCAGTGCCGGAGAATATCGTGTTCCTTCGCATGATTTAGATATATTTTATCGTCGTGATGCTGTCAGGCGATCCTGTTCTTCCACTCTTACGACTGGCCGTGACCCACTGTGACGAATCTGGCCGTACCATTGGCAGGCCTTCAAAATCCAGTGAGATAAGAAAATGACCGAGCCGCCATGCTATCACAACGACAACCGCCGGGTGCTTGGATTTTGACGTGGATTGGTAAACCTGTACTTGCGGTAAATATCGGAACCTTGAGTTCAACAATACCGCAGCAAGTTTCCAAACGGTTGAAGAGATTCCCTTCGCTGAATATCCCTCAACGGACACTAGTTCATACCTCGGCGCAAGAAGAAAATGAACACGATCAAAAACAGAGCCCGATAAAAACCGTTGATGTACTTCTGACGCCCCCACCACCATGTTGCCTACCCATTCATTCACTGCGCAGGAGGCTATCACTAGCTGGGATACGCTTGAAGACGGCCAATGCTGCAACATAATCACTCTGGATGAAGGCGGCATCTCGACCACGAACTCGTGCAGCGCCTCTACGGCACAAGTTGCGAAGACGGCTGCGGCATCACTGACGCCTGGTGTACAGCAGTAGTGTAGTGATTGAGGGTAGCCGATCATACATGTGGCTCCCCGCACCGCCCATCTGCTGCAATGCACGTCTCTGAGGACATCCGATAGATTGCTGTTGTTTCCACTCGTATCCGAGTGGTGTTATCAAACAAGATGTGAAGACAGTTTTGTTGTACGGGTACAAGTATGTATGTGTTCGGTGCTTGCTCCATGTGAATGGGCTTAATGTCTGTTGGCGGCCCCCTGCCGGGTGCTTCTAAGCACGTAAGTTGAATTCATTGGTGTGATTTATTGATGGGGCACATACATTGCTTGTTTGGGTGGTGGGTGGAATTTGATTACCTGCTGGGTGGAGGGCCCGCCTGGGTTTTTTCCGGAAGAATGTCTAGTCGACTGAGCTTTTACTATATCATCGTGAGTCGGCCAGTTTCAGATGTCAATTGCAAATAAAACATCCACACTTCCATGGATCATCGGTCGAGTGTGGCACACTCGAAAGGAATGTGTTGATGCTGCCGCAACCCTGCGTGGATGGATTCGGTGATTGCCCAGATTGCCTTGCGCCTTGTGACGCGTCCCGAACCTGTGAAGACGAAAACGTTGCCATCGCTAGAGACGTTGTATATCCTCACGAACACAACAGCAAATAGCATTCACTGACCTCGCCATTCACTCAGCATTTATTTGCATGTAGGTTCTGACGAACGGAGATAATGATCTGTCATCGTAGCGGGGGGCACCTATGTTAGAGATTCGTGAACACAAACTTGGGATCTGCCGATTCGATAGGCTAAGGCCAGTATTGTGCAGCTCGTCGAATGTTGGTCAAACTTGTCGAGCTAATGTTTTCGTCTAGAACGCTCACTACCGTCGGTACACTCCGTTGGAGATGTTGTCGTTTCGAGTGAATCACCGTGACGTCAATTGTGCTGGCTCGACGGATTCTGATACGCACATGAATATCGTAGACCCAATTGCACGTATCACGCCGTGCGCAGTATGTCTCAATGCGCGGAAAGTGTTTGCTGCGCTGACCTGTAGGTGAGTACAGTTTCAGCCTGTTAACGGCGAGACAGCAGCGTCAGACGAAGTCCGTCTTGTTTCAGTGTCAAACAACCGTGTGTTTTACGTGCGCCTTGAAACGAGTAGACCACCGTTGGCCAGCGACCGACAAATCGCAGGGCGACTTCACGGCTAAACGTCCTGGCTTTCAATCAGGACACACCGCACTAGCGCAGCACTGTGCTCTTGGGGGTTAACATGCCTATATCCTACGCGACGCCAATACACCCCGCAGTCCGCGCGATCAAAGTATCACGCATCTGGCAAGTATGGTATAAATACGTGGAGCAATGACGTCATATTTTTCTAGGTGGCTTGTGAAGGTGATACCTACTGAGCTTTAGGGGTAAAAGACGGATCGATTACCCAGGCCAGGGTAATCCTTATAACACTCCCCCCCCCTCTAAACGGCGTGATGTTTGGGGCGCCGAAACCGTATACATACCTCCGTACGCTTACCTACCCGCTTCGTTTCATTACCTGGGGAACCAGGGAGATGTGTTTTTAAGGTGTGCACGCGCGAGCGTTTCTGTAAAAGAAACGTTCGAAGTGAGGTTCGAACCCGTGACCTGGACGGCGTCAAAATGTGATGGTGTTACCTACTGAGCTATAGGGGTAAAATACCGATCGATTATCCAGCCCAGGGTAATCCTTATAGCAGGCTACGGTGAAACTCTAGCCCGTACGATCCGCACTTGCATATTATCATCCCATGTGCGAAACAATGTATCACCTCTTTGATGGACCGAGCATCGGAGCAACAAATTATTGAATATTTGTTAGATCTGCGAAAAAATGTGTTATGTGGTCAGGTGGAAACAAATTCAACCCTGATATACAGCAGTAAACACTTCGATAGCCAACCACGCTGGCGATAATATGACCTATCAATCCTTGCAGTGCCGTTCGGCTCTTCAAAAGGAGTATATGGAGTACAGCGTTTGTCCCCTGCAAATTTCCTTCTCACATACATACATACCTGGGACTTTTTACGTTTTTACGGTGATGGAGTTGACTCCTAAAAAATATTAATAATAATTGTAGGATGTTGAAAATGTTGTGTGTATCTGTTATTCCTACCTGCATACCTGGTTTCAAATATCTCGACGAAAAATATCCTGAACGCCCCACCACTTGAAGACGTGCGCACACACCAAGAGCTTGAAAGGCCTCGCCAGCGATATATTTTACTCCCACGCAATGTTTATCCTTGTTTGAGGAACAAACCGTGTTCTCCGCAGCTGCTCTTACCATTCATTTCCAGTGATATCGTGGTTGATGAAACACCTCTTACGGGAAGGGGCGCACCGCCCGAACTAAACCAGCTAAGCCCAACCCTCATCGTAATCTGAAGGAACGCTCACTTTCACCCCTACCGCGTTTGAACCGCCAGCAGATGAGTAGTTTGTGGCATGTGTTGTGTTTTCATCCCGTCTAGATGATACTGCATTTCGGTCGTCATTTGTTAGAACATGAACAGTTTACGACGCCACCGCGTAGCGCTTTACTGCCGGGAGAGGCTTGCACCGGTCGGTATGGCGACATTATTCGAATTTATTTATTTCGGGGGGTATCATTCATATATATCGTTGAATCGTGATTTCAAACCACCAGACGGTATACATACCAGAAACGGAATATATTGTGTTGAAACAATATTTCCAAAATGTATACCAGAAACGGAATATATATGCTATGTTGAAAATATACTCCCGAGATGTATACCTGGTACCAGGTATGGTATATACTCGAATATGCAACAGAACAAAACACCAAACAAAATTTCCAAGAGAGCTAATATATCCTTATGCAAACGATTGGATAAGGTTGAGATTGACATTCTTAGTGTATCAAGGACAACGAACGAACGTGAAAACATATTTTGCATGATCGGTACTAATCGGTATGTAGGCCGCAGGGGGCACAAATCGACCAGCGCGAATTGAGACTGTCTGAACTTTTTTTTTTGTCTTCTTCTTCCACAACCAGGCGTTTAAACCCAAATATTCAAAATACTTCATATTTGTTGAGTGTAATGCCGTACTTGTGTCTTCGAATATCACAAGGCTATTCCAGAGAAGATCGTAAGTAAGTGTAACCTTGATGACAAAGAGCACTACTATCGTGGGACTGATTGCGTGCGGTGCCCAGACGTAGGTCTGTGTCCCCAACAGGCGGACCGCCAGCCACCCGCGAACCGTGCGCGCGACGTGATGGTTCGTGACTGGCGTGATCTTGCACCGAGGTGCAGCAGCAGTTGTTCACGTGCAATAAATTCAAACCCATCAGTCGCCGTCTAAGCTCAGCTGCTTGAAAGTTTTGAGTATGATGGCTGTTGGGGTCGGGCCAACATTTTTTATATGCTTCCGTGAAACAATGCGCCTTCTCTTCTTGTCGTGTCTCTATTTGCTACTGTTCGTCCTTGGCGACAAAAACCTCGCGATTGCAGGCATTCGCATCGCCCACGAGCTCTGCAATCTGAAACAAGGTAAACCCAACTGCCATACTTGTACGTGTAGTGGAGCGTGGCCGTGCATGCAGTGGTTCGGTTGAATTTCGTCTCAAAAAATGGGCTACCCAAATGTACTGGTTGGTTCCAAACTTGGAAACGGCAGAGTGCTGCTGTCGAACAAGAACGTTATGGCGTATCAAGTTCAATCTTTACATGGTACATATCTCGTAATTGCATGTGCAAGTATGATTGGTTAGAGGCCGTTGAAAGGATGATGATATCGTCCATGTTTCGAATAGATTTACCGTCGGATGAATGTGGCGCCCATGTATTGTCGGAAAATTACGCTTGCTGTGCAAGGCTGTGCACAAACCGTTGCCAACGTCGCGAAGATGGAAAGTAGGAACTCTATTGCGGTTTGGAGCGGATATGTCGGGGCGGATATCTCGGGGCGCTCGAATGGTCTACCGTGCCTCTTTCCCCAGCAGGCGGACAGTCAGGCACCCGCGACGTATGTGTATTACGTATTAGTTCCGGGTTGATGTTGACCTGCAATATGATACAGGACGAGTGCTACAGCAGTTTCCTTGCGTGTTCTGCAGACGCAGCGGTCGTCGTCGAACCTGGAGTAGTTTGCACATTGGAGTGTGAGTGTTGGTGTGAGTGCTGGTGTCGGGCAAGCCACTTAGTTATCCGGAGTACATGACGAAACGTTCCTCCTCCTGAGATGCTTCCCGGTTGTTTCAAGCTCTACTCTGGAAAAGAAACTCGCACGTTGTTGAAGTTGTTTCTAAGGTCTGCATAACATCATATTTGAAGACGTTAGCTCAACTTCCACATTTGTGTTGTGGACCGCTCAACTTCCACATTTGTGTTGTAGACCCTGGTTGCGCGTGCTGTGATTCAGTTGGAGCTTGATTCAGTTGCAGGTGCTCTCAAGCAAGATGGCAAACCAAACGTCCTGGCTGGTTCATGATTCGGAAGTCAAATGATTGTTGGTGTAGAGCAGTTTGTATGCAGCACCAAGCACGAATTCTGCCCGTTGCAGACTGGTTTGCATCCGTCAGTATGATCGTTGATGCTCAAACGATATTCGCCACCAAAAACAAAATTATGCTGCTCCTTTTGTTGACGTTAGCGTGGATACTCGTACTCTAGGGGGAAGCACTGTGGGTAGGGCGGTTTAAACTTTGACTTCACGCCTGCCGCTATTCCCCACTGCTCGAAGAACGATACCCCGGCGAAATATACAACCATTGTGCGCTGTTTCTTAGAGAACATGGGTGCAGCCTTTGTTTATCGAACCTACAATACAGCTACGAACAATCTCCGCGCGGAACGTCACTGTGGCAAGTTGTTCCGATGGTATGCAGAGCACACTTCAAATACTGCAATACCAAAGGCCCTGCCACACAATACTATCCCGGAACCTACTGTAGAGAAGCCGGATCGCGGACAAAACGACGACACCTGGTGCTCTATTTTTACGTAAGACTCGATTCGAATATGTTTACTCCGTGGCGGCAAACCCATACTTGACCACCGTTCCTGGGTATGGTGCGAGCGTCCTCCTGTCAGCGGCGGTGGCCACATCGGACGCATGAAACAGCTTAATAGTTTCCCCGCCTATAAATATTTCCATCCGAAGGACTAACGCCTGCCAGGTGGGGGTTCACCTGGAACCCAGGCAACGGCGCCACCTTTAATCACTCTTCACCTTCTCGTTCTGCGCCAGACCTTTCAATCGGTGAGAACATTTAATAGTGCAGAAGTACAATGCGTAGCACTTTCGTATGCAGTATTCGTCTATACAGGGCGTGTGATGGGTCAAATATTGCTTTATGTCGGTGTTGTGTTGCCCCGGGTGTCGCGAGTAGGCTCACGAAAGACTCAACAAAAGCAGAAAATACTTTATCGGGTAGACACACCTGCTTCCCTGGTATTGACCATCAGTAGCAATTCAGGTATCGGGCATAATGGTACCAACAAGACACCGTCGCGATTTTAGAAGTTCCTTTCTACCGCATGGCTCGAGGTAACGCTAGGGACTGTTCCTTCGAGGTAATGGATGCAGCTGTATGTTTGACACCGGCCGAAACAAGCAATACCTCTAGGCGAGATAGTCTCCGACAGGACATCGAATCGCCATTGTGAGGCCTCTAATGCCGTGGCACATGCCTGCAGGATGTCCATCATGGTATCGATTTGTTTTAGGTTTGCAAGCCCAATGCACCATGTGTATCTAGTATGTAGATAGGTGCAACAATTTATGACGACAAAGTTCGTTGCTGTCGAAAACCCAGAATGTTCTGCGCTAGATTGAAGGGTCAGTGCATATAATGCCAACTTCTACTGCTGACACATTGATAGCATTTCACAGATCTAGGAGCAACCGTGCCTTGATCGGTCACCGTTTGTGCGACACAGAAGTCGCTTAGGGTTACCGTTTTATATTTGTAGAGTCTGTAGTTTGAACCTCTGTTCGTTTTTGAAAAACAGCTTATCTCGTCCAGTATCGTAAGAGTGAACTACGATACAATGACTCGTTTTCAACCGCCCTTGTACCAACTCCCGCCAGTCGTAAATCAGTTCGTGTATTTCCCCCAATCATCCAACCCTTCCAACCAGGCCTAGACATGGGTTGAGATACCATTACCTGGCGTAGCCACCACATACGTCCGTCCAGGATATTCCTCTTGTACAATGCATCTATCTGGACGATATTGACGTCGTAGAATAGTTGGGTCGTTCGCATACCACAGAACCTCTTCGACATGTTCTCGAAACTAAAAGGTATTTCGTTTTCCCTTTGCCCACGTTGTCCTACCTCTACAGCGGAAACACACAGTCGGAATATATCAATCAAGACACGAGATTCAAAGAGGATGGTGCGATTTATTCCCTTCGTCATGGCCTTGGTGACTCTCGGCGTCACGGCTGGAGCCCATGTCCGGTCTTCCGAGGGTGAGTAGATACCGCTGACTGTACGTGTCAGGCGGAAATGAGAATGGCCACATGTGTACGTGGTTGCAGATAGGCAACGGGTCCCACGCTGGTCGTTCGTGCCCTATCTCAGGCGACGGACATTATCCCCCTTCACCCTGAAGCAACTAATGCTTCAGGTATGCAGACCTAGTGTGCTCGATTGAAGCGGGGGGTGCAAAAGTTGCGTCCGAGCTTGATTCTCGTCCGCACCATGAACGCCGATAGTATCATCGCTGACTACTGGTTTCGGATCAGGCGCGTCTGATGTGTGATGGCTTAGATGTACGTGGAATCACAACCGCAGCATACTGGTGTATTTCAAACTCCACTGCCAGTACATCTATTGTTAATGTATATCTCAAGCATCACCCCGCTATTGCCTGCCTCATATGGAGCTGCCATGTTCGGTCGTGCTCCAACGATCGTTTTGGCAGCAATAACATACAATGCTACTACGCTGCACCGTAATATCGTGCCCCTTGCAGCCGCCGCTGACAACGCCGACCAGGAGATCCACGGGAGGCGCGCTTCTTCCTACAAACCGCCGGTAAGACTACGCAATGAAGAACCACGCGCGCATCGTAGCAGTCCGTTATACCTCATTCAAGTTTATCATTACAAACCCTGACCCGGTCCTAGCAATACATGAGCGTTCTGATCCGAAACGACTTCGTTATATATTGTGAGCATATCATCGGGCCAAAACAAAACTCGAAACTGGCAAGCGCTCGCCCGGTACGAAACTGCTGTCCCGAGTTAGATATCGCGGGTTTTGGTTTGAACAGTATGTCGATCGATTGAATGATCTGCCGTCAACAGTGGTACGTACAAATGCGGTACCGTGTATGATCTTGGTTTTGACCCGCCGCGAACAGATGTGCGAATCAGTTCCTGTTCGACTAAGATTAGCGTGAATGGTTAAGCTTATCCACCCAATTTAAGCGTTCACACCGATGACCGACGTTCAGACGATTCACAGATTCTATTGAACCTACTACAAACGTTGAATTCTCCGTAGAACGCTAACGGAGCCAGCGCGAGGTCATTGTTTCCCAAGCGAGCACTTGAACAGACCCGGTTATCAAAACCGAGAACACACTATCAATAGAGCGTCAAGCCATGTACAACATATTCAGCCGCGAATCTGGGCTTATACACCAATCCCCCCTCTGCAGGTGCGCTACTGCAACTTCATTGGCTGCCCCAACGGCTACGCTCCGATTCACGACGCTCAGAATGTCGAGTGCTACAACGGCAAGTGCGAGGTGTCACAGTGCTGCGATCTGTTCTGCAACTCAATCGGCTGCCCCAACGGCTACACTCCGATCAAGAATGCCCATAAAGTGGAGTGCTACCACGAACCGTGCGAGGTGTCTCAGTGCTGCGAAGCGTTCTGCTCATACCACCCGTGCCCCAACAACTTCGTTCCGGTGGACGGCGCTGCGTACATCCAGTGCCCTTCCTCCGGGTGCACCGACTACCTGTGCTGCGAACCCGGTGAGTTCCACTCGTAGTTGGAGACTGTTAGTCCTGATGGATATGGTATACCTCAAGGAGTACCCTGACCAGTGCCGGAGAATATCGTGTTCTTTCGCATGATTGAGAGGATATAATATCGTCGTGATGCTGTCAGGCAATACTGGTCTTCCACCCTTACGACTGGCCGTGACCTACCGTGACGAATCTGGCCGTACCATTGGCAGGCCTCCAAAATCCAGTGAGATAAGAAAATGACCGAGCCGCCGTGCTATCCCAACGGCAATCGCCGGGGGGTTGCATTTTGAAGTGGATTGGTAAACCTGTACTTGTGGGTAAATCTCGGAACCTTACGTTAGAAAACACCGCAGCAAGTTTCTGAACGGTTGCACAGATGCCTTCGGTTCAAGACCCCTCAACGACCTCTGGTTCATACCTCGGCTCAAGAAGAAAAGGAAAATGATCGAAAACAGAGCCCAGTAATAGTCGTTGATGTACTTTTGACGCCCCCACCACCATATTGCCTACCCATTCACGTACTGCACAGGAGGCTACCACTAACTGGGATACGCTTGAAGACGGCAAATGCTGCACCATAATCTCCCAGGATGAAGGCGGCATCCTGACCACGAACTCGTGCACAGACTCTACGGCACAGGTTGTGAAGACGGCTTCGGCATTACATAGACATGGTGTACAGCAGTGGTCTAGTGATTGAGGGTAGCCGATACCATTGGCGACACGTACCGCCCATCCGACGCGATGCACGTCCCTGAGGACATCTGATAGATTGTTGTTGTTTTCACCCGTGGCATACTGGTGTTATCAAACAACATTTGAAACAAAGTTTTTCGTACGGGTACGTGTATGTATGTGTTCGCCGGCGCTCGCTCCGTGTGAATGGGCTCATTGTCTGTAGGTGGCCCTATGCCGGGTGCTTCTAAGCGCGGCAGTTTATTCATCGGTGTGATTGCTTCATGGGCAGACACATTGCTTGTTTGGGTGGTGGGTGGAATTTGATTATCTGCTGGGTGGAATTCTCGTCTGGTTGTTTCCGGAAGAATGGCTAGTCGACTGAGCTTTTACTATGTCATTGTAAGTCAGCCAGTTACGGAGTTCAATTACACATATAACATCCACGTTTCAATGGATCATCGGTCGAGTGTTGCACTCTCGGAAGGAATGCGTTGAAGCTGCCACAACCCTGCGTGGGAGGATTCGGTGATTCCCATCGGCAAGGTAACTTTGCACCTTGTGGCGCGTCCCGATCCTGTGGAGGCGAAAAACGTTGCCCTCGCTAGAGACGTAGTACATCCTCACGAAAAAAACAACACAGTACATTCATTGACCTCGCCTTCCACAGAGCATTTGCGCGAAGGTTTTGACAAAAAAACTATAGATATACATCGTAGCCGAGGGCACCTATAATATACGTTCGTAGACACACCGTTAAAAGCTATCGGTATGATGTGCCACGACCAGCAATGTGCAGCTCGCCGAGTGTTGGCCACACCTGTCGAGCTAGTAATAATGTTTTAGTAAGTAATGTTCACTACAGTCAGTACCCCTCATAGAAGATGTTGCCGTTTCGAATGCATCGCCTTGACTTCGTTTGTGCGTGCTCGACTGACTGTGATACACACATGAACAGCGTAGACCCATTTCCACCTATCACGCAGTGCGCGGTTTGTCTTAATGCGCGGAAGGTGTTTTCTACGCTGACCCATAGGTCAATACAGTTTCAACCTGCCAACATCGAGACAGCAACGTCAAACGAAGTCTTCATTTTTTATTTGTCAAACGAGTAGACTACCACTGACCAGCGACCGACGATTCGCAGGGCAACTTCGCGGCTAAACGTCCCGGCATTAAATCAGGACACACTTCACTAGCTCAGCACTCTTCTCTTGGGAGTAAATTTACATGTATCATACGAGACGTCAATACAACCCGTAATACGCGCGATCAAAGCATCAATCACGGAGCTGGAAAATATGCGGTTCGATGATATCCTCGATTTCACAGCTGATGCTGTCTTGGCCTACAAAAGTACACCATATCGCGTAAACTACGTGGAGCAATAATAGCGTCACCTCTTTACGGGTAGCTACGATGAATCTCTAGCGCGTGCGACATGCACTTGCATCTTATCGTTCTATGCTCTATAAAATATGTCACCTCTTTGCAAGACCGAACGTCATTCTCTACGCCGGAGCAACGAATTATTAACTCTTTATGAGATCTGCGAAAACGTGTATTGTGTAGTCAGGTGGAAGCCAATACTCCCACGACTTAAAGTAAGCACTTCTATAGCCAACCATGCTGGCGATAATATGACCTGTCAATCCTTGCAGTGTTTCGGCTCTTCAATGCGAGTATATTGAGTACAGCGTTGCCCCCCTGCACATTTCCTTCTCTCATAGCTGGAACTTATTACAGTATTACGGTGATGAAGTTGAAATCTATTAATTACTATTAATCATTGTGGGACGACATTAAAAATGTTGTTTTAATCTGTTATTCCTACCAGGTTACCCGGTATCAATTATATCGACCAAAAATGGGCTGAACGTCGTACTATTTGAAGACCTGCGCACACACCAGGAGCCTGAGAGGCCTCGCCAGAGATATATTTTACTCCTACGCAATGTTTTATCCTTCTTAGAGGGACAAAACGTGTTCTCCGCAGAAGCTATACCATTTCCAGTATTATCGAGGTCGATGAATACGCCTTATGGAAAGCGGCGCACCGCCCGAATCAAACCTGCTAAGCCCTACCCTCATCTGAATCTGGAAGTACGCCCCAACCGTGTTTGAACCACCAGTAGATTAGTAATGTGTACCAGGTAGCATGTGTTGTGGTTAAATCCCGTCAGGATGTTACTGCATTTCGTTCGTCATTTGGTAGAACATAATAAACAGTTTACGACGCCACCGCGTCGCTCTTTGCCGAAGGCAGAGATCTCCCAGGACAGGCTTGCACCGGTCGGTATGGTGGCTTTTTCGAATCTCTTTTTATCGGGAGGTATGATGCATATATGGGTTGAACCGTGTTTCCGTACCGCCAGATAGTATACATCCCAGAAAGGGAATATATTTTTATTGTGTTGAAACAATAATTCCAAAATGTATACCAGAAACGGAATATTATATTGTGTTGAAAAGATACCTCCAAGATGTACACCTGGTACCAGGTCCGGTATACATACTCGAATATTCAACAGAACAAGACAAACAAAATTTCAGGAAGACCTGATATTTATAGCTACTCATGCAAAATATGGGATAAGGTTTAGATTGACATTATTAGCATATATATCACGGACAACAAACCAACGTGAAAGCATGTTTAGCATCACCGGTAATCGTTATGTAGGTCGCAGGGGGCACGAATCGAGCAGTGAGAATTGAGGTTGTCTGAGCCCTTTTGTCTTCTACTTCCACAGCCAGGCGGTTGAGCACAAATAAATATTGAATATGTGTTGAATGTAAGGCCGTACTCGTGTCTTCAACTATCACAAGGCTATTCCATAAAACTGTCGGCAGTGTAACCCTGGTATAACGATTAATCATTATCACAATGATATTCCTTGAAATTATCGGCGGTGTAAACCTTGGTATAACAAGCTTCATTCAACACCTTGTTAGCTCCCAACAACAACAACAGAGAAAACAACTATTACGGGGGACCATAGTTAATAGGACCTGTGGTATACATAAAAACCTATATATTTAACAATTTCTACTAACAAAATTTGGTCCTATTAACTATGGTCCCCCGTAATAGCACTCTCTTTTGGGACTGATTGCGTGTGGTGCCCAGACGTACGTCTGTGTCCCCAACAGGCGGACCGCCAGTCACCCGCGAACCGTGCGTGCGACATGATATATCGTTGCCGGCGTGAACTTGCACAGAGGTGCAGCAGACGTTAACCTTCAATTGATTAAAACCCATTATTAGTAGTCGCCGTCGAAGCTCGGCTGCTTGAAAGTTTCGAGTATACCAGTTGTTGGGGTCGGGTCAACTTTTAGTATGCGCCAGTGAAACGATTCTTCTCCTCTTGATGTATCTCTGTTAGCTACTGGACATCCTTAGCCACAAAAAGCTCGTGAATGCAGGCACTCGTATCGCCCACGAGCTCTGCAATCTAAAAACAAGGTAAACCCAAGTAAAAGTGTCATGCTGGTACGTTGTGGACCGTGGCCATGCATGAAGTAGTTCCGTTGAATTTAGTCTAATGAAAAGGGCTATCCAAACGTGCTGGTTGGTTCCAAACTTGGAAACGGTAGATCGCTGGTGTTGAACAAGAACGATATGGCATACCAAGTTCAATCTTCGCATGGTATGTTTCTCGTAAATGCATGCGCAAGTGTGATCGGTTAGAGGCTCTTCTTCGAAGGGGGATGATATCGCCCATGTTTATGAATATTTACCGTCGGATGAATGTGGCGCCCATGTATTGTCGGAAAATTGACGCTTGCTGTAGAATGTTGTACACAGACCGTTGCCAGCGTCGCGAAGATGGAAAGTAGGATCTCTATTGCAGTTTGGGGAAGTTTGTAAGGGCTTTCGAAAGGTCTGCCGTTCCTGTTCCCCTAGCAACGGGACAGTCAGGCGCCCGTAAAATATGTGTAATACGTAGATTACAGTGGTTCTGCGTGTTGACGTGAACCCGTCATAATATACAGTACAGTGCGGGTACTACTGCAGCAGTTGACTTTAGAGTATGGGTGTTGGTGTCTGTCAAACCACTTTTTTATCCTTAGTACATTACGCATCGTTCTGCCTCCTGGGAAGCTTCCCTGTTGTTTCCAGCTGTACTCTGGGTAAAATAAACATGATCGTCGTTGAAGCTTTTCTGAGGTCTCCTTAATCCTGAATCTTAAAACCTTGGCTCAACCTCCACATTTATTTGTGTTGTGGATGCTGGTTGCGCTTGCAATGATTCTCAACAATGATGGCAACCAATAGTCCTCGCTGGTTCATGGTTTGGAATTCACATGATTGCTGGTGTTCAGCAGGTTTTATGGCGCACCAAGGACAAATTCTTCGATCTGAATATTGGTATCGCATTGCGTCAGTATGTGCCGTGATACTCCAAGATATTCGCCGGCGAAAACTAACGTATGCTGCTCGGGTTGTTGAAGTAGGCGTGGATACTCGTACTCCACTGGAAAGCACGGTGGGTAGGGCGGTTGAAACTTAGGGTTTACGCTTGCCGGTATTCCCCACCGCTCGAAAAACAATACCCCGGCGAAATATATAGAACAATTGTACGGTGTTGTTTAGAGAACATGAGTTCAGCCTTAATTGTGGAACCTACAATAAGGCCACCAACAATCTCCGGGCGGAACATCACTGTGGCTATTTATTTCGATGGTATGCAGAGCACAACTGCATTACTGCAATACCAAAGGGCCTGCCACACAATACTATCGCCGAACCTACTTTACAGGGAGCCGGTTCGCGGACGAAACGACGACACCTGGTGCTATATTTTGGCGTAGACTCAATTTGAATCTCGCGGTGTTTACTCCGTGGCGGCAAGCCCATAATTCATCACTGTTCCCGGATATGGTGCGAGGGTCGTCCTGTCAGCGGCAGTTGCCACAATGTCCAGATGAAACCGGTCCCTATTTTCCTCGCATTCAAAATACTTCCATTCGAAGGAGTAACGCCTGCCAGGTGGGGGTGCACCTGGAACCCAGGCGACGGCACCACCTGTAACCACTTTTCACCTTCTCGTTCTGCGCCAGACCTTTCAATCGGTGAGAACATTTAATAGTGCAGAAGTACAATGCGTAGCACGTTCGTATGCAGGAACCGCTTATACAGGGCGTCTGATGGGTCAAATATTGCTTATTGCCGGTATGGTGTGCCTCCGTGTGTCGCGGGTAGGCTTACGAAAGACACAACAAAAGCAGAAAATACCTATATCGGGTAAACACACCCGCTGCCATGGTATTGACCATCAGTGGCAATTCAGGTACCGGGCATATTGGTATTAACAAGATACCGCCGCGGAATTTGGAGATCATATATACTTTATGGCTCGATAAAACGCTAAGGACAGCTCATTCGAGGTAATGGATGCAGCTGTATGTTTGACACTGGCCGACACGTGAAATATCTCTATGCGATACAATCTCCGACACGGCGTCGTATCGTCATTGCGAAGCCTTAAATGCCGTGGTACATGCCCGCAAGATGTCCATCATGGTCTCGTATTGTTCTAGGTCTACACGCCCAGGGCTCCATGCGTATCAAATATATAGGTGCAACAATGAATGACACCAAAGTTCGTTACTGCCGGAAACTCAGAATATTATGTGCCACATTCTATCTTCAGTGTATCTAATGCCAACTTCGACTGCTGACACATTGACAGCATTTCATAAACCTAGGATCATCCGTGCCTTGATTGATCGCCGTCTGTCCGACGCAAAAGTCGCTTAGCGGTACCGTTTTCGATGCATAGTGTCAGTAGCTTGGACCTAGGTTATTTTTCTAAAAGTGAATATATCTTTCAGTATCGTAAGAGTGAACTAAGATACAATGACTCGTTTTCAACCGCCTTTATAGCAATTCCTGCCAGTCATAAAATAGTTTGTGGGCCTTCCCCAGCCGTCCAACCCTACCAACCAGGCCTAGACGAGGGCTAAAATGCCATCCCCTGGAGTAGACACCACCCCCTTCCCTCCAGGATGTTCCTCTTGTACAAGCCATCTTGGACCTTAATGATGTCGTAGAAAAGATGGACCGTTCGCATGCTCCAGATAAATCTGCGATATCTTCTCGAAACTAACAGATAATATATTTCCCCTTTTGCCGGCGTTGCCCTATCTCTACGACGGCAACACGCAGTCGGAACATATCAATCAAGACACAAGCCTCAAACAGGATGGTGCGATTTTTTCCCTTCGTTATGGCCTTGGTGGCTCTCGGCGTCACGGCTGGAGCCCATGTCCGGTCTTCCGAGGGTGGGTAGATGAACGTTGACTGTACGGCCCAAGCGGAAAGGAGAATGGCCACGTGTGTAGTTGGTTGCGGATAGGTAACGGGTCATACCGTGGTCATTCCTACCCTCAATCAGGTGACGGACGTCAGCCTCTTTCACCCTGAAGCAATCAATGTTTCAGGCTTGTAGCCCTGGTGTGCTAGATTGAAGCTAAGGGTGGAAAAGTTGCGTCCGAGCTTGGTTCTTGTCCCTACCATTAACGCCGATATTGTCATCGCTGACGCTTGTTTTCGGATCAAGCGCGTCTGAGGTGTGGCTGCTTAGAAGTACGTGGAATCACAACCGCAGCACACTGATGTATTTCAAACTCCACTCCCAGTACATCCGCTCTTAACGCCTATCTCAAGCATCACCCGGCTACTGCCTGCCTCATACGAAGCCGCCATGTTCATTCGTTTTACAACGATCGTTTTGACAACCCTCACATACCGTTTCCCTTTAATCAACTCCTACTACTCTGCACCGTAATATCGTGCCCCTCGCAGCCGCCGCTGACAACGCCGACCAGGAGATCCAAGGGAGGCGCGCTTCCTCCTACAAGCCGCCGGTAAGGTTGCGGAATGTAGACCAACCCGCGCATCGTAGCTGTCCGTCTTACTTAACTGTTATATCCCATCGCTAACCCTGGCCCGATCGTAACATTGCATATACGTTCTGTTCCGAAACGACTTAGTAAACATTGTGTGTATATCATCGAGTCAAAAGTACATGTAACAACAGGTAAGCGCTCGCCCGGTGCCAAACTGCAGTCCCGATTTCTTATGTCAAGTTTTGTTTGAGCAGTACATCGAATGGTTGAATGTTTTGCCGTCAACAGCGGTACGTGAAAAAGCGGTACCGGTTATGATGTTGAATTCGCCCCACCGTAAACAAATGTGAGTATCAATTCCTGTTCGACTAAGATTAGCGTGAATGGATAAGCTTATCTACCCGATAAAACCGATCACACACCGATGACCGACGTCCAGACGATTAATCGCTTCGGTAGAGCCTACGTCGAATATTGAATTGTCCGTAGAACGTTGACGGAGCCAGCTCGAGGCCATTGTCTCCCAAATGAACACTTGAACAGACCCGGTTGGTTATCAAAAAAGAGGAAACGTACTCTATAGAGCGTCTAGCCATCTTTAAGATATTCACCCGTGAACCTGGGCTCATACACCTTTTTCCCCCCCTACAGGTGCGCTACTGCAACTTCATTGGCTGCCCCAACGGCTACGCTCCGATCTACGACGCTCAGAATGTCGAGTGCTACAATGGCAAGTGCGAGGTGTCACAGTGCTGCGATCTGTTCTGCAACTCCATCGGCTGCCCCAACGGCTACACTCCGATCAAGAATGCCCATAAAGTGGAGTGCTACGACGACCCGTGCGAGGTGTCTCAGTGCTGCGAAGCGTTCTGCTCGTACCACCCGTGCCCCAACAACTTCGTTCCGGTAGACGGCGCTGCGTACATCCAGTGCCCTTCCTCCGGGTGCACCGACTACCTGTGCTGCGAGCCCGGTGAGTTCTACTAGTAGTCGGAGAATCGATGTCCTGTTAGATACCGTATACCTCAAGGAACAACCTGACCAGTGCCGGAGCATATGGTGTTCCTTCGTATGATTTAGTGATATTTTATCGTCGTGATGCTGTTAGGGAATACTTTGTTTTGCGCCCTTACAACTGTCCGTGACCAACTGTCCGTGACCTACTGTGACGAATCTGGCCGTATCATTGGCAGACCTTCAAATGTCAGTTACAGGAGATCATGACCGAGTCACTATGCCATCACAACGGCAATCGCCGGGTGCTTGCATTTGACCAGGATAGGTAAACCTGTTCTTGTGGTAAATCTCTGAAAATTTGTTCAAACACACCACAGCATGTTTCCAAACGTTTGCACAGATGCGCTCCGTTCAAGACCTCTAAACGGCCAGAATTTAATACCTCGCCGCAAGAAGAAAAGGAGTATGATCAAACCCAGAGCCCGATAAAAGCCGGGGATGCACGCTTGACACCCCCCACCACCTTATTGCCCACCCATTCATTCACTGCGCAGGAGGCTACCACTAGCTGGGATACGCTTGAGGACGGCAAATACTGCACAATACTCTCTCAGGATGAAGGCGGCATCTCGACCACGAACTCGTGCAGCGCCTCTACCGCACAGGTTGTAAAGAGAGCTTCGGCATCACTTACACCTGGTGTACCGTAGCCTAGTAATTAAGTGTAGCCGATCATACCTTTGGCTACCCGCACCGCTCATCTGGTGCGTGGTACGTCTCTGGAGATATCTGATATATTGTTTTTGTTTTCACCCGTGGCAGACTGGTGTTATCAAACAAGATTTGAAACAAAGTGTTTTGTACGGGTACATGCATGTGCTTGTCGGCGCTTGCTCCATGCGAATGGACTCCTTGTCTGTTGGTGGCCCCTTGCCGGGTGCTTCTAAGTACGGCAGTCTAATTCATTGGTGTGATTGCTTGATGGGCAGATACATTGCTTGTTTGGATGGTGGGTGGAATTTGATTATCTGCTGGGTTAAAGGCCCGTCTGGTTGTTTCCGGAAGATTGGCTAGTCGGTTGAGCTTTTACTCGATATCATCGTGAGTCGGCCAGTTTCAGAGTTCTATTACACATTAAAAAAAACATATTTTCCATGGATCATCAGTCGAGTGTGACACTCTCGGAAGTAATACGCTGATGCTGCTAGAACCCTGCGTGGATGGACTCGTTCATTCCCATTAGCCAGATTGCCTTGCAACTTGTGACGCGTCCCGAATCAGTTAAGAAGAACAAAATTTCAATCGCTAGCGACGTTGTGCATCCTCACGAACACAACAGCACAGTACGCTCGTTGACCTCGCCTTTCCCACGGCATTTGCGCGAACGTTTGGACGAACAAACTATGGATATACATCGTAGGCGAGGGCACCTATACTCTGCGTTCGTAGACACAACGTTGGGAGCTATCGATATGAGGGACCACGGCCAACAGTGTGTAGCTCATTGAGTGTTGGTTAAACTTGTCAAGCTTATGTTTTCGTCTATAACGCTCACTATAGTCAGTACACCACGTTGGACATGTTGTCGTTTCAAGTGCATCACCTTGAAGTATTTCGTGCTGGTTCGACGGATTACGGAAAACGCATTAATAGCGTAGACCCAATCGCATGTATGACGCAGTGCGCGGTACCAGGTATGTCTTAATGTGCGGAATGTGTTTTCTACGCTGCCGCGTAGGTGAGTACAGTTTGAGTTTGTCAACGGGGAGACAGCAACGTCGGACGAAGTCCTCGTTCTTGTAGTGTCAAACAACAGTGTATTTTACGTGCGCCTTATAACGAGTGGACTACCGTTGGCCAGCGACCGACGATTTGCCGGGCGACCTCGCGACTAAACGTCCCGGCATTGAATCAGGACACACCGCACTAGCTCAGCATTCTGCTCTTGGGGGTAAATTCAGATATATCCTACGCGACGTCAATACAAGCCGTAGTACGCGCGATCAAAGCATCACGCAGGCGGCAAAAAAAAAGGTTCGACGAAATCCTTGATATCACAGCTGATGCTGCCTTGGCCTACAAAATTACACAATATCGGCGTAAAATACGTGGAGCAATGGCGTCATCTTTTTACAGGGAGCTACGATGAAACTCTAGCCTGTGCGACCTGCACTTGCATATTATCGTCCTATCTATGCGTTATAAAATGTATCGCCTCTTTGAAAGACCGAACGTCAAATTTTACACCGGAGCAACAAAATATTGACTATTATTTGCTAGATCTGCGAACAAGTGTGTTATGTGGTCAAGTGATGGCGAATAACCTCACGACTTACAGTAAACACTTCTATAGCCAACCATGCTGGCGATAATATGACCTGTCTTTCCTTGCAGTGTCATTCGGCTCTTCCATCCGAGTATATTGAGTACAGCGTTACCCCCCTGCACATTTTCCTTCTCGCATACCTACCTGGAACTTATGGCACTATTTACGGTGATGATGGAGTTGACTGTTGATAACTACGATCAATAATTGTGGGACGATGTTAAAAAATGTGTGTTTATCTGTTTTCCCTACCCTTATGAGCCATCCCACGGTAGGGGTACACCAGAAATTCCTCAGCCCCTCACATTAGGAGCTCAATATCTCGCCCGATACAATTCTTGGAACAACTTCGTTCGCATCACCCGACCGGCACTTGTATGCGCTATTAACAGTCCTAAAACGAATATACGAGTACAATTTTTTATCCTAACTGCTGGTCCCTCACTTGACTTGGGGAACTCAATCGGTCAGAAACCTTTTGCCAAAAAAAGTGCAACCCCTACCGTGGAGTGACTCTTATCAAGTATCTCGACGAAAAACGGCCTGAACATCGTACTATTTGAAGACCTGCGCACACACCAAGAGCTTGAGAGGCCTCGCCAGCGGTATTTTTTACTCACACGCGATGTTAATTCTTGTTAGAGGAACAAAACGTGTTCTCCGCGGCAGCTTTACCATTTCCAGCGCTATCGTGGTCGGTTGAATACGCCTTACGGAAAGCGGCGCGCCGCCCGAACCAAACCTGCTAAGCCCAACCCTCATCTGAATCTGGAAGAGTGCTCACATTCACCCAAACCGAGTTTGAACCACCAGTAGATTAGTGATAAGTAGCATGTGTTGTGGTTAAATCCCGCCAAGATGTTACTACTGCATTTCGGTCGTCATTTGTTAGGGCATGAACAATTTACGACGCCACCGCGTCGCTCTTTACCGAACGCAGGGATCTGCCCGAAGAGGCTTGCACCGGTCTGTATGACGGCCATATTCAAATCTATTTATTTCGGGAGGTATGATGCATATACGTTGAACCGTGTTATCGTACCGCCAGATAGTATACATATCATAAACGAAACAGACCATGTTGAAACAATACTTATAAACTGTGTACCAGAAACGGAATATATTATGTTGAAAATATATTTCCAAGATAGATGTACACCTGGTACCAGGCATGATATATACTCGAATATTCAACAAAACGATACACAATATTTCAGGAAGAGCTGTTAATAATAGCTCTTCATGCAAAAGATGGGATAAGGTTGAGATTGACATTATTAGCGTATCACGGGCAACAAACCAACGTGAAAACATGTTTAGCATCATCGGTAATCGGTATGTAGGTCGCAGGGAGCACGAATCGAGCAGTAGAATTGAGGTTGTCTGAGCCCTTTTGTCTTCTACTTCCACAGCCAGGCGGTTGAGCACAAATATTTAATATGTGTTGAATGTAAGGCCGTACTCGTGTCTACAACCAGCTATTCCATAAAACGGTCGGCAGTGTAACCCTGTTATAACGATTAATCATTATCACAATGATATTCCTTGAAATTATCGGCTGTGTAAACCTTGGTATAACAAGCTTCATTCAACACCTTGTTAGCTCCTAACAGAAAAAACTAGGAGCACTCTTTTGGGACTGATTGCGTGCGGTGCCCAGACGTACGTCTGTGTCCCCAACAGGCGGACCGTCAGTCACCCGCAAACCGTGCGTGCGACGTGATAGTTCGTGGCTGGCGTGAACTCGCACATAGGTGCAGCAGTAGTTAACCTGCAAGTGATTAAAACCAATTATTAATAGTCGCCGTCGAAGCTCAGCTGATTGAAAGTTTCGAGTATATCGGTTGTTGGGGTCGGGCCAACTTTTTTTATATGACTCCGTTCAATAATGTTTCTCCTCTGCTGTTCCTCTGTTAGCTACTGGACATCCTTAGCCACAAAAAGCTCGTGAATGCAGGCACTCGTATCGCCCACGAGCTCTGCAATCTAAAAACACGGTAAACCCAAGTGTCATACTGGTACGTTGTGGAGCGTGGCCGTGCATGAACTGGTTCCGTTGAATTTAGTCTCATGAAAAGGGCTATTCGAAAGTGCTGGTCGGTTCCAAATTTGGAAACGGCAGATTGCTGGTGTTGAACAAGAACGATATGGCATACCAAGCTCAATCTTCGCATGGTATGTTTCTCGTAAATGCATGCGCAAGTGTGATCGGTTAGAGGCTCTTCTTCAAAGGGGGATGATATCGCCCATGTTTAGAATAAATTCACTGTCGGATGAATATGGCGCTCATAGCTTGTCGGAAAATTGACGCTTGTTTTGCAAGGCCGTACACAAACCGTTGCCAGATTCGCGAAGATGAGAAAGAGGAGCTCTGTTGCAGTTTGGGGGGGGTTGTCGTGCCGTTCGACTGGTCTACCCTGCCTCTTTCCGTAGAAAGTGGACAGTCAGGCGCCCTCGACGTATGAGTATTACGGATTAGTTCCGGGTTGACGTGAACCTGCGGTAATATACAGTACGAGTACTTTGGAGCACTTAACTTGCGTGTTCTACAGACCCAGTAGTCGTCCTCAAAGTTAGAATAGTTTACATTTTGGAGTATGGGTGTTGGTGTCGGGCAACTCATTTTTTTTCTTCCGTAGTACATGGCGAAAGAGGACCTCTAACAATCTGGGAGAAGGGATCTTTAGGTTGGTAGGCTGTTGAGATTTTTTGGTTCCTGTTGGGATCAAGGCACGGGCGGAGACCCAACCCAACCCCTGACTCTAACCCTAACCCTAACCCTCACCCTGACCCCAAACTGCAGCCGAAACGGGCCAAAACTCGCCATAAACGAGGCTACGCCGCGTTTGCATCGAACCAAGAAATTTCTCAGATAGATGCGGACGACGATTCCGAAGTGCAGACCACGCTACGCATTTTTCAAGTAAAAACATCCTTGAAGATCCCTTCTCCCAGACTGCTAACCCTACTCTGGCGAAACGTTCTTCTTCCTGGGTAGCTTCCTTGTTGTTTCTAAGTTCTACTCTAGAAAAACACTTGCTCGTTGTTAAAGTTTGTTCTGAGGTCTCCATAAAATTAAAATATTAAAACGCTTGCGCGTGCAATGATTCCGTGAGAACCTTTAACAATCTGGGAGAAGGAATATTTAGGCTGATAGGCCGTTTAGGTGTTTTGGTTCCAGTTGGGATCGGGGTAGGGGCGAAGACCCAACCCAACGTCTGACTCTAACCCGAACCCTAACCCTAACACGAACCCTGACCCCCAACCACAGCTAAAACGGGGCCAAACTCGCCACAAACGCGGCTGCGCCGCGTTCGCATCGAAGCAGAAAATTTCTCAGTTAGTTGCGGACGACGATTCCGAAGTGCAGACCACGCTACACATTTTTCATGTAAAAAACATCCCTAAAAATCCCCTCTCCAAGATTGCCAAACGTGCTATGATTCAGTTGCAGGTACTCTTAAGAAAGAGGGCGAATCAAAAGTCCTGGCTGGTTCATTGTTTGGAAATCACGCGATTGCTGTTGTGTTGTTGAGTAGGTTTTAGGGCGTACCAAGCACGAATTCTGCGCGTTGGATACCGCTTGGTATCGCCGGCAAATATATAATTATGCTGCTCGTTTGGTTAACGTTAGCGTGGGATACTCGTACTCCAGGGGAAAGCACGGTAGGTAGGGTGGTTTGAGCTTGGGTTGACGCCTCCCGCTACTCCCCCCTGCTCGAAGAACCATACCCCGGCGAAACATACAACCATTATAAAACATGAGTGCACCCTTTGTTGATGGAACGTACAATACGACAGCGAACAATCTCCGGGCGGAACATCACTGTGGCAACTTGTTTAGATGGTATAAAGAGCACAACTGAATTAGTTCAATACCATAGAGCCTGCCACACAATACTATCCCCGAACCTACAGTACAAGGAGCCGGTTCGCGGACAAAATGACGACACCTTGTGCTATATTTTGACGTAGACCCCATTTGAGCCCCGCGGCGTTTACTCCGTGGCGGAAAACCCATAATTGATCACTGGTTTTAGGTATGGTGCGAGCGTCCTCTTGTCAGCGTTAGTGGCCATACCGGAACAGACGAAACCGCTCAATATTTCCGCGCCTTGAAAATACTTCCATCCGAAGGACTAACGCCTGCCAGGTGGGGGTGCACCTGGAACCCAGGCGACGGCACCACCTATAACCACTCTTCACCTTCTCGTTCTGCGCCAGACCTTTCAATCGGTGAGAATAAAAAGTATTGCAGAAGTACAATGCATAGCATTTTCGTATGCAGTTATCGCTTATACAGGTCATTTGATGATTCAAACATTGCGTAATGTCGGTGTTGTGTGCCTCTGGGTGTCGCGGGGGGGGCGTACAATAGACACAACAAAAGCACAAAGTACAAGATCGGGTAGACACACCGGCCGCCATGGTATTGATTAACGGTGGTATTTCAGGTGTCGGCCACAATGGAACTAACAAGACACCGTCGCGATATTTGGAGTTGATTACTACCGTATGCCTGGAGAAAGCCCTAAGGACGGTTTCTTCGAGGTAATGAATACAGCTGTATGTTTGACACCGGCCGAAACAAGAAATATCGCCATACGAGATAGTCACCGACAGGGCATTGAATCGCAATTGCGAAGCCTCAAATGCCGTGGTACATGCCTGCAGGATATCCATCATGGTCTCGTGTATTTCTGGGTTTACACGTCAAATACACCGTGTGTATCTAATATATAGGTGCAACACTGTATGACACCAACATCGTTTCTACCGGAAACCCGGAATGGTTTGAGCTAGGTTGATGGGTCAGTGTATATAATGCTAACTTCGACGGCTGAAACATTGACAGCATTTATTTCATAGAGCTATGTTCACCCGTGTCTCGATCGGCCCCCGTCTGTCGACGAAGACGTCGCTCAGCGGTACCGTTTCCTATGCATAGCGTCTGTATCTTGGAGCTCGTTTCCTTTCGAACATTCTGCATAGATCTTCCAGTATCGTAAGAGCAAACGTTGATGGAATTTCCGCCAGTCATAACCAGTTCGTATATTTTCCCCAACCGCCCAACCCTTCCAACCAGGCGTAGACGAGGGCTGAAATGCCATCCCCTGGCCTAGCCACCACCTCCTTCCTTCCACGATGTTCCTCGTGTACAAGCCATCTAGACCCTAATGACGTCCCTGCTGAACCTTTTCGATATCTGCTCAAACCTAACAGCCATTCCACTTGCCCTTTGGCCAACGTTGTCCTACCACTAGAGCAACACGCAGTCGTAATCCGACAATCAAGACACAAGATTCAAACAGGATGGTGCGATTTCTCCCCTTCGTCATGGCTTTGGTGACTTTCGGCGTCTCGGCTGGAGCTCATGTCCGGTCTTCCGAGGGTGAGTAGATACCGCTGACTGTACTACCCAAGCGGAAAGGAGAATGACCACGTGTGTAATTGGTTGCGGATAGGGAACGGGTCCCACACTAGTCGTTCCTGTCCTCTCTCAGGGTAACGGACGTCCTCTTTCACCCTGAAGCAGTTAATTGTTCAGGTTTATAGCCCTACTGTGATCGATTGAGGCGGGGGGTGGAAACGTTGCGTCCGAGTTTGATTCTCGTCCGTACCATTACCGCCTAGATTGTCAACGCTGACTACTGTTTTCGGATCAGGCGCGTTTGAGGTGTGACAGCTTAGATGTACTTGGAATCACAACAGAAACATACTGATGTATTTCAAACTCGACTCCCAGTACATCTATATTTAACGCCTATCTATCTCAAGCATCACCCCGCTACTGCCTACCTCATACGAAGCTGTCATGTGCGGTCGTTCTCCAACGCTCTTTTTGGCAGCCCTCACATACCATTTTACTTTTATCTACTGCTATCACTCTGCACCGTACTATCGTGCCCCATGCAGCCGCCGCTGACAACGCCGATCAAGAGATACACGGGAGGCGCGCTTCTTCCTACAAGCCGCCGGTAAGACTAGGGCAATGCAGGCCCACGCGCGCATCGTAGATGTCCGTCTGACTCAATAATCATATACCATCTCTAATCCTAGCCCGACCCTGGCAATCCATGCACGTTCTGTTCCGAAACCACGTAGTAACAAGTTTGCATTGAGCCAACAAAACATGTAAGAACAGGTAAGCGCTCGTCCGGTGCCAAACTGCTGTCCCGAATTTTGTTTGGTGACTTGAGTTTGAGCAGTGCATCGATTGATTAAATATTTTGCCGTCAACAGTGGTATGTATAAAAGCGATACCGGGTATGATGTTGATTTTTCCCGGCCGCAAACAGATGTGCGTATCAATGCTTCTTCGAATAGGAATAGCCTGAGCGGTCAAGCTAATCTACCCGAAATAAACATTCACGCCGATGATCAACGTTCAGACGATCGCGCACTCTTGTAGAACCTACGTCGAATTGAATTCTCCGTGGCCCGCTGATGGAGACAGCGCGAGGTCATTCTCCCCCAAGCCAACACCTACAAATACCCGGTTATCAAACTATTAATAACAACGACATAAAAGAATAAAGCGTCTAGATATGTGCAGGATATTCAGCTGAACACTTGGGCTCATACACTACTGCCCCCTCTGCAGGTGCGCTACTGCAACTTCATCGGCTGCCCCAACGGCTACGCTCCGATCTACGACGCTCAGAATGTCGAGTGCTACAATGGCAAATGCGAGGTGTCACAGTGCTGCGATCTGTTCTGCAACTCCATCGGCTGCCCCAACGGCTACACTCCGATCAAGAATGCCCATAAAGTGGAGTGCTACCACGAGCCGTGCGAGGTGTCTCAGTGCTGCGAAGCGTTCTGCTCGTACCACCCGTGCCCCAACAACTTTGTTCCGGTGGACGGTGCTTCGTACATCCAGTGCCCTACCTCCGGGTGCACCGACTACCTGTGCTGCGAACCCGGTGAGTTCTACTCGTAGTTGGAGAGTCGTTGTCCTGTTAGATATGGTATACCTCAAGGACCGTCCTAACCATTAGCTGGGCATATTGTGCTCCTGAGGATGATATAGAGATGTTTATCGTCATCATACTGATAGCAAAACACGTTTTTGGACCGTTTTTGACTAGCCGTGCCAAACTGCGACGAATCTGACCGTGCCATTCGCTGGCCTTCAAATGCCAGTTAGATGAGAACATGGCCGGGCCGCCATGCCATCGCAACCGCAATCGTCCTGCGTGATATCACCCAGTTTCGAAATGTATTCAACATTCCAATGTTATCAGTATATCCCTAGCCCTACGCACCTCTTTCAAGTTGCATTTTGGCGTAGATTCGTGAACCTATGCGTCTGGTAAACCTCGAGAAGTTGTGTTCGAACACACCGGAGCAAGTTTCCAAAAGGTGTAACGCATGCCCTCCGTTCACGGTCCTTCAGCGGCGACGTAGGAAGAAAAGGAAAATGATCGAAAACAAAGCCCAAAAAGAGCCGTCGATGCGCCTTTGACACCCCCGCCACCATATTGCCTATTCATCTATTTACTGCACAGGAGGCTACCACTAGTGGGGCCATTTTCTCTCAGGATGAGCACGGCATCTCGACCACGGATTTGTGCAACTCCTCTACCGCACAGGTTGTCAAGACAGCTCCGGCATCACGTACACCTGGTGTACCGTAGTCGGGTCATTGAGGGTAGCCCGACATACATTTGGTTACATACACCGCCCATCTGGTGATTTGTACGTCTCTGGAGACATCTGATAGGTTGTTGGTGTTTCCCCCCGTGTCCGAATGGTGTTTTCATATTTGAAAGCAAGTATTTCGTACTTGTACATGTATGTGTTTGTCAGCGCTTGGTTCATGTGAATGGGCTCCTTGTCTGTAGGCGACCCCTTGCCGGGTGATTGTAAGCACTACACTTGAATTGTTTCTTGTGAATTCTTGATGGATAGATACCTTGGTTGTTTGTATGGTGGCTGGAATTTGATTATCTGCTGGGTGGAAGGCCCGTCTGGGGATTTCCGGAAGATTGTCTAGTCGGTTGAGCTCTTACTATATCATCGCGAGCCGGCCAGTTTCAGAGTTCAATTACACATAAAATATCCACATTTCCATGGATCATCGGTCGAGTATGGCACTGTCGGAAGTAATGCGCTGATACTGTCACAACCCTGCGTGGAAGGACTCGGTGAGTCCCATTGGCCAGATCGCCTCGCACATTATGACGCGCCCCGAACCTGTGCAGGCGAACAAATTTTCCATCGCTAGAAACGTTGTACATTCTCACGAACACAACAGCACATAGCATTCATTGACCTCGTCTTTCACACAGCATATGCGCGAAGGTTTTGACGAAAAGACTATGATGGACGTACATCGCGGCCGAGGGCACCTATACTATGCGTTCGTAGAGACAACGTTGGGAGCTATCGGTATGATGGGCCACGGCCAGCAGTGTGTAGCTCGTTGAATGTTGGTCAAACTTGTCGAGCTTATGTTTTCGTCTATAACGCTCACTATAGTCAGTACACCACGTAGGGGATGTTGTCGTTTCGAGTGCATCACCTTGACGTATTTTGTGCTAGTTCGGCGCATGACGCTAAACACATGAATAGCGTAGACCCAATCGTACGTATCACGAAGTGCGCGGTTTGTTTCACTGCGCGGAAGGTGTTTTCTACGCTGATCTAAAGGTGAGTACAGTTTCAACCTGTCAACATCAAGACAGTAACGTCAGACGAAGTCCTTCTTCTGTTAGTGCCAATCAACCGTGTGTTTTACGTGGGCCTCGACACGAGCAGACTACCGTTGACCAGCGACCGACGATTCGCAGGAAGACTTCGCGGCTACACGTCCCGGCATTTAATCAGGACACACCGCATAAGCTCGGTCCTCTGCCCTTGGGGGTATATATACATACATCATGGACGTCAATACAACCCGTAGTACGCGCGATCAACGTATCACGCAGCTGGCAATTAAGGTTCACCGAAATTCTGAATCTCACAGCTGGTGCTGTCTAGGCCTACAAAAGTACACATCATCGCGTATCATACGTGGGGCAATGGCGTGGTCTTTTTACAGGTGACTGTGAATACGATGAAACTCTAGCCCGTGCGACTTGAACTAGCATATTATAATACTATGCCCTATAAAATGTATCACCTCTTTGAAGCACCGAACGTCAACTTTAAACCGGAGCAACAAATTATTGACTCGTTGGTAGATCTGCAAAAACGTGTGTTCTGCGGTCAGGTGGAAGGGAATACTACCACGACTTTCAGTAAACACTTCGATTGCCAACCATGTTGGCGATAATATGACCTGTCAATCCTTGCAGTATCATTCGGCTCTTCCATGCGAGTATATTGAGTACAGTGTTGCGCCCCTGAACATTCATTTATCACATACCTGGGACTTATTACAGTATTAAGGTGATGGAGGTGGCTATTAATAATTGTAGGACTATATTGAAAAGGTTGTGTTTCTCTGTTATCTCGACGACCTTGGCCTGAACGTCGTACTAGTTGAAGAACCGCGCACACACCAAGAGCTTGAGAAGCCTCGCCAGCGACATATTTTTATCCTCTGCAATGTGTATCCTTGTTACCGGGACAAAAAATGTTCTCAGCAGCAGCTTTACCGTTCCTAGTATTATCGTGGCCGATGGAATACGCCTTACGGAAAGCGGCGAACCACCCGAACCAAGCCGGCTAAGCCCAACCTGAATCTGAATTTGGAACAATGCTCACTTTCACCCCAACGGTGTTCGAACCTCCAGTAGATTAGTAAAACGTACTAAATGTTGTGTTTACATCCCAAAAATATGTCACTGCGTTTCGGTCGTCATTTGTTTGTACCTTAACAGTTTACGACGCCACCGCGTCGCGCTTTATCGAACGCAGGGATCTCCCACGAGAGGCTTGGACCGGTCGGTATGGCGGCATTGTTCGAACCTATTATTTTTCGCGAGGAATTTTGCAGCTGGTATATTGGTATGATGCATATACTTTGAATCGTGTTTTTGTACCGCCAGATAGTATACATACCAGAAACGGAATATATTGTGTTGAAACAAGATTTCCAAAATGTATACCAGAAACGGGATAGGTTATGTTGAAAATATGTTTCCAAGAGGTACACCTTGTACCAGGTATGGTATATACTCGAATATCCCACAAAACAAACGAAAAAAAACTTCTTGGAGGAAAGCTCCTCATGCCAGACAAATGCGTAAGGTCTAGGTTCATATTTTTTATAGTCTATCATGCAGTACAGTAGTCAGTTGTGAAAACATGTTTGGCATCATCGGTAATCAGTGTGTAGGACGCAGGGGGCACTAATCGACCAGTGATAAATGAGATTGCCTGAACCCTTTAAAATGTGTCCTCTAATTCCACGGCGAGGCGTTTGAGCACAAGGCTATTCCATGTACGTGTCTTCAATTATCACAAGGCTGTTCCATGTAAATGTCGGCAGTGTAACCTTGGTATAACAGGCTTCCTCGACACCTTGTTAGCTCCCAACAGAAAAAAAACTAGGAGCACTATCGTGGGACCGATTGGGGGCGGTGCTCAGACGTAGGTCTGTGTCCCCGGCAGGCGGACCACCAGTCGCCTGCGAACCGTGCGTGCGACGTAATAGTTCGTGGCTGGCGGGAACCTGCACAGAGGTGCAGCAGTAGTTCACCTGCAATTGATTAAAAACCAATAGTCGCCGTCGAAGCTCAGCTGCTTGAAAGTTTGGAGTGTGATGGTTGTCGGGGTCGGGCCAACATTGTTTATATGATTTCATGAAACAATGCTTCTCCTCTTGTTTTTTCTCTGTTTGCTACTGTACATCCTGAGCGACAAAAACCTTGCGATTGCAGGCATTCGTATCGCCCACGAAGTCTACAATCTGAACCAAGGTAAGCCCAACTGTCGTACTGGTACGTTGTGGAGCGTGGCCGTGCATGAAGTGGTTCCGTTGAATTTAGTCTCATGAAAAGGGCTATCCAAACGTGCTGGTTGGTTCCAAACTTGGACACGGTAGATTGACGGTGTTGAACAAGAACGATATGGCATACCAAGCTCAATCTTCGCATGGTAAGTTTCTCATAAATGCATGCGCAAGTAAGTGTGATCGGCTATAGGCCCTCCGAATGATGATGATATCGCCCATGTTTCGAATATATTTACCGTCGGATGAATGTGGCGCTCATATCTTGTCGGAAAATCGACGCTTGCTGTGAAAGGCTGTACACAAACCATTGCCAAATTCGTGAAGATGGAAAAGAGGAGCTCTGTTGCAGTTTGGGGTGGTTTGTCGTGCCGTTCGACTGGTCTACCGTGCCTCTTTCCCTAGCAAGTGGACAGTCAGGCGCCCGCAACGTATGTGTATTACGTATCAGCTCCGGGTTGACGTGAACCTGTAAACAGATACTGCACGAGTACTACACTACAGCAGTTCACTTGCGTTCTCTACAGACCCAGCGGTCGTCCTCACAGTCAGAGTGGTTTACTCTACGGGATATGGGTGTTGGTATCGGGCAAACCATTTATTTCCCGTAGCACATGACAAAACGTTATTTCTTCCTGGGTAGCTTCACGGTTGTTTCAAGTTCTATTCTATTAATAGAAAAAAACGTGCTCGTTGTTGAAGTTTGTTCTGAGGTCTCCAAAAGATTGAATCTTAAATCGCTGGCTCGACTTCTACATTTATGTTGTGGACCCTGGTTGGGCGTGCAATGATTCAGTTGCAGCTTGATGCAGGTGCAGCTGCTCTCAAGCAAGATGTCAAACCAAAAGTCCTGGCTGGTTCATAGTTTGGAAATCACATGATTGCTGGTGTTGAACAGCCTTTATGGCGCACCAAGCACGAATTCTGCGCGTTGATTATGTGGTATCGCATGCGTCAGTGTGATCGATGATGCTCGAAGATATTCGCCGGCCAAAAACAAAATTATGCTGCTTGTTTTGTTGACGTTGGCGTGGGTACTCGTAATCTACGGGAAAGCACGGTAGGTAGGGCGGTTTAAACTTTGAGTTCACGCCTGCCGCTATTCCCCACTGTTTGAAGAACGACACCCCGGCGAAATACACAACCATTGTGCGATGTTGCTTAGAGATCATGAGTGCAGCCTTTGTTTATGGAACCTACAATACGACCACCAACAATCTCCGGACGGAACATGACTACTGTGGCAACTTGCTTCAATGGTATGCAGAGCACAACTGAATTACAGCAATACCATAGGGCGTGCCACACAATACTATCCCCGAGCCGATTCGCGGACAAAACGACGACACCTTGTGCTATATTTTGACGTAGACTCAATTCGAATCTCGCGGTGTTTACTCCGTGGCGGAAAACCCATAATCCATCACTATTCCCGGGTATGGTGCGAGCGTCCTCCTGTCAGCGGCGGTGGCCACATCGGACAGATGAAACCGCTCAACAATTTCCTCGCCTTCAAAATACTTCCATCCGAAGGACTAACGCCTGCCAGGTGGGGGTGCACCTGGAACCCAGGCGACGGCACCACCTATGACCACTCTTCACCTTCTCGTTCTGCGCCAGACCTCTTAATCGGTAAGAATATCAAATTTCACAGAAGTACAATGCGTAGCACTTTCGTATGCAGTGATCGCTTATACAGGGCGTTTGATGGTTCATATATTACGTAGCGTCGGTGTTGTGTGCCTCTGGGTGTCGCGGGGGGGGGCTTACGAAAGACACAACAAAAGCAGAAACTAATTTTTCGGGTAGGCAGACCTGCCGCCATAGTATTGATCAACGGTGGTATTTCAGGTGTCGGCCACAATGGAGCTACCAAGACACCGTCGCGATCTTTGGAGTTAATTACTACCGTATGCCTGGAGAAAGCCCTAAGGACGGTTGCTTCGAGGTAATGGATGCAGCTGTATGTTTGACACCGCGGCCGAAACAAGAAATATCTCCATGCGATATAGCCACCGACGGGGCATCGAACCGATATTGCGAAACCTCAAATGCCGTGGTACATGCCTGCAGGATCTCCATCATGGTCTCGTGTATTTCTAGGTTTACAAGCCAAATGCACCGTGTGTATCTCATATTTAGGTGCAACACTGTATGACGATAATATCGTTTCTACCGGAAACCCGGAATGTTTTGTGCTAGATCGATGGGTCAGTGTATATAATGCCAACTTCGACGACTGACACAATAACAGCATTTCTTAGACCTAGGACCATCCGTACCTTGATCGGTCGCCGTTTGTCGGACGCAGAAGTCGCTTAGCGGTACCGTTTTCTATGCATAGCGTCTGTAGCTGGAACCTCGGTTCTGTAGTAACAACTGAATATATCTTCCAGTATCGCCAGAGTGAACAACGACACAATGACTCGTTTTCAACCGCCCTTGTAGCAATTCCCGCCAGTCATAAATCAGTGCGTATACTTTCCTCAGCCGTCCAACCCTTCCAACCAGGCCTAGATTAGGGCTGAAATGCCATCCCATGGCGTAGCCACCACCCCCTTCCCTCCAGGATGTTCCTCTTGTACAAGCCATCTAGACCCTAATGACGTCGTAGAATAGTTGTGCCATTCGCATACTACAAACTCTCTTCGATATCTTCGTACAATTCACAGGCATTCCCATTTTCCCCTTTGCCAACCTTGTCCTATCTCTACAACAACACCAAGTCATAGTACTACAATCAAGACACAAGATTCAAACAGGATGGTGCGATTTCTTCCCTTCTTCGTGGCTTTGGTGACTTTCGGCGTCTCGGCTGGAGCTCATGTCCGGTCTTCCGAGGGTGAGTAGATACCGCTGACTGTACTACCCAAGCGGAAAGGAGAATGGCCACGCGTGTAATTGGTTGCGGATAGGGAACGGGTCCCACACTAGTCGTTCCTGTCCTCTCTCAGGGTAACGGACGTCCTCTTTCACCCTGAAGCAGTTAATTGTTCAGGTTTATAGCCCTACTGTGATCGATTGAGGCGGGGGGTGGAAACGTTGCGTCCGAGTTTGATTCTCGTCCGTACCATTACCGCCTAGATTGTCAACGCTGACTGCTGTTTTCGGATCAGGCGCGTTTGAGGTGTGACAGCTTAGATGTACTTGGAATCACAACAGAAACATACTGAGGTATTTCAAACTCGACTCCCAGCACATCTATTTAAAACGCCTATCTCAAGCATCACCCCGCTACTGCCTACCTCATACGAAGCTGCCATGTGCGGTCGTTCTCCAGCGCCCTTTATGGCAGCCCTCACATACCATTTTACTTCTATCTACTGCTATTACTCTGCACCGTGCTATCGTGCCCCATGCAGCCGCCGCTGACAACGCCGATCAAGAGATCCACGGGAGGCGCGCTTCTTCCTACAAGCCGCCGGTAAGATCACGCAATGCAGATCCACGCGCGCATCGTACCAGTTCGTTATACCTTATTCTATTACACCATCACTAACCCTAACCCGGTCCTGGCAATCCATGCACGTACGTTCTGTTCCGAAACCACTTAGTAAACATTTGTGCGCATATCATCGAGCCAAAAAAAAGAAACGACAGGCAAGCGCTCGCCCGGTGCCAAATTGCTGTCCCGAAATATATATCGAGTGTTCTGTTCGAGCAGTATATCGATCGATTGAATGTTTCGCCGTCAACAGTGGTATGTAAAAAAGCGATAACGGGTTTGATGTTGATTTTGTCTCGCCGTAAACAGATGTGCGTGTCAATACCTGTTCAACGAACAATAGCGTGACTGGTGAGACCAATCTACCATATATAAACGTTCACACCGATTACCGACCTTCAGACAATTGATCGCTTCGGTAGCAGCTACGCCAAACATCGAATTCTCCGTAGAACGCAGACGAAGCCAGCGCGAGGTCATTGCCTCCCAAATGAACACTTAAACAGACCCGGTTATCAAAACCGAGAGCACATTACCCATAGAGCGTCTAGCCATGTACAAGATAATCAGCCGCGAATCTGGGCTCGTACACTACTGCCCCCTCTGCAGGTGCGCTACTGCAACTTCATCGGCTGCCCCAACGGCTACGCTCCGATCTACGACGCTCAGAATGTCGAGTGCTACAATGGCAAGTGCGAGGTGTCACAGTGCTGCGATCTGTTCTGCAACTCCATCGGCTGCCCCAACGGCTACACTCCGATCAAGAATGCCCATAAAGTGGAGTGCTACCACGAGCCGTGCGAGGTGTCCCAGTGCTGCGAAGCGTTCTGCTCGTACCACCCGTGCCCCAACAACTTTGTTCCGGTGGACGGCGCTTCGCACATCCAGTGCCCTACCTCCGGGTGCACCGACTACCTGTGCTGCGAGCCCGGTGAGTTCTTCTAGTAGTCGGAGAGTATTTGTCCTGTTAGATACCGTATACCTCAAGGCGCAACCTGACCAGTGCCGGAGCATATCGTCTTCCTTTGGACTGGTATGATTTAGAGATATAGTATCGTCGTGATGCTGTTAGGCAATCCTCTGTTTTGCACCCTTACAACTGGCCGCGACCCACGGTGACGAATCTGGCCGTACCATTGGCAGACCTTCAAATGCCAGTTACAGGAGATCATGAGCGAGTCACCATGCTATCAAAACGGCAATCGCCGGGTGCTTGCGTTTTGATGTGGACGGGTTAACCTGTACTTGTGGTAAATCTCGGAACCTTACGTTCAAATACACATCAGCATGTTTCTAAACGTTTGCACAGATGCCCTCCGTTCAACACCTCTCAACGGCCACTAGTTAATACCTCGGCGCAAGAAGAAAGAAGAAATGGTCGAAAACAGAGCCCGAAAAAAGCCGTTGACGTACTTTTGACGCCCCCACCGCCATGTTGCCTACCCATTCATTTACTGCACAGGAGGCTACCACTAGCTGGGATACGCTTGAACACGGCCTATGGAGCACCAAACTCACCCAGGATGGAGGCGGCATCTTTACCACGAACTCATGCAAAGACTCTATGGCACAGACAGGTTGTGAAGACAGCTTCGGCATCACTTACACCTGGTGTACCGTAGTCTAGGGATTGAGTGTAGCCGATTTTTCCTTTGGCTACCTGCACCGCCCATCTGGTGCATTGTACGTCTCTGGAGACATATGATAGATTGTTGTTGTTTTCACCCGTGGCAGAGTGGTGTTATCAAACAAGATTTGAAACCACATTTTTTTTAACGGGTACATGCATGTGTTTGTCGGCGCTTGCTCCATGTGAATGGACTCCTTGTCTGTTGGTGGCCCTATGCCGGGTGCTTCTGAGCACGACACTTAAATTCATTGGTGTGATTGCTTGATGGGAAGGTGCCTTGCTTGTTTGGATGGTGGGTGGGATTTGATTATCTGCTGGGTTGGAGGCCCGTCTGATTTTTTCCGGAAGATTGGCTAGTCGGTTGAGCTTTTACTCGATATGATCGTGAGCCGGCCAGTTTCAGAGTTCAATTACACATAAAGTATCCACATTTCCATCCATCATCGGTCGAGTGTGGCACTCCCGGAAGGAATACGCTGATACTGCCACAACCCTGCGTGAATGGACTCGGCGACTTCCATTGGCCAGATTGCCTTGCACCTTGTGACGCGTCCCGAACCTGTGGAGACGAACAAAATTGCCGTCGCTAGCGACGTTGTGCATCCTAACGAACACAACAGCACATTACGTTCGTTGGCCTCGCCTTTAACACAGCATTTGCGCGAAGGTTTGGACGAACGGGCAATATTTTGATATCGTAGCTGAGGACACCTACGTTATAGATTCGTCAACAAAAACTTGCCAGCTGCCGACACGATGGGATAAGGCCAGCAGTGTGCACCTCGTCGAGTGTTGGTCAAACTTGTCGACCTCATGTTTTCGTCTATTAGGCTCACTACAGTCGGTACAACCCGTTACGTATTATATTATGGTGTCGTTTCGAGCGCACCGGGTCTCGTCTATTCTGCTGGCTCAATGGATTATGATACTCACATGAAATAGCGTAGACCCAATCGTACGTTTCACGCAGTGCGCGGTATGTCTCAATGTTTGGAAGGTACTTTCTACGCTAACTCATAGGTGCCTAAAGTTTCAGCCTGTCAATGTCGAGACAGCAACGTCAGACGAAGGCCTTGTTCCTTAGTGTCAAACAAACGTGTAATATACGTGCGAAATGAAATGAGTACTAACGTTGACCAGCGACCGACAATTCGCAGGGCGCCTTCGCGTCTAAACGCGTCGGCAATCCATCACGCCACACTTCGCCAGCTCAGTACTCTGCGCTACCACGTTTATATCCATATATCGTACACGAGTTCAAAGAAAGCCCGTTGTACGCGTGATCGAAATATCACGCAGCTTGAATATATGCTTCTTGATTAAATCCTTAATCTCACAGCTGATTGATGCTGCTTTGGCCTACATTGAAAAGTCAACAATATCGCGTACAATACGTGGAGCAATGGCGTCATATTTTAACAGGTGGCTACGATGAAACCCTAGCCATGCACAACCTTCCCTCGCATATCACTATCATGGTATCCGGTATATTACCTTTTTAAAACATCCAACGCCAATTTTTACACCGGAGCAACAAATAGTCTACCCTTGGTTAGATCCGCGATGAAGTGTGTGATGTTGTCGGGTGGAAGCCATCAGAGTATAGTGCGAATATCAACTACGATTTGGAGTAAATTCTACAATAGCCAACCTTGCTGCCAATATTACACAGACGTACATTTTCAATATGATCTTTCAATCATTGCAGTGTCATTCGGCTCTTCAAAATATTTGTTAAAAGAAACGGAATATATTGTGTTGAAACAATATTACCTGCTACCTGGTACATATTACGATGACCGAGTTGACTAATTGTAGGACGATATTGAAAAGGTTGTGTTAATCTGTTTCTCCTACATGCTTATCAACTATCTCGACAAAAAATGGTCTGAACGTCGTACTATTTCAAGACCGTCGCACACGCCAAGAGCTTGGGCGTCCTCGCCAGCGGTATATGAGAGTGCTGCGCAATGTGTATCCTTATTGGATGAACAAAACGTGTTCTTCGCAGCAGCGTTACCATTTCCAGTATGATCATGGTAGATGGAACACGCCATACGGAAAGCGGCGCAACGCCCGAAGCAAACCTACCAAGCCCAGCCCTCATCCGAATCTGAATAAACGCTCACATATACCCCAACCGTCTTTGAACCTCCAGTAGACCAGTAAAACGTACCATGTGTTGTGCTTACACCCCGTCAAGATGTTTCTGCAGGTCGGTCGTCATTTGATAGTACCTAAAGAGTTCACGACGCTGCTGAGCTCGCGCTAACCGAACGAGGGGATCTCCCAGGAAAGGCTTGCACCGGTCGGCATGGCGGCATTATTATTCGAATCTGTTTAATTCGGGAAGTACAGGCGATGCATAAACGTTGAATCGTGTTTGGGTATATACCGCCAGATAGTATATTTACCAGAAACGAAATGTATTATGTTAAAAATATATATTTCCAAAATATATAACAGGTATGGTCTATACTCGAATATTCAAAAAAATGCAAAACAAGACGAACTTCAGGAAGAGCTAGCTCCTCATGCACAGTATCTATTATAGGAAAAGGTTTGGATTGGCATTATTAGTGTATCACGGACTAAAAACAGACGTGACAAACATGTTTAGCATCATCGGTATATGTAATCGGTATATGTAATCGGTAATCGGTATATGTAGGAAGTAGGGGGCACAAATCGACCGGTGAGAATTGAGGTTGACCGAAACCTTTTGTCTTCTATATCCACAGCTAGGAGTTTAAGCGAAAATATTCAGATACTTCGTATGTGCTAAATGTAATGCCGTGCTTGTGTCTTCGAATATCACAAGGATCATCACCCATATCATTGTCGGCAGTGTAACATTGGTAAAACAAGCTTCTCAAATACCTATTAATAGTTAACTTCCAAAAGTCTTAGCAGATCACGAGCGCTGTCGTGCGACTTGTTGGGTTCGTCGGGGTTGCCCGAGGGTTGGGCTCGGTGCTCAGACGTAGGTCTGTGTCCCCAACAGGCGGATCACCAGTCACCCGCGAACCGTGTGATTGGGACGTAACAGTTGCTGACTGGCGTGAACTTGCCCCAAGGTGCAGCAGTGGTTCACGTGCATTTGAATCAAACCCATTAGTCGCCGTCGACGCTGAGCTGCTTGAAAGTTTTAAGTATGATGGTTGTTGGGATCGGGCCAACATTGTTTTCATGACTCCGTGAAACAATGTTTATCCTCTTGGTGTTTCTCTTTTTGTTACTTTATATCCTTAGCGATACCAACCTCACGACCGCAGTCATTCGCATCGCCCACGAGCTCTGCAATCTGAAACAAGGCAAGTCTAACTGCCACACTGGCACGTTGTAGAGCGTGGCCGAGCATGCAGTGGTTCAGTTGGTTTTCGTCCCAACTATAGGGCTTTCCAGACGCACTGGTTGGTTCCAAACTTGGAAACGGCAGATCGTTGGTGTTGAACAAAAACAAACCAAAGGTATGGCATGACTAGCACATTCCTGGCATCGTCTCCTACTTATTATTGCATGCGCATGTATGATCGGTTATGGGCCCTTGGAGAGATGATGGCATCGCCTACGTTTCGCCCCTATTTACCGTCGGATGGATGTGGCGCTCTGGTGGTTGGCTGAAAGTCGAGCCTTGTTATCTAAGTCTGTAAACAGGCCTTTGCCAGCCTCGCGACAAAGCAAAGACTGGCTCCAAACCTGGAAACGGCATGGCTGCTAGTCTTCAACAAACGTTATGGCATGCCAAGCGCTTTCCGCACATACATCATGCATATCGATGTCGATATTGTAGTCGTCAGTACGGCCGAACATCAAATTTGGTTTTGACGAGCTCACCGCGTGCTTCTCGCCGATTCACCGTTAAAATACTCATGCCTCGCGGCATGATGAGGTCGTCGTCACTGTTCGTGAACCAGGGGAAACATCGGTGGGTGGCGCGCTTTCCATTTGCAGACGTCACGCGGGCGACTGTCCTTCTATTTTGGCAGAACGATACCACGGTGCAATTCCTAACAATTCTACAATGTGTTTCAGCGGCTAAATGAGTGAAGTATTTGTTTCTGAGGCCTACAGTATATTTGGCCTAGAAAAACCTCCGGATATGATGTGAAACTATGGCACGTCCGTTCGCTGTGATACAAACAAAGCCTGAATTCCATTCATACCTAAAATCCTACTCTTAATAGACAGACCACAGTGCGAATATTGCAGTATCACGAAACAAAAATCGAACAAGGGACCGGATTGCGGCGAGCACGATACACAAGCACCTATGTGTTTTCCTGGACCATTCGATTTGAAAGTAATATGGCGCGTCTACTCCGTGACTGCTAACCCACAATTGACCAATGTTCCAGGAGGCTATGTCCCGAGCGTCATCTTGCTACCCGTACTTGGCGGCCACCGTGGCCCACATCGGACAAATGATACGCCGCTGAAAGAACTAATTCCACCGTGTTTTGTTTTTAGCAGTTTTATCCGATGGAATAACGCCTGACAGGTGTATTTGCACCTGGAACCCGGGCGACCGGCCCACGTAGACCCACTCTTCATCTTCTCCCTCTGCGCCAGACCTCTTCATCGGTGAGTATAGGTACCCCAGTAGTACACTGCGTAGCGTCTTGGTGCCCAATACTATTTTCCCAAGGCATTTGGTGCGTCTGGTAGGTTCTGTTCGGCGTGTATGTTGTGTGTGCCTCCGTTTATTCGTTCGTTATAGGCGTATCCGGGAGCCGTGAAAATCAAAAGATCGATATGGATAGGGCACCGTAAACATACCGAGGGAATATGGTCGAACAAGTCTTGAGACTGCCGATTATCCTGGTGTTATCGATGAGCAACGGGCCAGGTATCGCGCATAATAGCCCAACCTTGCAGTACCAGACATCGTCGACATTTCCAGAGGAAGTGGCTACGAATCGAGCAAACGTCGACGTCAACAAGGACGAGGTACCGAGTGCAGTTGCACATTTACACTGGCCCATGATCCGCCTGTTACTGTGCGGTACATTCTGTACCTGTCTCCGTGCCAATCTCGTCTGTTCCATTATATTCACCACGTAATGCTAGAATCATTAGCATCAGTGAAACAACCTCTTGCGAAACTGCCATTTCGACTACCTGGACTGTTGTTCCGTATGTATATGTGTCGATCTAGATACTGCCTGACTCGACTGCTGTCACATTGGTAGTTTTCTTGTATATATGCTGCGGGCCGTGCCATGGTGGGGTGCTGTTTGCCCGAGGAAGTTACTACTGCTGCTGCTGCATTCTCAATCCAACACTGCCCCAACCTTGACTAGCTTGACCCTCCGTGCTGTTCGGAAAACAATCAACACTGGCTCCAAACCCGTAGGACAAAACGACGATACTCTGCCGTGTACCTAACTGCCTTGGTCACAGTTCCCTCTAGACCCAAACAAACCCGTTGGGTTGTCCCTTCTCCCAAAAATATTTCAACCACACCAAGACGATGGCTAGACGGCATTCCATCATTTGCCATCCTCCCGATATGTACATATCGTTCAAGCCAGCTCGGCCCTCGTGTCGTCGTAGAAACGTTGGGCTATTATTTACTCCCGGCCTATATTTCTGCGCTTTGACTATTGTTGCGTTTCCTTTAATCTACTTCCCCACCTTTCCCAACGGTGTTGTACTCCTCGACGACAGTACTGTATCAGGATCACAGTCAGGAAACAAGTCTCAAAGCAGGATGGTTCGATTCCTTCCCTTCGTCATGGCATTGGTGACTCTTGGCGTCACAGCGGGTGCCCGTGTCCCGTCTTCCAAGGGTGAGTGGATATCGCTGCTTGTACCGTGCAAGCTAAACCAATGAGAACAATTATTCACGTTTATTATGAAGCCCTTGTGTTTGTGCTCGGTTGCCTCGACCTAAACGGGAGGTATGAATGCGTCACGTCCACGTTTGGGTCTTGTCGAGGAGCGCCACCGTCTGTTGTAGATGTTGTTATGTTGTCCCGAAATCAGTCTCGTTCAAACCTGATGGTCCGTGATGTGAAATACTATCCGACGCACAAACAGTAATGGAAACAAATAGGGAGGTGAAATGAATAAACGAAGGCTCTCCGCAAACTACCGTTTTTTGGAACACACTAGTGTGGTGGAGATATATGCCATGGGGTCTGTTGTTCAACTCCAGCAACAAATTATTCCCCTCCTCTACTGCCTGCCTTATTCAAGGCTGCCATGCCCCGTCGTTTGGCAACGAGGTGTTCGCAAACTAGCACTTAACGTTTGCGCGTGTCCTACTGCATTTGTCCTCCGACCTGACATCGTGAACCTTGCAGCCGCCGCTGACAACGCCGAGCAGGACACCCACGGGAGGCGCGCTTCTTCGTACAAGCCGCCGGTAGGTTTACGTGGTGCAGACCCCATGTAAAAACATTGTCATCCGTGTGTGTCGCTTCGTGTATACCCACGCCATGTACACCATCACAACATGAATTAAAGACTTTTCATTCCGCTCAACTCATTTCGGCATGGCATGCGCTTGCCGTCAAGGTAGATAAAGCCCACCCCCCAGCCAAGGGCATGTCCTCTGCACGACGCTGTCTTGTGGGGTTATCGAGCCTTGTTTGAATACATTAGCGATCAGCTCAATACCTCTGCCGTCATCATAGTTGAGTGCACCAGCGGTGCACTGTATGATTTAGCTTTCTTTGCCATTGATGGTCACAGCGTCATTGCCCTTTCGACTACTAAAAACACCTTTGGAAAAGCCACGTGAAGTGATATAACAGAGCAAACCGCCCACCAATGCCCTGGCGATTCGGATTGTCTGAACGGCATATATCCAGCATAGGAGCAGCCGTAGAACAACGACGGAGCAGCCAGCGCAAGGTCATTGCCCCTATAGATCACCTGATGAGCTTACTCGATTGTGAGGCAGAGAAAAACATGGTTCTGGAGAGAGTCCAACCATCGACAGAATCGCCAACCGACCCTGCCCGCATATATCGCGTTTCTCCCTGTGCAGGTGCTGTACTGCAACTCCATCGGCTGTCCTAACGGCTTCGCACCGATCGACAACGCCCAGAATGTCAAGTGCAACAACGGCAAATGCAAGGTATCACAGTGCTGCGATCTGTTCTGCAACTCCATCGGCTGCCCCGACGGCTTCATTCCGATCAAGAATGCCAACAAGGTGGAGTGCTTCGACGACCCGTGCGAGGTGTCCCAGTGCTGCGAAGCGTTCTGCTCGTTCCACCCGTGCCCCAACAACTTCGTTCCGGTGGACGGTGCTGCGCACATCCAGTGCCCTACCTCCGGGTGCACCGACTACCTGTGCTGCGAACCCGGTGAGTCTCACTCGTAGTCGAAGAAGGTGTTGTCTGTTGGGTGCCGTATGCACCTCGACCAGTACGAGTTTGCATTGCAATTTGCGCGCGATTGAATATTTTTTTCCGTCGTCATCACGATGCGAGGTCATCGCGGTCTGGGGACCTTTCCAACTGGCCGTTCTTAGCGGTGACCAATCGGAACGCGCTATAGTCAGGCCTTCAAATGGCAGCAAGACAATAGCGTTTCCGGGCCGTGTAACGGCAATCGCCTGGCGTGTTGTCACGAAATTCCGAAGCACATCCACTCGTTCCGTGTCAACAGTGCGCCCCAAATCTGCGCACATTGTTTTGTTTTTTTCATCTTCATACCAACGTGGTAGCCCATGCATTTAGTAAAGCCTTCGCGAAAGCTGAGAGTATCAGGCTACGGTCATAGCATAATAAGGATCCTGTCCTCGACGTCAAGGACATTTTTAAAACTTTCCAATGGCCATGTAAGATAAACCGCAGCACGTTATCGGACGGTGAAACATGTGCCCTTCGCTTACGGTGAGCGGACGTCCACCAGCCGATACCTCGACGTACGAAACAAAGGAAAAATATCCAAACCACACCCGAACCAGAGCCGTTGGAATGCCGTTGACCTGCTGACTGAGGTAACCGCCAATGTTTTTCTGCGCAGGAGGCCACCACTAGTGAGCACCTGAGACGCCAAGGACTACCGGAGAATCTCCAGGGGAAAAGGTGTCATCCCGAGCGTGGACTCGACGAACGCCTGTGCGGCACGAGCTGTGAACACTGCGGCGACATCATGTATACGTAGGGTACATACAGTGGTCTAGTACTGGTGGGTAGTCGACCCTGCGTTATTGGCTGCGTGCAACGCCTGTCAGAAGTATTGTTCGTCTCTGACGACTGTTTCTATAATAAATCCACGATTGTCCGACTCGTGATGTCGAACGAGGTTCGAGCATGCGAATTCCGTGTCGGTAATGCGGCAGTTCCTTTGACATATGAATCGGCCTGTTTTCTATTACCGGCTCCTCGGCCGAATTCCTCCATGGAGGATATTTGTATATGATGGTGCTTCCGGCTGATGGATAGACATTGTTTCGAACGTGATTAGCTTGTGGTAGGGGAAACTTCCGGGTGGTTTGCTGGTAGGTTGGGCGGTAAGGCTTTCTCGGTCGTCATGTGCTTATCAATTATAATTCCAATACACGCTGATCATTTCAACTCCAATGGCCCAATGGTTGAGTGCGGTACCCTCGTAAGGCCTGTGCCGATGCCGCCACAGCCAAGCGAGGATGGAATATGTTGTTCCATTCGCCTAACCGTTCTTCGTATTATGACATGTAACGGACTCTTGGTGGCGACCAATTTTCTCATCGCTCGATACTTTGTGTATCCTCATCAAACAACAATGTGTGTCATTCAACTCTATAGCCGTCCACGCGGCACCCGCGAAAAAAACGAGGAAATAACGATATTGTCGCAAACGGTAGCGTAGTGCACTACACCCGCCGAAAAATACTGGGTAGCTGTCGATGCGATTCGCCAAAGTCAGCCATGTGCAGCTCGTCGACCACTGGTCAACATTTTCGATCTGACGTTTTGTGCATCAGGTTCACTCCAGCACATACACATTTATTGGAGATGTTGGTGTTTTCGAGTGCACCATCGTGACACTCCATTGTGTTGGTTCGACGGATTTTTATCCAAACATGTCATGAAGAATGCACACCCGATAGCACATACCAAGAGAGTAACCGGTGTATCTCAAGTGTACCCGATGTGTGTTCTTATGTTCCCCGTGGGCTTGGTATACACTTTACGGTTATGTTCAAGTTGAACTAGTGTTTGGCGAGACATCAACGTCGAGGCCAGGCGTTCTCCAGTGCCTGATACATATATATCAAACAACCGGAGAACACACATAAGCCTTGAAGTCAGCCCAGGAATAGCCTTGATCCGTGGGCAACGACTTCACTGCGCACGTATAGGTTCAATCGGCTCAGCATCAATCAGGTCACATGCCGCTCCCTAGATCGTACTCTACTCGTGGGGACGTGTATATGCTACTATGGCCTACATCTAAATCACAGGAAATAAACTTGTACTTAGAGTAGACTTGTAAAGCGAAGGCTTGTGAAAATTAACATGACCAGCAACACTGGTCGATATAACGAATGTCTAGCCACGTAGGTACCTTACACACATGCATACATCTTGTGGCGGGCGGTATCTCTTTGAAGCAGTAAGCAGTCACTGTTAACCCCGGAGCACTCCACTCTTCGTGATGTCGGTAAAGGAAAGTATTGTTGTGGTACCTTGTGGTCAACATGACAATGTTCTCCGAATACCGCCGATATTGACACAACCACAAGCAACCATGCTAACGACCTCCTATAGACCCAAGTTGACCAATTCAAGATAAACCAACGCTTGCAACGTCGCCCGGCTCTTCTGCATACAGGGTGACCCCCCTGCACGTTTCATGAAAACATGTCAGGTTTTTTTAGTAGAATATGCCGGTAACATAATGGATCACAGCAGGTCGACATTTTATGTTTCAATATTGGCGACACATGCCTATGCACACGAACAATGTCTGCCGGTCACAGTTGTTCAAGACACGCGCCCAAGTGAAGAGTTCAAGAATCCTCGCAGGCCATATTACTCTCCTGCATGCTTGGTTACCAGCGGTTTTGTATATATAGTATTTTCCGCAGACGGTATGCATTTTTACGGTAACATAATGGTACCGGCCTATGAAACATGCCTTACGGAAAACGGCATACCTCCGGAACCAAACCACAAACCCGTCCCTCCGAGTTTAGAAGAAATTGGTGAACCCACTCGGTTTTTGACGGTACCAGTAGATCATTGCAAAATATGCCTTGTTGGTGTTTGACACCATCAAGGTGTTCCTGTACGTTGGGCATTCTGCCGCCTCAGACCCAAGTAGCTACGTCGCAGCGCTCGGTTTACAAAATGCGGAGCTCCGTTAGAAGCCTGTACTGGTGGGTATGCAAGTAGCTGGCATCGTCGCGGGTTATCAGTGTGCACAGCGAAATCGGTGTTGGCGCGAGAACCTGTACACGCTTCGGGCTGACGGTGTACGTCGAGATGATTTCTAAAAGATTCGTTTCTAAGACGGCCTACCGAGTTGAAAAATGCGTCGAAGTGATCTGGCAGTTACACCAAGAACATTCTTCGTGATGTTAGCTTTCTTCAAACATGTGTCTCTTAGGTAAATTATGTGGTCCGGGAGGCACGGTATCTTTCGTTAGGCATGTTTCCCACCGCTAACATGTACGTATGCTGAATACAGGAAATGGATACTGTAGCTCCTGCGGATTATTGGTCAGGAAGAAACAAATAAACTGAACAGTCAGCAAAAGCAGGAAATGTGTAATCCAGCGCGGCTCTTCGACGAAGCGCTTGACAACAGGCTCAGGGTAAAGAGAGCAATAATTTGGAGTGCGCTTGCATTCGTTTTCTACAGCCCAGTACGGACATGGTTTTGGTCGACATGGGGAGCTTATGGGATGACACATTGTGACATCCGAGGCTTAGGTTAATCTCCAAAACTTTGTATTTTACTTCAAGAGCTAGAGACTGTAATCTCCTGAAATGTTTCGATGGCGTACTTTAGTCTCGAATGCTGTAAAGCTGTACCATGTCTATATCGGCATTTGAACCTCGCTGTAGCAATTGCAACACACGTTGCTATCTCCCGAAAAAGAAACTACGAGATTTGACGTGAGGCGGGTTGGGTGGGTGAGGCTTGTCGGGGGGGTTGGATGGTCAGCAAGGGGCTTGTTTCCCCCAGCTAACGGACAGCCAGGCACCGAGGAGGCATGTGTGTGATGAAATACTTCGTGGTTGGCGTGGAGTTGAGACGAGGTACAGTACGTCACGGATGTTCGATCCCGACCCTTCAGTCGTCCTCGAAGATTGTCTTGTATTGAAATTAAACATATTGGTGTCGGCGTCCGGCGAACAAGCCATTATTCTTATATAAAGCATGGTTTTCGTTTCTTGGTGGTGCTCAATTTATTTCACCGTTAGTGAAACAGCGATAACGATTGCAGCTATATATATCGCTCACGAGTCATTACGTCTTCAATCTTATGGCCAGCTGCACAGCTACAATGTGAAGCGTGGCCGTGCGTGTTGTGGTTCAGTTGAACTTGCTCTCAACAATTGTTCTACACAAGCGTACCGGCCGGGTGGAAACGGCTGTGTTGGTGATGTTGAACAAACATTTCGGCATATCGAGTACGTTCTGTTTTATCATATGTGTTTCATTGTTGTATGCGTCAGGATGGTTGATGTTACTCCATTGAATGGATTGGTTTTACCGCCTAAGCTTCGCCGATATTTACTGCGCCGAATAAGGTTGGGTCTAATATCGTTAGCGGCATTTGACCCTCGCTGCCGGAAACTGTGACACACCCACTGCTAGATCACAAATATGCGGGCGACAAGCTAAATTGTGGATTGGTTGGGTTTGTGGGAGTTTCCCGGGGGCTGGGTAGTCAAGCGTGGGCCTGCTCGGTAAACCGTTACCCGCCCTAAAAGTACGTCGTTTGAGTAATAGTTTGGGCTGACACAAATCTGCGCTGATGCAGGAAATCGCTTAAAGTTGATACAGACCCATCAGTCGACTTTGAAGCTTGGCTGGTTTATGCTTTGGAGTACTGTTGTATGGGTGTTACGGTCGGGCGAACAAATTGTTTATCATTCTGTACTAGGATGTTCCTCCTACTTGTGGTTACGGCTCTGCCTAAAGCGAAGACCTGCTTCTCGTCATTGGGGTCCTTTATATCCCCCTCTAACCATGACTTGTCAACTCGAAGCGCCAACTGCCACTTTCAAACTTTGGAACGTGGGTCGTGTGTACCGTCGTTCAGTGGCATCGTATCTCGTCAGAAGCGGTAACACTAACGCACTGACTGGCTCCAAACTTGCAAACGGCATGGCTGCTGGTCTTGAACAAACGTTATGGCATGCCAACCGCTTTCCGCACATCATGCATATCGATGTCGTTATTCTAGTCGTCAGTACGGACGAACATCAAATCTGGTTTTCATGAGCTCACTGCGTGCTTCTCGCCGATTCACCGTTAAAATACTCATGCCTCGCGGCATGATGAGGCCATCGCCACTGTTCGCGCTCCAGGGGAAACATCGGTGGGTGGCGCGCTTTCATTTTGCAGATATCACGCGGTTGACTATCCTTCTTTTCTGGCAGAACGATACCACGGTGCAATTCCTAACAATTCTACAATGTGTTTCAGCGGCGAAATGAGTGAAGTATTTGTTTCTGAGGCCTACTGTATATTTGGCCTGGAAAAAACTCCGGATATGATGTGAAACTATGGCACGTCCGTTCGCTGTGATACAAACAAAGCCTGAATTCCATTCATACCAAAAGGCCTACTCCTAATAGACAGACCATAGTGCGAATATCGCAGTATAACGGAACTCACCGAACATGGGGCCGGTTTGCTGCGAGCACGATACACAAACACCTATGTGTTTTTCTGGGACATTCGATTTTAATATAATAGGCCGCCTCTTTTACGTGACTGCTAACCCACAATTGACCAAAGTTCCAGGAGGCTATGTCCCGAGCGTCGTCTTGCTACCCGTACGTGGCGGCCACCGTGGCCCACATCGGACAAATGATACGCCGCTGAAAGTAATACTTCCACCGTGTTTTGTTTGTAGTAGTATTATCCGATGGAATAACGCCTGACAGGTGTATTTGCACCTGCAACCCGGGCGACCGGCCCACCTAGACCCACTCTTCTTCTTCTCCCTCTGCGCCAGACCTCTTCATCGGTGAGTATAGGTACCCCAGTAGTACACTGCGTAGCGTCTTGGTACCCAATACTATTTTCCCAAGGCATTTGGTGCGTCTGGTAGGTTCTGTTCGGCGTGTATGTTGTGTGTGCCTCCGTTTATTCGTTCGTTATAGGCGTATCCGGGAGCCGTGAAAATCAAAAGATCGATATGGATAGGGCACCGTAAACATACCGAGGGAATATGGTCGAACAAGCCTTGAGACTACCGATTATCCTGGTGTTATCGATGAGCGACGGGCCAGGTATCGCGCATAATAGCCCAACCTTGCAATACCAGACATCGTCGACATTTCCAGAGGAAGTGGCTCCGAATCGAGCAAACGTCGACGTCAACAAGGTCGAGGTACCGAGTGCAGTTGTACATTTACACTGGCCCATGATCCGCCTGTGCGGTACATTCTGTACCTGTCTCCGTGCCAATCTCGTATGTTCCAAATTATTCACCACGTAATGCTAGAATCATTAGCATCAGTGAAACAAATTCTTGCGAAACTGCCATTTCGACTACCTGGACTGTTGTTCCGTATGTATATGTGTCGATCTAGATACTGCCTGATCCGACTGCTGTCACATTGGTAGTTTTTTTGTATATATATATTATGCTGCGGGCCGTGCCATGGTAGGGTGCTGTTTGCCCGAGGAAGTTACTACTGCTGCTGCTGCATTCTCAATCCAACACTGCCCCAACCTTGACTAGCTTGACCCTCCGTGCTGTTCGGAAAACAATCAACACTGGCTCCAAACCCGTAGGATAAAATGACGATACTCTGCCGTGTACCTAACTGCCTTGGTCAAAGTTCCCTCTAGACCCAAACAAACCCGTTGGGTTGTCCCTTCTCCCACAAATATTTCAACCACACCAAGACGATGGCTAGACGGCATTCCATCATTTGCCATCCTCCCTATATGTACATATCGTTCAAGCCAGCTCGGCCCTCGTGTCGTCGTAGAAACGTTGGGCTATTATCTACTCCCGGCCTATATTTTTGCGCTTTGACTAGTGTTGCGTTTCCTTTAATCTACTTCCCCACCTTTCCCAACGGTGTTGTACTCCTCGACGACAGTACTGTATCAGAATCCCAGTCAGGAAACAAGGCTCAAAGCAGGATGGTTCGATTCCTTCCCTTCGTCATGGCATTGGTGACTCTTGGCGTCACAGCGGGTGCCCGTGTCCCGTCTTCCAAGGGTGAGTGGATATCGCTGCTTGTGCTGTGCAAGCTAAACCAATGAGATCAATCATTCACGTTTATTATGAAGCCCTTGTGTTTGTGCTCGGTTGCCTCGACCTAAACGGGAGGTATGAATGCGTTACGTCCACGTTTGGGTCTTGTTGGGGAGCGCCACCGTCTGTTGCAGATGTTGTTATGTTGTCCCAAAATCAGTCTCGTTCAAACCTGATGGTCCGTGATGTGAAATACTATCCGACGCACAAACAGTAATGGAAACAAATAGGGAGGTGAAATGAATAAACAAACGCTCTCCGCAAACTACCGTTTTTTGGAACACACTAGTGTGGTGGAGATATATGCCATGGGGTCCGTTGTTCAACTCCAGCAACAAATTAATCCCCTCCTCTACTGCCTGCCTTATTCAAGGCGGCGATGCCCCGTCGTTCAGCGACGAGGTGTTCGCAAACTAGCACTTAACGTTTGCGCGTGTCCTACTGCATTTGTCCTCCGACCTGACATCGTGTCCCTTGCAGCCGCCGCTGACAACGCCGAGCAGGACACCCACGGGAGGCGCGCTTCTTCGTACAAGCCGCCGGTAGGTTTACGTGGTGCAGACCCCATGTAAAAACATTGTCATCCGTGTGTGTCGATGCGTGTATACCCACGCCATGTACACCATCACAACATGAATAAAGACTTTTCATTCCGCTCAACTCATTTCGGCATGGCATGCGCTTGCCGTCAAGGTAGATAAAGCCCACCCCCCAGCCAAGGGCATGTCCTCTGCACGACGCTGTCTTGTGGGGTTATCGAGCCTTGTTTGAATACATTAGCGATCAGCTCAATACCTCTGCCGTCATCATTGTTGAGTGCACCAGCGGTGCACAGTATGATTTAGCTTTCTTTGCCATTGATGGTCACAGCGTCATTGCCCTTTCGACTACTAAAAACACCTTTGGAAAAGCCACGTGAAGTGATATAAAAGAGCAAACCGCCCACCAATGCCCTGGCGATTCGGATTGTCTAAACGGCATATATCCAGCATAGGAGCAGCCGCAGAACAACGACGGAGCAGCCAGCGCAAGGTCATTGCCCCTACAGACCACCTGATGAGCTTACTCGATTGTCAGGCAGAGAAAAACATGGTTCTGGAGAGAGTCCAACCATCGACAGAATCGACAACCGACCCTGCCCGCATATATCCCGTTCCTCCCTGTGCAGGTGCTGTACTGCAACTCCATCGGCTGTCCTAACGGCTTCGCACCGATCGACAACGCCCAGAATGTCAAGTGCAACAACGGCAAGTGCAAGGTGTCACAGTGCTGCGATCTGTTCTGCAACTCCATCGGCTGCCCCGACGGCTTCATTCCGATCAAGAATGCCAACAAGGTGGAGTGCTTCGACGACCCGTGCGAGGTGTCCCAGTGCTGTGAAGCGTTCTGCTCGTTCCACCCGTGCCCCAACAACTTCGTTCCGGTGGACGGTGCTGCGCACATCCAGTGCCCTACCTCCGGGTGTACCGACTACCTGTGCTGCGAACCCGGTGAGTCTCACTCGTAGTCGAAGAAGGTGTTTTCTGTTGGGTGCCGTATGCACCTCGACCAGTGCGAGTTTGCATTGCAATTTGCGCGCGATTTAATGTTTTTTTCCGTCGTCATCACGATGCGAGGTCATCGCGGTCTGGGGACCTTTCCAACTGGCCGTTCTTAGCGGTGACCAATCGAAACGCGCTATAGTCAGGCCTTGAAATGGCAGCAAGACAATAGCGTTTCCGGGCCGCGTAACGGCAATCGCCTGGCGTGTTGTCACGAAATTCCGAAGCACATCCACTCGTTCCGTGTCAACAGTGCGCCCCAAATCTGCGCACATTGTTTTGTTTTTTTCATCTTCATACCAACGTGGTAGCCCATGCATTTAGTAAAGCCTTCGCGAAAGCATAATAAGGATCCTGTCCTCGACGTCAAGGACATTTTTCAAACTTTCCAATATCCATGTAAGATAAACCGCAGCACGTTATCGGACGATGAAACATGTTCCCTTCGCTTACGGTGAGCGGACGTCCACCAGCCGATACCTCGACGTACGAAACAAAGGAAAAATATCCAAACCACACCCGAACCAGAGCCGTTGGAATGCCGTTGACCTGCTGACTGAGGTAACCGCCAATGTTTTTCTGCGCAGGAGGCCACCACTAGTGAGCACCTGAGACGCCAAGGACTACCGGAGAATCTCCAGGGGAAAAGGTGTCATCCCGAGCGTGGACTCGACGAACGCCTGTGCGGCACGAGCTGTGAACACTGCGGCGACATCATGTATACGTAGGGTACATACAGTGGTCTAGTACTGGTGGGTAGTCGACCCTGCGTTATTGGCTGCGTGCAACGCCTGTCAGAAGTATTGTTCGTCTCTGACGACTGTTTCTATAATAAATCCACGATTGTCCGACTCGTGATGTCGAACGAGGTTCGAGCATGCGAATTCCGTGTCGGTAATGCGGCAGTTCCTTTGACATATGAATCGGCCTGTTTTCTATTACCGGCTCCTCGGCCGAATTCCTCCATGGAGGATATTTGTATATGATGGTGCTTCCGGCTGATGGATAGACATTGTTTCGAACGTGATTAGCTTGTGGTAGGGGAAACTTCCGGGTGGTTTGCTGGTAGGTTGGGCGGTAAGGCTTTCTCGGTCGTCATGTGCTTATCAATTATAATTCCAATACACGCTGATCATTTCAACTCCAATGGGCCAATGGTTGAGTGCGGTACCCTCGTAAGGCCTGTGCCGATGCCGCCACAGCCAAGCGAGGATGGAATATGTTGTTCCATTCGCCTAACCGTTCTTCGTATTATGACATGTAACGGACTCTTGGTGGCGACCAATTTTCTCATCGCTCGATACTTTGTGTATCCTCATCAAACAACAATGTGTGTCATTCAACTCTATAGCCGTCCACGCGGCACCCGCGACAAAAACGAGGAAATAACGATATTGTCGCAAACTGTAGCGTAGTGCACTACACCCGCCGAAAAATACTGGGTAGCTGTCGATGCGATTCGCCAAAGTCAGCCATGTGCAGCTCGTCGACCACTGGTCAACATTTTCGATCTGACGTTTTGTGCATCAGGTTCACTCCAGCACATACACATTTATTGGAGATGTTGGTGTTTTCGAGTGCACCATCGTGACACTCCATTGTGTTGGTTCGACGGATTTTTATCCAAACATGTCATGAAGAATGCACACCCGATAGCACATACCAAAAGAGTAACCGGTGTATCTCAAGTGTACCCGATGTGTGTTCTTATGTTCCCCGTGGGCTTGGTATACACTTTACGGTTATGTTCAAGTTGAACTAGTGTTTGACGAGACATCAACGTCGAGGCCAGGCGTTCTCCAGTTCCTGATACATATATATCAAACAACCGGAAAACACACATAAGCCTTGAAGTCAGCCCAGGAATAGCCTTGACCCGTGGGCAACGACTTCACTGCGCACGTATAGGTCCAATCGGCTCAGCATCAATCAGGTCACATGCCGCTCCCTAGATAGATCGTACTCTACTCGTGGGGACGTGTATATGCTACTATGGCCTACATCTAAATCACAGGAAATAAACTTGTACTTAGAGTAGACTTGTAAAGCGAAGGCTTGTGAAAATTAAAATGACCAGCAACACTGGTCGATGTAACGAATGTCTAGCCACGTAGGTACCTTATGCACATGCATTCATCTTGTGGCGGGCGGTATCTCCTTGAAGCAGCAAGCAGTCACTGTTAACCCCGGAGCACTCCACTCTTCGTGATGTCGGTAAAGGAAAGTATTGTTGTGGTACCGTGTGGTCAACACGACAATGTTCTCCGAATACCGCCGATATTGACAGAACCACAAGCAACCATGCTAACGACCTCTTATAGACCCAAGTTGAACACTTTAAGATAAACCAACGCTTGCAACGTCGCCCGGCTCTTCTGCATACAGGGTGACCCCCCTGCACGTCTCATGAAAACACGTCAGGTGTTTACAGTAGAATATGCCGGTGACATAATGGATCACAGCAGGTCGACATTTTATATTTCAATATTGGCGACACATGCCTATGCACACGAACAATGTCTGCCGGTCACAGTTGTTCAAGACACGCGCCCAAGCGAAGAGTTCAAGAGGCCTCGTAGGCCATATTACTCTCCTGCATGCTTGGTTACCAGCGGTTTCGTATATATAGTATTTTCCGCAGACGGTATGCATTTTTACGGTAACATAATGGTACCGGCCTATGAAACATGCCTTACGGAAAACGGCATACCTCCGGAACCAAACCACAAACCCGTCCCTCCGAGTTTAGAAGATTTCGGTAAACCCACTCGGTTTTTGACGGTACCAGTAGATCATTGCAAAATTTGCCTTGTTGGTGTTTGACACCCATCAAGGTGTTCCTGTGCGTTGGGCATTCTGCCGCCTCAGACCCAAGTAGCTACGTCGCAGCGCTCGGTTTACAAAATGCGGAGCTCCGTTAGAAGCGTGTACTGGTGGGTATGCAAGTAGCTGGCATCGTCGCGGGTGATCAGTGTGCACAGCGAAATCGGTGTTGGCGCGAGAACCTGTACACGCTTCGGGCTGACGGCGTACGTCGAGATGATTTCTAAAAGATTCGTTTCTAAGACGGCCTACCGAGTTGAAAAATGCGTCGGAGTGATCTGGCAGTTACACCAAGAACATTCTTCGTGATGTTAGCTTTCTTCAAACATGTGTCTCTTAGGTAAATTATGTGGTCCGGGAGGCACGGTATTTTTCGTTAGGCATGTTTCCCACCGCTAACATGTACGTATGCTGAATACAGGAAAGGGATACTGTAGCTCCTGCGGATTATTGGTCAGGAAGAAACAAATAAACTGAACAGTCAGCAAAAAAAGCAGAACATGTGTAATCCAGCGCGGCTCTTCGACGAAGCGCTTGACAACAGGCTCAGGGTAAAGAGAGCAATAATTTGGAGTGCGCTTGCATTCGTTTTCTACAGCCCAGTACGGACGTGGTTTTGGTCGACATGGGGGGCTTATGGGATGACACATGGTGACATCCGAGGCTTAGGTTAATCTCCAACTTTGTGTATTTTACTTCAAGAGCTAGAGACTGTAATCTCCTGAAATGTTTCGATGGCGTACTTTAGTCTCGAATGCTGTAAAGCTGTACCATGTCTATATTGGCATTTGAACCTCGCTTTAGGAATCACGTTGATATCTCCCGAAAAACAAACTACGAGATTTGACGTGAGGCGGGTTGGGTGTGTGAGGCCTGTCGGGGGGGTTGGATGGTCAGCAAGGGGCTTGTTTCCCCCAGCTAACGGACAGCCAGGCTCCGAGGAAGCATGTGTGTGATGAAATACTTCGTGGTTGGCGTGGAGTTGAGACGAGGTACAGTACGTCACGGATGTTCGATCCCGACCCTTCAGTCGTCCTCGAAGATTGTCTTGTATTGGAATTAAACATATTGGTGTCGGCGTCCGGCGAACAAGCCATTATTCTTATATAAAGCATGGTTTTCGTTTCTTGGTGGTGCTCAATTTATTTCACCGTTAGTGAAACAGCGATAACGATTGCAGCTATATATATCGCTCACGAGTCATTACGTCTTCAATCTTATGGCCAGCTGCACAGCTACAATGTGAAGCGTGGCCGTGCGTGTTGTGGTTCAGTTGAACTTGCTCTCAACAATTGTTCTACACAAGCGTACCGGCCGGGTGGAAACGGCTGTGTTGGTGATGTTGAACAAACATTTCGGCATATCGAGTACATTCTGTTTTATCATATGTGTTTCATTGTTGTATGCGTCAGGATGGTTGATGTTACTCCATTGAATGGATTGGTTTTACCGCCTAAGCTTCGCCGATATTTACTGCGCCGAATAAGGTTGGGTCTAATATCGTTAGCGGCATTTGACCCTCGCTGCCGGAAACTGTGACACACCCACTGCTAGATCACAAATATGCGGGCGACAAGCTAAATTGTGGATTGGTTGGGTTTGTGGGGGTTTCCCGGGGGCTGGGTAGTCAAGCGTGGGCCTGCTCGGTAAACCGTTACCCGCCCCAAAAGTACGTCGTTTGAGTAATAGTTTGGGCTGACACAAATCTGCGCTGATGCAGGAAATCGCTTACAGTTGATACAGACCCATCAGTCGACTTTGAAGCTTGGCTGGTTTACGCTTTGGAGTTCTTTTGTATGGGTGTTACGGTCGGGCGAACAAATTGTTTTTCATTCTGTACTAGGATATTCCTCCTACTTGTGGTTACGGCTCTGCCTAAAGCGAAGACCTGCTTCTCGTCATTGGGGTCCTTTATATCCCCCTCTAACCATGACTTGTCAACTCGAAGCGCCAACTGCCACTTTCAAACTTTGGAACGTGGGTCGTGTGTACCGTCGTTCAGTGGCATCGTATCTCGTCAGAAGCGGTAACACTAACGCACTGACTGGCTCCAAACTTGGAAACGGCATGGCTGCTAGTCTTGAACAAACGTTATGGCATGCCAACCGCTTTCCGCACATCATGCATATCGACGTCGTTATTGTAGTCGGCAGTACGGACGAACATCAAATCTGGTTTTCATGAGCTCACTGCGTGCTTCTCGCCGATTCACCGATAAAATACTCATGCCTCGCGGCATGATGAGGCCATCGCCACTGTTCGCGCTCCAGGGGAAACATCGGTGGGTGGCGCGCTTTCATTTTGCAGATATCACGCGGTTGACTGTCCATCTTTTCTGGCAGAACGATACCACGGTGCAATTCCTAACAATTCTACAATGTGATTTAGCGGCGAAATGAGTGAAGTATTTGTTTCTGAGGCCTATATTTGTCCTAGAAAAACCTCCGGATATGATGTGAAACTATGGCACGTCCGTTCGCTGTGATACAAACAAAGCCTGAATTCCATTCATACCAAAAGGCCTACTCTTGATAGACAGACCACAGTGCGAATACCGCAGTATAACGGAACTCACCGAACATGGGGCCAGTTTGCTGCGAGCACGATACACAAACACCTATCTGTTTTTCTGGGGCATTCGATTTGAATATAGTAGGCCGCCTCTTATCCGTGACTGCTAACCCACAATTGACCAATGTTCCAGGAGGCTATGCCCCGAGCGTCGTCTTGCTACCCGTACGTGGCGGCCACCGTGGTCCACATCGGACAAATGATACGCCGCTGAAAGTAATAATTCCACCGTGTTTTGGTTTAGCAGTTTTATCCGATGGAATAACGCCTGACAGGTGTATTTGCACCTGGAACCCGGGCGACCGGCCCACGTAGACCCACTCTTCGTCTTCTCCCTCTGCGCCAGACCTCTTCATCGGTGAGAATAGGTACCCCAGTAGTACACTGCGTAGCGTCTTGGTACCCAATACTATTTTCCCAAGGCATTTAGTGCGTCTGGTAGGTTCTGTTCGGCGTGTATGTTGTGTGTGCCTCCGTTTATTCGTTCGTTATAGGCGTATCCGGGAGCCGTTAAAACCAAAAGATCGATATGGATAGGGCACCGTAAACATACCGAGGGAATATGGTCGAACAAGCCTTGAGACTACCGATTATCCTGGTGTTATCGATGAGCGACGGGCCAGGTATCGCGCATAATAGCCCAACCTTGCAGTACCAGACATCGTCGACATTTCCAGAGGAAGTGGCTCCGAATCGAGCAAACGTCGACGTCAACAAGGTCGAGGTACCGAGTGCAGTTGCACATTTACACTGGCCCACGATCCGCCTGTGTGGTACATTCTGTACCTGTCTCCGTGCCAATCTCGTATGTTCCAATTTATTCACCACGTAATGCTAGAATCATTAGCATCAGTGAAACAAATTCTTGCGAAAATGTCATTTCGACTACCTGGACTGTTGTTCCGTATGTATATGTGTCGATCTAGATACTGCCTGATCCGACTGCTGTCACATTGGTAGTTTTTTTGTATATATATATTATGCTGCGGGCCGTGCCATGGTAGGGTGCTGTTTGCCCGAGGAAGTTGCTACTGCTGCTGCTGCATTCTCAATCCAACACTGCCCCAACCTTGACTAGCTTGACCCTCCGTGCTGTTCGGAAAACAATCAACACTGGCTCCAAACCCGTAGGATAAAACGACGATACTCTGCCGTGTACCTAACTGCCTTGGTCACAGTTCCCTCTAGACCCAAACAAACCCGTTGGGTTGTCCCTTCTCCCACAAATATTTCAACCACACCAAGACGATGGCTAGACGGCATTCCATCATTTGCCATCCTCCCTATATGTACATATCGTTCAAGCCAGCTCGGCCCTCGTGTCGTCGTAGAAACGTTGGGCTATTATTTACTCCCGGCCTTTATTTCTGCGCTTTGACTATTGTTGCGTTTCCATTAATCTACTTCCCCACCTTTCCCAACGGTGTTGTACTCCTCGACGACAGTACTGTATCAGGATCACAGTCAGGAAACAAGTCTCAAAGCAGGATGGTTCGATTCCTTCCCTTCGTCATGGCATTGGTGACTATTGGCGTCACAGCCAGTGCCCGTGTCCCGTCTTCCAAGGGTGAGTGGATATCGCTGCTTGTACCGTGCAAGCGAAACCAATGGGAACAAGATTTCACGTTTATTATGGAGCCCTTGTGTTTGTGCTCGGTTGCCTCGACCTAAACGGGAGGTATGAATGCGTTACGTCCACGTTTGGGTCTTGTCGGGGAGCGCCACCGTCTGTTGTAGATGTTGTTATGTTGTCCCGAAATCAGTCTCGTTCAAACCTGATGGTCCGTGATGTGAAATACTATCCGACGCACAAACAGTATTGGAAACAAATAGGGAGGTGAAATGAATAAACGAACGCTCTCCGCAAACTACCGTTTTTTGGAACACACTAGTGTGGTGGAGATATATGTCATGGGGTCCGTTGTTCAACTCCAGCAACAAATTACTCCCCTCCTCTACTGCCTGCATTACTCAAGGCTGCCATGCCCCGTCGTTCAGCGACGAGGTGTTCGCATACTAGCACTTAACGTTTGCGCGTGTCCTACTGCATTTGTCCTCCGACCTGACATCGTCAACCTTGCAGCCGCCGCTGACAACGCCGAGCAGGACACCCACGGGAGGCGCGCTTCTTCGTACAAGCCGCCGGTAGGTTTACGTGGTGCAGACCCCATGTAAAAACATTGTCATCCGTGTGTGTCGATGCGTGTATACCCACGCCATGTACACCATCACAACATGAATAAAGACTTTTCATTCCGCTCAACTCATTTCGGCATGGCATGCGCTTGCCGTCAAGGTAGATAAAGCCCACCCCCCAGCCAAGGGCATGTCCTCTGCACGACGCTGTCTTGTTGGGTTATCGAGCCTTGTTTGAATACATTAGCGATCAGCTCAATACCTCTGCCGTCATCATTGTTGAGTGCACCAGCGGTGCACAGTATGATTTAGCTTTCTTTGCCATTGATGGTCACAGCGTCATTGCCCTTTCGACTACTAAAAACACCTTTGGAAAAGCCACGTGAAGTGATATAAAAGAGCAAACCGCCCACCAATGCCCTGGCGATTCGGATTGTCTAAACGGCATATATCCAGCATAGGAGCAGCCGCAGAACAACGACGGAGCAGCCAGCGCAAGGTCATTGCCCCTACAGACCACCTGATGAGCTTACTCGATTGTCAGGCAGAGAAAAACATGGTTCTGGAGAGAGTCCAACCATCGACAGAATCGACAACCGACCCTGCCCGCATATATCCCGTTCCTCCCTGTGCAGGTGCTGTACTGCAACTCCATCGGCTGTCCTAACGGCTTCGCACCGATCGACAACGCCCAGAATGTCAAGTGCAACAACGGCAAGTGCAAGGTGTCACAGTGCTGCGATCTGTTCTGCAACTCCATCGGCTGCCCCGACGGCTTCATTCCGATCAAGAATGCCAACAAGGTGGAGTGCTTCGACGACCCGTGCGAGGTGTCCCAGTGCTGTGAAGCGTTCTGCTCGTTCCACCCGTGCCCCAACAACTTCGTTCCGGTGGACGGTGCTGCGCACATCCAGTGCCCTACCTCCGGGTGTACCGACTACCTGTGCTGCGAACCCGGTGAGTCTCACTCGTAGTCGAAGAAGGTGTTTTCTGTTGGGTGCCGTATGCACCTCGACCAGTGCGAGTTTGCATTGCAATTTGCGCGCGATTTAATGTTTTTTTCCGTCGTCATCACGATGCGAGGTCATCGCGGTCTGGGGACCTTTCCAACTGGCCGTTCTTAGCGGTGACCAATCGAAACGCGCTATAGTCAGGCCTTGAAATGGCAGCAAGACAATAGCGTTTCCGGGCCGCGTAACGGCAATCGCCTGGCGTGTTGTCACGAAATTCCGAAGCACATCCACTCGTTCCGTGTCAACAGTGCGCCCCAAATCTGCGCACATTGTTTTGTTTTTTTCATCTTCATACCAACGTGGTAGCCCATGCATTTAGTAAAGCCTTCGCGAAAGCATAATAAGGATCCTGTCCTCGACGTCAAGGACATTTTTCAAACTTTCCAATATCCATGTAAGATAAACCGCAGCACGTTATCGGACGATGAAACATGTTCCCTTCGCTTACGGTGAGCGGACGTCCACCAGCCGATACCTCGACGTACGAAACAAAGGAAAAATATCCAAACCACACCCGAACCAGAGCCGTTGGAATGCCGTTGACCTGCTGACTGAGGTAACCGCCAATGTTTTTCTGCGCAGGAGGCCACCACTAGTGAGCACCTGAGACGCCAAGGACTACCGGAGAATCTCCAGGGGAAAAGGTGTCATCCCGAGCGTGGACTCGACGAACGCCTGTGCGGCACGAGCTGTGAACACTGCGGCGACATCATGTATACGTAGGGTACATACAGTGGTCTAGTACTGGTGGGTAGTCGACCCTGCGTTATTGGCTGCGTGCAACGCCTGTCAGAAGTATTGTTCGTCTCTGACGACTGTTTCTATAATAAATCCACGATTGTCCGACTCGTGATGTCGAACGAGGTTCGAGCATGCGAATTCCGTGTCGGTAATGCGGCAGTTCTTTTAACATATGAATCGGCATGTTTTTTATTACCGGCTCCTCGGCCGAATTCCTCCATGGAGGATATTTGTATATGATGGTGCTTCCGGCTGATGGATAGACATTGTTTCGAACGTGTTTAGTTTGTGGTAGGGGAAACTTCCGAGTGGTTTGCTGGTAGGTTGGGCGGTTAGGCTTTCTCGGTCGTCATGCGCTTATCAATTATAATTCCAATACACGCTGATCATTTCAACTCCAATGGGCCAATGGTTGAGTGCGGTACCCTCGTAAGGCCTGTGCCGATGCCGCCACAGCCAAGCGAGGATGGAATATGTTGTTCCATTCGCCTAACCGTTCTTCGTATTATGACATGTAACGGACTCTTGGCGGCGACCACTTTTCTTATCGCTCGATACTTTGTGTATCCTCATCAAACAACAATGTGTGCCATTCAACTCTATAGCCGTCCACGCGGCACCCGCGAAAAAAACGAGGAAATAACGATATTGTCGCAAACTGTAGCGTAGTGCACTACACCCGCCGAAAACGACTGGGTAGCTGTCGATGCGATTCGCCAAAGTCAGCCATGTGCAGCTCGTCGACCACTGGTCAACATTTTCGATCTGACGTTTTGTGCATCAGGTTCACTCCAGCACATACACATTTATTGGAGATGTTGGTGTTTTCGAGTGCACCATCGTGGCACTCCATTGTGTTGGTTCGACGGATTTTTATTGAAACATGTCATGAAGAATGCACACCCGATAGCACATACCAAAAGAGTAACCGGTGTATCTCAAGTGTACCCAATGTGTCTTCTTATGTCCCCCGTGGGCTTGGTATACACTTTACGGTTATGTTCAAGTTGAACTAGTGTTTGGCGAGACATCAACGTCGAGGCCAGGCGTTCTCCAGTGCCTGATACATATATATCAAACAACCGGAGAACACACATAAGCCTTGAAGTCAGCCCAGGAATAGCCTTGATCCGTGGGCAACGACTTCACTACGCACGTATAGGTCCAATCGGCTCAGCATCAATCAGGTCACATGCCGCTCCCTAGCTCGTACTCCACTCGTGGGGACGTGTATATGCTACTATGGCCTACATCTAAATCACAGGAAATAAACTTGTACTTAGAGTAGACTTGTCAAGCGAAGGCTTGTGAAAATTCAAATGATCAGCAACACTGGTCGATGTAACGAATGTCTAGCCACGTAGGTACCTTATGCACATGCATACATCTTGTGGCGGGCGGTATCTCCTTGAAGCAGCAAGCAGTCACTGTTAACCCCGGAGCACTCCACTCTTCGTGATGTCGGTAAAGGAAAGCATTGTTGTGGTACCGTGTGGTCAACATGACAATGTTCTCCGAATACCGCCAATATTGACACAACCACAAGCAACCATGCTAACGACCTCCTATAGACCCAAGTTGACCACTTCAAGATAAACCAACGCTTGCAACGTCGCCCGGCTCTTCTGCATACAGGGTGACCCCCCTGCACGTTTCATGAAAACGTGTCAGGTGTTTACAGTAGAATATGCCAGTAACATAATGGATCACAGCAGGTCGACATTTTATATTTCAATATTGGCGACACATGCCTATGCACACGCACAATGTCTGCCGGTCACAGTTGTTCAAGACACGCGCCCAAGCGAAGACTTCAAGAGGCCTCGTAGGCCATATTACTCTCCTGCATGCTTGGTTACCAGCGGTTTTGTATATATCGTATTTTCCGCAGACGGTATGCATTTTTACGGTAATATAATGGTACCGGCCTATGAAACATGCCTTACGGAAAACGGCATGCCTCCGGACCCAAACCACAAACCCGTCCCTCCGAACTTAGAAGATTTCGGTAAACCCACTCGGTTTTTGACGGTACCAGTAGATCATTGCAAAATTTGCCTTGTTGGTGTTTGACACCCATCAAGGTGTTCCTGTACGTTGGGCATTCTGCCGCCTCAGACCCAAGTAGCTACGTCGCAGCGCTCGGGTTACAATATGCGGAGCTCCGTTAGAAGCGTGTACTGGTGGGTATGCAAGTAGCTGGCATCGTCGCGGGTGATCAGTGTGCACAGCGAAATCGGTGTTGGCGCGAGAACCTGTACACGCTTCGGGCTGACGGTGTACGTCGAGATGATTTCTTCAAGATTCGTTTCTAAGCCGGCCTACCGAGTTGAAGAATGCGTCGGAGTGATCTGGCAGTTACACCAAGAACATTCTTCGTGATGTTAGCTTTCTTCAAACATGTGTCTCTTAGGTATATTATGTGGTCCGGGAGGCACGGTATCTTTCGTTAGGCATGTTTCCCACCGCTAACATGTACGTATGCTGAATACAGGAAATGGATACTGTAGCTCTTGCGGATTATTGGTCAGGAAGAAACAAATAAACTGAACAGTCAGCAAAAGCAGGAAATGTGTAATCCAGCGCGGCTCTTCGACGAAGCGCTTGACAACAGGCTCAGGGTAAAGAGAGCAATAATCTGGATGACACATTGCGACAACCGGGGCTTAGGCTCATCTCCAACTTTGTGTATTTCACTTCATGAGCTAGAGACTGCAATCTCCTGAAATATTTCGATGACGCACTCTAGTTTCGAATGCTGTGAAGCTGTACCATGTCTATGTCGGCAGTTGAACCTCGCTGTAGAAATTACGTTGCTATCTCCCGAAAACCAAACTACGAGATTTGACGTGAGGCTGGTTGGGTGTGTGAGGCTTGTCGGGGGGGGGGTTGGATGGTCAGCAAGGGGCTTGTTTCCCCCAGCTAACGGACAGCCAGGCACCGAGGAAGCATGTGTGTGATGAAATACTTCGTGGTTGGCGTGGAGTTGAGACGAGGTACAGTACGTCATGGATGTTCGATCCCGACCCATTATTCGTCCTCGATGATTGTCTTGTATTGATTAAAAAAAATAGTGTCGGCATCCGGCGAACAAACCTCTATACCCATGTATAGCATGGTTTTCTTTTCTCGGTGTTGCTCAATTTATTTCACCGTTAGTGAAACAGCGATAACGATTGCAGCTATACATATCGCTCACGAGTCATTACGTCTTCAATCTTATGTCCAGCTGCACAGCTACAATGTGAAGCGTGGCCGTGCGTGTTGTGGTTCAGTTGAACTTGCTCTCAACAATTGTTCTACACAAGCATACCGGCCGGGTGGAAACGGCTGTGTTGGTGATGTTGAACAAACATTTCGGCATATCGAGTACATTCTGTTTTATCATATGTGTTTCATTGTTGTATGCGTCAGGATGGTTGATGTTACTCCATTGAATGGATTGGTTTTACCGCCTAAGCTTCGCCGATATTTACTGCGCCGAATAAGGTTGGGTCTGATATCGTTAGCGGCATTTGACCCTCGCTGCCGGAAACTGTGACACACCCACTGCTAGATCACAAATATGCGGGCGACAAGCTAAATTGTGGATTGGTTGGGTTTGTGGGGGTTTCCCGGGGGGTGGGTAGTCAAGCGTGGGCCTGCTCGGTAAACCGTTACCCGCCCTAAAAGTACGTCGTTTGAGTAATAGTTTGGGCTGACACAAATCTGCGCTGATGCAGGAAATCGCTTGACGTTGATACAGACCCATCAGTCGACTTTGAAGCTTGGCTGGTTTACGCTTTGGAGTACTGTTGTATGGGTGTTACGGTCGGGCGAACAAATTGTTTATCATTCTGTACTAGGATGTTCCTCCTACTTGTGGTTACGGCTCTGCCTAAAGCGAAGACCTGCTTCTCGTCATTGGGGTCCTTTATATCCCCCTCTAACCATGACTTGTCAACTCGAAGCGCCAACTGCCACTTTCAAACTTTGGAACGTGGGTCGTGCATACCGTCGTTCAGTGGCAGCGTATCTCGTCAGGAGCGGTAACACTAACGCACTGACTGGCTCCAAACTTGCAAACGGCATGGCTGCTAGTCTTGAACAAACGTTATGGCATGCCAACCGCTTTCCGCACATCATGCATAACGATGTCGTTATTGTAGTCGTCAGTACGGACGAATATCAAATCTGGTTTTCATGAGCTCACTGCGTGCTTCTCGCCGATTCACCGTTAAAATACTCATGCCTCGCGGCATGATGAGGCCATCGTCACTGTTCGCGCTCCAGGGGAAACATCGGTGGGTGGCGCGCTTTCATTTTGCAGATATCACGCGGTTGACTATCCTTCTTTTCTGGCAGAACGATACCACGGTGCAATTCCTAACCATTCTACAATGTGTTTCAGCGGCGAAATAAGTGAAGTATTTGTTTCTGAGGCCTACAGTATATTTGGCCTAGAAAAACCTCCGGATATGATGTGAAACTATGGCACGTCCGTTCGCTGTGATACAAACAAAGCCTGAATTCCATTCATACCAAAAGGCCTACTATATATAGACAGACCACAGTGCGAATACCGCAGTATAACGGAACTCACCGAACATGGGGCCGGTTTGCTGCGAGCACGATACACAAGCACCTATCTGTTTTTCTGGGACATTCGATTTTAATATAATAGGCCGCCTCTTATCCGTGACTGCTAACCCACAATTGACCAATGTTCCAGGAGGCTATGTCCCGAGCGTCGTCTTGCCACCCGTACGTGGCGGCCACCGTGGTCCACATCGGACAAATGATACGCCGCTGAAAGTAATAATTCCGCCGTGTTTTGTTTTTAGCAGTTTTATCCGATGGAGAAACGCCTGACAGGTGTGTTTGCACCTGGAACCCGGGCGACCGGCCCACCTAGACCCACTCTTCATCTTCTCCCTCTGCGCCAGACCTCTGCATCGGTGAGTATAGGTACCCCAGTAGTACACTGCGTACCGTCTTGGTACCCAATACTATTTTCCCAAAATATTTGGTGCGTCTGGTAGTTTCTGTTCGGCGTGTATGTTGTGTGTGCCTCCGTTTGTTCGTTCGTTATAGGCGTATCCGGGAGCCGTTAAAACCAAAAGATCGATATGGATAGGGCACCGTAAACATACCGAGGGAATATGGTCGAACAAGCCTTGAGACTACCGATTATCCTGGTGTTATCGATGAGCGACGGGCCAGGTATCGCGCATAATAGCCCAACCTTGCAGTACCAGACATCGTCGACATTTCCAGAGGAAGTGGCTCCGAATCGAGCAAACGTCGACGTCAACAAGGTCGAGGTACCGAGTGCAGTTGCACATTTACACTGGCCCACGATCCGCCTGTGTGGTACATTCTGTACCTGTCTCCGTGCCAATCTCGTATGTTCCAATTTATTCACCACGTAATGCTAGAATCATTAGCATCAGTGAAACAACCTCTTGCGAAACTGCCATTTCGACTACCTGGACTGTTGTTCCGTATGTATATGTGTCGATCTAGATACTGCCTGACTCGACTGCTGTCACATTGGTAGTTTTCTTGTATATATGCTGCGGGCCGTGCCATGGTGGGGTGCTGTTTGCCCGAGGAAGTTACTACTGCTGCTGCTGCATTCTCAATCCAACACTGCCCCAACCTTGACTAGCTTGACCCTCCGTGCTGTTCGGAAAACAATCAACACTGGCTCCAAACCCGTAGGACAAAACGACGATACTCTGCCGTGTACCTAACTGCCTTGGTCACAGTTCCCTCTAGACCCAAACAAACCCGTTGGGTTGTCCCTTCTCCCACAAATATTTCAACCACACCAAGACGATGGCTAGACGGCATTCCATCATTTGCCATCCTCCCGATATGTACATATCGTTCAAGCCAGCTCGGCCCTCGTGTCGTCGTAGAAACGTTGGGCTATTATTTACTCCCGGCCTATATTTCTGCGCTTTGACTATTGTTGCGTTTCCTTTAATCTACTTCCCCACCTTTCCCAACGGTGTTGTACTCCTCGACGACAGTACTGTATCAGGATCACAGTCAGGAAACAAGTCTCAAAGCAGGATGGTTCGATTCCTTCCCTTCGTCATGGCATTGGTGACTCTTGGCGTCACAGCGGATGCCCGTGTCCCGTCTTCCAAGGGTGAGTGGATATCGCTGCTTGTACCGTGCAAGCTAAACCAATGAGAACAATTATTCACGTTTATTATGAAGCCCTTGTGTTTGTGCTCGGTTGCCTCGACCTAAACGGGAGGTATGAATGCGTCACGTCCACGTTTGGGTCTTGTCGAGGAGCGCCACCGTCTGTTGTAGATGTTGTTATGTTGTCCCGAAATCAGTCTCGTTCAAACCTGATGGTCCGTGATGTGAAATACTATCCGACGCACAAACAGTAATGGAAACAAATAGGGAGGTGAAATGAATAAACGAAGGCTCTCCGCAAACTACCGTTTTTTGGAACACACTAGTGTGGTGGAGATATATGCCATGGGGTCTGTTGTTCAACTCCAGCAACAAATTATTCCCCTCCTCTACTGCCTGCCTTATTCAAGGCTGCCATGCCCCGTCGTTTGGCAACGAGGTGTTCGCAAACTAGCACTTAACGTTTGCGCGTGTCCTACTGCATTTGTCCTCCGACCTGACATCGTGAACCTTGCAGCCGCCGCTGACAACGCCGAGCAGGACACCCACGGGAGGCGCGCTTCTTCGTACAAGCCGCCGGTAGGTTTACGTGGTGCAGACCCCATGTAAAAACATTGTCATCCGTGTGTGTCGCTTCGTGTATACCCACGCCATGTACACCATCACAACATGAATAAAGACTTTTCATTCCGCTCAACTCATTTCGGCATGGCATGCGCTTGCCGTCAAGGTAGATAAAGCCCACCCCCCAGCCAAGGGCATGTCCTCTGCACGACGCTGTCTTGTGGGGTTATCGAGCCTTGTTTGAATACATTAGCGATCAGCTCAATACCTCTGCCGTCATCATAGTTGAGTGCACCAGCGGTGCACTGTATGATTTAGCTTTCTTTGCCATTGATGGTCACAGCGTCATTGCCCTTTCGACTACTAAAAACACCTTTGGAAAAGCCACGTGAAGTGATATAACAGAGCAAACCGCCCACCAATGCCCTGGCGATTCGGATTGTCTGAACGGCATATATCCAGCATAGGAGCAGCCGTAGAACAACGACGGAGCAGCCAGCGCAAGGTCATTGCCCCTATAGATCACCTGATGAGCTTACTCGATTGTGAGGCAGAGAAAAACATGGTTCTGGAGAGAGTCCAACCATCGACAGAATCGCCAACCGACCCTGCCCGCATATATCGCGTTTCTCCCTGTGCAGGTGCTGTACTGCAACTCCATCGGCTGTCCTAACGGCTTCGCACCGATCGACAACGCCCAGAATGTCAAGTGCAACAACGGCAAATGCAAGGTATCACAGTGCTGCGATCTGTTCTGCAACTCCATCGGCTGCCCCGACGGCTTCATTCCGATCAAGAATGCCAACAAGGTGGAGTGCTTCGACGACCCGTGCGAGGTGTCCCAGTGCTGCGAAGCGTTCTGCTCGTTCCACCCGTGCCCCAACAACTTCGTTCCGGTGGACGGTGCTGCGCACATCCAGTGCCCTACCTCCGGGTGCACCGACTACCTGTGCTGCGAACCCGGTGAGTCTCACTCGTAGTCGAAGAAGGTGTTGTCTGTTGGGTGCCGTATGCACCTCGACCAGTACGAGTTTGCATTGCAATTTGCGCGCGATTGAATGTTTTTTTCCGTCGTCATCACGATGCGAGGTCATCGCGGTCTGGGGACCTTTCCAACTGGCCGTTCTTAGCGGTGACCAATCGGAACGCGCTATAGTCAGGCCTTCAAATGGCAGCAAGACAATAGCGTTTCCGGGCCGTGTAACGGCAATCGCCTGGCGTGTTGTCACGAAATTCCGAAGCACATCCACTCGTTCCGTGTCAACAGTGCGCCCCAAATCTGCGCACATTGTTTTGTTTTTTTCATCTTCATACCAACGTGGTAGCCCATGCATTTAGTAAAGCCTTCGCGAAAGCTGAGAGTATCAGGCTACGGTCATAGCATAATAAGGATCCTGTCCTCGACGTCAAGGACATTTTTCAAACTTTCCAATGGCCATGTAAGATAAACCGCAGCACGTTATCGGACGGTGAAACATGTGCCCTTCGCTTACGGTGAGCGGACGTCCACCAGCCGATACCTCGACGTACGAAACAAAGGAAAAATATCCAAACCACACCCGAACCAGAGCCGTTGGAATGCCGTTGACCTGCTGACTGAGGTAACCGCCAATGTTTCACTGCGCAGGAGGCCACCACTAGTGGGCACCTGAGACGCCAAGGACTATCGGAGAATCTCCAGGGGAAAAGGTGTCATCCCGAGCGTGGACTCGACGAACGCCTGTGCGGCACGAGCTGTGAACACTGCGGCGACATCATGTATACGTAGGGTACATACAGTGGTCTAGTACTGGTGGGTAGTCGACCCTGCGTTATTGGCTGCGTGCAACGCCTGTCAGAAGTATTGTTCGTCTCTGACGACTGTTTCTATAATAAATCCACGATTGTCCGACTCGTGATGTCGAACGAGGTTCGAGCATGCGAATTCCGCGTCGGTAATGCGGCAGTTCCTTTGACATATGAATCGGCCTGTTTTCTATTACCGGCTCCTCGGCCGAATTCCTCCATGGAGGATATTTGTATATGATGGTGCTTCCGGCTGATGGATAGACATTGTTTCGAACGTGATTAGCTTGTGGTAGGGGAAACTTCCGGGTGGTTTGCTGGTAGGTTGGGCGGTAAGGCTTTCTCGGTCGTCATGTGCTTATCAATTATAATTCCAATACACGCTGATCATTTCAACTCCAATGGGCCAATGGTTGAGTGCGGTACCCTCGTAAGGCCTGTGCCGATGCCGCCACAGCCAAGCGAGGATGGAATATGTTGTTCCATTCGCCTAACCGTTCTTCGTATTATGACATGTAACGGACTCTTGGTGGCGACCAATTTTCTCATCGCTCGATACTTTGTGTATCCTCATCAAACAACAATGTGTGTCATTCAACTCTATAGCCGTCCACGCGGCACCCGCGAAAAAAACGAGGAAATAACGATATTGTCGCAAACGGTAGCGTAGTGCACTACACCCGCCGAAAAATACTGGGTAGCTGTCGATGCGATTCGCCAAAGTCAGCCATGTGCAGCTCGTCGACCACTGGTCAACATTTTCGATCTGACGTTTTGTGCATCAGGTTCACTCCAGCACATACACATTTATTGGAGATGTTGGTGTTTTCGAGTGCACCATCGTGACACTCCATTGTGTTGGTTCGACGGATTTTTATCCAAACATGTCATGAAGAATGCACACCCGATAGCACATACCAAAAGAGTAACCGGTGTATCTCAAGTGTACCCGATGTGTGTTCTTATGTTCCCCGTGGGCTTGGTATACACTTTACGGTTATGTTCAAGTTGAACTAGTGTTTGGCGAGACATCAACGTCGAGGCCAGGCGTTCTCCAGTGCCTGATACATATATATCAAACAACCGGAGAACACACATAAGCCTTGAAGTCAGCCCAGGAATAGCCTTGACCCGTGGGCAACGACTTCACTGCGCACGTATAGGTTCAATCGGCTCAGCATCAATCAGGTCACATGCCGCTCCCTAGATCGTACTCTACTCGTGGGGACGTGTATATGCTACTATGGCCTACATCTAAATCACAGGAAATAAACTTGTACTTAGAGTAGACTTGTAAAGCGAAGGCTTGTGAAAATTAACATGACCAGCAACACTGGTCGATATAACGAATGTCTAGCCACGTAGGTACCTTACACACATGCATACATCTTGTGGCGGGCGGTATCTCTTTGAAGCAGTAAGCAGTCACTGTTAACCCCGGAGCACTCCACTCTTCGTGATGTCGGTAAAGGAAAGTATTGTTGTGGTACCTTGTGGTCAACATGACAATGTTCTCCGAATACCGCCGATATTGACACAACCACAAGCAACCATGCTAACGACCTCCTATAGACCCAAGTTGACCAATTCAAGATAAACCAACGCTTGCAACGTCGCCCGGCTCTTCTGCATACAGGGTGACCCCCCTGCACGTTTCATGAAAACATGTCAGGTTTTTTTAGTAGAATATGCCGGTAACATAATGGATCACAGCAGGTCGACATTTTATGTTTCAATATTGGCGACACATGCCTATGCACACGAACAATGTCTGCCGGTCACAGTTGTTCAAGACACGCGCCCAAGCGAAGAGTTCAAGAATCCTCGCAGGCCATATTACTCTCCTGCGTGCTTGGTTACCAGCGGTTTTGTATATATAGTATTTTCCGCAGACGGTATGCATTTTTACGGTAACATAATGGTACCGGCCTATGAAACATGCCTTACGGAAAACGGCATACCTCCGGAACCAAACCACAAACCCGTCCCTCCGAGTTTAGAAGAAATTGGTGAACCCACTCGGTTTTGGACGGTACCAGTAGATCATTGCAAAATATGCCTTGTTGGTGTTTGACACCATCAAGGTGTTCCTGTACGTTGGGCATTCTGCCGCCTCAGACCCAAGTAGCTACGTCGCAGCGCTCGGTTTACAAAATGCGGAGCTCCGTTAGAAGCCTGTACTGGTGGGTATGCAAGTAGCTGGCATCGTCGCGGGTTATCAGTGTGCACAGCGAAATCGGTGTTGGCGCGAGAACCTGTACACGCTTCGGGCTGACGGTGTACGTCGAGATGATTTCTAAAAGATTCGTTTCTAAGACGGCCTACCGAGTTGAAAAATGCGTCGAAGTGATCTGGCAGTTACACCAAGAACATTCTTCGTGATGTTAGCTTTCTTCAAACATGTGTCTCTTAGGTAAATTATGTGGTCCGGGAGGCACGGTATCTTTCGTTAGGCATGTTTCCCACCGCTAACATGTACGTATGCTGAATACAGGAAATGGATACTGTAGCTCCTGCGGATTATTGGTCAGGAAGAAACAAATAAACTGAACAGTCAGCAAAAGCAGGAAATGTGTAATCCAGCGCGGCTCTTCGACGAAGCGCTTGACAACAGGCTCAGGGTAAAGAGAGCAATAATTTGGAGTGCGCTTGCATTCGTTTTCTACAGCCCAGTACGGACATGGTTTTGGTCGACATGGGGAGCTTATGGGATGACACATTGTGACATCCGAGGCTTAGGTTAATCTCCAAACTTTTGTATTTTACTTCAAGAGCTAGAGACTGTAATCTCCTGAAATGTTTCGATGGCGTACTTTAGTCTCGAATGCTGTAAAGCTGTACCATGTCTATATCGGCATTTGAACCTCGCTGTAGCAATTGCAACACACGTTGCTATCTCCCGAAAAAGAAACTACGAGATTTGACGTGAGGCGGGTTGGGTGGGTGAGGCTTGTCGGGGGGGTTGGATGGTCAGCAAGGGGCTTGTTTCCCCCAGCTAACGGACAGCCAGGCACCGAGGAGGCATGTGTGTGATGAAATACTTCGTGGTTGGCGTGGAGTTGAGACGAGGTACAGTACGTCACGGATGTTCGATCCCGACCCTTCAGTCGTCCTCGAAGATTGTCTTGTATTGAAATTAAACATATTGGTGTCGGCGTCCGGCGAACAAGCCATTATTCTTATATAAAGCATGGTTTTCGTTTCTTGGTGGTGCTCAATTTATTTCACCGTTAGTGAAACAGCGATAACGATTGCAGCTATATATATCGCTCACGAGTCATTACGTCTTCAATCTTATGGCCAGCTGCACAGCTACAATGTGAAGCGTGGCCGTGCGTGTTGTGGTTCAGTTGAACTTGCTCTCAACAATTGTTCTACACAAGCGTACCGGCCGGGTGGAAACGGCTGTGTTGGTGATGTTGAACAAACATTTCGGCATATCGAGTACGTTCTGTTTTATCATATGTGTTTCATTGTTGTATGCGTCAGGATGGTTGATGTTACTCCATTGAATGGATTGGTTTTACCGCCTAAGCTTCGCCGATATTTACTGCGCCGAATAAGGTTGGGTCTAATATCGTTAGCGGCATTTGACCCTCGCTGCCGGACACTGTGACACACCCACTTCTAGATCACAAATATGCGGGCGACAAGCTAAATTGTGGATTGGTTGGGTTTGTGGGAGTTTCCCGGGGGCTGGGTAGTCAAGCGTGGGCCTGCTCGGTAAACCGTTACCCGCCCTAAAAGTACGTCGTTTGAGTAATAGTTTGGGCTGACACAAATCTGCGCTGATGCAGGAAATCGCTTAAAGTTGATACAGACCCATCAGTCGACTTTGAAGCTTGGCTGGTTTATGCTTTGGAGTACTGTTGTATGGGTGTTACGGTCGGGCGAACAAATTGTTTATCATTCTGTACTAGGATGTTCCTCCTACTTGTGGTTACGGCTCTGCCTAAAGCGAAGACCTGCTTCTCGTCATTGGGGTCCTTTATATCCCCCTCTAACCATGACTTGTCAACTCGAAGCGCCAACTGCCACTTTCAAACTTTGGAACGTGGGTCGTGTGTACCGTCGTTCAGTGGCATCGTATCTCGTCAGAAGCGGTAACACTAACGCACTGACTGGCTCCAAACTTGCAAACGGCATGGCTGCTGGTCTTGAACAAACGTTATGGCATGCCAACCGCTTTCCGCACATCATTCATATCGATGTCGTTATTGTAGTCGTCAGTACGGACGAACATCAAATCTGGTTTTCATGAGCTCACTGCGTGCTTCTCGCCGATTCACCGTTAAAATACTCATGCCTCGCGGCATGATGAGGCCATCGCCACTGTTCGCGCTCCAGGGGAAACATCGGTGGGTGGCGCGCTTTCATTTTGCAGATATCACGCGGTTGACTATCCTTCTTTTCTGGCAGAACGATACCACGGTGCAATTCCTAACAATTCTACAATGTGTTTCAGCGGCGAAATGAGTGAAGTATTTGTTTCTGAGGCCTACTGTATATTTGGCCTGGAAAAAACTCCGGATATGATGTGAAACTATGGCACGTCCGTTCGCTGTGATACAAACAAAGCCTGAATTCCATTCATACCAAAAGGCCTACTCCTAATAGACAGACCATAGTGCGAATATCGCAGTATAACGGAACTCACCGAACATGGGGCCGGTTTGCTGCGAGCACGATACACAAACACCTATGTGTTTTTCTGGGACATTCGATTTTAATATAATAGGCCGCCTCTTTTACGTGACTGCTAACCCACAATTGACCAATGTTCCAGGAGGCTATGTCCCGAGCGTCGTCTTGCTACCCGTACGTGGCGGCCACCGTGGCCCACATCGGACAAATGATACGCCGCTGAAAGTAATACTTCCACCGTGTTTTGTTTGTAGTAGTATTATCCGATGGAATAACGCCTGACAGGTGTATTTGCACCTGCAACCCGGGCGACCGGCCCACCTAGACCCACTCTTCTTCTTCTCCCTCTGCGCCAGACCTCTTCATCGGTGAGTATAGGTACCCCAGTAGTACACTGCGTAGCGTCTTGGTACCCAATACTATTTTCCCAAGGCATTTGGTGCGTCTGGTAGGTTCTGTTCGGCGTGTATGTTGTGTGTGCCTCCGTTTATTCGTTCGTTATAGGCGTATCCGGGAGCCGTGAAAATCAAAAGATCGATATGGATAGGGCACCGTAAACATACCGAGGGAATATGGTCGAACAAGCCTTGAGACTACCGATTATCCTGGGGTTATCGATGAGCGACGGGCCAGGTATCGCGCATAATAGCCCAACCTTGCAATACCAGACATCGTCGACATTTCCAGAGGAAGTGGCTCCGAATCGAGCAAACGTCGACGTCAACAAGGTCGAGGTACCGAGTGCAGTTGTACATTTACACTGGCCCATGATCCGCCTGTGCGGTACATTCTGTACCTGTCTCCGTGCCAATCTCGTATGTTCCAAATTATTCACCACGTAATGCTAGAATCATTAGCATCAGTGAAACAAATTCTTGCGAAACTGCCATTTCGACTACCTGGACTGTTGTTCCGTATGTATATGTGTCGATCTAGATACTGCCTGATCCGACTGCTGTCACATTGGTAGTTTTTTTGTATATATATATTATGCTGCGGGCCGTGCCATGGTAGGGTGCTGTTTGCCCGAGGAAGTTACTACTGCTGCTGCTGCATTCTCAATCCAACACTGCCCCAACCTTGACTAGCTTGACCCTCCGTGCTGTTCGGAAAACAATCAACACTGGCTCCAAACCCGTAGGATAAAATGACGATACTCTGCCGTGTACCTAACTGCCTTGGTCAAAGTTCCCTCTAGACCCAAACAAACCCTTTGGGTTGTCCCTTCTCCCACAAATATTTCAACCACACCAAGACGATGGCTAGACGGCATTCCATCATTTGCCATCCTCCCTATATGTACATATCGTTCAAGCCAGCTCGGCCCTCGTGTCGTCGTAGAAACGTTGGGCTATTATCTACTCCCGGCCTATATTTTTGCGCTTTGACTAGTGTTGCGTTTCCTTTAATCTACTTCCCCACCTTTCCCAACGGTGTTGTACTCCTCGACGACAGTACTGTATCAGAATCCCAGTCAGGAAACAAGGCTCAAAGCAGGATGGTTCGATTCCTTCCCTTCGTCATGGCATTGGTGACTCTTGGCGTCACAGCGGGTGCCCGTGTCCCGTCTTCCAAGGGTGAGTGGATATCGCTGCTTGTGCTGTGCAAGCTAAACCAATGAGAACAATCATTCACGTTTATTATGAAGCCCTTGTGTTTGTGCTCGGTTGCCTCGACCTAAACGGGAGGTATGAACGCGTTACGTCCACGTTTGGGTCTTGTTGGGGAGCGCCACCGTCTGTTGCAGATGTTGTTATGTTGTCCCAAAATCAGTCTCGTTCAAACCTGATGGTCCGTGATGTGAAATACTATCCGACGCACAAACAGTAATGGAAACAAATAGGGAGGTGAAATGAATAAACAAACGCTCTCCGCAAACTACCGTTTTTTGGAACACACTAGTGTGGTGGAGATATATGCCATGGGATCCGTCGTTCAACTCCAGCAACAAATTAATCCCCTCCTCTACTGCCTGCCTTATTCAAGGCGGCGATGCCCCGTCGTTCAGCGACGAGGTGTTCGCAAACTAGCACTTAACGTTTGCGCGTGTCCTACTGCATTTGTCCTCCGACCTGACATCGTGTCCCTTGCAGCCGCCGCTGACAACGCCGAGCAGGACACCCACGGGAGGCGCGCTTCTTCGTACAAGCCGCCGGTAGGTTTACGTGGTGCAGACCCCATGTAAAAACATTGTCATCCGTGTGTGTCGATGCGTGTATACCCACGCCATGTACACCATCACAACATGAATAAAGACTTTTCATTCCGCTCAACTCATTTCGGCATGGCATGCGCTTGCCGTCAAGGTAGATAAAGCCCACCCCCCAGCCAAGGGCATGTCCTCTGCACGACGCTGTCTTGTGGGGTTATCGAGCCTTGTTTGAATACATTAGCGATCAGCTCAATACCTCTGCCGTCATCATTGTTGAGTGCACCAGCGGTGCACAGTATGATTTAGCTTTCTTTGCCATTGATGGTCACAGCGTCATTGCCCTTTCGACTACTAAAAACACCTTTGGAAAAGCCACGTGAAGTGATATAAAAGAGCAAACCGCCCACCAATGCCCTGGCGATTCGGATTGTCTAAACGGCATATATCCAGCATAGGAGCAGCCGCAGAACAACGACGGAGCAGCCAGCGCAAGGTCATTGCCCCTACAGACCACCTGATGAGCTTACTCGATTGTGAGGCAGAGAAAAACATGGTTCTGGAGAGAGTCCAACCATCGACAGAATCACCAACCGACCCTGCCCGCATATATCCCGTTCCTCCCTGTGCAGGTGCTGTACTGCAACTCCATCGGCTGTCCTAACGGCTTCGCACCGATCGACAACGCCCAGAATGTCAAGTGCAACAACGGCAAGTGCAAGGTGTCACAGTGCTGCGATCTGTTCTGCAACTCCATCGGCTGCCCCGACGGCTTCATTCCGATCAAGAATGCCAACAAGGTGGAGTGCTTCGACGACCCGTGCGAGGTGTCCCAGTGCTGCGAAGCGTTCTGCTCGTTCCACCCGTGCCCCAACAACTTCGTTCCGGTGGACGGTGCTGCGCACATCCAGTGCCCTACCTCCGGGTGTACCGACTACCTGTGCTGCGAACCCGGTGAGTCTCACTCGTAGTCGAAGAGGGTGTTGTCTGTTGGGTGCCGTATGCACCTCGACCAGTACGAGTTTGCATTGCAATTTGCTCGCGATTAAATGTTTTTTTCCGTCGTCATCACGATGCGAGGTCATCGCGGTTTGGGGACCTTTCCAACTGGCCGTTCTTAGCAGTGACCAATCGAAACGCGCTATAGTCAGGCCTTCAAATGGCAGCAAGACAATAGCGTTTCTGGGCCGCGTAACGGCAATCGCCTGGCGTGTTGTCGCGAAGTTACGAAGCACATCCACTCGTTCCGTGTCAACAGTGCGCCCCAAATCTGCGCATATTGTTTTGTTTTTTTCATCTTCATACCAACGCGGTAGCCCATGCATTTAGTAAACCCTTGGCGAAAGCATAATAAGGATCCTGTCCTCGACGTCAAGGACATTTTTCAAACTTTCCAATATCCATGTAAGATAAACCGCAGCACGTTATCGGACGATGAAACATGTTCCCTTCGCTTACGGTGAGCGGACGTCCACCAGCCGATACCTCGACGTACAAAACGAAGGAAAAATATCCAAACCACACCCGAACCAGAGCCGTTGGAATGCCGTCGACCTGCTGACTGAGGTAACCGCCAATGTTTTTCTGCGCAGGAGGCCACCACTAGTGAGCACCTGAGACGCCAAGGACTACCGGAGAATCTCCAGGGGAAAAGGTGTCATCCCGAGCGTGGACTCGACGAACGCCTGTGCGGCACGAGCTGTGAACACTGCGGCGACATCATGTATACGTAGGGTACATACAGTGGTCTAGTACTGGTGGGTAGTCGAACCTGCGTTATTGGCTGCGCGCAACGCCTGTCAGAAGTATTGTTCGTCTCTGAGAACGTTTTGTAGATGAAATCCACGATTGTCCGACTCGTGATGTCGAACGAGGTTTGAGCCTGCGAATTCCGTGTCGGTAATGCGGCAGTTCTTTGAACATATGATTCGGCATGTTTTCTATTACCGGCTCCTCGGCCGAATTCCTCCATGGAGGATATTTGTATATGATGGTGCTTCCGGCTGATGGATAGACATTGTTTCGAACGTGATTAGCTTGTGGTAGGGGAAACTTCCGATTGGTTTGCTGGTAGGTTGGGCGGTTCGGCTTTCTCGGTCGTCATGCGCTTATCAATTATAATTCCAATACACGCTGATCATTTCAACTCCAATGGGCCAATGGTTGAGTGCGGTACCCTCGTAAGGCCTGTGCCGATGCCGCCACAGCCAAGCGAGGATGGAATATGTTGTTCCATTCGCCTAACCTTTCTTCGTATTATGACATGTAACGGACTCTTGGTGGCGACCAATTTTCTCATCGCTCGATACTTTGTATCCTCATCAAACAACAAGGTGTGCCATTCAACTCTATAGCCGTCCACGCGGCACCCGCGAAATAAACGAGGGAATAACGATATTGTCGCAAACTGTAGCATAGTGCACTACACCCGCCGAAAACGACTGGGTAGCTGTCGATGCGATTCGCCAAAGTCAGCCATGTGCAGCTCGTCGACCACTGATAAACATTTTCGATCTCACGTTTTGTGCATCAGGTTTACTCCAGCACATACACATTTATTGGAGATGTTGGTGTTTTCGAGTGCACCATCGTGACACTCCATTGTGTTGGTTCGACGGATTTTTATTCAAACATGTCATGAAGAATGCACACCCGATAGCACATACCAAAAGAGTAACCGGTGTATCTCAAGTGTACCCGATGTGTGTTCTTATGTTCCTCGTGGGCTTGGTATACACTTTACGGTTATGTTCAAGTTGAACTAGTGTTTGGCGAGACATCAACGTCGAGGCCAGGCGTTCTCCAGTTCCTGATACATATATATCAAACAACCGGAGAACACACATAAGCCTTGAAGTCAGCCCAGGAATAGCCTTGACCCGTGGGCAACGACTTCACTGCGCACGTATAGGTCCAATCGGCTCAGCATCAATCAGGTCACATGCCGCTCCCTAGATAGATCGTACTCTACTCGTGGGGACGTGTATATGCTACTATGGCCTACATCTAAATCACAGGAAATAAACTTGTACTTAGAGTAGACTTGTCAAGCGAAGGCTTGTGAAAATTAAAATGACCAGCAACACTGGTCGATGTAACGAATGTCTAGCCACGTAGGTACCTTACACACATGCATACATCTTGTGGCGGGCGGTATCTCTTTGAAGCAGTAAGCAGTCACTGTTAACCCCGGAGCACTCCACTCTTCGTGATGTCGGTAAAGGAAAGTATTGTTGTGGTACCTTGTGGTCAACATGACAATGTTCTCCGAATACCGCCGATATTGACACAACCACAAGCAACCATGCTAACGACCTCCTATAGACCCAAGTTGACCAATTCAAGATAAACCAACGCTTGCAACGTCGCCCGGCTCTTCTGCATACAGGGTGACCCCCCTGCACGTTTCATGAAAACACGTCAGGTGTTTACAGTAGAATATGCCAGTAACATAATGGATCACAGCAGGTCGACATTTTATATTTCAATATTGGCGACACATGCCTATGCACACGAACAATGTCTGCCGGTCACAGTTGTTCAAGACACGCGCCCAGGCGAAGACTTCAAGAGGCCTCGTAGGCCATATTACTCTCCTGCATGCTTGGTTACCAGCGGTTTTGTATATATAGTATTTTCCGCAGACGGTATGCATTTTTACGGTAACATAATGGTACCGGCCTATGAAACATGCCTTACGGAAAACGGCATACCTCCGGAACCAAACCACAAACCCGTCCCTCCGAGTTTAGAAGAAATTGGTAAACCCACTCGGTTTTTGACGGTACCAGTAGATCATTGCAAAATTTGCCTTGTTGGTGTTTGACACCCATCAAGGTGTTCCTGTACGTTGGGCATTCTGCCGCCTCAGACCCAAGTAGCTACGTCGCAGCGCTCGGTTTACAAAATGCGGAGCTCCGTTAGAAGCCTGTACTGGTGGGTATGCAAGTAGCTGGCATCGTCGCGGGTTATCAGTGTGCACAGCGAAATCGGTGTTGGCGCGAGAACCTGTACACGCTTCGGGCTGACGGTGTACGTCGAGATGATTTCTTAAAGATTCGTTTCTAAGACGGCCTACCGAGTTGAAAAATGCCTCGGAGTGATCTGGCAGTTACACCAAGAACATTCTTCGTGATGTTAGCTTTCTTCAAACATGTGTCTCTTAGGTAAATTATGTGGTCCGGGAGGCACGGTATCTTTCGTTAGGCATGTTTCCCACCGCTAACATGTACGTATGCTGAATACAGGAAAAGGATACTGTAGCTCCTGCGGATTATTGGTCAGGAAGAAACAAATAAACTGAACAGTCAGCAAAAGCAGGAAATGTGTAATCCAGCGCGGCTCTTCGACGAAGCGCTTGACAACAGGCTCAGGGTAAAGAGAGCAATAATTTGGAGTGCGCTTGCATTCGTTTTCTACAGCCCAGTACGGACATGGTTTTGGTCGACATGGGGGGCTTATGGGATGACACATTGTGACATCCGAGGCTTAGGTTAATCTCCAACTTTGTGTATTTTACTTCAAGAGCTAGAGACTGTAATCTCCTGAAATGTTTCGATGGCGTACTTTAGTCTCGAATGCTGTAAAGCTGTACCATGTCTATATCGGCAGTTGAACCTCGCTTTATGAATCACGTTGATATCTCCCGAAAAACAAACTACGAGATTTGACGTGAGGCGGGTTGGGTGTGTGAGGCTTGTCGGGGGGGTTGGATGGTCAGCAAGGGGCTTGTTTCCCCCAGCTAACGGACAGCCAGGCTCCGAGGAAGCATGTGTGTGATGAAATACTTCGTGGTTGGCGTGGAGTTGAGACGAGGTACAGTACGTCACGGATGTTCGATCCCGACCCTTCAGTCGTCCTCGAAGATTGTCTTGTATTGGAATTAAACATATTGGTGTCGGCGTCCGGCGAACAAGCCATTATTCTTATATAAAGCATGGTTTTCGTTTCTTGGTGTTGCTCAATTTATTTCACCGTTAGTGAAACAGCGATAACGATTGCAGCTATATATATCGCTCACGAGTCATTACGTCTTCAATCTTATGGCCAGCTGCACAGCTACAATGTGAAGCGTGGCCGTGCGTGTTGTGGTTCAGTTGAACTTGCTCTCAACAATTGTTCTACACAAGCGTACCGGCCGGGTGGAAACGGCTGTGTTGGTGATGTTGAACAAACATTTCGGCATATCGAGTACATTCTGTTTTATCATATGTGTTTCATTGTTGTATGCGTCAGGATGGTTGATGTTACTCCATTGAATGGATTGGTTTTACCGCCTAAGCTTCGCCGATATTTACTCCGCCGAAAAAGGTTGGGTCTGATATCGTTAGCGGCATTTGACCCTCGCTGCCGGAAACTGTGACACACCCCCTGCTAGATCACAAATATGCGGGCGACAAGCTAAATTGTGGATTGGTTGGGTTTGTGGGGGTTTCCCGGGGGCTGGGTGGTCAAGCGTGGGCCTGCTCGGTAAACCGTTACCCGCCCTAAAAGTACGTCGCTTGTGTAATAGTTTGGGCTGACACAAATCTGCGCAGATGCAGGAAATCGCTTGGCGTTGATACAGACCCATCAGTCGACTTTGAAGCTTGGCTGGTTTACGCTTTGGAGTTCTGTTGTATGGGTGTTACGGTCGGGCGAACAAATTGTTTATCATTCTGTACTAGGATATTCCTCCTACTTGTGGTTACGGCTCTGCCTAAAGCGAAGACCTGCTTCTGTTCATTGGGGTCCTTTATATCCCCCTCTAACCATGACTTGTCAACTCGAAGCGCCAACTGCCACTTTCAAACTTTGGAACGTGGGTCGTGTGTACCATCGTTCAGTGACAGCATATCTCGTCAGAAGCGGTAACACTAACGCACTGACTGGCTCCTAACTTGCAAACGGCATGGCTGCTAGTCTTGAACAAACGTTATGGCATGCCAACCGCTTTCCGCACATCATGCATATCGATGTCGTTATTGTAGTCGGCAGTACGGACGAACATCAAATCTGGTTTTCATGAGCTCACTGCGTGCTTCTCGCCGATTCACCGTTAAAATACTCATGCCTCGCGGCATGATGAGGCCATCACCACTGTTCGCGCTCCAGGGGAAACATCGGTGGGTGGCGCGCTTTCATTTTGCAGGTATCACGCGGGTGCCTATCCTTCTATTCTGGCAGAACGATACCACGGTGCAATTCCTAACCATTCTACAATGTGTTTCAGCGGCGAAATGAGTGAAGTATTTGTTTCTGAGGCCTACAGTATCTTTGGCCTAGAAAAAACTCCGGATATGATGTGAATCTATGGCACGTCCGTTCGCTGTGATACAAACAAAGCCTGAATTCCATTCATACCAAAAGGCCTACTCTTAATAGACAGACCATAGTGCGAATACCGCAGTATAACGGAACTCACCGAACATGGGGCCGGTTTGCTGCGAGCACGATACACAAACACCTATCTGTTTTCCTGGACCATTCGATTTGAAAGTAATATGGCGCGTCTACTCCGTGACTGCTAACCCACAATTGACCAATGTTCCAGGAGGCTATGTCCCGAGCGTCGTCTTGCTACCCGTACGTGGCGGCCACCGTGGCCCACATCGGACAAATGATACGCCGCTGAAAGTAATACTTCCACCGTGTTTTGTTTGTAGTAGTTTTATCCGATGGAATAACGCCTGACAGGTGTATTTGCACCTGGAACCCGGGCGACCGGCCCACCTAGACCCACTCTTCATCTTCTCCCTCTGCGCCAGACCTCTTCATCGGTAAGTATAGGTACCCCAGTAGTACACTGCGTAGCGTCTTGGTACCCAATACTATTTTCCCAAGGCATTTAGTGCGTCTGGTAGGTTCTGTTCGGCGTGTATGTTGTGTGTGCCTCCGTTTATTCGTTCGTTATAGGCGTATCCGGGAGCCGTTAAAACCAAAAGATCGATATGGATAGGGCACCGTAAACATACCGAGGGAATATGGTCGAACAAGCCTTGAGACTACCGATTATCCTGGTGTTATCGATGAGCGACGGGCCAGGTATCGCGCAAAGCCCAACCTTGCAGTACCAGACATCGTCGACATTTCCAGAGGAAGTGGCTACGAATCGAGCAAACGTCGACGTCAACAAGGACGAGGTACCGAGTGCAGTTGGGCATTTACACTGGCCCATGATCCGCCTGTGCGGTACATTCTGTACCTGTCTCCGTGCCAATCTCGTATGTTCCAAATTATTCACCACGTAATGCTAGAATCATTAGCATCAGTGAAACAAATTCTTGCGAAAATGTCATTTCGACTACCTGGACTGTTGTTCCGTATGTATATGTGTCGATCTAGATACTGCCTGATCCGACTGCTGTCACATTGGTAGTTTTTTGTATATATATATTATGCTGCGGGCCGTGCCATGGTAGGGTGCTGTTTGCCCGAGGAAGTTACTACTGCTGCTGCTGCATTCTCAATCCAACACTGCCCCAACCTTGACTAGCTTGACCCTCCGTGCTGTTCGGAAAACAATCAACACTGGCTCCAAACCCGTAGGATAAAACGACGATACTCTGCCGTGTACCTAACTGCCTTGGTCACAGTTCCCTCTAGACCCAAACAAACCCGTTGGGTTGTCCCTTCTCCCAAAACTATTTCAACCACACCAAGACGATGGCTAGACGGCATTCCATCATCTGCCATCCTCCCGATATGTACATATCGTTCAAGCCAGCTCGGCCCTCGTGTCGTCGTAGAAACGTTGGGCTATTATTTACTCCCGGCCTATATTTTTGCGCTTTGACTATTGTTGCGTTTCCTTTAATCTACTTCCCCACCTTTCCCAACGGTGTTGTACTCCTCGACGACAGTACTGTATCAGGATCACAGTCAGGAAACAAGTCTCAAAGCAGGATGGTTCGATTATTTCCCTTCGTCATGGCATTGGTGACTCTTGGCGTCACAGCCGGTGCCCGTGTCCCTTCTTCCAAGGGTGAGTGGATATCGCTGCTTGTACCGTGCAAGCTAAACCAATGGGAACAATATTTCACGTATCGTTTGAAGCCCTTGTGTTTGTGCTCGGTTGCCTCGACCTAAACGGGAGGTATGAATGCGTTACGTCCACGTTTGGGTATTGTCGGCGAGCGCCACCGTCTGTTGTAGATGTTGCTAGGTTGTCCCGAAATCAGTCTCGTTCAAACCTGATGGTCCGTGATGTGAAATACTAACCGACGCACAAACAGTAATGAAAGCAAATAGGGAAGTACAATGAATAAACGAACGCTCTCCACAAAGTGACGTATTTTAGAACGCCCTGGTGAGGTGGAGATATATGCCATGGGGTCCGTTGTTCAACTCCAGCAACAAATTATTCCCCTCCTCTACTGCCTGCCTTACTCAAGGCTGCGATGCCCCGTCGTTTGGCAACGAGGTGTTCGCAAACTGGCACTTAACGTTTGCGCGTGTCCTACTGCATTTGTCCTTCGACCTGACATCGTGAACCTTGCAGCCGCCGCTGACAACGCCGAGCAGGACACCCACGGGAGGCGCGCTTCTTCGTATAAGCCGCCGGTAGGTTTACGTGGTGCAGACCCCATGTAAAAACATTGTCATCCGTGTGTGTCGATGCGTGTATACCCACGCCATATACACCATCACATCATGAATAAAGACTTTTCATTCCGCTCAACTCATTTCGGCATGGCATGCGCTTGCCGTCAAGGTAGATAAAGCCCACCCCCCAGCCAAGGGCATGTCCTCTGCACGACGCTGTCTTGTTGGGTTATCCAGCCTTGTTTGAATACATTACCGATCAGCTCAATACCTCTGCCGTCATCATAGTTGAGTGCACCAGCGGTGCACCGTATGATTTAGCTTTCTTTGCCATTGATGGTCACAGCGTCATTGCCCTTTCGACTACTAAAATCACCTTTGGAAAAGCCACGTGAAGTGATTTAAAAGAGCAAACCGCCCACCAATGCCCTGGCGATTCGGATTGTCTGAACGGCATATATCCAGCATAGGAGCAGCCGTAGAACAACGACGGAGCAGCCAGCGCAAGGTCATTGCCCCTATAGATCACCTGATGAGCTTACTCGATTGTCAGGCAGAGAAAAACATGGTTCTGGAGAGAGTCCAACCATCGACAGAATCGCCAACCGACCCTGCCCGCATATATCCCGTTCCTCCCTGTGCAGGTGCTGTACTGCAACTCCATCGGCTGTCCTAACGGTTTCGCACCGATCGACAACGCCCAGAATGTCAAGTGCAACAACGGCAAATGCAAGGTATCACAGTGCTGCGATCTGTTCTGCAACTCCATCGGCTGCCCCGACGGCTTCATTCCGATCAAGAATGCCAACAAGGTGGAGTGCTTCGACGACCCGTGCGAGGTGTCCCAGTGCTGCGAAGCGTTCTGCTCGTTCCACCCGTGCCCCAACAACTTCGTTCCGGTGGACGGTGCTGCGCACATCCAGTGCCCTACCTCCGGGTGTACCGACTACCTGTGCTGCGAACCCGGTGAGTCTCACTCGTAGTCGAAGAAGGTGTTGTCTGTTGGGTGCCGTATGCACCTCGACCAGTACGAGTTTGCATTGCAATTTGCGCGCGATTAAATGTTTTTTTCCGTCGTCATCACGATGCGAGGTCATCGCGGTCTGGGGACCTTTCCAACTGGCCGTTCTTAGCGGTGACCAATCGGAACGCGCTATAGTCAGGCCTTCAAATGGCAGCAAGACAATAGCGTTTCTGGGCCGCGTAACGGCAATCGCCTGGCGTTTTGTCGCGAAGTTACGAAGCACATCCACTCGTTCCGTGTCAACAGTGCGCCCCAAATCTGCGCACATTGTTTTGTTTTTTTCATCTTCATACCAACGTGGTAGCCCATGCATTTAGTAAAGCCTTCGCGAAAGCATAAAAAGGATCCTGTCCTCGACGTCAAGGACATTTTTCAAACTTTCCAATATCCATGTAAGATAAACCGCAGCACGTTATCGGACGATGAAACATGTTCCCTTCGCTTACGGTGAGCGGACGTCCACCAGCCGATACCTCGACGTACGAAACAAAGGAAAAATATCCAAACCACACCCGAACCAGAGCCGTTGGAATGCCGTCGACCTGCTGACTGAGGTAACCGCCAATGTTTTTCTGCGCAGGAGGCCACCACTAGTGAGCACCTGAGACGCCAAGGACTACCGGAGAATCTCCAGGGGAAAAGGTGTCATCCCGAGCATGGACTCGACGAACGCCTGTGCGGCACGAGCTGTGAACACTGCGGCGACATCATGTATACGTAGGGTACATACAGTGGTCTAGTACTGGTGGGTAGTCGACCCTGCGTTATTGGCTGCGTGCAACGCCTGTCAGAAGTATTGTTCGTCTCTGAGAACGTTTTGTAGATGAAATCCACGATTGTCCCACTCGTGATGTCGAACGAGGTTTAAACCTGCGAATTCCGTGTCGGTAATGCGGTAGTTCCTTTGACATATGAATCGGCCTGTTTTCTATTACCGGCTCCTCGGCCGAATTCCTCCATGGAGGATATTTGTATATGATGGTGCTTCCGGCTGATGGATAGACATTGTTTCGAACGTGATTAGCTTGTGGTAGGGGAAACTTCCGGGTGGTTTGCTGGTAGGTTGGGCGGTTAGGCTTTCTCGGTCGTCATGTGCTTATCAATTATAATTCCAATACACGCTGATCATTTCAACTCCAATGGGCCAATGGTTGAGTGCGGTACCCTCGTAAGGCCTGTGCCGATGCCGTCACAGCCAAGCGAGGATGGAATATGTTGTTCCATTCGCCTAAACGTTCTTCGTATTATGACATGTAACGGACTCTTGGTGGCGACCAATTTTCTCATCGCTCGATACTTTGTGTATCCTCATCAAACAATAATGTGTGTCATTCAACTCTATAGCCGTCCACGCGGCACCCGCGAAAAAAACGAGGAAATAACGATATTGTCGCAAACTGTAGCGTAGTGCACTACACCCGCCGAAAACGACTGGGTAGCTGTCGATGCGATTCGCCAAAGTCAGCCATGTGCAGCTCGTCGACCACTGGTCAACATTTTCGATCTGACGTTTTGTGCATCAGGTTCACTCCAGCACATACACATTTATTGGAGATGTTGGTGTTTTCGAGTGCACCATCGTGGCACTCCATTGTGTTGGTTCGACGGATTTTTATTGAAACATGTCATGAAGAATGCACACCCGATAGCACATACCAAAAGAGTAACCGGTGTATCTCAAGTGTACCCAATGTGTCTTCTTATGTCCCCCGTGGGCTTGGTATACACTTTACGGTTATGTTCAAGTTGAACTAGTGTTTGGCGAGACATCAACGTCGAGGCCAGGCGTTCTCCAGTGCCTGATACATATATATCAAACAACCGGAGAACACACATAAGCCTTGAAGTCAGCCCAGGAATAGCCTTGATCCGTGGGCAACGACTTCACTACGCACGTATAGGTCCAATCGGCTCAGCATCAATCAGGTCACATGCCGCTCCCTAGCTCGTACTCCACTCGTGGGGACGTGTATATGCTACTATGGCCTACATCTAAATCACAGGAAATAAACTTGTACTTAGAGTAGACTTGTCAAGCGAAGGCTTGTGAAAATTCAAATGATCAGCAACACTGGTCGATGTAACGAATGTCTAGCCACGTAGGTACCTTATGCACATGCATACATCTTGTGGCGGGCGGTATCTCCTTGAAGCAGCAAGCAGTCACTGTTAACCCCGGAGCACTCCACTCTTCGTGATGTCGGTAAAGGAAAGCATTGTTGTGGTACCGTGTGGTCAACATGACAATGTTCTCCGAATACCGCCAATATTGACACAACCACAAGCAACCATGCTAACGACCTCCTATAGACCCAAGTTGACCACTTCAAGATAAACCAACGCTTGCAACGTCGCCCGGCTCTTCTGCATACAGGGTGACCCCCCTGCACGTTTCATGAAAACGTGTCAGGTGTTTACAGTAGAATATGCCAGTAACATAATGGATCACAGCAGGTCGACATTTTATATTTCAATATTGGCGACACATGCCTATGCACACGCACAATGTCTGCCGGTCACAGTTGTTCAAGACACGCGCCCAAGCGAAGACTTCAAGAGGCCTCGTAGGCCATATTACTCTCCTGCATGCTTGGTTACCAGCGGTTTTGTATATATCGTATTTTCCGCAGACGGTATGCATTTTTACGGTAATATAATGGTACCGGCCTATGAAACATGCCTTACGGAAAACGGCATGCCTCCGGACCCAAACCACAAACCCGTCCCTCCGAACTTAGAAGATTTCGGTAAACCCACTCGGTTTTTGACGGTACCAGTAGATCATTGCAAAATTTGCCTTGTTGGTGTTTGACACCCATCAAGGTGTTCCTGTACGTTGGGCATTCTGCCGCCTCAGACCCAAGTAGCTACGTCGCAGCGCTCGGGTTACAATATGCGGAGCTCCGTTAGAAGCGTGTACTGGTGGGTATGCAAGTAGCTGGCATCGTCGCGGGTGATCAGTGTGCACAGCGAAATCGGTGTTGGCGCGAGAACCTGTACACGCTTCGGGCTGACGGTGTACGTCGAGATGATTTCTTCAAGATTCGTTTCTAAGCCGGCCTACCGAGTTGAAGAATGCGTCGGAGTGATCTGGCAGTTACACCAAGAACATTCTTCGTGATGTTAGCTTTCTTCAAACATGTGTCTCTTAGGTATATTATGTGGTCCGGGAGGCACGGTATCTTTCGTTAGGCATGTTTCCCACCGCTAACATGTACGTATGCTGAATACAGGAAATGGATACTGTAGCTCTTGCGGATTATTGGTCAGGAAGAAACAAATAAACTGAACAGTCAGCAAAAGCAGGAAATGTGTAATCCAGCGCGGCTCTTCGACGAAGCGCTTGACAACAGGCTCAGGGTAAAGAGAGCAATAATCTGGATGACACATTGCGACAACCGGGGCTTAGGCTCATCTCCAACTTTGTGTATTTCACTTCAAGAGCTAGAGACTGCAATCTCCTGAAATATTTCGATGACGCACTCTAGTTTCGAATGCTGTGAAGCTGTACCATGTCTATGTCGGCAGTTGAACCTCGCTGTAGAAATTACGTTGCTATCTCCCGAAAACCAAACTACGAGATTTGACGTGAGGCTGGTTGGGTGTGTGAGGCTTGTCGGGGGGGGGGTTGGATGGTCAGCAAGGGGCTTGTTTCCCCCAGCTAACGGACAGCCAGGCACCGAGGAAGCATGTGTGTGATGAAATACTTCGTGGTTGGCGTGGAGTTGAGACGAGGTACAGTACGTCATGGATGTTCGATCCCGACCCATTATTCGTCCTCGATGATTGTCTTGTATTGATTAAAAAAAATAGTGTCGGCATCCGGCGAACAAACCTCTATACCCATGTATAGCATGGTTTTCTTTTCTCGGTGTTGCTCAATTTATTTCACCGTTAGTGAAACAGCGATAACGATTGCAGCTATACATATCGCTCACGAGTCATTACGTCTTCAATCTTATGTCCAGCTGCACAGCTACAATGTGAAGCGTGGCCGTGCGTGTTGTGGTTCAGTTGAACTTGCTCTCAACAATTGTTCTACACAAGCGTACCGGCCGGGTGGAAACGGCTGTGTTGGTGATGTTGAACAAACATTTCGGCATATCGAGTACATTCTGTTTTATCATATGTGTTTCATTGTTGTATGCGTCAGGATGGTTGATGTTACTCCATTGAATGGATTGGTTTTACCGCCTAAGCTTCGCCGATATTTACTGCGCCGAATAAGGTTGGGTCTGATATCGTTAGCGGCATTTGACCCTCGCTGCCGGAAACTGTGACACACCCAATGCTAGATCACAAATACGCGGGCGACAAGCTAAATTGTGGATTGGTTGGGTTTGTGGGGGTTTCCCGGGGGGTGGGTAGTCAAGCGTGGGCCTGCTCGGTAAACCGTTACCCGCCCTAAAAGTACGTCGTTTGAGTAATAGTTTGGGCTGACACAAATCTGCGCTGATGCAGGAAATCGCTTGACGTTGATACAGACCCATCAGTCGACTTTGAAGCTTGGCTGGTTTACGCTTTGGAGTACTGTTGTATGGGTGTTACGGTCGGGCGAACAAATTGTTTATCATTCTGTACTAGGATGTTCCTCCTACTTGTGGTTACGGCTCTGCCTAAAGCGAAGACCTGCTTCTCGTCATTTGGGTCCTTTATATCCCCCTCTAACCATGACTTGTCAACTCGAAGCGCCAACTGCCACTTTCAAACTTTGGAACGTGGGTCGTGCATACCGTCGTTCAGTGGCAGCGTATCTCGTCAGGAGCGGTAACACTAACGCACTGACTGGCTCCAAACTTGCAAACGGCATGGCTGCTAGTCTTGAACAAACGTTATGGCATGCCAACCGCTTTCCGCACATCATGCATAACGATGTCGTTATTGTAGTCGTCAGTACGGACGAATATCAAATCTGGTTTTCATGAGCTCACTGCGTGCTTCTCGCCGATTCACCGTTAAAATACTCATGCCTCGCGGCATGATGAGGCCATCGTCACTGTTCGCGCTCCAGGGGAAACATCGGTGGGTGGCGCGCTTTCATTTTGCAGATATCACGCGGTTGACTATCCTTCTTTTCTGGCAGAACGATACCACGGTGCAATTCCTAACCATTCTACAATGTGTTTCAGCGGCGAAATAAGTGAAGTATTTGTTTCTGAGGCCTACAGTATATTTGGCCTAGAAAAACCTCCGGATATGATGTGAAACTATGGCACGTCCGTTCGCTGTGATACAAACAAAGCCTGAATTCCATTCATACCAAAAGGCCTACTATATATAGACAGACCACAGTGCGAATACCGCAGTATAACGGAACTCACCGAACATGGGGCCGGTTTGCTGCGAGCACGATACACAAGCACCTATCTGTTTTTCTGGGACATTCGATTTTAATATAATAGGCCGCCTCTTATCCGTGACTGCTAACCCACAATTGACCAATGTTCCAGGAGGCTATGTCCCGAGCGTCGTCTTGCCACCCGTACGTGGCGGCCACCGTGGTCCACATCGGACAAATGATACGCCGCTGAAAGTAATAATTCCGCCGTGTTTTGTTTTTAGCAGTTTTATCCGATGGAGAAACGCCTGACAGGTGTGTTTGCACCTGGAACCCGGGCGACCGGCCCACCTAGACCCACTCTTCATCTTCTCCCTCTGCGCCAGACCTCTTCATCGGTGAGTATAGGTACCCCAGTAGTACACTGCGTACCGTCTTGGTACCCAATACTATTTTCCCAAAATATTTGGTGCGTCTGGTAGTTTCTGTTCGGCGTGTATGTTGTGTGTGCCTCCGTTTGTTCATTCGTTATAGGCGTATCCGGGAGCCGTGAAAATCAAAAGATCGATATGGATAGGGCACCGTAAACATACCGAGGGAATATGGTCGAACAAGTCTTGAGACTACCGATTATCCTGGTGTTATCGATGAGCGACGGGCCAGGTATCGCGCATAATAGCCCAACCTTGCAGTACCAGACATCGTCGACATTTCCAGAGGAAGTGGCTACGAATCGAGCAAACGTCGACGTCAACAAGGACGAGGTACCGAGTGCAGTTGCACATTTACACTGGCCCATGATCCGCCTGTGCGGTACATTCTGTACCTGTCTCCGTGCCAATCTCGTCTGTTCCATTATATTCACCACGTAATGCTAGAATCATTAGCATCAGTGAAACAACCTCTTGCGAAACTGCCATTTCGACTACCTGGACTGTTGTTCCGTATGTATATGTGTCGATCTAGATACTGCCTGACTCGACTGCTGTCACATTGGTAGTTTTCTTGTATATATGATGCGGGCCGTGCCATGGTGGGGTGCTGTTTGCCCGAGGAAGTTACTACTGCTGCTGCTGCATTCTCAAACCAACACTGCCCCAACCTTGACTAGCTTGACCCTCCGTGCTGTTCGGAAAACAATCAACACTGGCTCCAAACCCGTAGGACAAAACGACGATACTCTGCCGTGTACCTAACTGCCTTGGTCACAGTTCCCTCTAGACCCAAACAAACCCGTTGGGTTGTCCCTTCTCCCAAAAATATTTCAACCACACCAAGACGATGGCTAGACGGCATTCCATCATTTGCCATCCTCCCGATATGTACATATCGTTCAAGCCAGCTCGGCCCTCGTGTCGTCGTAGAAACGTTGGGCTATTATTTACTCCCGGCCTATATTTCTGCGCTTTGACTATTGTTGCGTTTCCTTTAATCTACTTTCCCACCTTTCCCAACGGTGTTGTACTCCTCGACGACAGTACTGTATCAGGATCACAGTCAGGAAACAAGTCTCAAAGCAGGATGGTTCGATTCCTTCCCTTCGTCATGGCATTGGTGACTCTTGGCGTCACAGCGGGTGCCCGTGTCCCGTCTTCCAAGGGTGAGTGGATATCGCTGCTTGTACCGTGCAAGCTAAACCAATGAGAACAATTATTCACGTTTATTATGAAGCCCTTGTGTTTGTGCTCGGTTGCCTCGACCTAAACGGGAGGTATGAATGCGTCACGTCCACGTTTGGGTCTTGTCGAGGAGCGCCACCGTCTGTTGTAGATGTTGTTATGTTGTCCCGAAATCAGTCTCGTTCAAACCTGATGGTCCGTGATGTGAAATACTATCCGACGCACAAACAGTAATGGAAACAAATAGGGAGGTGAAATGAATAAACGAAGGCTCTCCGCAAACTACCGTTTTTTGGAACACACTAGTGTGGTGGAGATATATGCCATGGGGTCTGTTGTTCAACTCCAGCAACAAATTATTCCCCTCCTCTACTGCCTGCCTTATTCAAGGCTGCCATGCCCCGTCGTTTGGCAACGAGGTGTTCGCAAACTAGCACTTAACGTTTGCGCGTGTCCTACTGCATTTGTCCTCCGACCTGACATCGTGAACCTTGCAGCCGCCGCTGACAACGCCGAGCAGGACACCCACGGGAGGCGCGCTTCTTCGTACAAGCCGCCGGTAGGTTTACGTGGTGCAGACCCCATGTAAAAACATTGTCATCCGTGTGTGTCGCTTCGTGTATACCCACGCCATGTACACCATCACAACATGAATAAAGACTTTTCATTCCGCTCAACTCATTTCGGCATGGCATGCGCTTGCCGTCAAGGTAGGTAAAGCCCACCCCCCAGCCAAGGGCATGTCCTCTGCACGACGCTGTCTTGTTGGGTTATCGAGCCTTGTTTGAATACATTAGCGATCAGCTCAATACCTCTACCGTCATCATAGTTGAGTGCACCAGCGGTGCACTGTATGATTAAGCTTTCTTTGCCATTGATGGTCACAGCGTCATTGCCCTTTCGACTACTAAACACACCTTTGGAAAAGCCACGTGAAGTGATGCAAAAGAACACACCGCCTACCATTGCCCTGGCTATTTGGATTGTCTGTACGACATATATCCAACATAGAAGCAGCCGTACAACAACGACGGAGCAGCCAGCGCAAGGTCATTGCCCCTACAGACCACCTGATGAGCTTACTCGATTGTCAGGCAGAGAAAAACATGGTTCTGGAGAGAGTTCAACCATCGACAGAATCGCCAACCGACCCTGCCCGCATATATTCCGTTCCTCCCTGTGCAGGTGCTGTACTGCAACTCCATCGGCTGTCCTAACGGCTTCGCACCGATCGACAACGCCCAGAATGTCAAGTGCAACAACGGCAAGTGCAAGGTGTCACAGTGCTGCGATCTGTTCTGCAACTCCATCGGCTGCCCCGACGGCTTCATTCCGATCAAGTATGCCAACAAGGTGGAGTGCTTCGACGACCCGTGCGAGGTGTCCCAGTGCTGCGAAGCGTTCTGCTCGTTCCACCCGTGCCCCAACAACTTCGTTCCGGTGGACGGTGCTGCGCACATCCAGTGCCCTACCTCCGGGTGCACCGACTACCTGTGCTGCGAACCCGGTGAGTCTCACTCGTAGTCGAAGAAGGTGTTTTCTGTTGGGTGCCGTATGCACCTCGACCAGTGCGAGTTTGCATTGCAATTTGCGCGCGATTTAATGTTTTTTTCCGTCGTCATCACGATGCGAGGTCATCGCGGTCTGGGGACCTTTCCAACTGGCCGTTCTTAGCGGTGACCAATCGAAACGCGCTATAGTCAGGCCTTGAAATGGCAGCAAGACAATACCGTGTCTGGGCCGCGTAATGGCAATCGCCTGGCGTGTTGTCAAGAAATTATGAAGCACATCCACTCGTTCCGTGTCAACAGTGCGCCCCAAATCTGCGCACATTGTTTTGTTTTTTTCATCTTCATACCAACGCGGTAGCCCATGCATTTAGTAAAGCCTTCGCGAATCCTTAGAGTATCAGGCTACGGTAATAGCAGAATAAGGATCCTGTCCTCGACGTCAAGGACATTTTTCAAACTTTCCAATGGCCATGTAAGATAAACCGCAGCACGTTATCGGACGGTGAAACATGTGCCCTTCGCTTACGGTGAGCGGACGTCCACCAGCTGATACCTCGACGTACGAAACAAAGGAAAAATATCCAAACCACACCCGAACCAGAGCCGTTGGAATGCCGTTGACCTGCTGACTGAGGTAACCGCCAATGTTTCACTGCGCAGGAGGCCACCACTAGTGGGCACCTGAGACGGCAAGGACTACCGGAGAATCTCCAGGAGAAAATGTGTCATCCCGAGCGTGGACTCGACGAACGCCTGTGTGGCACGAGCTGTGAACACTGCGGCGACATCATGTATACGTAGGGTACAATAGGCTAGTGATCGAGGGTGGTGGACCCTGCGTTTGGCTACGCGCACCGCCTGTCAGAAGTATTGTTCGTCTCTGACGACTGTTTCTATAATAAATCCACGATTGTCCGACTCGTGATGTCGAACGAGGTTCGAGCATGCGAATTCCGTGTCGGTAATGCGGCAGTTCCTTTGACATATGAATCGGCGTGTTTTCTATTACCGGCTCCTCGGCCGAATTCCTCCATGGAGGATATTTGTACATGATGGTGCTTCCGGCTGATGGATAGAAATTGTTTCGAAGGTGATAAGCTTGTGGTAGGGGGAACTTCCAGGTGGTTTGCTGGTAGGTTGGGCGGTTGGGCTTTCTCTGTCGTCATGCGCTTATCAGTTTCAACTTCAATACACGCTGATCATTTAAACTCCAATGGGCCAATGGTTGAGTGCGATACCCTCGTGAGGCCTGTGCCGATGCCGCCACAGCCAAGCGAGGATGGTATATGTTGTTACATTCGCCTAACTGTTCTTAGAGTCGACATATTTTGTCATCGCTCGAAACTTTGTGTATCCTCATGAAACAACAATCTAGGTCATTCAACTATATGGTCCTCCACGCGGAACCTGCGAACTATACGAGGAATGAACGATGCTGTTGCAAACTGTAGCGTAGCGTACTATACCCGCCGAAACCGACTGGGTAGCTGTCGATGCGATGCGCCAAAGTCGGCCATGTGCCGTCTACCACTGGTCAACATTATCGATCTGACTTTAGAGCCATCCCACGGTAGGGGTGCACCAGAAGTTCCTCAGCCCCTCACATTATTAGGAGGAGCTCCATCTCTCACCCGATACAAAACTTGGAAGAAATTCGTGCGGGCCACCTGGCCGGCACGTGTATGCGCTAGTCCTAAAACGAATATACTCGTATAATTTTATCCCTCACTCGAGGAACTCAATTCGTCAGAATTGGTCAGAAACCTTTGGCCCAAAACGTGGAACCCCTACCGTGGGGTGACTCTGTTGTGCATCAGGTTCACTACAGCACATACACCTCATTGGAGATGTTGGTGTTTTCGAGTGCACCATCGTGACACTCCGTTGTTCGTTAGTTCGACGGATGTTAATACAAACATGAAGAATGCACACCCCGATGGCACGTACCAGTACCAAACAGTAACCGGTGTATCTCAAGTGTACCCAATGTGTCTTCTTATTTTACCCCTGGGCTTGGTATACTCTTTGCGGTTATGTACAAGTCGAACTAGTATTTGGCGAGACAGCAACGTCGAGGCCAGGCTTTCTTCAGTGCCTGATACATATTTATCACACAACCGTACAGCACACATGAGTCTTGAAATCAGCCCAGGAGTATCCTTGATCGTTGGGCAACGGCATCACTGCGCCCTTATACATTCAAATGGCTCAGCATCTATCAGGCCACATACCGCTCTCTAGCTCGTGCTCTACTCGTGTGGACGTGTATGTGCTACTATGGCCTACATCTAAAGCACGGAACATACTCTTGTACTTACAGTAGGCTTGTAAAGCGAAAGCTTGTGAAAATTGAGATGACCAGCAACACTGGTCGCTGTAACGAAGGTCTAGCCACGTATGTATTTTACACATATGCATACATCTTGTGGCGGGCGGTATCTCCTTGAAGCAGCAAGCAGTCACTGTTAACCTCGGAGCACCCCACTCTTCGTGAGGTCGGTAAAGGAAAGTATTGTTGTGGTACCGTGTGGTCAACATGACAATGTTCTCCGAATACCGCCGATATTGACACAACCACAAGCAACCATGCTAACGACCTCCTATAGACCCAATTTGACCAATTTAAGATAAACCAACGCTTGCAACGTCGTCCGGCTCTTCTTCATACAGGGTGACCCCCCTGCACGTTTCATGAAAACATGTCAGGTGTTTACAGTAGAATATGCAAGTAACATAACGGCAATTGTTCAAGACACGCGCCCAAGCGAAGAAATCGAGAGGACTCGTAGGCCATGTTTTACTCTTGCATGCTTGGTTACCAGTGGCTTGTATATATATATGCCGTATTTTCCACAGATGCTATACACTTTACAGGAATATGAGGGTACCGGCCTATGAAATATGCCTTACGGAAAACGGCATACCTCCGGAATCAAACCACACAAGCCCGTCCCTCCGAACTTAGAAGATTTAATAAAACCCACTCGGTTTTTGACGGTACCAGTAAATCTTTGCAAAATACTTGTTGGTGTTTGACACCCATCAAGGTGTTCCTGTACGTTGGGCATTCTGAAGCCCCAGACCCAAGTAGGTAGGTCGCATCGCTCGGGTTGAAGAATGCGGAGCTCCGTAAGAAGCGTGCACTGGCGGGTATGCGAGTAGCTGGCATCGTCGTGGGTGGTCAGTATGCACATCGAAATCTGGGGCGGCGCGAGAACCTGTACACGTTACAAGCTGACTGGTGTACGTCGAAATGATTTCTAAAGGACTCGTTTCTAGGGCGGCCTACCGGGTTAAAGAATGCGTCGGAGTGATCTGGCAGTTGCACCAAGAATGTTCTTCTTGATGTAAGCTTTCTTCGAACATGTGTCTCTTAGGGATAATATTTGGTCCGGGAGGCACGGTATTTTTCGTTAGGCATGTTTCCCACCTCTAGCATGTACGTATCCTGAAGACACGAAACGTATACTGTAGCTCCTGCGAATTATTGGTTTGGTAAAACCAAAAAAAATAACAGTCGGCAAAAGCACGAAATTTCTGATCCAGCGCGGCTCTTCGACGAAGCGCTTGACAACAGGCTCAGGGTAAAGAGAGCAATAATCTGGATGACACATTGCGACAACCGGGGCTTAGGCTCATCTCCAACTTTGTGTATTTCACTTCAAGAGCTAGAGACTGCAATCTCCTGAAATATTTCGATGACGCACTCTAGGTTCGAATGCTGTGAAGCTGTACCATGTCTATGTCGGCAGTTGAACCTCGCTGTAGTAATTACGTTGCTATCTCCCGAAAACCAAACTACCTGGTACGAGATTTGACGTGAGGCTGGTTGGGTGTGTGAGGCTTGTCGGGGGGGTTGGATGGTCAGCAAGGGGCTTGTTTCCCCCAGCTAACGGACAGCCAGGCACCGAGGAAGCATGTGTGTGATGAAATACTTCGTGGTTGGCGTGGAGTTGAGACGAGGTACAGTACGTCATGGATGTTCGATCCCGACCCATTATTCGTCCTCGATGATTGTCTTGTATTGATTAAAAAACATAGTGTCGGCATCCGGCGAACAAACCTCTATACCCATGTATAGCATGGTTTTCTTTTCTTGGTGTTGCTCAATTCATTTCACCGTTAGTGAAACAGCGATAACGATTGCAGCTATTTATATCGCTCACGAGTCATTACGCCTCATATCATAGGCCCAGCGGCACAGGTACAAAGTGGAACGTGGCCGCGTGTGTTGTGGTTCAGTTGAACTTGCTGTAAAGAAAGGTGTTACCCAAGCGTACCGGCCGTTCGAACCTTGGAAACGGCTGGGCTGCTGGTGTTGAGAAAACGTTTCGGCATATCGAGTACGTTCCGTTTGGTCATATTTGTTTCATTATTGTATGCGTCAGGATGGTTGATGTTACTCCATTGAATGGACGATTTTACCGCCTAAGCTTCGCCGATATTTACTGCGCCAAATAGGCTTGGGTCTTATATCGTTGTCGGAATTTGACCCTCGCTGTAGGAAAAGGTTACACGCCCATTGCTAGATAACAAATATGCGGGCTACAAGCTAAATCAATCGTGGATTGGTTGGGTTTGTGGGGGTTTCCCGGGGGCTGGGTGGTCAAGCGTGGGCCTGCTCGGTAAATCGTTACCCGCCCTTGAAGTACGTGCTTAATATAATAGTTTGGGCTGACCCAAATCTGCGCTGATGCAGGAAATCACTTGAAGTTGATACAGACCCATCAGTCGACTTTGAAGCTTGGCTGGTTTACGATTTGGAGTACTACAGTTGTATGGGTGTTACGGCCGGGCGAACAAATTGTTTATGATTCTGTACTACGATGTTCCTCCTATTCGTGGTTACAGCTCAAAGCGAAGACCTGCTTCTCGTCATTTGGGTCCTTTATATCCCCCTCTAACCATGACTTGTCAACTCGAAGCGCCAACTGCCACTTTGGAACATGGGTCGTGGGTCGTGCATACCGTCGTTCAGTGGCATCGAACCTCGCGAAACCGGCAACACTAACGCACTGACTGGCTCCAAACTTGGAAACGGCATGGCTCCTAATCTTGAACAAACGTTATGGCATGTCAAGCGCTTTCCGCACATCATGCATATCGATGTCGTTATTGTAGTCGTCAGTACGGACGAACATCAAATCTGGTTTTCATGAGCTCACCGCGTGCTTCTCGCCGATTCACCGCCAAGATACTCATGCCTCGCGGCATGATGAGGCCATCGTCACTGTTCTGTGCTCCAGGGGAAAAATCAGTGGGTGGCGCGCTTTCAATTTGCAGGTATCACGCGGGTGACTATCCTTCTATTCTGGCAGAACGATACCACGGTGCAATTCCTAACAATTCTACAATGTGTTTCAGCGGCGAAATAAGTGAAGTATTTGTTTCTGAGGCCTACTGTATATTTGGCCTAGAAAATACTACGGATATGATGTGAAACTATGGCACGTCCGTTCGCTGTGATACAAACGAAAACTAAATTCCAGCAAAACCTAAAGGCCTACTATTATTAGACAGACCACAGTGCGAATACTGCAGTATCACGGGAATCACTGAACAAGGGGCCGGTTTGCGGTGAGCACGATACACAAGCACTTATGTGTTTTTCTTGGTCATTCGATTTGAAAGTACTATGGCGCGTCTACTACGTGACTTCAAACCCACAATTGGCAACTGTTTTAGGTTATGTCCCAAGCGTCGTATTGCTACCCGTACGTGGCGGCCACCGTGGCCCACATTGGACAAATGATGCGCCGCTGAACGAACTCATTCCTCCGTGTTTATATTTTTAGTAGTTTTATCCGATGGAGAAACGCCTGACAGGTGTGTTTGCACCTGCAACCCGGGCGACCGGCCCACCTAGACCCACTCTTCATCTTCTCCCTCTGCGCCAGACCTCTTCATCGGTGAGTATAGGTACCCCAGTAGTACACTGCGTACCGTCTTGGTACCCCATACTATTTTCCCAAGGCATTTGGTGCGTCTGGTAGATTCTGTTCGGCGTGTATGTTGTTTGGGCCTCCGTTTGTTCATTCGTTATAGGCGTATCCGGGAGCCGTGAAAAGCAAAGTACCAATATGGATAGGGCGCCGTAAACATGCCGAGGGAATATGGTCGAGCAAGTATTGAGACTACCGGCCGTCCTGGTGTTATCGATGAGCGACGGACCAGGTATCGCGCATAATAGCCCAACCTTGCAGTACAAGACATCGTCCACATTTCCCGAGGAAGTGGCTGGAATCGAGCAAACGTCGAAGTCAACAAGGTCGAGGTACCGAGTGCAGTTGCACATTTGCACTGGCCCACGATCCGTCTGCGCGGTACGTTATGTACCTGTCTCGGTGCCAATCTCGTATGTTCCAATATATTCACTACGTAATGCTAGAATCATTAGTATCAGTGAAACAATCTCGTGCGAAAATGTCATTTCGACTACCTGGACTGTTGTTCCGAAGGTCTATGTGTCGATCTAGATACTGCCTGATTCGACTGCTGTAACATATATAGTTTTTTTACATATATGCTACAGACCGTGTCATGGTAGGCTGCCGTTTGCCCGAAGAAGTCCCTACTGCTGTTGCTGCTGCTGCCGCATTCTCGATCCAACACTGCCCCGACCTTGACTAGCCTTACCCTCCGTGCTATCGGGAAAACAATCAACATTGGCCCTAAACCTGTAACATAACACGACGACACTCGGACGTGTATCTAACTGCCTTTATCAGAGTTCCCTCTAGACCCAAACGAACCCGTTGACTTGTCCCTTCTCCCACAACTATTTCAACCACACCAAGACGATGGCTACACGGTATCCCATGACCTAGCCCTTCCCCCGGCATGCGCATCTTGTTCCAGCCAGCTCGGCCCTCGTGTCGTCGTAGAAACGTCGGGTTATCATTTACTCCCGGCCTATATCTTTGCGCTTTGACTATTGTTGCGTATCCCTTTAGTGTACCTCCCCACCTTTCCCAACGGTGTTGTACTCCTCAACGACAGTACTGTATCAGAATCACAGTCAGGAAACAAGTCTCAAAACAAGATGGTCCGATTCCTTCCCTTCGTCATGGCATTGGTGACTCTTGGCGTCACAGCCGGTGCCCGTGTTCCTTCTTCCAAGGGTGAGTGGATATCGCTGCTTGTACCGTGAAAGCGAAACCAATGGGAACAAGATTTTAGGTATCGTTTGAAGCCCTTGTGTTTGTGCTTGGTTGCCTCGACCTACACGGGAGGTATGGATGCGTTACGTCCACGTTTGAGTCTTGTCAGGGAGCATCACCGCCTGTTGTAGATGTTGCTATGTTGTCCGGGAATCAATTTTGTTCGATCTGATGCTTCGTGATGTGAAATACAAACCAACGCACAAACAGTATTAGAAACGAATAGGGAAGTAAGTGCAGAGAACAAACGAACGCTCTCCGCAAACTAGCGTTTTTTAGAACGAACTGGTCAGGTGGAGATATATGCCATGAGATCCGTTGTTCAACTCCAGCAAAACCGGATTCCCCTCCTCTACTGCCTGCCTTATTCAAGGCTGCTATACCCCGTCGTTCAGCGACGAGGTGTTCGCAAACTAGCACTTAACGTGTTCGCGTGTCCTACTGCATTTGTCCTCCGACCTGACATCGTGAACCATGCAGCCACCGCTGACAACGCCGAGCAGGACATCCACGGAAGGCGCGCTTCTTCGTACAAGCCGCCGGTATGACTCCGTTATGCAGACCCATGTAGAAACATATTCATCCGCGTGTGTCGCTGCGTGTATACCCACGCCTTATATACCATCACAACATGAATCTAGATTTTTCATTCCGCTCAACTCATATTGACAAGGCGTGCGCTTGCCGTCAAGCTAGATAAAGCCCACCCCCCAGCCAAGGGCATGTCCTCTGCACGACGCTGTCTTGTTGGGTTATCGAGCCTTGTTTGAATACATTAGCGATCAGCTCAATACCTCTGCCGTCATCATAGTTGAGTGCACCAGCGGTGCACTGTATGATTTAGCTTTCATTGCCTTTGATGGTCACAGCGTCATTGCCCTTTCGACTACTAAAATCACCTTTGGAAAAGCCACGTGAAGTGATATAAAAGAGCAAACCGCCCACCAATGCCCTGGCGATTCGGATTGTCTGAACGGCATATATCCAGCATAGGAGCAGCCGTAGAACAACGACGGAGCAGCCAGCGCAAGGTCATTGCCCCTACAGACCACCTGATGAGCTTACTCGATTGTCAGACAGAGAAAAACATGGTTCTGGAGGGAGTCCAACCATCGACAGAATCGCCAACGGACCCTGCCCGCATATATCCCGTTCCTTCCTGTGCAGGTGCTGTTCTGCAACTCCATCGGCTGTCCTAACGGCTTCGCACCGATCGACAACGCCCAGAATGTCAAGTGCAACAACGGCAAGTGCAAGGTGTCACAGTGCTGCGATCTGTTCTGCAACTCCATCGGCTGCCCCGACGGCTTCATTCCGATCAAGAATGCCAACAAGGTGGAGTGCTTCGACGACCCGTGCGAGGTGTCCCAGTGCTGCGAGGCGTTCTGCTCGTTCCACCCGTGCCCCAAAAACTTCGTTCCGGTGGACGGTGCAGCGCACATCCTGTGCCCTACCTCCGGGTGCACCGACTACCTGTGCTGCGAGCCCGGTGAGTCTCACTCGTAGTCGACGAGGGTGCGGTATGTTGGGTGCCGTATGCGCCTCAACCAGTAAGAGTTTGCATTATAATCTGCGCGTGGTGTAGAGGCGTTTTCTTGTCATGATGCTGTGAGTAAATAATATTTTTGATCTTTTCCAGCTGGCCGTATCAATCTGCGACCAGTATTACCTCACTATCTGTACCTCTTTAACCCCTTTAGAACCGCAGTCCCGTTTGGGGACAAACCTACTTGAAATTTGAATGGTTTGTCCCCACATATGGGACTGCGGTTCTAAAAGGGTTAAAAGTGCTGGTGAGATGGCATCATCGCCGGGCCGACATGCTACACCACGGCAGTCGTCGAATCGGCTATCACAAAGTTTCCGAACGAGTCTATTCGTCAATGCCATCAGTGCCGCACGCTGACATGCATTTCACGTTAAAATCGATCGGCAGGGGTATGTACCCGGCAAGCCTTAGCGGGAGCCGATATCCATTGCCCACGCTGACAGTTGGGCGGCGAGGCTTCGGGTGTTGATGATGGCGCATGCAAGCTCAAATTTTTCAGTTTTATTACTAGACACACAAACGCAACAGCTGTCAAACGATGTGACTTGCCCTGCGTTCGCGGCCAGCAGTCGATGCCTCGACGTAGGAAACAAAACAAAGCGTTTCATAGTTCACCCCGAATAAGTGCATTGACCTGCTGACTATCATGCTGCCTATCCTTTTGCTGCACAGGAAACCACCACTAGTTGGCATCCGAAGACGGAAAGGACCGCACCAGTTGGCCTCTGGAAACGACAAGGGTTTCAAGATCACCTCTCGACATACATGGCGGCATTCCGTACAAACTCGCCCACTGTCTGTACGACACTGGTTGTCAAGACAGCTGCGACGTTTCGTATACCTGGCGTACAGGCGTCTAGTGATTGAGGATAGCCGACCATTCCTTTGGCAAGCACCGCATCTCCCGAGCATTGTGCGGCTCTGAGGACTATAGGAACATCACCCGTGCCAAGGTCATGCTATATCGAATACGACATGTCGACTTGTATTGGGCACTGGTGCATGTATGGGGTTGTTGCTGCATATGGATTGGAACGTTACCAAGAGTCGGCCTCTTGGGGGGTGCTTCGTTCGACGGCAGCGGCATACGTTGGTAATTTTGCTTGATGGATGCGTTGCTGCTGTTTCTGTGTTGAAGTGATTTTATGCTCGGTGGAAGTCGCGTTCCGGTTCTTGCCGGCAAGTTGGATAGTCGGTTGGGCATTCGCTATCATCATGGGTCGGTCAGTTTATTAAAAATCACAACGGCCTTGAACGCATTACACTATTCAACTCCCATGGAGCATCGGTCGAGTGTGGTACTCCCGTGAGACATTGCCGTCATAAACGAGCGTGGTTGAATTAGCCGCCTCCCATTGGCGAGGTTTCCTTTCACATTATGACGAGTCCCGGACTAGTGGAGGCGACCAACATGCCTTCACTCGAGTCGTTGTGCATCCGCACAAAACGAGCAATCTGTTTTTTGTCGATTGACCGAGCCCTTCACACGGCACAAGCGACCTACACGAAGAACTTACACAATATATTTTACACAGTGTAGGGTAGGGCGCAACCTAGGGATAGCAGCTGTTGATGCGATGAGCAACGGCCAGCGGTGCGCAGCTGGTCGAGGACTGGTAAACATTATGGAGCTGACGCTTCCCTCTATCTGGTTCACTACAGTGCGCCGTATTCGGGATGTGGTAGTGTTTTCTAGTGACTCGCCGTGGCAGTTCATCGCATTAAACGGGTTGTGATACACACATTGATAAATAGCATAAACCCTACCGCACATATCACGGTATATCTCAATGTGCGGAGCCTATGTCCTACGCTTTGCTCCACAGTCGAGACAATCTGTTATACGGTTGTGTGCAGTTTGTACCTGGCTTCGTCGAGACAGCAGCGGCAAGAGCACACCTTCCTCAAATTATGCTTGACAACCGCATACTGAAAGCAGACCAAATTTGGACTGTAGACGACAAACCACTGCGCACCCTCACCTTCCAAAGGCCCAGCATCAACCAGGCCGTATGCCTCTCCAGCTTAATCAATACCAGGTATTATGCGAGCGCGGATCTATCTATGTCCTTATACACGTGCGGTAGCTGCACATACTGGCCGAAATTAATATCTGAACCAAGAAAGGTGCACTGTGCAGGAAGTGTTCATATCTAGGCCCTCGATCGGCTGTGCATAGTATAGGTATTTGGCAGGTGGTTGTGATGAAACTCTACACGCCAAAAAAAGTGCACGTCTCGGTACAGCAGTATACCGGATCAAAGTCTAACATATAAGCCTTGTACCAGTAGTAAACTCCTCGAAGAACTAAACAGCAGTCATATTCTGACCTCGGAGCAACAAGCGTTTCACTCTTTCGCTTGGTTTCTCCACAGGAAACAATTTTTTTATACATTCTCCGAAAATCACCGATCATTGTACATTTGCAGCCAACCATGCTCCGAGACAGTAAGTGAACGATATTCGCTGTATGAGCAGTCCCTCCTTGCGGCGTCATCCGGCCCCCCTATACACTAAAACGAGCCAGGTAGCATACCGTATCTACAGCAATACAGCACCTGAGGCATTTTCGCTCGTTATGGCGTGCCTGGTATTATAGGGTAGCGAACTCGTAGCGTACAAAAACTGTCGGAATTTGGAGCCCACCCCGAAACCTACTCACACCATATTATCCCATGTACAGCACGTGCGATCAAAGCATCACCCAGACCGAGGGTGCAAAAATTGACTGCAAGGAAAGCTTCGATCTCGCAGCTCTAAACGTTTTTCAAATATATGTACATACAGGGTGATCCCCTGCACGTTTCCTTTGAACAAACGGGGTACATATTTCGATCATGCAATTGACTTGGACGCTAGGTTGTTTTTAATCGTTACTGGTACGTGTTTATTATGTCGACGACAAAAAAAAAACTATGGGCGTCGTAGTATGTAGCAGCTCCCTTTAGTACTGCAGCCCCGTCTTGGGGACAAACCACTCATCAAATCCTTAGCAGTTAGCCCGTGAAAGGGGGCTGTAGTCGTCCCGCGGGTCACGCGCACAGGCAAAGGGTAGTTTTGTCCGTAGACGAAGTAACGGCCTCCGCAAACGAAGTAACGGACAAAGCAGGGTTGATTGGTAGAGAAAATATGGCATGTCTGTATCGGGAACTGGGATAGAGTAAGTTTGGCTTGGAAGGGAAGGCCTCGAACGCAGTCGTTGCAAGCAAGGCATCGAGCGTAGGTCAGCACCCCCACGCCGGGCACGAGCAAGCACGAGGTCCTGTGACGAGCACGGGCAGACGTGAGTTAGTCGCTGGTTTGTCTATTATTCAAGCCAGGAAGTTGTGCCTTCTTTTCTGCCGCCCCACCCCCCCTATTTTACATTTCGAAGGGGGGCGGGAGGGGGGGGGCACGAGTAGCTGGTGTTACGGAGGGAAATGTGTTTGTCTTCTGTTTGTTGTGGTTTTACTTGAGTTAGATCGGAAGAGTCGAATGGTATCGCAGTCGTCTCGCAGGTCACGGGCACAGGCAAAATAAATGGTTTGGAGGGCCTCGCCGGCCATGTCGTTTTCCTGTGTTGCCCAAACTAATCAGTCAACATTACTACGAACTTGGCTAGAATCGCTTCATGTATTTAATTCGCCCCCGCAATTTAGTTAGTATACCTACTAATCACGGGGGGGCATAGTTAATAGGACCTATGATACACATAAAAACCTTTATATTGAACCATTTTTACTAACCATATTTGGTCCTATTAACTATGGCCCCCCGTAATAATAATAGTACCTGCTACGATGTGTCTGGTACCAGGTACCTGGTAGGAGGTGTCAGCTATCATTTTATATATACGGACCTGTCCCATTTTCGGCAAAAACAATCGATGCACACTTCATACAGAAGCACGCAGTTGTTGTTCACGTCATCCACTAAATAATCCCATCCACCCCGACCTCTGTATACGTACGTACATGGTTAAAGTACGTACAATATGTACGTATGCACGTACGTACAACATACCACGAAGAAATGGGAAATCATCGGTTCAAGATGCGATCACAAAGGTGCGACAACTATAATAAACGCGACAATAGGTACGGGGTACGAGTGTACCAGTGTACGTCACCATCGATTTCAGGGAGCAATGAAGGGTTTTGACGGCGTAGCACCGAGCAGTGGTGCGCATTTTTTTCTGATCCTGTCCCTATTTCATAGAATTAGTTCATTCGCAAGAACGCAAGAAGAGCTCAGGGTGAACTCGTGAATATATTCCATCACCCCCTACCCTCTTACATGTCCAACAAAAGTACGCCTTAAAAAATGTATCCACGTAGGCATAGCTCAAGAAAATAACCAACAACAGGTTGCACACAATAACTACATCCCTCTCTGGACGAAATAACCTGTTTCTCCCATTGGATAAAAAAACGCGAAATTCCCATAGGAAAAATGGTCAAAACTGATGGAAAGCCGTAACAACCCATCGACGGAGCTCTCTCGGCATGTTTTCTATAATATAGAGATTCCGCTATAGTTTATATTCTACAGTATGTAGGATAAACAGGGTTTTTTATTTTATTTTACAGAGAATAGTATTAGTCTGCATGCTGTTCCCAATACGATTTTTTTCGGAAATATACAAAATGTACCGCGTGGTTGATCGCCTACTCAAAAATACGGATTCTCCACTCATTGGAGATATTTCTTGGAGAAACACTACTTTGCCTCGAACCAAACAAAAACTAACTACCGATTCGCTGTCAGGGACTGCAGCATATTGCTGCGGTTAGATGTCATCTGAACGCTTTTGTATACCACTTCCACAGCCAGAAAGTTGAACACAAACATATTCATATTGATTCGAGCTCAATGCGGTGCCGTGCTCGTGTTTCGGATACTGTTATGCTGTCCGATGTCGTTGTCGCCAGTTAAACTTTCTGGAAATAAAATAGCCAAACACATTGCTAGCTCGCGAAAAACAAAAAGTCGTACTAGCCTCCATCATAGGTTGTTTTGGGCCTGTGTGGTTTGTCGGGGGGATCGGGTGTACAAGCGTGGGCCTAAACACCCAACAACAGATCGGCAGGCACTTACTTGCCAAGCATGAGCATGACGTAGCATTTCGTCCACGGTGTGAATTTGCACCTATCTACATAGGAAGTGTAGTCCACGCGCGTTCAATGCAGACCCTTCAGCCGTCCTCGAACTTTAGTTGGTCGAAAGTTTTGAGCATGTGTATCGAGGTCGGGTGTGATGAGATATTTTATGATTCTCTGAAACAGTTGTCTTCCTCTGGGAATTGGCTTCTGTTCCCTTCCAGTTGTACAGCTCTACTGTAGTGAAAAACTTCTCTAGAACGTAGTTGTTACTATTACGGACGACCCTAGTTAACAGGACCTATGGTGTACATAAAAAACTATATATTTAACCATTTTCACCAACAATATTTGGTCCTGTTAACTATGGCCCCCCGTAATAAAAGTCCTCCCGAGCTATGACGCTTCAAAGCGGAGGCCAAACTACCACATCTACATTGTCGAACGGTCCTTCAGTTGACGCTAGCACCGACCAGATTGCAACCACAGCGTACTGGCTAGCTCCAAAGTTGGAAACCTCATGGTTGAGGCTGTCGAACAACCGTTGTTGCCTGACAAGCGCATTATTTCGCCGCGTTCATCTTGTTATTGTATGTATGTGATAGTAATACGGAAAACTAAGCATTGAATGAATGCGTACATCGTGTAAGCCTCGCCGATATTCACCGCCAACCTTTTCATTCTGCGCGGTAAATCGAAGCCGTTGCAGGCTGTACTTCAGAGGAAACATCGTCACCGGTGGCCTGGTTTCAACCTGCAGAGCTTGCGCGTGCGAAGTTGCCGCAGTGCTCTCTAGACGATACCCGGTGCATCGTGGAAGCATTCGGCAGTATGGTTAAGAGGTGCAATGACTGCAGTCTTGTAAATGCAACCTTTCGATCTTAAAAGAATCTCCGAACGGCGCACTCCTGTGGCGCCTGCTTCGGCTGCAGTACCAGCACAGCTAAAGTACAACACCGAGAAAGGTCACAGAACATGCTTATGCCATGAGGAACACTACGATTGAATGGAGCCGATTTTCGTACGAAAACGGTATACCTGATACTTCATTTGGATGTAGCCGCCGTTCGATTTGAACAGAACCTGCCGCGTTTACTCCGTGTCGGTTTACTCGCGCTCGACCAATACTCTGATGCATGCCCCGATTGTCTTTCTACTGCCCGTAGTGGCCGCCGTGGTTCACACCAGACTCATGTTCCATCGATACAACACCAACCAAAGATGCCATGACTTTTACTTTTATTGGGTTTATCCGGCGAACAACGCCTGCCAGGTAAGAGCACACTTGGAACCCGGGCAACCGCGCCACTTATACCCACGCTTCACCTTCTTCAGCTCCAAAGCCCTTCATCGGTAAGAGTAAGTATTGCAGTGGAACGAGGGCTGGTGTTGTGGAAAATAATCGTTTTACAGGCTGCTACGTGGGTGGGGGTGTGTTGTGGTACGATAAGGGGTGTCCTGAAAAATTGCCGCTTCTAAACGTTGTTTCGTTGGTCTGATATTTGCTTGATGCCGGTGTGTACGTACGTTGTTCATCTATTGACTGCGAATGGGTGTACCTGCTGGCGTCGCAAAAACACAATAATAGCCAATATCTGGTGAGAGTACCGCGGAAACACGATGGCGAAAGATAACTCCCTGGTATGGCCAATGGGGAACGAACCAAGTACCGCAGGCAGCGCAACCTAGCAGGTGCCGTTAGGATAGTTCAAGCAAGTACCTAGGGCTTGACTATGCCAAGGACAGTTCCGAAGCGAATACCGGGTGCTGAGTTGGACGCTCATTGTAGAACCGGCCGACACCATCTCCATGTGATTTCATTTGCAGCAAGGCATCGGATAGTTAAAGCCCAAACGGTGGTCCTACACGTATCTCCTCGCCGCGATCGATCTCGTGGTTTCCGTTTTTTCATCACACGCAGTCCATCCATAAACAACATCGGTGAAACATTTCATTTTAGCCAACCTTCGTTCTGTTGTGCGGTACATCATAGTTCAGCGCACCTGATATCCAAGTCGTCACTGGCGGACTGGCATACGTTCATCGTTATATATAATGTATATATATATACCTGGTATAATGTTCGGTGGTGTTATGGTCGGTCGCTGTTCGTCCGATGCAATGACTACTATAGTAAATAATGTAACATTACGGCCCTAATTTCCACCGATATATTAAGTAGCTTGAATATATGCGCTGTCGGACAAACACACAATGTTCGCCGTAGACCGTAAAAGCACGCATCGACACTCTGACACGTATTGGACCGCCCGCGTGGCAATCCAGGCCATAACAACCGGGTCACGGTGACTGCTAGATGACATCTCATGGCGACGCTCGACCCACCCGCACACACTCGATATAACCCGGTACGAGCCAGCTCGACCCTGACGACGTCCCAAAAACAATAATTGGTTCGCATATCTCCGTCGGAACGCCTCCGCTATGTCTGCATTTTGGCGTACTTTCTTCCGTTTCAAACTTGTTCGCCCTACCAGCACCAACCCAGTACTGTCGAGGGATTACAATCAAGAGACAATACTCCAGCAGGATGGAACGATTTGTTCCCTTAGTCGTGGCTATGGTGTCTCTCGGTGTCACGGCTGGTGCCCATGTCCCGTCTTCCAAGCAGGTTGAGCGCAAATTAATTGCGGTTTCTACCGCGCAAGCGGAAGGGACAGTCGACGTGTGTTGTTGGCTTACGGCTAGTTTAGGGGGACAGACTATTCGCTCCTGGCCCCCTTCGGGTGACGAACGTTGCTTTTTTTCGCCCCGATCCCTTGGATATGACAAGTGTAATACAACGTAACCCGTTGTGTTTGTGCTCGATAGCGGCGACATGATCGGGCGGCGTGAACGAGCTACGTCCGAGTTTGGAATCTTTCCAGGGAGCACAAACGTCGACATGCTTATTGCCGATATACCATCGAGGAGTTGGTTTCGTCTAGCCCGGTGCCTTTGACGTGTGTGGTCTTAAATGGGGAATATCTACGGCAGCAAATTATTCATTACAGCAAAGAGCAGAGCAGAGGGGACAGCCGGACACCGTGAACATACTGCGAATGCCTTCGACATAATACTGCCTAATATATCGTCGTGTCTAGCCGGAAATAGCTATCGAAGGTTCAATTTTTCAGAGACTTCGAAAACTATCACCCCGCTACTGCCCGCCTCGTTTAAAGCTGCCGCCTGCTGTCTTTCTCCAACAACTCTTGTAGAAACCAGGAATTAACGTTTTCGAATATGTTTCTCCTTTTGTTTTGCGCCCCAACATCGTGCCCCTAGCAGACATCGCTGACAACGACGAGCAAGGCCTCCACGGGAGGCGCGCTCTTTCGTACAAACAGCCGGTATGAACACGTAATACATGCTCATGTACGCATTCTAGACTTCCGTGTTTTCCGATTGATATATATATATATACCATCGCCAACCCTGGCGTTATCCTAAAACCCCATGATGTTTTCCTTCAGTACCTCTCATGTCGATAAGGCGTGCGCTTCGTGTCAGGTAATACAAGGAGTATTCCACATCCAAGCGTACGCTGGTAGCACGATACTGTCTCGTTATGTGTCCGACCGTGTCTGGGCAATAGCATATTCAGTTGAATGCGTTTAATGTCAACACTGGTGCGCACGGCGACGGTCCAGGGCATTTTTCCATGTAATGTTCCTCGCAATCAATGGCCATGGCGTCAATGATTTTTAGACTTTCTATCTTATCATCGGTCAACCCACGGGACCAGATATAAAGGTTCATGCCGCTTATCAGCCTCCAGGCGATTCTGTTTTTCAGTAGGACACGCATTAAACATAGGATTATCCGCAGAATACCGGCGGAGCGAGCGAACGGTCATTGTCGCTCAAGGCACCCCTTGAACAGATTCGATAGTCAAAACAGAGAAAAACGTCCTCCCCGTAGGTCTGTCTAGTCATCGACCGGGCGGTCACCCGACCCTGGGCGTATATGCCATCCCCCCCGCTACTGCAACTTCATCGGCTGCCCTAACGGCTACGCTCCGATCTACGACGCTCAAAATGTCGAGTGCAGCAACGGCAAGTGCGAGGTGTCACAGTGCTGCGATCTGTTTTGCAACTCCATCGGCTGCCCCAACGGCTACACTCCGATCAAAAATGCCCACTAGGTTGAGTGCTACGACGAACCGTGCGAGGTGTCCCAGTGCTGCGAGGGTTTTGCTCGTACCACCCGCGCCCCCACCACTTCGTCCCGGTATATAGCGCTGATCACCTCCTGTGCCCTACCTCCGGGTGTACCGTTTACCTGTGCTGCGAAGGCGGTGAGTTTCACTTGTAGTTGGGGAGGGGTTTCACCTGTTTGATCCAGTTGATACCTAAAGGGGCGACCTTAAGGAGCGCCCCCGACCAGCAGGAGAGTGCATTGCATGTGTTTGCGTACTCAAGAGATGTGTCATGCTGAGAGGTAATCACTGTTGTGGTGCTTGCCAATTGGCCGTACCACATGACGACGAACATGGCCGCGCTATTGATAGACCGCCACACGCTAGTGACGTGATATCATGGCCGGACTGCCACGCTATCACAACGGCCCCCGCCTTTTAGCGCTTCATATAGAAATTGCGAATAAACCAGCTTCTTAGCGTTATCAGTGCGGCAAAAATGTGTGAAATGTGTTTTTACGTTTGCAGGTACACATCGATCGGTAAGCCTGTGTACATGGCAAATCTGCGCAGCTGCTCGGGTCAATAAGCTACCGCGATAGTCACAGAGGGCTCCGGTTCTCAGCATGGCGGATGACAGCTCAGTATTAACCCGTAGTGCAGTGTTAGTGCCACCCTCACAGTGGTATACCATCGGACAATTTTAACATATATATCATTCGGTAAGGCTCCGTTCACAGCCATCAGCCGACTGTTCGACGTAGCAGTGAAATAAAACGTTGACAACGACACCCAAAAGAGACCTGGGGAATCTGTTCTGGGACCTGCTAACCGTCATACTGCCTACCCTTTGACTGCACAGGACGCCGCAACTAGTTGGCCTGTATCTTAAGTGGGAAAGGGTTGCACAATGACCTCTCAAGACAGAAGGATCCATCCCGAGTACGTACCCGCCCAACTCCTGCGCGACACAGGTTGTAGAGGCAGCTACGGCATCACGAACACCTGGCGGAGCGCAGTACTTGAAGGCAGCTCTCTATGTATTCGGTTGCACGCACCGTTTTAAAAGAGCACTGTGAGGCGCAGGGGACTAAAGATTTTTCCCCCGTGACTGAAATGTGTTTGAGTAAAATATCATGCAATAGAATTCTCGAGAAAAGCTGCGTGTGAGTCGGCTCCTTGCGGGGTTCTTGGTTGAACGGCAGCAGCATATGATGGCGCTTCCGCTTGATGGAGACATTGATGGTTCCTTCGTTGTTTCGAAATCAACTAGCTTGTGCGAGAAGACGCGTCAGGTGGTTTGTCACCGTGGTTGCTTTGTTAGTCGGTGGGGTTTTCGCTATCATCAAGGGTCGATTGGTTTCAATTTCTATACGCCTTAACCATTCCAACATCCATGGGCCATCGGTCGAATGTGGCACCCCACAAGGCGTATACCTATGCTGCCTCAGCCAAGCGTGGATGGACTCGGCACGTCCCATTGACGAGATCGAATTTCACAATATGACATGTGACGGGTTGACGCAGACGACCAAGTATGCCATCGATCGATATGTTGTGTATCCTGAAACAAGCACAGTAGTAGTAGGAAGTTGGCGTAATTAGCACCGCACCTCCTACTATACAAAGAACGCACAATATGTTTACAACGTAACGTAGCGCACCTATATTCGGCGTAGGCGACATGTCGACAACCATTGATTCGATGGACCAAGTCCGGCAATGTGTACGTAGCTCACCTAGCATTGAACAAGCTAAATAAGCTAGCGCTGTCGTCTAACAGATACACTCCATTGGAGTTGTGCTGTTTTCGAGTGCGACACCGTGACATCCATTGTGTGGACTCTGCGGCTTCGGGCGCACACATGAGTAGCACAGACCGACTCGCGCGTGTCACGTACTGTGGTGCGCGGTGTACCTCAACATGCAGAATGTGCGTGTTACGTCTTGTTCCGTACGAGTTCTAGGTATAGTGTACGGTCATGACAGTTTGAACCTGTCCTTGTCAAAACGTCAACGTCTACGGTAGGCCCACATCGATATACGCCCAGCATCTGTATACCACGTATATATATATACTGTCTATTCAAGCCATACCTCTTGAACTGATACCTATTGTTGGCAAGCAGCCGATTTGTTCACTTCGGGCTCTCACATCAAAAATATAGAGCATCGGTCACGGCACAGACTCCCCAGTTCAGTGCCCTGCACATGCAGTGCAGGGCCATGAATGTGACAGCGCCTATCTATGAAAAAATGAACAGAGGATTAAATTTTGCGGGGAACCTGAATAAAATTTGAATAAGAAACCATTGCTCAACGGCGAGGGCTACACTAACTCCTGTATTATATTACGGGGGACCATAGTTAATAGGACCTATGGTATACATAAAAACCTATATATTTGACCATTTTTACTAACAATATTTGGTCCTATTAACTATGGTCCCCCGTAATAGTAGCCTAGGCATGCTTAAGATTGTATTAAGATGGTGTCACAACAACAAGAAAACTATCAGGCACACGCAAATCCTGTGCATGGCGTAATACTTCGTGGGCGGCGCGAATTTGGTTGTGCCAAGATGTTGGAGATCGCGTGAGTGTGATCTTGACACATACATCCGTTGTCCTCGACGCGTAGCTGGTTTGCAGTTTTGAGTTTCGGAGTGCGGGTGTGAAGGTCGGGCGAACAATTTAGAAAATCGATTCCGAGAGTAAGGATCCTCCTCTTGAAAAAAAAAAAAATCTGGTAACCGTTACAGCTCTACTACGGGGGACCATAGTTAATAGGACCTATGGTATACATAAAAACCTATATATTTAACCATTTTTACTAACAATATTTGGTTCTATTAACTATGGTCCCCCGTAATAGTAAAAACCGTCTCTTCCATGAAGTTGTTTATAATGCCCACGAGCTATGATTCCTCAAAACGCAGACCAAACTGCCAAACCTTCGTTGTGGAGCGTGGGCAATACGTGCGGCGGTGTTTGAGTCGAAGTTAGCCTCAAGAAAAGGATAGCGTACACGTACTTTCTGTGGTTCAGAAGCTGGAAACGGCATGGATGCTGGTGCTGGACGAAAACACAGGCGATATGGCACGCCAAGCTCATCCCGCTCATCATACCCACCATATACCCATCTTGGTTTTGTATGCGTCAGCATTGCCACAAAAACTCGCACTGAATGGATGACCACCACGTGTCCGCCTCGTCGATGTTCACCTGCAAATAAATTACGCCGCACTGCATGTTGAAGCCATCGTGGCTGTACTCCAGGGGAGGAATCGTTCCGCGGTGCGGTTTCTACATACAGACCACAACTGCGATTGTTCCGCGTTGTTGGTACAACGACACCCTGGTGTAATTTACAACCATTGTACAACGATATGGTTCAGAGCCTACGTCAATACAATCTATGTTTTGTAGGACCTACGATATGACCACGACGAAATTCCGAACGGCACGTCAGTGTGGCATCTTACTCAGTTGTGATCCACAGCTCGACTACAGGAGAGAAAGACAAAGGCCGGCTACACGGGCAGTAGTTATACTCCTGTATAGTTCAAGGATTCACACAAGGGGCCGACTTTGGGCGAAAGAGCTAGAGCTGGTACTTCATTAAAATGTAAGGGGCCTGTTCCGAAAGCAGTATGGTGCGTGTGCTCCCTGGCTGAAAGCCCACACCTGACATGGGTGTCAGGGTATGGCCCGCGCACCGCCCTGTCACCCGTATTGCCCACTACGACCACCGTGTTCCACATTGAGCAAATGTTACGCCACCAACGTGAGAATAAATTATGTTCGCGCTTTTCAGTATATTTAGCTCTATCCGGTGGAATATCGCCTGCCAGGGGGGGGTGGGGTGGGGGGCACCCGGAAATCGGGCGGCTGCGCCACCTAGAAGCACCCTTGATGTTCTCTCTCTGCACCAGACTTCTCCATCGGTGAGAATATGTACTGATAAAGTATATTGCGTGCCGTCCTGTTAGGTAGTCGCTTGGGCAGGGTGGTTGGGGGATATGGTATTGCTTTGTACCGGGTTGCGCCCTGTGTGCTTCCGGCATTGCTGGTCAGCGTGCTCGGACTCTAATACTAGACAAACATCGACATTGGGTAGGGAGTACCGCGGGACAAACGTCTTGTCCGCGAAAGACGGATCAGGTACCGCGCTTACGGTAACCTAGCAGACGCCATCGCCATATTTCGAGTAAGTGTCTAGGGCAAGTGCAACAAGTTAAGGACAGTACCGTCGAGATACTATGTGCAGCTTCGCACTTGGCAGCGGACGAACTGCAGCAGGGCATCGGACCGTTACTGTAGAGCCCCAAATGGCATGGTGCTTATATCAATCGTATATTGACAGCATCTCTAAAATGGTTTTGTGGGTTTAAAGCTGTATACCACACGCAATTTGTGGATAAAAAGTATCGCTGAATCAACATTTCGACCCAAACTTCGTTGTTGCTCCATACCTGGGCTGTTGTGCGCGGTAGATCGGTATGTCAATGTTGAAAACGTAAACTTCGACGGCAGTCACACCTACAGCATTTTTTTACCTGGTACAACGTTTGATTTGTGTCTTGATCAGCCGCTGTTTGTGCGACGCAAGGCCTACTTAGCATGCCAGATCGATTATATACCCACACCTGCTGTAGTTCGACGCCCCATACTGCCTGAAACACACACAGTACTTTAGCTCGTATTTTACCGCCCGCGTGCCAATTCCCGCCGGATCCCAAAGCAGACATATACCCACCCCTCCTACATAGAACTTCCAACCAGGCCAAGACGATCGCTAGACATCCCATGGCGCAAGTCTCCAAACTGGAGATATTGCTGTACATGCCAGCTCACCCTTAATGACGCCGTAGACAACAGACTACTCGCATGTCGCCTCTTAAACCACAGGCGTGAATTACGTGACACCAACTTAATCTCATTCAAAAAGGATGACTACCCGAAAACATCATGTCTCCGTCGGAACTCGGAACGCTGCCGACACAGTTGTAGTTTAACGTACGTCCCGTTTCCGTCTGCTCCCTTCCTGCTGTTTTGGAAAACAAATCTACTTTCACGAATACCAGGTTCTAACGGGATGGTGCGACTTCTCCTCTACCGTGCAAGTAGGAAGTAGAGTTGGTAACTTGGCACAACCTATTTTCCCCGATTGTGCATGTGGACGTCTTCCGCCGTGGAGTCGGATTGTAAAAGGAAAGCGCGGGGGGGGGGGGGGGGCATTTCGTACTCCGAACGTGTACTTTCACGACGTAATGCTGTGTCATGTTGTTTTACTCTGGGATGGTTGGATATCGTTTATAACGGTTGGTGCCCGGGTTCCAACGCGTTACCGTCTCCAGTGACCGAAACATCACGCGATCGTCCACGAAAACGGGGGCTGGTTCTAAACCTCTCCTCCCTTCGAATTCTCTCAAACAGTGCAAATAGTTTCAGGGTATAGTAATGTTGGGGTGGGGGTCAGGAATACGCTGTCCTGATTGCTCAGAGATAGGGATGCAAACGACTTGCAGCCGCCACACCAATGCCAGAGAGCGGGGATGAGAAGAAGCCACGACCCCCCCCTCCTAACCACTCTAGAAGTGGTGAGCAGGGTTGGAAGTATGAGACTAGGGTAGATCAGGGGTAGGAATCCCGAATATGATATCAAACCATCTCAACTCGGTATTGCCCTTTAGATACAGGTACGCAATAATGGCTGTTCTCCGAGTATGTAGTACTCCAAAATACTTTCCACGTTCGGGCTCTTCTCCGCTGAACGCTGTATCTGGCCCTCCCCCCCCTAAACCGATCAAGACTTCGTTGGAGAGAATCCTGAAGCAAAATGTGTTTGGGAATGCGGGCAAAATACCGTTCGAGGCAACTCCGAAGCGATCTTTGTTTTCGAGGGTGGTTGACAAAAACATTTTTTTCTGGGTCTTTCGTGGCGAATGACGAAGAAGCACGTTTCGAGATATCGGGTTTTTTTCACCGCCTGACAGCAATTCCTGCTGTGCCGCGGAAGGCGACCACGACTCAATTCTGGATGACGAACGTCAGCCTCTATCATCTTGATACTATCGATCTTGCACGCAAGTATGTAGCCTTACTTTTGGTGGTAGATTGCCGCGGAGTACGCTGGCGGTCCGGATGAACTGCGCGCGGCTTGAGGTGTCGTCAAGGGGCACAAGCGCCGACCGATATGTAACGTCCCCAATTCTCTCCAGAAATAGGTTCCGTCCGGCCTGATGTTTCGTAAACGTGTCGGCTCACATTGACTATGCCAATCGCAGCACACAGCCAATATGAAGCAATGATTAAAATGAGGAAGGAACGACCGAATGCCCTCGATATGCTGAGGCCTTGAGGCGTTCTAACATAGGGGTATCATATTTAGGGAGAAAAAAACGTCTGAGCCACCACGGCGTCCGTACCGGGCGCTAATTGAAGGATGAGAATGGAGCTTGACTCTACATTGCAAAGCATAGTGCGTACGTACACGTGCGAGATGCGTGTAGCATCAGTCGTGTTCATGTATGTGTCTCCGTTGATCTCGGCATTATACGTTGGGGGGTGTAGGAGCCTCAGACAAATTAGGGCGAACCTCTACCGTAGAACGCCTCCCTTCCAGAGGCTCCGGGAAAGCTGAACATTGCTCGTGTTGGGTATATTTCTCATCGCCTTCTACAAACATGACCCCTCTCCACGGCCTGCCTTATAGAAGGCTGATATGTCTGACTCCAACGATAAGCTTGGAAGCCAGGAGTTAACGTTTTGAATTGTCTACTCCTTTCACTATTCACCCTAGTATCGTGCCCCTCGCAGCTGCCGCCGAGAACGCCGGGTAGGACATCCACGGGAGGCGTGCTTCTTCGTACAAGCCGCCGGTATGACTGTGTAATGCAGACCGATGTACAAACATAGAGACGCGTGTTTGTCGCTTCACCTATGCCAACACTAACCCAGAACCAACCCCACCAATACATGCACGTTTCAAATCGGAAACGACTTAGCGACAACGCGTGCGCTTAGCTTCAAGCTAGCAAAGCGTAACAACGTCTGAACGAGCGCCTACCGCATGATGTGATCTTGGTTTCTAGCGTCGAGCTTTGTTTGAGCAGCACATCGATCATTTGGATAGCTTTGCTGCCTACACTGATACGTACAATAGCGATACCCGGTCTGATGCAGATTTCGTCGCAGCGCAAATTGCCATGGGGGTCAACGCCTTTTGGACTAGGAATCGGTACAAAGGTTCACACCGTTTATCAACGTTTTTTTTTGTCATTTTCGAACTACAGCATAACATTCATCGAGCATAAGACCATCCAGAGACTAACGACGGAGCCAGCGCGAGGTCATTGCCGCTCAAGACGCCTCTTTGACATACTTGATTGTCTGACAAAGAGTATCGTCATTCTTGAGCACACAATAATCCACCATATCGCTGACGAAGCCTGGGCGTATGCCGTAGCCCCCCTGCCCTCGCTTTCAGGTGCGCTGCTGCAACTCCATCGGCTGCCCTAACGGCTTCGCTCCCATCGACAACGCTCAGAATGTGAAGTGTAACAGCGGCAAGTGCGAGGTGTCACAGTGCTGCGATCTCTTCTGCAACTCCGTAGGCTGCCCCAACGGCTACACTCCGATCAAAAATGCCCACAAGGTAGAGTGCTACGACGAACCGTGCGAGGTTTCTCAGTGCTGCGAAGCGTTCTGCTCGTTCCACCCGTACCCCAACGACTTCGTTCCGGTGGACGGCGCTGCGTGCATCCTGTGCCCTTCCTCCGGGTGCACCGACTACCTGTGCTGCAAGCCCGGTGAGTTTCACTTGTAGTCGGGGAGGGTTTGATATTTTTGGCGCTGTGTACTCCAAGCGACACCCCGACCACTAAGGTGCATTTGATTTCTACACGTACTATAGAGTTATAGAGGCGTTTTCTCGTCCTACTGATGTGAAGGGACCACTTTCCCGTCGTTGACGGCCGTGCCAACCTGTGACAAATATTACTGCACTGTCGATAGGCCTTCAAATCCTGGTGGGCTGACACTATGCTCGGCCCACCACGCTATTAAAGCGGTCATCACCGTCTAGCGTGCCATCACGAATTAGCTAAAATGAACAACTCCGTCGGTGTCGTCAGTGCGGCACAGATTATTGAACACACTTCAATTATGTTGCGTGTATACTTACGTGGTCAGTAAGCCTATGTAACTGCGAAACCTTACTTGTAGCAACAGACGCTGGAAGAAACAGGCTACGGTGATAGCTCAATGAGGCTCCAGTTCTGGGGATAGCTGATAAAGACTCACACTAAAAATATTGATATATCCACACAGTAGAAATAATTCAAATGCTTGAGCATGTATGTCCTCCGTTCACGCTCCATTAACGGTGACCAGCCGATACCTCGAAGTAGGAACAAAAACTTCATGTTTAAATGCTCGCCCAAATGGGACCTGCAGAAACTGTTCGATCATGCCAGCAACCGAACTTCCTACCCTTTGAATGCACAGGAGGCCACCACTAGTTGGCATCTGAAGACGGCAAGGACTGCACGATGACCGCTAGAGATAAAACGCGGCATCCCGAGCGCGAGCGCACCCAACTCCTATGCGGGACGTGTTGGAAGACAGCTGCGACATCATGTGTACCTGGTGTGCGTAGGCTAGTGATTCAAGGTGGCCGACCCTACGTTTGGCCGCGAACACCGCCTCTCTGGAGCATTGTGAGGCTCCAAGGGCAGCTGACAAAAGAATTTTACCCATGTCAGACCTGTGATATCGAACAAGATTCGAACCCAAGAATTCCGTTTTGGAACGTGCATAGATGTGTCGATATTTGCTGCATATGAATCAACTCGTTGTTTGATTCCCGGTTTCTTGTCGGGTTCTTCCTTTGGACAACAGACACGTATGCTGGTCATTTCACTCGATGGCTATATTGTTGCTCTGATGGCTATGTTATATTTGACTAGGCATTCGAAATGCAAGACGCGTCGGGCGGTGTGGTAGTAGGTTAGTTAGTCGGTTGGGAGTTCGCTACCAATGTTTGTCGGTCGGGGTGAATTTCAATGGAATCTAAACGTCTCAATTTCTTCAACCTATCCGTCGACTTTGGCACTCCAGTAAGGCATGTACCGAGGCTCTGCCACAACTAATACTGGGCTTCCCGTGGGCGAGATCGCCTTTCGCATTACGACATGTTCCGAACTCGTGGAGACGGCCAATTACGCAATCGCGCGAGACGTTATATATCCTCATGAAACCCACAATATATCGCATTGAACTGTGTATCCTTTCGCACGTCACCCGCGAAACACACGAGGAACAAAAGTTTTGAAAAAATAGCGCACCCCAACCTACGAAAAATATATCTGGAAGAACAGATTGCGGTAGTAGCTGTTGATGCAATGGGCCAAGGCTGGTAGTTGGGCTGCTCGTCGACAGAGTGGTCATAAAAATCGTGCTGACTCTTTCGTCCATCAGGCTCACGGCACCCCATTGTGGCGGGTGCGAGTGTGCCCCCGTCACGCCCAAGGTGTTGAATAGACGTAGGCTGATACGCACACGATTATCGTAAAGTGAACATTATACAACACGGAGAGCGCTCGGAATCCCGATGTGCAGAAGGTTTGTTCTACTGTTCTCCATAGACTACGGGCATAGCACGAAGTACACGGTTATGCATGGTCTGACCGGTCTAAACGTGTCTTCGAGGCAGCAACAGGGCAGGCCCAAATCACTATATGTCAGCCAACCGACAGCATATCATGCATTGTTTACGCCTCGAAATCGCACTAAGAGTATACCTGACCAGCGACCGATTATTCACGACACGCTCTCACACTCAAAAGGCCTAAACTCACCCAGGCCACAGACATTCCCTGCTCAATACTTTACACGTTTGGCGTTTGGATCACATATACATAAATATGTACATTCTATCATGGTCGAAATTCAAGTCAGAGCAAAGCAGCGTCTAGAGCAAGCGTAGCGTATGACGTGGCGGGAAAGCACTTTTTCGTGGCTTAGGCTATCGATCGTCTGGGTGATACAGGTGCTGTTGTGATGAAGTTATAGCGATACAAACTCATACCGTACCTGGTAGTTATAGCGATATATATATATATATATATATATATTTTTGGTGCATATGGTATCAAAGGTATAATAGTCGAAACCCCTTGAAGCACTAAAAGGCAACTTTTTATCTCGGAGCAACAAAAATGTCACTCTCGAGGTTGGCAAATGGTTTTGTGGCCCGGCGAAAAACACGTTCGTTCACGCACTGTTCGAATATTTCCGGCCTTGATAAATCCACAGCGAACCCATGCTACCGACAATGTGTTGACCCACTTTGGCCATGAGATTAGTTACAAACCTTGTAATGTGATCCTGGTCACCAATATCCTGGGCGATCTCCCTGATTTGGTTTTTGAAATGCACCTGGTGCTCGTCTCCTTGAGACTCACCGGGTATTCACCTCGGGCACACCGCCAACATTTATTTGCTGTTAGTTGCAAGCGGGGATTACAACCTCTTCTCCCCTTCAGGGTCTGACCCCAAAACTAAATATGTTCAACGCGATGACGTGCACATATTCATGTTGAAGCTGTGACTCGCCGCCATGGTTAAACACAATGTTAGCTGACGAGCGGAGTGGCCACTAAGTGGCAACAACATTGTTAACTGGCAAACAGTGTGTGTGTGCTCTTCACATTATCCCGTTCATTCTACCCGTTGACAGCCAGCACAACCAGTGTCCGTGCCGATTCTTCAATCCTAGAGAGTTACACGTTCTGTGGTCACAAAACTATGCGCCACAGTGGGTAGTACATTGTTACGCAGTAAGCAGGGTAGACAACCCAGCGCCGTGTCATCATGCTGGATACGGCAGGCACCACATATGCATTTTATGAAAAAGAGATACAAAAGGAAATGATAAAACAAACGAACAAAACAAACGAACAAAACAAAAACAAAGACAAAAAACGAAAGCAGAGAGACAAATCAAAGAGCAAAAGAAAAAGGGAAAATAAAAGAAAACATGTCGTGTCTCTCCTTGAGAGATGTGGCAGACACTTAAAAGGATGAGCTAGAGAAACAGCACCGCTGCGTACTATATACAAACATAGTAAGACTAAGAACCAAGGGAAATAACAGGCAAACCGAATAACAAAGCACCCTCCAGGTAGACGCAGCAGTTTGTGGTAAGAGTAGTATAGCCAGGTTCTCCCTACTAATAATAGGCGCTCTGGTAACTTGCTACTCTGTCTACCGTCTCCGTTCTTCGTTCGTCAACTATGCCCAACCTCCAGAGAGGGTGCGTTAGACAATTCGAAACACGCAAAGCATGGTCGTCGTTCTCCCACGCCACACGATTCCTTTCGTAAGGACTACAAGAAAGAAAGATGAGGCAAAAAATGAAAATCATGGAGAGTCAAGCGCAAAATGAAAAAGAAGACTTCGGAAGACCACGTTCGAACAAGCTGCAGCAGTTGGCGGCTCGCGCAGCATAGACATGTTCTACTTCCTAGTCGGCCTAGTGCCTTGCTACCCTGTCAACCATCTCCTTCCTACTTTCGTCCACCGCGGTTTCCTTTCTACTCACCCTGTTGCCCCCCCTCCCTGGATCCCCTCGGTTTGGTTTTCTTCCACTCCTCCTGTTGCTCCCCCTCCCCCCTTTTCCTCGGGCGACATCCACGGTCGATTCCCGGCGATGTCTACTCTGCTATGCCTCATCCTTGTGCCACCTCACCATGAACAATTCGACTGCTTCAAGGACCCCCCGGTAGCATTTCCCCGCATTTTTTTGCCGCAGTGGACCACAGCGCGGTCTCGACTCCAAGCACCAAGGGGGGGTGTTCCGTTGGTCCTTCGTTGACTCGGAACTCCCAAGGTCTTCGACCATGCATCTATGTCAAGTCTGACACTGTCCGCCAGGTTTCGGGTTTTCCCCGCCAGCTATCGTTCGGAACATTACCCGGCTGGGCAATCGCTCCTTGCTTTGCCGTGCCACGGCCCCCGCAAAAAAGAGCCGTATTTTACGGATGGTCGTTCCGACGCTCTCGCAACAGTGGCTCAATACGTGGCAAAACATATTTTTAGCTGACGAAAACAAAGCAAAAAACTGCGAGCTCTGCTGGTACGTTTCGGTAGCGATGGCCTCGGGTGGGTCTGTTCTCCCACCCGGCGCGCCGCGTTCGGCAGGTGAAATCGATTTTTCCCCAGCTAGTTCATACCTCGGGTGGAACGTGGAATGGCATGGGCCAGCGTGGACGTACAGCAGTCGACGCACCAGTCGTGCTCGAACCTTATACCTGGTTTTGTCCGTGAAGCTATTGATGTTAGCGTAGAGCAAACCGCACATACATACGGCAACGTATTTTTCTTTCATATGTGAATGTTTCTCCTCTTGTTATAATATAACCGCTCTATCGACAGCTCCAGCGGAAACAGTACAACACACCTCGGGCCGATGAATTGACTCTCACACGATTAGATGTTTAATTCTTCCTGGACAGATAGATCCCTGATCTGCGTGATCTGCCTTACGTTGCCGGGTGGGGGGGATATATAGGTATATAAGATCTTCATGGTCCAGGACACATTTTCTGGGTCGGAGCTGAAATACGCAGCCCCTGCACAGCAACTCGGAACGGCTGGTTAGGATCTGCGTGGTCTAGATCGTCATACGTCCGACGCCTGAAATATTATCCCTATTGGGACTGTTTTAAACACCCCTAGACCATACCGTCCTGAACCCGCGACTACATGGTGGTGGTGGAACATGGGTGCACGTGCGGGGGGCTCAGCTGTGGCTCCAGTGGGAGGTGTCGGCAAAATGGTAAGCCCCAAAAACTAGGCTGTTTCAGTCCTTGCTGTCGCAACACAAGACTGGTTGCTGGCGCTGAACAGATCGTAGGGGCATGCCAACCGCCACCCGCACATCATATCCAACTTTTATACTGCAACATGTACCACACACAGCTTGCAAAGACGAGTTTCGACGACATCCTCGACCTCACGGCCGGTGCAGTTTATTTCTAGGCTTTTTTTTCAGTAATATACATAGGTATATACCTGGTATGTATATACCTGGTACCTGGTATTACTTCGTCAAGTGTTCTCGAAATTTCAACATTGAGGTGGTGATCACGAAGCGTGCCGTGATAGGTCTCGTGTCAGTTTCGGCAAACAATGGTTGGGCTGACGGGCCCTTCAGCCAAGGAACTGCCCAACCATTGTATCATCGGCATACCATTTGTATTTCCAAGTTGTCTCAACATGTACACGTACTCTACGTAGACCACGGGGCTGCTAACTGCTAACCAGCTTGCGCTTTTATTTTGTTTTATTTGGTCGCTTTTTTTGGGAAGAACAGAGGTCCTCAAGCAAAGACCCTCAGACACAACCAAGGTACACCCCTACCGTCGTATGCGTCCCACAACATACACCTCTCGACAATCATGACAGCCAAATTATATATATCTGTAGCTCCAGTAACAGAAAAATGGCATGCATGGCGTCGTGCCCCCGAACAGTGACGCCCTAAAAGACGGTAAAGCTGTCGCTATGAACTCGCGCGGAAGAATATTTATGACTGCCGTCAACCTTGTGTACGTTGCTGGATGTTAGATGGCGGTGGTAGTCGTCGTTGTTGTTTCGCCGACGCTGCTTACGAATATTTTTCGCCGTAAGAACAGTTGTGGCTGTTGTTCGGCCACAAGACAAAGACACCGGACCAGGCAACCCTCAGACGTAGGGTGGTTCAGTTGAAAACGGTGTCTATTGTAGTGCATGGCAAACCCCACACTTTGGTTGGTTCAGGCTTCGGAACATGCACGCTTGCTGATCTTGCGCAAACTTTATGGCAAGACGAGCGTATTCCGCGAAATTTCCTCGGGTTGATACGAATCTCGTCATTATTCTCAGAGCTTAAACAGGCCGAACGGATGAGCAAAATTGTGCTTTTCGCCCATGTGTCTCGCCGACGTTTTGTGCTGCGCAGCTTGTTGAAGCAATTGTGGAGGTACGGGAGGAACATGAAACGATGGGCGAAGCACTTTCCACGCGAAAAAAAATATCGGACAGTTCCGTTTTGGCAGACCGAGCATTTACGTCACCATCGTCTCTGGCAACAATCCTAGAGCAATGCTCATGTCGTAGGCATCTCGTTATCCGCCGATGTTATTCTGCGATCCATATATTATCAAAGAAAATCACGTGCGGCACAGCAGGGGCGCCTACCTCCCCATGGTCGTGCTACACAGCTGCAAAAACTTGCTCTTGTTGACACAGACGGTACCCAACTCACCTCTGACGATGGATTCGCCTGTAAATAGCGGTTTTAGTCTTTGTTCTAGTTTGGGAACCCGTATGGTATCGGATTCTCGACGCGTTTACTCCGTGGTTGTCTACCCACTGTTCCTCATACACTATAATCGCAGGTCTTGATGTATCTTAGTATGGCCTAAGGATGCCCGACAAATGTTACGCCGGAAGTCTGCAGAAATAATTTACTCCGTGTCTTTATTGCTTGGGTCCCGTCTTTATTGCATCTAGTCATACGCACCCTCTGGTTGGCTCGTATTTAGAAGTTCTCGTCAAAACTCAAATACATCAGTGTAGCTAGCCTAGGCGGCTTCTGCATTGGGGGGGGGTGCGGCTTAGATGTTCACAGGGTAAGGTATCCGAAACCGCTGCGGGAAATGACGAGTGTACCTCCCACCGTCCAGCCAACAACATCGTTGGACCAGCCTCCCTTGGGCAGTTCGCGTTCGGCGTTGATTTCGACCATTCATTCTTGAGGCCGCAGGGACGGTGCCACTACCGTATGGAACGTCTGATAAATGCTCCAGTCGACCGATGGACGGAGTGGAGGGGCCTATTTCACTGGACCCATTCAAACATTTGCGTGAAAGTTCAATCAATCGATCCAAGAGATCGCGTGGCCGGCCACAAAGTAGAATTTGGCTTTTGGATAAAGCCACCGGCCTTCAGTAGTAAGGACACCTTGGGAGCAAAGGCCCTTTTTTTTAACGGACCCTATCCCGGAACACGCACGCTATTTATGTCGCTCGTCTGCTGGAATCGTGTGGCCGGCCGCATTGCAGTATTCGGCATTTTGTAGCACTCCCCAGATGCCAAACGCTGCCGCATGCTCTTCCACCCAATGTCAGCATTCATAATCGACATAAAAGGAGTACCTTACGTGATCCGGTGCCAAGGTCCGCTAAATAGCACGGCCTTCACCCCCGGGGTGTATCTCAGATGAACGCGAAGTTTCTCGCATACATCGTGCCTGTTTTTCTACGGGAGTCAGGCAGCATTCCTCAAACGCCGAACGTTGCGGTATGGCCTGCCCCACACGGCACTTTTTTATCGGTCGATCGAACTTCCACCTTTGGTTTCGACGCTTCCCAAGAAAGCAGGTCACTCACTCGACTCCTTCAAACGTTTCAGTTGAAGAAGCACGCACACCTCTGGAGCAGCAGCAAGGACGACCATGCAACCGCTTGAACGGAATATTTGTATTTAAGGCCGAGCACGAGCTGCTCGAGAGTGGGTTCAAGCGGTGTGATAAGGCTATATAGCACGGTTGTATCGATACAGTACACATGCACCATTTATTTCCCGCAGCGACTCCGGCTACCAGACGACGCGTGCCACGAGAGGGCTATAGAGAGCACTTTACTTCGGCCAAACCATTTCTCGCCGACGGAGCTCCTCAACTCTGCAGCTACTCAGCATCGTTGGAAGGCAGTTTACGTGTTACGGTACTGCTCGTTACGTAGCTACTGTATGCCAATGATACAGCTCATCGGGTTACACATTTGCTCTTTCTCGAAAGCAGGTGTTTTAATGAGGTATATAGAGATATTTAACGGGTAGGACACTCACAACTGTTTCGGTGCACCTCCGCCATAGCATGCGGCAGACCCTGTTGCCGTTCAAGCCTCAGCTCCGCCAACGCAGAAGCCCCCTCAAACCGGTAGCAAGGACACCATGGTTTTACGTGTAAGACTTACCTTCCCTCTGGAATACATCCCTGTGGGAGGATGCCATGTTATCGAGCGGACTACCACTACCGGAACGCGCGAGGCACACCTTTTCTTTCGCTCATCGCTTTGGTCTCAATAGAGCCGTGCACAGCGTAGTTGCCTTAACGTTTATCGCGACGAGCAACACGCCGGGTGGAAGCGGCCGGTCGCGCACGAATCAAACATACCACAAGAAGGTAGCTCGTTGATGCAGTACCATTCCAGTCCACGCGTTCCACGGGAGGACGCCGGAGACATACCCAAGGGAGCCCAGAACCAGTCCTTATTCTGCTCGAGACCAACGATGACACAATCGCCGTTCCTTTAGCAGTATTTCTGAACGTGGGCAGCGCCTGTTCACGGTTGTGGGTCGGTACCGACGGCAAACCAACACCGCCGCCCTTGCTGACGCTGACGAACGAAAACCGGCGGGTTATAAACTGTTTCCGTGCCGTCATGAAGATGGTTGAAACGCACGAAGTTCTGGGACCGATTTTGACAACAGTCGGCCCCTTTTCATCGGAGCAGGCGAGTCTCGACATGGTGCTGCTGTACAACACAGGAACGTTGCAGCAGATAACCAACCGGGCATTTGGGCCAAGTCGCCCAAGGGACGTCATGCATCGAGTATTTCACATGTACGCCCGCGCTAGTGCTTTTCGCCACAAACTCCAGCTAGCCCAAACTCTCAAACGCCGCAGCATGACCGTCCACACTGTGTCCTCAATAGGTTGGTTGAAGCCCGCTACAAGGGTTGAATGTTGTAGCGTAGCCCGCCACTGGGATCCTTTCGGTGTTTGACGGTTGGAAGTGCCGCTGATTGGTTCGTGCGGTAGGGGTTCACCCCATCTTTTACTGCCGCGTTTACGCCACTCGGGCGAGTGGCTCTCTACCTCGCCCCAAAATGGTTATAATAACGTTTTGTTGGTGCAGAGTGACAAAACAAAAGCATGGCAGTGTCTATCTATTACGGGGGGCCATAGTTAACAGGACCAAATATTGTTAGTAAAAATGGTTAAACATATAGGTTTTTTTGTATGCCATAGGTCCTGTTAACTATAGTCCCCCGGAATAGCACAGTAAGCAGTAGCTCGGTGGTATCGCCGAAACTAAAAACTAAAAGTGATAAGACTGCAAAGCAATGAAGCAGGCAGTCGGCGGAGCAAGTGGTTCTAGGCGTCTGAACCTAGCGGACCCCAACGCGAGCCTCCTTCAGTACCACCAGTCCGTCCAACCGTTAAATCTTTGCAGGGGGACAGGCCGCACGATCTTGTTGATAGGCTCGGCAAGCTTTGCGTCCCGAACAGGATGTACTTAGGGTGTCCGAAACATTTATTCATGCATGGGTTGGTCAAGTGACCCTGAGACGTCACGGGGTAGACAGGGAGCGGCCGTTCCTCAATGCATGGTCGCCCCCTCTCCACCGCGTGCTGTTTCAAGGACACTCTGACCAACCGATCGGGGAAAACCTCGGCGAGACCATCGAAAAGGGCGGGTGGCCGGTCTCCCTGCGAGATCCGCTTCCAACCAACACGCACTTGGAAGGATCTTTGTGGTCAGCTAAGCTGCAGCATGTAATCCTTGGAGTCGGGCTTCAGCCATCCTATCGATGACTTGGTGTGGCTGGCTATGGTGCAGCGTTCAAGAACGCCGCGGTAGGGGTACACATCCAAGGTATTCTTACTTTCTCACACGAAGACGTCTACAGTGCTTCACCCAAAACCCCACTTTGAGAAACGATGTACGGTTGACCGGATGAACGACCCCATGGACACCGTAAATCAGGGTGTTTGCGACAATCCAACTTGGTTGGGTTTTGGAAATATTTGAAAACGAGGAACACGAGGAGCTGATTGGTTAAAGTGTTGAGAGTTACCCCACGGCAGGGGTTGCACTTTTTGGGCCAAAGGCTTCTGACCAATTGAGTTCCTTAAGTGAGGAACTACCTGCTGGGATGAAAACTTTACTTGTACATTCGTTTAAGGACTAGCGCATACAAGTGCCGGTCGATTGGCACGAACGAACTGCATCCAAGTGTTGTATCGGGTGAGATATTGAGCGCCCAATGTAAGGGGCTCAGGAGCGTCGGGTGCACCCCTACTGTGGGATGGCTCTTGAACAAGAAGTTGCTCCGTTTGTTGACCAGCCCAGAGCGTTGCCCGACCCCAAGAGCATTTGGGGTAAAAACGTAATTCTGTGTCACTTTTTCCCTCAGCAATTACGTTTTCGTGGGTTAGGGATTGCTATTATGTAGGCAACAGATGTAGGCAACATACTACGAGAAACCCAACGCAACCTTATTATTCGCGAAGACCCTAATAGGGATCGAATGTAATTTCAACGGCGCATAGCGTGGTTCCTTAGTTGAGCAGCCCCCGGCAATCAGACATAGATTGACCAGAACGGGATACCCCAATCCTACCTGTCCTCTTAGGGTTATCTGAAAGTGTTCGCGCAGCACCAGCGCATGCATACATATGTATGAAATACTGTATTCATATCCTATTTTTCCACAGCAATGGTAAGTGTGCGAGATCGTTGGTCGGTGGTTTGTTGGTACTATTCTCCAACGTCACATGTAGCAGCCAAGCTTCTCTTCGACCTTGCCGAGGGACCGGTCGAAGAAATTCCTGAAGCGCACACAATCCAGCGAGACCGGACACACGATGTTGAGGGTACCATATATAACATAAATAACAACCAGACCTCTTAGGATGATTTTCCGAGCCGAGTGTCGCCGAAACTCGGAGGGCATACACAACGCAAAATGCCGGCGTTGGGAAGAAATCGTCGGATTATTTGCATCGACACACCGCTCGGCGCTAGCACCCTCCTCGTTGTCGAGAAACTCAGCGTGGATAATCGTCCGATAGGGTGTGTTCTATTGTTGATAGTATCACCCGTTTTATACGGTAGGCTGGTTGATTCGAAACCCGAGCATGACATGCTCCAGAATGGCCAACCCCTCTATTCCTCCGACAGGTTTACTGAGCAGAGCCCCACTGACGTCAACTGAGTTTTGCGAAGCTGGTCGCACGACAAGTTCTACGGTGTATAGGGTGAGGCTTGTCGTCATGAGGAGCTCTGCAAAACCCCTCCAACAACCGACTTTGAGAGAGCAAAAAAAGTGCATGCTACAGTAAGCCCGATACTCAATCCCATGCCTAGCGAATAATGTTACAGAATACACATCGGATCCAGAGAGGTTAGGCTAGCAGTTCAGCCCAGCCAGCGATATAAACTCGGGCTCAAAGTCGTAACGCTTACTGCTGTAGCGCACGGCTTGCGCGTACCCTCGCTTGGCAGGTCGGAGTATTCGTTCAGCGTCAAAGGCGTTCAGGGTGTAGCAGATACTAGCCGCACTGCTACTGGACTTAGGCGGCTTCTGCACTGACGGAAGTTTGGCAAGGGAAGAATGTCAACAGGTTCCGGTGGTCGAGGTCGCTACGGGACAAATTGTAAAAAAGGTGTATGGAGATACTACCACCCAGTCAATAACATCGCTTGGTCGACCTCTTCTTGACCAGTTCGTGCTTGGCTTTGATTCCAACCAACCTGTTCAAGAGGTCGTATGGCCGGCGCCGCTGCTTTTTTATTCATTTATTCTATCCTCCGGCGGATTGGTAAAAATAAAGGTTAAGCTCACCACTGCTGTATTTGACGCCGGGCAAAAACTCTTCAACCGAACGATGGAAGGAGTCGAGGAGCCCGCTCCACTGGAGCTTTCTAAACCCTTGGGTGCAAGTTCAACCTTCCGATCCAAGGAATCGTGTAGCCGGTCATATCGCAGCGCTTAGCGTTTAAACAAAGACGCCTAAAGCACTAGTATGGACACCACTGTGTAGTGTACGTGGCATAGTACTGTAATACTTCGCTTCCACGTGAGCTATATCCCGGCGGTAAACCACAATGTTGATCAGAATCAAGACCGGAACACGCAAGGAACGCCTTTTCTATCGCTTTTGTGCTGGAGCCGTGTGGCCGGCAAAACTACAGCATTAGGCGTTTCGGGCAATCCCCAGACGTCAAACGTTGTGGTATAACACACTACAAGATTCCAGCGAAAAAGTCCAAAGAGACAGCATGCCTTACGTGTTTCCGTGTCAAAGTCCGCTCGGTAACATGGCCTCCCGCGGGATGTTCTCCAGGTGGAGGCGAAGTTTCCCATACACATGGCGTTCTTGCTATTGGAGTCAGGCAGTATCTCCCAAACGTCAAATGCTGCGGTGCGGCTGGCCAAGCGATGCCTGGATCAGTTGGTTGAGCTCACACCCAAAGGCCTAGTGCTCCAGTGAAGCAGGTCACTCGACTATACCATCAGTCGGTTCAAAGACTTTCCCACATGTCCAATGCAGCAGCGACGCTGGCCACACGGCTGCAACGTTCTAGAGTAGGGGCAGCATCTACTGCAGATCGTCCCAATGTTCAGCCTGGTAGCGTTTATGGTGCTCGTCTTCGAGTGAGCAGCTCCATACCTCCTTCTCCCAACAACCGACTCGGCCAATAATCGTGCGCTAAACCGCCAGATACACTCTCCCATGGGATAGTCTACGGTCAACTTCTTGATAATAATTGTGTAAGCTACGGTACACATCAGACCCACATGCACTGGGTGCATATTGTAGCTTCTTCCTTGGTTGGGGCGCCCCGTCAATGAGAAACGCCTGGACTATACTATATAATCAAGTATAACTAACGTAGCACGGGTCGGCCCCTAGAGTATCCTTACAACAGGCTTGAACAGGCTTGATCAGGTCGGTAGGAACCGAAGACAATCACCGCTCGCTCCAGGGAGGCCGACCAAACGATGGTATTGACCGGATAGTTGTATGTGCATACACATGACGTAAAGCTAATACCACTCTGTCCGGGGAAATAAACAATTCTTGGGGCGTACTGTTTGCTGAATACATACGGTCCGTACGTTTCAGGGCAGAGTGATGTACTTTTCCGCAGCAACTTCGGCCACCAGGCCCTGGCGGAATGCGAAAACTACACGCGCGTGGGAACAAAGCAGTGCTTGCAAAGCCCCCACCTCACACTACGCGTGCCCCAACAACTACATTCCGGTGGATGCCGCCGACACCATGTTGTGCCCTGGGTCCGCGTGCACCCCTCGCGTGGGCAGCGAGTATGATGAGACTCAGCTGCAATCGGGTTGATTAAAGTCCGAAGAATGCCGAAGACAGATCCCGACGAATCAGACGGAATTTATCTCTACGTTCTAGAGGCAGTATCACGATTACAGTAGTTCGAAGAATAGATGCTGTGTCAGAGGTCCAGCACCAGTAGGACCACCGACACCCCCAGCACAATAGCAGGGTGGTCATATCGGCCAGTGATATGATGCCATCGAGTTACCGGCATGCACGTTGATACTTACCACATCGCATGCGTCTGTAGGGGGCGCCAATCTCGTAAATTTCCGCTGCTTCCGGCCCCGCCCAACATTCCCTAACAGCCCGCACCTCCATCCCTGCGCCCCTGAGACCGGTCGGTGTACAGAGTGTCGCCAACCCCTTCGAGTGCGTTGCATTTAAATGTTTTGTAACGGCGCCCAGGGCTGCTGCTTTTCCCTGTTTAGCACCTGCCAAGTGCACCAGTGTCAGATTTAAGATGCCTGGTACAGACCGGTAGCCGATACCCCTATGTGCGTAGATATGAGGACCGTTCGATAATTCATTAATATGTCCAGACGGCCCCTTACAATTACGAACCGCTTGGTAGGTCAAAAGTTAAAAGTACAGTTAATGCGCCGTAGTCGACCTTTTGTTCTGACGACGGTTAGAGCCTTGGCTTCGTCTCGAAAAAATATCTCCGGCTTCCTTGCTTCCTTGACGTACTCATGCCGCCAAGCAAGGATGCGATCGGACTGATAACAGCATAGCGCGTGGCAGTAACCTGCTCAAAATCTAAAACATGTAGTATCTCCCACGTACTGTACTTTGATGCTCGCACTATTGCCGTATACTTTTGCCTGCCAGAGTTACGGCGTAGACCTCGTTGTTGTCGACTCCCCAACTTGAGCACACAATCACTGTAATCACTGGGACCCCCAATCTACCAAAAGAATAAACTGGGATGAATTTTCTCTCTGGACTACTGTTGTCGTTACTCGCGTCAGCAGATTGTGTCTGGCACAGGAGTGTCGCTCTCTCTAAATGTTTGGCTCGTAGTGGCACTCTAACTGAACCGCTCTCAACTGGGTGCTCTAGACCCCACGTCCCACGAAGAACAGGCAGGCCGCCCACCTACCCAGCGCGAGAGGCTCAAACATTATCGCAGATTCAGGTTGCTTGAAGCAGAGGGAGACTACGCGAGTGTGTCGTGTCTTCTGGGCCACTCAAAATAGCGGAAGCAGACGTATAGATAAAAAGGCGTTTCGCCGTTTCCCGAGAACGTTTCGCGGCGATGTAACCGTCAATACACAGGGCGTGTGATTTAAACCTTAGGATATCCTTTGGATACTAGTACATTACTTGTAGTATACTTGGCATTCTCTGGACTATGAATAGCTACGAAGTATGCCTGGAGAGCTGATACTTGGAAACCTTGCTGTTATAGCAGAGTCTCCGTCGTCAACAGCTCAGTGGCTGAGCTTTTCAGATAAAGTTTAGGCTGCGATTTCCGAGAAAACAAATCCGGGGGCGGTTGTATACTGCTATTAATACGCACCGGGTATGAAGTACGAGTGATGGTGTCGAACACACCCATTCCTTCTCAAAAAAGAATCTACTGTATACCAAGTAGCTCGTACGTCCTGCATTTTATTACGGGGCCGGTTCCGGTATAGAGTATACCTGGTACTGTACTACTATACAGTATTATTACAGTACGTAGCGCATACCCGGTACAAAAACAATACAGCCAGCGACTACGTTATACTGTCTCGCCAAGTCCAACAGATGAATTCCGTCTGCAACTGTTGTACCGGATAGCTGCGAACAGCATCGGAGAGAGGGTCAACCCCGCCCACTACGTACCTTGTGGCGATCGCGCTGCCTTTGTACGAAGTCGCGGCCGCAGTAGATGCATTGTTTGTTGTGATCACCGGTACGGGCTTCATATATCATGGAAGAGCGGTTTTTATCACGAAAGGGATCTCCGTGGCAACGACTTCCATCTCAATAATATTCTGCGATATCCGGATTTCCCATCGATATCCCATGGGAGTGCCTAAAGAAAACAATCCATGGGATGTCCCATTAAATAGCTCATGGGATAGGACTATCCCATGGGGAATCAGATGGGAAGTTCAATGGGATACACCCCACATAGGAACCCAGTCGAAAGCGCATGAGACTTTTAATGGGATACAATATGGAAAATCATACGTATGAAGTATGCCAAAGTCGTGACCTCCTCCTCATGCGCTATCCCATGGGATGTCTCATACAAAATACCCACGCCGTGGAACCCTTCGGGGTGTCTTATAGGTTGCCCCAAGGGATAACGCACCACTAGATGGAACCCCATGGGATGTGCTATAGGAAATACCACGGGAGAACCAACGGCCCCATGTACCCACATGGCATGTCCAACAATCCCACAGGATACCCCATGGGATGTCCCATGGAATATCTCACGACCACGTGGGAATCCCATGGGATACCCCACGTTTCTATGCAATACCCCAGTGGTCATTGGATAACTAGATGTCCCATGAGATATCCTATGGGACTGGGGCATCCCATGGTAACCCTATGGTATACCCTATAGGATAACTCACGACCCCATGGGATATCCGAAGGGACAGCCCACGGGATTGTTCACGACCCCATGGATCCCGTAGGGTGTCTCATGGGGTAAGTCATGGGATGCCTCACAGCTCATGCGATACCGCACACAATATCACACGACCTCATTGAATCCCATGGGATGTCCCGTCAAACTTTCAGGATGTCCCGCAATCCCGTAAAATGCCCCATGAGAGAACCCATGACCCCGTAGAATCCCCTGGGATGCCACATGGGACAATCCACTGCCCCGTGGGATATCCATTGGGATATCCTGTGGAACGCCCACAATCCAATGGAAACCCCCACGGGATACCCCACGGAAAAACTGACGACCCCCCGGGATCCCGTGAGGTGTCGCATGACATCTGATTTAGGATGTCCCAAAATCCCATGGGATACCCCCCGGGATATCCTACGGCAACACTCACGCCCCCGTGGAATCCCATTTAGGACACCCCATGGAATATGCCATGAGGTAACCTCGACCACATGGAATCGAATGAAATGTCCACATGGGATATCTCATGGGGATAACCCAGGACACCATGGGATACCTCACGGAAAAACTCACGACCACTTTGGAATATCATGGGATGTGCCACGGGAATATCCCACAACCTCATGGGACATCCCAGGGATACCCCACGAGATAACTCACGAACCCATGGATCCCCATAGGAAGCCCCATAGAACAAGCCATGGGATGCGCCTCAATAGACTGTGATTCCCCATGGAAAAGTCCACGCGCACATGGGGTACCCCGCGGTGTTATTAATAGTATGTAGATATCCCATTGGATGTCCGATGGAATTGGGGTCGTATCCCGTAGGAGCAGCTGCGCATGATACTCTTTTCTCTCGAGTCTGTGGGAGAAGCTCCGACGTACAGCAGCACTTACAGTCACCGTTCGTGCTTAACCCAAGTTATACTCGTGCTGGTGCGCTGGTTTGAATGAAACTGCTGTCTTCTGCTGCTTTGGGACCGTCTTCTGCTGCTTCTGTGCCTTTGACCGACGACGTAAACGGCCTCTCCGTCTCGTACGTACGTCGCGGGAACACGCTTCCAATACGTGTACCGTACCTGATACCTGGTACCTGGTACCCTGGTATATATTACGAGCACCCACATTGTCTTGTCCGACGAGCACCCACATTGTCTTGTCCGACCCGTAACACCTGACGACGTAAACAGCCTCTCCGTCTCGTACGTACGTAGCGGGAACACGATTCCAATACGTGTACCGTACCTGATATATAATACGAGCACCCACATTGTCTTGCCCGACCCGTAACACCTGAACAAAAGCGTCTACCATCAATCACTCCTACAGCAAGCAGGGCTTTTCGCGGGTCATGACCCGACCCGCGGGTCGGGTCACTTGATGTTCAAAATGTCACGGGTCGGGTCGGGTCGGGTCAGGAAGTGTTCAAAATCTCACGAGTCGGGTCGGGTCGGGTCAAGAGTTTTTCAAAGCTCGCGGGTCGGGTCAGGTCGGGTCAAGAGTTTTTCAAATCTCACGGATCGGGTCGGGTGGGGTCAAAAGAGGTGATGAAAAGCTTACGGGTCGGGTCAGGTCATGACCCGCGAGAAGCGGGTCACCCGCGGGTCAGGCCATCATGACCCGCGATTTGTTTTTGCTGACCCGCGGATCGGACCCGCGCATTCGGCTCGCGGACCCGACACTTGAATAACTTCCCGCTCTCTTACCCAAAGGTTTCTCTCGTACCAATACTCCATAACACCCCTTTGGTATCATATTCAGACATTAAAACACCGCCAAATTCATACACGCATGCCCGCATCCATTCACATATACCCACTACAGCCAGGTCATATATCGCTTCGGGGAACTAAAATGAACATTAAATTGTTTTTGAAGTGCCCACCCACGGGCCAGATCCGCGGGTCGAACCTTCGGGTCAAGATAAATGATCTCGCGGGTCAAGGTGACCCGACCCGCATGAAACCCGTGTCTCACGGGTCAGTCGGAAAGTGGCGGGTCGGGTCGGGTCAGGAGGTTTCAAAATCTCGCGGGTCGGGTCGGGTCGGGTCAAGAGATTTTCAAATCTCACGGGTCGGGTCGGGTCGGGTCGGGTCAAGAGGCTTTCAAAATCTCGCTGGTCGGGTCGGGTCAAGTCAACATACCTAAAAAATTCCGCGGGTCGGGTCGGGTCAGTTGACCCGACCCGACCCGACCCGACCCGTGAGGTTTGACCTGACCCGCGAAAAGCCCTGCTTATCAGTTGTTTGTCACGACCAATTCCACACCAGGAAACTTTAACTCACCACCCCATATGAGATGTACAACGGGACGCATTGGCCCCATGGGATATACAGTGGTGTGTCTTATGGAATCAGAGTGTCCAAGACGGTATTCCGTGGGATTACCTACCGTATGGGATATCATTCCATTGAATGCGATACGGTATCCCGTGGACATCCCATAAGGAATTCAAGTATTTTTGCTCATCATCATCCCCCATTGCCCCTGGGTCAGAAGTAGAAATATTAATCGTACACCTGTACTATGTGTAGGTAGGATATTTTTCGGAGCCAGCTCTCAGCCTAGAGGGTATTTCGGATGGGAGTACATGCATGACAGGAGAAAACCCAAGCTCCTGAAAAAGTCACGATGTGAAACAACGAGTGGGATTGCTGGATTTCTGTTCGTACGAATTTTGAAAAATGTGGATAAAAAAATCCTGAATCTTGGCCACTCTCGCGTTTCGGTCCTACATGAACCACACACACTTGGTAGCAGTGCGAGTAAGTCGTGAGGCTAACGCGTACAGGCGTACGTAGAAACAGTTGGGCCTTGAGCACAGAGAGTCGCTTTGGAGACCTGGCACCAGAGAACGCGGTACCACAGGTACGAGTCATTGGCTCAGGGCTACGTATATACTACCACCGTACTTGCGGCTCCATCGCCGTGGTTCCAGGTATTGTGATACGCCAGTAGTACTTCATTCAGGCATCGCACCTCCCGAGAGAGTGCGCTGTTTGGTTCGCGCCATCAACAGCATCACCACCACCGCGGGAGGAGGTCTCGTGGAGCACGAGTCAGTGCACTCCTCGCTCGCCAAAAACATCATGGATGGATGTCTTTGTTTCGGAAAAAATAGGCGGCCGCTTGCACTCCCACGGCTTCGCCGCCAATCATTACCGGTATAATCTGGCGTGTGCCTTCCTGCGCTTTGCGGTCACACACAAGAAGAGGCGTTGATGATTGGTTGCATCGATCATGAATGGATGGACTCGAAGAATAAGCCGGAGGCAAGTGCAAGCGTGTGAGGATATGAACGACTGATAAAACCAGGTACCTGGTACGAATCAATAATTATCAACAGCATCAACCAACGCACAGGTGAACAAAATACGATATAATGCGGGGCAATTTGTGCCGGTTCGTGAGTTCAGCGTTCAACGCGTACTCAACTATTCGTCGATTCGTAACGTCTGCGACGACGAATCCATTCGTCCAATCGACAAAAACCAAGCGGCATGGAGTGTCCGCGTCCTTTCTGTGCTTGCTCGCGACCGTAGGCCGACCTCCCTAGAGAAAGCGCCGAGCTGCTGCCGGCGCTGCCAGATACAAAGGGTCCACGCGGTGGCTCTTTGTGTGCGGGGCGTCGCCATGTTGTGCTTCGATCGCCTCCCATCACTACGAGTCGCAAACGTTGACACAAACGTGCCGAGTTTCTTCGACGAGGAAGAAGAAGAAGGAGAAACTGCGTTCGGCACAACTATTAATTTAACAAGTACTACTACTCCTGTTATAGTTATTGATCACCAGCGACGGACGTCTTCAAGATAATAGTAGCAAACTCAAACTTGCCGCATTTCCCGGACGAGGCTGGAGAGTGAAAGTCCGACACTACTTTCGGCACTACTGCTACTATTGGCGAGGGCTAGGCTAGCCAGCTAAGAGGAGGGAGTCTTGCCGAGGCCGGCCTGACCTCATCCAATCGGCGGGTTACCTCGAGAACCCGAACTGAAGAAAAGAAGCAGCAGCAGGCCTTTCTAGGGTCTGGGGGAACGAGAACGAACGGAGAAAAGGAATATAAGTGCTGAGAACATTGAGTAAACGTAACAAGACAAGTCAGGACTGACTGCGTACTCGGACGAGGGCTGTCTCCTGTCGTCATAGGAGCCGTGCGGGGAGGAGGAGGGCTGCTGCGAGCGACACAGCTTGGCGGTGGTGGGTCGGCACGGGGGGGGGGGGGGGGAGGGGTAGACGACGGCAGATTTCTGAAAGGGGAGAGCTGCTGCCGGTAGCGACTCGGAATCCAGGCGTGGCAGCTATACGTGAGGGAGATGGGAGCTGGGACGAGCAAGGTTCATCTTTCAAAGTGAGCTGTAGGGCTATGTACGAGTTGATCTGTGTGAGGTTGGCGTTGAGCAGTATCATACTCGAACTGGTGTTGTACGAGCAGTGCGGAAGTGATCGCGTCGCAGGTTCCGCTGCGTACTCGTACTCGGGCAAGCCTCCTATGTTCCTACTATTGTACCAGGTACCTGGTAGTAAACACCAGGTATCATTCAAAAGCTGCAGCAGTTGTACTGTAGCGTTATGAGGTGCTTCATGCGTGCAGGAAGTTCCTTGTTTCTCACGCTCTCTCCATGCGGAAAGTTAAAGTTTCCTGGTGTGGAATTGGTTGTGACAAACAACTGATAAGCACTGCTGTAGGAGTGATTGATAGTAGACGCTTTTGTTCAGGTGTTACGGGTCGGGCAAGACAATGTGGGTGCTCGTATTATATACCAGGTATCAGGTACGGTACACGTATTGGAAGCGTGTTCCCGCTACGTACGTACGAGACGGAGAGGCTGTTTACGTCGTCAGGTGTTACGGGTCGGACAAGACAGTGTGGGTGCTCGTAATATATACCAGGTATCAGGTACGGTACACGTATTGGAAGCGTGTTCCCGCGACGTATGTACGAGACGGAGAGGCCGTTTACGTCGTCGGTCAAAGGCACAGAAGCAGCAGAAGACGGTCCCAAAGCAGCAGAAGACAGCAGTTTCATTCAAACCAGCGCACCAGCACGAGTATAACTTGGGTTAAGCACGACCGGTGACTGTAAGTGCTGCTGTACGTCGTAGCTTCTCCCACAGACTCGACAGAAAACGGGTATCATGCGCAGCTGCTTGTTCCCGCTGGTAAGTAAGAGCAACAACGCTCGCTGCCTATATCGTAGGCGTGTACAACAATGGTGTCGACCCGTTCTACGAAAGAGGTAGAGCACATCTCCGCTAAAAAGTTTTCTGGGTGACGGGGGCTCTTAACCCAAATCGTCGGAAGGCCAATCTTGATTCGAAAATTGACGTTTTTTGTATACGCGGGCCATGGGATCATTCCATCAGGAAGCAATTCGTATTTTTTTGCTGAAGTCAGTTTTCGGGTAGAGGTATGGAGCTCCTTAAGTGGGGAGCCTCAGAAAACTCAGGGTGGAACTCTATCGTAGGAGGCCCCAGTCCTCGTGTTTACGGCCGACGTACAGCAGTATATAGGCAGTGGCACTGCTGTGCCACTCTGCCCCCCGGTAACATACGCCTTTTATCTTGATATTATAATACAAACGGTTATTCTATACACAAACCAGACCGGTACCTACTGGCCATAGCCGTCTATTTGATCGATGCGCGATGCCGGTGTACCGCTCTGTCTCTACAGGAGATCACGATAACAGTTTTGAAAAAATGTCGTATTAGTGTAGAAACGTTGCTCCTATTTAGGCACAGAGTGGTACAGTGTAACATGACATGGAGTCCTGCTGAACTGTACCTGATAAGGACTGTAGAGGCTGCTGCTGCTGCTGCATCCGCTGCCGTTGCGTCAAGGTCCGCCCCATCATCGCTAACAGATGAGAGTCCAATGCCTCAGAGGGGGTTTAAACTTCGTCCATGTAGTATTGCTCGCTACCTGGGGCAGAATAGTAGAGGCTGCTGCTGCTGCAGCTGCTGCTACTGCATCCGCTCTTTTTTATGGCTTCAAGATCCAGCCATGACGAAAGTTCAACGTCTCAGAGGAACTTCAACAGGGTTTCGTACATGTAATACTGCCGAAGTTGGGGAGCACGTACAACCCTGCCCCTACTGTAGGAATTCATAGGAAAAGTAGCGAAACTGATAACTGTCGATACTCGCACATTCAGCGAACACACGAAGTAGCCCGGGCTGCGGGGGTACAGTAATTTGCAGCAGTGCAGAGTACAGAGCGCCAGCAGTACCAGAAGTTGAACAAAAAGGACTTCAGACTGGGGCGTTTAAAAAAAAAAACATCACCAACAATTGACCAACACGACGTTTTTTCTCATTGTCTGCCCCTAGGGCGGGGGGGGGTACTCATTTTGTTGCTTGCCTTAGTCATTCGACCATTGACCACGCATCCCTTTCGAGACGGAGCGGGGGAGGGGTCAGCCACACTAACATCAAGTGTGGTACGCTGAGTAGGGGATGACTACTATAAGTATCTCCTCTCCCACAAACGTCTCGCGATTATTTTCGAACCCAAAATCGCATGTTATCTTTCAGCCGTTCGAGGGGCGGATTTTCCACCTCTAAATTTTTTTTTAAGACGTTCTTCTGAAACTTGCATCGCCCTACATGTCTGAACGGGCAGTGCATCATGTTCGTGTCTGTGGAAGGTTGTGTGATGATATCCTCTGGGGGGTTGTCGGCCGGCTGGGGGGAGGGGGGGGCGGGTGTTGGTCACGTAAAAAAAAAAATCGCATGCCCTTGGGTTAAGAACTTGAGGCTGTATTTTTGGGTGAACATCAGAATGTGGCCATTTACTCACTTACTATACAGCAGGACACACCCTGCCTTGTGCCTGTGCTTCCAAGACTTCGATCATGGCCTGGCCCAAAATAAGACGTTCTTAATTACGGCAAGTGGTGTCGCCAACGGCGGTGGGCGGAGATTCGTATAAGGAGCGTTTAGACATTCGTATCAATACCTTTTCTTTTTTTTTCTTTTTTTTTTATCCTCCGGCGGATTGGTAAAAATAAAGATTAAGCTCACCACACTTCCACGTAACCGTGTCGTGTGTCAATTTCACCTATAGCTATACCAAGCGGTTCTTATATTTGCACCCAAGGTGGTACAGCATACGTAGGCCCCCAAATAACAGAGAACCTATTGTATTGATAACATCGAAACGTTACGAGTACGTCTCACTTTTTGGGAGGACGCCAGGAGGGCGCCAAGAATTTTTTATTCAGAATTGTGCTCAGCGCCTAGCGCTCCACCTAAATCCTACTACTTCCAGGTACATAGTACTTCAACCCCAAGGTTGAGCAGGGTCGGGAACGCCACTGGGGTCTAATTCGAGTCTTGCCCAGGTTGGTTGGGGGGGGGGGGGGGGGGGGGGGGGGCCCTTGCTTGTACTCTTACGGGGGGCATAGTAATATTGTTGCCTAATAATCAGAACCCAGTAGTGGTGACTAAAACCGAGCATCCCCGTGTGTTTCCATACCGTATTTGGTTCTGATTAATGTGATCTACCGTAAAAATACTCTACATACCTGGTACCTGGTAGATATCAGAAACCACCATGGGCCCCACTACCAGGCATCTCCCCTGTGTTCACACAACGTAGTTGGTCCTGAATATTACGCCAGTGTGTGTGTGTGTGTTTTCCCGTGATACTATTAAATAGTTGAGAGACGGCAGCTTGGGGGGTTCGCTATTTTTACTAACAATATTTGGTGCTATTAACTGTGGTCCCCCGTAATAGCTACAGACGGCAGCTTGGGGGGGGGTTCTTGCCCGATGAACTGTAACGCAAGAAAAGAAAGGAGTCGTGCGGCACTGCGCGCGTACATAAGAAAGGAGTCGTGCGGTATTGCGCGCATGCGTAAGGCTGAGGCAAGATGGTGATGCTTGCACTGCTTGCAAGCTCTTTCAAGATGTAACCTGATGCTGGCTGCGGTCCCGTTCTAGGAGACGAAACCGTTTTCGGAAAGAGAGCCAGGTTTTGGTGTATCTACCGTGCGGTGCTATATAAAAGGAAGCTGTGTACATCCTTCGAATAGTCGTGTTGTTGTGCTCCTCTGCGACGTCGAGGGGGGGGGGGGGGGCTCCACTGGTGTAGCGGGAAGCACTTGCCGCCGCTTCTCGTTCGAGTACCCGAGAAGTCCCCCCCCCCTTCGCAAAACGGTGCTCCGTCCACTCGAAAGGGGTGCGTGGCCAATGGTGAAATGACTACTACGGGGGACCATATTTAATAGGACCTACGGTACACACAAAAACCTATATATATTCATATTTTTACTATCAATATTTGGTTGTATTTACTATGGCCGCCCGTAATAGGACAAGCAACAAATGAGTACGCCCCCCCCCCCCCCCTCCCCCCCCCGGCGACCGGCCAGGACACAGCAGTAGTATACCTAGTCTAGGCTTCTCACCCGGCAGCGGGCAGTGTCCTGCTCGTGTACCTCTGCTTGGACCGGCGTGGCTAAATGCACGTCAAGCTGAGGGCACTCGCGAGTGAGCGTCTCTCTCCTCTACCTTTGTCTCTGGTAGAAATTTAAAGCGTCGGTAGAGGCCACGACTATAAAAAAAGCTTTCATCCGTCGGTCGTCACAAAAACTTGCGTTTCAGTTTGTCCTACGGACTTTGAACTCTTACATTGCTCAACACGCGCTCTGCGAAGGAGGAAGCAAATTTCCGCCAAACTGGATGACGGGGGTCACTCAACCCATTTAGGACTGCAGTCCCGTTTTTTGGGGGCAAAGCGCTCAATTTCTAAGTAGTTTGTCGCCAAAACGGGACTGCGGTTCTAAAAGGGTTAACCGCAAACAAACGTCGAAATGCCAATCTTGTTTCGAAAACATGTTATTTTTGTATGCTTGGGCCATGGGGTTATTCATCCGCATGCAATTTGATTTCAGCTGAGGTCAGTTTTCGGGTGAGGTATGGAGCCCCCTTTCAGTGAGGGACCTCAGAAAGTTAGGGTGAACCTCCATTGTAGAGCGCCTCTGAATACTGTAGACGCTTCATGAAGAAAAAAGGCCCGCTCGTCGCTGCCGTCGTCGGTGCACGGGAGGGGGGGGGCATGCTATTTGCTCCCACGCTTGCATCGACCGAGCTCAACCGCACTACCTTTGATATACACGTATGTGTAAAGTGGTGGTCCTATTCGACTGCTTTCAATGGGTGAGGGGCGGCGAGTCTGCAGTAGATCCGTGCAGTGGATAGATACACGCGAGGATAGTGAGAACCCGTATGATATAGTCGCTACACTGACGAAGGCGCTCTTGCGAGCGTTGCGGTATGTCTAGGCAAGGTATACTTGTAGTACTGAAAATTATACTATCTGGGACACCCGGGATTCGGAACCTGATCGTGTTTGGGGTAGGTACTCGAGAAATATACTGACATACGGCACTCCTAAAGTACCCGTACTGTCATGCCCGAGTAGATAGGCACCCAAATACTTCCCAGAAGATCTTTTTCCAAGAAATATCAAACACGCCCTTGGAGGCCTCTTCCCGCGCGCCGGCCCGCTCCCAGCAGGTGTGACGCGGCTAAGAAAGGCACCAATCAAGCCCCCTCCACCCCCCACGTACAACGCCGTTCGCTTCGTGAAAACCCCCATGACGGCAACAGCAACACGCCTACCCGCCCCCGCGCCCCGACGCTGTCAAACACGCCAGTCCGCGCATGAGCTAGACGACCAGGCTATAGAACGTTTTTTTTCACATTTGTGTTCTCGGCGGTGGCCATGGGTAACGATCGAGTTAGGCCGACGCCCATTTTGATCGGAGATACCTGGTATTTTTTTTGAGAATTTCCCCAACTTTTGGAAATAATTGGATGTGTACATCAAGATACGGGGGCGTTCTATCACGATTTGTGAAAATCTTCAGAAGCGAAAAAAAACAGCAAAGTTATGTTTCACGCATTTGGAGGGAAAAGATCAGGAAAATCTGGAAGATTAAAAAAAAATCGCCAAACAAATATGGAAATTATGGGGGGGGAAAGCTCTCCAGTAAGAATGACCCTTAGATCCGTTGTTCGAGATGGAGACCCATCACTCCGCACAAGGGGGTTGGTCGTACTATACATACCCCTTAATGTGTGCCAGTACCATCCATATGGTAAGGCACCCCGAGGCAGCTACGTAGTGCCTGGTATACCGATTGCTGTCTCGGAAGTAGCCACACCGGCAAATATATTACATCATTGAAGCTGTCATCCATGTGCCAAGTCCGCCTTCTAAGAGGTTCTTACGGTAGTGGGATGCAGCTCACCCTCCATGCGACCCGCCGAACACCTCACGTTTCGCTGCGCGCTTTGGTGCAAGCAACGTCTGCCTGGGCGGTGAAAACCCGACGAGCATCGTCCCGGCATTGCAACGATGCGAGGGTCTATGGTCGTACGACTGCGGCCATCCATGACATGAGTACCCCCCTCGCCCATACGTAAACCCCACAAGCAAAACGTTTTGAAGTAATAGTAGATGGAAAAACGGTAATGAGCGCCCAAACGCTGGAGGTATCCCTATTACGGGAGACCATAGTTAACAGGACCTATGGTATACATAAAAAACTACATATTTCACAATGTTTACTAACAATATTCGTTCCTATTAACTATGGTCCCCCGTAATAGTACCGTAAGCATGCGAAGGTTCGCACCCATCGGAAGGTTGGCACCCATCGGAGAGATAGCACCGGGGTGCGATGTAAACACAAGGTAGAAACATTTAATCGTGTTTCGCACCCCCATCGTAGAGATCGCACCCCGGTGCGATCTCTCCGACATAAATAGAAATTTGAGGGCCACCGCAGCGGGTCTGTAGTAGGTAATATTCTCTTTTATTTCATACTCCCATGAGATATCACCAGTGCGCCACTCCTCTCAAACGTACTTTACCAACGCATGGTAGGTCAAGTCGTTTTAGGTATCGCACCCATCGGTTAGATCGCACAGGGGTGCATGTACGCAGCACCGTTGCCCCAGTACGGCCCGGTGTATTTCGATTCAGCAGCGCACCCATCGGAGAGATCGCGCCGGGGGTGCGCCAAAATAGAAGCACGGCATGATTTAATTGTGTGTCCGCACCCCTATCGGAGAGAACGCAGCCATCGGAGAGATAGCACCGGGGTGCGATAAAAACACACAACGTAGAACCGTTGAAAAACGCGATCGCACCCGGTGTGAACCTTCGCATGATTACGGTATTTCGGGAGACCATAGTAATCAGGACTTATCACATGGACAAAAAGTTATATATTCGAGTAATTTTGCGTAGCATACTTGGTCCTATATACTGCTATTACGGGGGGACCATAGAAAATGGGACCAAATATTGTAAGTAAAATAGGTAATTATATCGGGTTTTGTGTGTACCGTAGGTCCTGTTTACTATGGCCCCCAGAAATATGTCCCCCCGTAGCAGGAGTAGGAACGGTGAGCCGTCTCGAAAAGGATGCGTGGTCATTGGTCAAATGACCAAGACAAGCAGTAAAAATGAGGTCACCCCCCCGCAGATAGATGGTGGTCACAAGCGACGAAACAGGAATGGGATACGATTTGCAGAAGGTGTATATTCGTAATATATATGGAAAAAATTAACGAGCGTCCGATTGTTAGAGGTGTCTCTGCTAGGAGTAGGAACGGGGCTCCGTCTCGAAAGGGCTGCGTGGTCATGAGTCGAATGACTACGGCAAGCCACATATTAGTACGCACCCCTCCACCCCGCCCCCCCGCCCCGCCCCCCCGCCCGGCCGTATCTTGGCGCTCACTTTGTGAAAACCCGCTTGACAGCAATTGTCACACGTACCTTGTGTGCGAGTTGTGAAACCCCGCTTGGCGGTGATATAGACGCCCCCCCCCCCCCTATTTTATATAGGTTGGGTTGGTGTCGGTTGGCAACGACACTGTAAAAAAATGCCGCTCACTACGTGAGCTAGATAACCAGGGTACCGTTTTTTTGTTTTTTTTTGGCGGTCGCCCACAACTGGTTGTCGAGCTAGAGCATTTGTGCGAGGTAAATAACCTTTACTCCGCACAATTGGGAATGATCGTATCACGTAGTGTTCAAGGTAAGGCACCCAAGAGGCAGTTACATTGTACTCCCATTGCTGTCTCTGGAAATGCCTACACCGGAAATTAAATCAACTCATTGAAGCTGTCGTCCATATGCAAGTCCGCCTCAAAAGCGGTTCTTAGTAGGATGCAGCTCACCCTTCATGCGACTCGCCGGACACCGCGCGGCGCTTCGCGCTTGGTGCAAGCAATGTCTGCCTGGTCGGTGAAAACCCGACATACTCCGTCCCGGCATTGTAGAGATGCGAGGGTATATGGTCATACGACTACGGCCATGCATGACATCGAGTACATCTCTCCTATCGAGTACACCCCCCCGCTGTGAACCTTCCTGTGTACTTTGTGAAACCCTCTTGAAGGTAACACACAGTGACACGCCAACCCTCCCCCCCCCTCCCCCTCGTATGCCTTCCCGTGTGCGTTATGTGAAACCCGCTTGACGGCCATAGTGACACACCCTCCCTCCACCTATCCCCCCCGCCCTCTCTATGGTCATATGACTACGGCCATGCATGATAATGAGTACACCCCCCGCTATGCCTTGTCTTTCCAATATCTCCTTGAAAGTGCGCATGATCGCGATAGCGAGGGGCGAGGGCTAGACACGAAGACGGTGTGGCACAAGGAGGGCTACCACGAGGACTACACCAAGAGCGCGGTCTTGCCGGACGACAGGGACGACATCACGGAGTACGTGGAGCTTCTGTCCATGCTCGACAGCCCCAGTGAGTCCCAAGCGTCTCCGGGTGGTGTCGCTTTACCTCAGTAGTACCTACTGCTGTAGCAGCAAGAGATGGGGGTTTCCGGAAGAGAAAGCTCACAGAGCGGTGAGGGTTGCAAGCTCCCCGCGGAACACACAGCAGTGAGTCGTTGCCTTGGCATCGCTGCAAGGTCTGTAGCGGGAGCGTCACAAAACGTAACGCAGTGTGAGGGTTGCAGGCGGAACGCAGTGAGTCAATACGTGTTGCTGCAGACACTGCAAATACCCAGGGCTGTCCACGGCTCGATCCAAACCTCGCGGGTCGGGTCGGGTCGGGTCACCTAACCCGACCCCGACCCGACACGTGAAGTTTCGAAGGCCTCCTGACCCGACTCGAACCGACCCGACCCGACCCGACCCGACCCGACCCGACCCGACCCGTGATATTTTTGAGGACCTTTTGGCCCGACCCACGGATGGCGGGTCATGGGCCATGAACAGTTCTGCTTATTAAAATCGGGGTTGCAGAAGCGAAATGCAGTGAGTAAAGTCATGTCGCTGCTGCACACAATGGCTCGCTGCACAAGCGCAACGCGGTGAATCATCATGGGCTGCTGCACACAATGGGTCGCGGCACACGCGTAATGCAGCTGCGAGGCAATGGGGTGCTGCCAGCTGCGAGGCAATGGGGTGCTGCTGTAAGTAGCGGGGTTGCATAAGTTTAATCGTGTCGTGGGGTCAAGCAAGTCGACGTCGTCGGATGTGGCCGAGTGCAGCAAAAACTCCTGACGCCTCATAACGAAGCAGAGACGCGCCCGTGCTTTGTGTTTTTCGGGCGGAGACGTAGCAGCCATTCCCACGCTGCAGGAGGCAGGTGAACGATATCGAGCTCGGTTTAAGACATCAAACACGATTTCAGAGATCGAAAACGATTTAAGAGGTCGAACACGATGTATGTGAGAGATCGAACAAACATGTTGTGATTCAAGAGGCCCAACACAATTTAAGAGATCGAGCACGATTCAATAAATCGAATACGATTCAACACATACATCGAAAACGGTTGAAGAGATCGCATACGACTTAAGAGATCGAACACCATTCAAGAAATCGAAGACGATTTCAAAACCAATGCTACTGCTGTACGATTTGTAAGCCATGCTACGATTGAAGAGCCATGCTCGGACGACTCGGGGGAACAACCCTTTAGCAGATAAGGGCGTGCGCGCGGACAGCTGTCGATCGTTCTCCGATCGTTTATTTTCGGTAGTGGGGTTGTGTCAACGGGATGAACGGTTTAAGTTAACACACTCGGTTTTTGGGTGAGGATCTAATAGTATTTCGGTACCATAGCCCTAACGTACTATTAATAGTACTATCAATACTATTAGTAGTATAATGGAGCTCCACAATAGGTCCAATCCTACCGCAGCATGAACCCTCAGCTCTAACAGTGCCTCCTACTAATGCTCAACGCTCGGTGCCAATGACGCCTACAGTAGAGTATTTGGACATGGGGGGGGGGGGGAGGGTGTACTCGATAGGAGAGATGAACGCGATATAATGCATGGCCGTAGTCGCATGGCCATAGACCCTCGTATCCCTACAATGCTGGGGTGGAGCACGTCGGGTTTTCACCAACCAGGTAGGCCCTGCTTGCACCAAGCGCGAAGCGCCGTGAGGTGTCCGGCGAGTCGCATGAAGGGTGAGCTGCATCCTACTACGAACCGCTTAAGAGGCGGATATCCTTGCTTATGGATGACAGCTTCAACGAGTTACTTTAGTTTCCGGTGGAGCCACTTGCAGAGGGGGGGGGGGGGGGAGGGTTCCTTAGTGTGGTCACCTTGTGTGGAACCATCTTACATGCACCCCGATTCAACGCACAGGCCATCTCGAAAACGCAACTGCACCAGTCAGCACCGAACGTGCTACTCGTACGTGCGATGCCGCGGTTTTATTGACCCCATGACTAAACCAAACACACAGAAAAAACGATTTTTATGTTTGCGGCGCGCCATCGTCGTCCGTCCGTCGGCACGCACGAAACGCCCCACCCCTGCCCCGCGCGGCGCAACACTCGGTCGAACGTCTCTCGCTTCAGATGGCCAGAACTTTCTGGGAAGGTTCTCGGCGGAGATCGGCACGCAGCACGTGCTCTTCTCGTGGAGTGACATCCAGGAGTTCAGGGCGATTCCGACGGACGATTACCGCTACACCAAGGCCAAACAGGTGAGCCTGCCACCACCGCCATCACCCTCCCTCTCGAAAGAGAGACCCGCGGACGGAACAAGGAAAACAAACTGTGGTATAGTTTAGTACGAGGCCTGAGATTTACCACTTCCAGGGAAAATGTTGAGCGTTTTTTTAGACTAAAATGGTGTCGAACTCAACTATTCACGTTCTGGCAACGAGGCATACTTTCTGGCTAGACTACTACTACTGCTACGATTGTTACGGGGGACCACAGTAAATAGGACCAAATAATTTTGAGTAAAAAGAGGTAAATGTATAGTTTTTTGTGCGTACCTCAGGCCCTATTCAATATGACCCCCCGTAAGACAGCAGCACAGTGTCTTCCTTCTTGCCGCTGTCTGTAAATCCTGCAGAGTATGAGTACACCTTCTCCCTTGCTAACTTACTGCCTGTACATGCGACACCTTATCGCTTGCTTCTGGTAGGTATGTATACGCAATAATACAGCTCCTCAGTTCTCGCCACTGCGGTTGTAGATGCAAGACCTTCAGGGCTTTTAGCACCGCACTTCCAAATGTGGGGACGAAGTTCTCAAACTTCAAGTAGTTTGTCCCCAAAACAGGACTGGGTTCCTAAAAGGGTTAACGGCATGACTATCGTGGGCACATATACAGGATAGCGACTTCGTCACGTACAAACAACTTGCCAGCTTGTTTTGCTAGGACCGCTCTAGAACCTCAACCTCCCGTTATCATTTACTGACGTATACATAGCGCGCGCGGTCGCAGCATACATGACATCAAGCTTGAAAAAAAATAGTGTCGAGGAATTTTTCCCATCCCTCAGCTGAGCGTCATTCATGTTTTGGTTTTGCTCAATATCCCTGGTACTCTCGTGTATACCGATAAAGGGGGTGTATTCATGTCATCCATGGCCGTAGTCGTATGACTATAGACCCTCGCATCGCTACAATGCCGGGACGGAGCACGTTGGGTGTTCATCGACCACGCAGACATTGCTTGCACCAAGCTAAGCGAAGCGCCGTGAGGTATGAAAGGGCGGGCTGCATCCTGTACGTAGCCAGGACCGGTTTTGGGGCGGATTTTCTTGAGTATGGACGACTGCGTCAATGAATTGATTTATTCTCTGGTGTGGCCACTTCCGGAGGCAGCAATGGGTTTACTACGTGACTGCCTCGTGGGTGCCTCTTACCATATATATATATATATATATTTTGCTCATCCCATTTATTATCTTCGCACATCTTCTTCTCTCTCTCCTTCCTACTCGTAACTCAGATCCGGGGTCACATAGCAGGCTCTTCTTCCCCCTTCCCGCTACGGTACGTGCCTTCATTTATATCGCGAGAAGATTTCAGCCTTTTCTTCCCTCGTCGACTCGCATCGAATTGTACCTACCCACGCTGCAAGGCGCTCTCAACAATTGAATCCTTTTTTATTTTGATTTTTGCAAATAAAGTCAAATGTCCGACCCACCTGGGGCTCGAACCCAGGACTCAAACACAAGCAGAATTCGAGGTTAACCACTCGACCCACCGGGGCGACCGGCTTATACACTCACTAGGTGGCACGATCATATACCGACGGGGCGGTATCTGATGCTATTGTTGCTACTTTAGGTTTCGGTCGATGGGCTGAAAACGTGGACGATTTTTTATTTGTATCACTCTTTTCCTCTGCGTGGGATGCATAAACATAAATGTTGCATGCAATAGTCAAACACTCACAGCTCACAGCGGTCTCGCTCGGTATACGAGTACTTCCACAACTATTAATAGCAGCCCTCCTCTGCCCGTAAATTGCCGAAAAAAACTGTTTTTATCGAGTTCGTTGCTTTCTTTCCACCCTCCCTTTTTTTTCCTTTTCTGTTCGTTTTTTTTTAAATCACACCCAGCGCAGCTCAGCTTAGACTACACCCAAGACAAGAAAAAATCCACACTAATTTCGATATATATGTGTTTTCGAGAGTCGAGCAAAAGCCAATCGATGGACTTCAAAACTCGAGTCGGATTCGATAAGCGGTCAAAACTGAGCGAGACAGCCACTCCCGCTAAATTCAAGATGGAAGTCCGATTTCTTTTGTTGTCGAACACACTACAAAAAGGATTTTCGGAACTCGAACCTGAATCGAAAGCAGTCAAAACCAATCGGTCAAAACTGAGCGAGATACCGCAGCAGTAGCCGTACAACACGTGCTTCAAGATAAGAAACGGTACCATAGCATAATACGCAGTACGAAGTACCACGTACTACAACAAAAGAGGCACGAATCACAGCCAGCTCCGCTCTGTTCAGGCCAGCTCAGCTCTCATCAGCAGCTGGCTCTCTCAGCTCAGCAGCACAGCAGCGCAGCGGCAGCTACCGTGCATACCCTGGAACCAGTCATGTACCGGTAGCAAATTGATGTACTATTACGGGGGACCATAGTTAATAGGACCAAATATTGTTAGTATAAATGGTTAAATATATATGTTTTTATTAATACCACAGGTCCTATTAACTATGGCCCCCCGTAATAGTACCGCATGCAATGCAGTAGCAAGAAAGACTGGCACGCCCAGCTCACCTCTTATAACGCAGCCGCGCAGCGCGGTGCAGCGTTATGCGGTGCCATATCGTGCCGTGCTTTACATTCCGCACCGTATCAAAAGAGCATGCACGTACACATCATACGTATATACTGTACGTGCATGCGGCGTCGCGGTTGTTCTCCTGGAGCTCTTGGCATTTTCAAGTCGCCTGTTTGCACCTACGCGTTTGGACCATCCTCTTCAGCAGCAGTAGTATATGTTCCGCCAAATCTTACTTGTGCGCGAGCGCAGCGGGGGGAACCCCCCGCTACGCGAAGCGCCTTGTATATATGTTGCCTGCCGTACTTCGCTGGGATTTTCGTACCTACAGTATACGCATACCCGTACGATGCAGTATTACGGGGGACCATAGGATATGGGACCTACGGTAAATACAAAAAAAACTACCTGGTACGCATTTATTTACCTACTTTTACGAACAATATTTGATCCTGTTGACTGCTGTATGGCCCCCCGTTAAGTAGTACAGAAGTGATCCTCCCTCTCGTAGTTTGTCGGTACAATATGTAGCGGCAGCCAAAAAAAAACGGCGCTTATGTGTAGCGGCGACCGGCACTACTCCAAGCACACTAGCCACATTGGTTAACCCTTTTAGGGCTGTAGTCTCATTTTGGGGGTAAACCACTCAATCTTCAGGTAGTTTGTCCCCAAAACGGAACTCGTACGGTCCTGAAAGTCTGTGCCGAACGATTCCACAGGCACTGCTGTTGTAGAGGGGAACACTACACCGTACTTGTAATTTGCACTATATTATTTGTTCCTGAGGTACTCCTCACCTGACGAGTTTTTATTGCAAACATAAAAAAAGGCCACCTCAACCCCCCCCCCCAAAAAACAAACTGGCTTTTATTTTTCGATAAAATGGCAACTTTAATCAACCCGGTGAAGTTTTAACAATCCCTCCCATGGCACCAAAATATATCGCGAAACATGTACCACTCTGGGCGGTGGCCGGTATTATAAAGACCGTTCAGACATAAATATCAAGACCATGCGACCAGAGCGGTAACACATAGTACGTAGCCTGGTCCAGAAGAATACCTGGTGTTACGGGGGACCATAGTAAATAGGACCAAATATTTGTCAGTAAAAATAGGCAAATATCTAGGTTTTTGTGTGTAACGTAGGTCCTATTTGCTATGGTCCCCCGCGATAGTGCAATCTGACACGGTGGTGAAAGGCGCGCAATTCGCCCCCTGCTTGGCGGAGGATTTCCGAATCAGCAACCAGGACCAAGTATGCTTCGAGAGCATACTGGAATACCAGGTATCTAGTTTCTTGTTTATATATGTATGCACATATATATGATGGGTCCTGTTAACTATGATCCCCCCTACTCTTGTTTTCGCGGTCAGACTGGTGTTATCTCAAAAAGCACAGACTGCTTGTATTCCAACGCTACTCGGTGTGTTTGGGTTTTCCCCTGGGTTTCGTTCTCCTTCGGGGAGTGCTTATGATATTTATGAGTGATCGACGTTGAGGCTCATGATGCCTGCACACAGTCGAGGATGGCAAACGCGATAGCAGAAAGAAGAAGGATGATATTGGGTGGCAATCGTCTATTCGGACTTTTTTTGTCTACCCAGTCTATGACGTCTGTACAGCCTCAGTCTACTCAGTCCATTCAGCCCATTCAGTTTATTCAGTCCATGCAGGCCATTCAGTCTGTTCAGGCCATTCGGTCCATTCAGGCCATTCAGTCCATTCAGTCTTTCAGCATATACAGTATATTCGGTATAGGCGGTATATTCGGTCTATTTAGTCCATTCAGTATATTCCTTCTAATCAGTCTAATCAGTCTATTCAGTCAGTCGAGGAGCCCCCCCCTCGTCAGTCGTAAACATTCAGCCAAAAATATTTGCTACCCCCTGTACCCCTGTCCTAGCATAGGGGGCCGTATTATTCAGGACCCATAATGTACACTAACACCTTTACATTCCAATATTTTCACTACGCATATTTGGCCCTGATCACTGTGCTCCTCCGTAATAGCACGCCTCCCAGTAGAAGAAACCGAAACACCCGACCTGGCCCACCCCCCCCTCCCCCTAAACAAAAACGCCAGCTTTTTGGGAAATACCTCAAGAGCGGTCCGACGCAGCTGGATTTCATCCCCGAGCAGCTAATCAAAGACATGCATGAGTGCATAGAGCAGGCGAGAGACGACAAGGCTATCCTGGGGCTCGATCTGTTTCTGGAGGTGCAGAAGGCCTGCTTCCGGCAGATTTTCGACAAGACCTTCATGAGGCTCAAGACGGACCACGCCGAGCGGTAAGTGCGTTGGGGCGGTGGGGGGGGGGTGTGTACTCGAGAGGAGAGATGTACTCGATCTCGTGCACGGTCGTAGTCGCATGTACTCGATCTCATGCATGGCGTTGGGGCGATGGGGGGGCTGTTGTTTTCAGAACGGCGTGATTTTGACCTCTCACAGCCCCCCCCCCCCTATAAGTATCACATAAACTCGAGCGTTAACGCCTACAGACCCCGCGAGAAAACCGGTTCCCTACTTTATTGAGGCGTTTTTCTTTCAGATCGGCGGGATTTTGGCATGAACTCGTCCTTTCGTATGACAAAAACAGAAGTTGCTTTGTTGTACTGTGCGTACTATTACGGGGGACCATAGTAAGGCTAAATATTGTGAGTAAAAATAGGTAAATAGATAGGTTTTTGTGTATACCATAGGTCCCATTAACTATGGTCCCCCGTAATAGTATACGAAAACAAGAGAGACCGCCGCTTGATCCCTCACATGACCCTCCCGCCCCCCCGACACCATGCCCTCCTGACTATTTTTTATGTAGGTTGGTATGGCGTCGGTTGGTAACGACACTGTTAAACACGCCGCGCACTATTCGTCCTCCCACGTACCTGAACCCCTCCGCCGCTCTCTCATTCACCCTTGTGATTGCTCGATCACACACATGGTACGTCGTCATACGATATCGCTAAGGTAGACAACCAGGACACCGGGTTCTTTTTTTTTTAACTTTTTTTTTTTAAAGAGGTCGGTCCCAGCTGGTCGTCGAATTGGATCCTTTGTGCGGAGTGGAGAACCTTCATCACGCACAAGGAGAGTGATCGTATCACGTAGCGCTTGTCGCATGGCGCCCAAGAGGCAGTTAGTTGCAGACTACTCCCATTCTGCTGTCTCTGGAGGCGTCCACGCCGGAAATTAAAGTAACTCATTGGAGCTGCTCTCCCTATGCAAGTCCGCCTCACAACCGGAGGAGGATGGAGCTCACCCTTCATGTCACTCGCCGAACACACCTCACGTTTCGCTTCGCGCTTGGCGCAAGCAATGTCTGTCTGGTCGGTGAAAAACCCGACGTGCTCCGTCCCGGCATTGTAGGGATGCGAGGGTCTATGGTTGTACGACTCCGGCCATGCATGCGATCGAGTACGCCCCCCCCCCCCCCCGCGATACCAGAAAAAAATGTGCTGTCATCGAACGCGACAATATCCCCCTCACAGACCGTCCCCACGTACAGTAGAAGGATGCCGCTCACCCTGAATCGACTCGCCCGACACCCCAGGGCGGGTTCACAATGCGTGGTGCTACAAAGCAAATGCCTGCCTGGTCGGGGAAAACCCGACGTGCCTCGCCCCGGCGTTGTAGGGATACGAGGGTCTAAGGCCACATGTACGACCACGACCGTGCATGACATGAATACGCACCTCTCCACGCCTATACACTAAGAGCAGTACGATAAGGCCGACAGAGACCTTGACGGACCGAAAAATATGGGTTTCCTATGATGCTTAGCCATTTTTCTTTGGGGGCGGCGAGGTTTTGGAATAAATTCGTCCTTTGTTGTTGATGAAACCAAAGTGCAACACATGTGCGAGTATATATGGTTCGCATAGTATTATGGAAACCTCGTACCAGGTACCAGGTACCTGGTATATATTTACGTACGAGCAGTAGACCCCGGTCTGACCCCTAGAATGGCTTCCCCTCTATCATATACGAAAACTATTAATACTGCTGTATCATACCATGGCCACAAGAAGCCTTCGCGCTGTCTATTGGGCCGTCCGCGTTGCTTGCTTTGCTTGCTGCTTCGCTTATTTTTCTTGCTTTGCTTGCTGCATTGCTTCTTTTTCTTGCTTTTTATGTTTTTCTTGCTTTGCTTGCTTACTTTGCTTGCTTATTTTGCTTGCTTGCTTTGCTTGCTTACTTTGCTTGCTTTGCCTGCTTTGCTTGCTTCGCTTGCTTTGCTTGTTTTGCTTCCGTTGCTTCCTTTGCTTGTTTTGTTTGTTTTGCTTGCTCTCCTGCGTGGCCGTCGTCTGTGTGCTGGGTTCAACGCCGATGACAGGTACAGCACCTACGTCGATGACAGGGCGGAGAAGTTCAACCGGATAACGGTGAACGACTTCGACTACATGGAGAAGCTGGGGGAGGGGGCCTTCGGAAAAGTGGTAAGCTAACCCCCCCCCCCCCCGCCCCCCCCCCCCCCCCCCCCCCCCCCCCCCCCCCCCCCCCCGAAAAAAAAACACACGAACGGTGTTGCTACGAAAACGAAACGAAAAAAGGAGTGTAGTATTGACATTTACGTTTCCAAAAAGTCGACTTTTCGTGCAAAAAACAAACCCACCAAAGCAATGGGCATTGTTTTTCTGTTGTATTCCGGGGAGTCATAGTAAAGAGGACCTATAATACGGTACACACAAAAACCCATATATTTCCTATTTTTACCCACAATATTCGGTCATATTTACTGTGGTCCCCCGTAACAGTTTTCCCTCTTATTGCGTACCTGGTACCGTACACGGTTTGTAGCATGTTCTGCGCCAAAATGTAAAAAGTTTCCTTTTTTGGCAATGTTTCCGGCATCCGATAGAACGAGTAGTCGCGGCTGAAACAACGAGTTTTGTTTAGAAAAATAATGTTGCTCGCCATCTACTCGAGACAATGGTTGAGGGTCGCTGTGTATGAGACGATCAGAGCTAACCCCGGCCCTGGCTCTATGTCTAAGCCAATCAGAGCATCCCTAACCCTGGCCCTAGCCCTGGCCCTAGGCCAATCAGGCCCTAGGCCAAGCAGGCCCCAGGCCTAACACTCAGCCAATCAGACCAAGCCCAACCTTACCCCTAACCCTAGGCCAATCAGAGCAACCCTGACCCTGACCTTGAGCCAATCAAAACAGCCCTAACCCTGACCCTGGCCCTAAGCCAATTAGAAAGAATCTCCAATACGTGGTAAGCTGTACTGGAGAAAAAGAACAGTTGCCTCCTCCGAACAAGTTTTTAATTTAGTGCTGACATTTCCCGAAAACGACTTTGTTGGCGTCTAACACCCGTCGCCATCAATAAAAGATTTGTTTTTGGCCCTCCTATTCGATGAAAACGATATTGTTCTATTTTTTTCTATCTCGCCCAGTCCTGCATGAGTAGGGGTTACAATCTCCGTCGAGGTGTTCCCACTGCTGTCAACACTCGTACTGTTTGTTACACACATCGCACAGAGGACCTGCATCATCTACTTATTGTAGATCGTCTACCATCACCCACATCATCTACATCATCCACATCATCTACACCATCTACATCGTCTAGATCGTCTACGTCATCTACATCATCTACATCATCTACCATCATATACCATCCTCTAGATCGTCTACCATCATCTACTTCATCCACCACCATCTACATCATATACCATCATCTAGATAATCTGCCATCATCTACATCACCTACCACCATCTACATCATCCACATCACCTGAACCACCTATCGTCATCTACATCATCTATACCATCTACCTCCATCTACACCATCTACCATCCTCTAGATTATCTAGATCATCTGCCATCATCTGCAGCAGATCTGCCTCCCTACCGTTCGTACGGATCGCACCCTGCAAAAACCTACGTAGCGCGCTAAGAGCCGTGTCATGCAGGCCCCACCCGGCAGATGGCACAGTCTATAGTAGAACTACGGGGGGGCATATTAAACACCTGGTAGGACCTACGGTACGCACAAAAACCTACCTGGTATAAATTTCGCTATTTTCACCAACAATATCTGGTCCTATTTACTATCTTCCCCCGTAACAGTACCTGGTAGGTATTGATGAGAAATCTATCTGCGCCGAAATATCTACGTGTTCTGGATCATGAAAATGGGGATATACACTTCAGCTTGTACGTACTAAATAGACTGTTGTACCTGGTACTGTTGTTCTGTTTACATCGCAGGGGGGGGGGGGAGGTACACATCTTGTTGCTTGCCTCAGTCATTAGACCGTTGACTACGCATCCCTTTCGAGACGGAGCACCGTTACTGCTCCTGATCGAGACACCCCCAAGCATTTGGGCGCTCACTACGTCGTTTCCATATACACATTACATAGATTTTTCTATGCTAATTCTTGAAGCCTAAAAATAGCGACTGCAAGGCAGCGTCTGCTCTGAAAGTAGCGACTGCAACGGAGCGACTGCACGTAAGGAAGGCAAGCAATGCATCTAACAAAAAAAACGATGTGTCTATGCTCACAGCCTTCAGATGTTGCACCCGGCTCTGACGACCAGTGACGTTCCACGAACGTTACGCTATTAATAGCACTCCGTTAACTTTCCACGGACGTTCCGAGAAATTTCCGTGAAACGTTCGACGAACGCCCCGCGAACATTCCGCAAATTTTCCACAAACTTTCCACAAACTTTCCTCGGGCGTTCCACAAACTTACCACTAGCTTTCCGCGAACATTCCACGAACTTACGAACGTTCCGCGAAAGTTCCACAAACTTACCACAAGCGTTCCGCGAACGTCCTGCAAACATTCCGCAGACTCACGAACGTGCCGCGGTCGTTTCCACGTTTTGCCCACACGCGAGCGTTCCGTGAGCGTTCCGTGAGCAGTCCCACGAAGCGGTCACGGAAAACGACGACCGTTTCTGCGAACGTTCCGCGAATCATCATAACTTTGCCAGGAAGTCTCCGGGCAACGCGCTCCACGAGCTGTCGATAAAAACATGAAACGGTCGAACTGACTGACCGACTGACTGACTGACGTACGTACGTGTGATACCTTTGATGCATGATGTATGATGGCAGGTACACGTGGTCAAGAGGACAACGGGGCGGCACTACGCGATGAAGATCCAATACAAGAAGGAGCTGCTCCGGAGCTTCGCGAGCAACCCTTCCAAGCTAGACAACGAGAAGGTTCGGCGAAGGGAGAAAGCAGGGGGGGGGGGGGCGGGCGGGGGAGGGGTACTCATTTCAGTCGGGACGGAGCTTGTCGGGTTTTCACCGACTACACAGACATTGCTTGTGCCGAGCCCGGGCGGGGGGGGGAGGGGGGGTACTCATTTTGTAGCTTGCGTTGTATTTGTTTACCATTGGCCATGCATCCCTTTCGAGATAGAGCCGGGGGAGGGAGGACGTACTCGATATCGTGCATGGCTTTAGTCGTATGACCATAGACCCTCGCGTCCCTACGATGCCGGGACGGACCACGTCGGGTTTTCATCGACCAGGCAGGCATTGCTTGCACCAATCTTTGCTAAGCGCCGTGAGGTGTTCGGCGAGTCGCATCAAGGGTGGCCTGCATCCTACTTAGAACCGCTCGTGAGGCGGGCTTGCACATGGATGACAGCTTCGATGGATTGATTTATTTTCCGGTGGCGCCACTTTCAGAAACAGCGATGGGAGTACTATGTAACTGCCTCGTGGGGGGCCTTACCATAAACACTGCCATGTACGTGATACGACCACTCCCCTCGTGCGGAGTAAAAGGTTCTCCACCCGCACATAAATGACCTATAACGCGATCGCCAGCTGTAACCAATCGCCAAGAAGATAAAAAAAGAAACAGCACCCTAGCTGTCTCGCTCAAGGAGTGAGCGGCATGTTTCACAACGTCCTTACCGACCGACGCCAGCCCAGCCTAGATATAACAGATACCAGTAGAGGAGAGGGGACGTACTCGATAGGAGATATGTGCTCGATCTCGCACATTGCCGTAGACGTAAGACCATAGACCCTCGCATCCCTACGATGCCGGGACGGCGCATGTCGGGTTTTCACCGACCAGGCAGACATTGCTTGCACCAAGCGCGAAGCGCCGTGATGTGTCCGGCGAGTCGCATGAAGGGTGAGCTGCATCCTACCGAGTAGGGAGGGCAGTGGGGGTGCAGTGGGGGGGGTGTACTCGATAGGAGAGATGCACTCACTCATGCATGTCCGTAGTCGTATGACCAAAGTAGAAGGGGGGGGGGGGGGGGGGGGGGGGGGGCATATTAGAATACCCCCCCCCCCCCGAACGGTACGCAAGTTCTACTGGCAATTGAGGTCACCAGCTGGGATTCAATGCATCAATGTTGTTTTCCCTGTAGGGGGGGGGGGGGGGGGGGGGGGGGCACCAATACCTTACGAAAACCTACTACAAGTACCCATTCTGCTATCCAAACGAGTGCCGCACAGTAAGCACATTCGCAGTGAGGCAGACATACTCTTCGATGAAAGAATCAATTCGGACCACTGGGTTGTGCCGGATTGTCGACGGGCGTATCATAAATCAGAAAGAACGGTTTTTAGGCGGGTGCCTTGATACACGACAGAGCGGTAAGTCAGTAGCTTCGCGCCGCACGACGCGATGTGGTATACGCTGCACTGCGAGTCGTGCCTAGTAGTAGGACTGGCAAATACACGCTCTCCTTACCACCATCGACGGAAATGTGAGTAGTGCTGGGAGTGCATACGGTTATTACCAGGGGTCTCCACGGATCATGATGTGACCCGCGGATCGGGCTCAAAGGAGGTCTTCACAACCTCACGGGCCAGGTCGGGTCGGATCGGGTCGGGTCGGATCGGGTCGGGTCGGGAGTTTTTCAAACTCTCACGGGTCGGGTCGGGTCGGGTCGGGTCGAATCAAGTCGGGTCGGATCGGATCGAGTCAGGATGTTTTCGACCTCTCGCTGGTTCGATCGGGTCGGGTCGGGTCGGGTCGGGTCGGGTCGGGTCGGGTCGGGTCGGGTCGGGTCAGGTCAGGAGTTTTTCAAACTCTCACGGATCGGGTCGGATCACCCTTTTGCCCGACCCGACCCGACCCGAACCGACCCATACCGAACCGCGAGATTTTCGACCTGGCCCATGGATCTCCTTTACAAATATGAGGCCAAAACGGTCCTTATATTTCCGTCTCAGAGCGTCATGTTGTGTCGCGTCTCGAGTATAGTACTTCAGCATGTTCCCTAAATGCGAAGTTTACCACTCTGACCGTAAATGTAAGCACTGTTCGAGTATAAATAAGAAGACAAGACGGCGTTTACATTTTCGTTCAGAGTGCTTGCGATGATACCACTACGTCTTATGTGCGCTAACCGGGAAGGTTCTCGCTGGGTACGAAACCGTGGCGATGGTGTTGTTTTTGTTTTTGTTTTCGTTCTTGTTCTGTTCTGTTTCGTTTCGTTTCGTTTCGTTTCGTTTCGTTTCGTTTCGTTTCGTTTCGCTTCGTTTCGTTTTGACCCTTAGCACCGCAGTCCCATATGTGGGGACAAAACACTCTAACTACAAGCAGTTCGTCCCCAAAACCGGGGCTGCGGTCCTAAAAGGGTTACCACTGTTTTTGCCCACGATTGGTTGTCGTCGTTGTTGTTGTTGTTCTTGTTGTTGTAGGGGTTTTTGGCGAATCGTCTCCTAAAGCCAAAGCAATTAACGAACTCCACCTACAGGTAGCCCAAGTAGTAATAGTCCAAGTATAGCAGAAGTTTCACACCATGTCCCCTGCCCCCTCCAATGCATGCACTGCGCGTACACTGCTGCATCTTCTACACGGTGCAGATGGTGTTCCAGAGATGCCACCACCCCTTCGTCCTCCACATGGACTACGCCTTCCAGACCGACCAGCACGCCATCATCGTGCTCAATCTGGTCACGTCGGGCACCATCCAGGTCAGCTCGTCACACCCGACGCGCAGGGAGGGGGGCGCTACCCTCCTGTTTTCCGGAGCTCCTGACTCGAGGAGCTCTTGTAACCACTCCTGTTATTTTGTACCTGGTATTTTTTCTTACCTTAACCCACAGGCACGGACGTCTGAGAAAAAAAAATCGAGTTCCTCGGTGCGCCCCTCAAGTGTCCCTCTGGCCGAGAATATAATGTACGTTTGGTTGTCATATCGGACCCCAAAAGGTCACTATATTCCTGGCCGATTAATTTCTTATTACGGTGAACACAATATGAATGTTAGTTGGAATAGAAGTGATCAGAACCGGGTATGCAGTGTAAACATAGAGAGTAGGGAGATATCCTGGATTTTGGGCCCGATGTGTGGTTGAGATTACTATCCCCCCCCCACCCCCCCCCCGTATTACGCATCTCCTTTCCTCTCCTCTCCTCCTCCTCCTACTCCTACTCGTACTCGTAGATTTGTCTAATAAAAAACCAGCTGTGCTTAACCCTTTTAGAACCGCAGTCCCGTTTTGGGGACAAACCAGTCAACTTTCACGTAGTTTGTCCCCAAAACGGGACTGCGGTGGTGAAAGGGTTTAGACATGGCGGAGGTTCAACGAAAGGGACGCATAATCTTTCAGGGAAGATGGATTCCTGATCCGTACAATATGAATGATCTACCTGACCTGTATGATTTGTATGATATGTATGATCTGTATGATCTGTATGATCGGTATGATATGTATGGTATGTATGATCTGTATGATCTGTGTGATCTGTATGATATGTGTGATCTGTGTGATCGGCATGATCCGTATGATCTGCATGATATGTATGGTATGTATGATATGTATGCTCTGTATGATCTGCATGATATGTATGATCTGTGTGATATGTATGATCTGTATGATCTTCATGATATGTATGATCTGTGTGATATGTATGATCTGCATGATCTGTATGATCTGTATGATCTGTATGATCTAGTTTTTTTTTTTTTGCGCTCACCCAACAGCAATTGTTCACAATTTCGGCCCACAGGACGCGATCGATGCAACAGAGAACGGCCGCCTGGACGAGCTGAGGGCCCAATTCTACACGGCGGAAATCGCTCTGGCCTTGATGCACCTGCACGACATGGGGCTCATGTACCGGTGAGGGGCTGGCCGCGCCTGCCTTTTCCTCCCCCACGCGCACACCCAAAACCATACACCCGGGCTATTAGTAGGGCTTCCTCTCCTCTCCCCTCTTGTTTTTGCAACGTGAATCTAGCTGCCTGTCGGAACCTCATTGGCCCCGTTGGGTGTTGCAACCATTGTAATGGTTTGTATATGTATGGTGATAAATATCAACCATCCACGCCCGGCATTGCAACCATTGTTACTCGGACACCGATTTCCAACCATGGTGGAGCCCCCCCCCCCCCCCCCTGCCAAATCACGCAGTGGCCGTTAGCCGTGACCTTCACCTCTAGGAGGGTCACACTCTCACGAACGAACGAACGAACGAACGAACGAACTGCCCAACTATTTACGGGGCCTTAGTTTACAGGACCTATGGCATACATAAAAACCTATATATTTAACCATCTTTACTAACAATATTTAGTCCTATTAACTTATGGTCCCCCGTAATAGAGTGGATCGATTCAGCAACTCCACACACGGAGAGAGATGTGCCTCGTCTACGAAGACTGTTGACGAGTACACACAGCACACAAGTAACGAACGGCAGGCACCTGGCAGTCACTTTAACCTGTTACGAAGTTCTCTACCGTAGGTTGGGGATTGAGGTTCTGGGGTGTCTTAGCACAAACAAATGTCGAGTACGAATGACGTGGAAGACGCCATTTTCCTGTCACATGCTGGCTGCATTCATATGTATGTATATATACACCTACTTCGTATACAGGGCGGCAGTTGACAGCTGAATCAGAATAGCTTTCCCGCTCTAGGCGGCGATGTGAGAAACGTTTTTTTTTTATGTTGGGTACACAGCAGTTAGTAGTATTTTTGTTATTATGTCGAAGCGAGTCGTCGAGGGAAGAAAGGACTGCGCACTGCTGTAGAATCAGGCTTGCCCGGGCTAAAAGGGAAGGCACATACCGTGTGGGGCGGAGGGAGGGGGGCGGGAGAAAAGCATGCTCTGTGGCCCAATGGTTGATCTAAGTGACGGCCAACGGGGAGGGGGAGGGACTCGGAAAAAGCGATACCCAAGCAGGGCAACGCCTCGGTAGGGGTGGCGGCCTTTTGAGGGTGGCATCTCTCTTGTATGAGCCCGCCTTTTGAGGGTGGCGCCCTACTTTTATAAGCCCGTCTTTTGAGGGTGACACCTTGTCTTTATGAGCCCGTCTTCTGAGGGTGGCGACTTATCTTTGTGAGCCCACCTTTTGAGGGCTTCGACTTACTTTATGGGCCCTCCTTCCGAGGGTGGCGGCGCGTTGTAAGAGCCCGTTACGTGAAGAGCTCAGGCCGTCTCCCCCGACACATTGCTT